>OY293411.1:85051152-86335776 GCA_958502065.1 Chrysolina americana
ACCGTGAAAGATATTCCAAAAGAAATATACATCCTGATTATCGTGTCTTCATACGAGTACATAACTCTTATTCGGAAGGCAAGATTCCTGGTGCTAAATATGTATAAGGCAGACCACGTCGTGATGACTTTGAAGATGCGGTCCTTGAAGAAATCGTGAATGATCTATCCACTAGCTTACGTGGTATCGAGAGAAAAAACGGCATAAAAAAAATCAACCGTTCATGATATCTTGAGAAAACATCAACCGCACCCCTTCTACGTACAGGGTGTGCAATCTTTGTTGCCAACAGATTATCTAAAACGAACGTCTTTTTGTACCCGTATATGTTGAGAAAACACCAAGAGGACCCATATTTCTTCAATAAAATATTATGAACAGATTAATCACCAAACCACCGTCGGGGAAATTTCAATAGTCACAACCTCCACAGTTGGCGCTTTGAAATTTCTCATATTATGAGACCATACAGGTTCCAACATCAATTTAAAATAAATCTTTGGACTGGTATACTGAATGGTCACGTGATTGGCCCATTCAAGTTTCCACCGACACAAACTTTTACGAATCCAGTTAAGCAATCTACCGAAAGCTGTGCCGCTGGGAGTCAGACAGATCATGTGGTTTCAACATGATGGGTGCTTTGCTCACTATGGCGGACAAGTCAGAGAATATTTAGATAGGACGTATGCTCAGAGAAGGATTTAACGACTTGAGCCAATACTATGGCCCCCACGGTCACCGGACTTGATTCAGTTGTATTTTTTAGTGAGGATATTTAAAGAACGTTTACCCAATCTCTAGCGAAAGGGAATTACGGAATCGAATACTACATGCAGCCCAAGAAATCAATAATAACCCAAGAGCTCTGCGTTTGTTGACAAGATCGTTTTTTAGGAGATATCGCGCTTGTATCATGTACATGGGGAATATTGAAGTGTACATTATTTTTTTGCTTTCATAACATCCAACCTATTTTTTTTTCATGAAAGTTCATTCATCTTTTATATCATTCAAGGGCCTGTGTGAGATTTATCAGCTCATCAGTCGCTATGACAAATGAGCAACAAACTCCAGCTCCCACTTCGATAAAATAAATTATTCCTTTTGATATTTGGACAAAACGAGCTAGTTTCTGTGGTCGTATGAGATTAATTTGTCACAAAAGAAGTCTAAGTTTCATAACAGAAATTGTAATGGTACTTGTTATCGTACTTACTGGTTGTGATGAATGGTGAAAAATAACTAATTCACGTCAAGCACCAAACTGAAGGTGTAGAGCAAAAGGGGTGGAGTCGGCAATTGGCTTTTGGTTTTTGCTGATCTTAAGCTGAAGGTGGGCACCACCTAGTTTTGAATTTTTATTTTCTTTTATGTAGAACAAAACAGGAAACAAACTAAACTCAAAGAAAAGGCAAAGGTAATTTCCTTCAGCTCTAGAGTACGACAAAAAAATTTTTTTCAATGATATGTACAAAGGAACAGCAGAAGGCTGTTCTGTTCAAAATGGTATTTACAAGGTGATCCAGCTGAAGGCTTGGATGAAAAGAAAAAAATATGATACATATAACAAAACGGCTGAGGGCCAAGTTAATGAAATAACAGAACAAGTCATGAACGTTAAGAAAGCTGAAGGCTCAATCAAGTAAATAACTGATATTGATTGAAGAAGAAAATGTATGAAACTGTTTAAGTAACCCTAACAATAATAATGTGGCTTTGCAAAGGGTAAATGTTACCAGCTGATGTTGTAGTGCAGAGTACGTCGTTGAACTGGGGTTGGAGTTCCAAATACCACCTCTGAATAGATGTTCTACCTTCTCAATATTGTATCGAAGCTCTGTACGTCAGGTTCTTCGTTTGGAGATACGGCGATTATTCAGTGGAATCTCTAGAAGAGCACCCTTAGGCTGTACTGAGCTGACTACTGAAGGTGATTAGGCCTGTGGTAGTAGACTGAGAAGGTGTACTGAACGAAAACCAGCTTCGATTTTGATCTTCACGGGAAGGCAAGACTCCATTGCATGCAAAACAATCGAATGAATAAGCCACGGGTATTGACTACATTAAATGGTTATAAAAGGTACCTTTTGTAAACCTCGAAGCTTACTTAAACTTTAAAAAAATTGGAAACCAATGACCACAAAAAATCGTGTCGACTATTTGAAAATGCTAGATACTGTATTTAGAAAGAAAACAGAATATATTGGTCTCCCCTGTAATAACCCTTTGCTAATTACAAAAAAAATCCTGTCATACGATAAGGTAGATTTAGCAACGAATAAAATAATGTTCAAACGTTTAATTTCAATATTTCGTTACATCCTACAAATTGAACATCCCCGGTAATATATGTTAAAATTTAAGAAATAAAATTTTAATTTGCAATCACAAAATCTGGAGATACTAGACATTAATGAGACAGTAGAGGAACATGTGTAAAAAGAATAGAAGATCTAGAAGAGATAAAGGAAAGAATGTTGTACAGAACAGATGAGAAAAAAACTGATCGTAAGCAGCTTCGACAACATCAAGACCAAAATGATAAGCTGAGGAATCCAGAAAGTAGTGAGTTCAATACAATATTTTGTGCTGTAAATATAATCACAAAGAGATCTATTTGATAAAAACAAAAATTTAGCATCACTGACGTTTTTCACAAAAATTACTTTCGCAACACTGGAATTCAGACAGGCATGTGTACTCCTATGACAGCAACTAGTGAATCAAATTGAGACAAAAAATCCAAAAGTTACTAGTCACAAGCAAATAAAAAAATCACACATACCTGTTCGAAATCCAACATTACTGGAAAGATTCTCAGCGTCAAACTAACGTTCTCCAATGGAGTAAATGATCTCGGGCAGTGCTTATAGAATTTGGATTATATTGTAAAATGTACCTGGAAGTAAGATAAACAAGCGAAAAAATGTTGACAATAGCAGTATGACGAAAATTCTTGAATCCATAAAAATCACCGTTTCCTTGAACGTGATATCAGAAATATTTTAATATTTCACAAAGGATTTCGAAGAATTGTGAATATTAACATTCTGTATAATTCAGGCCATGTGCAAAAAAAAGAAACAAGAAATTATCGAAAAAACTATAACCAAAGCCAAATTGGAATAGAAAACTGAATTAATATATAACAATCACTTTGAAGAATAGCACAAAAATAATATTGGAACGGACTCACCACCTTTCTTTCATACCAGCCATCAAAAAATCATCAAGTCCTTAGCTACCGATAGCGAGCTGTCCGACGAGAGAAAAGAAAGCCAAGAATCTATCGTAGCCCTCTCGAACGACAATTCGTGTTTTTGTAGAAATTCCATTTCTGTCGCGCAAGGTTGGATTGTTCAGGCGACCGATCAACACAACGATGTATACGAGGGTCTCTCCAAGAGTAATATAAGTGGATTTTACGAAAATTAATTATTATTCATAACGAAGTACAAAGTACTCGTTACAAAATCTGGAAGGATCCAACGATTGTTACAACTACTATTCACAGTAACATTTTATTGAAAATGAGAATTAACATGAAAAGCTCCTTATTTGCGTGGAACATAATAGAAAGATTTGAAATAGGAATTGAATTTTTATTAAAAAATTCCAATATCTTAGATCAAGTTGTGGTTTTGTATCACCAGCAATAGTTTACCTGACACTCTGTATATAACAAGCAGAAACTTAATGTGTTTAGCATCAGCTCAATACAAATTGAATCCTCCAATAACAATAATCAGTTCTCATCTTACTTTTTGCTACTGGAAGCTATACAGGGTGTTTCCAAAATAGGGTAACAATCTACAGGTACTGATTCTACAGTTCTACAGGCAAAAATATGAGAAAAAGTATATATATATATATATATATATATATATATATATATATATATATATATATATATATATATATATATATATAGGTCCATAAATACTTCTTGAGGAAGCCAGATGAACTAATTTACGTTCAATATCTCAGGAACACTTCAAGATATACCAATGGAAGTCGTTATACGATTTAATATTATTGAAAATGGTCATTTGCTGATATCAGCCCAAACCAGCACCAACCATAGGTGTGCGAAACCTAATGAAGGCAATATTTTCTTTCCGTAAAAAATAATCGAAAAAATTTGAAGTACTCGTATAACCTTTAAAGACCTGCTAGCCACAATATGTAGTCATTATAATGGAATTTTGTTTCAGCAAACTCCTTGCAGTGTTGGAGTTGCTCCAGCGACATAGATCCGCAATGCAGAGATACATTCAACCAATCAGACATTTTGTCGAGAAGAGGAGGCGATTCCTTGTACAACAACTTACAACAAAATTACGAGAGACAACAATACGACCCCAACTACTATGGTCAAAGACAATATGATCCCAACTTCAACAACCAAAGGCAGTTTGACCCCAACTTCAATCGTGGACAAGGACCTATCAATCAAAACTATAATCCCAATTTGAACCTCAACAGTCGACTACCGAAACTGGAAAACTGCGACGAAAATGAAGCTAGAAACAGGAGAATGAAGAACGTGTGCTTGAAGGAAATTGTGAAAGGTGAGTCTGAATATAACAGAGAATTTAGGCTTAACTAAGTAAGAGCCAATTTCATAATAAACTTAAAGTATCATTTAGTTTAAATAGTTGTTAGACTGTGACAAGCTGTCAATTTCGGTAGCCATAGTCACAGCTATTTATACTAAATATTACTTCAACCTCATAATAAAAGTTAAAATATAAAGTGATCAGGTGAATATTGGGCAAGCACTTTTTCACGCTTCTATTGTTCTGTGGATCGTGAAAAAATCAGGGCGGATAGTGGGTTCTGGAAAATGCAAACGTAAAGAATGCAAACCGAAAGAAATGGTCGGTCTTGTCGATTTTACTTCAAAGAAATTTTTCTAACGATGAGCAGTGTGAACAACCTATAAAATGTTTGAAGGATAATATTCAATGTTACAGTGTCTCCTCGGGAAACATTGCACAAATAGATAAATGTCAAATGTAATTCAATGTTAATAAGAGGAAGTAGTTGTTTTCTATCAGATATTTGCCTTGTAATTTCTACCAGGGATAGTATACATTATGACCTTTGAAGTAAGATTGCCAATTTTATCTGATCATAATGTGTCAAAATTCTCTTGTCATTCGGAGGTTTTTGAAAACCCTGAAATCAAAAAAATAATAATCCATGTTTCATCAATCAACGGCTGCAAATATCGAAAAACTGTAAAGCACTTTGAATATGGAGAACAATATAAGCTTTCATTTGAGTGCCTATACAGTCAAACAATTAATTCCACAGTAACGTCCATTTCAAAAAATTCATCAACATCTGCCATCATGGATTAACCGCCATTTCTATTAGCTAGCACTTTGAGATAGCAATATTGTTTTTTTGCAGTCCCTAGAACCCATATACCTATTGTCTGGAGGAAATCAATACCTTCGAATTATATCAAAATTTGACGAACGTCAATTCAAATAAAACGATTAATCAAAGTTGAAGAAAAAAAAAACGAGATTTATTCATTACTTGAAAGATTTTATAACATCAGTTATCGCTGAGTTAGGGAAATGTATTGCAGCAACTCTAAGTTACCAGCAGGACTCTACTTTTGAGGGCAGTACATTTGGCGACTTTTTCAGAGTTGTCGCCTCAGAAGTCTCGTAAGCGGGGGCATAACAAGAAAAACCATAGGAAGAAAGAGTGACATGTTCAAAACATTATTTGAATTGAGAAAAATTGCGTTTTCCCTATAGAACGTAATGAAAAACGTTTTCCCATGTGTAGGAAAAAAGCTATATTTCTCTTCTCAAATTTTGCTTTTTTTTAATTTTCTCCTTGCTCACGAGACTTGTGTCAGAACAACTCTGAAGAAGAAAGCAACTTAGAAAAACATAATGAGTTCAACTCAGGAAAAAACGCAATTTATCCCCTCGTCCCCTAATACCGTGCATGTTGCGTCGGGCAATAAAAAAAAACCGGGTGGGAAATATTTCATTTCATTCCTTCTATGAACAAATAGTTATAACTAGAGTTGTTCCATAATAATAATAATAATAATAATAATAAAGGCATTTATTGATAGGTGTATATAACATAATATAGCAATACAATGGATAAATACTTATGTATACCTATCAATGGGTTCAAAAAGAGTCCTGAGACAAGTTTTGCTCTTCCACCCAACCAGATATAATTATATACTACCTACATTCTACATATCAATACGTATTGAACAACAAAGCTGACTACATTTCTAGTTTCATAATTCGATAATAAATTATAAAGTTTCAATATAAACTAGTAATAAGAAGAATTGTAGTTGAAAAAAATTTGGTTTTTATATTTAAATGTATATTTTGTTTAAGTTCATTCTTTTTTTGAAGTTTACTGCGCACATAAATCTTTAAGTTTGCCATTTATAAGGTCTTTCTTAACTCTCTCCTTGAAAGAGGATAGAGGCAAGTATTTGTATTCCTCAGGAATCCTGTTGTATATCCAGGGTAGGTGAAATGAAAATGATTCACGATATGAGGATGTATAGTACTTGGGCGGGGTGAGTTTGGACTTGAATCTTAGATTTAAATGATGTACATCAGTTCTGTAACAAATTTTTGTTGTATAAATATGGTGGATTTTTGGTAAGAATAATTTTATGAAAAAGCACTGCTGCATGTAAGACACGCCTAGCCGCCATACTCAGCCACCCAATGCTCTTCAAATGATGCGACACATGATCTCCTCTTCTTGCTCCTGTGATGAAGCGAATGCAAGAATTCTGAAGCTTTTGCAAACGATATTTATCTTCAGTTAGAATCCCTGGGCCGTGAATAACATCTGCATAGTTGGCGTATGATAGCACTAAGAAATCGCATAAAGTAATCTTTGTATTCCTGCTCAATATCGTTCTATTTGAATAAAGGATTATGACATTGCTAAATCCTTTCTGTATGATGGAAGAAATATGATTTTTATATTTCAACGAATCATCTACAATGAATCCAAGATTCTTACTGAATTCTTTTTAGGGCAGTGGGGAGCCATCGATTTGTATTTTGTCAATGGAATTAACTCTTTTTCTAGCAAGGGATCTACCAAATAATAACGCCACCGATTTTGTTGGGTTGATTGTAAGACAATATTTTAGGGATGTAAAGGAGAGAGAATTCAAATCGTAGTTTATTCGCATGCAAGCTTCATCTATGGTATTTTCCGTGAAGGAATGGTACATCTGCATATCATCTGCATAGAAGTGAACTGATAAGTACTTCAAAGTTTTGTGGAACTGGGATGTGTATATTATGAATAATAGTGGTCCTAGTGTCCTTGGGGTACACCATTAGGAACTGTAACATAATCAGATGACCTTCCTTTAGAATGACAGGCTGATTCAATAAGTAGCTCTGTACTAGAGTTGAGGCGTGGTGAGAACAACCATAATAATGTAGAATAGCCAAGAGCAGTTAATGGCTGATTCTGTCAAAGGCCTTGGAATAATCCAATAACGTCAAAATTGTTAGCTTGTTATCATCAGTTACGGTGTGAATATCGTCTGTTACCTTTAAGAGGGCTGTTAAACAACTGTGACTCTTGCGAAAGCCAGACTGACAAGACGGTAAACAGTTGGAGTTTGGTTACATGTTCCCTGATTTGCAAATCCATGATTTTCTCCAAGACCTTTAACATGACACACAAAAGGCTTATGGGGCGAAGATCTGAAATTTCTTCTGGAGGATGTATTTTAGGAAGTGGAATAATCTGAGATTGTAGGGAATTCGCCGAATTCTAAACAGTGATTAAATATATGTGTGATATGAGGAATAATTACTGGACAACATAATACAATCATCTTTATACTAATTTCATCGGCACCAACGGCATTTGATTTTATCGCTAAGAGATATTTATAGACGTCTTCGTTATTAGTGAGCCCAAAGGAAAAATCAGGCACATTCTCAAACTTATTGAGTGAAGAATATTCCAAAGTATCACTATCAGGATTTGAGCTGGACCTATCAACATTTACAAAAAAGTCATTTATTTTATCAGCATCATTCATATAGTCCGGTATTGCATTGTGATCTTTTTGTCGTATACCTAAGTCACTAGCGACTTTCCATAAATTATTTTTATTTATTCTCACTGCATGTTCCAAGTAAGCTCTTTGTTCTAATTTCAGAGTTCTGTTTGTTAAGTTTCACAAATCTTTATAGGAATCATAGTGGTGAGGGAGTTTTGATCTTCTGAATCTCGTGAGAGCTCTATCTCGCAATGACATTAGTAACTTCAGATTATCAATTATCAGTCGTGGTTATAGATCGTTATGAAATCGTCATCGTTGAAATTATTAAAACTTCTGTATGTGTGTAAAAACGGTTCAGATTTTACATTATTAATTGAGACTTCACAAGAAACGAGGAAATGATCATTGAAAGTGGAACAGTCAACAGTGTTTATGTTATGATATTTCAGTTGATTCGAGCAAATTATCAGATCTAGTAATTTGAAACTTGTTTGTCCAAATCGAGTGGGTTCATTCACTACCTGTTGAAGTTCATAAATTTCGAGTATACTATTCAGATCTATGCAAGGTTTATTATTTGGATCTAAAAAATCGATATTAAAGTCTCCTGTACAAATTAAATTTTCAAACTGGAGTGCTAAAGATGATAATGAGTTATCTAACTCCGTAAGATATTCGTATATACAGAAAAGTTTGGTGGTCTATATGTCACTCCAACGGCAAATTGTTGGGAGTTTTGACTAAAGCTGATCCAAAGTTGTTCAGTGTTACGAACTCCTGAGTTAGTCAATATTTTCGCTTTGAAATTCTGCTTTATATATATTGCTAGACCTCCCCCACGGCCTGTAGGTCATTCCCGTCTAAATATAGTGCATATCCTGCAAAAGAAACACTGGCATTTACAACATCCCTGGTGAGCCATGTTTCTGTCACCGCTATACAATCAAATTTCTGGAAAACTACTCTACTGAATTCATTGAAAGAGTTAGTTAGCGACCTGGCATTCATATGACATACATTAAAGTTATACATGATGCGTATCGATAGGATTTTTTTTATTATAAGGTTATAGGTACTATGAGCTAGAGTGTCTTCGCTAGTTGAGGTTTCTCTAAGTTCTTTTCTTCTTCGTCTCTGGCAGAAAAGTTGAGGAACATGAAGTTTCTCTGTGCAGCTTCCAAGGATGCACTATTTGGAGTATCCGGGGCGCTAGTCGATAAATGAAAATGTTTGAAAGTTGTGTTCAGCTGCTCTTGATTTTCTATTGTTTTTATTTTCGAAATAGCGGCTTTATCGTTTCTCAATTGTTCATAAGAAAACTCCTCGCCATTAACTAGCAAGGCGTTACGTCTGATAGATGCTGAGTAATCTTTCTGTCTAGCTTCTTTCAGCTGATTGCTGTGAAATTTTCTTTTTGTATAGTCCTCAGAGGTTAAATCATCCACGAAGTGTAATCCAGTCTGTTTTAGTTTCAAGAAGTTGGCCCTAGATTGTTCCAATACAGTATTATAAGTACTTATTTTTCATAAACTAGCATGCCCTTTAAGTTGGCATGCGTATATGTTGGGAACCACTCTGTTACTATTCAATCTATAAGTGTTCTGTTTTCAGAAAACTGAAAGACGTAAGTACGAATAGTTTAAAGGTCATTGAATGCTGTAACTTTCACTGAGTAAAACGCTGCTGAAACCAGTTTCGTCATCTACACACGCTGCATGCGTATTCACTTGCGTGCTATCAAACTACTGGAGAGTATGAAATAGGAAATCAAATTTAGAATGTTAATAATGTCCTACTTTAGCACATTTTCTCCAAATTACCTTTCAACTTTTCATTAGCCATATTTAAAATATACCGGGTTCTCAATATAATTCTTATCCCAAAACAAATAAAGATTTTTTTTATAATAACATTAGTTAGTAAAATGTTTTGTTAACTTTGACTATAAACTAGGAGTATACATCATTTCTGCGCAAAATTTATAGGTTTTCAAACCTACAGAGTCCAATATCTCAATTATCATATTTTTTATAGATACGGCGTTTTTGCTTAGGACAGTAACTGATGACTCAGACTAAATATTCTATTGAGTTCAGCCGGCAGATGTTTTGTAAAAAGTAGAGAGACGAATCTTAAGTTACACTTTGCAGCGCTCGTACGCCGAAACTATTAATTTTACGAAAAAACTTGTAGAAACATAAATTGTAGAAAATTTTCTCTCATTCAATTTTGTATATAAATGTTTTCATCGATAGAATGAGTCTGAAAGGGGATATCGTCGAAAAACTGCTGAAAGACCATTTTTACAATATGACGGCGCGAGCGGCAAAGATACGAGGTGGCAAAGTTGAAATTCGAAAAGAGCACACTAAAATCTATGAAATCACCCATTTTCAAAACTCCCGGAAAACTTTCCAGGTAACCCCCTTTTTTGACCAAATGAAACTGAATTAATTGGTTGAAATACCAGAAACGTCAACACCTCTGTTAACACCAGAGATCTTTCATTTACCATTCAATTTTATCTTTTACTTCTGACTGCCTACTGCTATTGGCTGTCATGGGGAGTTATGCGGGGAAGCTCCGTCTTGTTGGAAGTTCCTGTTCATTGTATGCGGGATCGTCAATGATATTTGTTATAGCTGGTTCGATAACATTTTGTAGTAAATCTAAATACATATCGCCTGTTGAATTTCCAGGAAGAAAAAAAGTTCTACAATGGAATTTCATAAAATACCAGCACTCACATTTAATTTTTGGGGGTGTTGCGTGTGCGAAGGAACACTAGTCCGAAAAACACACATTAAATAGGAATAAATTACCATTGTTTAACGCTCGCTCACTCAATATCTCCTGAAATCATATCTTAGTGAGAGAAAATTATTTGTAGAATATGTAGGAATTAAATCGTTTACATTTAATGCAACTTCCGGGGTTCCTCAAGGTTCAAACTTGTGTCCACTATTATTTCTTCTATTCGTTAATGACATTTCTAATAGTATCAAGTCAAAAAACTACTTTTTGCTGATGATATGAAGATTTTCAGAGAGATTGAGGACCGATCTGTTCGTATCTTATTACAAAACGATATCACCAAGTTACATGATTGGTGTCAGAAATACGAACTATCATTAAACATTGTTAAATGTAAAACTATGGCATTTGCAAGGAAACCTTCTGTCCAAATGTATAACTACGAACTGGACAATATATCTTCGGCAAGAATTAACGAATCGAGAGATCTGGGAATCATGTTTGATGAAAAACTAACGTTTTCGACACATATCGAACAGGTAACATCTCGTGCAATGAAAGTTCTAGGATTTGTGATGCGTAATAGCAAAGCGTTTTCATCATAAGAGGCAATTAGTTCCATATATTATTCTCCATATGGAATCCTTCTCAAGGAAAATATATATATAGGGTATTGAAGCTGTTCAGAATAAGTTTCTAAAATTTCTGTACTTGAAAAAGCATGGTTCATATCCCATAAGAGGTCATAGCTATATGAATTACTCTTGGAAGAGTTCAACTAAACATCACTCAAAAAACGACGTCAAATTAACGACTTGATTTTCATATACAAAATCATACATAATCAAATCGATTCATCTACTCTACTTTCATCTTTGAATTTTAATATTCCTCGTATAACTTCTAGATCACATATTACATTTCACATCGACGTACCTAACTCTCAACACCATTTGCACTGTCCTTTTGACTTCTATGTGTAGAAGCTACAATAATAGTCTATAAAATATCGATATATTTTTTTATCGTTTTCTCAGTTCAGGAAATCAATATAATGCACTACGTCACTAATTAATACATATTAAAATGTTACATGGTAGGTAATGTTAATATAGATTTTGTTTAATTTTTTTTATGATTAAATATGGGCTTTTCATTTTGTATTATGTACTCCTGCAATTGGGTCCTATGACCTGTTGGGTGTAATTTCTCAATAAATAAATAAATAACTTCGCAAAATTGCAAGCGACATTTAGTTCGTGCACTAAGAGAATTTTATAAGGACGGAATTTTATTTTTTTATTACCAATACTCATTAAAAAATTGTTTGTTTTAAAATTATTTTTTTCCGTTAACCAGCTGTCATTCCCGTACGAACGACAGCCCTCAGAAGTCGAAACTTGTGCGAGCTAAGGATTAACGAGGACTTACCTTTTTACGTGCGATTCCTAGCACGAGACCAGTGACCATGCTGGGAATCGAACCCACGTCCCTTTGATTGATAGACTAGCGCTCTACCATCATGACCACTGCGGCCCTTCGCAAATCGCAATGGCCAATTGTCTTGTACATGGCGTACTTATGCTATCTACTGCAACTTGCCCCAATTCTGCTATCTCCATAGGTTCATTTATTACTACTCGATTTTCAAGCTGCCTCTTACTTTTGTTACGAGATTGATAAAAATTCCCCTATCTACGCCGCTGAGAGATCCATAAAAACAAATCGCATACAAATGTGTTGGCGAAGTGCCGCAGGTATGTAGGTAATCGAGCAGTTGTTCTAAGAAGTGATTATTTGGACGGCCTTCTGTCCCGAGTATTCTAGGAAATTAGGATTAGGAAGAAGATTATGAAGAAGTGATAAGCAGTTTTTGAAGAAGTATGGAAGTGTTTGGAATATTTAGTTAGTTGTATTGTTGTATAGATCTAAGTGTTTAGTTAGTCAGTGAAGTAGTTGTATGTTTTTAGTGAAGTTAGAAAATAAACAGTTTAGTAGTGTGCTCGGCATTATTATTTAGCAAATCGTAACACTATTATAAACCAAACTAGTTTCGCGAAATTTGGTCACCAATTCACGAATAATTTCTCCAGAGGTATATTTGCCAGGATGCCGTACGTTGGTTAAACAACTCCGCTACCCGATTTCCACATTTATCGTTTTCTAACAAAAGCCCTATAATTTTCACTCTTTCTGCATTGAATACACCTTGTTAAATTTTAAAGTAAACAATTTTTACACACTTCAATCACAACAGGTATCTAGCAACTACTTACCTAATTATTAAAACGTGAAGAAACCCGATAATTTTTCACTCATTAACATTAGCCTAAAAAATCTGCAAGTTTTAAAATACAATTGAATCGATCTTTGCATTTTTCGTCACACTAATTGTTGGAGTTTCAACGCTCCATATTTTCTAAAAGAGTAGATCGATTTTTAAAAATTACGCAGCACTGCATAGGGAATGATAAGCCCCTTCTAATGAGGTATCACTTGAACCCCCTTCACATTTGAAAAAAAAATTAGGATGACACCCTTACATAGGGGGTTGAAGGTTTTACTATGCTTTTTGATAAGAAAAAGTGTACCCTGACAAAAAATCTTGACGAGGTTTTGGATTTTGCCAAAAAATTCTATACCACCCTGTTATATCTTGCGGAACGTTTTCGATGGGCCACCCTGTATAATAGAATCAATGAAAAATTATTTCACTTACAGATCTACTTTGTTTGAAACTCTGCTTCATAAACCCTTTGTTTCAGGTAATAATTATGTCAGCATTGTTCGGCGATGTGAACTGATTCCTTTGGAAGACTCTGTTGGTACTTGCAAACAGACTGTAAGTAAGGGACTGTATTTAGGATTTTGCGAGTATTGCGACTATGACGGATGCAACTCAGCTAGTGGATTGAGAACCGACATATTTTTGGCAGCCATTGCAGCGTCTGTACTCACAATTCTTTTTCACTAAGTGAATATTGTTATTTTTGTTATTGAAGTATATTTTTTATCACCACAACATAATGATTTATTATAAGTTTTGTTACATATGACGTTAAAAATTAATTGACTCTTTCATTGGTGTAACTTGGGTCAAGAAAATATATATAATTCAACAATATCATGTTGAATATGTGGGGTGCTGCTTATTTTGCATCTTCATCAGTTTTTCGTTTCGTTTCTTTAAATCTTATATTTTTTACTCTTTTATTTCCAGTTATTTTTTTTTTTTCAACTGGTTAATAACTTTCAGAATTTCTTTTTGTGGAAAATGTATCGAGTTAGTAGTTGATTCATTTGACATTAGGGAATAGTGATTTTAGTGACGCTTTGATTTTCATTAAATAACAAACTTTCCATGTCAATATCTGCAATTCATATAGGTAGTTAGTTACCTTATTATTAGTTATAATTAAGTATAAGTTGCAAATATGTCATTAATTAGATCAACACATACCAGATATAGTGTAAAAATTGAAAGTCATGTTGAATTCAATTTTTTTTTTCTCAACACACTGAAACTCTCTGATGGTTTCCATGACAAAAATATTTCATGTAAATAGGGTCTATGTAGGATATTAAAATTAATGAAAAGTAAGTAAACCTGTGTACCTACCATGTAGTAAGGTTCTAAAACCAATAAAATATTTTGAATGTTTGAATGATTTGTGTTTTATTCGTCCAAAACCGAGTCTTACTCTGATATACAGTGTGACCTATTTAAAATTGAAGCACCCCTATGAAACAGAGTTTTCAACTGATAGGATTGATTTTTCTTGGCCAACTCTTCTTAATTTTCAAGGTCAAAAAATCTAGAAATATCATTAGCGATTTTTTAAGAATAAATCTGACTACACCACTGGATCCACGATAGTTTTCAATAGATAAATCTAAAATTACGTTGGAATGTGTCTATCAATAAAAAAGTTATAATAGAATGAAATTTGAAAAATGTGCTGTTTATTTAAACCACTAATTCAATTCAAAAACTTTCATCAAAATTCTGACAACCCCGCTGGATTCAGGAAGTCTTGAAATATGACTGACGAGAATTTCATTAAAATCTGGTCCTAAATAAAAAAATTATATGTGAATGAAACGAGATCAACTATTCCCAAAATTACATTAAACAATATATTTTGGAAATGTATAATTATATCATATGTATTCAAGTACATCGATATTTTCCTGTATTATTTGTTAGAGCGGCTTTACATTTATGCAATGCATTTGCAATGCAAGACAGGTATTGCAAGGCAATGTAGAAATTGTGTCTTACATTTATGCAATTATTTTTGTGTTGCCAGCAGTTTATACCAACATAATATATTTCGAGAAAATCTAACCTCAATAAAATATTTTGATATTTTGTTGGTTTGTATTTAACTGAAATTCGAAAAATTACATTCCACCTATCACTAACGCTTTTGACAAATTTTCTATTTCTTTTTTAAGTTGGAGTTAAAGGTTAGGAGACATTCGAAAAACAATATCTACAGATACTTTGGTGTGCTATTGGCATTGAATTTCTCACCAGAAAACTCACTAGAATTGCTCACGAATTGCGTGAAAATTTCAACCAGTCGAAATTTTTTGGGCTTGCACATAACTTGCATGGTCTTGCATTGCACAAAAATTGCATGAAAATTGCATAATGTAAAGCCGCTCTAACAAAACAATTTGTAGCTAACATGTTTCATTTCATCGTTAATGACTGTTTATTTTTTTACTTTTTCCAAAATATTGCAATCAGTAGAATATGGAGAGCTTCCTATGATGTAATAACTGATGAAATTCTTTAAGGAGTCACTACTATAAGGAAAAAGGCTAAAGCATATATCCTTGAAGGAAGCGAAAATTGTCAATAACTTATCTATTTATCAGTTTCCTTTCATAAAGTTGTGATAATTTTCAAGTCCATCAGGACTATCAACTTAAAGTGTGAAGAGAAAATTATCCATGAAAATTTTGTATTTTCACGTTGAGATTATTATAAAAATACTATTTAATTTAAAAAAATCAATGGCGTATCTGAACTGATTTGTTTTGTCACAAAAGACGTGTCTCCACACCTTGTATCCACCAAGATTCATAAAAATATGTTACGTAGTTTCGAAGTTATTAAAAGTTTGGAACCTTTATGAATAGGTATGCTGGAATTTTATTCCAACACCAAACCACCTTGACACGTATTTCTGGATGAATATTAAAGTAACTTCAGTAAAAAATAACCATTTTGCAAAAATATGTTTATCGTCTTATATATCAGAAATTAAACCAAAACGGTGAATGAACCTATATCTATATGAAGTTTTTGCACAGACCCCTTTCAATATTGTATATATTAATTGAGGATTATCAATAATGTATAAAACATAAACTGAAAGCAAATAAAAAATATTCATTTAATCAAATAAAAAGTATAAAATAATCATTAGAATGACTACAGTAATATATCGATATAAAATTGGAGAACTGCAAAATTCAATAAAAACAATGAATTTTACAGTTCAGTTTGGACGGAACAAAAAGACTATTCTGATGGAGAATCTACAGAAAAGAAGGCACTTCAGATATTCTGATGAAATATCACATTGTTAATAAAATATCTGGCCATAATATAGAAAATGGGGAAAATATTCGCTATTTCTTTAAACATCTGTTAAGAGTCGCAAAGTTTTCTACAGATCATATACAATCATAATTTGTCAAATATTAGTATAAACTTCTTCACTCAGGGAAAGTGTTATACTAACAATTATTCTAAAAACAAGTCAACAAAATCTGAGTCACATTTGAGAAAAAAAATTGGTCATGAATTCCTTAAAAATAGATCAATGATTGTAAAGAGTTAAACTAATTTGATAATAATTCACTGTCATGTTCCACAAACCAAAAGTTACCTGGTTACTATATTCATTTATCAAAAATAGTCCCTTAGTCGGTAACCACAAAAAGACAACTCAGAAATTGTACAACTCAAAGCTATTTCTGGCTAACATCCACACAATAACTGCTGATAACAAAACATTTGTACATTATAAAAATACAATGAAATATACAGGGAAAAAAATATTTGAAAAAAAACATTCTATCCAGTTCCATAATAATGTCCATTTGTCCTGATGGCAAAGCAAATTCTTTGAATTACGAAGGGTAAGGAAGGTAGGCTCGTTAAAATAACATTAAATCAGAAAAATCAAAATCAAAGACAGTCAAAGTATAAGTATACCTTAACACATCACTTTCCACATTGTTACTATGCCACAATAATTTATAGATTCGATATACTCCAACTGGTCTGGTTCTATTTTGGAATGAATCGAATATATTTCAGATTGATTTGAAAGTAATTCCGAATAAAAGATATAAATTCAGACATCAAGTGAAATATTCGGATTTATGAATTGTATTTCACAATGAATAGCAATAAAAATAATCTCGACAGAGCCTGTATGATTTGTAATGTTCATAAATTTAGATATGGATTGTAATTTGGATACAATCAAATAAATATCAAATCCGAAAGTTTGTTGAATGGTTATGAAATGCCACTCAAATAAAAATTAATTATAACATTCATGTCATTAAACTCTTGTTGACTTTGAGCATATTTCTGCAGAAAATAATGATATATTTTGGGGCAGTACTAAATTGACATTTGGTTTGCTGAATTTTTATGAATTATTGAAACAACAAAAGTTATATACCTAGCATGACCACAAACTGAAAAATCATAATCTGAAGTTCAAATCATTCTTCAATAAAATTAAAACATGTTCTATGAAATAAAATCAGATTATGATTTACGACTGAAAAAAGGTTCAGATATCAATATCAATATTCAAGAATTGTAGAAAATTGAAAGCTTTCATATTAAATAAAGAGAAATAAGTATTCTTGATCAACTGCAAAAGTTGAAAATAGGTGAATTAGATAAGATTGATTATCTCTGGTCAACTCTCTTCTTTTAAACATAAATTTTTTGCAATCATTCAACAATCAAGAATGTTAATAATCAAAATATTCGAGGACAAAGTGAAAAAATGACATATTCCAAAAAAAAATAACTGAAACGAGCAATTTGGATTACCACAACTAAGTTAAGGCTGGAACGCAATGGAAGTTTTATGTTTTTAGTTTTAATTTTCATAATTTTCGTTTTTTTTTAACGCAAACTATCATTGCCATAATTATTGTGATTACACCTCATAAACTATCTTGTTGGTAATATTAAAGCTTTATTGTTTTGCTTCCTGTTTTATTTCTGAAATTTATATTGAAAATCCCAAAACTTAAAACTTATTACATAATATTTCCATTGTGACTATGGCTTTACAATACAACACTCTATCTAAAATTGCAGTTTTAACCTCAAAAATGGGTTGCTATTCAATATACTTTGGTAGCAGAAAAGGTAATAGTGGAGGATTTGTGAAATGAAATTTGGTCACGCTCATGATTGGCAAAGTCTTCCCAATTGTTTTCATATTAAAAACTTTACAACGTGCCTATTCGATGTAAGATATGTAAAGCTATGAATTGTTTGTTTATACTATGTATAAAAAGTGCTCTTCGCAATGTTTTACTATGAAGATGCTTTAGTGAAAAATATACCTCAAAATAACTACTGTTACCAAACTTAGTACAGTGGTCTTAGAAAACCCAGTAATGCTAGCAGTGTTACATTCATCTTCGGAGCAATAACATTCCTCCCAGTAAATTCCATTCTCATAAACTCCCCAGTTACAAACTCCTGTCACTCCGGTGTCAGCTACAGAAGCACATCTTCTGATGACTTGTCTCCATCGACCATCCCCTAGACAAAAAATCTATTTCAATACACTGAGAAAAAAATCATAACTCATAGAATATACACGAACAAACAGTACCCAGAAGTTACGGTTGAAGGTAAACAAAGTTGTGATAATAAGCACAGGGGAAAGTACAATTTTTATACATAATCCTGTGAATATAATATACAAACTACTATTTTTATGATCTATCAAAATATGCTGATGAGAACGTCAGGTATTGAGAACTGTGAAACCTGATTGTTTCAAATATATGTAAGTATGAGTGTTTTTAAATAGAAACTAACTATTCTTCAAACTGTTAGACCTAGAAAAAATGGAAACATGTGAAAATTGTATAACATGAATGATATCAATAAAGCACAGTCGTTTTTGGATGGCGAAATCATTGATGATGATGGGCCATTGAACAAGATCAAAAATTCGCTAAGAACGGTGTTGGTTCCCATAGTCTCACAAAATCACTAGACAAAACAACAATAACAAAACCACAGTGAAACACCACATCATTCGTTTGACAATTAAGGTTGCTCAATTTTCATTTACTCAGTTCATCCAAAGCTTAGTTTAGAATAAAAAATTATATAATAAAAGTAGGAATCTGAGAGATTATTGTATCCAGAAATTAAAAAATAATTGAAAAATATTAAAATATAGAGGGTGGTGCATTTAAAATAACAAATTTCATGTATTTTTCTGTATAATAGGAAATGACACAGTACATCTGTAACCACTGTATATCTTCAAAATTACAAGAGCTGATATTGATTACATTATGTCACATCATCGAATTACAAGAAGTCAGCACTTTTCTAGTAAGTACTATCCAGCCATTTTTCAAGTATTCTGACATAATTGTTAAAAACATTTCTTTCAGTCCAGTTCATTGTATGCAAGGTAAAGAATGCAGTAGAAAAAGGAATAGCAACAAAGGTCCAAAACCAAGTGGGGTTCACTTCATCTCAAAACAATCGAACAAGAAACAAAAGGTAATACCTACTCAAAATATTCATTAGTACCTCCTTTGAAAGATAATAATAAGAAGGTTTAATCTTCATTAATACACTGAAATTTTTTAAGCATAGGTAACATTTGCCCTATAACAAAGATATTATTGATCAACAAAAATACAGGAAACTATTCATTGCAGAACTAAGTGACAAACTAAAGAGTTGATTGATATGGGCAGGTCTTCTTGTTAGACATGGTCCTATGAAGGAGCATATATACAAAATGACACTGATTGATGGAAACTAATACTGCAGACTATGGGGAAAGTTGACAAAAACAATGTTCAAGAGACCAACAAATCGCCACATATTATACTGTACTATGGTACAGTACAGGAATAAGTGGGTGGATGTAGAGATAATGATCAAGGTGAGCATACTAAGCCTTCTTGTTTGCAGTAAGTACCAACATTTTTGCAATAACTAAAGGACCCCAAAAAAATTGCATTTGAAGTAAAAGAAGTATAGACAGTCCTAAAGTTCAAAAAATATTGATGGCAATTAGCAAAGTGTTTTTTATGCCAGAGTGAGTATGCATATCACGGGAAAAACTAGCCTAATAGAGTCCTGATACAATTCACTGCTTTTAAAATACATTTAGCTTTTCATTTTGTTTTTGATTGTCCCGTAAAGATTGTTGGCCTTCTTGTAATATAAATCTGCAAGATCTTGACGATATCAAGAACGTTAGAACTCGTACTTACAAATGAAACCTTTGGGGCTTTGCTGAGTGACTTTCATACAAAATGAACCAGGCATATGACTCTCTTCACTGTTGCATTCGATAGCGATGTGGTTTCGTTTGTCAAACTTTCTGTATGCTCCACAATTATCATCTGTTGGGCCATCTTCATCAGAACCACATTGAAAACATCTAACAGATTCACCTGTGACACAATATCAGAAATGATTAGTAATGTAATATATTATTCCGTTTTAATCGAAATATGTAAACACCTACTTATTCTGATAATTGATAGAAGCAGAAGACCAATACCAAAAATAAGTGAAATATTTCTCGTCAGCATTTCAACTTTTTATGCACAACTACTATTTAACATTTACATAAATAACAATTGAATCAACAGGGCGTAACCAACAAATGAATGCTATTTATTTTGATTTCCTTATTTACCTGTCACTGGTCACTGGTCAGTGGTCAATCAGAGTCAAAGGCAAAACACGCTTTCCTATGCCTTACGGAGTAGCTCCGAATAGTTCAGGTTAGCTCCTGAGTGATATGACAGAACAAAAATTATCATGTTTCACTGAAGCCGTTTATAAAGTTTGGTTAAGTTCAGTTCAGGGGTAACAATTTCTACTAGGTGGTACTCCCCTTGACCCCAAGCTGTGATATATTGACAATGACCTAGTTTTATTTTATTTTATGAATATTATTATTGTATTTTTATCAATATATTATTTTCTTATTCAATAATAACAATTAAGTTTTTTATTCCCCACATACAACAATATGTTGAATATGTTCATGGGAACATCAACTGACGCATTGAAAACAATTTTAATGTACACGTTCATAATAATGAAGCAGTAAAAGCGGAATGGTTTGGAATGGAAATTTATTCAATGAATATTTAGGGACTCTAATATTTTTGATTGTATAGATATTTCTTCAGTTCAATTTTGAAATGACCTGTTAAAGTTTTCATAAGATATTTTGGTAAATGGATTGCCGATATATGTTTTTACCTGTATGAGTAATACCTAATAAGTATAATTTGCTTCCCGGTTTTGATATCGATGTATACGAGATGTAACCTCGAGTACGTACTACAGATATGTACCTACTCATTTTACATCTATCCCAGTAAACATTTTTCTATTTCATAAATATTTCTGGAACATAATCTGTAAGCTTGAAACATTCCAACTTATGTTGCCTCATCGTTTCAGGAATATTTTGAAAAATGAAGATGTCCGCCCTCAGAAACGTTTCAAGGAAACGTTTCATGACTAATATTTCGTGATTATTTCAGGAACATTCAAGAGACATCTCAAGTTACTTAATGACGCAACAATAAACATTTCAGATATTTTATTGTTTTTTGTTTCAGGATAATTATGAAAAATAAAGATGTCCGCCCTCAGAGACGTTTCAAGGAAACGTTTCATTACTGATGTTTCTTCATTAATTCAGGAACATTCAAGAGACATCTCAAGTTACTAAATGACGCAACAATAAATATTTTAGACATTTTATTGTTTTTGAAATGTTTCAGGATCCTAATTCTCTAATATTTGAAACCTACTGAATATAGCGTGTTTCCGGGACATTTCTGAAAATTCTTACCTCAGAGAGGTTTTGAAAAAACTTTTTATGAGTTGATAATTATGGAACCATTCTTGATACGTTTCAGATGTATTTGAGAAGAAAAGTACCAATGTATTTCGGTGAAGAGTTTCAGAAATGTTTCAAACATATAAATAGAAACATCCAGGAAATATTTCGGATATGTTTGGAAGGTATATATTCCAATGTTTCTCTATGGGCATTCATAGATATTTCATAAATATCTGCGATGAGATGATATGAATGTTTCAGATGCAAATATAGAAACATTCTGGAATTTTTTAAGAAAGACGTGTTTAGAAATAATAAGTCATTTAAACTGTTGATAGGATATATTTTAATTACAAAAACATTTCGAACACAAAATATAAAAAATAAACATTTAATCGTACCTAATATCATATATTTTATTTCACACACATATACCTATAATAACTGTATATTCGGTTTCAAACACAAAAAAATACAATTCTTGCTTCACAAAAAACGAAAGGGTATTTTATACTTATCATGATAACTAATATTTAGGCAGGAATCCCCCCATTGGCTGAAGTATCTGGCAAAGACTCATTTTCTGCAGGCAAGTCAGGAATATCAATGTTTTGAAGTCCATTTTGATAATTTTTCTGATTTCTTAGAATGAGTGGATCTTCACATATATCTACATCAGTGACTGCAACTCTTTCTTTCCTGATTTTATTTTGAATTAATCTACGAATATGTCTCCTGGTATTGAAAGATTTTGTTCCAATTTGCTTTCCACACTTCATTATATAAAGTCATAAAATATAATATCGATATTATGTGTGTGCATCAAAGAGACTTTTCAATTCGTGATTATTGGAGGAAACGATTGTAAGTTCTTTCACAAATCATAAACATATCTGAATATATCGAGACTTTGAAATATATTATAAGACAAGTATTTTTATCCTAATATCCACCAACAACCAACCATGAAAATGTTCTTACATTCGTAGGGATAGGTATTATCAATTCGTTTTAGTTGAATAATCATCAATCACTTACCTTATTAACATTATCTGCAAGCCAGCAAACAATAAATACTAAAAATTTCAAAAACAATTCATACGAATTAACAAGACACGACACGAGATTTTTAGAGCGAAATGAAATAAAATATGACATGGCGGGCAGGATGATAATACCAACTCACTTGCATTATGTCAACTGTCATTTGTCAACCGTTCGCACTGTTCGCAGAGCACGAGCATGAAAAGCACTCCGGACGCGCTCTGTGATTGGTTAGGGACAGATATACACCTACACTATACGATAAAATGCACGGCATAAGCACCCCTAGCATTATGATGTTATCAACAATTTTGGGTGAATAGTCGTTATATCGTTATCATTCTGCATGGTTATTCTGTTCGCGCTAGAGTGAGATCAGGTTAGGTTTGCTAGTACCAATTCACGTATTTTCAACTTAGTTTGCTTTTTTCTTGTCTTTCATTCAATCTTCCCGCCCTTACAGTGACCAATCACAGAGCGTTTATTGCGTGCCTTTTATTGTTGTCTTATTACTATATAATGGCAACATAATATAATTTACGCATTTCAAAACTCACTATTTGTAAGTGAGTGTCGTGTCATTTTAAACATATACGCAATGACCACCCAATCACAAAAGGCGCGTCCCCAGTGCATTTTACTACCTATATCTATCGGGTCTATTTTTTCAAGTAAATATTCATTCAAACACCAAAATTTTATCCGGAAAATTGATACCTATATCAATAAATTGTGTTAAAACATAACCTATATTTTAAATTGTTTCAAATGTCTACCATGCATTGTTCATTTGGAATGTTTCTAAATATAGGTCAATTGGACATTTCTGAATCATTCATAAAATGGTACTATAATGTTTCGGGTTCTTAACAATTAAGTTAATTGGAATTGTTTCACAACTTATTTTGCGCTGTTTCGAAATGCATTGATTTGAAGCATATCTTGATATGTTTTGAACTTTTTGAATCAATTTGAAACATTTAAAAAATCTTGCTACTTAAACGTTTCGATTATTTTCAGTTGAAAGTTATTCTGAAATGTTTCAGTTATGCAAATCTTATGTAAATATGAAATGTTTCAGAATATATCAAATGAATTGTATTGAAATGTTTCAATAATTTCAAAGCATTTATGAAATCGTGCAAAATGAAACGATTTGATTAACCCCCTTAGAGTTAATTTGGAATATTTCAAATATCCACCACTTTGTGTACATTTGGAACGTTTCCAAAAAGGTCAACTGAACACATATCTGAAACATTTATGAAATCGTACTGAATATAATGTTTCGAGTTTTCACACTTCAGTTATTTTGAGTTATTTCAAACAGTCCCAGTTTAGAAATGTTTCTAAGGATATCAAACTGAGATTTTTTTGTGATGTTTCATTTATTCAATATTGACGAGATTTTGAAATGTTTCGAAATGCATTAATTTAAATCATCTTGATATGTTCTGAACTTTAAGAATCACTTTGAAATATTTCAGAAATCTTGCTACCTGAACGTTTCGATTATTCTCAGTTGAAGTTATTTTGAAATGTTTCAATTATCCAAAATTTATGTAAATATGAAATGTTTCTGAATATATTATAATAACTTGTCTTGGAATGTTCCACAAATGATTCTATGATTTTGAAATATATTAGAAATGTTTCCAAAAAATGTTTCGATTATTCACAACTAAAGTACTTTTGAAATATTTCATAAACGTTTCATGTTTACTGGGATGCGATGTACCAAGGATGTAAAGTTGGATACGAGATGTAACCTTGAGTACGTACTACAGATGTACTCATTTTACATCTATGCGATGTACCTAAGATGTAAAGTTGAATACGAGATGTAACCTTGAGATCATACTACAGATGTACTCATTTTACATCTATGCGATGTACCTAGGATGTAAAGTTGGATACAATCTTCTCATGGTCATTTGGGTTAACAATTGAGTACAAGCTGTGTATGTACCAAAACAAATCTATGCTCTACAGATAACAATGTACCTATAGCTATATATAGGATATATATGAACATATATGGATACGTTATACTCTCCACGATATAAAATTCAATATTTTTTGTATTCATTGCGAGTTATTGAAATGGTAATCAAATTTGAACCAACAGAAAATTACTTTCTTTTTAAATCTGCGTTAAACGCTTACCTGTTCACATTGAATAAGTCCCAATTAGGTTTCTTTCGATCTTTCGCAACCAATATCAGGAAACGAGATATGATATATATGTTATTATGGCTACAAAAAAGGCTTTCGGAAAATACGGAAAACCATTGCTACCGAATCAGGAGAAAAAAAGCTTGGTTGCACATTCCTACACTCTGAAATTTACATAGTTTGAGTATTCGTTTGCTGCTTTGCACTCAGCTACACTCGAACTTGTAACGAAAGAACCAAACCGTTGTCTTATCCTTGTCGCAGTTGTCAGGTTGTCGTCACTTCACTTGTCGACTGTCAATAATAATTAAATAATCGACATCAACGGTTTCATTTGTGTTGTGATCATTTACCTTAATTGTTTTGATTTTTGTTTATTTGTTAACTATTTTTACAAAGTATTTGTATTGAATAAAATTGTAAAACCACTTTAGATATGAAATTTGTGATTGGAATCGGGCTGATTTGCATATCGGCTTTTATCCAAAAAGGTAAATAATTTAGAATTGGGATGGACATCAAGTGAAACTTATTGAGCATTGATTTATATAGGTACTTCTCCCAATAGTCGAAAAAAATAGCATGAATATCGTAAAACTTTATGGAAATCTATGCAGTTTACCTGAACTCATTTAATCATTTTTATTCTCGTAGTATTGAAAACTTCCAAGAAGGTAGTTTTGGTTAGGTTACGCCCATTTCAATGATTCATTTTCAAAAGAAATTTCTGGTGTATGAAAACATTTCTGTTTACAGGTTTATCAATAAAATGTTGGGACTGTAGGTCAGATGCTGATCCAAAATGCTCTGATCCATTTGATAACACTACTTTTGCAATCACAGATTGTAAGACCAAGAAAGAATTGGATTTTCTGCCCAATGTTAAACCTACAATGTGTAGAAAAATTCGACAAAAAGGTAAATTATTTCACTCATTCTGGCTTTATATTAGATATCAATGTTGTCACTTATTTTCAACTATGAAATGGTATAACAAATAGAAAATATTGAAAAGGTACTGATAGGTACAAACTAGAGATAAGGAACTGAAATATTCATTGACTATAGTACCTCTATTATTTCTTAAGTATGTTATTTGGAAAACTCTTCTATTCATGCAGCTTTGTTGATGATCATTTGTTACTTTTCAACATGTGTCATTTATTATCATTGCCTAGCAATGAAAATTCAAGCTATAAAATAAATAGATGAATTGCAACTAGCATCTCTTTATTTTTTCAGTAAATGGTGTATGGAAGTATATCAGAAGTTGTGCTTATCTTGGTGAACCTGGCATAGAAGGTGATGAGCGTTTCTGCTTGCTGAGAACAGGAACATACAATATATTTATGGAATATTGTACATGTAATACTAAAGATGGCTGCAATACTTCGTCCATTCAGAAAGTATCACCATTAGTCATTTTTAGCTCTCTTTCATTGATTTTGTTCAAAGCTCTGAGTTAGTTCTGACTGAAATCACTTTATGAAAATCATTTCACAAATCATTCCACAACCTCCAAGTACTTTTCACTCACAACATCAACTTCAGAGAATATCTGAGGCGAGCAAAGTGAAATAATTATTCATATGCCCCCAATAAGTCACCTCCTTTTGGTACACTCATGTGAGTATTCAGGAGGGAGATTATAATTAATGAAAGAATGGATTGAGTAATCCTATACAATAGCTTAAATTATTGTCACTTCTCTACAAGAACTATTTAGCAATGCTTTCAAAATCTTGAAATTGTTTCAATTTAGAATCTTATGTAGGGGGCAGTAGTTGTTTTCTGATGGAGACTTGCAAGTGAATGAACCTTTTATGTAGATTAAAGATTTTTTTATATCACCTAGAAAAATATTAGTAGCGAGTATGTATTAACATTACATTGAATCATCAGGAACTTGGATCAATTTTACATTAGTGATTTCACCAAAATTGGGAAAATATATTGAATAAATCTTTCACTGTAATTATAATTAATTATCAAATCATAATTCAGAACATTCTCTGAAATAGTTCATAAACATTGAGATGACAGATCCAGATAAATGTCAGTACATGCCCAATACTGTAACATTGTTCATTCCAACAGTCAAAATAGTTATTCATTGTATGAGCGTCTTATTAGCCATATAAAATTCAAAAGAAAAGCAACACCTTGAGTGTTGCTGTTCTTGAGTATTTCAAATGCTAATAAGACATGAAATGCAATAAAAAAAATTCCACAGCTTTCTCTAATTTGACAACACCTTTGACATGTATGACATTTGCCGAGGTTTTGATTCTTAAAGAAAATAAGTGACTTGATTTTAAGACACTACTGTTTTTTTTTGACATTTTCAAACTGAAGTATTATATGACTTAATACGATGCTAGCTGTGGATACACATTTGTTATTGGAATTTCATATACTTTTCAGTGAAAAAATCAATAAATTGATGTTTGTGGGAAAAAATTAAACACTGATTTGCAATTCTGATGACATCTCAAAAGTACAAAGTATAAAAAAGTTTCTGTGAGAGGTGCTCCCTGTTTTTTCTGAATTTAATGTCAAATTCAAGAAACATTGTAAAAAAACTACTCAATTTATTTAATTTTTTTTTGGGGTAGAATTAAGTTGAAAGTCTTATAATGAATAATGTGTTAATATTTGAAATTCAAACTATTTATTTAACAGATTCCTTCATAAACTTTGCCAATCATTTATCTAATTAATAATATCCATCGTAATGTGTTCTTCTCTATACTATTTGAAGAAAATGTTTTACTAACGAAATTGTATTCATACTGAGAATATGTTGATTTGACAGTTAGGTATATTTGTACATATTATTTGTGAATATGTATACACCATACCTAGACCTCAAGTATGATGACGTGCTTATATTGTGTCATGACCTGATTTTGTAATTGGGAATTCTATGATAGCTTTTTATCCTCTGTTGAGTATATATTATGTACATATAAGTTGGCCATTTTAAATGCACATGCCACACACTTGGAAGTTATAAAATACCCATACAGGTATATAATTCTCACACATTGTACTGAAATGTCGTGTTTTAGCATTGTTGGAATATTGACAACTCCTTATTGTTTCATATGAATAATGAAAATGTAGGATTTAATAGTAGTGGAAGATGTTATTTTTATATGTATTGTTATGAATATTTTTTGAATAGATCTGAAAAAAATTGCACATATCAATGATAAATTATACTAGACTTTTTGTATGATAATTTTTCAGTATAGACTTTATTTTATTTTTGAACTTTTATCTCTTATACACTTGTAAAAACTCAATTTTACTCTGAACTTGAACTTTATTGAGTTGAAAAATATTAGTTGAATTATAAAATGTGCTATTAACCAGGGGGTTGATTTAGTCGCCAAGAGTGGTAAATATTAAAATCTTAAATAGTTAAGACTAAACTTTTATATGTCCGTCCAAAATAGATATTTTTTACATCAGTTTTTATATAAAGATTGTTTTAAATAAAATATGAATTTTTTATTTTTCCTCTCATTTGTTCCTGTTTGAAATATCTGCTAAATTGTAATAACTGATTGAAGCAATCTACTTTTGTAAGAATTATTTCAACAGAAAAAATATTTTCAATACTTATAATTATTATTATACTCAAAATACAACCTTGCACAACATCCTATTCAACAAACTTTCCTTCAGCAATCTTTCAATAAAAAAAAACTACTTTGCTAGAGGTTTTGCTCTTGAATGGTGTCTCCCCACCACCAACTACATATATCAATGCTGTAGAAAGTGTTCAGACTAGATTTCTGAGACATTGGTATACAGATTATATCTAAAATTTGTTATCTACAATTATGGGACTATCTTAAAACCTCTTGAACATTCCAATTTGATAACCAAAGACTAAGAACTGTTTCAATTACCTTGTTGTCTAGAACCACTTACAATACTAATTTTTTCAGCAAAAGTTTTCATTTAATACAATACACGACTAATGACACTAGGTAATCAGTATTGTAATGAGCAGGGCTGAATATTTTTAATGTACTTGACTGAAAATGTTTTTTTTTTTCATTTTATTTTCGTGAGTTAGGGTAATTTATTTCGAAAATGTGCGGGCTCCAAGCTCACAAAAAAATTTTAAATGGCATGGGAGGTCGTGTCACATCGTTGAAAAGATATTAATTCAATTCTTTTTTCAAATATCAACATTTTTTCAAATTCCGTGATATACAGGTATACATAATCTAAGGCTTACTATACAAGGAAACAACAATCTCCTTTGAATGTCAGATGACCATCACAGATTTGTAGATAAAAGGTCTTGCCTTATGAACTTAGCATTCTTATCAGAATATTTTAGCGGGACTCTATAGAAAACTGCAAATCGATGTTATTTATACTGATTTTGAAAACGCCATTCACCAACTTTCACATTCGTCTACATAGATTAACGTCTTTTGGTTTTTCTATGACTTTAATAAACTCATTTACAACGTATTCCGGTGTTCCCTGGTTCCGGTGTTCCACAGGATTCAAATCTAGAACCACTTCTATTTCTATTATTTATTGAAGATTTATCGAAAAAAAAAAGTGTTCAAAACTTTTATAGCTGATGACCTCAGGTTATTCAGAGTTGACAGACTACAGGAATTTACAAAAGTATATAGACTTACTATTGGATTGATGATCCCATAATCATTTGAGATAAAATATTTGGAATAGTTTCCCTACCAAATAAATTATTTTTATCATGAAATGGGTCAGGGAGATAAAAGATCTTCGGATGAGATTTTATTGTGAAAAAACATTTTCTCTGCAAATTGATGAAGTTGTATCGTCCACAAATATATGATACCTAATGGGCGTTATTATGAGAAGTACCAGTGGCGCACCCATGGGGGGGGCGTGGGGACACAGCCCCCCCCCCCCGAACTCCTTCAGACAAACCACTATTTCTCTCAGAGTTTGTAAGTGAATTGAAAATAATAGCATTCTATCGCTATTCTGAAATACACATAACTTTGACCAGAAAAAAATTCGCCTACGGCGCAAAAAAAATTCGCCTGTGGCGCAATTTTAGATCCGTGTGCCCCCCCAAAATATCATTCTGGGTGTGCCACTGAGAAGTACTAGTGAGTTTCGCAATGTTGGGACAACTCTGACATTTTTCTATGCTTACATGAGGTTCAAACTTGAACATAGGTCATTAATATGGTATCCCTTATTTAACTGTGTAATTAAATCTGTAGGAGTTGTTCAAAGAAATTTTTTGAAGTACCTTCTATTCAAACAAACACGAACGCTTCCCCAAAGAGGTACTGCATGATCAATCAATTAATTCTTTTTAATCACTTCACTTCCAATTGCCTCACTTTTTACAAAAAATCTCAAATTTTGTATTCTTCGCCTGATTCCTTGGTATGAGACGACATTTGATTGCGAAAATATTTGTATATGTGTTCTAATCATAATTTAATCTGTGATACATGTGATATTAACGCAAAGCTGTGCCGATCACTGACAAAAAGTGCTTCGAGTACTTAGCACTAAGCATAAAGTGCTCGCGATTACTAAGCAAGAAGTAATTCGATTTAGCGAGCACTAAGCACCAAGCACATTTCAAAAGGACGAGACCGTTACAGTGAGCGTTCAATTTCGTGTATTCCAAGTTCATATTGCATTTGGAAACGGTTTCACATGGAAAACTCAAATTTGGTAGATGAGCTCAGAAAGGATTGGAGTACTTATTGAATATATTGACATTGATTTGATATCGAAAATTGAGATTTTTTTGATCGGCAATTGAAGGAAATGAGTCAATACTTGATTTTGTTTTATTATAATAGAAAGACAGTGCAACTTCCAACTGATAGGGAATATCCAGACAATGTCGTTTGGGAGATTAATTTGATTTCCAAAATGGGCAGTCAAATTGAAATATAGAGCGGTGCGAAATAGTTCTTACCTTACCAACATTCTCATTGATTTCTTATATTAGTTCGGCAGTTATCGGATAGAAATCACCATTATATAGTATATTTCATTCATGTCAGAGCGTACTGCCGTAGGAATGGAATAGGAATGTGATTTTGATAACCATCCGTCGACGCTAGACGGGCAGAACTAGTCAGATCGAAAAAATTAAATGTTCATGTTCATATTCATAAGCGTTAGATTTTTGAAATTTTATTGTTTTCTGCTCAACACTGACATAATTTTCAGTGGTTAAAATCCCAGAAAAGAGAAAATGAGTCAGCAGAATCTATCATTATCTGACGGTTTATAACTTTGTGAACCGCTGACCTCCCAATCGGGGCGAGAAGCAGGGGGTAGGCGGATCGTCACGTTCAGCGGAGTGAGGCAACATATATACAGTGTGTCCCGCTTTTCATGAATACACCCTAATATCTCAGTTATTAATAATGCGATTTTCTTGAAATTTTGGTGGTGATTATATGTTAGGTAAATGAAGTATTTTGGCATAGTGAACATTTTCATCGACCATAGGCGTGCGGTGTGGCGGGGTAAAAAAAAGCTGTTTTTTGGGAAAAGGATGTTAGGGCTCATTTTAGATAACTTTTTTTATCAGAATTAGAATCAGCATCCCCAAAAACCCCCCAATCCATATTTTCGAAATCTCAAGAGCTGATTTGAGGAGAAAAAAAAAATTAATTCACTCTTTTCGTCTCGGAATCAGCATCCCCAAAAACTCTTTAATTCATATTTTCAACATCTCAAGAGCTGATTTGAATAAAAAATTATTCAACTCTTTTTTCAATAAGTCCTTGTAAGCAAAATTCAAACCGTCTTTCAAAATAACCATTTAACACGGTATGTGGAAATTTTGGTTTAAATGCCCTAATCCTGTTGCGTTTCAAACATCTCTATACTTAGGTTTTTTTTGAATTCATTGTCCTCGCAACTGCCCTTACAGTACCAATTGGGTTGTTTCGAAATTCGAAATGTTCGTCGTCCGGATAGTGTCTTTGATTTAAATTGTACTTCCCTGCTCTTGTCTTGAAAACCGCTCTAGTCTTTGCGAACAATCTGTTGATTTTGGCGTGAGAAATTTATTCTAGATCATGATGCCTTCTATTGAATATTCCAGCAACCTGACGCGTAGATCTTTCATTATTACATTATTACCAAATAATCGGATAATCTCCACTTCTTCTCCAAGGATATAAGGGGCTCATTTTAGACAATTTTTTTTATCAGATTTGGAATCAGCGACCGCAAAAACCCCTCAATTCATATTTTCGAAATCTCGAGAGCTGATTTGATTAGAAAACAAAATTAAATTCACTTTTTTTCAATAGATTGTTTATTTCTAACTTTTTATTTCAAATGCCCTAATCCTATATTAAATTTCAAACACCTTCGTTTCCTTATATTCTGTATCGTTTGCAACTGCCCCTATACTACAATTTAGGTATTTCCGAAGATACGCACACTTTGTTACCGTTGGCTTGCCGATTTGAGTTTTCATGCAAATTAATGAAAGAGTGCTTTGAAATAAAAGTTTTTTTTTGACATCGGTAATCAGTACGAAATGTCAATAAGTCAAGCAGTGTTACTTAACTGTTAATAAGATGGCACACAACCGAAGATTAGTTCTTTCAATTGGAGAAAAAGTAGAGATTATCCGCTTATTTGGTAATAATGAAAGATCTACGCGTCAAGTTGCTGGAATATTCAATGGAAGGCATCATGATCGAGAACCAATTTCTCACGATACCGTTGCCAAAATCAACAGATTGTTCGCAAGGACTGGAGCGGTTTTCAAAATAAGACCAGGGAGGTACAATTTAAATCAAAGACACTATCCAGACGACGAACGTATCTTAGCAGAATTTCGAAACAACCCAAATGGTACTGTAAGGGTAGTTGCGAGGACAATGAATTTAACGAAAAACAAAGTGTGGAGATGTTTGAAACGCAACAGGATTAGGGCATTTAAACCAAAATTTCTACATACTCTGTTAAATGGTGATTTTGAACGACGGTTTGAATTTTGCTTATGGTTGCAGGGTAACTATCTTAACGACAGACTTTTTCTGAAGAACATGATGTTACTGACGAGGCAACGTTTACAACAAACGGTGTGGTGTCTAGTCAAAATTGTAGATTTTGGGCAGCTGAAAATCCGAATTGGGTAATTCATTGTAAAAACCAATACAGTGAAAAAGTTAACGTGTGGTGTGGCATATTCAACGAACGGATTGTTGGCCCTTATTTCCTGGATAACCTGACCGGACAAAATTTTCAAAATTTTTACGATGATTTTCTCATGGAATTGCCATTAGCACAAAGATAAAACTTAATCTTTCAATTAGATGGGGCCCCCGCACACAATTCTGGGATAGTTCGGAACTTTTTAAATGCAATTTTCCCTATGAAGTGGATAGGTAGAAATTCTCCTTTGGAACCATGGCCTCCTAGATCGCCAGATATTACCCCTTGTGACTTTTTTCTGTGGGGGCATTTGAAGAATAAAGTGTATGCTACTCGGCCGCGTAATAGAGAGGAACTTTGTTTTGCAATTAGGCAAGCGTGTCAGGAAATAACTCCCCAAACTTTAAGAAAAGTGAATGTACGTTTGAGAAGAATTGTTGAAAAGTGTATTGTTTCAGAAGGTAGTCATGTTGAAAACACAAGAATCTAAAATAAAGTAATTCGTAATTTTGTTACCACTGTTACAAATAAAGAACTTATTAAAAAAAAGACTTAAACTTTTTTTTTGTTCAAATCAGTTCTTGAGATGTTGAAAATATGAATTAAAGGGATTTTGGGGATGCTGATTCCGAATCTAATAAGAAAAGTTGTCTTAAATAAGCAATAATATTCATTTCTCAAAAAATGCCTTTTTTCTCTCCCCAACTTCGCACGCCAATGGTGAATGAATATGATAACTATGCCAAATGCTTCATTTTTCACATAAAATCACCACCAAAATCTCAAGAAAATCGCTAATAACAGATATTCGGGTGCATTGACGAAAAAAGTGAATTTACTTTTTTTTCTCCTCAAATCAGCTCTTGAGATTTCGAAAATATGGATTGGGGGGTTTTTGGGGATGCTGATTCTAATTTCGATAAAAAAAGTTATCTAAATTGAGCCCTAATATCCTTTTCCCAAAAAACAGCTTTTTTTACCCCCCCACACCGCACGCCTATGGTCGATGAAAATGTTCACTATACCAAAATACTTCATTTACCTAACATATAATCACCACCAAAATTTCAAGAAAATCGCATTATTAATAACTGAGATATTAGGGTGTATTCATGAAAAGCGGGACACACTGTATTTATTCGGTAAACTTTGTTTAAGGTAACAAATCAAATATGAAATCAAAATAACAAAACAAAGTCGCTTATCCCTTGTAACTACTAAACGGATGAACGTCTTGATACCGCAAGTGACACTTATAATAAAATTATGAAAAATCAAAATAGCGGATTTCTTGCGCCAAATTCGCCGTCTTGATACAACATAATAATTGTGTACTGAAAAGCTAAATATAAAAAAGTACCTAAATAAATAAACTGAAAAACCCGACTGTGGTTTAAAATAAAAATCAAGAAAGAAGTAATATCTTTTCAAATCGAATAAAAACTGGAAGCAGCCGGGACCTATTTGCTTAAAAAAATCTATAGAAATAGAATGGGTCTCGGCTACTTCCAATTTTTCTTTATGAAAAGAATATTATATTAATTCTTTTTTGCATTTTAGTTTTAACCGCAGTCTGATTTTTTAGTTTCTTCAATTAATTTTTTTATATTGATTGGCTCTATTGAATAATTTGGTTCAAATGAAAAAGAATGTTGTTATATTTTTGGTGGATTTATTATTTATTGTGTGTGGCACTAAATAATCTAGTGGGGTGAAGCAAAATTAAGTGTTTCCATTTGAAAAAATTCAGTATTTTATTATTATTATTAGATATATGGGGGGGTTGGCCAGCGGCTGAAATGCAGGTAGTTCTGTAAATAACCTTTCTGCACCCCACTATCAGGTCTATCTCGTGAGTACTCCTGATCTTTTAATGAACTCCTGGAGATTCCTCACAAGGTTTTTCTGCGGGATGATATCTTCTGCACCGTGGTGTCCGAAAATGTCCATCCTCATGCGAGCGAGAGCTTCACATTCAAATATTATGTGGGAGGCTGTTTCGTCCTTCTCTTCACAGAATCTGCATTGTATGGACTCTTGATGTATCCCCAACAGTTGCAGGTGTTTTCTCAGATAGCAGTGGACTGTCATCAGTCCTACCACCTTCCTGAGGGAGTCTCGGCTTAGTTCAAGAATGTGTCTTGATAGCCGGTCGGTTGGCCCCATCATCATCATTTTCCCGTGAGTATTACTTGAGGAACTCTCCCAGATAGATTGAAGGCGGTTTTTAACCCATTTCTTTGTGTCCTGCTTGATATCCCCAAACGGGAATCCGCAGGCTGGTTCTGGTCCAATGAGAGTTGTTGCTGCTCTTGCTCTCGCCAAGGCATCTGCGTTCTCATTTCCCTGGATCCCCTTATGACCTGGTACCCAGACAAGTTTTACCCTGTTCTGTGCTCCCAGGTCATTAAGGTTTTGGTGCGCCTCCCAAACCAGTTTGGAAGTGAACCTGCCTGACTGTCGGAGAGAATCGTTATGGGTTGGTTGCTAGGACTCCTCCTTAGAATCTCTCCCGTGCAGACAGAGATTGCCCTTACCTCGGCTTGGAATAAAGAGGCTTGAGTACCGAGGCTTAGGCTGATGTCTTTCCTCGGTCTCTTCCCGTATATTCCGTGAGTCCTCTCAAAAATATTTTTGAATGTATAATCAATTATAGATCTTAACCTTTCCTTATTGTACTGTGGCGTGTTTCTTTTTCATATTATTCTCTCTCCTGCGGAAATAACACACACGGCTGTTCTGTACACATCCTAAATCAGCACACAGACACAACTAAATAAGATGACACTTGCTCGTCCAAGCAATATCGGATTTACGGGAGATATGCCAACTTACGTAGCTTATATATACCTTATACAGTGTGCGCGATTTGAAACCAAAACACCCTGTTGTTCGGAACCAATGGACCAATTTTGAAAAAAGATAATTTCAAGTTATAAGTAATATTCGAACAGTTCTATTGACATATGAATTATTCTCATTTTCAAGGCCTACTCGCTATGCTCTGCTAAATGGGACCATTAGACATTTTTTCTTGAAAAAGTGGAAAGTTGAACACCTATACATCAAATTTCAGCCCAATATCTCATAGAGGGTGATCATTATATAATGACAAATGATACCGCACACATTAATATTCGACAGGGGGCCACTTTCCTTATCAATTTGTGCGGTATCCTTTCCAAATTCACGTTTTTTTTACTGAACCTGTATGAAAAATTGTACAAGTGGTTTACTCTTTGACAGATACATCCAAGAGAACTGTTTTTACAACCATTTGGATGGGGTCTTCTTTCACCAATATTCGCTAATCTACAGGGTGGGACAATAGATAGCAAGTCAGATGACTTAAGAAGCAAAGTAGTTGAATTACACAACTGAGTTTATATTCAGAGATTATTCCAGAATATACAGGGCAAACCGAAAAAAATCTAAAGGAGCAAGTGTTTTTTTTTTGAAGGACAAATACCATGTCTACTAGCATACCTATATTGTTTTGAAAAACCTCATATACTACTCAACTAAATTTTCATCATGAAAAATATTTAAATATTTCTCATGTGAAAATAGAGTACTTGACGAAAGGCAATAAATTTCAAAACAAAATTTTTTGATTATAAAAATAATCCAGTCTTTCGCAAATTTTCCTATACAATTGGATTGTCGACAAACGTCGAACAGAAATAATTCAAAAGCCCCATACGACCGCCGAATCACGTCTATTCAACGCCTGACAAAGTTTTCCTACAAGGATATACTTTGCAATCTTCCTGTAACAACCACCAACTGGCAATCGAAAACATGTGACATCTGCAGACCGGTTTCGCGATTCAACTCGCTCATCAGTACAGACTCGGCCACAATATGTGATTGATTTCCAATCGGTTTTGTTAACAGGCACTACGATATCTCCGGCGCCCACTAAGAAAGTGAGCAGCAGAGCCATCTGTAGAAACCACAGAAAGATTCCGACCAGTACCACGACTTTGTTTGATTCGATTATCTAAATTTTCATCATCATATCATATTTTTCATGATGAAAATTTAGATATTCGACTCAAACAAAGTCGTGGTACTGGTCGGAATCTTTCTGTGGTTTCTACAGATGGCTCTGCTGCTCACTTTCTTAGTGGATGCCGGAGATATCGTAGTGCCTGTTAACAAAACCGATTGGAAATCAATTACATATTGTGGCCGAGTCTGTACTGATGAGCGAGTTGAATCGCGAAACCGGTCTGCAGATGTCACATGTTTTCGATTGCCAGTTGGTGGTTGTTACAGGAAGATTGCAAAGTATATCCTTGTAGGAAAACTTTGCCAGGCGTTGAATAGACGTGATTCGGCGGTCGTATGGGGCTTTTGAATTATTTCTGTTCGACGTTTGCCGACAATCCTATTGTATAGGAAAATTTGCGAAAGGCTGGATTATTTTTATAATCAAAATATTTTGATTTGAAAACTACTCAACTAGTATATGTGATATAAAGTGTATCTGCATAAACTCAGATTTGAAAAAAAAATTATAAGACTCTGTGTTCCTTTTGTCCATCCATTAGTGATATCTCTAAAGAGATTGAACTGAGGACATTCTTTATCGGACAAACCACTCAAAATTTATAACGATACTCATCGACCTGAAGAATAGTCACTTTCTTGACCTCTGTAGTGTTTATAATCATTATTGTTTGCGTATCTTTTCTTGACTCAGTTCATCTAGGATTCCTATAAAGTGATTAAAATATCGTATTTAAGTAATGACATAGGTTACAGTTTCATCAATGTAAATACGTACGTTGAACTGAGAAAGTGAAATTCAACATGAAGTTGGTAATTAGTGTACTTTTAATTTCAATTTTCATACAGGATGGTAAATGGTATTTATAATTTTTGAACGATAATAACGATTAGCCATCGAAAACAATCCATTATGCTAATGAGCTTTCGAAATAAATATGTCGAAAAACCTTTAAATTTTTGTTGATTTTTTTCACTTTTCTGATCGCTGTATCTTACTCCTATGAATTGGTTTATTAAATAATTTTTAAAGAACATTAAATTGAGTGTTGAGAATAGTGATTTATAGATAAAACACCACTGTACTCATTAAATTATACAGGGTATATCACGTTGAGCTGAGTCGATATGTATATGGGAAACTATACTGGGAGTATTTTAAAAATATTAAAATAACTTTGTGTTTTTAAATGGCACATACTGTTTTTTATTGCATTTTTAGAATGTAACTTTATTCAGAATATCATATATCCAATGGGCCCCACTTTTCAGTTATTTCAGATTTTTGATTATATTGTTAGATGCAGCTTTTCAAAAATAAAAATTGATTTATTGGAAACAAAAGAAGTGGGGTCAAAAATTGTCAGAATTTGTGTCAATAAGACCTGAAGCTTCCCTAAACTTCAAAAACTATTCAAAAAATTATAATCATACACAGGAACAAAAAGAAATTGATAAAACTATAGTTAATATTCGAACTGGTTTTTACCTCAAATCCATTTATAAACTCTTCTTAAAAATTCGGCATATATGGGACTCTGAATTTCTTGGGGAAAAATATCGAAAGGCATTCCTAACTATCTCCTGGCAAACTTCGTTTGTTGTTAGCGGTGCAGCATTGACAATATTTTTTATACGAACTCAGACAAAATATTCTAATGAAGTGATATCAGGTGAACGAGGAGGCCATCGATGGGGTCCATTGTTCGTTTTCCAACGATCTTCAAACTGATAGTCTAAAAAGATATCCACAGGTGCAATATCATGAGATGGGACTCCGTCATCTTGATACCACGACTGTTTCCAGTTAAAATCTAATTGATATAAATAATTTTCTAAACTTTCGAAATATCTCTGACCTAAAATAAACGATCAATATTTTTTTTATATCACCTTTCGTTCTCCAATGAATTTTCTGAAATTTCGAAATATCTCTGACTTAAAATAAACGATTAATATTTTTTTTATATCACCTTTAGTTCTCCAATAAGCTTACCATTCAAATTTTCATCATAAAAATGCACTACAAGCACACCGTCATGTTTTATAATTGCAGCAAAAACATTGAAATTCCTTTTCGCAGAATACGTGTCGATTAGTATTATAAACCTGGTAATGCGAGTTATGGCGGTTGATCATTTCAATTCTCATAAATTTTCGGTCCAAATCAACTTTTGTACGAAATGTTCGTCTTCTTGAATTTTGAATAATATGAATTCGGGAAAATCATTCCTTATTTGACGGTCATCTGCTTTTAAATTCTGAACTAATGAGAATGAATACGGATGTTTTTTTTTCAGAATTCTCTGAATACTCATCACAGGTATTCTCACATCTCTTTCTGCATCTACTAAGGAATTTTCTGGATACGCTCTGAAGTATGCCAAGACTGTACCTTCATTCTCTCCAGTATCTATGACAGGTTTACTTATTTCATGTGTTGTCACTGCTGTGGGTTGATCCGGGATTTCTCCAACTAGATACATACAACTACATTTCCCGAAAATTATTAACATGTCAAGGTAATCTTCAATACCAAATCCTAACAGGATGAATGCTTTCGATATAATTATACTTAAACGTCAAATTATTAGAAAATATTGTTTAGTGACACTTCAGCATTTCTTTCTTGTCGATTCTTTCAAAAAAAGCCCACTGATAATTTGGATACCTATTTCCAACAAAGACACGAAAATTTAAGTTTTTCGTAATGAGCTCTTACTTTTCTGTTTCAAAAAAGTCTTCAGTTCATTGAACTTGGTGATATCTCGTTTCTAAAGTATAGTCACCATCGATTATAGCATTGACCAATTAGTCCATAAGGAATTCGGACTATACGTTTCTGATTGCAACGAATAAATACAATTACTACCAAATCTACCGAAAATCATAAAAAGTTCTTGAAGGTATGCCAGGAAAACAATTTCAGTGGCATCTTTTGGCATAAAATTTTTTCGTGTCAGCCACTCCAGATATATCTTGTATGGTATACGGCTTCACTTTTTGATGATGATGATTCTCCTGCTTTTTCCATTATATTTGGGGTAGAAAATACGTTTTAAACGCAAACACAGCTTTATGACAAAGTTCTGTTTATAAACAAGTAACATAGCAACAACCTAGCAACAACAAAACTCCTATAATCAAATATACCTGATCCAAATATAGCGGGAAGGTAAGGAAGGTAATGAATTGGTACATTGGAAATAAACGATATTATTATTATTATTATTTGTTCCATTTTAAAAATGAACAGAATTTTATTGAAATCGGTCAGAAATAAGTTTATCTATGTACCACGGGAATTAATGAGCCTTAATATTCCCAGGCAATTGATGTCCCTCTGGCCAGGGGTCCTCGGCATGCAAACTTTACCCTTATAATTCCCTTGATATATAAATAACTATTACATCACTTTCAATTCATTTTTCATTTTTCATTCATTTTCAATTTTTGTCCACAGCCTTTTCTGTGAAATGTTTCGAGTGTAGGTCAGATACTGATCCGAAGTGTGCTGACCCATTCAATAATGACACCATCGTTATAACTAATTGCAAGTACCAGACAGAAGACCTAACTGTGGATCCGACCAGATGTAGGAAAGCTTTAAAAAAAGGTTAGTAACATTCAACTGAAATAATTTTTCATAAATTTTTTTGTTTCTTCTTCGATTTAATTTATATGTACTTTCTACTGGAAATAATAAATATCAATGATAAATATAATTTTATTGCGTTGTGACAGCAGCAAGTCCGTTTGCTACGCTGGAATTAATTTTTCTTTGATAATAATGGAATGTAACGCAAATTTTTATGGCAAATAAATACTCTCCTGGCTGATATCACGAATTAAATCTGACAGATATATGTGCCTTGCACTATTATGAAGTGCTTCTTGCATTCAATAGCAGAGCTTCTGGTCGACTTGAACGGACTGACTATCGGCAGACCGATTTCGATGTTTTCACCTTTCATCGGTGCCAGGGTAGTTGAGATTCCTGTAAGGCTTCTTACAAGCCGTCACGTTCGTGAAATGCCATAAACTCCCTAGACAATAAAGATATATGAAATATAAACTGGGGGCTATTAAAGAAGGTTCAGTTTTTCAAATAGATATGAACGCTATGTATATTTGAACATTTTTGAAATTCAGAGCACCTAATGAGCTGGTATTATTTTTTTAGAGGAGTTTATAATTTTTTTAAATTCTTTCGTTTTTTGTAAAAATGTAAATTTTAATTATTCTTATCTATGAAAAATAAATAAAAATTTGATTCGAGTACAGTTTCGCTATTCAGGTAGATTGATAGGGTTTATGAAGTCTAACTCATTTCATTCTTTAACTGGATACTTATACCAGATTTAAATTTATAATAAAAACATTCATTGAAAGTTAACTGATATTCGGTCTTTTATGAGGTTATTCAGTGATGACATTCTATGTAGGGTCGAACGTTTGCATGGGGTGTTGGAATGAAAAATAGACATGAATTCCTCCTACTGAGATATGGTGTAACTGAAAAATTAAACTTACTCAATATAAATGGTGTATATATGGTTATTGATTATTTTATAGGTGAATGATAATTGTCATATATATATTTTCTTCGTGTCTCTAGTTTATTAAATACGAATTCGGATAACAAGTTCACATGTGGAATATCAAAGTAATACATACACACCAACTATTTTGTAATACCTGTATCTCATAAGACGTTTTTGAACTTTTTCAATAATTTCCTTGTGTAACGAATATGCCGATGAGCAAATTAGCAAAGTACTCCAGACAAACGCGTTATATTAGAATAGATTAGGTTTTTTCATTGGTGAAATTTCGTGTGTTACTGATAACAAATCCCAATGATTTGAAAGCATTGTTTTTTATATGATTCAATAATTGATAATTGGACCCCGTTATGCAATAAGGAACCACTTTCATTTCTAGTAAAAATGAAATTCTTAGAACTCAAATACCGTTAAGGTTCTGTAGTTTGTTTGTTAAGGTTATATTTCAATAAAAAAATTAAAACAATTATTATAAATGTCCTTTTTTGAATACAATTTTATTTTCAATAATCAGTAGACTAATTTTTCCTAATTTGATATATTTTTGTCGGTTGGTTCTTTATTTCATAACGGGGTCCAATTGGAACTCAGTTTTTTATCGAATTATACTCCCGAATCCTTGGTTTTGTCTTTACAGTCAGGCTTTTATTATTAATATTATAGTCAAATAAGACTGCTGTTTTTTTTTGTCGTGAATGACACCCCGAAACATTTCTTTATATTGAATAATGAATTGTTTTCGGTTTTCCACATACAGGGTGTTAGGAAAACATGCAGCTAAAATTCAAGGGGTTATTCCTTGACCTATTCTAAAAATATTCGTCCGATGATGATTTTTGAAAAACTTCGTTGATTCGAAGATACAGAGCCAATAAAATTTACGACATTATCAATATTTTATTATCAAAAAGTACATGTTAAGTTGCTTAATCTACAATAAATGTTCGAAATGACTACCTCCAGCCTGGATATATTCAATCTTCCCGTCATGGACGTTTCCAATTAAGTTACACCCAGCAATTATATCCTATTTTGCAAATTATCCAAATTTGCTTATGGAGTAGCATGAACTAATGAATTAAATTATCCACAGAAGACATAATCCAGGGGGTTTGAATCCGAGGATCGAGCAGGCCATGTATGTGGCCCATCTCGACCAATCCAGCGATCTCCGTATGTTGCTGTTAAAAAATCAAACTTTTTGTACTTGATAAACTCATGACGTCCACCCTACGTTTATTTACATTAATGATTTTCCCCAAGGGTGGCTGAGGCATTGCAGCCAACGGGATTGGCGACCCGTGGGCCCTAGCTTACCGTACACCAACGTCAAAAACACACATGTTCCCCGACACTTAACACACACCCACTCACCCAGAGGGATGCGAGAACTTGAAAATCTGCCTCCAGTGGGAGCTAAGGAGGGGCTTCGGATTGGGTGCTGCGGGACTGGTAGCCGGTGATAGAGTCACCCGCGGCCGCCGCTTCGCCCGGTTGAAAACCAGCCCTACCAGGGTTTTCACGAGGAGGAGGATCGAAGGAACTCGCTGCGGGAACTGGAAAATTTGGTCTTCGGTGGGTGCCAAGAAGGGGCCTTGGCTCGGGTGCTGCGGGACTGGTAGCCGGTGAATGAATCACCCGCGGCCGCTGCACCATCTGATCAAGAACCAGCCCTACCAGGACTTCACCAAGGAGGCGGATGGAAGGAACTCGCAGTGAGAACTGGAGAACTAGTCTCCAAAGAAAGCCGAGGAGGGGCCTCGGATCGAATACTGCGGGTCTGGTAGCCGGTGACAAAATCACCCGCGGCCGCCGCACCGCCCGACCGAGAACCAGCCCTACCAGGGCTTGAAGTGGCGAATTGAAGGAACTTGCTCCCTTGACAAGCACATACACACTACACACCCAGATTTTGAGGAGAGCAGGGGGAAACCACAAGCAAGCAGTGTAACGAAATATTGCGTTGCCATTTTTTCGGTTTGTTGAATTTTATGTTGGTAACACCATCTCATTGAGCTGTTCCAATTTATTCAATTGTGCTATGCGATTGGGAACACTGACGATAGACAGAGTGAGAGAACTTCTATCGCCCTTTTCTACCAAATATATTTTATCTTTATACCTTACATTTGTCAAAGGATATATCTGTCGTACTAGCAGATAACGATACCCACGACCTCCCGTAAAAATCTGAGCAGCTCATAGGCATTGCTGTAAAAAAAGAGCAAGCAAATTAGGATAAGTGTTTATCTTTAGTTGTCCAAATTTGGCGCCCAACACCATGCATGAGGAAAGCAGGGAGTAGCAAAAAGGGCCCATGGGGGCCTACTTGCTTGGCTGTATCAACGGCCTCCCCATAAGTACTACTACTACTACTACTACATTAATGATTTCAACATATATCGAATATGGTTCTTTGAAACAAAGGGGTTTTTCAAAAATCATCATGGGATTCTTAGAGGTCAAGAAATAAACCCTTGAGTTTTTGCCGCATGTTCACCTAACACCCTGTATAAACAGTGTTTAGATTGAAGTAATTCTCTTTGATTTTAAAGTCATCAGCAAAAATGATTCGTAGAATTTTAATGTTGTCGAAATAATTTGCGAAAAAAAATTGCAGTCACAAATTTGACATCCATAGTACATGAACATTTTTTATTCTTACAGAAAACGGCGAATTGACCATTTTTAGAGGCTGTGGCCGTCGTACAGATTCATATTATCAGGAAAATGGAAAATTTTGTACAACAACATCTGGACCAGATGTTTCAGAGGAAGTGTGCATGTGTGACGAAAAAGATGGGTGTAACACATCCTCAATGATCAAAACTATACCGTTACTCTTATTCTGTCCCATATTTTATTTTGTTGCAAACATGATCTCAATCTAAATTCGTTTCCTTTTTTGTGAAATATCTTACAATAAAATATGAATAATGTGTACAAACTATGATTTTTCCTTACCATTCCTAGATGACCTAAATTCCTCACCAAAGAAACAAAATTCTTGCAGAACAGTTTTTTTTTTTGGTGAAAATTTTATATTTCGCTGTATGTATGTCCATAATAACTATCAGTATGATTTAATGTCAAAAAATTATCGACTAAATCAATAAATGCTAAACAAGTGTCATTTAGTTTGAATAATGTCAGACTGTGACATGCTGCCAATTGCAACTCAATATAGGTGGCATAAGTAGTACAAATCTGAAAGTTTATGATCTCTTTCATCATAGTTGTTACCTTGAAGGAATAAAACCAAATTACAAAAACGTTCAGAAACCTGAATAATTAATCACTGAATCTTTAAATTTCCACATATACTCCTTCTATCGTCAAACATTTTATTGTTCGTGCATAAAATTATTTATTCACATTTTCTAAAAAAGATTTTGGTAAACTGGCACAACATTGCCTAATAACATTTTCCAATCCATCGATATTTTTAAATTGTCTTCGAGCATACACCTTCTCCTTAAGATACCCCCATAGAAAAAATCTAATTATTTATTATCTGCCATTTACTTATAAAGAACCACGCACACTTCTTATGCAAAAAGTCTTTCGGTCAAATTGTCCAAAATCATTAAGTATGTTGTCGAACTCAGGCTTCTGCACAGACGATACCATGGGCACACAAAAATTCTATGTATAGTGAGTGTTGAAGTTGTAAAATATCACTTTCAAGCCATTATTAACAGAACTTTATCGGTGGTAATATCACAAAATTATTGGTGGGTTATTTATCTATAACATCTATTACACTTAGTTAGTTCAATAGTATATTTTCTAAGAAGTTTTTTGAATAATATACAGTATAAATAAAAGAGTTTTCCAAGGTACCGAAAACGAAAATAGTTTTAGAATGAAACATCAACTGCATCAGGTGAATCTTATGAACATTGATGATCTTCCGTTTTCTTGCATTGAACAGTTCTTTTATTCAGTAGTACAAATAATCCAACGGCAAGATTATATTTTCAAAAAACTGTATTTTCTGTGTCAGATGAGAATCATCTTAAATTGTACTCTGAACGTATTTTTAATGAATTATCAGATTGTTTTTCATTTATGAGATGTTTATCTGTTATTAATTATGATAATTCAATGAAATTATTAGTCAAGTGATATGCAGTGGTACTGTTCGTTGTTCGTTTTGTGAATATGTTGTCATTATTACGGACTTTGTTTGCCTTTCAAACAATGTTACATTTTTCGAGGGTAAGGGTAATATTAAATTGTCATCTAACTACTTCAACTCATTAAAACTCTGAAATAGTTCAGTTTATACCAAAAAAATCCGCGGTTCGATAAGACTTGGCCTCCGGTCCCATTTACCTACACAAAATATATACCTGTACAAACCAGAAATGGAATCCGAATGATTTTCATTGTTTATATTTTATAAAAAAAATTAATCATTAGAGTGAAAATATTTTTCCGTTTTCTGTTTCTAATAAGAGGTACTCTTGTACTAGATTATTGCCTTAATTCAGGCCAAAAATCAACTTGCTATCGCTATACTGCCCTTGGTAGTTCAATACCTACTGCTATAAACGACTGTGTTGTATATCATTACTTCGTGCATGACATCACACATTAAAAAGTAAGGGCTACGTCATCCCTAGCTCGCACAGGTTTTTCGCAGACTTCTGAGGATTGTGCTCGTAAGGCTGCAGCCGAATCTATGTATAAAGATCTAGGTAGCGGTAAGAGATATAAGGGTGGATAAATGGGAAAAATTCTAATGAAAAAATCTAATCTAGCTTCTTCAGTTCTGGAGTTAAATAGAAGGAATTGATACCTTCGAAATTCTTCTTTTGCCTATATCTTTTTATTTTGCAAATACTTTTCGAATTTTTTGGTACTTTCCCATAGCAAGTTTCTGTACGATACGAGGTATCGTACAAATTGGACCACCCTCAACTTTTTATTATCGAATAAGTGCCTTTATTTTTCAATGCATTCATGTCAAGAGTCATATTTCATATGGACGTAGTATTTTTATCTGACCTAAATAGTGTTTTTGAAATATTGAACTATTATATTGACTCAAATATCTACCTCGAGTGATCGCTTGCTTAGTAAAGTTGCGGGTTGAGGATACCGCCCCTGGAGTCTATGCTACCAAGAAGTGCTTCTTAATTTTCTCGCTAGTGTGGCTGTGACTGACTTATTGCAAGTTGTGACTTCATACGTAGGTGAAGACTATGGAGCTTGGGTTTTATTACTCATTGGGTTGGACAGGATGACTCACTGATAAAAGGCAAGAACCTTGAAAAATGTCAAACAGGGATAATATGCAATGTTCTATTACAGTGAGCACATCCAGATAGTTGTCAGATGTTCGAAAAGATAGTTAGAGTAGAAGATCGTAGTTTTTGTTAGGTAGGTTTTGTGTTTGTTCCTTGATCATTTAGATTTTAATAGTGGTCGAAGAAAAACATACATCGGAGTCCTGTGAACTGGTGTTTTCAGATAATTTATTTTTGGTCTACAATAGTGGAGCTCCCATGCCATTTCACAAACAGGACATAAACACCAGATGCGAATTCGACTCCAGAAGTGATAGTGACCCCAAACATACTCTCCTGTGGTTCCATCATAAGAATCGACCTCTCCTGGTGGATGAACCGGTGTTGAGAATTTATGAACCTTTGGGAGAAGATGAAGAAGTTTGTTATCGATTTAATAATCTAATGATGTCTAATTTCTTCACATATCACTATATTATCATATTATATATAAACAACTATTGTTTTACGGAGTGGGAGCAGATTGATTCACTTTTTTCAAAGAAGAGTGATAGAGTGATAGAGCTAGTTTGAGATAAAGTTTGATGCACCTATGCAGACACAGTTTTATCTATTTTATTGGTGGACTACAGGTTTTTTCATAACCTTTCATGAAAAAGAGAAATGATCGATTATGTGAAAAACGGGATTTGTATCAAACCACCCCGCATAAGGGGCACATCGAACCAGGGTATGGGGCACATTGATATTTCATATTCTTCATGCAAATACACATCAAACAGCCCCATGCACCTTGTATCAATCTACCCCAACATGTCGGTTCTTACAAAAATTAACGTCACAAGAAAATTATGTAAGATAAACAATTAACTTTTCGTATATACATCAATCAGACATGTACTTAAATGGATCCGAAGAAACCTAACGAAACAAACACGTAAATTACGAAAACTAACTGCACTTGTGTTGTTTGTCAACAATGTCAACAGCGGAATTCGTATTTGTAAACGGCCATAGTTTCGCTGGTAATGCCCTCTATGCTGTATCACTTCCGTTAAAAATAACGTCACCGTCATTCGCCATTTCCGTTGTTTTGCTATTACTGAGCAATAGCAAAATATCGGAAATGGCGAATAACGGTGACGTTATTTTTAACGGAAGTGATACAGCATAGGGCCGAATATTGGTTCACTAGAGCCGTCTATTGAAGGATAGTCAACTTTTTTACGGTGCTATACCGTTCGACATGTGCTCCTTGCCTTGCGTCAACCTGTCCCCATTCCCCCTAAGTGGCAACGTTCCCTACGAACACAGTTGCAAGTGCTAATTGTAATAAAGGCATGGAATAATCCATAATTTCTTTTGAACTGAGCACCTGCATACATGCATGTTCCAAGGTTCGTACTATTCATCAGTGCAAGGTTACGTTCGATAACAGAGTCGTCCAACGAACGATACCATCCATCCAGCCTATATGAATGGATTTACAGCTTACAATAAGTCAGTCGCGGAGGTTTGTGCATTCATTCTCTTCCCAGTCTACGCTTCTATATGGAGTAGTTCTTGCTTGACTCCCGAATGACGCTCTGACTGATTATTTAAGTTGTGGCTTCATTCGTAAGCAAAGACTATGGTCTTCTAGATGGTATCGTTTTGTATGAATAGGTTTTACTGCGGAAGATTGGATTACGTAATCCACCATATTTCATTATTAGTTTTATGGTCTTCCGTCAAGTGGTGTCGCCCCTCTTTCATGATGTTTCTGGCTTCATGTTGAAGTCGACACGTAGTCGGAGTGCATTTTAAACTGGAACCCAGAGATGGCGCTGAATTCATACCTCAGTGTTTGTCTCAGGGATTTCCAATTAGGATGAAAGGTTTTTTCGATTCAATTGGGTCGAACTAGCCTTCGCTGATGATTGGCAATGACCATGAAACCGGTACGGAGGTGTTCCCCCAATTAAATCGAAAAATAATTTCAGCTTTGATATTTGAAATGCATTGCAAAGTGGTTCTTGTAGAAAACTTTGCCAAGTATTAAACAAATATAATTCAATGGTCGTAGGGGGCAGTAGTTGTTTTTTGTTGAATACTTGCCGACGACTTTACCTATTGTATAGGTTTTATTGCGGAAGATTGGATTACGTAATCCACCATATTTCATTATTAGTTTTATGGTCTTCCGTCAAGTGGTGTCGCCCCTCTTTCATGATGTTTCTGGCTTCATGTTGAAGTCGACACGTAGTCGGAGTGCATTTTAAACTGGAACCCAGAGATGGCGCTGAATTCATACCTCAGTGTTTGTCTCAGGGATTTCCAATTAGGATGAAAGGTTTTTTCGATTCAATTGGGTCGAACTAGCCTTCGCTGATGATTGGCAATGACCATGAAACCGGTACGGAGGTGTTCCCCCAATTAAATCGAAAAATAATTTCAGCTTTGATATTTGAAATGCATTGCAAAGTGGTTCTTGTAGAAAACTTTGCCAAGTATTAAACAAATATAATTCAATGGTCGTAGGGGGCAGTAGTTGTTTTTTGTTGAATACTTGCCGACGACTTTACCTATTGTATAGGTTTTATTGCGGAAGATTGGATTACGTAATCCACCATATTTCATTATTAGTTTTATGGTCTTCCGTCAAGTGGTGTCGCCCCTCTCTCATGATTTTTTATAGAACTCTGATGTTTTCTCACCTACTCTTGCACTGATGAGAGGTAGGAATCTTAGAACATGCATGCATGCAGGTGCATGCATGCAGGTGGTAATTTTTGAACAAATGAATGCTAATATTCGATTGTCTTCTTACAATTGGCAGTTGCAATTGTGTCCGTGAGAAACGTTGCACAGGTAGACGTACTGCGTTTGCAGGAACTATTGTTAATTCGCACTGGATTGTAATATGTTATCAAAGCACAATTTTATGTGTTGAGCGAGTTGAACTAGATACATACATGTCCGTAAGGGAAAAGTAGTCAATTTCTGTCAGATTTTTGCCTCATATTTTCTACTTCGTAGAAATGTGATATGAAGAGATTAGTATTTTTGAATTTCTCGAAATTATTTGTTTCGTCAAATTGAGACTATCCGAATACACACTTTTTGAAAATTGTTCGATTGTTGCCAATAATAGATCTCTTGAGCAATTGAGTATCCTATTTGAGTCATCGTTTTTCAAATAAGTTAATAATAGAACTGCGAAAATATACATTTGATACGTAGGTAATATTATGGTGAAATGATATTGTTTAGCTTTGAATCTAGACAATGGTGTACTAAGATACGTTTATGTAAACTTTACCGCTTGTTTGAATTTCAAATAATCATATTTATATTCATAATCTCATAGTAAATGTTGATGAATGGTAGTTATATATTTAGGAAAGACAATGTTTTCAAAAAATGTCGGGAAATTGAAAAGAAATATTGGGTACTATCAAAGATTTGGTCAATTCAATGACAATATTGTATATCAATTTGGAAAGGTTGTCGACCATTCACAAAACTTCTGAAGCAAAGAGACAACAAATAACAATTTCCAAAACAAAGTTGCTGTTGTTGCCAAAACTCTCTAGTTTTTTTTGTCGCAAACCATCACGTTTTCTGTACGTTTGTTTGAAGGTTTTAGACGATGTAGTGACTTGATTAATTAAATTTCGGACGTCCATCGTCTTAATAATAATATTAATAATAATTGAGTTTTCAGCTCTTGGCGAAATGAACATCGTCCGAAAAGAGGAGAGAAACAAATATCGAGGCCTACTCTTTGAACTCCGCAGGCTCTGCTTAAACCATTCTGTAAAAAAATAATCAATGCAATAAAAATACAGGTCCCAATTTGTATGATTTTCATTTACATATTTTGAAAGTCTGTTGCTATGGAAAAGTGCCAGAAGTTCGAAGAGAATTCGCAAAATTAAAAGATATGGGCAAATAAAGAGTTGTAAAATTTTAGATTCTTCTTGTAAAGCTCCAGAAAGAAAGGATCATATAATTAACCTCTAAAATATGCAACTTTTTCCCCATTTAATCAGTACTCTGTCTCTTATCGTTAGCGAGATCCCAATGCATAAGGTGATATCAAAGTTCCATAATTATTGATTTTATCTTCTGTTCATCTCGAAGCAACGTGACATTAGATATTCATCAAGTATACTCAACAGTAATCCCTTGGTTGGTTTGATCGATTGTTTCATTTTCATTCGATTGCTTGATTGATAATAGAATGGAAGACGACACTAGTAATAATAGATTGTCTCCTTGGTTTAGTAGGTAACAATGGTTGTCAATTGACACAATACACAACTTCCTGAACTTGGTTGCATCAAATTCTTCTTTCAAATATTTTTTAGGGCATCAGTTCACATGAAACATCTTGGTGCATTACATTTCTGAGTTCTGAAAACTGAATTACATAATATTTAATAATAAGGAACAGAAAAAAATGAATGTGAAAATACGACACAATTTTTCAGGGTAACTTGATTGTACAGACCGAAAGTGGTTTGATAAAGGGCAAGGAAGCAGCTACAGTAGATCAAGGAAAGCCGTACTATAGTTTTCAAGGTATTCCTTATGCCAAGCCTCCTGTAGGAAATTTGAGATTCAAGGTGAGTTCATGTTTCGTTAACTCCTCATGTATGCTCCCTCAAACACTCAATTAGGAATGAGTATATAATTCAGCCGATTATTGAAATCATATTTTCCATCTACATGCAGTTTTGCGAGTTGTGACTGAGTTAAGTTGGGTGAATTGAGGCTATGAGCGCAATAACGGACTAACCCCAATATTAGCAGCACAGTGTACTATCTGAGCTTAGTCCACTTTGCTTCTAGGAATTCACACCTGTTATGAAAATCCAAAACAAGGTCAGTGCTGTTACCTAGTGACGGGAAGAAACAGGTTGGTTGGTCCATTTACGAGTTAAGAATTTTGACAAGGCGATTGAGATTCTGCAAAAAAAACCATTTGTTGAATTATTTTGGGTTAGTCCGTTATTGCACTCATAGCCTCAATTCAAATCTTCAGAAATAATAATACTCTCTGTCAGCTACTTTTGCAACATCAATTTCTAAGTGATTCGACGTGGAGAGATAACGTACTAAGTTAAAATTCACCGAAATAATCTTTTTTGCAGGCTCCTGCACCTAATGAGCCTTGGATTGGTGTACGTTCCGCGACTTCCGAAGGGAATATTTGCTTTCAGCGTTACAATCAAGGATCAGAAGATTGTTTGTATATAAATGTTTATACCCCCGTAGTAAGTAGCTCCATTCGCAAACTTTATAATTTCGAAGAAGTTTCGATGAATTTTTCGCGGATGAGGGATTGAAAGAAAGTTAACTAAAAGCTTTTCCTATCAGTTGAAAGATAATACGAAGACACAGAAGAGCCACGAATTTTATATAGAGACTTTCTATATGTTTTCAAAAATTTTGACAATGAAATATATTTTGACTTTGTCACTGTGGCTTTGAGTCCGACTCTGACACTGACTCTGACTCTAATCCTGGTCCTGACTCGGACTGGGACTTGGATTTTTGACTGAGAGATGAACTTTTCGAGTTCAAGGACGTAGGGGAAGGGTGATAAAAGTGGCTATGGTAGGCAAAGTGGTTATCGTAGGCAATGTAGCTAGTGACTATTTTTCCACGTACTCAAACTCATTTACTCGAATAGCTCGCCATCATTATCATATCGATGTTCGGATCTGGTCTCATCACGTGGTCGAAAGTTATCATTTTTTTTAATGATTTTTAATGTGATGTTATGAGGTACGTGTTTCATTTAATTAATTTATCTCAGTACACGGATCAAATACATATGGTTTCTAGCAACTTCCTAAAATAATACGATTCATGCTAAAAATTACGTGTGTCGGTTATAGATGTATGATCAGTTGATTCCCCTGTAGAGTTGTATAATTGTAATGGTGTCAAATAGGATGAATTGGACACGGTCATGGCTACTTTGTCCTCATCTATAACCACTCCACGCGACACTCTGTAATTGTTGATCTCAAATATGCTTTTGGTTTTTGGACATTATTTTGTGAACGATGGATATTATTTTAAATTTTTTTCCATTAGGTACATTTTACATAATAATTATCATTATAATTCTATTAGAAAAAAAAAACAATTTGGTCTGAAAAGAACTGCCTCGGAATATAATTGAGCTGAAAGTTTCATCTGTGTAATGAATAGGACTATGTATTCGAACACATAGTTTCACTGAGATTATATATTTCATTTATGATTGTTGAATATTATACATTTGTATATTTTCAGAATGTGAGAGATTCATTGCAATTGTTGCCTGTGATGGTTTGGATATATGGAGGAGCATTCATACATGGAGACTCCACATATACTTCATATGGCCCTGATTATTTCCTTGATGAAGAGGTCGTGTTTGTGTCGATGAACTATAGACTTGGTATATTCGGTGAGTTAAATGTACTGATTCAATCAACCACATTGAAGCAGCTATTTATCCAGATACCCTCTTACGAGTATTTCTCGTAGGATTTCAAAGTATATTCAAAAGCTGTGGAAGACAATGAATGCATTTCAAGTTCAACTTCTGAATGAATGAATGATCATCATATCAACTTATCTCTCATAACTTAAACCATCAAATTATATTGATTTGAGGCCGATACTTCATCATAACTTTCCAATGAGGTAATTCATATGAACAGAATATATTCTAGGTGGACATACTGGAAATACACAAGTGAAATGTGGAAATCAGTGCATATAAGTCAGTCATTTACTTTAAGTTTCAAATAGGATAGATAGGTGAATCCACCAAAATTTTGATATATAAATTATTTTATGAAAGGAAAGACTTATTCATCATTTGCTACTCATATTTACTGATAAAAAATATATTCGCTTATGAATTCAAAATCTCACAAATTGAAATAATCAACGAAGAGATACTAAATTTATTAGGTGTTCAGAAAAAACATATATCGTTACCTAAAGAAAGAGCATGAAAAAGTTTTTGGAAAACAGAAGAATGTATTAATTGTATTTGGAAATCTGACAAGAAAAGCTAATAAGTGTTTTTTTTTCGATCTTTCTCCGATTTCTTCTTATTTATAACCAATTTCATAAAAAAATTTTTTTTAAATTGTTTGAAAATTGTTTTTTCCGTTAACCAGCTGTCATTCCCCTACGAACGACAGCCCTCGAAAGTCAAAACTTGTGCGAGCTAAGGATTAACGAGGTCTTACCTTTTAACGTGCGATTCCTAGCACGAGACCAGTGACCATGCTGGGAATCGAATCCACATCCCTCTGACTGATAGACTAGCGCTCTACCATCATGACCACTGCGGCCCATTAAGAACATGAATGTTTCTTCATAATTGATTGAACATATAAATGAGACTTTCATTTGAGTTGCAGTTGACAACTTGTGACAATCTAACAGCTATGTAAACTGAATAATACTCTAAGCTCATCATGAAATCGGCCTTTATCAATTCTCCAAATTACTTTTTATTTATTGAAACCGAGAAGAATCGGGAAATTCTAGTTGTAAGAAAAACATTCTCAAATGAAATTTGGAAAAAACAAAATTTAAAAAAAAGAGAAAACTTACTATAATTTTTTTTACAAAAATTCCATTTTTTCATTTTCGAATAGGTTTTTTTAAACAATGAAAGTTCAAAGTAACAGAAATATGTTTTATGGAGTTAAATAATGCCAACACTTTTTCAATTTTAATATATTCATTCAAATCGATAGGAGAATTTCAATAAATTGGAATACATGAAAATTTTATATATTTCATCCGAAATACTTTGGAACTCAAAACAGATGTTTCAATTCAATATAACAATTTTGATAGACAGATAGGCAGATCTGCAGAGGTCTGGAATTTTTTTTATGAACGCTGTTATGGTCCAGGAGATATTATCAAAAAAATAAATCGAAAATGTTGAACGGACTAACTGAACACATGGAAATTTTGAGTATGCATCATGTACATATTAACAAGCCCAATCTTATGACTGAATGCTTTTCCTTCTCAAAAAATATGAAAGGAATCCTGAAAATTAGATATTTTTGATCCATAAAAACCCAAATAGTCGAAAACATAACAGAATAAAGCGTAAAAATTGTTGATTCAATCCCTACCCCATTTACTCGTACTTGCATCTTACAAGCCTCTCTTTCCTTCTCGTACACTATATACGCTTGTGAATATTATTCACATCTTTCAACTAAGGACCCAATCAATTTATCCCCATCATTCCACCACAATCAGCTTTCAGTGGCTTCGTCGCCTATTTTTCTGTTTCCAAATTCGTGATGGTAGCACTTCAATTCCTTCAAGATTTTGAATTTTGATCCTTCCATCAAACCCCTTTCTTCTGGCTCCTGTTGAACCCACTTGTAACCCTTTACTTTTTCAGGCTCTTCACGCCGAATTTATGTGTGGCTTTTCCATCACAATTGTAATTTTGATGCTTGTATGCTTCGGAAAATTGTCAGCATTCCCTGCAAGTTCCTCAGCCATACTATTTTACACGTCACTTTCTGGCCTGATAATCGGCCATGTGGATGAGCTTAATCACAGAATCTTCGAACCCTTTTATGTATTTTTAGGACTATGGAGTTACAGTTACTGTTCTGTTCGAAATAGAAGAATAGGCTAAATTTTTTTCTGGAACTATCTCTGTATATCCCTGTATATTATAATAATTATACTCCCTCATGAAGACTCGTAGAGTGTACCCGAAGGTATAACTTGTGCGGATAGAGAACAACTATTATTATTTCTATTTGCTGTGGCTTGACACTTTTAAACACAGGATGAGTCCCCTGCATTCATTCTCTCAATTATCTACGATCTACTATGGAAAACTTGGATGCTTATCAAAATTAGGACTACTGTTTTTTTGTTCATGTGAAAATACGTATTCAGTCATACTAATTTTGTTTCGATTTAGCCCACTTTTATGCATATGTGGTTGTGTGGTTTGCGGTCGGATAATACAACATTCGAGGTTCCCGTGTCGGTGAGAAATAGACACTGCCAACGGGCAGACCAACGGTTTCAAATTGCATGAAAAAATACAACGTCACCACACGGAAACACCAAACGTTGTGCCGTCCGACTGCAAACCACACAACCACATCTGCATAAAAAGGAACTTAGGCCGATTTTGATGGATACATTGAAAAAAAGGATTGATTACAACTGGTATAAAAAACTCGTGTAAAAATAAACGTTTTCTTCTTGAATTGAGAAAATTTTGAAAAATGTCATTAATTCAGCTAAACTTTTTTATTACAATAGCACTATAATAAATTCAAATAATAAAAGTTAATCCACCTAGGATTTGGTCAATCATTTCACGAAAAAAAGGAAAAAATTGGAAAGCTTGTGCATCAACAAAAATGATTTACTGATTGATGATCCCCAAGAAGTTTCAGAAAAATTTAAATAATTTTTCTCGATTATCTCAGCTCTGCCAAATCCTGATTCCGATATTGTAGTTACTGGTATGGAATTCTTGAAAACTATTGATCTCAATTTTGTGAATTATTTTTTCCTTGCACCTTTAACGGAGGTAGATGTGACACATTCTATTCTATCGCAAAAACCAAAAATATCTACTGGTATCGACGAAATTCTGATGACACTCATTAAAAATAACGTAGATTACTTGAGCAAGCCTTTGGCATTCCTATTCAACCTTTCATTGTCTACAGGTACATTCCCAGAATCATTTAAAACCTCAATTGTTATTCCAGTTCTGAAAAAAGGAAGCAAATTAGACTTAAACAATTACAGAGGCATTTCACTTCTACCAAGTTTTTCAAAACTCCTAGACTGTCACGTTAATAAACAACTATTATCTTATCTCCGGGAACATAATATTTTGACCGATTCTCAATTTGGCTTCCGAGCAAATATGAATACAGCAGAGGGAATTTTTACCTTATTAGAACGTGTAAATGAAATGATCGAAAAAACCAAACACCCATTGGGTATTTTCTGTGATCTGTCCAAGGTATTCGATTGTGTTGACCACGACATTTTTTTGGATAAACTCGAGTACTATGGTGTGCGTGGTATCGCCAAGAAATGGTTTGAAACGTATCTCGGTCATAGACAAATGCAAGTGAAAGTGGAAGCGAAAAAAAATAACAATCTCACCAACTTCTACTCAGAAACGGTTTTGGTCAAAAAAAGAGGTGTCCCACAGGGCTCCATACTTGGACCCACATTGTTTCTTGTCTATATCAACGACATGGTGTGTAATTTTCCCTGTCTATCATTTTCACTTTTTGCTGATGATACGAGCATTGTCATTCACCACTCGGAAATCGAGCACCTGTTAGCCCTAACACGAGAGACTGTAAGTGGTGTTATGAACTGGTATAGTGCTAATAAATTATTTTTGACCATTATCAGAACACAGAGTGTCATATTTAACCCATACAAAAATCAACAACTCCATAACCTGGCAGTTGATGTTGAAGAAGGCATTATAAATTCCTTGGCCTCACTATCGATAGTAACTTGAACTGTTCCGAGCACATAAAACAACTGAATGTGAAATTGGGTATATAGAGCTATATTCGCCATAAGGACGATAAGAATGAGCACCGATGTAAAAGTAGCCAAAACAGTAGTATACTACGCGTACTTTCACAGTCTTACAATACGGTATTGAATTCTGGGGCATAGCCCCCTTCCACATTTATAATACAAAAAAGATCAATTAGAACTATTTTGACTTGAGCTATAGAGAATCGTGTAGGGAACATTTCGCGGATCACAAAATATTCACACTTACCAATATATACATCTTTAAAGTTTCACTTCTTATCCACAAAAAACGCGGTTCCCTCTACGTCCCACCGATAGACTTTCATACCCTACCCGGAATTAATTAATAATATTACCAAAATACAATTGAAGGGGCAAGTGGAAGAATGAGTTATGTTACAAATATGTTTGTGAGAAAATAGGTTTTAGTAAAGTTAGCGAACTTGATGTTCAATGTAACATAGCCCCTTCTAACACTGTGTATCTGCTCAGATATGAAGAATAGAAGCAAATCCTGACTGAGCAAGTTACATATGCGCATAACACCTCCTTCCATGACGTAACCAAATATTTTCAGAAAATGTTACTTGACCCCTTCTTCCACTTGCCCCTTCAATTATAACAGATCTCGCAGGTGACCCTTGTACATGGTTATTAAGTTCTACAATCACCTTTTCCAAACACTGAAAATGTTAACTGACAGAAAATTGAAAATGCAGCTCAAAAATGTTTTAGATAGTCATATGTTCTATAATCTTGATGAGTTTTTCCAGTTTAGTATTCAAAGCATGTTTTTTATTTATTTTATATTGTATCGCTTTGTCAATGTTATTATTATCTGATATTATTATTATTTCTATACATTCACTTTGCAAGCTAGTCACCTTTCCTATGCCTTTGGCAGTGAGACGGTACTCAATTATTTCAACATTAATTTTTTATCAATGTATATTTATGATGTATCTTCTGGGAAATAAATGTCTATGTTTAAATAATATCATTATAGTTTCGCATTTCATTAATTAGGATTTGAGAAACAGCTTTCATATTAGTTGAAGCCTATATCTGTTTTTTCGACCCTGTGAATGTCATTAATAGTAGTATAACTGTTTGACAGATACGATGGGAAGGAGATTTTTGACTAGTACTATGTAGATAAAACTGCTGAATCTGATATTCTCTTTTGGCCAGTGGTCGAGCTCAAATAAATTATAATTAATTTCAGTTTATATGGTTCTACCCATATCAGTTGCTTTTCTTCTGTAATTAAATGTGCCCATATATTAGCCAACAAACGAATGAATACTTCTTCGGCTGACTGAGAGGATGGACGTACTGACATATTTGAATGATGTCCGTAACTATTCATATATTGATATTTTAATGCAAAACAGGTTTCTTCTCTACCGAAGATGAAGTAGCCTATGGAAATTGGGGTTTGAAAGATCAGCTCTTGGCCTTGAAATGGGTGCAGACAAACATTGAGAATTTTGGAGGTGACAAAAATAAGGTTACCATTTTTGGAGAGAGTGCAGGAGCCGTTTCAGTTTCCCTTCTGATACAAAGTCAATTGGCCAAAGGTAAGTATAGTTTCACTGAACTACTTTTGCCCTAGTAATGTATCGAACTAATATGATTTCATGTGGCGTTACTGGACCTCATTCAATATTCAGGTGTATTTCGAAACTCGTTTATCGAATTGAACATTGAAAAGTATGGATTTCTCCGATCAAGTAACACAACCTAGATGAGTAATACTCAAGTAGAACTGAAGATAACATCTTTTCATAATTAATGTTATCCCTCAAATCATGACATTATTGCCATGTCGCAATTTTTTAAGGATACAATAAGCTCGTCAGCTAGATTTTGATATCTGTCGGGTATATTCATGGCAACAAAAACCCATTAATACTGTCTTGGATGAAATATATAGCAATAAGAAGGCATTTGAAATGTTCATTGCAGCTTGTTGCATGTAAAAACGATAGTATGTCTATCGCCGAACGGAGATTCTTCGTTGTTGATATAGTCTGGTAAGTACGGCAACACTGCATTTGGAATATCGACTGTCAAATATGACAGATCAACAACAAAACATTTCTGTTTTTTTTCATTTTTGGCTTATTGAAGTGTTTTTTCGTGAATAAAAGGGCAAATTCTGAGTTAATTTGTGTTAAACTATCGTTAATATTTATTATTAAGTAATGGTGAAGCATTGTCAAATGTGTAAAAGACCATTTGAAGCTGGAAATAAAATATGACACTTCATAGGTAAGCTACCAGGGTCGTAACTATCGAGAAAGGAAAACCGAATTGGAAAAGAGTAAAATGAATTATGAAAAAACATGTCAATTAGAGCATTGGCTGTTCTCAAATTCCTGTGGAGATTATTCCATCATAATTTCAGGTTTTCATTCCATATTGGGTTTCCATTTTTTTTATTTTATTGAACCTCAATATTTCTATTAACAACGCACGACACTGCCGTTGGGGGAAGATGTTTCTTACACACAAATTTTAATGCGTGTGTGGCGAGTTACTCATCTAGGTTGTGATATTTGATCGGAGATGGATTTCTATTCAGGTGCTTTGCGACTATCCATATATATTGAATGTTGGTTATTGAAAGAATTCTTGAATATTGAATCTTTCTCAACTGTTCTCATGTAAATGACCCACAACTTTCTAGAACAGTATTTCAAGTTCCCTATTTCTGTTTATAAACTTGAATCCTGAACAATTTGGAACAATTGGTGCAAATATAATTCAAGAGATAGAACCTACCCGGAACACCAAACACAAATATTTATATAGACACCTTAATGAACCTGAATTACTCAAAAATCAAATATCCATAGATCCATTCAGAAGAGAGTCAATGAGATAAAGACATTTTCCAATCAAGAATTTCTAATCTGAATATCTCAAGATTGCCAACATAAATTATTAGTGTTTTAGCATATCAGGAATATGTTACTTGATTTTTGTAAATGAAATTTTTGTTGAGTCCTACAAAAAATTAATACTTGAAGCTTATGGAATTTTTTTCTGCAACAAATAAATATTGCAGCTGAACCTTCTCGATGAAAATGTCATCTTTTTCTATGCGAATTACTGAAAAAAATACCCTAACTTATGTCTAATGCATGTCCAAGGAGTCTTGGATTGTCTTGAGACATGTTCCAGCTTCCACATAAATTTCAAGTAACTAATTCTAGAATATCAATGAGTTATTAATAAATATATAGCAAGAAATTGATGAATATTCTAGTAGGCGTGGATATAATTATTGAGATTCAATGATTGAGTGAATCTAGTTTGGGTAGATGTCATTCTCTGCAAACGTTTCCACCAAGTGGAAAAATCAAGGCAAACATTCGTCAGAAAACAACTACTTCCCTGGCTAATATCACGACGAACATCGAACTACATCTGACAGATATTTGTGCAACGTTCTTCCAAGAAGACCCAATTGCAAGTGCTTGTCTTGTAGTTGTCTGGGAATGACCACTTGCAGACATACATGTTCCGAGGTTTTTGGTCGGATAACATTATCATTGTCCTGTCACTGCCTTGTATTCCTTTCACTATGTTGATACTCTACGGCACAAAATTTCGAACTTGTTCGAAATATTATAGATTTCATTGGGTAAAGAGAAATACCTATTTTGTCTAGTTTCTGTGGTGTATCAGGAACATTATTTCATTTGAATTTTCACGATATGCTATTCTTTCAGGTCTTTTCCATAAAGCAATTATGCAGAGTGGTTGTTCCTTGAATTTATGGGGACTCACACGACAGCCTAGGATTGTATCATTTGCAACGGGGGCGGTACTAGGAATTAAAACCGATAATTCTACAGAACTCACCAACAAATTGAGAGAAGTGGATGCAGAAAAATTGTGGTTGGCATCCACGGCGGTTTCCGCTGGGGTAAAGTTTCTTTTGAATGTTTTATATTACTCATCTTACATAAGAATTTAATTTATCATTTTTAATAATCAAGCGTGTTGAATCATGGCAAGTAATTGGAAAATTCAGGCAACGCGATCTTTAATTACTCTTTCATCTCGTGTTTATATTATTTCATCACCTGAGTTGCTTATAAACGCTGATGTTCCATAGGGATCCATTCCAACACCAACGGTGTTTCTTCTCCACATAGAAAAATTGTTGGGAGCTTCCTGCCCTGTGCACAGCTTTGCGGATGATGATAGTACCCTTCATATCACTTCCTCTTCTGGAAACCAACTAACGCCAGCCGTGAAAGCTTACATTTCGATGACCTATTGCTTTGAATTCTGTCTCGTTAATCAACTCTCTGTTTCAGATGAAACATCATCAGTCTTTCCACCATCAACAGTTTCATCGAGATTGACCAGTTGAATTCAGTCTTCACACCACTTTGTAGACTCCTTGTCCCAGGTCTCATTCTTTCAACAAACGTCATTTCCTATAGAGGTGTTCTCAGATGCTTTCAGCATTCAAAATTGAAAGAGAAAACGAATTCTCACCTCTTTTCCATTGGTACTCGCGATGACCCCTGAACATGACATAATTTCCATTTCGTGGAAACAGGATTATAGAAAAATGCATTGCTACTCGTGAATTATTTCCAGATGGCGTAGCGTGATGGTAGATGTGTTGATTAAACAACATAATCGAGCTTCCATGCAATGCCTTGTATTGATCATTTCATTGAACATTCTATCTTCAAATTCTGATGATCCATTCAATTTCAGGGGACGCTCATAACAGTTTCATTGAGTGGTTTGACGTTTGCACCTTCTAAGGAACCTGAGCACGAAAAAGCCGTTGTTGTAGGACCCAGCCACGAAAATTTGAAAAATGGACATTTTCACAAGATCCCCATTATCATTGGGTTCAACTCACAGGAAGGACTGATGTTATCTGGAAGTGAGGGAATTTTTTAAGTATTTATTCAATGTTGATTACTTTCGAAAAAATATGAGAATAAAAAAAATATTTTAAATATTGTGGTTAAAAAAACAAAAGTAGGATATTGGGGCTGATAAATTCTGAAAGTACCTATATTCAAGATGATAAATAAATGAAAGTGTTCGATATTTCTTGACGGAAGATCATTACTAATATATATTGTCCCTATCACGTGAGAATAGTTGCTTCATTGAGTAGTGTCTTTATCAGCGGAAACCAACCGAAATAAATTCTGATAAAATATGTTCATGCTGTGGTACCCTCGGTGAAATATCAAAAATAATAAGTGTTACACAATTCGTTTCCGATTATTTTATGGGAAATTAACTAGAAAAATACGAGAAAAAGCAAAGATGAACCATCCATTGATAGAACTATCCCTGTTCAAAGTACTGGGCCGGCTTCTGTTTATGGGTGACAAGAAGAATCCCAACAAAATATCTTTGAAAGTGAAACTGACTTGAGATATTGTCAAAAATTCAAAATAAAGTATTTTCATTTATCAAGTTTAGTGCAGTGCGGAGTACAAAGAATCGTGTTGAATCTCTATTGATATTGCCATTTTAATAGCTGTTGTCAGTGAGGACAGTTATTCTACTATTGCGAAGAGGTCGCAAATGGTATTTAAGAAAAGTGAAAGGTTTTTAGTAAAATCATGAATCAACATTTCCGAATTCTATCAGAGAATAATAGTGATGTCACTAATGCATGCTCAAAAGATTACATTTTAATTATGAAGGTGAAATTTGCCAATATATTTTGAATTTTGGAGAAGGCGCACTTCGAACTGCACAATTCTGCCGTGCTAAGCATAAAGGGCGTATCTGACGTATTTGAGCATTGAATTTAGGTAAATTTTGGGTTGTCTTCATCATTTTACTCATATCCTACTAGGATTGAATGTCGTAAATGAAAATTAGCAAGTATTACAAGTTTATGAAAACTGTCATATCTGCAAAAGTACCCATGAGCCCGTTCCCCAGTATTTTTCAAGCGGAAATTCACGCTATAGAAAGGTGCATTCAATTCACCCTCGACAGTTAATACCAGAACAAGGAAATCGCAATTCTCTCCGATAGTCAAGCAGCCATCAAAGCGTTGAGCTCATATAACATCAACTCAAAGATGGTCTAGGAATGCCTAGACAAACTTAATGATCTAGGCAGGAACAACAAGGTGATCCTCCTCTGGGTGCCGGGGCTCGTCGAAGTGGAGGGCAATGAACAAGCAGGTACCCTGACACAAAAAGGGTCACCAACGCCACTGATCGGGCCAGAAGCATTCTGCGGACTTGAAAAATCTTACTTTCAAAAAGAACTCAATAAAACTGAAGAAGCAATGAGAGCATCATACCGGCAAAGACTTCCTGGGCTAAGGCAGGCCAAAGCTCTCCTCAGCAACTTCAAGCGAGCAAGATCGAAGACACTGATTAACCTAGTCTAAAGACAATCAAGGGATTTCTGACGGGGCACTGCAGACTCAAAGAACACCTAAGGAAGCTAGGCTAAGAGGAAGACAGCACCTGAAGATTCTGTGGGGAACATCCAGAAACACCACACCATATAATTTGTATGAATGGTCAATTACCTATGAACCTTGTTGGGGATGGCACTAGAAATCAGTCTTGACTGCTTGTCATCTCCGTTTTTGTGGTTTGCTTTGTTGTAATATTCCAATTGTCTTTTTGTTGTACTATGGCAAACTTCAAAATAAACGTTATTATTATTATTATTATATATTGATGGTTGTTATACTGTACATCACAAGAGATTGATTATACTGGGATCACACCAGCTGACTGTGGGAGAAATACCATGAATAGACCACCTCAAAATCCTCAAATTTTCTCAAGGAATTGGAGCTTGAGGGGCTGCTGTAAACGAGAACACCTTGAAATAGCAGAAGAAGATGGAGCACAATATATCTAATTAGGTCGCAGCGCATCAGTCACCATCCATACTCACCAAATACCAAAGGGTGAGGGTAATAAAAAACAAACTGTAGAATGTATGTCATTGAATGACCAGATTATAACAGATAAGGAACAAATTGTTAATGAATTCAACAAATACTTTTGTGAAGTTGGAACAGAAATTATTGAAAAACTAATGAGAGAAAAACAAAAAAGAAATGTCCTGATCGATTTTGGAGAGCTGTTTTGCATGAATAGTATGGTTACTGAAGTAACAACACTAGAAATAAAAAATATAATAAATACACTAAAACCAAATGCTTCACCAGGACAATTTCCAGATATACTAAAAATCAGTAAGGTCAGTCCTATATGCAAATCTGGACCTGTAAACGAAATAAGTAATTGTCGGCTAATTGGTGTTATCTTCAACTTTGCTGAAATCTTGGAGAACAAAAACCAGAATTATTAACTTATTGAAGAAATATGTTGGATTTGATCAATATCAATATGGCTTCATAAGTAATAGCAATACACTATGTGCAACAATTGACTTTGTGAATTATGTAAATAAAAATCTCAATGAAAAAAATACATTATCACAATTTTTATCGATCTAAAGAAAGCCTTTGATGTAGTGGACCACGAAACTTTACTATATAAATCGGAACAAATGGGGATAAGAGGCAAAATGAATGAGCTAATAAAATCATACTTGACTAACAGAAAACAAATTGTAACTATGGATAAGACTAAAAAGACTACTAGATATGAAAAAGGGCGTTCCCCAAGGATCTGTAATTGGACCGCTCTTATATATATATATATTATATGTTACGACCCTACAAAAATCTTCATTAAAAGCTAGGTACTATACTTTTGCAGATGACACTATATTGGCTTATAATGAGTCATCATTAGAAAAAGTAATAACAGTAGTTAACGAAGATCTGAGTTTGTATAAAAAATGGCTACGTCATAATAAGCTGAAAGTCAATAAGATGAAGTGTGTGTATATGATTTTTAAACAAAAGAATATGATAATGACTGAAGTTGAAGTGAAATTAGATGAAACTATATTAAACCGAGTCAAATATACAAAATACTTGGGCCTTACAATTGACGAGACGCTAGATTGGAGCGAACATGTATATAGGATGAAATAAAAAATAATTTCTATGATAGGAGCCATTCGTAGATGTAGTTCCTACATAGATGATAAAGTCAAATACTGTATATACAATGCTTATTTTCTAAGCATTTATAGATACATGATAACAATATGTGGTACATGTGGTATAACAAAATTGAATAAAATTTAACTACTACAAAATATGGTGATTAAAGTTTCATTCAACTTGGACTATAGAATGTCCACAGACAATGTATATGTACAAGTCAAACTAGATAAATTAGAGATAACTTTCAAAATTGAACAATGTAAATTTGTACATAAACTGGTAAATAGTCAATTAAAAAAGAATACTAAAATGAGTCGAAGAAATCAAGTACAGAACAAAAACTTTCGATATTCTGTCCAATACCATTTTTGTATGATCTTGTCTGTAGTTATAATAATAATAATATTTATTTACCAAAGAATACTAGTGTATAAGGAAAAAAATATATAAAAAATTTAAATACCTTCACTATAAAAGTGCACTGCATTAATTGGGCAAATAAATAGAGAAGACCCACAAAGGCGCAGCCTGTGCTTGGGTACAAGATAAAAAAGTTAAAAACATGTATCATAACACTTACAGTACCTATTTAAAACAATATTGAGATTACATTCAAAATTATTAAACGGGTATTTATACTAATATAACTTACAACACATTTACACATAAAAACACAATTACAAATAGACTTACATAAACACAATAGTATACAAATTTCTATAACTACTTGATTGATTTAACTGTCATGATCAATTATTTTTCAAGTCAATTAATTGGTAGATAATTGCTCTAGGAGTGAACAATAGCCATTTCTTAATTTTAGATTTGAAGAGAATAAGGGAATTGATGGTTTTGAGATAGACGGGCATGTCATTATATAGCTTCGGTGAAAGATATGAATAGCTGCGTTCTCCAATAGTTTTGGACATCTTTGGAACATCAATGAAATTTTTCCTATACCGTGTGTGATATATGTGGTCAACAGTTTTTGCTTCCTTAAGATTCTTCCGTTGGTGGACCAATAATGTCAGAGCAAAGATTTGTCGAATGTCCATCATTTCTGCTTCAGTGTATAGATCGTCACTTGGATAAGTGTACGGTCTATTTAAAATGATTTTAATTATCCACTTCTGAACTGTTTCCAAATTCTTTAGATAATAATTAGTAACCCCTCCCCATGCAATAATACCATACAGTAGATGTGTTTGTACTAAGGCATGATAAATAATTTTGAGGTGTTTAAGGCCAAGGATGTTTTTTAAGAATTTGAATTTGTATACCAGATATCTTAGCTTTTTTGTAACATTGCTAATATGCGTGTTCCACTTTAAGTTGCTGTCAAGTGTAATACCCAGATATTTCACTGTTTTAGAAGATTTGAGCTGGACTACTTCATCACCCGTGATAGGGACATCTATAAATGAGTAGTTGGGAAGATTTGACTCATAACTGGTGAAAGGTGTGAATACAGTTTTCTTCAAATTCACTGTGAGAAGTTTACTGCTAAAATAATCCATAATAATGGGAAATGAAGATATAACTTGTTTCAATGCCTCCCAATTTCTTTCTTTGAAGAAGAAAACGGTGTCATCAGCGAAGCTAGTTATTTCAGCAGGAATTGGTAGGTCAAACAGTGAGTTGAGATACAGAATGAACAAAATTGGACCGAGCACTGTTCCCTGGGGAACCCCATATCTTACAGTTCTACTGGTACTTGTTTCATCATCAATTATGACACATTGTTTTTGGTCGCTGAGATAACTTTTCATCAATCGAATTGCAGACCCCCTAAAGCCGATGTTCTCGAGGGTTTCTAATAGGTCTGGATGACTGACTGTATCAAACGCTTTTGCGAGATCAACAAAGAGGCATATGGCGGGCTCTTTTGAATCCAAAGCATCATATAGTTTTCCAACTAAATCCGCCATAGCATCTTGAGTTGATCTCCCATTCATAAACCCATATTGTTTCTCAGTTATTTTATTAAATCGACAAATTAAAATTGTGGACAAAAGGTGAAAAAGACCTTGGAACAGCCACCGATGAAAAACTGATATTAGCTCCAAATGCTTCAAGAAACAAGATTCTCGAACATGATCAAAAATTCAGCTGTAGCAATTATCTTGATACAATGAAAGGAGAATCTAAAGAGTCTAAAGGAAAGGCTTCGTTTCAGACTCATTGTGTGCCAAAAAACAAGCACAAATTGGTTATTCTATCCAGACTAGGCAACTTTATCTATTTGAAAACGTATAGAATAAACGCATCTCTTTTCGTCATATGTGAACACTCTGTATAACCTTTTGAAGTATGAATGAATCGTGTTAACCTTCCCTTCCGTTTGGGATATTTCCAAACAAGTTAAATGCCCTTAAACAACTTATTATTTCTACAGGTATTAATGTATTTAGGGGACTGAGACATGGCTTCACTTTCAGATAAATTCTGACAATTTCGGATATCCAATTATAAACTCGAGCGAGTAGATAGGGATCACAGGAGTGGAGGAGTCACTAATTTTGTTAACGTGCTTCGGTTCAATAACAAACCATCATTTTCAGACTTCTCTTCTGTAGCTTTTATATCAGTCGTTGGAGATACACTCTGTTTTTCTTGTTGACTCAACAAACTAGAGAGTCAATTATCTACTTTTTTCTTCATTTAGTAACTTCCAATTTTAATCCTCCAGTGTGTAATTTTTATAATTATTTATTTATTTGAAAATGACAAATATAATGTTTCAAATATAATAAAAAGTGATAAATTTCTCATGGAAACTTGATCGAATAAGTTGAAAACTATTCATGATCATGTGAAATCAATTAATTAAATATCATAATATACCGTGCGGCACAGACTCATGGCACACGCCCTTTTCTCCTTTGTTTCTGTAGCTATATTTCTGAAATTTGTAACATTGAATATGCTTACTATGGGGCACTTTCTGACATATTTGGAAAAAAATCCAACTTCAGGTTTTTCTGGAAGTGACATCAACTTTCGTATATTATTACATTTTTGAAATCTGCATAATTTTCTGAATCCAATGATACCTCATAGTTCATATTCCATTCGTCAGAACATCCATTTTATTTTTCAATCTAGACATGAACTCCCTAAAATTATTTCAAATAATCAAAATAATGCTACACTATCGTAATTTCGATTCAAACGTTTCGTAGCAATTTTATTGATATTTTTCTTGATCAGATCCTTTACACTCTTATTGAATATTGGAATAATATTAGTGCAACGAATACGTTTTTTACATTAACGTTTCGATAATGCCAACAAAATGACGATTGATTGAAAATAATCGAGCCTTTCGCTTATGATAATTTTTTTTGATAACGAAAAGATTATGTGGAAATACATCTATTCACATATTGAATTTTGGTAATAATCCATATCAAAATCTGATTTCATAGACCGTCCCGCACCCAATCATTTTCTAATCAAAAATGCATATAATTGAACAGTCTTAGGTACAGTAGTTGTTTTCTGCTAGTCTTGCAGATGAAAATATCTCAACAAATATGTGGAAGACATTGAAAATATTGAATTTGCTGATTTTTCAGTTATGGATTTGATAAAGCAATATCTCCTCAGCTTCAACTTACTACCCGACGAACTCATTCCAGTTGATCTCAACTTGTCAGACCCTGAATTGATCTCTAATATTTCGAACGTCATCAGTACAAAATATTTTGGTGAAAATCTCGAAGCATTAACCAATGGAAACTTGGTTCAGGTACGTTCATATTTACTCTGCTAGATACTTTATTGTAAAATATTATATAACAATCCAGTAAGGCCAGTCATTGATAGTTTATGAGGTGCATATTAATGACAATCACATGGGAGTTGGATACACTATAGTTTAAATCCAGATGAAAAATCCTGCCCGACTTTAATCCGGGGACCCCAACTTCAATCGGCATTACTTGAATAAATTAGGAAAACAGTTTGAAGAATGCCAATGCTGGCAATTTTTCGAAAAATGGAAAATAAAAACTCTCGAAACTTAGATCGCGCGATGGAATTTTTGACGTTTTATTGCTCCTTTATGATAAACCTTGTATCTGATCATACACTAATCATATATATATATATCAGTTCTATTTGAGTATTACTTATCTTGTGTTACGTGATCGGAGGATGGTGGTATCATCTGCAAAAGTTTATGAACTCTCTTTCGATGTCAACGGTTACCATATCATACAATTAAAGCAAAAAGAGAATAGGACCAGTACCGAGCCTTGTGGTACCTATACCAGCTCTATTATACTCAATGTACGATTGATATCCTTGGAGTTTCACTATCTGTTTTCTGCCTGTTGATTCCATCTATATGATAAACCCTCAAAGCCATAGCAGTGAAGTTTATGGTTTCATGGTTCACGCAGTCGAACGCTTTAGAAAAATCACAAAATACTGCCCCAACAGCTTCATTATCAGTAGTAATATCCTTAGGATATCCCTAGGACTTCGATGACGAGAATCATCATCATAATCAATAATACGCAATTATTATGAAATGAATATTTTGTTTCATGTCGTCATGAGAAATTGTTTCCTGAAGCCTCGAAATATCATGATGAATAATTTCCATCCAATTATTCGGTAAGCTGACGCTATAAACGTTTATTTATTGTCGGTTGTGGATTTATATTTGTGGATTTATATTACAAATGAACAATGTCGTTTTCCGTCCTCTGAAACAGACACACACACATGTATTAGTGTTTTGTATACTCGTATGACTCCATTCAATTTATGTTTTAAATCACGATTTTCACAAACTACCATTATAAAACTGTTGCGAATTCTACGTGTGGTCCGATATAAAGAAAATTAATATTTTCGATATTTAATGGATAGTACTCACATTTGCTATGAATCTTAATTATATTTATAGATCAGGAATGTAGGCATTTACTGCTGGAGTCAATGTTCTAGCTGATTTCCGACTTTTCCGATGGTCTTCATTGGTTAAAGTCTCCAAACGTTTCGAATGCAATTGTGGCAGTCATCTTCAGTGACGTGGACAGAGTACGGTTCACAACGTATAAACTGAAGCTCTTATTCTCGTTTCTGGCCCTCCAATGCTGTTCTGGTTCGCCTTTTTTGCGTCGCTGAGATCGCTTGTAATTTCTGTTCGATTTGGATTATATGATTTTCCTTTGGGTCCTTTCCGTGCTGTATTCCAAACATTTGGTAAGTATGTATTCTCTTCTCTTTTATTGGAGTTTGCTAGGTTTTTGTGCATTTCTTTGGCTTCTGATTACATTCCGGCCGGATAATGTTTCGAAGATACTAGCATATCAGTACTTTTGAAAAGAATTTCGTAAGTTTGTCCTCGACAACTTCACTTGTGCTCAACTATGCTTTGACCAATGCTTCTGTCCATTTGTCCTATATCGAGAGGAAAGTACACTCGAGTCCATCCACGCAGGAAATGAGCGCCAAAACAGCATCATAAATGAATAAGTGTTCAAGTTTCAGTTGATTTTAACTACAGAAGACCACGGCAAAACCCGGAAATGAACAATTCAAAATAGAAATTACCCAAACACCAAAACCACGTCATTTTCACTGGACGCGCGTCCCGCAAACACGCGTCGACTGCAATTGGCGTTTGCCTAGTTTTTATTTCTTTCTGAAAGTTCCTATATGTTAACAATTGTACATAGTTGATAAATACTTTTATTGTCATTTTCAAATTGATTCATTTCGTCTTCAAGTGACTCCTGGTAATTGCAAATAAATATTACTCCCACCAACGTTCATACGAGATACGGTCCTGTGTGAAGGTTCTTTCTGTGAACAGATCATTAACACCAAAAAATAACAGAATATTATTGGTTTCCTTTCCTATCGTGAACTTGATTGGATCCCTATTGTTGTTAATTCTTGTGGAGTTCCCAAGGTGTTCATCCTCTTATTCCATGTGAGTCATAGTTTTGGTTCATATTATGCCTTTCTGATAGCAAATTCCTCGAACCCCTCGGAGTTTATGTTGATGAATACTGGGTAAAGAGAAGATTCCATTGGCAGTCCATCGACTTGGGAGAAGAAACCACCCTTTTCTTAAAAGTATGAGTTGTGTAGGTAGCACTGCCGTTGTTCCATTATCACTTTTACGGGAAGGTCAGTCCTTTCCTGAAGGTGGATGTCTTCTATCAGTTTCCTCTTGATGATCTTCACACTTTTTTTTATGAGGACATTGATATAAAGGCTTTTAACGTCAAATCTGATGAAACCATCTTCAGGTGTTATCTCAACTTGAAATAAACTCCATCGAAACTGACCTACACCGAAATGTATACTCTAAGAAACTCCTAGGAGAAGTGCAATAGCAACTCGTAAGGATCAAGTCAATCGAGGAACGACCACGAAACCCAGTTATCTTTCTCTATACATCAAAGGTATCTTCCAAATCAGAAGAGTCGGAAAAAACCAAAACAAGAGCTGCTTTCATTCCTACAGTAACTTACAAAGCTTTCTTACTTATCAAGACAGAACCAAACAATGGAACAAAATTTCGTGAAAACTGTATTTACCAGGATCCAGGTGAATGTGGAGATTCCTACATTGGAGAGACCATGAGACCAATATCCGCAAGAATAACCGAACACAGGAAGTGGGTAGGCATCTGAATCTGGAACTGCTGACCGTGCCTGGACTGAGCACTATCGAATTCTTCGGGAGAAGGCTAGTGCTCTTTTTAGATAGAAACGTTGGTTCAAAAGCAAATTCATAGAAAAATCGCATGAATATCGATGCCCATAGCGTCAGTCGTCAGCTGAGCGTGGTATTCAAAAAGGCATGGATGGACGAAAATGTGCGAAATACACGAGCCACAACACCACGCGTGGATGAAACGTAATTATACCACACCGACCAATCTATAAAACAACTAAACTTGTCAGTATCCACCATGGCGGATACAAGCAATCGAAACCTTGTGAAAAAGCGAAAGACATAGGAGACTTTCAATCATTAGGACGATGGACGTCCAAAAACGTGGCAAATCAAATCATTAGATTGTCTACAATCTTTAAACAACAGTACAGTTTTATGATTTATAAGACACAAATCCGATCTTTGCTGGAATACTGTTCACATATATGAAGTTCAGCCTCTAAACACACACTGAACCTCTCAAATTCTGTCCAAAAAGGAAGGCATTCATCTCGTTGATGATGCTCCGTTTATAACTTTGCTGACTCCTCTAGAATAGCTTAGGAAGGTTGGCGATCTGCCTCTTTTTATGAACGATGACTCATCTAAAACATCATCAATTTTTCTACCGTTACCAGTCCCATCAAGACTGAGATTAATCTTCACAAGTCTTAAGTCTTGGTCATCACCTTGGGACATGCCAAACATCTCTTTTTCAGAGCTCGTTCTTCCAACAAACGGCGAAGCTTTGGAACTTACTGCCTATGTAGGTGTTTCCCGAGACGTACAGTCTGCAGAAATTCAAGAAGAATATAATTCTCATCCACTTTCCCTCAGTTCTCTCGATGTTCTCTGAACATTACAGGAATTTTCCTTCTGTGAAAAGCAGAAAAAAAGATTGGATTTGAAACCAAGAATTATTCAATCAATGAAATTTTTTTTATGTTTCACCAGTTCTTCTCACACACACTTTTCCAAATGGAATAAAAATTGGGGATGTGAGCATACATTGAATTGGGCAAAATGTCCTAGCTTCTGAATTAAACCTTATTCTCCTAGGATACCTACCCTATATCCTATTCGTAACAACAGAAGTTCTATTCAAAATTGAACGGATTTTGAAATAGTCTCTGATGAACTTATTTTGTTTCAGTACATAACAGATGATCAATTTGTGAGACCAATCAACGAAGCAGCTCGCCTCATGTCGAAATGGGCACCTGTTTTCCATTATAGATTTGCTTTCATTGAATCTGGTAAAGTACCATATTTAAAAAATCTTTGAAAAATGTATGCTCAAATGCTGGAGGTCGGAAGAATAAACAAACTGAAAATTTCCACCATATTGTTACTTTAACAAGCCAAGATGCACCTTTTTATGTTATCTGTATTGATGATAATTCTGAATTTCAGGAGTGGAGCATGGAGAGGAGCTGCCATATATGTTCACTTCCTCTAAAAACATCAATGATTCAGAATCGAATATTCTGATTAGACGGAGAATTTTGAATTTATGGACTAATTTCGCAAAAACTTCGTAAGTAGCTATCATTCACTTTCTGACATATTTTGAAATAATTTTTGAATTTTCCCGCTGTATTAATAACCAGTATGAAAATGCACCAGGGATTGATTTACCTATATTAAACTAGAATGCATCTTTTTTATTGAAATCATTTTCGAGAATAAAAGCCCCTGTAAATGAGATTTTTTCATCTTTGATGAGTCCAATTAGGTTTGGAAATGAGGATCGATTGAAACTCTACCAAATTAGAATGCTAGTTTTCGATTAATTAAGATTACAGTTTTCATGAAAAAACGGTTTCAACTGCGTAATATGTGTCAATCATTAGATTTTCCATAACTTTCTTCAAAATGATCAAAGGAGGAAAAGTAAAAATGCGTATTTCGTTCCTGAAGACTCCCATCTTCTTGTATTGACACAACATGTGAGTACCTGAAATAATTTTTTTCACTTCACACAACCCTGCTGCGCTTTTTACGGAGGATCCAAAAATCAGTAGTATGGAAAAATTATACCAAAGTAGAAAGCATTACTAGCATTGAACTATATGGTATGATTTGAGATTATTGGGACAGGTCTCACATGTACTCGCTAAAAAATGAGTTTTACTCCTGTCTCATTTTTCAACTTCCCATGACCTCGTCATTTTTGTCAGTGAATGTTAAAAATTAAAGCTTATTCACATCCTACATGGAAAAAGTATCCAATTTCAAGCTTGAGGTTGGCACATTACATCTGTGTTGTTAAACATATAAAAACAACCCTGAATCATGGCACAATTTAAAAAATTTAAATGTTTTCCAAAACCTCATATTTTCTCCACGAAGAAGAATTTCATGAATCCGCAGGATTTTCAGGATCCCCAAACTATCAGAAACAAAATAATATGATTGGAGGTGTGATTGTAGTGCTGTGGATTTTATGAAATCATTAGTGCTTACCTTTCACGAAAACTGGAGTGAAAATGTGTCAGAGTATTGAAGAATCATGTGCCCTGAGTCACCAGAGTGAACCAAGTATTTGGCCTTCTGCGATCTTCCGGCTAAGATTTCTGCAGCATCACGACAAGCCGTTGTGATTTTAGGATTCGAGAGCAGCCACCAAGTACCCCTAGGATTGGAACCACCACATTGACAGAATTGTTTGGGTGAAGCCTGCAGAGTTCAAAGAATTTGTTTCGATATTTAGTCCGGTTTTCCCGTCTCTTTAAGGACGATAATCGTTTCGCCAGGACGAAAATCATCTTACTTTTATGGTCGAGAATGACTTCATCAGGCTAATTGTCTTGTATTTTCCTGAGGGGGAGATGAGTAGTACCCAATACATTCGGAACTTCTCATTCTCCATATCAGACTTAATATCCCCAGGAACAGACCAAGATGTTGAAGACACCATCCTGTTCATGTCATCATGAATCCCCACTCGACCTGGGAAAAGCGAAGCTCAAATTTTAAAATATGTTCTTGAAGAAGACCTCATGTTATGGCTTATCCTGGTGTGCTGCAGGAGAATCTCAGTCTCGCAGTTTCCAATTCGGTGACAGAGTTTGTGTCACCACGTTTAGTTTCAAATACGGGGTCAAATTCATCAGATTCACGAGCTGCTGCCTTGAAAAAATTTCTTCTTTTTCCGCTTTCGCATGGTTGAACACCAGGCAGAGAAGGGCATCTGAACTCCTGATGACCTTACATGTTCCATCCAGTACCATTCTGTTATGTAGCTACTCAAAAGTCCACGGCCTCCCCGTTGTAAGTTAAAGTATATCCGTAGAACAGACGATTTGGGATCCAAGCTCCTGTGTCCATTCCACTCCTCCAAGGAAGTAGAGTAGAATCGTAACGACGAGCATATTAGTACCATCAACTTTGTTCCACTTGTCACGGAGAGACGATTTACCACTGGTTACCTCTTGGAAGCAGTGTTGTTCCACCTCTAGCTGTGAATACGTTTCTCTGTCATCCAGATGATGTAGGATACTTTCGTCTACGAGCATAACCCTTCCGTATTCCTCGCTTCGTCCTCTTTTATGATAAACCCAAACTCCATTCCGATAGCATGCTGGTACTCCTCCACCACCCGTCCATGTAAAACAGATGGGTGCACTTATGCCTCCGGTTGCTGCCCCCCTGCTTTTTTTCCGTCAGGAATTTCCCAGTCAGGCCCTATCTTCGAAACTCTGATACTTCCGGAGGGCACACTGGATCATTCGCCCCAATAACTACTCCCCACACCGTGGGGTAAGTGACTATTGGGTCCGAGCATCATGTGCCCTGAGCAGGCGGGGTGAACGAAGGATAACGGCCTTCTGCATTCGTCCGGCTAGGAGTTCTGCCATATTACTGCAATAAGTACTGCAGAAGGATTTTTTCAAATTATCACTCCAAGTATTCTGAATAACGAGTCTGTGCCCTATTGGACATTGCCGCTATGATCTGGACCCGGAAAAAGGCTCAACTGTGTCTGTTCACTGCGCATTTGAGTTCTCTGCAAGTAACCAACTTTCTAGAGATTTTCACAAAAAAAATATTCTATGAATCCCTAAGTTTTCGTAGAAAGCTTTCCGAAGTTTAGGAGCCATGAATCATGTTAGCGCATGAGCTCTATTTTCTTTGACCAATTCCATAAAGCATTTTTATTATGAGCAAAATATTCCTAATTTTTATACTTCATTTATTTTCGAAACTTCTCAGTCATACCAAAAATGTGTCAACAACTCGGTGTATTATCTAACAATAAAATTCTTTGCATGCAGTAAATAATTTTAAAGAGTTCCATCTGCCCTTCTACTACTACATGAAAATTGTATTTCGTATATCTTGATATTATCTGTTTTCAGGACTCCAGTACCAGAACCAGATCCGCTTTTGGATAACATAGATTGGAAACCTTATTCGGAGGAATGCACTTTCTTAGATATTGGGCCTACTTGTTTGTCTATGTCATCGAATATTAAACGGTATAACATTCCATGGTGGAAATCAATTTTCGATACATTTGGAATCCCACCATTCGATACCTATTAACCTTGTGTTAGGGAACCTCAATGTTGCTAATAAAATACATCTTTCTTCAGATTGCATTTTTCATCTTTGTCACATTTTCCGAAATTTTAACAATTTTAACACAAAGGAAATTTATCACTATGCTGACAAAGCTCAGAAGAAATCATTAAAACTTCTTTGACATAAATATTGTTATTTTCATCTCCTTATGATCAATAAGATCTGCTATAGACTTTCTCAAACTACTGTTCCAAACTAAATTTTGAAAACCTGAGTGCAATTAACTCCTTAAAACCCACAACAGACCAAAATTAATTATTATTTCACAATAGTGCAAAACTTCCGTATCGTTCAGATTTGAGAACTTGTGACCGTATTTCAAGGAATGGTTTAGAAAATGTCGAATCATTTTGTCTTAGCTTCCATATTTGGAATTTCTTCTCAAAAAATTTCGTCCATATTGTCCTACATAAACACTGTTACACTTTGGACACTCATAGTCTAGTTCCAAAATTGTAGATACTTAGTGACTCATCGGCTATACGATTCATAATTTATATGAAGCAGGTCAAAAAATAGAACCAAAATAAGCTAGGTACTTTGGCTTCAAATCAAGTTTTATTTTGCCACTTTCGTACATCCCCTCCGCACTTTCAATACCGTAAAAAACAGAAAATGTACTATGAATCACTATCTACAATTTGGGAATCAGACTATATGCTCATAAACTCCAGATTTGTTCGGTTTATCCATTCTATCTTTGGCCTCGAGAAGGAATTAAGATAGACGACATGCAGCCTGAATGCTACTTCTGCATCGTTCTTTCTGACCAAATCTCTCAATGCCACAGATAAAATAGATAAAATGAAAGAAATCTAGAGTTTATAGCTTGAGGGTCCAAACTGTAATAGTGTTAATGCAGGACAATGATATCGTCAGCCTCACAGTAAGATACTTTCAATCGAATGGAAACTTCTATGAGCAATTAGATGGTGTGGCGATTCAGCCCAGTGATGGCGAACTTCCTCATGGAACATTTTAAAGAGAAGGCAATCGATGCCTTTGATTTAAAATCCACCATGTGGCTACGTTACGTGGATGACACCTTCGTCATTTGGAGACACGGAAGAGACACACTGAACCGTTTCCTAGACCACCCAAATGCTCAACACCCCATCATCAACTACATCATAGAGACTGAACAAGACCAGCGGGTAGCATTTCTAGAGACCCACAAAGATACCGAAAACCTACGCACACGGATAGGTATCTTCAATCCTATCGAACCACAAGTCTAGTCAGAAGCGAGGATTATCTCCACACTAGCGGAACGTTCTCGAAGGATATGTGAACCTGAGCATCTTCAAGATGAACTGGAACATCTTCAAGCAACCTTAAGATCAACCCACCAAGAAGATACAGCGAAGCCTTAGGTCGGCATAAGACAAAAGGGATCAACAGTGGGGGTTTATCGCATACTTCGGAGCCACAAGAAGATCCATGGGTACAAGACTGTAGGAGCATCAGAGGAACTGCAGATTATGCCAAACGGACAAGTTGGTAGTGGCAGAACACGCGCTTGGTGAAGGAAACCACAGGAATCTATTTGAAGACGTGAAACTTCGTGTCCTCAACCATGGATAGCATTAGATCAGATTAGATTAGTTTGGGGCTTTCATGCTACAAGTCTCTACACCGCGACCTTATCAGATCTAATCTGCGTGCCCTCGAAATCGTTTAGAGTTTTTCTATACATATGTATCCGGGAGTTGTTTCTTTATTCTTCTTCCAGCGTTAGAAACCTTAGCCTTGACAAGCCCTCGCAGTGGCATGGTATGTGTACTGATGTTAGCTCTTCTTCCTGACAGAACCTGTATAACATATCTCCTGCCAGACCGATTGTGCTTGTGTTTGTTGAGAAGTGCTACTAATATTTCAGTAGTGTTTCTCTTCTGTGAATGTTGGCTGCGGTTGTTTCATAAACTCTTTGGCCTGTCTCATTCCTGGTGAATTATTCCACCATTCTTGAGAATTCTGTTCTATCCATGATTTGGTGTTTTTTTCAGTACAGCTTTTGTCACACTGCAGAGCAGTTCTGGGTCATTTAGGGCATTACTTGCCCCTCCACGGGGCCACGGGCTAATGAATCGGCATCTTCATTGCCTCTATATCGTGTGTGCTGGTACCCAGGCTAGGGTCAGTCTATTCTGACTGCTCAGCTGTTAGCTCTTCAATACAATCTCAAACAAGTTTGAAGGTAACTTTATTGCTTTTATCGCAGCTTGGCTATCTGAGTAAATGACAATGTTTTTTTATAAAAACTCATGCCTTATTAGCTCGTGAGTGCAATAATGTACAATTTCCGTTTGAAATATAGTCGCGTATATATACCTAAGCTCAATGAGATTTTCATCTTCGGCTTGGTTTCATAAATTTCGGCTCCTGAACCTTCAACAGTTTTTGAGCCATCCGTGTAGACAGCGACTTCCGCGTTGATGGGAGGTCCCTTCTACCACGCATCCCTTTCCGTTTTACTTATCTTAAGAGTTTTGTCAATGCTATATCTGAAGAGTATTCCATCTGATTGCATTCTTTTAATAGGGTTGCTTTCCAACTCTTCTTATAACCTGTTGTAGTCTCTCCCGTGCATATGTCTTATGGGTTCTTGTCCTCCGAGCAACCTGCTCGTGACTGACCTGGCAAGACTTCTAGTGCGGCTGTTGGGTGGTTCTCATGGCCTCGGTATTCAGACATGCTTGTCTTTGCAATGCTCTGAGTCGTAGAACCACTCCTACCTGCTTCGTCTATGGCCACCATTACACCGACCCGTACGTTATCATGGGTCTGATAACTCTAGCATAGGTGTTGATTCCACGTTAACTTATGCTCGAAGAGTATTTTGCCTCTTGGATAAATTTCTATCCCGTTCAGCACAGGTCTTTTCAGTACTTTCTTCTGTGTAAATATAACTATTGTGATTTTATGAGGGTTCACTGCCAGCTGCCCCTCTATACACCACCTGTCCCTCTATACACCACCTATCCATTATATCTAGGGCTGTCTGTGTGAGCTTCGCGACTGTCCTTGAGAATTTGACTTTTGCAATAATCGCAAGTTCGTCGGCAAATTCTAGGCAACGAAAGCCTTTTAAGAAGTTCTTCCATTAGGATGGTCAAGAGTAGGGGCGGTAGCATCCCTATTTGCTCTAGTATTATTCCGCCAATTGCTGATATGATAAGCCTGTTTTTCAAGTTGACGTTTATCTAATGGCATAATATGGAAGGTACCTCTTTTTTTTGCAAGACTGTTGCTATAGACTCGGTGGATGCATTATTGTTGTCTGTAACTATTGTCATGGCTATCTCTTTGTCTTCCAAGAACTTTGCTGGTGTCCATTGCCAAGTATGTTGACTTGCCTGGCTGATAAGCATAATGGCGTTCGTTGAGCAAGCTTGTTTATATCAGCATATTCAACGTTTTGAGTGGGAAATACATTAGACTTATGGGACGATATGCTTTGGATGTCTTTTCGTCTATTCTTCCTAGTTTTGTTAGATAAATGACCCCTTGCCATACCGTAGGTTTACGTCGTTATGCTATGTAAGCCTTGAATATACGGCACAGAAATGGAACTAGTATTTCCTGCACATTTTCGAGAAATATGGGGCATATTGGAAGCCTTGGAAAAATCTTCGAAATGCCTAGCTGTTTTCATTGACGTAGCAAAAGTATACTACTAATAAGATGTATAAACCCTGGTGTTTGCACTTATATCTGTAAAACTGTGGGATCAAACAGAAGACACCTGCCTACTTGATTATGCTTGATTTTTGACAATTACGGCTTAGTACCGAATGCACTACCAGAGGGCCGACTCAGTTATGTTTATAGACAAGGTGTTCATATTTTCGTGCCAATTTTTCATCCACGACCTGCGGCATGACGATAGAATAGACATCTTGTCGCCAATAATTCTTGACCGATGGTGATCGTTCGTGGTCGAGGTTTGGACCGTTAAAAGTGGTTTGATTTGAGTGAGTTGAGGTGAGGTTATTGTTGGATTTGTACGAAATTTTCACAGATGGGTTAAAACATGATAAAAACACAATCAAAGTAAGAATTCAATTCCAGAAATATTCGAAATAGGAATATTTTAGAACAAGAATGAAGAAATTAGAAACATAATTTGCGAACATTCTGAAAACAGGTGAAGATGTGAATATATCACGCCACAACCTGAATTGGCACAAGGAAAGCCAGCGTTATGAGGGCGAAGAATGCGAGTAATTTTTTTCGTTAAATCTTCGATTTGGTAATTGGTATGAAAAAGTGGCGACAAACTTACCTTTACCTTGCTTACCGACGAAACCCGAATAATCCCATTCTCATTTTAGGTATGTGGATCAAAGTCATCAAGTACGTTCTATTATTTAAAAAGTAGTCTTCATTTTTGTGAAGCTGAACGCTGAATTTCTCTCTGCGTTTACAGAATATCATTACTTACGCATGCGTCTGCGCATATTAACGCACATGTGCGCGCGCATGTGTATACATGTTCGCGCCCATGCAAAAATAGTTTTCGTGATTCTATCACGTTCTTTAAAATATGACAGTCTGCATTCATTCGGAAACATTTTGAGTACCAACATTTTAAATGTGCAGTTAATGTTTGAAAAATTTGGTATATCTACAAATTTTCCATATAATATCTCGTGATAGTGAATTGAATATTTCTGGAATCAAATTGGCAACGTCGCAAAATTTGCTTCGCTGTTACGAGAGAGGAGAGAGCTGTCATTTTCCATTCAAAATGATTGCATGTCTATTGAATACTATTTATTCGTTTTTTAATTTTTGTGGATTACTTCACTCATAAATTGCTACAACTATATGTTTGAAGTATTTTCGTCTTAATACAGTGCATTTCAACCAAAAAGATACAATGAAATACGATTCCAATGAATTATGTTTTGAAAATTAGTACAGCATACTTTTAAAAAAGAAAAATGTGAAAATGACCTTTCCGCGGAAAAATTTCATTGGATATTTCATTTTTATCATGTTTAACTAAGCCATCTGTGAAAATTTCGTATGAATTCGACATTCACTCATATTTCCTACTATTTCCGAAACTACAATAACTACACGAATTATATCACAACTATGTCAGAAATTCAAAATAAAAATGTCAAATGTATGACAGCTTCAATAGTTTTTGAAGAAACCAATGAGATAACAGAACAAAAATAAAAGTCATGAACGCAAAACGCCGTTATGCGTAAGCTGCCTAACAGTTTTCTGTCAGCGATGTAAGCACAGAATAGCGGAGAATCGGGAACTAGGACGTAATGCAACAGGTGGTGCCGTCCGAAAAGATCTAAACAAAATCGAATCATTGCAATCACCAGGGTTTTTAGACATCTTAACTACTAAGAAAACTGTTTGGATATGGTATCCGGGGCAACGTTCTAGAGTTGATGAAGAGTTATTTATTACAGAGGGCACAGAAAGTGAAAATCGGCGAAAAACTCAGTAAGTAGTCGAATATATCTGTTGGTGTTCCTCAGGGTACAGTTTTGGGTCCAATTCTGTTCCTGGTTTACATCAATAGTATCACTCAAGTTAAAGATTTTCAGGGACACATTGTCTGCTACGCTGATGATACAGCCTTACTATTCAAAGGTGAAACGTGGCATGATGTTTTGCAAACTTCAGAAATAGATCTCCAGAAAGTGTCGACGTGGTTGAACGATAATCTACTAAGTTTCAATGTTAAAAAAATCAAATTCATGACTTTCTCACTGAGCTCGATTGACCAGCCAAGCGATATTAATTTGAATTTACACAAACCCAGTTGCACAAAGCAGTTATTGAAAAAACGACATCCATAAAATATCTGGTAGTAGTTATCCATCAGTACTTGAGGTGGAATGAACAAGTGGCTAATGTCATAAAAAGAACGAGACTTCTCATGCACAAGTATTACATCCTCCGAGAAATCCTCTCAAGAAAAAACTTGTTATAGTCTACAACTCCTTAGCAGAATCGATAATTCGATATTGTAGTATAGTATAGGGTGGTACTTTCAAAAATACACTGCATTGCTTGCAAACCGTACAAAACTCAATGCTGAAAATTATATATAAAAAAAATTGGCGTTTCTCAACGGAAAAACTGCACTAAAAAACAAACGTATTAAATGTAAGATGTCTCTACAGCTACCGCTGTTTAATATGGATGTTTTCAAACATTAACAGATATAGAACTGATACACCCATGCCTTCAAGATTTACTGAAAACTCAAATATCCAATTAACAATTTACAGAAAAAATCACACGCAGAGATTTGTTTTTGCTTCGGTCCGAAACTATACAACATGTTTCCAATAAACCTGAATCATACCGATAACATCAACAAATTTAAAACTACCCTCAAACAACATCTAATCGAGACCAATACCCATTAACATATCAGCATCAACATGCCATCCTCTTCATATTTAATCATATTCAATTAATTTTTTTTTGTCATAATTAATCGTTATCAATTATTTATTTATTGAACATTCAATTTTTTCTCTCCATGAATGAGTAAAGAAGCCTAGGTGTCATTTACCCATTCAGGAAGAATTATGTAATAACATTCAATATGTTTTGTTAGTTTATTGTAACTTGCAATTGAATAAATTGAAATTGAAAGAAAATTGAAATATTTCATCTATTCCAGTAGATTTGAATGGTTTCAATTCACTGATAGCCCACCTGATTCTGTTTGGTCTCGATATTTCCGTAACTAGCCACCATTCCAAAGCTATCGGCCTGTTTGGCTTGCTTCTGGTGCTTTCTACTATTCTCGGTCCGTTAAGAATTACCGAGGCTGGAAAGTGTGCTTTTGTGTCAGATACCATAGCCGACTTGTACGAGAGGTAATAGAGATCCACAAACACGGATAATTTCAACAGAGAAGAAGAAGCTATGAGCCACAACCAAATATGGAAACCCATTCTTACAAATTCTAAAATAGCAAAAGAAAATGACGAAATCAAAACAGCAGGTAGAAAGGGACCAACTGATGTTATTGAAAATGTAACGAATCCAGATACAGTTATTAGCGCATAGAAGTACCTGAGTGAGAATAAATTCAATCTCCGTAGACGAAATTCTCAGTCCAATCCACGATGTTTAAACCTCTGAAGAAGCTAATCAGTCGCGCTAGCGAAATGTCAGGAAAAAATTTCGAAAAACGACGGCCTTTAAAGCCGAGTGGAAATAGTGACACTGGAATAATTTTATGTTCGACGTTTACCGACCATCCTATTCTATAGGAACTAAGCGAAAAGCTCGATTATTTCCAATCATTATTTGACGGCGACTCCGCCTTAATTTAAAAAGAGGTATGTATTGAAGTTGTGTAGATTTCCATTTGATTCACGAAATTTTCTTGACAGAAATCATAAACATTATCATTCGAGAATCTTCATCGATAGAAGAAAATGGAGCAATACCGGCCAATCGGCTATGCCCGTTATCTCCATGTTTTCCTGGAGGAAATACTGGTCACTGTGTCAGCTGAAGTAATTCGTTTTAGCCGTGCCTGTGCCCTGTAGGTCTGCGGTCGATTATTTCAGTTTGGAGCGACCATTCATGCGAGAATGATGTATTTATGTCAGCATTGGTTGTTTACGCTGTAATTTTGAAATTATCGAAAATGAAGTAGCGCCATTCCATATTTTTTATACATGAATAGTTTTAATGAGGTAATAATTTAATCTTCTAATGGCGTGATGAATTGAATAGTGTATTGAGCAAAAGTTTTACTGATTTCAATGTAATTGAATACCTCATTGGATATAAGTATACAAATGAAGATAATTCCAAGCAAAGGTTTTGAAATCCTTATCATCTGGGTCAAGTATTGGAATCGGCAACATAAACCTTTTTCCAGAATGCACTATCCAGGAAAATCTAGCAGTCATTGCAGCTGGAGGTGCGATTGAGAAAATATATGAAAATCAATTGTATGACGTTTATATGAACTCACCCTTTCTGACAATTGGCCAACTCTTCGGGATGTTCTCTCTTCTATTTCTATTGCTATGTTATATGCTAGGGTATGTTGTGGGAAAAAAGGATGGAAGATTGGATTTCGAAGATTAGAATCACCAAAACCTGTTTCTTTTTGATCGAAAATTACAGATTTTTTTTTCAAAGCTGTGGAAAAGAGCCAATTTGTTCAATCTTGGACGGTTCATTTATTTCATTAAATACATACATAATCCATACCATTGAACATTGATCCATTGAACAATTTGGAAAAATACAGTTTCAGGTAAGGTAAAAATACATGAACTGAACTGATTATTAAATTAACTAATGGAGTGACGCTCTATAGGTACTAAATAAGGGAGGTTCAAATTAATGAAAAGAAAATATTCCGACTACAGTTTTCATTTATTTTGAACATTTCGCGACAAATTTTTTTTATTGATTTTTAGTTAAATCTCTTGCATGTTCGCACATGCAAAACAATCTGGTTGATATAAAAATATATTTTAATTTTTTGATGATACCACTTTTATTCAGCCCCAAATTATTTTATCAAGTGTTCGAAGTGGCCCTCTTCTAAATCTATTTTTTCGCAAGTTTCTCTTATTCTCAGTTTCTACTCTTTTATCGTTTGGCATCCAATGGCGTAGATTCTTGATTTCAGATACCTCCAAAGGAAAAAACCCAAAAGAGTAAGATCCGAAGATCTTGGTGGCCCTTCCGTACTTCTTCTGTTACCTTTCCACTGCCCAGGAAAGTTTCTATCACGAAACTCTCTATTCATGCGATAGAAATGAAGAGGCTCTCCGACTTGCTGAATTATGATTTCACGATAACTCATTTTGATTATTTGATACAATTTGTCTTATTCAAGGTTCAATTTCAGTTTCTAAAAGATTTCTGTAGAGAATATGTCCTGTAAGATTGCCTCTGATGAATATCGGATCAACAACGTGATTGTCCAGAATCCCCGACCAAACATTTACTTATACACTAAATTGGGTATGTCCCCTCTGAAAATACGCGGCTCAGTATCGCTTCAGTATCGTACGTTCCTTTTGTTAACATTTCCAATAAAAAAACGTACATTTATCTGAAGAACAAACACGTTTTGGAAGGGTTCGTTCTCTTTCAATTGTTCTTGTTAACAGCTCACAAAATTCCACTGTCCATTCTGGATTATCCTCTATGGCAGCATTTTTATTTTAGAGAAATGATTCTGTTCTTTTTTTATCGGGCTAATTGAATACTTTTCGAACTCATTCCTCAGGATTAAGCGACTGCACACGTCGACTGAGTCGGATTGATTACCATTTCAGAAACAATTTCTAACTATTTTCTTTTGAAAGAGGTGGTCTTTCTGATCTTGGAGCATCTTTCAGCGTACCAGTTGCTTGGAGCTTATTTAAAAGTTTATGCAAATACAACCTGGTAATAGGCTTTTCAGAATTCTATCATCAAACATACGGACTGCTAGATGAACATTTCTTTCAGCCTTTCCAAAAATCAAAATGTCTTTAAATGTTTCATCTGAACTATGAGCCATGGTCATACCTTTCATAAAATAGTTAAGGTGCTCAACGAACTATCCGACAGTTAATATTTCAGTTTGACGTGACAACGATTTTTTCCAATGCAAACTTGATTGAGAGCATCATTCGTGTTTTTGGTTGTGTTTGAAATGATCAAAATATCACTTTTCAAACGTCATCCCGAAAGCAGTCAAATATATTCAAGTGTATTGGAGAAAACTATTGTAAATAACGAGCAGATATCTAAAATGGAATAATACCTATATGGGATGTTCTATTCAAAAATATTATTCAAGATGGCGCTCAGCTGCCAATATGAAACTATCAGCTGCCATTTTTGCATGAAAAAGTAGTTTTCCATCTCCTACTTGAGTCATTTAAACATCGTTGCGATATATTAGGTAATTAAAAAAATAATAGGGATAGAACGGACTTTATTCGGAAACTGTATATCTCATTCATGAATTCAGTGGGTGTATTATTACTAATTGGAGATTATGATAAATACAGAAAATACGACTGCCGAATCATTATAGCCCAACGCCTGGTGAAGTTTTTCGACAAGAATATACTTTGCAATACTTTCCGTAACAACTACCAATTTAGTAAATTTTCATTTTGTCAATTTATTGCCTTTCGTCAACTACACACTCTGAATATATTTCATGATGAAATGATATGAATAATTATCTATTCGACAAGAATATACTTTGCAATACTTTCCGTAACAACTACCAATTTAGTAAATTTTCATTTTGTGAATTTATTGCCTTTCGTCAACTACACACTGTGAATATATTTCATGATGAAATGATATGAATAATTATCTATTGAAGATTTCCAATCAATGATAGATTGATTTGAAGCTAATTATTCATATTAACAATAAATTTTGAAAAACAAAACCGTTCATTTCTCAAATATCTTTAAATTAAAATTTTGTACTAAGTAAATTTGATAATGTCAACGTAATTCAACAAAGAAATAATACTCAATATCTAGGTATAATGATTGACAGAAATCTCAAATGGAATTTACAAATATATTCCACAACGAGAACATTGAGAAGCTTAATATCAAAATTCAAATTCCTCAAACAGTTCCTAAAAATGTCTCAAATGGAAATGCTTTGTCACTCACTCAAATGAAATTCTTGGATGGGGAAGTGTTAACGATAATGATTTGAGAAATGGTTTCTTAAAATAAAAAATAAAAAAGTTAAGATATTCATCTCATCTTTTATTAAAAAAGGGACATTAGACAATTACTTTTATGATATATTAATCTATATCTTTTCAAGACCAAAAATAAAATAATACATAAAAATCACATTTGCAGTTACAGATTCACAAATGAAATAACAACAAAAATCAAAGTAAACAAAAAAATTGACCAGAAAAATTATACAATTATTGCTCCTCATGTTTATGATATAGTACCTGACAAAATAAAAGCTATTACATCGATTTTCTCATATAAAAAGAATCTGAAACTTTGGATATTGGAATGACCAAGGAAAATTTGTCACAATATACTGGAGATATTAATTTATGCGTTTCAATGTTAACTAGTTAAGTACGCCAAAGAGTGTTTTAGGTTATTATAACTGAATAAAAAACAATCCATTGAAGTTTAGTTCGTTTAGGATTGTTTTGTAGTTCATTTCTATGTCAGATATCTCTATAATGTAATAACTTATCTAAGAATTCAGGTACACAGGTAGACAATCTGAAGGGAGATTGGAAGAAATGTATTTTTAGTGTATAAAACATTTCAAAGTTAGGTTAAGCTGAGCGCTTTCGGCTGTTTGCCATTATCAGAGCTTTGATTGTGAGATGAAGGAGAGATTCTATCTCTTATGATAAACAATCCTGCTCGTACTGATTTTCAGTGCGATTGGCTTTCTGCATGTCGACTCCGGTCGTGTGTTGTTTCACCTGCGATCATGTGTGTTCATCCTTACACTTGTTTCTACCGTACTGATGAGATCCTTAAGATCGAAGCACATGTTTTCGATTGCATTTTCTCCAGAGAGCTTAGTCCAATAAATGATCCTGTTCTGTTAACAATATCTATGTTTGCCTCTGATGATGGCCAGAAGCGCTCAGCTCAACCTAGCTTCGAGTAATTTTCTTTCATTTTTGAACAGGATATTAAAAACTCGTGTCATGGTTTCTATCAATGAAGAGAGTTATGAATTCCTTGGGATATTGAAGATTCTTCAGTTCCTTTTTTGGTATTCTAGATATGGTCTATTACGCGTTCGAAAAAAGTTTTTGTGATGCTATCCATTTTTTTTCCTTTTTTCAGGGATTTGGTTCGATATTCTTGGTGCTAGGTAAATGAATGATCTTTGACCGATATACTTATTTGCTCTAGGTAGTTTCATGTGTGATGCAGTGCATCTAGTTTGATATAAGTGTGTTGCTTTTTGTAGATAATTTTGTTTTTGGAAGGTGGAAGTTGAGATCGCTTTAGCATAAATCTGCCTATAACATCGAATATTTTAAACTCCTTTTAAAGTAAATCGGAAGAGTATCGAGTCGGTCTAAAGTACATGATTTTAAGAACCCCTTTTCGGATAATTTCTAGTGGTTTTAAAATATATTTCTCTGACACCACCTCAACCAATTATTCCGTATTTCAATAAGGGCTCAACAAGCGCAGAGTATATTGTTTTCAGTTTACCTCAGTCTAGTATTTGCCAGCATTGGTAAAATTTGTGAAGAATTGATCTTAATTTATTCTTCAGTTTTTCCACGTGTATTTTCCATGAATATGTTTCTAATTAGGAAGATAATTTTCGTAGGATGTAAATGGTATTATTTTCGTTTTATCTGCATTTACAGTTAATAACATAGTGTAAAAACAGTTAGTGATTTCATTTAGGTCATTTTCTGCTTTTTCCTTCACACTGTCCCACATTTTTCCCAAGTACATGTTCACGTCAGCAAAAGATATAATTGTTCACGATTACCTGATTTAAATCAGTTTATTATAAACGGTATTGGCCCGAGTACCGTACCTTGTGGTACACCACATTTCACTTCTCTGCTATCGCTCAATATTCAATTCATTTTAACTTTCAGTTTTCATTCTATCAGAACATTTTTCAAAATATTCAATACTACTCCCTAAATTCCCAGGTTTTTGAGTCGATCCAGTGAAATTTCATGGCTTACCGTATCGAAAGCCTTTGTCGAATCAACAAAAACACCAAGACAATCAAGATCATCATATATTAGTGATGTTAGGTGGGCGATGACCTCCTGAGTGGTGAAATTTTCTCTAATCCTATATTGTCTATCAGAAATTATATTGTATTTTTTCAGGTACAACACTAAGGGACTTTTTATAAGTTTTCCAAACATTTTGAAGAAGGCAGAAGTAAGAGATATCGGTCTATAACTGGACATGTTTTGTCTCCGTTTATGTAGATTGGAATTATATGAGTCACTTTGAAATGTTTACGTACTATTCCCTGTTACATGCATAGGTTAAAAATTTGGCATAGTGGTTCTGAAATGTAACTGGCTGTCTGCTTTATTGTTGTACTTTTTTATTTTATCAGGACCAGGTGATGTGTCCGTATAAGTTTTTTTACTTCGTCTGTAATTGCTGGTGACAAGTACTTAAAATGAATATAATGTTTTCTATCATTAATTTGGCTGCTAGATTCATACCTACTTCAGAAAATAATTGATTGCAATTATTTAAAATATTTTGTTTATCAGTTAGTTCAGTTCTGTTTTTATTGTTTTTTATCTTCTTCATAATTGTTGGCAAAATTATTTATTACTTTCCATATCTTTCTGGATGAACCTTCATTTCTTTGTATTTCTAATTTGAAATAATTACATTTTGCTTTTTTTTAAAGCTTACTCGTTTTATTTTTATATTGTACTAATATTCATTTCATATCTTCATATTCTGTCTATAGTTCCTTTGGGCGAGTACGAAGGCGTAGACGGGCCACTACTGTTCAAATTCTGACTTGACATCTCGGAATTAGATAATTCTGAGTTACTAAGTCACAATTCTGACTTAATACCTATTAACAAAAATAATTTTTCATCATTAGTGGCCTTTCTACGCCTTCGTAAGTGCATTGTATGCATTTATATAATAAATCAAAATGAAGAAAATCCATGGAATGTTTATTGGAGGAAAGTCGCCTAATATGGGGTAGTTCAATTTTTAGAAAGTACTTGTTCAGACATCTACTGTTAACATTGAAAACTAACCACCGACTTCCTAGAAAACGCCCATTTACGTTTCGGAGCAAACACGTGTTTCGTTTCGACGATTTAGGTTATGGTAATTTTGTGAATAAATAAAAGTTTCTGGTGACCGTCGCATTTTAGATATTTAAGGTTACTCAAAGGTAGGTTTTTAAAAATTTTATGATATCATTCAATATAGAATTTGTCGTAGTTTATGGAAATGGTTTTGGTTTTTGAAGAAAACACAGTTTTTCCAAGAACATTCCCCTTCCAAAAATCTTATTTGCTCGTAATATGGGGTATCCTAATTTCCTAATTTGGGGTACCCCATATTAGGAGACTGTGTACTTTTCCGTGTAAAGTCTTGTTCATACCCTACCGAATTTCGCAATTTTTCAGCGAATAAAATGGCTCCCAGTCATGCCGGACCAATCGTTGATGCAGAACCATGTCGGCAACCATTTTATTCGCAAAAAAATTGCGAAGTTCGCGATGGTATAAACTAGACTTAAAACCAAAGTATTTTCTTTCAGATGCCTAAAGAACGAAAAGTTTGGAACAAGGAACAAATAATTTCAGCAATTTTAGCTGTTCAGCAAAGAGAAATGTTCTACATGAAGAGTGCGCAGACTCATGGTACCTCACGGTGTTTATTTTTTACTTTTGCATTTATAAATAATTTGTGCTATGTTCTCTCTAGATGAGAATTTTAATATATTAACAAGGCATGAAACTTTTTGATAGATATACTTTTTGCTTTTCCAAAAAAAAAAATTTTTTGCTTATTTTCATTATTTTTATTAAATACTTGATAGTATATCCAACGAAACAAGAAATATGGAAATAATGCTCAAAACTACCTCAACTTTTTTATTATGGTGTTTTGCAGAAACTACCCCATATTAGGATACTTTCCTCCACCAAAGGAGAGTTCGAATAATAGCTTCTGGATCTCGTCCTCGCCGTCAAAACAAATATATTCGTTGAAAGTACACACTTGGCAGTTTACGAGTGAGTTCAATAATCATAATTTCCTCGAGATTAATTCACATAGTCCTGTGACAAATACTACACGCACTTTCCGTGAAACAGCTACAATTTCTCGATTCTACAGGTGGCTTCAATTCCCTTATCGATTTGGGTCGCCTTCCAGTTCAATAATTGCAGCAATTATCTACTTCTGCACAAACAAGAGCTTCAATTATATTTTGACACACATCCAATTAGTTCTCCTGATAATTCTATATGAAATTCTAGCATAAATTCACATGGATTTGCTAAAAAACGTATGAACTGAAAGGACGAAGATTTCAGCAGAACGCAGGCGTGTTTTTCAGGAAATTTCAACAACCCCGTTGCAGCCTGGTTTGGTTTCAACAGTTTGTATGTGAAATTTGTCGGACCTTTGTCGGGTTTCTGCGACAGAGCGCGTTTATGAAGCTTACTTTGTTTTTCTGAATGAACTTACTTATACGAAGGATTTGTTAACATGTCCGCGATGATTGCCGTTGTTTCTGTGATGAATTTACTGAAGGTGCTATTATAAAAGGGCTAGGTGATGTAATAACCGGTTATCAATATTCTGAACTGGTAAGTGGTTTCACATTCACTCAAGTTGTAGGTACACAAAAAATTAATAACAAAAGTTCGAATATTATTCATATAACTGCATTGATCCTATTGGAAAACAGAATGAATGTTCTTATTACCTAATCTCTTCGTGGTTCACTCACCAACATTCGTTAAAATAATTACGCGTTTTGGGTCCATATAGTGCATGTGACATGGATACAATTGTAGTGGAATCATAGATAAGGACAATGGAACGACGCATAAAAAAATTGGATTATCGTAATATATTTGATCTTCCTAATATCGTTGAAGTGTGAAGTTTATGTATTTGGTTAACAATATTGATTTGGTTTTTGTGGAAATAAGATCTCCGTGATCAACAATAATGAGATAAAACTTCAGTCGAAAGAAAATAGTATGAATTTTAGGAGTAATACATTGAGTGCGATTTGAAACCGTAACACCCTGTAATTTTGGAATCTATGGAACGATTTTGAAAAATGGAAATCTCAAGTTATAATACTCGACTAGATCTGTTCAAAGATGTTGATAGATATGAATTATTCTTATATTCAATCCCTTTTATGCTTTTCCAACTGGGTCAAAATGTCGAGAAAGACCATTAAGCAATTTTTTCGCGAAAAAAGTGGACAGCCTTTTCGATTTGGGCATATTATATACCAAGTTTGAGCCCAAAATCTCACAGAGGGTGTTAGTTATTCCAAATTTATGCTTTTCTGACTAACCCTTTATAAAAGTCTATGAACTTTACAGAAAAGATGAAGTAGCCATTCAATTGGCTACTCACTGGCGGGTAAAATCCTAGAAAAACAAGTGAAACGGCATTCTCCAAAAATAAATACTTTGAAATCAATCTTCATAGAGGAAGTTTCAGACAGAAGTCAATAAAAAAATTCAGAAACAACATCTACGAACATAAAAATGAGAAGAAGTATAAAAACCAGTAAAGGAGATTATATGAAAGATCCAAGCAATTTCAACATACCAAAATTCCTTTTGGCATAACTGACGCTACAAGAAAAAATCTCCAATAGGGTGAAAAATCTGCTCATTTCACATTACTGGGAGGAATAGCAGCTATCCAGTATACCAACATCACTTTATAGCAGGGATAAAGTCATATTTCACTTCACGAATAGGAAATATTTCCAGAATCAACAAGTGAGAACAGAACCAACAAATTCAACAATATCCTGTAAGAATACTTTTTCCTTGTATTTCGGAAATAGTCTCTTTTTTGTTTTTGACGGATAGATGGTTATAGTAGTTTTGAATGTTTACGTATTTATTTTTTTTCATGGGTAGATGGTTATAGTAGCATTGGATTTTAATATAGTATATTTAGGCTTGATTTCATGCAATTTTGGTGTAGTAAAATTTTAAAAATTTTTCATTGGTTGAATTGATTTTTCCTCCTTATTAAATATTTTCCTGGATAGTTTAGTCGTTTTGTTCATTTAACAGTTTTTTTAGTACAAAAATATCATAATAATCAGAGCAGTTTTGTGTTCTTCACAGAATGAGCTCAAAAAAGGTGTCAACTAGAGTAGAAAATAATGGTGAAAAGTTATAAAGCCTCTATCTTCCGAGTCAAAAATAAAAATTTTAAATCACAAAAATCTATGCAAAATACATTCCACATTTAATATTTTTTATAAATAATACCATAAAAATTAAAAGTTTCTTAACAATATATTGGCACTCCAAAACGCAGGGCCTCATTACCAAATAAAAACCAATTCATGACAATATGATATTCGTTTCAAAATTATGTTCTGAAAAGAATGAATATTTTTAATTGATGAACCCACTAACTCCTATTTGGAAGTGATTGAGAAGTTTGCATCTTTACATACATTCTTTTGGAATTCTTTTGGTTACAGTGGAACATTCCATTAACTCATTGTGAAATATTTTCCTCAGGACTCAAAAATATGATACCTTGGCAAATGTCTCCAAAAAGCACTAGGAAGGGGCAGAAATCAGCACTTGAGACCCACATTACATCCTATTTGACCATTTGAGTTAGGACTAATGATTATGATAGTTGTTAGTTTTGTATGTCAAACTGCTTTACATCCAGAGCATTATGGAACTGCAAAGAACCTTTAAACCGACTGGCACAACGCAACAATGTTAACCTAGTCTGGATACCAGGTCATACGGGCCTAGAAGGGAACGAAATAGCGGACGCCCTAGCAAAAGGGGGGCCGAAATAACGTTCACTGGGCCAGAACCGGTGATCGGTATAGCACATAGCTCTGCCAAGAATGTTATAACATCCTGGGCAGACAATAAAAGACTCGAGTACTGGCGTAGTCTACCGCGCCTAGCCCATTCCAAAGCATTTATTGCTTGCACAAGGAAAAAACAGGACTCCGACAAACTACTAGAACTCAGTAGAGCACATCTCAGAGTTACAATAGGTTTGCTCACTAGCCACTGCAAACTCAAACACCACATGCATAAAATTGGACTTCCACAAGATGCAGAGTGCCGTCCATGCATGGAGGAGGATGAAACGGCTAAACACATTTTATGTACATGGCCCGCTGCGGCCAGAAACAAATTCTCAACATTTGGCAATACAACAGTAGCGCCAGAGAACCTGGTAAATTGTTCTCCCAATACACTCCTTAATAACGTTAAGAGATTGAATATTCTGGGAGAAATATAACCATAGGGTGCGCCACAATAGGCCATTGGCCGCAGTGGAGTGCCTGATATGGGCCCACTCAAGTTCAAACCTAACCTTACATTTTTTGTATGTAGGTGTATAGCTAGTGGAAACTGTTCCAATAAGAAACTTGAAATATGGAAGTGAAATCAATCCTGAAGAAATTCAATTTGGATCATTGGTGGGCCAGTTGTGGTGGGTGAAATATACTTTGGTTCTCAACAGTTTTGAATATTTTAGAGAATGGCGTTGTTTCTGCATTCTATCATATTACTGTGCATTATTGCATTATTCGAAATATAAATATCATTAAATTGCTTCTACAGGGGGTCAAAGTTTGATATTTTGACGATTTTTCAAAAAATCCGGAATATCGTTTTCATCGTATCGATCTGAATTTTTATAATGGAATAGTCCACAATATGTGCATCAAAAAGTTCAAATGACAAAGTTTCTAGAATCAAACTGGCGGGTATACATATAGAAGATTAAACTTTGTTTGTGGTAATTTTCATCGAATTATTTTCGAGAAAATATTCGGTTTTCCTGCAGATCCATATGCAATTGATGTTACTTACAGTACATGAGAGGGCGATCATATTTTGCATTTGAACCAACCATCCAACTTCAAATATTTGGAAGATACGGGGCGATCAAAAATATATTTTCAATTTCTGAAAAATGTATCCCTTTGAAAAGTCAGCTTCTAACAATATATTTAGTTGACGAGAACACTGTATCTTCGCCCAACTAGATATTTGTTATTTTTTTCCTATTTAATTTTTCATGTTAGCTTCCATTTCATTTATCATTGGTCTTTAAAGGATATCCGGTCCTCAACACTTTTTGAACTGTAATAATAAGTATTATTATCTGCGAGTTGCGATTTGTCCAATTTGACATGGCTCACTATAACATATTCCAATACTCCTCAATTTTTTAAATTGTATTGAAACAAATTAATATTAAGGCAGTCGAACATCCTGCTTAAATCCAGACAATATTCCTACACGCTCGCACGTGTCTAGACCAATTAGTGCTATGTAGGTAATCGACAATGCACGCAATGATGTAGTTGTGGACCTTCCCGAGCACAAATCCTGTTACATCGCTGATGATTTTGCTGATGAATGATCTTTGCAGAAAACAATATTCGATTATTTCAGAGAAAATTAATTTCATCCTTACATGCCTATTATAGATTATCATTAAGAAAAATGGTGGTTTTCTTTTGTCACATACTTTTTTGTATACATTCCTCAATGGCATTACAATTTCTAAATTCACTGCATTCACTTAGATGTAACGTTTTTTCTTTGCTTAAATCATATTTGACTTTTAGGAAAATCTATGCTAGCTAGAGTCGATAATTATCAATCTCAGCCTGATGATATGGACTTCTTCAGGGATCTATCTTAGGACCACTTATATTCTTCTTATACGTTAATGTTATGTTAAGGTACAAATGAAATAATTCTATATGCTGATGACAGTGAAAATAATAAGAGTAATTAATAATAATAATATAATGCGGATAGCCCCAAGGAGCTACGAGACAAACTCAAACATTTATCATCAGAGTTTACGAACTAGTTCGAAAGAAACTCACTGACTGTTTATGCGAAGAAAACGATTCTAACGCAATTTTGCTTTAGAAATAGTGGAAAACTACGTCAACTTCAGGGTGAAGTAGGCAGTGATGGTATCAAATAGTCAAATACGTCAAAATTTCTTGGATCATCCATTGACAGTAGCTTGCCTTAGGATTCATGTATAGATGAGTAAGTGAGTGCGTATGCACCAACATGGCTTTCTTTCCGACAGGTTTACGAAAAGTGCCACAACAGGACTTTTCAATTTCATCCGTAGCCAACTTCATAAAATGCGGTACAATGGTGCACGCTTTTTCGACCTCTCCAAGGCTTTCGATTTCATAGATTTTTCATTCATGGGTTTAAGAGGAGATTTCTTATGCTGGTTATCCTCTGACCTCAACTTGATAAGAAATTGTGTTAAGATTTGATATCAGAATTTGAAGACGTCTAGTTCCCAAAGAACCCATCTTAGGTCCTCTGATATTCTTGCTATACGTCAATGACCTTGCTTTGCATACTGTTGATTATAGTGCATCATATGACGACAACATTACTCTAGCAGCATATGCTGAAACCTCTACCGAGCTTGCTTATAAGCTTAATATACTGGCTGAAAAATGTACTGTGGTAAAAAAAAACTCTCTAATAGAAAATTGCAATAAAAGTGTAGGAATGAAGTTCTTTTATAGAAATCAATCAACTACAGCCACTTCACTGTCGAAATAGAAAGCGAGAATATTCATCTATCCACTGAAACAAAATTCCTGTAAGTAATTCTTGACAATAATATAAGTTAGATATCTAACTTTGACTGTGTCTATGAAGAACAAAGCAATGCTTACTATGCTATAATGCAATTGAAAACATTTTCAATACTGAACAGCATCTCCAAGTCCAATATTCACTCGTGTATTCAACTATATCATAAAATAATGTGGTATTGGGAAATGCTACTAGTGTATCCAAAAAAATTTCAACATTTTCGTCAGATACATCTTCGAATGTATTTCATACGTATACCTTAAAACATTTCTCTGCGTTTTCTGAACACCAAGAGTTTCATAACTAATAATAATAATAATAATAATACTCGTTGAGTGTACCCAAAGGCATAGCCTGTGTGGGTAGAGGACGGCTATTATTATTATTTGCCGTGGCGCTCCGGGGCGACTTACTGATTTTTGGTGGTGTATTCACTTTTCAGCTGTAGGAAAACCTGGAAACCTACAGCACCATCTCGGGTGGTCGGTGTGCACTCCAAGCTAGCACCAGACGAGATTGGCATCTATACAACTCACAATACACTTGCTTTTCAACATGGCATGCCGTCGCCTATCGATCCGATATAAAGTAGATGAGAAAAATTATCTTGTACCTACATCGGGCTCGAACCGACTATCGCTATGCTGGATTTTCGAACAGCCTGTGCTCTAGACCGCTGATCCACCGACCACTCCAACAACTCCAGCCACTCCAACGACTCCGACCACTATTCAACAAAATTTGGCCAACAGTTTTGTGTACCTTAACATTCAACAATCTTATATAAATCATGTTCTCAGTATAATGGCATAGGATTCTTTAGTAATTCCCCATCTTCTCTAAAAAACATCACAGGCCATAAAACCTTCAAAGAGCGCCTGAAGAAATTTTCAATAGCATTTCCAGTGATTTTATTTGCTGATGTATGTCATATATTCTTTGATTTTATACTATTTTCTCTCATGATATGTCTTATATCATCATTTTATGATCAAGAAAGATGAATACATTTTATTATTATTATTATCATGCTATTAGACAATTGAGATCCGTCTTCAATACTGCGCAACTAATAAATGTTTACTCTGCCATTGTGTACTCCATTGTCTCATATAACGCTGCAGTGCGGGGCTCCTCTATAAATCTGAATAAACTTTTTGTTCCCCAAAAGAGAAATATTCGCATGATTCTCATGCTTGAATACAAACGCCCTTGCAAAGAGTACTTCATGAATGATAAAGAAATTTGTGTGCCATGTATATACATTTATTATGTGTTCTTTTATTTATGAAGCATATGCATACCCATAACCGAAATTACGATTTTTATTCCTACCATACGAGATATGGGGGATTGATCAAACTTCCGCAACATTCATCTACACCTTTTGAAAATTATTCCTCATATGCGGGAGCAAATTTCAATACATAATGAGATATCACCAGATATAGAGTGTGAAACCAACAAACAACTCTTGAAGGCAAGTATCAAGACATTTTTTTCGAGTATTGCTTATAAAGCATTTATGAGTATATGTTGAAATGTGATGCTGATTATGATTATCATTGTTTTAAGTTATTAGTGTGTTTTCATAATTGTTTTAAGTATTTGATGTTTTTCGATGTAACTTTCATTGTTTTATTATCCCATTTTACTGTGCCATTTTGGGGTAGTGGATTGAAAAGACAAGTTTAATCGAAGGTATATTTTGATTTTTATCACATGATATATTTTCATATTTTTTTTTTTCATTGCTTCTGCATATTAATCTTTACTCTATTGTAATGTTAAAGATTAAACGTCTACTATTCCTATACAAATTATATTATTTTATTAGTATTATTATATCGGAATAATGGATTGTTTTCAATGAATAGTCTGCTATACCAAATTTGTTTTCCCACATATTTAGCATGGGTTGAATATTCACTAGACCTCTGTTCACAATTTTGAAATTTGATTTCGTATATTCAAGATATTTTTGAAGTTGAAATCTTATGTTTTGTATTCCCTATAACATTTGTAGACAGCTGGATTTTAGCATATTGGAAATCAGGGTTGAGACCCTTGTGAGCAGTAGATCATTCACGGTATTTCGAAAATATCTCTGTTAATGTTATTTCATAGATGGTTGTTTTGCTATGGGTTAGTTTGAGTTTCCGTAGGTAGAAAGGATACAATAATACATTAATCCAGCCTTGGAGGTTTCTGAAATAAAAAATAATTAGTGGTTGAAAGTATTCCCTAAGCTAGAATTTATCGAATCTCTGCCTTCTTGGTAGTTGAAAATTAGGGTTGTGCATTCCTTCTGCATTCCTGGGGTTGAGAGTGGCTCTTTGAGAGGCACTTTTACCATACAAGTGTTTAGTTGGGGAAAGTATTCCCTAGTTCCATATAATAGAATCGCCAATGAATCTGGATGGCTATTGTCAATAGCTTTGTTCTGGATCTGAAAATTTTTAGTCCTGGGACGTCAGGATTATGCGCAGTTGAGAAAAAGTGAGCAAATATGAACCTAAAGAGCACACTTCTCGTCAACTACGCATGATCCTGACGTCCTAGGACTGATAATTTTCAGAACCAAAACAAACCTATTAAATCAACATAACCTCACATTCGTCTGACAGCTTAGAGTACAATTGAACTATTTTATTCTCTCTGTTTAAATATCCAGGATTCTCAACATTGAAGTTGAGAATCGGATGTAGAGTAGGATGTAAAGAGGAGAAAGGTATTTTGGGGTAGAAAAAATGGTATTCTCGAAGCGTTTCTTTTTTTGTGACCTATGAAGGTTGAGAGAACGTGTCTCGCTATTTTGCAAATTTTTAAAGAAAACCTGGGTAATTGTGGGGTTATTATAGTCAGCGGAAGGTCCACTGACTAGTTTAAACAGGATTGTTCCCCGTTTCCACATTTCACGAAGAAAACGACTCAACTATCGGAGTCGCTACTCTAGGCCAACTTACATCGAGGTAGGTTTGATTCCTATACCACAACTCATATAAACTACCGTCTCAACTCTGTCTATAACCATATAATTTACATTGAAGGGCCTTTTAGGTTAACTTCATTTCCTTATACAGAATAAGTATCACTTCCATAACGCTAGGGTTAGGGATTAACCCATGTGTCCAGTCACTTCACCTCACGGCTAGTCCTTAGCAATACCATCACGATTGCCTGTAGTACGCTGCATGAACACCACGGCCAACCATCTCGCATGAGTGCATCAATCACCACAAGTGAGCTGTATCTTTTATGTCTTAAATTGTATGTACCCTTTGCCGTATGGCCTGATCCGGACTCTAGGATGCATGTGCTTGCTGCTTATTCTCTAAAATTAAATGGGATATGGTGAAACAGATAGAATTAATGAATTGCTGATTACCATTTCTTAAGTAGATATGCACCTTAGGTATCGATACTCAAAGGAAGTTCTTATATAGGTGGCTTTTGAACCGCTTTACCTTGAGACAAGCTACTGATGCTTGCTGGTAGAATTTGTGCTTTAGTTGTAAGAATAAGTAGAACTTCGGGAAACTAGGGTATTCAGGAATATCACTATTTCCTCCCTAGACTCTTCAACACTGCCTTCTACTGTCCACTTTAGTTTAATGCTTATGAAGGAAATTATATTCCCCCAACAACCTGAAGTTTCTTTGTAAATCAACCCACACCCTGGTCTGTAAGGGGTTAGGAATCAATTTCCAACTCCTAACCAAAACCGTAACAGTTTGTCTCATGGACATTTGCAGCAAATTATTGAATATGTTTGGAACTTGCAATTTAGGGTTGAATATGGTGGGAGAGGCCTATTTTGTTATGCATAAATATGTCGTTAGTGAACGATAATCGGTAATTAACGATAGTTGCGATTCTGTAACCAAATATCGTTATCGTTTTATCGTTATTCTACAATAAAATTTATCGTTTGTATACGACGTCGATGTAGGTGTCTTTATATTGTCGTTGGTAGATATCAAACATGAAACATGATTTAATTCACAGAACATGTTGGTATAGGTGATTATTTGAAATTTGAATTAGAATCCAAATATTTGTAAAGAGGAAAGAAAGAATGGTTAGCACAAATTTTGGGATATTTCAAAGTGGTGCGATTGTTCAATGAAAAATGAATAACCAGAGACAACTAGTACATCTAGTTAGAGAAGATATATTGCGCAGGTGGAATACATGAATACTACGATATTCTCAGCACTTATAATATGAACTTTCAAAAATGATCTATAAAACTAGTTTACACAACAGCGACTCAGAATTAATACTGAGGGACACAAGCAATCCGTTTGAGGTACCAGATATTCTTTTTCGGCAAATGTACAGATCGAATAAAGAGGCAGCACAATAATTATTCAATGAAGTTGTGGTGTTCATGTTGCCAGTACAAAGAAACACAGGAACAGCTCCTGTTATCAGGGTGAGATGAAAATAGATGCCATATTTCGAGTGTGTCATTTGTATGCTCACAGTTTTTTTAGCACATTATTATTTCTGGCGCATGGCAGCTACCATCAGAAGCCTGATGTAGGATCAGACAGACACAACAGTTCATCTCAACCGAATGTCAGCAGATCACGAGGTTGTTGACACAGTATAATGCTGTTCTTTTAGCATTATACTGTGTTGTTGATATTGCTGTATAATAAGTAACACTTGCAATTATGTGTCCGTGAGGAACGTTGCACAAATAGAAGACAGATATAGTTGTTTCCTGTCAGATATTTGCTTTAATTTCCACTTAGTGGAATTATGTGGAGAGATAAAATATTTCACACAAAACATGAATATGTAGCAGATGTTTGATAATAACAAATAATTGATGAATTCACAGATTCTTTATGAAACATGAGATACCAGGAATCATAGGATGTATAGATTGCACCCTTATAAAAATTGTTCCACCTTGTTTTCAGAATGATTAGTTCTCATTTCGTTCAGAAATGCCTCAAATTAGCTCTTATAGTCGTCTTTTATTCATACCCTCTGCTACTTTATTATCGGTTTGGCTGTAGTCATATAGTCAAGTCTGGACGAAAACAATCATTATTTATCTCAGATTATATTAAATTGTTTATTGTTATGGACGTATATTTTATTTAAACTGCAACCTGTAACCAAATTTCATTCTGACAGCAGACAACTTCGTTCAAACGCGCGTTCAAACGCGCGTTCAAACGCGCGCACAAGTATCGACAAACGTTTTTGGTCACAAAACATTAAACTTCAAGTACCAACATTTACCAAATCCATTTGATACTATATAACCAGATTTTGTTCTAACGACATGTAATTTAAAAATTTATCGTTAGGAATGTCGTTGGCGAAAAGTTTTATTTGTTCAAATATTGTTTATTCGGAGTATAGAGACTATTTATTATATTTTTCCGTCGACCGTTTATTTACGATGTATTTTAACGCACTCAAATCGTTGATTATTGACCCCTGTTAATAAATGATTTTCGATTAATCAACGATTTACTTATATGCAACCCAACTTACATTGCTCCAATACATATCATATTTATATAGTGACCTGTGGCGTATGCAATCAAACATATTTATACTTACCCGCTAAAACATTTATTTGTTAGTGTTAGTACTATTTGTCATTATTTATTTCATTGTTGTAATTTCTTAAAATTCTACGTTTATTTTGAAATCAAAAGATGGATAGTGACGAAGTTCTGTAACAAAATTTTCAGAAAACATCAAATATATCAGTAAAGTTGTCAGTAGCATTAATAGCTAGATAATCACGCAGCCGGCTGGTAAAATGTTGGTTTGATTCCTGAGGTGATAGCAAGGTCGAGGGTTCAATCCCCAAGTGGTATAATTTTTTATTTTTTTTTTTGAAAATTACGGTCAACGGAAAAGTTTTTTAACGAAGTCGTGAATTGAAATGGCAATTAACCATCTCGAACAATAAAATATCTCAATTGTTAATCGCCCTCATTAATACACTTGTTCGTTAAATAACCTTTTCATATTTTGGTATTTTGAATAGAAAACCCACAATATCTCATCTACGTACGAGAAAAAATTTTCATGGAAACTATTCATTTTGTGTTATGTGCTCCTTCAGCATCACCGAATATTTAGCATTTTGCACAGAAATCAAAAATAGTTTAAAGAGATGCCCAGAGAATTATATTGTTGATGTTGTTGTTTAAAAATTGTTTTTTCCGTTAACCAGCTGTCGCCCCCCTACAAACGACAGCCCTCAGAAGTCGAAACTTGTGCGAGCCAAGGATTAACGAGGTCTTACCTTTTAATGTGCGATTCCAAGCACGATACACAGGCAATTGTAATTTTCGTAATAGTTTTTAGTTTGAATTGAATTTGAACTATCATCAGTTCTCTTGGTATTATGCTCAATTACTTTTATTAATATGAATGTTGTACCTAATGCAATAAGCTCTTCTCCGTCTTTCGATCTGCTCTAATTGACTTATCTCAGAACATTCCGTCTCTCAAATTTCATAATGTATAATATCCCAACAATTAAATATACAAGAGGTTGTGCTGTGAAACCTTAGACTGTTTGGTGGTTTCAATTCAATTTGCATGTCTTTATACCTACATATTAAATTTGCACGCTTCACTGAATACCTGCTCCTGAACAAACCAATTTGCAATGTATATTATTCTCTCCTGCTGCAAGCATGGATGGAAAGGATGGAATCAAAAAGGAAAGCGAATCAAAATTCATGAAACTTAATCCATGAGTTATTCAGTTATGAAAGGATCCCAATGCCATCCTGAATACGATATTATGCATGAAATGGCTTCCTTTAACAACTGAATGAGATCAATAATGAAAATTACTATAATGTAGTGTAAAATAATATATAATATTAGACAAAGAATTATAATTATCAACTCAATCTGTCTTGGCTCAATTGACTCTTAAATTTTAATTCTTGATTTTTTCTCATAATTATTAATTTTAATTTTTTAAGTTTAATTTTGATTCGTTTAATACACTAAAATTTCAATTCAACACCAAACCAGTAGTCTAGTCTACAAGTGCCATTTAGACCAACTTTTTTCAGCAGTCTCCGAAAATTATGATTGAGGTGTCATTCGATTCGGAATGACATCCAGATGATTTTTGAAAAAAATGAAGTTCCGCATGAAAAAATTGTAAAAGTTATTAACAATTAACTTAAAAAAAAGATGGCTTTAGTATTTTGTAAATATCTCAAAAACTAATTAAAATTTTTTAAATCTAAAAAAAGATTCAAAAAGAGGAGGAAATTTCCTAAAAAAAAGCTCAATTCCCGGAATTGTAGCATCAATATTTATAATTTTCCCAGAGGGATGAAAATACGGCCGAAAACGGGTACTCTGGCTCGGGCAAGCCACACCCACTTTGGACACTTTAACAATAAAAATTATTTTAAAATACTAAATATGAAAATAAAAAATTGGAAAAATTCAGGCACTAACTGAATAGATTAATGAACAATAATCCGCTTGAAAAAAATTTTTATCACAATTTTTCAATTAGTTAATCAATAGTTAATTAATAATTTTTTTCTGCTTGAACATGAACATTGCAAGTGTGATAATTGTTAAACTATAAATTTAAGATTTTTTTCCTCTTTTGGAGCAATTCTTGAAAGGCTTCAGAATAGAACCCCGTTGGAAAAATTAAAAAGATTTTATTTTTCAGTTTTTTATTAACAATTTTCGTTGTTGCAAAATTAAATACTTAAATTAATCATTGAAAAAAAATTTTTTTTTTAAATATTATCAATAATCCGTTTTTATGTTATCAGGAACTACATAGAAATAATTTTTTTAAATTTTTATCTCTAATTGTTTAAAAAATTGTTATAAACAAATGCGTTGTTTATAAGATAATTGAAATTTTTTTTATGGAATTTCAATCTTTGATACAAATAATGATTTTTAAAAGAAAAATTGTTCCTTAAAAAAATTTTTTATTGCTTGAAAACGCATTTGTTAATTAACAATTATTTTCTCCCGCTTCTAATTAATATTAAGGAACCATTTTTTTTTAAATCATTATTTGTCTTTCTTTCTGATATATAAAAAAAAATCCATTTTATTTAATTTTTCATTGTTTATGCAATAAACAATTTGTTATAAACAAATAAATTTTTACCTTATATTTTTTTTCTATTCTAATTTCTGTCACAAAAACAGACATTATTTTTTTTCTTTTTTAAAATTTTTTTATTATTTTTTATTTAATTTTTAAATATAAGTTCTCTCTAACTTCGTCATTCTTACCTGGTCTTCATCCTTAAAATTATTATAATTTACAAACTAATGGAGATACGATGAAAATACTTAAGACTTATTTATTCTCCATTACATAAAAAACAAATTTAGCAGAAAAGTTTAGTTGTTACTTATTTATTTATTGAATTTATAGCAATTGTTGTTGAAAAATACTTAGGGAAAAATTTTTTTTTTGTTTTAATGCTTAAAAATCTTATCAACTATTAAAAATATGACTACTTCATTCAAGTATCTTATCAATTATTGTTCATTACTCAACATTTTTACCTTTTATATATTAATATCACTTTATTATACTTCAAATTCTGAATATTACCATGTAAACAAAAAATTTTTGCAGAGTTCATTAGCCTAAGTGTTTTTGAAAGGAAGAATGATCTTTAAATTGATTTTCATTTAACAAAATTTATTAATAAGTAGTTATTAACATTTACAATATTTTTTTTTTTTTCATTTTATTGTACATTCTGTTTATTTTTTGAAACGTTTCTTTGATGGTGGCTCATAGTCTACAGTTTCTTCTTGTCTCATGTTTTCATCGTTCTCTTCGTTCTCCAGCAAAGTTTCCACAAATTGTCCAATAGAGATGTCATAATCAGCACAGGCACTATCGTCTTCATTATCATTTTGTAATGCGTTTTCTTCATCAACATCGCCGAGTTCGTCATTATCATCTTCCATCGCTATCTTTTTGCAATTATCTCTCCTTTGCAATGCTTGCAGAGAGACGAACATGGAAGACCAGCCTTCCTGCATCCGCATCTTTTTGAACAATTTTTGAGGCAATTACAGTGAACTAATTTTAAGAGTTCATCAGGAGCTAATTTATCGGTTGTTCGAACTGGCAAAAAAATTGTTTCTGTCTTTATCCAGCCCCAATTTTCCGGATTGAGATCGTTGTTACCGAGCCAATATTGAACTTGGTAATACACTCGGTATGAATGATAACTCAATGCTGTTGACGTAGGTGGTAGAGTCGCTAAATTGATGGCTTTTTTAGACTTTTTCAAAAGTTCCATAAACTTGGAAACACGGCATTGACTCGCAGTTACGTTGGTTTTAAATTCTCCATACAAAGACAGCATCAATCTTTCTCCAGCTTCCTTAATTTCTTCAGTAGATGCACCAGGATCATAAAATTTTTCCACATGCTGCTTCATTCCATCATTTTTTAGAATCAAATCCAATAATTTCTTCTTCCCTTTGCCAAAAATTGAGCTCACTGTATCACAACCCGTAAAAGCATGAACGAAGAGTATAATATCTTTTAGATGTTGATTTTTCGTGCTTTCATAGATTGCATCTAGTTGTTTAGAAGAAGAATGATAATATATATGAACGTGCATAGAATATTCTGTTCGTTGATAAATAATTAAATTTATTAGACTCTATTGTCTCAATAATATTTCAAAAGAAAAAAATAAAGATTGTCATTCATAAACTTTTACAAACAAAAAAGAAACCGAACCTGAAAATAAAAATCTAGATATTAATATTAATATATAAAAGGTAAAAATTGAGTAATGAACAATAATTGATAAGATACTTGAATGAAGTAGTCATATTTTTAATAGTTGATAAGATTTTTAAGCATTAAAACAAAAAAAAAATTTTTTACCTAAGTATTTTTCAACAACAATTGCTATAAATTCAATAAATAAATAAGTAACAACTAAACTTTTCTGCTAAATTTGTTTTTTATGTAATGGAGAATAAATAAGTCTTAAGTATTTTCATCGTATCTCCATTAGATTGTAAATTATAATAATTTTAAGGATGAAGACCAGGTAAGAATGACGAAGTTAGAGAGAACTTATATTTAAAAATTAAATAAAAAATAATAAAAAAAAATTTAAAAAAGAAAAAAAATCATGTCTGTTTTTGTGACAGAAATTAGAATAGAAAAAAAAATATAAGGTAAAAATTTATTTGTTTATAACAAATTGTTTATTGCATAAACAATGAAAAATTAAATAAAATGGATTTTTTTTTTATATCAGAAAGAAAGACAAATAATGATTTAAAAAAAAAATGGTTCCTTAATATTAATTAGAAGCGGGAGAAAATAATTGTTAATTAACAAATGCGTTTTCAAGCAATAAAAAAATTTTTTTAAGGAACAATTTTTCTTTTAAAAATCATTATTTGTATCAAAGATTGAAATTCCATAAAAAAATTTTCAATTATCTTATAAACTGAAGCCTTTCAAGAATTGCTCCAAAAGAGGAAAAAAATCTTAAATTTATAGTTTAACAATTATCACACTTGCAATGTTCATGTTCAAGCAGAAAAAAATTATTAATTAACTATTGATTAACTAATTGAAAAATTGTGATAAAATTTTTTTTCAAGCGGATTATTGTTCATTAATCTATTCAGTTAGTGCCTGAATTTTTCCAATTTTTTATTATCATATTTAGTATTTTAAAATAATTTTTATTGTTAAAGTGTCCAAAGTGGGTGTGGCTTGCCCGAGCCAGAGTACCCGTTTTCGGCCGTATTTTCATCCCTCTGGGAAAATTATAAATATTGATGCTACAATTCCGGGAACTGAGCTTTTTTTTTAGGAAATTTCCTCCTCTATTTGAATCTTTTTTTAGATTTAAAAAATTTTAATTAGTTTTTGAGATATTTACAAAATACTAAAGCCATCTTTTTTTTTTAGTTAATTGTTAATAACTTTTACAATTTTTTCATGCGGAACTTCATTTTTTTCAAAAATCATCTGGATGTCATTCCGAATCGAATGACACCTCAATCATAATTTTCGGAGACTGCTGAAAAAAGTTGGTCTAAATGGCACTTGTAGACTAGACTACAGTATTTGTGGAAAAAACTGACTCGCTCTTCCTCCAGAAGATGGTCATTAGGCGGTTGGAATTGTGTTGAGAGGTTTGAAAATAACGGATTGGTTTTGATATAAAACTTCATTGTAAAGATTATTAAACCAAAGTTTTCAAATTGCGCAGTGCAGGCTATATTTCGTAGTTTTTCAACCACCAAGTTGAATTTTAATGGTAGGTGAATACTACTAGCTGCGGGGAGAAAATATCACATTTTACCATCTCGTGGTTTGGTATTTTCAAGGGACCACCATGACGTGTATGTTAAGCGTTGAAGGAGCATTGGTATCGAAAAATGACAAGTTGCTTCTAATGCATTTCACACAGTTCAAAATAAATATGGATGGGAAAGTTAACAATTTCCCTCTTATAAATACTGTTTTGCCTCGCGTGCTTGCTCCATTTCCGTTCAAAGTCACACGTTGAGGCAGCCTCGCGAAGCATGCCTCGCGAGGCCGCCGCGCCTGGCTGCCTCGCAATATCGATACGCGTCTTAATTGTTTTGTGTTCCATGAAGTTGACTTGACAGCTAATAGGTACACTTCCGTCTGTCACATCCAACCGTAGTTTGAAACCACATTTCGCTCAAATGTTACAAATTTCAAAGCAATGAATTTTCTCATGGTTTGGTGTTGGAAGGACAAATTGCCATAAAGCCACGTATCGATTTTGCGAGGCTGCCTCGCGAGGAATGATTCGCAAAATCGATACCTGCCTCGCACCTGAAACTGCCTCACCATGAGGCAGCCTCAGGGTGAGCCATCGACAGTCGGTTTTTGGTCATGCTCAAAGGTGCCTCGACACTGTCGCCTCGCGCTGTTTGTGCTGTGCTTTGTCGTTATTTCTGCCGCGCACTGACTGACTGCTCGATCTGCTTCGCGTGCTTGCCTCATTTCCGTTCAAAGTAACCCGTTGAGGCAGCCTCGCGAAGCATGCCTCGCGAGGCTGCCTCGCAAATTCGATACGTGGCTTAACACTTCTTTGACATGAGTCTTCGGACCATGTCCTAAATCTTTTATAGTCTTTTTATTTTCCTTTTTGTAAACATGAGAATTGGTATGTTAATACCCTGATTATAATCACGATTACTATTTCTCTCTCAATTCTAGGGCATTGGACATAGTACCCCCAATAACCCCTATTTAATATTTAGTTTATTATTATTATATAAAAAAGTACATTTTTCCTCTCCATGTAAGTAACTTTTTCTCTGTAGAAACTACATATTGGTAGCGTTTTCCTATTTTTTGTAGAACTTGTATAATTCTGAAGATACATTCTTGCTGTATCCGAAACATGTACCCCACACACAGGCGTGTAAAAATGTGCTCTCTGTTATAAATGAAAATAATTTTTTTGAAAAGCCATTTGAATGCTGTAAAAGGAGAGCAACCAACATCTTAGTATGTGTCAACTGTGGAAATATCGTCCATATGTCATGTGTAGTGGAAAATAAACTTAAATGTGTGAAAATAAGTGACTCCAGAATCAACTGTTGTGAACCAAATATCCTCACAGAAACAGGTAATCAAAATGTACCAAAGGCAAACAATGAATTTTCTGATTTGAAAACGGAAATCAAACTATTGAAACAAGTTTTGAAAGAAAAGACGAAAAATACGATTTATTAATGCAAAATGCAGCACTGTTAAAGCAAAACAATACATTCCTAGAAGAAAAAGTTAATGTGCTAGAAATAAAAACCAAAAATCCCTTTATCACTGATGTGAGCAGAACATTAGTTAACAAAAAAAAACATGGAATCAGCCCAAAGCTTTCAGCTGCAAACACTGAAAATAAAAAAATAAACAAGGAATTCCCCATGTTGTCAGGTCCTCCAAAAATCTCAAAACTTGAGGAAGCACAAAGAACTGTCATGGTCAATATTATAAACCTCAATCAAGATATCGATGATGGCTTCACAAAAGTTAATTATAGGAAGAGGAAATAATGCTAATGAGGACTTCGGTGTTCAGAGGAAAGCCTGGCTGTATTTTTATCGGGTAAACTGTCATATTACAGCTGACAAGATATCTACATATTTGAAGGATCGAGAAGCTTTCAAAAATGCTAACATCACAGTAAATGAACTATCTACAAGTGAGAATAAAAACAAATGCTTCATGTGTGGGGTGGATTTTGAGCTCAAGAATGAAATCTATAAACCTTCCACTTGGCCAAAGTATGTCGCATTTAAAAGGTTTGATTTCAGAAAGTACCATGGATATGATCAGCGACCAGAGGATTTTTAGGAAACCTGCTCCCTATAGCCATTCAAAGTCAAAGTAACAAAAACAGCACATCAAAATGACAATTTGAAAGATACAGAACTCTTGGTTAAAATGCATCTCAATATTCAAGGCATGGCTCCAAGAAAAATACCTCAATTGGAAGTACACTAAACCAACAGTCACCAGACATTCTATGCATCTCAGAACATTGGCTCACCTCAAGAAAAATAGAAAATCTCAATTTACCGAAATACAGACTGAATAATAGCTACTGTAGGAAACTGTACCAACATGGTGGTGTTTGTATCCTATCAAAAGAAAATCTATCTCTCAAACCCTTCTCCTTCAACAAAAGTATAGAGAAATATTTTCAAGTAACAATTTCTCTTCTAGAAATCTCGAATAAAAAAAGTTAATTGTTTATTATCACAGTGTACAGGACACCAAATAGTGATCTTGATTTATTTTTAGATGAAATTAATGATCTGATGTGCAAAATCTTCACAACAAAACATTACTACATCCTATGGTGATATCAATATAAACTCTATGACAGACAACTCTGAATCGAAAAAAAATTAAAATATATTCTACGAATTTGACATGAAAAATATCATAACTGAGCCTACACGAATAAATAGAAGTATAGATGTTATGTATAGTAACCTCCCGACTACCAATTATGTCGAAGATACGCATCTTTCAGATCATAAATTTCAGATTTGTACATTCGCATTACCAATAGCACATAGTTTTGGTGTAGAAACTATTTATAAACAGAACTACTCAATACTACTACTTAATAGTATTATGTTTATTAAAAATAAGGATAAATCGTTCCTTCTGGATTATTTAAAAAATCGTGCTGATAACGGGCTTCATTGGGCAAGAAACATCGAAGTACCAATGAATCGACTCAAGAAAGTATGGAACAGCTTCATTCATGCACTAATCATACAAGGTCAGATATCATCTGATATTACTCGGTCTAGTTCTAAGTTCGTAAACATTACTCTGATTGACTCGTCGTTTCATAGCTTTGACATTTTGTTAATTGGTTTGGATTGGTAGACAATGTTTCAGTGTGTCAATTTCAGAGTAATTGAAAAAACTTGTCATTAATTCATCTCTTATTCTCTGATATTTTTACAATTACAATTGTTTTGGAATTTGAAAAATTTTGAAATTATACTGCTGATAGTTCAATATTTCCAGAACAATCATCTGAAGTTCAGATACTTCGTAAATATAAAACAGGACTTATATTATTTGAAAAATTAAATGAAAAGTAAATGTTGGCAAATAATATGTGATCGTTCATCATGAAAAATACAGATCCGTATTTATAAATAAAAAGTTTAGACTAATGTAGGAATGCAGGCTTTCACGGCTGGCGTCAATGTTTTTTTTCGACTGCCGCAGTTGCAGTCGAAACGTTTGGAGATTTAAACCAAAGAAGACCACGGCAAAATCCGGAAACCAACCAAAACAAAAAGTTTAGAGTTGCCCAGTTTATACGAAACTTTGCATGTCATTTTCATTTATATATCTGGATAGTCCACAAAAAGTTGCTTTGACAAAGTGCCAACAATTTTGAAAAATCTCCACAAAACGAAAAGATAAAGGCAAATATTTTTTTCGAAATCTTATATATTTCCTGCAAAAATTCAAAACTAAACAAGCTTGATAAGATATTTTTCTTCCACGTAGTTGACCTCTGAAATAAGCAACTTTGCCCCAATTCAAACACCCCTCTATCTATCATCGTTACCAAGATCCCAATGCATAGACTCGAATTTGAATAGCTCTGTTTATCTTGAAATATTATGGTATTCAAGTCACTTATGAGATGTTTTCCTTTTTCTTATTATACCACCTAATATAGATATACAAAAAGAAATAATAAAACTCGGGATGGCAGTATTTGAGACATATTTCCCGTTGTAACAAAGAAACTACCCACTACTGTATTAAAGCACTTTCGGAGTTTTCACTGATATTTCACATTCGTAGAAAATACAGATTTTTGTGTGGGAAATCGAGTGAATTGCATTGTATTCAAAATGTAATATCTTCCGTCTTGGTAAAAATATAGCACTTCTATTCTAGGGTGTAAATCGTGAATAAAATATAAGACTTCCATCAAACTTCTGAAAAGTCGACAGCTTGAACAATGAGTTGCACTCACAGGTGAAAGCTGGTGGAAAGATTTCTTCAGCGCCTACAAAATGAATTTATCATCATCTTGGTTCGTGGAGTAAATGGATTCGAAACTTTTCATGTAACTATCTGAGCTAGTTCAGAGTTGTCGAAATTAGTTTTCCAGTTCGCATGATTTCGTTACATTATCGAAGGCATCAGTGTTTGGGAAAAGGCAACTGAAAATTAATTAATTTCTTTACCTGGCAATCAATGTAAAGTTAGTTAGTCTGGGAACTAAGCCGACATCGAATATTTCGAAAACTTCTGATAATATAACAGAAACATCTAGAATCTCACATCCTTGATGTGAAAGGACCCTGCACAGTACATATGGAAGAAGTTTGCTACTCAAATTGGCTGAAATTATTCTATAATGTTGTTTATTTGACAGTATATTGTTTCTTTCCAGGAAGACCAACTACCGTCCAGGGCCTTGGTGAGTTGCGACACCACTTTCGGACCGGCAGCCAAGGCGCACCCTGGAGGGAATGCTCATTCCCTCTGACGTCAGCCGTGGGTATAATTGGCTAAACCGTATCCGGTATACCCGATATACTCGGTTCAGGCCCCCACAACCGACCCCCTCGGAATAGGGGTCAAAACGATAGATTGCCACATAACGACGACCGCATTAAAAACGAACGCTTTGAGTGGGCGGATGAACTAAGGGACGGTCTTCTGCATTGCTATGAGAGCAGTAAGCCCGCCCGAAGAAGATAAATGGCGAAAATGCATGATGATCTGTGGTGTGAAATACACCCAGAACATGATGCCTTTCCTGCCCAAAACCTAAGGGATTGTGTATCTCATCCTTGGGCTCGAGGCTATGTCAGAGCCCCTCCTCAGCCGGTTAACGAAGTGGCAGATATGTCACGTGTCGGTCTGGCTGTAGAGGAGGCCCGCATCATACCACCAACGCAAAGCATCCGAACCCGCAGGGCGCTTCATATCATCGAGCCCCTGAAGCCACAACAACTGGCACGAGTAGACGCGGCGATTCACGATGTCCTTTCAGAAATTGCTGCAAATTTAAGCCATGTCTTATCCATAAACCTGACCTTCACTTTTCTCAAGTCAAGTGGGCTGAATTCGGAACCCGAGGGATTCATAATGGCCTACCAGGATGGTGTCTTCAACACCCTCGTCTACCACAGTCGCGTGATGGGTATAGGGGTCCCTGACACTAGATGCAGAGCGTGTCGTGAGGCAGCTGAGACCGTAATACATTTGCTGTCAGCTTGTCCAGCTTATGCAGCCTCAGCCTATATCCGCAGGCATAACGCGGCTCTACGAGTGTTGTACTACCACCTACGACACTCGTACGGTATAGACGATTCACCGGTGTTGCCTTATGCTCCGGGGATATTGAGTCCATTGTGGAGAATGAGAAGTGCCGAATCTACTGGAACTACTCATTGCCCACCCCCAGATAAATACAAGCCAATTAAGCTGAACCCAAACCATTCTTTTAAAATGGTAGCTCTGATAATAGGGGTCCTTGGTGGAATTATGGACACACTGCTCTCAAACTTGAAAATCATACCCACTTGCCGTAATATGGCAGAAATGTTAGCCGGACGAATGCAGAAGGCCGTAATTCTTGGTTTACTCCGCCTGCTCAGGGCACATGACTCAATAGTCACTTACCCCACGGCGTGGGGAGTGGTTATTGGGATAAATGATTCAGCGTGCCCACCAAGTGTTGGGGCTCCGGAGACAGGGCCTGACTGGGATATCCTTGATATTTCTTGATTATACAATGATGATATAAGACATGTCATGAGAGAAAATAGTACATAATGAAGAAAAGTTTACATACATCAGCACATAAAATCACTGAAAATGCTATACACTTTTATATTAAAAATTTCTCCAGGTGCCCTCAGAATATTTTATGATCTGTGATATTCTTTAGAGAAGATGAGAGATTATTAAAGAATCTTAAGCCATTATACTGAGGACTTGATTCATAAAAGGTTGTTGAATGCTAAGGAACACATTAGCCTTGATGGTTCAGTTTGAGTTGATTGCAAAAGGGCGTAAACCACTAAAAACGGAACTAGTGTGACCGACTGGAATTTGTATGACGAGGAAACTTGAATTGTGCGAATTGCTGATACTATTCAATTCTGATGGCATTTATGAACCAGTACCCTCGAATACTGATGCATTGATGCTACAGAAAATTTATCTGTACCATTAAAAAAATGCTGTGAGCAGCACTTTTATTACTCTCTTCTTATTGCCCCATAAAAAATCACAGAATTTACTGAATGAGTCTTATGGTTTCATATGGACCCTACCTATCGCACTATCACACCTACCGCAGTTATATTAAAATTTTTTGTCCATACCAGTTTGATAGTTGATGAGTTTCACCAATGATGTTTGATATTTTGACGTGTAGTCAATATCCTTCATGGCATGGCGCCAACCCTCTCAATATGAACGACGAGTTCTCAACCCAGTCAGTCCCTGTGTTACATACAGATGCTATCACCGAATAAAAAGAAAATATGGAAGTACTTAATACAACCTACACAACTCTGACCTACTGCAGAAAAGGCTTCGGAAATACGCTACGCTTTGTACGATATTATACGCAATGTTCGAATTTATTCCTTACATGCACGTTAACGAAAAATTATTCACTTTCAACTTGTATTAACGTATAGAATCCTCAGCCTCATGGGTCTGAGTACCAAAAACTACACGCTAATGATGTAGGTTATGTAAGTGTATGACAATAATATCCAACTTTCCTCTAAATATTCAGGAGCTACAATCCTTGCATGGATTCTAGAGGCACTTTTGACAGGTATTATGGTTACAGCTAATAAAGTTGTGCTGGGCACCTATGCGATATTTGATTATTGGCTTTTTAAATCCTACAGTTTCGTCTAATTGTTTCACCTATTCATTACAAATCTGTTTCAAGAAAGTTTCAAACATATTCGAAAAATTCAATTTTATTGTAACTGCAGTTTCTATGAAAACTTCTTTGCTATTCATTTTTCTATTCTTTGGTTGTTAATGTAATTTTTCAAAGGAGCTTCCACGGTAATGTAAGTTAGCAAAACAGATGCTTCCTAACACCCGACGACGAAAAATCCTTCAACTGTAACTGTGAACACTTACCACTACACCCAGATCTGAATAAACAAAGAGGGTGATGTTCCAGTTTCCTCTCAAATACGTTTCCTTCACGGTTCGACTTCTCCGCAACTATCGCATGTGTTTTCGTCAACACATGAAACTTTCAACAAAGGGTCTAAATTCCACTGAGAACTTGATAACGATACTATACATTGTTACTTGAGTATAAGAGTTAACCATTCAAGAGCTATTTGTCTATAACAGAATTTACATGTAATGTATTTTTCTGCGTTTATGCAAAATAAAAAACTTCAGAGGAAAGCCGCCAAATAAGCACTACCATTTTATTGTACCCACTTAGGTTCATAACTCACAGATTCACTGTTTTATTTGAATAGCAAATAGCTATGTATCTCAGTTATGAGCTGTCGCTCAGATTATTTCGAAGAAGAAATCCGTTTTGACTTTTGGGAATATTGGGGAGGATGTACTAACTTTTGGAGAAATTTCGAACTGGTCCTGAATATTATAATAAATAATACTATTCAAGTCATATTAGTATGAAAGGAATTATATTCAGGTAACTAACGGACCTATTCCATTCCATTAATTCGAAACAAGAACAGATCCATTTATAAGAGAAACTTGAGAGATTCATTTGAATCATATCCCTTTTTTGCGCCTACTGACATCGTGGAGATTAAACTAATTTTTAATTAAATGGATAATGAAAATTCGTCCGGGTGGTATGAATTATCTTTACTACAATTTTTTGCGTTTCTGCTAGTTAAAGCAAAACATTTTTCACAGGAGTTTTGCCATCATGTTCGAAAAACTCAATAGTTATTCCAACACAAGGGGGTGATATTGAAAATCCTGCAAACTTCAGACCCATTTCAATGTTACCCACAGTTGCTGCAGCGGTTTTTTGTGACCTCACAAAGGCCTTCGACTGTGTTAACCACAACGTATTATTGCAAAAATTGGAGGTATATCAGTTCAGAAATGTAGTTATCCAGTGATTTCAGAAATATTTATCTGGACGAACTCAAAATGTATCTCTTCAAGGAAGCTTATTGCATAAACTATAAATTTTATGTGGAGTACCTCAAGGGTCTGTCTTGGGACCAACACTATTTTTAATTTACATGAATAAATATTCTCAGATAGTTCACCCAATTCGCAGATGACCCATAATACTTTGGCATTATAAACATGACTTGAAACTGCATCAAATGATTGAGAATTATATAAGTAAATTGAAAGGTTGGTGTGATGCTAATAAGCTGTCTTTTGATATATTGATATATATTAAAAACGAACATCTTGACTTTCAGATATAATTTCCAAGAACTACATCGAAAATTTTTATATTTACATATTGATGATAAATCGAAATTTGAAGATCACATAGAAAAACTCCGAAGAAAACTATCATCAGGGTGTTTTACCGTAAAAATCACTTTATAGGAACTTGGTGAAGATATGTCAAAGAGTGTGTATTATGCATTAGTCGACTCACATTTAAGAAATGGAATTCATTTTTGTGGTGAACACGGTTTGTGTTTTGCAAAAAGGAGCAGTTAGGTATATGTGCAAGGCTAAATTCTAGGATTCTTGTAAGTTACTCTTTATTAAACACAGAACTTTACCACTAGTATACATTTTCATATATAACCAGTGTATCTCATTCATAGTGAATTTAGATACGAAATCTATACGATAACAATAGAAAAACACTGAATATAAAATTACCAATTCCAATATCAACATAGTTAAAAAAATCTATAATTTCATATATAGTGAAAGAAAATTGAAAAAAAATTTGAAAAATCTTCTGGTAAATGATTTCTACTTATCAGATGAATCCTACTGTGAGAACATTTCGTGTTGTGAAATTCAACTTCATCATCAAGTTTATTCTGGATTCAATTTCAACATATTTCATTGAATCACCTATACATGCGAACAAAGCAAATTTCTACTGTGAAATTTATAATATTTATTTTGTACTGATACTTTTTCTTTATTTTTTAATACTTTTACTTGTGTCTTTTTCCCTTTTTTCCAGTTGGATAGAAATACCACCAAATGATAGTAGAGATTGAATAACGTACTCGTCGTAATATCAAAAGAGTGATCTGATTATAAACGACGAAATGTTGCTGAACGGAATTTGGGTAGCTTGGATTCCGTTAAGGTGATGGGTTCAAGAAAAAATTATTCAGACTTCTATTAAATAACTTTTATTAATATTCTAATCACCAGGTTTAGATTCTTTCTTTATGGAGAATTATGACTCAACAATTGAGAAAGAATCAAATTTAGTTAAGGATTTCTCATCACAATAGAAAACAGCCTCAAAATATCCTTGAAAACAATTTATATCTAACAATGGAAATATATAGACACATTCCATTTGTTATTTGAAAATGGATGAACAATGATCACAATTTTCTTCAATATATTCCTATATCAATAAATCTATTGATCAGGGCATATATATAACTTTAATGAATGATATTCTATAACGAACAAAATGTAAATGATGTAATTGCATCAACAAATACCTTAACTGTATTATGCAATCAAAAAATCCAAAAATAACACAATTTCTTCAAATAAACATTCAGTTGACACCATGAAATTGAATATGCATTCATATACCTACTTGATGCAGCTGTTGGCATACGAGACCTGAAATATGTCGAATATATGCAACTATAAAACATTCATTATAATAATAATAATAATAATAATAATAATCATTTATTTCCTTAAGACAGTGACAAACCGTATAGAAAAAGTCAATTGTTTACATACAATGTATACCTACACATACAAAATAAAAATAAAATTAAAATGGTACTAAAAAAATTCCTGATTTCACTGCAGATTCCTATGAAAAGTATTCATCTAGTTTATTTAAACACTTTTCCGTTAAGTACGATTTCAACTTAGGTTTAAATAATTCTTTAATGTGGCAGTTTTTCACATTTGAAGGGAGAGCATTATAAATTCTGGGGGCCATATGACTGGGAGATTGGTGAGTTACTTTGAATTTTCCGAATGGAATTGAAAAATTATTTTTTTGTCTGGTATTGAAATTATGATTTTGTTTGTTTCTCACATATATTTCATCATTATTTGTAAATACTAGTATGCTCAACTCTGATATAACTAAACAAGGCAATGTTAATATTTTCAGATTTTTTAATACATCTTAGCAGGAATCAATGCGAGAAAGCCCCGTCATTGATCGTATAATTCGTTTTTGTGCCACAAAGACATCTTTCGCTAGGGTAGATATACCCCAAAAAATTACCCCATATCGTAGCCTACCGTCAACTTGTGCATAGTAGAGCATTGAGTACATGCCGTAAACTTCTAAACTGAAATGCAATCGAATTCAACTTTGAGATCAAGTTTTTGCAGTGAGTCTTCCAATTGAGATTCTTATCTATTCGTAAACCTAAAAAAGATGTTTGATCCGAATTAGTTGAAATCGATGAACTCGATTCATTGGATTGAAATATCAGCTCATTACATTCTTTTTGAACGTGGTGAAATCTCAGTTCTTCAGATTTCGAAGTATTAAGAAACAAATAATTTGCCGAGAACCATTCATTCAAAGAGATCAACACCTCATTGCATTTGTCACGCAGAGAAGAGTCCCTTTTATCAGATATTACTAACGACAAATCATCAGCATACATTGTGAAAGATGCTGATACCGGAAGTTGATCCAAGTCATTGATATATCGTATCATGAGAATGGACACGTATCTACTTTGAAACATTATTAAGCAAAATACTAGCAAAAACAACAGAATACATTCTGTTGAATACATCATACATCGTATTGAAACACAATATATCAAAAAGCAATCATAGCTATTTATAAAAAGTGGATAGTCATTATTGTTGCAAAATAATATGTTTCAAAAATGGAAACGATTCTTAAATATCATGAAAACACCCAGTCTATTTATTTCTCAAACGATATACAACTTCAAGCGCCTTACGGGGTTAATGTATTTATTCAGACCTTTTCAATAGGCACATGAACTAACTTTTTATTTTTTTTACTAACTTATCAATACAATGCGAAGACGATTTGTTTTCTGGGTTGATGTTTTCCCTGTCATGCATTTCGTTATATAACGAGGCCATATAGTAGTAGGTATACACTTTGAGTACTTTATTAATAACATTTCAATTTCGCGATTTGATTCGACTATCGATACATTTCGGGGTATGGATTAACGGGAACTACACTGCTTCCCACTTACCGAACACTGACTACTGAATTCTGAAAGATTTTATAATTTTATTCATATTTATATCACGAAAACCTCAATTAATCACGCTGATTTTTCGCCCACCAGACATGTGTATTTGAGGCATGTTTCTTCCTCATCAAAGGTATCTGCGTATCTTATTTCTTCCTAACTATCCTCGTCAAGTTATTAGCTCAAAAAGTAATCATTTAGTGATATACTGATGGCCATGTTTTTCAATAAATTCCTGCCATATATGTGAGACATATAAGTGAGCAGGTCACCAGGGTGAGTGAGGCTGATTGGAAAATTTTTCGAAAGCAGGGTACTTCATCTGGAATCCCTGTGTCTACAGATAGAAAAAGCGTAAACTATTAGCCAATCAAAACCTACCTGACCTAACCTAATCTAATCTAACGTAAACAAAATAACCATCCGAAATTGAATGAATCTTATTTAGTCACACCCACTCCACAACGATTCTGAATGTATGCGTTCAACTCACAATTGACTGCCATTCCTCCATAATAACATTCGATTATGCTCAGAAAAAAGGATGTATTCAAATTATTTTCCCCCATTTTTTACCTCTGTAATGTTCATTGTGCAATGCAACTATATTGAACGATACTCAACTTCGGTATTGTGTATGACAGTACTCCTGTAAATTATTTTATTTTTTGCCAATTCAGAAAGAATAAATAGTCGAGATCCTTCTTGTAGATACTTGAATACAGATTCATTTTCGTGAATATTTTGAGATGATTTCACTGACGTGTAACGATTTTCTCTGAGCATCATTATATTTTATTTTTTGTGGGAAACAGAAAATTAAATTAACTATTGTTTTCTTCTGCTCACGTTCAATTTTATTATTTGAAGATTACGAAAGAGCACAAGAGGAGTTGTTTCGTCTTTTTTTAAATCGGTCAAAATACCTTCTAGTCCTGAAAGAGTGATTTCTGATAGCATAATCCATAGGTGTTATATTCTGGGAGTCCTCAACATCTATGTTGACCCCATGATTCATTAGAAACTCTACGACCCTGATGGAATCTTGCATTGCAGCAGCGTGAATAGCAGTAATTCCCTGATGATCTTTGCTGTAAACATCAACCCCACTGTAAGTCAAGTAGTTGACCACTTTGATTGCATCTCCCTCAGCTCCAATGTGTAAAAGCTTGCGACCATCGTCCTCTGTCAGAATGGGATCCATGCCGTGATTTTCAATAAGCTAGATCAGTGTTTTGATTCCATCGTATCTAGCAGCCGTATGCAATACTGATTTTCCTTCATTGTTTGTTACTGTGGTACATGCCCCACAACTAATAAGGAATATCATGGCATCTAATGAATCGGAAAAGGCAGCGTAGTGTAATGGAGTATTTCCATGATTATCTCGGATATTGACGTCGAACTCTTTTGAGGTAAGGTACTTCATGACGTTAGTTGAGTTATTTTTTGTAGCAACGTGCAACAACGAAGCACCGAATTGATCGACTTCATGAATATCTAGTAAATGTTCTTTGATGAAGATATGCAGATGTGTTACGTTATCTCTTTCAAGAAAATTTTCAAAAATATCACTGATCTCTTTATGTAATAGGTCTTTATCCAAGTTGCAATATGAAAGGTACTCCATCACTCTGGATGCATTCGCTGCAACTGCATAGTGCAATGGTTTGAAACCAAATTTATTCATAACATTTATGTCGTGCTGATGTTGCTCAACAAAGTATCTCATTGCAGTAATTGCATCTCGTTTGGCAGCAAAATGTAATACAGTGTCACCAGTATCATCTTTTAGATTGATATCTGAACCAGAAGCAACAATATACTCTATTATTTTGATTGAGTTATCGTAAACTGCTTGGTGGATTGGTGCTCTGCCAAATTTATTACGAATATTCATGTCCAATCCCAATCTTTCATTGAAATAGATCATGGCTTTGATGGAGTCTGTAGTCGCTGCTCTATGTAGAACTGTGTCACCGTTGTTCAATACGTCGATACCTACGTTACGATCAATCAAGTATTCGATTATTTGAGTCGAATCCATTTCAGTGGCATAGTGGATTGGTTGGCTACCATTCAAGTTTTTAGAACTCGCATCTAATTGACACTCTTCGATTAGATACTTCAATATTTCAATCGAGTCGCCCAACACTGCCTTATGTACAAGTGTGTCTCCTAAATCATTAACTACTCGCAAATTGAGTCCACTGTTTGTGAAATATTTGATTGCGTTGAAGGAGTTACGTGCAGCTGCAAAGTGCATTGGTGAATCACCATCTCCATTCACAATATTAGGATTCAATCCGAAGTCCTCCACGAAAAGTTTCAAGATGTCTACTGAATCCGAAGAGGCAGCTCTATGGATAACTGAATATCCTTCATAATCCAACATATTCATATCTGAACCATGATTTATCAGGTATTTGATAGCTTCAATCGAATTTCCCATAACTGCCCAGTGAATTGGTGGGGACCCAGTAATATTGACTATATTAACGTCCAATTTGTGTGTCTCAACCAAGTACTTAAGAACATCAATAGAATTATGCAAAGCAGCAGCGTGAACGAGTGTGGTTCCAAAAGGCCCTGCACCGTTAATGTTTGCACCATGTGCCACTAAGTACTCAACTATTTCAGTGGTGTTCCGTTGTGTTGCACAATATATTGGTGTTCTTCCTAGTTCATCACCAATATCTGCATTCATTCCACATTGCTCAACAAGGTATTTGATTGCATCGAGTGAATTTGTCCTGGCAGCCCAGTGGATAACTGTATACCCTGATTCACCCACAGAGTGAATGTCGATACCATTTTCAAACATAAACTCAAGTATCTTGAGAGAGTTAAATATAGCAGAATAGTGGACTGGATTGTTACCTTTTGTATTGGCAACATTCACATCCAGTTTCTGCACTTCAATGAGGTATTTGAAGACCTGGATTGCATTTCCTTTCGCAGCTAAATGAAGAGCTGTGTCTCCATCATGATCGATTGCATTGATATCATATCCATGGACACATGAAGTCTCAACAACTTCAACTAGATTGTACCTAGCAGCATAATGAATTGGACTGCGACCGAAATTATCAACAACGTTCATAAGTGAAGTATGCGTTATAAGATGGTTTATGACGTTGAGTGCTTTCTTGAAAACCGCGATGTGAAGGATCGAATTTCCGGAGCCATCCACTTCTGTAAAACACACTCCATTATTGAGTAAATATTTCAATGCCTCAAGAGAATCATTTTCAACAGCATGGTGAATGGGTTTGTTTCCATCTTTGTTTGAAACATTCGGATCAACTCCCTTTTCTCCAATAAGATATTTCAATACATCCATTGCATTTTCTGTAGCAGCATCATGCATAACAGTATCGCCATCCTCATCTGTTTCATCAATATCAACTCCTCTATCTATAAAATATTTCACGGCTTCAAGTGAATTTCTGGAAGCGGCATAGTGTATAGGTTTAGAACCATAACTATTCAAAGAGTTCATGTCTAACCCAAGATTTTCGATGAGATATTTTAGTGCATCTACTCGATTCGCTGTGGCGGCCATATGTACAATTGTCTCTCCACTGTTATTTACTCCATTCACATCTGCCCCATGGTCGATAAGGTACTTTATAGAGTCTAAAGCACCATGTTGCGCCGCCACGTGTAGGGGATCGTTACCTTCATCATCAGTACCTGTAAGATCCAGTCCAAGTTCTTCAGTGAAATACTTCAAAGACTTAACGGCATTGCCTCCAGCAGCGAAATGAAGAGGAGTATCACCACCATCATCCGGGAATTCAAAACTCGAATCACGAGACATTATATATTTGATAGCATCAATAGCATTTCCTGATGCAGCGACATGTATCGGTCTTCTGCCTATATCGTCTGTGATGTCAATTCGCATGTTCAGTTTTTCTACAAAGTATCTAATGGCATTCATTGAGTTATTATGGGCAGCCCAGTGTAGCACAGTATGTCCACAATTACCACCGATATTGATATCGATACCACCATCAACAAAGTATCGAATCACCCTCATTGAGTCGTACATTGCTGCGTAGTGAATGGGTCTATTTTTAACATTATTCGTGACGTCCTTGTCCATTTTGATTACATCGCACAAGTATTTTAAAACACTTATTGAATCTCCCATGGCAGCATAGTGGAGGATACCTACGCCCTTTTCATCCGTAACTTCAAGATCGAAACCACGATAAACGAAGTATTTAATTACTTCAATCGCATCGTTTCTGGCAGCAGCATGAATTGGTTTTTCTCCTCTGTCATTCATAATACTGGAGTTGATTCCGCATTGGTCTATGAGGTAGTTCACACAATTAGTTGAACTGGAATAAGCGGCCCAATGTAGAGCACTATTTCCAAAATTGTCCTTCAAGTCTGTACCAATTCCATGATTTAGTACATATTTTAAAGAATCTGTAGTAGTGGAGGTACTTGTATAAAATAATACTGTACCACCATGATAGTCTCTTTCATCGATATTCACCCCTTGTTCAATGAAGTAATCAAAAACAGATGTTGAATTTTTGACGATTGCGAAATGAAGAGGCATTGCTCCCATCGAGTTTCTGATTTTCAGATCGCAACCCTTTTTCTCCAGGTATTTTATAATTCCGAGAGAACCAGCTAATGCAGCATAATGCAACGCATGGTTACCATCACTATCTACTTCATCAAAGTCTTCGCCAATGTCCACAAAATAATGAAACTCGTTTTCTGACCCGCAGTAAGCTGCGAAATGTAGAGAAGAGCATTGGTCCTTCGTTTTTATTTTTAAAAGAGATCCCCGTTCTTGAAATGATTCCATGACTTCACCACTGTCAGATGAAACAAACTGTCAAGTGTTGAATATTCCTTTGAGTAGAAACGCTGATAATGGTTAATCTGAAAATAATAATAAAATTATATGACACAAGAGGGAAATCTCAAATTTTTATAAAATTTGACAATAAAAAAATTATCGATGACATTGATATGATTCAATCTTTTTGCCACAGCCAGGGGAAAAGACAGTATGTGTTAAACAGGAAAAAAAAACAGGAAAAGTGTCAGTACCAGCCAAGTAATATTTTCGAGCGAATCTCTCATAAACAACTGAATAATTTTTCCATCCAAAGTTGAACACAATGAAAAAAATCATATGGATTGCACTGTTTGGATTCATTCGGTGTACTAATGTATACACCAATTTATTCCAACACCAAACCAATGTTTTCAACACCTCTACACGTATTTTAGTCACATGCCATGTTGTGATATGGGCTGCGTAGATCCCAATTTGGGTGACCAATGCTTGCATATGTTACATCGACCACTCGAGGTAGTGTTATAGGAAAATTTCAACTTCCACACTCTGCATCTCCGAAACGATACATTTGCGGACATAAGTTAATATGAAATTTTCATTTTAAAATTAGTCGATCATTTACCCTCTAAAATGTGTACAGGAACTGAATAAACACCCTGTATATGCTGGGGATGGCTAAACTAGGATATACCATATCCTTGTTCAGCCAAAACTGCTCTGGAGCTGTTTATTGCTTGCAAATAGGCAGCATGCTGTGGCTAGAAACATATACAATGAACTAATGAACTAAGCATAGAAGCTTGCATCCTGAATCGTCTGTTCCACGGTTATACTTCCCGGGGAGGCCGTGGACTTTTGAGTTTGGAGTGTCTACATAACAGAATGGTACTGGATGGAGCCTGTAAAGTCATCAAGAGTTCAGATCCACTTCTCTGCTTGGTATGCAATCATGAAAAAGCAGGGATTGGAGCATTTATTTTCAAGGCAGCAACCCGTGCAGCCGATGAACTCGGTCTCGTATTCGACGCTGAACGGACGAACCCAAACTCTGTCACCGAGTTGGAACCCGTTCAGCAGAAAGTCCACTTCAAAGCTTCGGAAAGTGGGGAGCTCATACAGTTACATAAGGATAAGCCACTGCATGGGGTATTCTTCAAGAATATAGAAGACCTTGGCTTATCCAGAAACCTGACCTTCACTTTTCTCAGGTCAAGTGGGCTGAAGTCGGAGACTTCAGTTTGGGGAAGTTTGCGTTTTATTGCATTTCTCTCTGTATTTATCAATGCCCAGCAAGCTTTTGATGTATTACTGGCGCTCAAAATAAATTTTTCATTTGCGATTTTTTTCTGTTTTGGCAAGTTACATTTGTGATCCCTTTTCAGTATTTTGTATGCTTTAAAGTACTGATGGTTTTGGGATACTTCTGTTATGGTTTTAGCAGCCTCAAGGCTATTTCTCATTTGTTTGAGGGAATCATTATACCAGTTTAGTTTCAATAAGTTATTTTTTGATACAGATAAAGTTTTTTGATGAAATGAAGTTTGAACAGCAGTTTGTAGGATATCAAGAAGAGATTCACATAAGAGATGTATCTCTATTTCTTCAGATTCAAAAATGCTCCAGTACACTTTGAGCATTGAATCTCTAAAAACTTTGAGCCCATTTTGGGTGACGCATAATTTTACTGTTTTTTTCGCTACTATTTCCAGAAATTCGATTTGTGATAGCGTACTGGCCTTTATGGTCCGAGAGACAGGGATCTAGCACGCCAGTGTTATAAAATATTCCAGTTTGCCCCGTGATTATATTATCTATGCCGTAACTCTTGTAAAATCATTAATTGTATCTTTCAAGCCCTAAGAATCGAGTAGATATTTCAGTTTGAAAAAGAGATGTTGAATTAGAAAGAAAGTCTATATTGAAATCTCCAAGAAGCAAAATGTTTTTGTTTTGCTTTGTGACTTGAGATAATAACTGATCAAAAGTTGTTAGAAAAACATTGACGTCCCCTGCACATACCTGCATATACTCATGATCTGAGTATTTCGAGATGGAACGTAAATTCCGCAGAACTCCGAATAGATTTCATTATTAAATTCGCTAAGATCTACAATTTTTGGATTCAGATTTTCTTTACAGTATATAGCAACCCCTCCATGTTTGTGATTCCTTTTACAAAAGTGTGTTGAACCATCCCAATTCTTCGATCTTGCGTGAAATCGATTTATATTTTCGTATTCTTAATAAGAATCTTACACATGCGTTTTGGACTTTCTGGATTCGTATAGCTGGTCGTATTTGGTTATACTAGCGTGGTATACAATATCCATGTAGTTGAAATGGCATAAAACTGAAGCTTCACATTGGATGATTTTCGATTTACGATCTAGACAATAATCACAACAATACAGTTTTTTTAGATTACAGTAGCCTCTTTTAATACAGTTGGTGATATGCCCTGAAAATCTAAGAGAGGAATAGGTGATAAGTCTCTAAAGTTTTTTGCGGAGTCTATATAGGTGAGGGGTTCATCATTGAGAATTACTCTAAAGTTACGAGAAATTTCATCCCTCTGCATTTTGGGCCCAAACAGTATAACAGATGATTGGTATAGGTTGAGAATTAATGAATGTTATTTAGAAACATTTTGTAAAGAGAGAAGATCTGCATTGAGCTTTTTGTTGTGCAGTATAAATGGTTTAAACAAGGGACCCAATATTGAGCCTTGTGCTACTCCACTGATTACTGGGAGAGCCTCCGTAATGCTGTTTTCCTCCACTATGCGTTGAAGACGGTTTGACAGGTAATCATTGCAGTAGCTTCCTTACTGAAACCAAAATAATGTAACACAACAATGGGACTTCATTTTCATCATTTGCCAATAAAATATCATCAGTGACCCCCAGAAGAGCAGTAGAACAGTTGTGATAGGTCTGAATCCTGATTGAGTTTCCGGTAACACGACGAACTTACTATGTTCCCTCATTTGGGAGTTCATAGCTTTCTCTGTTGATTTTGACAAAACTGGAAGTATACTTATTGGGCTTAAAACTTCAATTTCGGATGGTTTTTTAATCTTAGGTATCGGCACAATAAGTGCCAACTTCCAAGATTTCAGAAATGTTTTCGTTTAATAAGAACAATTAATAACATGGGTGACGAAAGGTATGATGAACGAGCATCATAGTATAACATATTGAGACTAATGTCATCGCATCCAATCGCTTTTGTGTTGATTGAGCTCAGATAATTCAAAACATCATCATTTGACACAAGGGTGAAGTTGATCGGTTCAATTTGCACATTATCTACTACCTACCATCGGACAAAAAAGCTATCATTCAGCTCTATGCTGTATCACTTCCGTTAAAAATATCGTCACCGTTATTCGCCATTTCCGTTATTTTGCTATTGCTTGGTAATAGCAAAACAACGGAAATGACGAATAACGGTGACGTTATTTTTAACGGAAGTGATACAGCATATAGGGCTGATTATCTAGGCCCGAAATTGTTCAATACCTTACCGAAAAATATCCAGGGATATAAATCATTCTATTCCTTAAAAAAAAGCTGAAAATCCATCTGAAAATCACTTTCCCAGAAATCATGCACTCATACTTACCCTGACATTCATTGAATTGTAAATGGATCGTTTTCTTATTTAATTTTTTTAATTCACGTTTAGTATGTAGTAATGTCAATTTGATTACCCACTGAATGTCCAATTATAATTATCTTGATGTTTATCTGTTTTAATTTTAGAATATGTGAACATGTATTTATATTTATACAAAGTATAGTTTAAGATAGATATAAATCTTAATTTGTTTTCGATTTAAGCACACTTATGTTCCATCTCACTAACAAGTGAAAACTTCAGTGAGACATTTTATGTGCTTATTTTGTTGTTTTTTTTTTCAATGAGATGATATTTAATTATTTATGTATCGGCGTCGTCGGAGCATTGTGATTCTATGAAATTTCTATTGATCAAAATGATTTGGCAGATCACATTCGACTTTTTTCGTGGATCCCTTAATCTTTCATTTCTTTTCAAATAGTTTTGTGATTATTTAATATTAATTTATATTGCAGAAATGCCTTTTTTTATTCTTGATAGCTGTATTGATGAAATTTTTTGTAGTATGTCCAGTTGACTGGGATCTTATCTTTTATAATTTTTTCAGTGCTTAATCTTTCAGTTTCATAAGGGATTTAATGTTGTCTATTAGCCAAGAACATCGCTTTTTAGTAATTCTCGATGTGACAAGTGGAAGGTGTTGATCAAATATGGAGACTTTCTCAGAATTGAAAATCTCGAGTTTTTCATCTGTCCTGTGAGTAAAAAATTTGTTCCAGGTTCAAGTCAACAAAGTCCTGAAGGAACATTTCTTTATTGAAATATTTGAAGCTACGATAAGTTCGGTATGTTGAAAGAAACAACAAAGATTTGACGAATTTGTTTTGGTTCGCTGTGATAATGATATATTTTTTCTACAACGTTCAAAAAAGAGCACTCTTTGGGTGGTTTGTGTACCTAAAGTATATAATATTTCTATGTCAAAATACTACTCATTTTATTTTTACTTTTTTCTGCACTCGAAAGTTTCGTTATGTTTTTGATATCATTCGATTTTGCTGTACGAACCTGTGCTACTGGAGGTTAAGTAAGTTCAGCTAATATTCTGAATGCTATCAAAAAAGAGACACACAATTATTACTTGATAAAAAAACAAAATATCAATTTTATATTATAGTTTTGGCTACATGGGTTACCCAATAATTCAGTTTAGTGTAATCCTAATTGTTGGTCGAAGCGCTGGTTGCGAAATAATAGTTTGAATTTGCGACAGTTGAAAGAGACAACTCACTTGGTGAATTTTACTTCTTCTGAATGCTCTCTTGGTTAGTTGGTGATATATTTATCATATGGTGAAGCACTTGAGATTGCGAGAGATTTGAACTTGTAACGAATGCGAAATTGCGAGATTGCGGTAAAGAGCTACGAACACACCTTCGTATGACCTTTTCTGAACTGCCGGCCTTCTACTTCGGTTCATCATAGAGGGCGTAGATGTCCCCTCAACTGTATTTTTACTACGAAAATTGGGAAATACGATTGATAGACTTTTGATTGCTCTCAGTTAGTGAGTGTATTGTAATTTTGATAGTTTTTAGAGAGGAAATTGTAATATCTAAGCATTGCTGAGTACCTAAATGAATTAGTTGATAATAAATAACATAAGTTTCAAAATTACTAATACTAGGAGTGAACACTAATTACAAATGAGGTTTTTTTACACACTACTAAAAATACTTATCAGTATGGATTGTAATAATTTTGTCAAATTCAGAAATGCGTGTTACTAGTGAGACTATCTGAAGTCAGAATGCTATCAATAGCGAAATATGCTACAGTTGCCAGAACCGTACTCATAGCAGTATCATTTCAAAGTTCAAAAATATGTGCCGGGAAGTATCACAATAATGAAACGAATGAAATCGACAAAGTTGAAGTACCATTGTCTCCACACGTTTCCAAAAAGTGAAAAAATGAGGCAAACATCTGGCTAATACCACGACGGACACTGAACTATATCTGACAGATATTTTTGCAACGTTCTTCCAAAAAAACCCAATTGCAAGTGCTGATACCCTGTAATTGAACAGTATATTATTCTTCATTTGGCTGGGAATGACCACCTGCAGACATGCATGTTTCGAGATTTTGCCTCTCATCAGTGCCAAGACAGGTCGGATAACATTATAATTGTCCTGCCTCTGCCCAATGAATATTAATCAACTGTTTAATGTTTCTCCACGAATGGAGCTGCGACCCAAAAATAAGTTGGTCGCAGCGCCATCCGCGTGCAAAATCATGAAACAAATACTCCTCAGACAGCACATACTCTAGGTAGAGTTAACTGTATCATTCCGAACGAAGTTCGAAAATATGTGCAGGAGAGTATCACAATAATGAAACGAATAATATTGATAAAGTCGAAGTACCCTCCTCTCCACACGTTTCGATGGTTGCCTCATTTTTCCACTTGGTGGAAACATGTGGAGAAAAGGGTACTTTGACTTTGTCGATTTCATTCGTTTCATTACGTACTAGTATACCCCAGAAGAGCTTAGCACCATGGAACTTGAAAATGAGAAGAAACTGGCTTCCTTAGACCTTCTCATTATTCGAAAAGAAGGACGTCTGAGGCATACGGTAGAAAGAAAACCAATAGACACTGATCGACGCCTCCACAATACATAAAACCATTAATCATGCCAATAACATGGTATAATAAAAATATTAATAGATCGAGCCAGAAGAATCTGCAAACCCGAACACCTGGAAGCAAAATGGAACACATAAGAAACACAACTGAGGAACGGTCTCCTTCCAAATAGGTACGAAGCAAGGAATATTGATATGAAACTTAGAAGAGAGAATAAAGACGTAAGATTTAAGAATGTGTACCGACTGCCCAGCAAACTAACACCGACAGAAGAAAAACATTCTTGCCGTATAGTCCCAGAGTAACAGATCGGACTGGAAGTATTCTACAAAAATACGACAGTAAAACTATTTATGAACCTTCGGAAAACTGGAAGACAATTTGATATCAGCGAAGGAGAAACGAGACGGCTGAGCTCTTCTGGAATATTCCATCAAAATAAGAATCAAGAAAGAATCAAAGAAGTGTCGGTCAGGACACACAATTGAATCTGCTGTCGCAGAACATATTCTCATGAACGATGACCACAGAGAAAAAATTGGGGAAACCCAAGTCATCTCTACATCTGCTTATTCCCCGATGCAATTGAAATCCAGAAACACTACAACAACTTCAACAGAACCAAAGAAGGAGTACAACTGAACAAAGCTGGGCTACCAGCTCCCTACCCACATAAAAACGGTATGAACAAGTCGATAATGTTATCTAACATTATGGACCAATCAGAGGTAAGAATGCCAACTCACAGATACCGATTGCGATAACTGATGTCAACTCTCAAGCAATCGACAGCAATTGGTAGCTCTTGAGAAAGCCATTCACTCGTGTTGGCGAAATGTCGAATCAAACAATGTCGGTCTTACAACCCGAAAAGTCAACAGGTTAAGTTGAAAGATGTTTCAGAGAAAATTTTATTATGAGATACATGCTCATTAATTTTTAACTCAACCGACTACGAAAATAATATATTGTATACTCATAAAAGTAGATTGAATTGACATTCTTGGACAATGTGAAGATGGTTTGTAGAGGCGCAAACTGAAACAAGACCAAGAACAAGAACAATTAGCACTTGCAATTATGTGTCCGTGAGTAACGCTGCACAAATGGACGACAGATATAATGTAATGTCCGTAGGAGGAAGAAGTTGTTTTCTGTCAGATAATTGCCTTGATTTCCACTTTGTGGAATTGTGTGGATAGACAGGTATTTTTCGGTTTTCCTCAATATTTGTTTCATTGAATTGAACTTTCCAATATACACACTCGAACTTTGTTCGTTTTATTTGCATTTGGCCTTTGCCTGGAGACAGTGCTACATGGAGTGTTTCTTGATCTGTTTGTGGATGGCGCTGCGAATTACTTTAATGTAATACCTCGAAACATGCATGTATGCAGGTGGTCATTTCCAAAAAATTAAGGATAATATTCAACAGCACTTGCAATTGTGTCCGTGAAGAACGTTGCACAAATGGATGACAGATATAATTCAATGTCCATAAGGGGAAGCAGTTCTTTTCTGTCACAAAATTGACTTAATTTTCACTTTGTGGAATTGTGTGGAGACAAAGGTATTATTCGGTTATACGAAATACTTGTTTCAACAAGAAGCTAACTAATGTGCTTTTTTCTATCTGGTATGACATTTTTTCGTTAATCATTAAGATATTCTTGAAATGTACCTCCATATTAATTTGCACAAATAACAGTAATTTGATTTCTTTTTACAGTATATCAATGACCAATATTTCCTAACATTTACATTTCCTTGTTTGGCATACATGGAATATAGCATATTAAAGAATTTTTATCAGAAATGTCGACAGTAGTTCTCAAAGCGCACAATCATCAAATACGCTAGTATTTTTATTATTCCTATGTACGTAGTAAGAACTACTATGTTTCCCAATGATTTTCGGAAAGTTTATTTCGACATACCCGTGTCCTCATGTTCCAGATACCTCATACTATAACAGTTCTTGTGAAATATTTCTTCTTGCACTAATTTTGAGTTTTCCTTGTTTTCTATGTTTTACTGATGACTGCACTTTATCGAAAACCGATATGAAATGCAGTATCGAAACTCGCTCAAACAGATATGCTGCCTGTAAGAGAAGTAGGTACTCACTCACTCACTAGATGTTCTCTGTATAATTCAATCCATGTTGAACTTTAATTTTTTTTTTTCGTTGGTTTTTCCAACTGATAACTATTCTTGATTACCCTCGAAGCAGAGTTGTTCTGTAGTGTAGTTGAATCAAACGATTCTATTATTGGCATGCAATCAAGCGGTTTAACCTGAATGTCATGTTCAAATGTTATGTTTTCACAGAAGTATGGATTCATGAAAGAATTAAATGATAATGGAATTAAATGAATAAAATCGATAAAGTCGAAATACCCTTTCTCTCCACACGTTTCCACCAAGTAGAAAAATGATGCAAACATCTGTCAGAAAACAACTACTTCCCTGGCTAACACCACTACAGACATTGAACTACATCTGACAAATATTCTTCCAAGTTCTTCCAAGAAGACCCAAATGCAAGTGCGTATCTTGTGAATAAACAGTAGATTATCCTTGATGAATGACCACCTGCAGACATGCTTTTCGAAGTTTTGCCTGTCATCAGTACCAGGATAGGTCGGACAACATTATAATTGAATAATAATCAACTGTTTAACTAAGATTTCCTTACGAATGAAGCTGCGATCCACAACTATGTTGGTCGCAGTGCCATCCGCATGGATACTCAAGAACTACACTCCTCGACGTTTGCGAATAAGCTGTCAAGGTGTCATGGTTTATTACATTGCGAATGCGGAAAGTGACACTTTTCACACGAGTAGGAAATATTGTAGCACGAGGCGCACAAGTAATGTATAATTTTTTTCCTACGACCACGCAATAATTTTACCAACTGATATCGATGTTATGGACACGCGTGCAAGAAAATCAATAAAAAATATTGTCTGAGAACAATTTCAACTTTATCTGCTCTGAATGAAAACAGAACAGCAATAATTTTACCAACTGATATCGATGTTATGGACACGCGTGCAAGAAAATCAATAAAAAATATTGTCTGAGAACAATTTCAACTTTATCTGCTCTGAATGAAAATTTTGAAAAGTTAAATAATATTTCCTTTGACATACTACCAACAAGATAAAAATCATAATCAGACACACTCTACTATTATTCTGGTTCCTGTTGGAGAAGGGGTAGGTTGACAGAATCCGCCCTCCATACTCTAGTGCGAAGGACCGAAAGGAGATTAGGATTCAAGAAGCTAATGTTCCTAGATGAGGAAGGCTCCTTTAGCAAGGTGAAGACAGCGACCATGCAGGCAGCACCAATGGCCATTGAAACGCTTCACCCGCTGGTCAGCTAGATTGTAATGTCGCTAACGAGAAGAAGAGTTGAGATCACCCAGGGTTATTGGGGAACCAACTCAGAGATTACGCGCTGGCTTAACACGGAAGTCATAAAACCAAAGATTCAATATGGGTTCACTAAAGCTAGGTAAGGTCAATAAGTTGGCCGTTGGTAATGGTTTGGGGAGGAACAAAAAGAGATAAATGTATAAATATTTGGGGGTGGATATAAAAGACAATGGAAGACAAGGAATATAAATCAATATTAGAATAGAAAAACAATAAACTTGTACTATACGATAAATCAGGCATTTATAAATATAAAATAAATCTCAAATAGAACAAAAGTAAATGTGTTCAAAACAATATATCGACCAATATTGACATCTTGGGTATAGAAAAGCAGACGAAAGATCAAAATTAAACTAGCAGAAATGAAGTATCTGAGACAAACTGAAGGAATTCAATTCCGAGAGTTCACCATTCGCTGTTTCGTTGTTACCAACTCATCAGCACGGCTTTATGAAGTCTCTCGAATTTAAAACGAATGCACTCTGAATCAGTACCATAAGGCAAAGACAGTTTAAATGAAAAATAACTTGTGACATCTGCAGTCACTAGTTTGAGATTTGAAACGAGCCATGAAATCCAATGGTAGATGTTTATCTACGACTTTGATAGGTTGACAACTGTTCGTTGTTCTGACCAACCCATAACTCAAAGTTTCTCGTGCGTTAAGAGGAACGCAAGGAGAATCTAAAGTGAATAGAGTATTTTCGATTCAATTCCGAGAGCTCACCATCCGTTTTCAATTCATTGAACTTAGACTATGAAAAATCGACACTTAATGATATTTTTCTAAGAAGAATGTGTGTATGGAACGTTTCAAATTTCTAAGTATAAGAAAAAAATCGAATCAGCAGTTTGATCAATATGTGACGGAACTCAAGCTAGCTGCGAAAATGTGCGAATATGGTGATCTCCAAGATAGCATTATAAGAGATCAAATAATATATGGTATTAATGAGAATGAAATTAGGCAATTTTTGCTGAGGAACAATCCGGACCTGAAAAAAACTATAGCATTCTGTCGATCATGTGAACTGAGCAAGAGACATCTGCAAGAACTAAAAGACTAGTTCCAATAATGCATTCCTTTGTAAAAAGTGCTGTTACACTCATAATTATGGAGCATGTCCTGCATTCGGAAAGGTCTGTGCTTTCTGTAAGGAAAAGAATCATTTTGCAAAGGGATGCCCAAAAAGAAATAAGAAGAAAATCAATGCACTACTACAGGAAGACTCAAACAATGTGATAAGTGATGAAGAGGAAGATGAGCTTGAGAAACAATCTGATGAGAGTGATATTGAGTTTTATATACATGATATAACATTCAATGGTAAAAATTGTTGGAATGAAACATTTAACATCAATGACATTTCTGTCAATTTCAAATTGGATACAGGTGCCGAAGTAAATGTTCTGCCATTCGAAATTTTTCGGAAGATATCATTAGGCAAATTGATGAAATCAAAGATTATTCTGAAGTCATTTGGAAAAGCAGAGATCGTAGTTGCGGCCATAGGAGAAGTAACTTTACCTCGCATGTGGAAAAATAAATCCTTTCATAACATACGATTTGTTGTGGCTGACGTAGTGGCACAACCTATCATTGGTCTTTCAACATGTATTAAGCTAGGACTAGTTACCAGACCATCCTGTGTCAACAGAATCGAAAATAGTATGAGAGATCCTATTTTAGAAGAATTCAAAGATATTTCTGGAGGTTTTGGAATTATTCTCGGATATCACAAAATTGTTCTGAATTCAGATGCTATTCCAACCATTCAACCGCCAAGAAGAATACCCAGCTGTTACAAGAGAGATTAAAGAAAAAGTTAGATGAACTTGAAAAGAACGGAATAATACAAAAAGTCGAAAAACCTACCGAATGGGTGAATTCGTTAGTTATTGTGGAAAAAAATAATGGTGATCTACGAGTATGTATGGATCCGAAGTATTCGAATATGGCAATCAGAAGGGAACATTATTTGATTCCGACTGTAGAAGAATTGGTTAATAACTTGAATAACAAAAGATATTTCACAGTTATAGACATGAAAAACGGTTTCTGGCATATAAAACTAGATGAAGAGAGTTCGGAAATGTGCTCATTCAATACACCTTTTGGAAAATATAAATTTAATGTCCTTCCTTTTGGACTTTGTTCGTCTCCTGAAGTATTTCAGAAGAAAAATCGAGAATTATTTGGTGATTTGCCAGGAGTAGGAATATATTTTGATGATATATCAGGTTCGAGGGAGAATGAAGAAGTTCATGATAAAAATTTGAGGACATTATTCAAGAGAGCTCGAGAATGCAATGTTAAATTCAATAAAGATAATCTACAATTCAAGAAGAGTAGTTTATGTCGGAATTAAAATTTCGAGAAAAGGTACTGAAGTGGATGACAAATATAAAGAAGTAAAAAGTTACCAAAACCCAAAGATAAAAAAGCTGTTCTACAACTTTTAGGATTGATCAAGTATTTGAATAGGTTCATTCCTAATGCAAGTCAACAAACAACATTCCTTAGACAATTGACCAGAAATGATGTTCCGTGGGAATGGAATAAAAATCATGAAACTGAGTTTCAAATACTAAAAGAAATAGTATATCAAATGCTTCAGTATTATGATTTTTCGACTATAACATTCAAATTCAGACAGATGCGTCTAAAGGTGGATTTGGATCTGTATTGTTACAAAATGAACAACCTGTAGCATTCGCATCAAGATCTATGACCAGTTGTGAATCACATTATTCTCAAATTGAGAAAGAGTTAATGGCTATAGTTTTTTTACTGAAAAATTTCACTATTATATTTACGGTAGAACTTGTTTGATTCAAAGGGACCATATAAGCCTTTAGAATCAATATTTAAAATGGATCTTTGTGAAATTCCATCAAGATTGCAGAGAATGCGGCTGAGATTGTTTTGGTATAATATAACAGTTCAATATTTACCTGGTAAAGATATGGTCATCCCAGATTATCTATCAAGAAATTACCCGAACGAAAAAGTATTAGACGATCCGGAACTACATCAAATAATCCACAGTATCTCCAAGAACCTGCCTGTGACTGACAATAAGAAGAAAATGTTTCAAAATGCCACCAAAAATGATGAAACCCTGAAATTGTTGATGAACTTTTGCAAGTATGGTTGGCCAGAGATGAATAGGAATTTTAAAGGTGAAACCAATTTATATCGATGTTGCAAGCAGTTTTTATCAACTCATGAAGATTTGCTATTTTTCAATGATAGATTAGTTGTTCCTTCATCTCTCAAAAATGTTTTACTCAACTTGTTACATCAAGGTCATTTAGAAATTGAGAAATGTAAATTTAGAGCAAGGCTTTTCGCCAAATATGTCAAAGGAAATCGAAAATTTCATAAGCAGATGTGAAGTATGTTGTAAATTCAGATTCTGCAATGTAAGAGAACCATTGATACTTTATCCTTTGCCAGAAAGACCATGGCAGAGAATCTCATCAGATATTTTGAATTTCCAAAGTAAAGAATACTTAGTAGTTTATGATGCATATTCGAAATGGTTAGAGTTTCATTTGTTAAAAGAAAAATCTGCGAAAGGAGTTATAGAGATCCTGAAAGTAATTATTTCCCAATTTGGATATCCAGAAATATTTGTATCGGATAATATGCTCTATAACAGCATCGAATTTAAAAATTTTGCACATATTATTGATATGAAATGTATAACATCAGGTCCTCGATACCCAAAATCTAATGTATTATCTGAGAAAGCAGTCTCAATTGCCAAAAACATATTGAGAAAAAATTCAGACAGAAACTCGGCTTTACTTCAGTTCAGAAATACTCCTATAGTGTCTATTGGATATTCTCCTACGCAATTACTGCAATCTCGTATGTTGAGAGATTCTTTGTCAATTTCAAATCACTCTTTAGAACCTCAAGTCATAGAAAAGAAATCAGTAATAAGTAAATTACAAAAGAACCAAGAACGCCAAAAGAAATATTACGATAGAGGAACGTATTTACTGAATGAATTGGAAATAGGAGATCGAGTCTGGATAAGGAAAGAAAATATATGGATCCGAGGGAAGATAATGGAGATTGATGGAACTCCTAGATCATATATTGTGGAAGAGGAGGATGGGGGCCAAATGATAAGAAGAAATCGTATAGATTTGCGAAAGTGAAAGAAGATGTGACTAATGAAGGTTTCATAGAGGATGAAGAAAATGTTAAACCAATAATACATTCATCAGATGATTCCGATGTGGTTAACAAAAATGATGAGAGAGGCAATGGAAATCTTGAAGAAGAAACTTTGCAAGATATACAAAGGTCTGGGAGAACAAGAATGGATGAATGATTTCTACAAAACATAAAAGAAGAAGATCAGTGAAGAGGTTCCAGTATATGGTTTGATGTCATGTAGACTGATAAGTTGTCATTAAACGTTGGTACTTGTTAATCAAGTTATTAATGTATAATTGCCTATAAATAGGTCTATTCAACATCAATTGTTGAATGTTACACGTGGACAGCGCTGTTTCGTTGTTACCAACGCACGAGAAACTTGATTGAGACTTGGGTTGGTCAGAACAATGACCAGTTGTCAACCTGCCAAAGTCGTAGATAAACATCTACTTTTGGATATCATGGCTCGTTTCAAATTGAGTTTCAGACTAGTGACTGTAGATTTCACAAGATACTTTTCATTTATACTGTCTTTGCCTCATGGTACTAATTCAGAGTGCATTCTTAAAAATAAAGAGACTGTTTAAAACAGTAGCGATCTTGACCATCACATTTTACTTAGCCCAGTTGCGCGTGGAGGCGCTGCCCGCAATCGCCAGACGACTGATAACATGATACTTTTTCATTTCGTCATTTCGACATGTGATATTTTTATTTTCACAAGTTACGGTATCATTTCAGAATTATTCTTTTACTGTTATTGCCATCGAACAGTACAACTTATATTATGGACTTGAATTCATGAACCCAACGTCGGAAATGTAATGTTTTGTTATTCGAAAATTACTGGAATTATTCTTGTACAAGGTAAAATACAAGCTGCTTGCTGCTCTTCAAAAACTGATACTTATTTTCATCCGTCAGTTGTAGAAACAACAAACGGATAGTTATTTCTATCCACCAGTTCTCGTTTTCTATCAACATTTGAGGAAGTACATGGTTGACAGACTATTCAAGTGGAGTATGTGTTATCCTTCTTGCTGATTAATGTACAAAATTATTGAAGGTTTGTTGTAAATGTAATTTATTTTTATTTTTGTTGATTTTGATGGTTATCTATAGTTTGGATTTGATGATATAAGAAAACACTCATTTTTGTTCTTCAGAGTTCTATTATTGTGTGGTTGTTACCTACTAGTCCCAAAAAATGTTATTATAGCGTTCAACTTTTTATTCTTGTTCTATACCGGGTGACCACGAGGTGAGGTACGCCCCCCAATTTTTCTATAGTTTTGAAGATACAGGTTTCAAGTTTGTCACGTCGATATATTACTCAAATATGCATATTTTGACTCCATAACCGAAAATTCACCACTTCCGGTTTAACCGGAAGTGACCCCAAACTTTTTTTTTCAAATGACACCCTGTACAATTTTTTTCATTATCAGGAAGAACACGCAATTTGTGATAACACTGTTCTCCAAAATTGAAAATCGGTTGAAAAATGGCGGAGATACAGTTGATTGTTCAATCGAACAAAGTTGGCCGTGAACATCAAACTCAAATCATCACAACTGACGAACGGCGTCAGCATTTACGAGAGGAAGGTTCGAGGTAAGATACAGCTGAAAATTGAGCTTCCCATGTAATTGCAGCAACCATATTTCCCATCAATTATCAAACATTTCCTCAAAACGGATTAGTACCCATAAAGAAAGGCTCACAACTGCCATTTCTCAAATAGCAACATACTCTTTTCACATTGTTATGTTGAAAGATGATGAATTATCAGATTACTCGAATGAAAAGATTTGAAGAATTCCGAAAGGAACCAGAAATACAATATAAGTGTTCCCAAAATTGAATGTTCTTCAACGAAGGCGGCTTTGAACATAAGAAAGCTAAACAAAAAAGCATATTTTGTCAACAAAGTGACAATTTGTTCTACTCATTCAATACAAGAGAATTGTAACTTGTTGAAAAACATTCCGATGGAGCGAAAATTTACTAGAAATGAAAAAGTAGATTTACTGCTAATTTATGGCGAGTGTAGAAAAAATGCAACTGCGACTTGCATTCTTCACAGTGAACGATTCCCTCTCTCAGACAACGCCAACCAAGTAGAAACTATTTCGCACGTTTGGAAAGGCAATTCAGGATAGAACCAGATGACAATGTACATGATCAGGATAGTTTTATTATTGATGCAGAGACGGAAACTAATGTTTTGGCTGTTGTTTATGTAGATCCCACCATATCACTTCGACAAATCGAACATGAATTACCAGTTGGACGAGAATCAGCTCGAAAAATTCTAAAAAAACATGGGTTTGAGCCGTATAAATATCAGATACATCAGCGCCTTTACGAAAATGATCATCAAAGAAGGGTCCAATATTGCAATTGGCTACTTGAGAACCACATAAGGAACCCGAATATGACGAGAAACATTATATTTTCCGACGAATCAAGATTTACGAATCTTGGTATGTTCAATAGAAACAACACCAGATACTGGGCAACTGAAAACCCCAGGCTCATAAGACAAGGGAATTTTCAGGAACGCTTTGGATTCAACGTGTGGATAGGTCTGATAGGAACTCGAATCATTGGGCCCATAATATTTGATTGATTTTTTTTCGTTCAGAAATTAGTTGTATCAAATGTTAGAAATTGGAATAAATATCAAATACATTTTTTTTACTCTGCAGGTATATTCTTATGGTGGATTTATACAGCAGTTCCAATTCATGAGTTTTTAGTCACTAGTAAGAAGTCATAAGAATGTTCGTTAATGGAATATTTATTCCAACAACGATATTAAAACTGCTGTATGAATCCACCATCAATTACGATTAGCATACGAGTAATGAGAAAAAAGTTCGCTCCATCGCCGTAGAATGTTTTTCGACAACTCACAATGTTCCATTATTCAGAATGTACCGCAAATTTTCACTATTTTTTTTTAAATATGAATTTTTGTTTAGCTTTCGTAGGTTCAAGCCGCCTATGTTTAAGAATAGTCAATTTTGAGAACACTCATAATGAAACATCCCGTATCTTCGATTCCTTTCGGAATTCTTCAAATCTTTTCATTCGAGTAATCTGATAATTCATCATCTTTCAACATAACAATGTGAAAAGAGTATGTTGCTATTTGAGAAATGGCAGTTGTGAGCCTTTCTTTATGGGTACTAATCCGTTTTGAGGAAATGTTTGATAATTGATGGGAAATATGGTTGCTGCAATTACATGGGAAGCTCAATTTTCAGCTGTATCTTACCTCGAACCTTCCTCTCGTAAATGCTGACGCCGTTCGTCAGTTGTGATGATTTGAGTTTGATGTTCACGGCCAACTTTGTTCGATTGGACAATCAACTGTATCTCCGCCATTTTTCAACCGATTTTCAATTTTGGAGATCAGTGTTATCACAAATTGCGTGTTCTTCCTGATAATGAAAAAAATTGTACAGGGTGTCATTTGAAAAAAAAAGTTTGGGGTCACTTCCGGTTAAACCGGAAGTGGTGAATTTTCGGTTATGGAGTCAAAATATGCGTATTTGAGTAATATATCGACGTGCCAAATTTGAAACCTGTATCTTCAAAACTATAGAAGAATTGGGGGGCGTACCTCACCTCGTGGTCACCCGGTATATATACTTGAACTGATTTCTTGTTTTCATTAAATAAAAATATTTTTTGAAATCCTTTCATTTTATTCACGAATGATTTCACAAGGTCCACGAATCGATTACTGTATATATTTTATTAGTGATTGATTTTTCATTTCTCTATTTCAAATGAAACAACCATTCGTATGAAATACAGGAATGGCAAATTGATCAATGATAAAATATATACCTTTTCAACCATATGAAAGCAATACGGTTTTAAAAAACGCCTTTTTTCAGTCGGTAACTGAAAAGAGAAAACTGTTTTACCCACCGTACTAAGTTAGTTTGCCCAGTTGCAAGGTAGGTCGCCACTGCTGAACGTGGTGTCAACTTTTACTGCAGGTTTGACAACTCTCTTTATTTTTTGTTTCTCTATGGTTTCAATTCCGAGAGACCTCATGAAGCCGTGCTGATATGTTTGTTCTGATTTTGAAAAATACAAGTCCTGAGACGTCCGAATTAGGCGCAGTTGAAAGAAAGTGAACGAATTTGAACCTCAAGTCCATTCTCTTGATCAAGTACGCATGATTCTGACGTCCCAGAACTACTGTTTCTCAGAACCAGAACAAAGCTGATGAGTTGGTAACAACGAAACAGCGCTGTTCACGGATGGTAAGCTCTCGAAATTGAATCGAAAATACTCTATTCACTTTAGATTCTGCTTGCGTTCCTCTTGATGCAGGAGAAACTTGTTTGAGTCTTGGGTTGGTCAGAACAACGAACAGTTATCAACCTGTCAAAGTCGTAGATAAACATCTACCTTTGGATTCCATGGCTCGTTTCAAATTAATTTTCAAACTATTGACTGTAGATGTCACAAGTTACTTTTTATTCATATAGGTATATGGATTTAAGTCACTTACTTTTCTAGGTGATCGCAGGGAAAATACATATTTTTTTGCACTTCCGGGACTAAAGTGCCAACTTCAGTCCCGTATAACACGGACTTATGTATCTTTCAGTCCCTAGGGAGATAAAGTTGCCTTTCTAATCCATAGGGACATAAAGTAAAAATCAGACTTTAGCGCAGCTACACTATTAATGACTAGGACAAAAATTATTATGTCAGCTGCCTTATCTATATCAAAATTCATAGATTCATTCATTTCATGATTCATTTTCTTGATATTCTGTTAGTTAAATTACGATTCGTTTAAATGTCAACATTAATTGAAATGTCACTGAATTGAAAAATTTTGTTGACACTGTTGCTATAACTTTTCCTACTGAGTAATCCAAGTACCGTGTTCATAAGTATGACTCATCATAATTATAAATTGTATCAATAATGACAGTTATGATACTGGGAAGTGCAAAAAACAGCGTATATGCCTCAGGAATAAAGAGATATTTTATCCCTTACGAGCCCTCAGTCAATAAAAATCACGTGCGGGATTGAAACATTCACTTCAGTCCCTTGTTATATAATATACTATTATTTACTTCATTATATTTAGATTTGAAGCACAAAAAACAATCAATTGTCTTATTACTATGAAAAAAAAAATTGATTGAAGGCTTGATCCCGCGTACTCTTCGAATGAAATTTCAACGTTTCACCAACTGAGCTAATTTTCTGTTTGTATTAATATCTGAAAAAATCTCAATTGATTGAAGGAATAGATTAGATTAGATAGAATTGGCTAGATAGTGAAGCAGCAACTTAGGACATGTATATCACAGTAGGAAGAATTAACAGTTTTCATAAATATTTTGACTTTGTTAGGTGAACTCGAGACGAGTGAAGCTGACGTATTTCTCGCTGTTATAAATGTGATGCAAACGTCCAAAAAAAATCAACTATTTGATCTGGAGATCCCGGATAACCCGCACGTATAAAGTAGGTATTTTGCAGATATTTAAACGATATGTTGCGGAGAAAAACAGATTATAAACAAATCCTGAGACCTCGAGACCTTACCTAGGATTATCTCCCATGACCAAGATACATCTTGTAGATTAGTGAAGAGAGTCCCAAATGAATGAGGTGGTGCTGTAGGTTTTACGGGTTTTCCTACAGCTGAAAATTGGATACGCGACCAAAAATCAATAAGTCGCCCCGGAGCGCCACGGAAAATAATAATAATAGCCGTCCGCACAAGCTATGCCTTTTGGTACACTCAACGAGTGTTTATGAGGGAGTATTATTATTATTATTATTATTATTATCATTGATTCATTGATGTTTCACAATGGTCTCTGACTATTAAAAAATTTTGTTTTTTTGTGGGAATCATAAAAAAATTGTTTTGTTTCTGCTCACACACAGCAATATAATTCATTGATCAAGATAAAATACAAGAAAATTTGCTTTGCCTTTTTTTGAACCGGGCAAGATACTCTATAGTCCTGGTAGAGTGATATTTTATAGCATAGTCCATAGGTGTCATATTCTGGCAGTCCCTTACATCTACATTGTCCCCATGATTCATAAGAAATTCTACGACCATGATAGAATCTTGTTTTGCAGCAGTGTGAAGAGCAGTAATTCCCTGATGATTTTTTCTGTGGACATCAATCCCACTGTAAGTCAAGTAGTTAACCACTTTGATTGCATCTTTCTCTGCTCCCAATTGTAAAAGCTCGTGACGATTTTCCTCTGTCAGATTGAAGTCCATGCTGTGATTTTCAGTAAGGTAGATCATTGTTCTGATTCCATCGTATTTAGCAGCAGTATGCAATACGGACTCTCCTCCGTTATTAGTTACATTGGTGTATGCTCCACAACTGGTAAGAAACATCATGGCATCTAGCGAATCAGAAATGGCAGCGTAGTGCAATGGAGTATTTCCGCTCTTGTCCTGGATATTTACGTCGAAATCTCTTGAGACAAGATACTTCATGACGTTAGTTGAGTTATTTTTTGTAGCTACGTGCAACAAAGAAGCACCAAACTGGTTAACTTCGTTCATATCTAGTACATGTTCATCGACAAAGAATGCCAAATTTGTGACATCATCCCTTTCAACAAGAGGTTGAAAAATCTTACTGATCTCCTCACGTAAAAGGTCTTCATCCAAGATACAATCTGAAAGGTACTCGAGAACTGTGGATGCATTCGTTGCAACTGCATAATGCAATGGTTTCAAACCAAATTTATTTGTTACATTTATGTCGTGCTGATGTTGCTCAACAAAGTATTTCATTGCAGTAATTGCATTCCGTTTTGCAGCGAAATGTAGTACAGTATCACCAGTATCATCTTTTAGGTTGATATCTGAACCACAGGCAACCATATATTGTATTATTTTCATTGAGTCATCGCGAGCAGCTAGGTGGATTGGTGTTCTGCCAAACATATTACGAATGTTCAAATTCATTCCCATTTTTTCGTTGAAATATATCATGGCATTAATGGAATCTGTAGCTGCCGCTCTGTGTAAAACTGTGTCACCATCAGTTGATACATCGATACATACGATACGATCAATTAGGTATTCGATTATTTCAGTGGAATCTATTTTAATGGCATGGTGGATTGGTTGGCTACCATTCAAGTTTTTAGAATTCGCATCCAATCGACATTCATCAATCAGAAACTTCAATACATCAACTGAGTTGCTCAAAACGGCCTTGTGTATAAGTGTTTCTCCTAGATTATTCACTACTTTCATATTCAATCCATTTTCTTTGAAATACTTGATTGCGCTGAGAGAATTATGTTCAGCTGCGAAGTGCATTGGTGAATCACCATGTTCGTTTACAGTATTGGGATTTAATCCAAAATCTTCAACGAAAAGTTTCAAAATATCTACTAAATTTGAAGAGGCAGCTTTGTGGATAACTGAACTTCCTTTATGATCCAATATGTTTATATTTGAACCATGACCAATCAGATATCTGATAGCATCAACAGAATTCTCCAAAACTGCCCAGTGAATTGGTGTGGATCCAGTGACAGCTGCAATATTGACATCTAATCCGTGTTTCTCAACGAGGTATTTCAGAACATCAATCGCATCATGTGAAGTAGCAGCGTGAAGAAGTGTGCTCCCAAAAGCGCTTGCAACTCTGATATCTGCACCATGTGCTACTAAGAACTCAATTATTTCAGTGTTGTTTACTTGTGCTGCACAGTATGCTGGCGTCCTCCCTAATGTGTCTTCAATATCTGGATCCATCCCACATTCCTGAATGAAATATTTGACTGCATCAAACGAATTAGTCCTGGTAGCCCAATGGATAACTGTGAATCCTGATTCACCCACAGAGTGAATGTCGTAACCATTTTCAAACAGATATTCAAGAATATTGAGAGAGTTGAATGAAGCAGCATAGTGGACTGGTTTGTTGCCTCTTTTATTGGCAACATTCACATCAAGTGTCTGCACTTCAATGAGATATTTGAAGACTTGAATTGCATTTTGTCTAGCAGCAAAATGAAGAGCCGTGTCCCCATTACAATCGATCACATTGACATCATATACATGGAGACCTGAAGACTCAACGACTTCAAGGTCATTTCTGGCAACATGATGAACCACGTCCCTTATATGGGGATTAATGATATCGATAGCTTTGTGCATGTCATTCACTTCGGAAGTAACCGCCCAACGATCGAATAAATACTTCAATGCTTCAAGGGCATCATTTTCAGCCGCATAGTGAATGGGTTTGCTTCCATGTTTGTTTGAAATATTCGGATCGAATCCCTTCTGATCAATAAGATACTTCAATACATCCATTGCATTTCCTGAAGCAGCATCATGCATAACAGTATCGCCATCTTCATCTGTTTCATTAATATCAACTCCTTTATCTAAAAAATATTGCAGGGCTTCAAGTGAATTACTTAGAGCGGCATAGTGTATAAGTTTACAACCATAACTATTCGAAGAATTCATGTCTAACCCAAGATTTTCGATAAGATATTTCAGTGTATCTATTCGATCCGCTTTGGCAGCTTTATGTACAATTGTCTCTCCACTGTTATTTACCCCATTCACATCCACCCCGTACTCGATAAGGTACTTCATTCCTTCTAAAGCACCATTTTCAGCAGCCACGTGTAGGGAACTGTCACCATCATCATCAGTAGCTGTCAAATCAAGCCCGAGTTCTTCATTGAAATATTTTAATGAGTTGATGGCATTGCCTCCGGCAGCGAAATGAAGAGGAGTATTGCCACCATCATCTGGGAATTCAAAATTCGAATCACGGGCCATTATATATTTGATAGCATCAACAGCATCTCCCCCTGCAGCGACATGTATCGGTCTTCTAGCAGTATCGTCAGTGACGTCAATTTGCATGCTGCTTTGTTCTACAAAGTATCTAATGGCATTCATTGAGTTTTTATTGGCGGCCCAGTGTAGTACTGTGTGTCCACAATTCCCACCGATATAAATATCCATCCCACCATCAACAAAATATCGAATCGCCTTCATTGAGTCGTGCATTGCTGCAAAGTGAATGGGTCTATTTTTGAAATTATTCGTGACATTCTTGTCCATTTTGATTACATCGCACAAGTATTTTAAAACATTCAGAGAATCTCCCATGGCAGCATGGTGAAGGATACTCAAGCCCTTTTCATCAGTAGCGTTGAGATCAAAACCACGATCTATGAAGTATTTGATTACTTCGATCGAATCGTTTCTGGCAGCAGCATGAATTGGTTTTTCTCCACTGTCATTCAAAATACCAGCGTTAATTCCACATTGGTCTATGAAGTAGTTCACACAATTTGTTGAATTGTAGTAAGCTGCCCAGTGAAGAACAGTGTTCCCAAAATTGTCCTTCAAATCTATACCGATACCATGGTTTAGTACAAATCTTGCTGCATCTGTTGTAGTGGAGGTGGTTGTATAAAACAACAGTGTACCACCATGATTATCTCTTTCATCGATATTTACCTCCTGTTCAATAAAGTAATCAATAACCCTTGTGCAGTTGTTTGCAACAGCGAAATGAACAGGCAGTGTCCCCATCTTGTTCCTGATTTTCAGATCGCAACCCTTTTCCTTCAGATATTTTATAATTTCGAGAGAACCAGCTAATGCAGCATAATGCAAAGCATGGTTTCCATTACTATCTATTGTATTAAAGTCTTCGCCAATGTCCACAAGATAGTGAAATTCGTAATCCGATCCGCAGTAAGCTGCGAAATGTAGAGGAGAGCACTGGTCCTTCGTTTTTATGTTCAATAGTGATCTTCGTTCTTGGAATGATTCCATGATTCCACGACTGTTAGATGAAAAACACAGTGTTGAGTGTTCCTTCGCTGGAAGTGGTTACATCTGAAAATAATAATAAAACTAGAAGATATATAGAAACATATTACATTTTTTTAAATAATGTGACCAATGAAAAGGAATTATGACACTGAAATATGTTCAATTCCAACACCCCCTGACAGACTCAGACGGTCAGGAAAAAACCAATAGTTCGTGTTATACAAAAAGGAAACAGAGGAAATGTACTAGTCAAGTGATATTTTTGAGTGAATTTCTCACTAAAGACCAAATATTTTTTTGATCCGAATTTCAACAGAATGGAAAAATCATGTACTCATTGCACTGTTTGGAATCTTTCGGTATACCAATGAATACACTAAAGTTTCATACCAACACCATCCAAAAGGCCATCCGAATTGATGACAATGTTTCTATTATTTAGTTATCAACTTCGAAGGACTTGATGAAAATGAAATGTCTATAATTTCCCAATATGCAAAAATCTATGTAAACATATTGAAGGTACTTAAAAACCGAGAGTAACGTAGAAAAACTATGGAAGGATACAATGTTTCTTCTTTCTATTTTTCAATTTGCAGTCGGTATAAAGGGTCTTAGTACGAACCTGTGCTACTAGAGGTCAGGTAAGTTCGGCTGATATGTTAAACGCGTAAACAAATAAAGTGCTAACATTGTCGAAAGAAAATAGACAAGCAATGATTGTTATTCCATCATTAAAAAAAAATAACAAATTTCACATTTTTTGGGAATAAGCAGGTATCTTCACCCAACGAACTCTCTCTGTAATTGCTAGGGAAGTGGATAATGACCCCAAGATTTTTTTCGTGGCCCTTCACATCAGCCACACACTAATTCTGAATTTCTACTTACATTTCTTGAAATTTTATTTTAGGAAATTAACTTCCCTGGAATATCAACAATATAAAAAATATATTTTTATTATCACTTTCAAGTATAATGTTCAAATTTGTATGATGTTCAATGTCTACCCTAATGATATCATTTAAACACTGTTGTTGGCACTTAAAAAAGTTTCCATTAGTCCGTAACCATTACATATGATTCATCTTTAAACAGGTCTTACTTGAGGAATATATGCCTGCATGAAAGTTAAAAATGTGGGAAACTTCATTTATTTTATTTTATTTGCAATCAACAGGCACTTAGCCCAACACAAAAACCTTGATTGAATACAGAAACTGCGTCAAAGAATACATCTACTTATGCTGTCGAGGTACTTATTAGCTAGGTTACAGAGAGTTGAAAGCAGAAAACCGAAGAGTATAGACTTATTTCTTTTATTATATTGTGGAACTGAAAACAATAATCTAGATAAAAATTGAGTACGTATTGCTATTGATAATCTTGTACTTCCTCATAAACACTCATAGAGTGTACCCGAAGGCATAGCCTGTGCGGGTAGAGGACGGCTATTATTATTATTTGCCGTTGCGCTCCGGGGCGTCTTACTGATTTTTGGTGGCGTATTAACTTTTCAGCTGTAGGAAATCCCGGAAAACTTACAGCACCACCCTGGGTGGTCGTCGCGAACTCCAAGCAAGCACCAGACGTCGGGATTGGCATCTAGACAACTTACATTGCCTATCGACGAGCACCTGATACAGATATAGAGCTGAGGCCATAATGCATTTGCTGTCAGCTTGTCCAGCTTATGCGGTCTCAGCCTATATCCACAGGCATAACGCGGCCCTAGGAGTGTTGTACTACCATCTACGACACTCGTACGGTGTAGACGAGGCACCGGTGTTGCCTTATGCTCCAGGGGATTTTAAGTCCGTTGTGGAGAATGATACGTGCCGAATTTATTGGAACTACTCATTCCCTACCCTCAGGCAAATACAAGCTCAAGCCAATTAATAAGCCTGATGTAGTCTTTCTCAGCCATCGAAGTAGGACGATTTTCGTCATAGAGTTTTCGGCTCCTGGCGAAACGAACATCGTCCGAAAAGAGGAGGACTAAATATCGGGAACTACTCTTTGAACTCCGCAGGCTTTTCCCAAACTATTCTGTTGAAATAATGATTCTGATAAAAGGGGTCCTTGGTATTTAAGTGATGAATATAAAAAGCGAGTGAGGAAAACATACATGGAATAATAATAATAATAATAATAATAACGTTTATTCAGGATTGTACATAAAAATTACAGTTATTTTATTACTGATATAGATATATAAATACATAAAAGCCCTGACAAACATTGAGAAATCACAAAAGCCGGAGATGCGCGTGGTGCATTCAAGGCTGTAAAAAGCATGAAAGTGATGGAAAGATAATATATAGCTAAACAAAAATATATATATACATGAGTAGATGTAAAAATAGTAATTTAGTTAAAGATAATGAATAATATACATGTCTGGATAATGGGTTGATGGGCACATTGATGTTGAATATTACATATGCTTACATATTACTCGCCTGGAGAAAGGAAAAAAAAAGAAAGGGAATCATGACGAGAAGATATCATGCAAGTAATTCATTGATAGTGCCTAGTTTCATTTTAAGGGTGAATCCTTTCAATTTTTTCCTCAGTAAATTTTTTGAATTTATTGTAAGAACATAAGTTTTCTGTTGTTTAGGGAGAAAATTAAACGATTCCAATGTTTTAACAAAATTTTCAGTTTTTGTCCTTGTTGAGTATGGATGATCGATAGTATTTAATAAATATTTATGGTTGTGTATATAAGCTAGGAGATTCAAAAACTGCATTTGTCTGACAGATAATACTTCCGATTCGGTATATAGAGCTTCGGTTGTGTATGTAGGTTTTTTCTTAAAGATAATTTTGAGGAAGCGTTTCTGTATATTTTCCAACTTTCGTATATGGATGTTTACCGCTCCACCCCATGCTAGAATTTCATATTGAATCATACATTCCACGAGTGCCGCGTTTATTATTTTACTGTGGTGTGTGCCAATATTTTGTTGAGATACTTGAATTTGTATAATATAGTTCTTAGGGTTTTTGTTACATTATTGATATGAATATTCCATCTCAGGTGGCTATCTATTGTTATACCTTAATATTTAATTTCATTTGTTACTTTTATGGAAGAATTGTAGATATCGATTTTTAAGGTTTTGTACTGCGGTAAATTGTTTTGATATGAGGTAAATGGGACAAAGTAAGTCTTTTCTGTATTAATTGTTAGTAGTTTATGATTGAACCATATCATAATCTGCGTCAGATCGTTTTCAGCTTTTATTTTTAAATCTTCCCAGTTTTCATCTTTGTAAAAAATAGCTGTGTCATCTGCATAACTGATGATGTCTTCAGAGGTGTTCCTAGTTAGCAGGTTATTAATGTATGTAGTGAATAATATCGGTCCCAGGACCGTTCCCTGTTGGACTCCATACTCAACTTCCTTCTCTATGCTTAGTTCTGTCTTTATTTGAACATATTGTTTTCAGTTCTGCAGGAAGTTCAAGTGGAATGAATGCCACGGATTCCCATGCTTTCCATGACCGACAATAATTGGAAGTGGCTTACTGTATCAAACGCCTTAAATATGTCGAGAAACACACACATAGAAGGTTTGCAATTGTCTACGGCATTATATATTTTGGAAGTTAGATGTAATATGGCATCCTGCGTCGATCTTCCTTTCCTGAAGCCAAATTGACGATCAGACAGAAGTTTATATTTTTCTAAGAAAAATTCTAGTCGGGACTTGATAACTTTTTTAAAAATTTTTACAAATGCAGTGATTGAAGAAATAGGCCTGTAATTTTGCGGTTCTTGCTTACTGCCTTTTTTGTGAATGGGTTTGATAACAGCTATTTTAAATTCAGATGGACACTTTCCAACCTTCATTATTTCATTCAACAAGTATGTCAGTGGTGTTTTTATTTCATGCTTTATATTTTTCAGGGTTTCAGCTTTAATTAAGTCAATTCCGGGTGATTTATTGTTTTTTAATTTGTTTATAATATTTAATATTTCTTGACATGACACAGGACGGAGGAATATTGAAGATTGGTTAACCACATTTCTTGGGGGAGTTCCTTCGGGTTTTATAATTTTTTTACCCAGACTTTTACCAACTTTAGCTAATATTCATTGAAGATGTTTTCAATTTCTTTTACATCCGTTACTAATTCTCCAGACTCATTCAAAATTTCATTTATTTCACTATTCGTTTTATTTTTCTCCAGTGATTTGAGGATATCCCAGAGCTGTTTCAATGATTTAGAAAATTTCTTGACTTTATTTTTATAAAATTATGTTACTGGTAATCTGTTTCTATAATGTTTGAGTTCATTCTCGTATAATTTTGGGTTTATTCTGTATTTCTTATTTAGTGATGTTATTAAACCTGGCGTTGCCCATTCCTTCTTTGTTTTTCTATATGTTTTTGTTTTACTGTTCTGGTGATATTCTCGATTGTGGAGCTAACATAATCGACACAAAATGTGGCTGCTATTTCTACATCTCTAATTTGATAAAGGTTTGACCAGCCGTAATTTTGTAATTCATATTTTAACTTGGCATAGTCAATGTATTTTTTAAATGATGTCGGTTTAATATCACGTAGGCATGCTTAGTATTTGACAAAAGTGGTCCGTTATAGAGGTCTTGAGGATTATTGGTAAAGAATCTTCGACAGTAATTTTATTTTTTGTATTAAGGCAAATATGATCTATACAAGATCCTGAGACACCTTGTTCCCGGGTATTTTTGGTTATCAAGGTATCCAGGTACTCATTAACAACATCATCATCATCTAAATTTATATTTATATTAAGGTCCCCTATTAAAATATGACAATATTTCGGATGATTTTTTATTTGTTCTAAGTAAGATCTTAAATGTACTACAAAATTTTCCTCTACCCCTTGCGGTGCACGATATATCGCGGTAATATATATCTGTTTATTATCTTTGAGTATTTGTATTTCTATGGATGTGCATTCACCAATTTTTACTGTTATATGTGTAATTGAATGTATTTCTCAAGTAGACTATCACACCGTCATTTTTATTTATTCCTTCCCCGCTATATAGAAGATCATATCCGCTGATATTAAAACTGCTTGTATCGTATACTCTCCAAGCTTCTGATAGAACTATAATATCATTTATTCTGACTTGATCGATATTTAGCAGGAATTCATCCAGGTTTTTTCCTATACTCCTAATGTTTTGGTGTATTATTCTAAAATTGTTACAATACTTTTGTTGGTTCAATGTTTCACTTAATGTCTCAATATCATTCAATACGATAGTGTCAACAGGTTAATACTTTAAATCTCTGATATTCTGGTCAATCTTACCTACAAAAAAAGAAAAAAAAATACAATATCTAAATCTCAAATGGGGTTCTAGTTGTAAATACTGTACAAAATGTAGATGGAATTGTTAATCTTATTGCTTTTTTGTCGAGTTCTTCTTTCTGTTGTTTCCCCTGTATAAAGAGTTTGTGTTTTTAGTTTTTTGTTCAGTGGTTTTATGGTCAGATTCAGATTTCCTTTCACATTCTCCTCATCGCTAGTATTCTGCAGTTCGAAATTATTTTCTCCTGTTGTTGAAGTTGAAGGGGAACTAAATGAATTACTTTTTTTCTTCTTTTTCTTTTCTGAGTATTAAATTTCTTCTGTTTCTGCTATTTCCTGTTTCCTCAATTCGTCTGCAGTATATTTCTCTCCGTTGACTAATAATTTATTTCCCTTTATTTTAGCAGGTATATTTTTGGATCTTGCTTCCTTTAGATGACTCACTAATGTTTTGTTTTCAAACCGATCTTCGTAGCACATATCATGAAGAATTGTGATATTTGTTCATTTCAATTTGTAAATATTTTGAAACAATGTATTCTTAACTAGATAAGACAAAAATTCAACTTTAATGACTGGTGTGGTGCTGTTTTTCAGAAGATGTTATTTAAATCTTTTTCATTCCAGTTTATTTCTAATATGTTATTGAGTTTTTCCACAACTGAAGATGCAAGGGTGTTTACATTATCTATAGCGAGGCCAATGATAACGACATTATTTTTCCTAGTTCTCCTATTATTTCTTGTTTACTTTTCCCATTTTCCACTTTGATTGCTTCCAAAAGTTTGGTAAATAGATCGTTATTTGATAATTGCACAGATTCATTCATTCCTAAACAGTAAGTGTCGACCGTTGGTAGAACAAATTCTGACTTGTTATCTCAAGGTTGTTTCACTTATTTTATCAAATGATTTCTGGTTTTCTCAATGTCAACATTCAATAACTAACTTAGTTGGGATAACCTACTTTTTGTTGATAGCTATGGTTGTCCAGAATACATTTCATTTACACTATTGACACTTCAAATAATTTTGTTAATTAAGAGATTTGATAACGTATGTGCAGCATACAATTTTTCGGTGTTTTACATTTCCACCACTTACTCTACTCTCCAAAACTAAATAAAACACATGTATTTTCATTTAATTGAATTTAGTGTATTCACATCATCTTGATCCATTTGAGAAAATTTCCACTAGGAAAAATTGTTGATTATAGTTTTGATGGCTGAAAACCGCTTAAATTATGTACATAAAATTTCCAAAATTCAAATAGTTGATATCTTAAAAGTATCTTATGCTCAAATTATCTTCATAATTCTCACCAGAATAATTCCAGAAGCTTCATCTTCTTAAAAAAAATTATTTTTTTGGAGATCTGTTTCTGTTATTGAAATTAGGCAAAATTCTAGAAATAGCTTGATCTAACAATTATAGGTACACAATTTGAAAAATTATGAATGTTTTGAAATAACATTATAACTGTAATGAGAGTTGAAAAAACGTCTCCCATTAATACATTTTTGGAATATTATTAGAGTTGTTTGAGTAAGAATAGAAAACAAAGAAAATGTATTCTTTGTATATATTTGAGTCACGACGTTTTGACATTTAATATCTACTGTCGTTATCAAATGTGCGTATGAGACAAATAGTTATTTATGCAACAAGTGCAAAAAGTAAGTGCAATAAACATATTTTGCACGAGTTGCATACATTTTTTCTACATTACTGGAAAAAGCAAAAAATTATTTATTTAGGTGCGGCACTAGGTGAAGGAAAATGAAATACGCAATTTAAATAAATAATTATTACTGTCGATTTCATCACCATCATCTAGTTTTCCATTAATATTACACATTTTAAAACTTTCAGTTCTGTAATAGTCAGAATTAAATTTTGACTGACTTTTATATAACCACAAATCAAAATCATAGTAGCCATGAGCGCGTATGTTATCAGGAGGTGTGGTCATAGTTTGCTCTCTATGCAGACGGTTTAGAACATAGCGGATCGGTTTTGACTATGGATTTATTCTCGGGAAGTCATTGTTTGTTCAACTCTGACTGCTAACATTAATACAATATAATATAAAATATGTAGCTGTCTAAAACGTATGGCCAATCTCACAGAATATCTGCTAAATATGTAGTGGGTTGAACGTTTATGTTGATCATGATGACAGCACGTTGAAGTAGAATGACAGATGAGTGCAATAAATGTAGAAAAAACGCTTAATTGCGGAACATTCCTCTTCTTCCACTTGTTTGTTTACGACTCAATTTTTACATCAAAATGCGGACGAAAAATTGGTGTTTACTGCACGTCTCTATAAAAACTTCGTTTTCACATACCCGATTTTGTTGTTTCATCAAAACAACGACTGACACTTGTTCATACTAGGGAAATTCTTGTAAATTGTTTTTTCTTAAATTGCCTACATCTTGAGTATTCTTTTCTTTCCTAGTACTGGTGAGTTAAACTAACAGTTTCAATACTCGCTAAAAGGAATCATCTGCATGTAACAGTAATACCCACTATATGATACCACCATAATGTGAATTATGTTGAACTTTCATTTATTTTCGTTGGGATTTTCCTGACAGCGCTTCTTGATTATGGGCCTGTAGTCTGCGCTCAAAGAAGTAGTGTCGATTGTGTAATAACTCATTTAAAATTAATTGATCTTTAAGGAGGAGGCATCTATTTGTATGTGATTGAAACAGGGTCTTGTATAGATGTGTTTAGAATTGATCTTTTCACAGAACTTAGGTTGATAAAAATAATAAAAAGGAAAAATGATATTAAAAAATACCTGATAGACTGACTCTACTGGACATGGCCACATAATACAGCTAGCTCGATTTTTTGATATGTAATATACCCCGCATCATTCTTGTTGAAAACGGCTTTCGGTTAAATTCTCTGAATATTTGGTTTGTTGTAGATTTTCATTTCCTCAGCAAAAGTGTCATTATATTTTTTTGTTGTCAGGGTGACAAAAGGAAATTCCAATTCGATTAATTTGGGATGTCTGATGAGAATCAAAGGTTCAGCTTGGATGAACTCCCTCAATCTCAAAATCGAAGTTAACTGGCTTTTTTTCATACATGGTGGTTCAAAAATAGGAGTAAGTCAAACTCTCGTATTTTAGTTCGGATAAGATAGAGCATGTCATGAATATATCAATTACTCTTCAATACGTTTTTGAATATGTTATTCACAGAATAACATGACACCCCTACATCAGATTAGATTGGATTATATTAGATTAGATTAGATTTTATTAGATTAGAATTTGGGGCTTTCGTGCCATAAATTTCTACACCGCCACCTTTTCAGATCTATTGTGCGTGCCCTCGTAATAGTTTAGAGTTATCTACGAACTCTTGGTTTTTCTTCTACCAGCGTAAGAAATCTTAGCCTTCACATGCCCTCGCAGTGGCATAGTATGTATACTGATTTCACATTTTCATGAAATAATTCACTCTCAATATTCTACCAATATATCCAAAAAATATTGCTTTAAGAATATCCCACCAATATTATTTTTGTAATGTCTGAACAATATTGGACCAATATCGCCAAATGTTCATATTTTTTTTCTCGCCAATATTACGTTAGAATATTTTGCCGATATTTCCATAATAATGTACCAATATTATTCCAATATGAGTGTACCAATATCGCTTAATATTTCAAGGTCAATATTACCCAAGTAATATTAGACCAATATCGCCGCCGAATGTTCACATTTTTTTTTCTCGCCAATATTTCATTTGAATATTTGCCAATATTTTCATATTGTCCTAATATGAGTGTGCTACCTGGGTACTTGCCACGGAGAGAGTTTATAATAGTAGCTACCTCTTGGGTATGGCGTTGTTCCACTCCTAGGTAGGTATACGTCTCTCCGGCATACAGATAATGTAGGATGCTTCCGTCTACGAGCTGAACGTCCTCTCTATATTCCTCGCATCACCCCTTTTGAGATAAACCGTGGCACATTTGTCGATAGCATGTGTGTACTCTTGCACCACCCTTAAAGACCGAGGTCATCCATATGAAACAGATGTGTAACCTTATGCCTCCGGTTGCTGGGAGCGCCGCAGTTGAATTCGCGGGTATTCCGCAGTGCAACGGACAATGGCAATAGTGAGATGCACAGGAGAAGAGGGCCGAGGGAGTCTTCCTGAAACACGCCCCTCCTGAAGATGACCTGCTCTGTTTGAATTCTGACTTGACTAGATGTTATGGTGCAGAGCTGTTCAATGGAATTTGATTGGGTACCGCAAGAGATCTGAGCAAATACATGATGAGCTCATGCGATGTTGTACAAATGCCTTGGGATAATCAATCCAGGCCATTGAAAGGTTACGCTTATACTGCACGGAGTCCTGCGTGATACATCTGTCGATCAGCAGGTTCTCCTTGCAGCGACCCACTTCTTTGACCCTGTTTGCTCATATATCTATTCATACACTGGCTCAACTGCGGAGAGTATTCGCATATATAAGATGCGGGTAAACATCTTATAACATGCGTTCAAGCATGTTATCAGTCTGTAGTTCTTTGGATCTGACAAATCTCAAACGCTACCATTCAGGTTCTGCTCCCCGCTGTTAGGTTTGTCTCGTGAACTCCGGGTCTTCTGATGAACTCCTGGAGATTATTCAAGATGTTTTTCTGTGGGATGATATCTTCTGCACTACAGCGTCCGTAGATAACCATCGTTATGAGAGCCAGTGCTTCACATTCAAGCAGTATGTGTGAGGCTGTTTCGTCCTCCTCATCACAGAACCTGCATAGTGTGGAGTCTTGGTGTATCCTCAACATGTGCAAGTGTTTTCTCAGGTGGCAATGCAGGAGGTTCAGGATAACCTCTAGACTAATCGTCGATGTACTGGACCACCAGTGACTCCACGCAGGGCAAGTCATTGCAAACTAGCCAGCATTCCTCTGGTTGTAACTTGTCCACTACAGCAGTGTCTTCTACATTATCTAGTGCCTCACTATCGCTTTGTATAGCCAAAGCACTTTTTCTAGATGTATGTTCTAGGTGAGCATTGAGTCTAAGTTCACCCTCAAGTATTTCGACTCTCCTGACATCTGTAAGCTTTCTCTAAAGATTCGAAGAGCTCTGTTAGACTCGATGCACACGGGCGATTTTCACGGCGAAGTTCGCTGCGAGCTCGCTGCGGACCAAAGAAACAAATGTTGCGATTCACACGTAGGCGAGATCGCGGCGAATTCGCCGAGTGCACGCTGCTGCTCGTCGGTGCTCGCCAGGGACTGCTACTTCGCCGCGAGAATTTCTTGCCAGCGGGTGAGCAGTACTTGTGGATAAATTGGGCCGGTCACTTGCGATCGCGTCTTGAAAATTATCAGTGGTGTGTATATAATTCTACAGCAGTGAGATGGATTGCACCGGTTTTGATGCGGGAATGTTCATTGAAGCTGTAAAGAACTGTCCTGTAATATGGAATACTTCATTGCCAGAATACCACGACAAAATAAAGAAGAGAAACGCGTGGAAGGAAGTATGTTCACTGATGTGCAACGGATTTGAAGAGAAATCGGAAAAAGAACAAAATGATATATGTAAGTTTGGTAGTAAACGCATTTTATTGCTGGACATTACACTATTGATACAAAACGAATATTTGGAATGAACAAACAATCATTAGTGGATGACAGAAAAATTTCAGATTTCAATTGAGATTTATATGACTTCAAATTGAAAAATATCCCTAATTTTCAATCAAAAATTGGTGTAGTAATATATATTACTGAAGTTCTATCCCAACACCAAACCGTTATTTTCAACACCTCGACACGCATGTTTCAATCACCAAGTGATCATCTTCAAGAGAAAGATTAAACAGTTTAATCGTCCTTCACTTAGTGATTGAAACACGTGTCGAGGTATTAAAAATAACGGTATGGTGTTGGGCTAGACCATCCACATACTGCCTAGATTCTTCACAAAAATTATTGATCCTGGACCATAAGGGCGAATGTCGCATCAAATACAATTATCTTGCCATAGAACAGCACCAGCGGTGCTTACGAAATATTCTGCCAATACATTTCTTCTTTGAGTAAGTGTTCGTCCACCTTGTCTGGGGTTCCTGTTATCAAAGTCACATAAGCCGTTGATAACAAGCGTGTACTCATACTTGTAACCATCTCTTGCCCTTACATAATTGTGTAAAACGCAACAACATTTTATTATACTTATCACTGAGTCAAGTTTTACGTCCATAGCTCTGTGAAATATCCTCCACTTATTTGAGAGGATACCGAAGGAACATTCCACGTACCTACGAGCTCTACATAAAGGGTAGTTAAATATTCGTTTGTTGTAATGCAGAAATTTTCCTGTATAAGGATCAGACAGGGAAAACGCTTCATCCCCAACAAATGTATAGGGCATCTTAATGTCAGTTGTTCCCGGAAGAAGTTGTGGCCTTGGTAGGTTTGCTTGGCCCTTCTCTAACTTGCTGTACAATTCGGAATTCTCAAAAATTGTACTATCAGATTCTCTTCCATATGAACCCACTTCAATATAGTTAAACATATAGTTAGCATCAGCAACTACGAAGAGAATAACAGAATGAAATTTTTTGTAGTTGAAGTATTGCGAGCCGCTAAAATCCGGTTGTACGATCCTTACATGTTTCCCATCTAAGGCACCCAAACAATTGGAGAAGTTTGCACGCTCAAAGAAAATTTCAGCATGTTCCAGCCACCCTTCGGCAGTAAATTGTGGCATACACTCCTGACAGAGATTATTCCAAATAGCAGAGCAGACTCTTCTAATAATTTTCATCACAGTTGAATGTCCGAGTCTGTACTGATTATGTAACTCCATCATACTACACCCACTTCCCAAGTACCTAAAACAAAAATTCTAATTATAAATTACATCATACAAACGTGTTTCTTCCACAGGTACCAAACTTGTGAAAAAATGGAAGGGGATGCGGGAAACTTTTTTGAAAAGCATGAAAAAGAAAACCGTATCTGGACAAGGAGCCAGCAACAGGACATATATCTATGCACGACAGATGGACTTTTTGTTGCATTGTAGTATTCCATCAGCAACAGCAACAAGTGTTGATGAAGATGCGGAGACACAAATTGATGAAGATGGGGATGACTCAGTGGAAGATAGAAACGTCGCAGAATCAGCGGAGCCGCTTGCAGGGCCTTCAAGTCGTCGGAGTCCACCACTTTCAGCTACGCATGACGCAAGAGCTGCCAAAAATGTTCCAGCCAAATGAAAACATACTGGTAGTGAATTTTCAAGGATCCCAGCTGCTGAACGACGTGTTATAGTAGAATAAAATTTATTGAAATTTATTAATTCTACTCCTGCAGAGACACCAGTGCAACCGATAGATGACGACAAAAGTTTTTTCGACTCGTTACTGCCACTCGTAAAAACCTTACCTATTGACACCAAACTGAAATTCACATGCAGAATTATGAACAAACTGATAGAGCTGCGAACATCAGTTAATGGTGCTCCAAATGTACCTATTAGTATTGATACCTTTCCAGAAAAGACATACTCCGGCTAATCACAATGAACCGTTATCCATATCAAGTCGGCAACAGCAAACCATGCACACTACTCCACAGATGTTACAACACCATTCTTATAACAACTTGTCCCCAGTAAGTCAGGAAAGTCATATGGGACAATCGTATCCGTGGGTTCCGTCACCTTCACACAGCAACTCCTAACATTCGTCATACACCTTTCCCATCGACAGCAATGTGATCGAATAAATATTCAAACTCGGATACACCATACACCATATGTATAATCATTATAATTCGAATATACGTTCTTTTTATTTTGTTTATTGTTTTGTCTGATGATGTAAACTATTAATTCACTTTTACTTCACAGATTCGTTATGGAAATATTAAAATTATTTGTATGAGTAGGGTTGAAATACACTGTTTATAAAGTAACGGATTACTTACCTCAATGTTACAGCCAGCAGCTCTACTGGGTTGACTGCAAGTCGCATAGTTGTATTTTGTATTATGGTATCTTCCAATTTATTGGCAAGTTCGCTGAACGACCGAAGACTCATTCTGAAGTAATTAAAGAATTTCAATGGATCTTCTTGTAAATCACTAAACAACGTAACAAAAGCACCCTTTAAAAGTCTAGCACTCACAAGAGGATAAACCCAATATTTTCTTTTTGAAATCTTATACAAGTTATGGTACGCTAGGTACGCCACTGCAACACGTCTTGATACATCCATGGTTGAAGTAGACAACGTACTAAAAAATTCATGTAGTGCTTTCTCCGAGAATCGCTCGCCCGTGTGCATTGAGAGACGGCGTGCTCGCGGCAACAACGCAGCGAAATCGCTGCGAGCTCGCCGCGAATCCACTCGCCCGTGTGCATCGAGCCTTAGGCTTCAAGTTTCTATTACTGGTAAAATGGGCAATCGTGGACAATGCTACTATATATCGTTAATTTTTAATTGACATGTTAGAATATTTTGTTGTACTTAACAGGATAAAATCAACAAAACAAACATGCTCTAATTTCAGTCAAGTATGAATTAGGTAAAAACAATACACAATACATTTATTCGGGGATCAAGACAAGATACAAGAAATTTGTTGTTTTGTTCGGAAGCGAGTGATATACTTAGTAGTTCTGGTAGAGTGATTTTTGACAGCATAGTCGATTGGTGTCATATTTTGGAAATCCAAAACATCTACATCAACTCCATAATCCACGAGAAACTTCACCACATTGATTGCATCTTTCTCTGCTCCTAAATGTATGGGTTTGCAACCGTATCTATCACTTAAATTGAGGTCCATTCTATGAGTTTTGATGAGATAGCGCAGTATTTTGATTGCATCATATTTAGCAGCAGTGTGCAATATTGAGTGGCCTTCATTATTTGTGACATCGGTATCTGCGCCGCAATCGATCAGAAATATTGTGGCTGCTAATGAATCGGAAAATGTGGCATAGTGTAAAGGAGTATTTCCATTATTGTCTCTGATATTCATATCAGGTTTTTTGCAGATGAGGTAATCCATAATGTTGGTCGAGTTACATTTTGCAGCAATATGTAAGAGAGAAGCATCGAACTCATTTACTCCTTTTATATTGAGCATATACTCATTGATGAAGGTTTCTTCAGGTGTGATATTGGAACCATCCCTGTTCTCTTCATGCGTAACGTCTATATACAAGTTGCGATCTGTGAAGTAATTGAGTACTTTAGATGAGTTCTCCATAACTGCATAATGCAATGGTTTAAAACCCAAGTCATTTGTAACATCAAAATCGTGCTTGCGTTCTTCAATGAAGTATTTTATTGCAGTAATTGCATCACGCATTGCAGCAAAATGTAATACAGTATGTCCAAACTGATCTTTCGCGTTGGTGTCTGAACCACAAGCAACGATATACTGTATTACTTTCATCGAGTTGTTGCAAGCTGCGTGGTGAATTGGTTTCATTCCAATATTATTGGAAATGTCAATGTCCATTTTCATCTGTTCACTGAAATATCTCATAGCATTAATGGAGTCGGAGGCAGCTGCTCTGTGCAGAATCGTGCCGCCACCATTTAATAAATCGATATGCACGCCACGCTCAATCAAATATCTTATTATTGTGGTGGAATCAGTTTCAGTAGCTTGGTGGATTGGTTGACATCCTTCCATATTTTTAGCATTTGCATTCAAGTGACAGTCGTCAATTAGATATTTCAATACTTCAAGTGAGTCACTTATAGCAGCACAGTGTACAACTGTGTTTCCTAGATCATTAACTACTTGCATTTTGACTCCTCTTTCCTTCAAGTACCTGATAGCTCTGAAGGAATTACCTTCAGCTGCAGAGTGTACTGGAGAATCACCATCTATATTCACAGCAGTAGGATCTAAGCCATAGTCCTCCACTAAGAGTTTCAAAGTACATTCTGAATTCGAAAAGGCTGCCTTATGTACCAGTGTATTTCCTTTATGATCCAATGAGTTCAGTTTTGAACCATGATTTATGAGATATTTAATTGCTTCCGACGAATTTTGCAACACTGCAAAGTGAATTGGTGTGGACCCATTGATGTTTGCAATACTAACATCACATCCGTGTTTCTCAACAAGGACTTTCAGCACATCAATCGCATTTCTTGCTGCAGCAGTGTGGACAAGAGTGTTGCCAAAAATATCCACAGTGCCGATGTTTGCACCTTGTGCTACAAGGTACTGAAGTATTTCGGTATTGTTAAGTGCTGTCGCACATTGGCTGGGCATTCTTCCTATTTCATCTTTGGTATCAGGCTTCATACCACATTCTTCGATAAAGTACTTGATGACATCAAGAGAATTGTTTCTAATGGCCCAATGGAGAACTGTATAACCTGATTCACCTACAGAATGAATGTCACAACCATTTTCAACCAAATATTCGACTAATCTGAGAGAGCGGGATATAGCAAGTGCTTTGTTGTAGTTATTATTGATTTTGGCAATATATAATTTTGGAACTTTAATGGTGAGAAACTTATCGACCTTCGTCATATCTTCATGTGTAGCAAACTGGAGTATATTGTCTCTCTCGCTGAATCCATGAATACGAACATTCTTTATTTTTTCCTTTTTCATCTTCAGGTGATACAATGAATCTATATCTTCGATAAAATCTTGCTTGATAACATAATCAATCGGTTTGCGATCGTAATTATTTTCAACACCCATATCAGAATGGTACTTTATGAGAAATTTTATGACATCGTTGGCTTTTTTCGCGAGAGCAATGTGAAAAATTGTATTTCCGCTGCCATCCACTTCAGTGATACTTACTCCACAATCAAGAAAATATCTCAATGCTTCAAGCGAGTCATTTGCAGCTGCATAGTGAATGGGTTTACTTCCATTGGCATTTGGAATATTTGGGTCGATTTTCTTGTGATCAATGAGATACTTCAATGTATCCAATGCATTTCCTGAAGCGGCTTCATGTATGACAGTATCTCCATCCTCGTCCACTTCATTAACTTCATCACCAAAATATTCAACGACTTTTAGTGAATTATTTGCAGCGGCATAGTGTACAGGTTTACTTCCATAATGGTTCGAAGATCTTCCATCCAACCGAAGTTGATCAATGAGATACTTCAAGGTATCTACTCCATCTGCCATGGCAGCTCTATGTACAATTGTATCGCCACATTTATTTACTCCGTTCATATCTACTCTGCGGTCAATGAGATACTTCATAGCGTCGAATGCATCATTTTCAGCAGCTCTGTGTAGGGTACTGTTACCTCTTTCATCAGTTACCGTCGGGTCCAGCCCGAGTTCTTCCGTGAGGAATTTCAAAACGTTGATTGCATTGTTCGTAGCGGCAAAATGAATCAGAATATGATCACCATCATTTGAAAAGACAAAATTTGAGTCCCGTGAAATTATATATTTGAGCGCATCCACGGCATCTCCCATTGCAGCGAAATGTAATGGTCTCCTTCCGTGATTGTCGGTAACGTCAATTCGCATATTCATTTCTTCTACAAAGAACCTCTGAGCACTAATCGAGTTTTTATGAGCGGCGGCCCAGTGTAGAACTGTAATGCCACATTTTTCAACCACAGTGACATCCGTACCACTATCGACGAGATATCTAATTGCCCTCATCGAGTTTTTCAGTGCTGCATAGTGGATGGGTCTACTTTCATTAATATTTGTTACATCTGCATCCATCCCGACTACATCACAGAAATATCTCAGAACATTTATGGAATCTCCCAGAGCAGCAAAGTGGAGGATGGTGTTGCCGCATGTATCTGTGACGTTGGGATCCACACCACGGTCAGCGAAAAATTTCATAACATCGATTGAATCGTTTCTGGCAGCAAAATGGATTGATTGTTCTCCATTGTTATTGACCGAATTCATGTCGATCTCGTACTGGTCAATGAAATATTCCACACATTCTGTTGAATTACAATATGCTGCACAGTGTACAATAGTGTTTCCATAATTGTCCTTCAAATCGATACCAAGGCCATGACTCTGTAGATATTCCAAAGTTTCTAGTGTTGTAGATATGGTTGAATAAAATAGCAATGTTCCACCATGATTGTCTATCCCACCAATATTCACCCCATGTTCAATGAAGTAATCGATAACACTTGTGGAGTTTTTCACCATTGCAAAGTGAATGGGCATTATACCCATCGAATTTCTGATGTTGAGATCGCAACCCTTATCCTTCAGGTATTTTACAATTGTGAGAGAACCAGACATTGCAGCATAGTGCAAAGCATGATTACCGTCATTATCAACTATGTTAAAGTCTTGACCCATATCCACAAGATGACAAAATTCATTTTCTGACCCACAGTAAGCTGCAAAATGTAGAGAAAGGCATTGGTCCTTTGTTTTTGGTTTAAGAAGTAATTTTCGTTCTTCGAATGACTTCATTATGTTTTTCTGTTAGTTGAGATATATTTTCTAGCGATGAATTATTCTGGAGGTGAAGAGTGAGGATCGGTCATATCTGGAAATAATAAACAAACGAATTCGAGACAAATGCTAACAAATTATATTTACGGGGTTCATAAAACCACAGAAAACGAATTCTGAATGTGGGTTCAGCTGAATTTCATCCCAACTGAATGGCAAATACACAATCAAAGATTTGTGCGATAAGTTTTAAGTTTTTCGGTTTGAGATGATATTTTAAGAAATAAAACAGGACGCAAAACAAAGCTTAAATTTTACGAATGAATCATTTGTGGGCGTGGCCAGAAAATAATAACAATAACAGTTTCTTGTTGTAATGAAATCTTCAATAGTAAAACGTAATGAAAATTAAAATGATCCAAACATTACTGACATTCGATGAACTGAACAACACAATCTATAATACCATCAAATTAGAATAAAGGAAAACGTATTGGATCAAACCAGCAAATGACAAAAAAAAAACTTTTTAAAAATTTTAAATTATCGTAAGAGAATATCGTCAGTCTGCAAAGCGTAATATTTGGATGTCATAATAATTGAAATCGTCGAATCAATAAATCACAAGAGTTAAAATTGACATATTGAGAATCATCAGAAGAGTAAATGGTAAACCGAAAACTATCAGAAAGCTCATCGTGGTTTCTCATCGTAGGTTTCTCTAATATCAAATACAGGGTTATTCACGTTATTCACGTTATTCACGTTATTCGACACGGAACATTATGGCTAAAGCATTTGATTTTTTGAACGTTTTTCTTTACGATGGATAGGGACCTATTGGCCCTATATTTTAAAAATATTTTCATGCTGTACAGGGTGTGCCAAAAATACGAAACGTATCAAAGTTGTTATTTTTTGAATGGAATACCCTGTATATTATTTCATTTTTGGATTTTACGATCAAAATAAAAGTAAGATCCATTGAGGTTTAATTCACCTAAACCTTATGGTTTTTGAAATATCTCTTATTTTGTGAAAATGCAGCATCAGCTTTAATGCTTAAATTCTTAACCAGTGTTGTCTTGTTTTCAACCAAATTAATGCAAGAGGCTACTAACTGAATAACTTTCATATAGCAGTTGTGAAATATTCACTTACTTATACAAGGTGTGTAAAAATTAAGGCAAAATAATCACAATCTTTGAACGGTAATAACTTGTCTAATTTAAATGGGACGCCCTGTATTTTATGTCAAGAGCAGATGTCAAATTTAATTGTCTATCAACTACCACTATACATTCCTACTCTTCACGTTTTCAAGTAAAACGCACATTTCTATTTTGCAAACTGATTTTGAGAAATTTATTATTCATCAAGTCGCTTATAGCGTTTTGACAAGTTGTATTATTATTTACTTATGGTCGTCAGTTATTTATAAGTGTTTGATTCCAAATCATCCTATCAGTAATAGCGGTAGTTTGTGATCTTGATATCATCATTTTGTTACAAAAATGCTAGTTTATCCAGAAGAAGAAAGAATCGACATGATTTCTATACTTGGAGAATGTCTTCAAAACTGTTTTCTGTCATCACGAATTTACGCTGAAAGATTTCCCAACAGAAATCATCCACATAAAACAGCATTCGAAAGATTGTTGACACTATTTAGACGAACTAGGAGTGTTCAGTATGAAAAACCCATTGAAAAGAAACCTGTGACAGAAAACGAAGAAAATGAATTTGCGGTGATTGCCTCTGTAATTGAAAATCCCCATACAAGTCAAAACCTAATGGCGGAAATTATCGGCATTAGTTAAGCAAGCGTATCAAGAATTCTGAAAAAATACAGGCCGTTTCTTTTATCATGTGGTAACATTGCTATATTCTAAACCGTAATAGATGAAAGACGATTAAATGGGAAAAAATGTAACTATTGTGGTGAGCAGTACATTGGTCAGAGAAAATTTACGGAAACTCTCACCCTTCCCGACTTATACAGGGTTTTTTACGAATAGAATGGTTATTTCAGAAAATATAAAAAAATCAAAAAGGAAAGTTTTATTGTATTCAAAATGTACTAGAACTACGTTATGATAAATTTTTAATTAAACGTTTCGTGTCAACACGGCCACCATCAACTATTTCTTTCAAATACGGACCTGTCTTTTTCATCACAAATATTGATAAAGCGATGAAATCACAATTCAGTGGTATATCACACAAACAAGACGGTGCCCCTCCCCATAACGCAACAATAGTAAGGAAACATTTAGATACAATATTCCCAACAAAGTGGATTGGAAACAATGGATCAATTGCCTGGCCAGCTTGATCCCCAGACCTTACTCCTTTGGATTTTTTTGTCTGGGGATACATAAAGGATAAAGTTTTTTCGACACCTAGTACCGATATCGACCATCTCAAACAGAAAATAAGAGATGCATGTAATAGCATTACAACCATCATGCTAGAAAACTGCCACAGAAATTGTATGGACAGACAACTTATGTGCATTCAACAAAGAGGTCGTCAATTCGAGCATTTAATATAGAATTCTTTTTCTGTATTGGTTTTATTTTCATCCACAAATTCATTATGAAATAAATTGTTTTTCTGTTTGTTTGATTTCTTCTCCTCTTAAGTAAGTTTATTTCTGGGGTAAATTGCTATCGTTCGTCTCTGAAACTGCAGAAATCTTTTATGAATTTTTATAGTATAAATACAATTTTCATAGATACATTCATTCAAAACGTCACTGATAATTTTTATATCGAAGCGTTAGATTCTGTGGAATTCATAAACAAACTAACAACAGGACCGTTATTAATAATTGTTGTCACTGATGATGGTAGTTATTTTATATGAAACGTTATAAAAATGTCGAGTGTGATATACCACTGAATTGTGATTTTATCGCTCTATCAATATTTGTGATGAAATAGACAGGTCCGTATTTGAAAAAAAAATAGTTGATGATGGCAGTGTTGACACGAAACGTTTGATTAAAAATTTGTCATTACGTAGTTCTAGTACAGTTTGAATACAATAAGACTTTCCCTTTTCATTTTTTTATATTTTCTGAAATAACAATTCTATTCGTAAATAACCGAAACCAGCATTTACAGTTTTCCCTGTATAAGTTGGGAATGGCGAGAATCCCCGTAAATTTTATATGACCAATTTACTGCTCACCATAATAGTTACCTTTTTTCCCATTTAATCGTCTTTGTATCTATTATGGTTTAGAATATAGCAATGTTACCACATGATAAAAGAAACGGCATGGATAGTTACCATCCTTATAAAATTCAGCTTCACCAAGAGCTTTCCGAAAACGATTATGTGAAAGGAGTTGAATTTTGTATGTGGGCATTAGATAAAGTTCGAGCTGATGAAAACTTTTTCAATTCTGTTCTATTTAGTGATGAGAGCAGCTTTCATAACAATGGGACTGTTAATAGACATAACTTCCACTATTATGCTGATTCCAATCCACATCAATTTAGAATTAACCATAATCAACACAGATGGTCAGTGAATGTGTGGGGTGGAATAATGGGTCAATATTTAATTAGTCCTTATTTTTTCGAAGAACACTTTAATGGAATGTTGTTTTTAGAATTTTTAACAAATCATTTTCCGGTCCTATTACAAGACATCCCCTTAGACTTAAGAAGAACGATGTGGCTTCAAATGGATGGAGCTCCCGCACATTTCCATCGTCAGGTTCGTGAATATTTAAATGTTCATTTCCGAAATCGATGGATTGGAAGGAAATTATTCAAAAATTGGCCCCCAAGGTCACCCGACCTGACGTCACCTGATTTCTTCTTGTGGGGATACATTAAAGGAATCGTTCATAATACACCACCAACAACACCCGACAATATGAAACAGCGTATCAGAGAAGCTTTTCTGAATGTTAGCCCTCATATGTTAGCAAATGTTGCTGAAGGTTTTAGAAAGATGATACGTTTGTGTATAGAGTTTGATGGTCGCCATTTTGAACACTTGATATGAAATATTTCTTGTTTTATATCCACCATTTTTTCTTCATAATTAAACTAATACATATTATTTAAAATATTGAAAAATAAATGTATTTGTTATTAAATCTCGGTGTTTATTTCAATCAATTCTGATTCAATTCTGTCAAAACGCCATAGGCGACTTGATGATCTAATAAATTTCTCAAAATCAGTTTGCAAAATGAAAATGGTGTTTTACTTGAAAACGTAAAGAGTTAGCTATAGGAATGTATACTGGTATTTGATAGACAATTAAATTTGACATCTGCTCTTCATATAAAATACAGGGCATTCCATTTAAATTAAACAAGTTATTACCGATCAAAGATTGTGATTATTTTGCCTTAATTTTTACACACCTTGTATAAGTTAGTAAATATTTCACAAATGCTCTATGAAAGTTATTTAGATGATTTGGTTGAAAACAAGACAACACTGGTTGAGAATTTAAGCATTAAAGCTGATGCTGCATTTTCACAAAATAAGAGATATTTCAAAAACCATAAGGTTTAGGTGAATTAAACCTTTATAGAACTCACCTTTATTTTGATCGTAAATCCCGAAAATGAAATAATATACAGGGTATTCCGTTTAAAAAGTAACAACTTTGATATGTTTCGTGTTTTTGGCACACCCTGTACGACATGAAAATATTTTTAAAATGTAGGGCTAATAGGTCCCTATCCATCGTAAAGAAAAAACTTTCAAAAAATCAAATGCTTTAGCCATAAGGCTTCGTGTCGAATAACGTGAATAACCCTGTATAATATAAATCTTAAATTTAATCGCGAAAGTATCATATACAAGGTGTTTATTATATAAGTACTTGAACAAACTATGAAGAGAAAATCTTTGACTAATTTCAAGATGATTCATATGCACGTGTCAACAAATGTTTCGTTTCGGAGATACAGGAAGGACATTGAAGTTAAAATTTGATTTTAAATCATTTTGAATAAGTTTTGCAAAATATGAATTATTGGTACCAAAGGACCCCGCACTTCTCTTATGGAAAATGGCCTTCGGTTAAATTCCTTGAAATTATAGTATATTGTAGTATTCGATTACCTATTGAAAAGTGTCCATTAACACGATTCTATGACTAGTTTTCTAAATATGGGGTGTTAAAGTTTAAAGTGGCCATTTTTATTTCATTATTTTGTACGCCATTAGAAGATTCAATAACTTTTTTTTCTAGCAGTCATCATTCATTCAATCCCAAACAGTATTCTGATGCTTGAATGAGACCTATTTTTCAATTATCTACAGGGTAATCTTCAAAGTAAAATAAGCCTAATCGATTACCAATATTATTTAGGCCATCGATAATATTTTTCAGTGAAACATGTAACAGAAAATGATGAACTGACCTTTATCGAAAATAATTCACGACCTGTAAGCTCATACTAGGCGATTCAAAATTTTTGACCATAAATGGCTCCGTATTTTTGAGTCATACTGTATATTTCGAAATGGGTACGATTTCTACAGGAAATCAGTTCTGAACATATATCAATTTGGAAAAATCCACCGAGTGATTCGAAACATATAGGCAAAATTAAATTCAGAAATATGGTTTTTTATTTCAACCTGGTTGAAAACTTTCACTGGTTTAATTTTTTCGTCCATCATATCATATTTGATTTTGGGCATGGTCGAATCACATGCCCTACCGCACTTTAAAATTACATTTTTTGCCTTTTTCACCAAATTTTTCATAATTCAATATATGGGAACTGTCAAAACTAAATACAAGAGTTTTTTTCTATTCAATAAATTTCAATTATATTATTTTGCCAATCACCAATTTTCTGAGAATTTTACATGAAAAAATTGCGAGGCCCTAAATCCAGCAATTTATTTTGTATAATGCCAGTTTTTCGAGTAGAATTACCGATAGAAAAATTTTGAGTTCGAGAGGGAAATCGAAGTGACGGTTGTTTCCTAGATTTGAGGAACCGGAATTTTTATCGAGAGTAATACCACAAAAGGTTTTCATATAATCGGATAAACTTGTAATTTGAACATTCGTGGTCATAAAAAGTAGTGAGTCATAAAAAGTCGGAAAGCCGTGAGTATAACAGCCCATCTCACAGTTGATTTCATCCAAATCAGGAATTATTTGACTCATATACTCACCCGACGAAGTTTTTATTTATTTCGTCAATTGTCTTATCACTTCTTCACTTTTTGTGGCCTAAACCCTGTCCAACTGAATTTATTCCACACAGCGACCAACATGCCACACTGTGCGAACTGCGATCAGCAGATAGGTAACACTTCTCATGTGAAATTTACCAGCTATTCCAAACCCGTACACTCTGCATGTATTGGGTTACAGGGTGACGACGCTATGCGCATCACAAGATTGAAATGTAAAAATGTGAAAATCCTCTGCAATTCCTGCAACAACTCTGATGATAAGTTTGAACAACTAAAGACTTTTCTTAGCAGCCTCTGCAAAACTCAACGATTTCCACCTATTCGTACAAATTCATAACCCTTACTGCATCGTAATATCAGAGACATGGCTATCAAAATCCATCCCTGACTCTATTGTCCAGCTGAAAGGTTACAGCATTCACAGAGGAGATCGTGAAAGTGAACACCGTGGCGGTTGGAGTCTGTATCTACCTAAAAACCAATTTCTTTAGTGAATTCAAAATCTTTTCTATGAACAAATCCATACCAGGTGTTGAAAGTGTGTGGTTACATCTTCCAAACCATAAATTTTCGTTCGTCATAGCAGGATTATATCGGCCTCCTGACTTAAATATAAACTCAGACACAATGCTCATTGAGATGTTCGAAGATGCAGGTATCACTCTTCATAACTTGATCATACTAGGCGATTTCAATTTCCCCTCTATCAATTGGGCATCACCTACGTTCTCAGAAAATCGGAATCCTGCGGCACTGTTCTCGAATAATATTCTAGATTCTAACCTCTCCCAACTAATTCATGAACCAACGAGGTATCTATCATATCAGAATCCCAGCCTACTAGACTTGTTGCTTACCAATGATGATGACTTGCTATCCAACATAGATATAATGGCTCCAATAGGTAATTCCGATCACGCAACTATTAGTTGCAAAATACAAGTCATAACAGAATCGATCCCTCGAAACTCTAGAGTTAAATACCAGAAAATCAACTATTCCTCTCTGAGACAACAATTAAGTATGGTAAACTGGAACAATATTTACACTGCACAAAATGTCAACGACAAATGGAATTTTTTTAACGATACTATATCCGCCCTTACTTTACGGTGCACGGAAGAGTTTTTTGTAACAGCAAACAGAAGAAAACCGTATATAACAAACGATATAATTGAAAAGTGCAAAACTAAACGAAGACTCTTGGGTAAATTCAAAGCTGCGCAAAATACACTACATTTCGGTATTCACCGTGAGTTCTCGAACAATCTGTCCAGAGAAGTTGCACATAAAACTGTACTGTACGAGAACTCTCTTTGTAAAAAAGGACCTAAAGCAATTTTCAAGTATACCCGCCAACAACTGTCTACCAGAGTATCGACTCCCCTTCTCAAAAAATCGGACGGCACTCCGTGTTCATCATCGTCCGAGGTAGCTGAAGAATTCGCAAAAATCTTCGAGTCAATTTTTAAGACGATTACTTCTGAAGCTGGAACATTTTGGTATTCGTGGCCCGCTACTCAAATGGATAAAAGGTTTCCTCAGCAACAAAAACTTCAAAGTCTGAGTGGGCGACTCTCATTCCACCCTGCACGACGTTCTTTCTGGTGTTCCTCAGGGGTCTGTCCTGGGCCCTATACTTTTCCTCATATATACATCAGACATCCCATCAATCCTGCACTGCACCCATTCCCTCTACGCTGACGATACGAAACTCTTCTGCAACCCGCTTGATGTCCCGAACCGCTTACAATCTGACTTGAAACATCTGGAAGGTTGGTGCAACGAATGGTTAATCCCTCTGAACCCTTCCAAATGTACAGTTCTGCATATTGGTCGAAGCAACCCGAACACCCAATATCACATCGGTAACATTAGGATCCAACCAGTGGAATCCCAAACAGACCTTGGCGTGACAATAACCCAATCATTGACTTGGTTGGAACACATTGGAAATATGGTAAAAAGAGCCAATAGAACTACTTATATTGTAAGGAAGTCTTTCCAACCCCCGGATACCAGGCTATTTTTACAACTCTATAAAAGTTTTATTCGCCCCCTGGTCGATAATGTCATGGTGTGGTCACCTAATCTTATTAGAGATATCACACTACTCGAGAATGTTACCACGATAGGCTCACCACATTGAATTTACCAACCTTGAAAGAAAGAAGAAAACGGGGAGACCTTATTCAATGTTACAGAATCCTCACGAATTCCTTCTCTGTTGATCTGAGTCACATCTTCTCCTTGAACGCCGACGAAAGACTTCGTGGCCACAGTCTCAAGCTCTTCAAGGAAGAATTCAGAACCTCTACTAGACAACATTTCTTTGCCAATAGAGTTTTCCAGGAAAGGAATTCTCTCGCCGATTATATAGTTACGGCCCCGTCCATAAAGGCCTTCAAAAACAGACTTGACAATCACAACAATGGTAACTAACTAAAGTGTGTATCGGGCGTGGTGTGTTTTTCGAGTGTGTGTTTTTCGAGTGTGTGTTTTTCGAGTACGTATACCACTGTATAGTGTCGTGTAATACGTGTAAAATCTGACAATATTATGATAAGTTTTGTTCTTCCTGGCAGTAATGTTTATTTCTCTGTGTCGCATTTTTGTACTTCTTTATTCAATTTATTTTCTTTTTCTTTGTTGTTTTCATTGAAATTTTGAAATTGTGTTCATAACCGTTTCGATTGTTTTTGGGCATAATAGGTGAAAACCTCTGCCCTTCTTTTGTATTAATGATAATAATAATAATAATGATAATAATAATAATAAAAACTTGGTATAAAGCAGGGAAGGCCAACCATCATCCAAGGCCTTGGTGAGTTGCGACACCACTACCGGTGCAAAACCGGACCGGCAGCCATGGTGCACCCTGGAGGGAATGCTCATTCCTTCTGATGTCGGCCGTGGGTATACTGGGTTAACCCCCCGGTATACCCCACTACTCGGTTCACGATGGACGAGAAAGAGGCCCCCACAACCGACCCCCTCGGATTAGGGGTCATAGGCAAGGTGGTGGGGCCCAGAACGATGGATTGCCACTATAAAACGACCGCAATGAAAACGGACGCCTTGAGTGGACGGATGAACTAAGGGACAGTCTTCTGCATTGCTATGAGAGCAGTGAGCCCGCCCGAAGAGGATACATGGCGAGAATGCATGCTTTGTGGTGTGAAATACACCCAGAGCATGCTGCCTTTTCCGCACAAAACCTGAGGGATTATGTATCCCACCGTCGGGTTCGAGGCTATGTTAGAGCCCCTCCTCAGCCGGTTAACGCAGTGGCAGAAGTGGCAGATATGCCACGCGTCGATCTGGCTGTAGAGGAGGCCCGCATCATACCACCAACGGAAGGCATCAGAACCCGCAGGGCGCTGCATAACACCAAGCCCCTGAAGCCACAACAACTGGCTCGGGTAGAGGCGGAGATTCACGATGTCCTTTCAGAAGAGACTGACATCTGGCAGATCAACTCTGCCGTGTATGACGCCGCTCAGGCCCTGTCCCAAACGGAGAGGAGGGATACCAACCCTCTGATTGGGAGGCATGAGCGACGCATTCACAAGATGGAAGCTAAGATCAGGTCAGCGAGACAACACGCGTCTCGTATCCAGTATGTGGCGGACTACGTGGTGGCCAATAGGCCCTTCACGCCCGCAGTGCGGCGAATTGCCGCAAATTTAAGACGAGCTCACCACACACTAAATTAAGGCGTGCTGTTAACCATCAAACAGCACTGTCTTGATAGGATACGAATGCTGGTGGCTGCAAAAAAGTCACTAGTGAGGCGGGCGAGAAGCATCGCGGAAAACATGAAGTTCCGCGATAAACCTTCTCGCCTATTCCAAGAGCCTCCACGTGTTGTGGAAAACCCGCCGGCGGCTGATCGGGTAGAAACCTTCTGGAAGGGTATTTACGAATTTCCGCAACCACTCAACGTAGATACTCCAGCCCTAGCGCAGTTCGAAGCTTTCTGCAGGAGGCTTCGTCAGCCTGAGCTCAATGAACTGCGCAATCCTTTGGAGTAATGAAATGGACTCAGGAAGAGCTGCGACAACTCGACGTAAAAACTCGCAAAATGATGCATCTTCATAGAAGCTTGCATCCTAAATCGTTTGTTCCACGTTATACTTCCCCAGACAACGGGGAGGCCGTGGACCTTTGAGTTTGGAGTGTCTACATAACAGAATGGTACTGGATGGAGCCTGTAAAGTCATCAGGAGTTCAGATCCCCTTCTCTGCTTGGTATGTGATCATGAAATAGCAGGGATTGGAGCATTTCTTTTCAAGGCAGCAACCCGTGCAGCCGATGAACTCGGTCTCGTATTCGACACTGAACGGACAAACCCAAACTCTATCACCAAGTTGGAACCCGTTCAGCAAAAAGCCCACGTAAAAGCTGCGGAGTGTGAGAGGCTCCTGCAGCTACATAAGGATAAGCCGATGCATGGGGTCTACTTCAAGAACATTGAAGACCTAGGCTTATCCAGAGACCTGACCTTCTCGTTTCTCAGGTCAAGTGGGCTGAAGTCGGAGACCGAGGGATTCATAATGGCCTGCCAGGATGGTGTCTTCAACACTCTCGTCTACCGCAGTCGCTTGATGGGTATAGAGGTCCCTGACACTAGATGCAGAGCGTGTCGTGGGGCAGCTGAGACCATAATGCATTTGCTGTCAGCTTGTCCAGCTTATGCGGTCTCAGCCTATATCCACAGACATAACGCGGCCCTACGAGTGTTGTACTACCATCTACGACACTCGTACGGTGTAGACGAGACACCGGTGTTGCCTTATGCTCCGGGGGATATTGAGTCCGTGGTGGAGAATGAGAAGTGCCGAATCTATTGGAACTATTCATTCCCCACCCTCAGGCAAATACAAGCCAATAAGCCTGATGTAGTCCTCCTCGACCATCAAAGTAGGACGATTTTCGTCATTGAGTTTTCAGCTCCTGGCGAAACGAACATCGTCCGAAAAGAGGAGAAAAAACGGACTAAATATCGAGATCTTCTCTTTGAACTCCGCAGGCTTCACCCAAACCATTCTGTCAAGATGGTGATTGTGATAATATGGGTCCTTGGTGAAATGATGGACACACTGCTCTCAAACTTAAAAATCATACCGGCTTGCCGTGACTTGGCAGAAATCCTAGCCGGGCGAATGCAGAAGGCCGTAATTCTTGGTTCACTCCACCTACTCAGGGCACATGATTCTCGGACCCAGTAATCACTTACCCCATGGACGTGGGGAGTGTTTACTGGGGTTAATGACACACCAGCGCGCCCTCCGGAAGTGTCGGGGCTCCGGAGACAGGGCCTGACTGGGTAATTCCTAACGGATAAAAAAAAAAAACTTGGTATGAGAAGTGCCGAATCTACTGGAATTACTCATTCCCCACCCTCAGGCAAATACAAGTCAATAAGCCTGATGTAGTCCTCATCGACCATCAAAGTAGGACGATTTTCGTCAGTGAGTTGTCAGCTCCTGGCGAATCGAACATCGTCCGAAAAGAGGAGGAAAAACGGACTAAATATCGAGATCTTTTCTTTGAACTCCGCAGGCTCCGTTTACTCAGGGCACATGATTCTCGGACCCAGTAATCACTCACCTCACGGAAGTGGGGAGTGTTTGCTGGGGTTAATGATACACCAGCGCGCCCTCCGGTAGTATCGGAGATCCAGGGACAGGGCCTGACTGGTACATTCCGTATGGAAAAAAATAAAAACTTGGTTGCTTTGGTAATTGACGAGAGGGAATAACATGATAAAATAACGACATCGAAGGTGGAACGATTTTATTTGATGTTATTTGCTCATATCATGATACAAGCTACCAAATTTTAGTGGAACATAATTTAAGTTTATCCGAAACAAAACCTCGAGTGGTATTTAGTGAGATAATTTTATGAATCAAGCAAATGGATTATTAAACAAAAGTACATGATTTGTCAAATTGAATGAATTATTCATTGTACAAAAACTTTCAAACATTTAATGGAAACTGCGACAACTGAAGTTATACCTTCGAGAAAAAAGTAAGTAAGTACGTTTTTATCAAAAGGACCCCGCACGAAAACATATCGTCGGGTGACAGGAAAAACTCACTAAGTACTCTTTCGTTAATAACTTCTAATTTTAAAAAATGTATATAAAAAAACTTCAATACTCAGATGTAAAAAAAAATATGTTTCATCATTATGTTTGATTTGGCTAAGAATTGATTTTCAAATGGATTTGTTTTAAACAGGAAGAAATCTTTAATTATCTCAATTGTTCAAATAGCACTTAGTGAGTTCTTCCTGTCACCCGACGATATGGGAAGTTGGCTCTCGGTCAAATTGGCTGAAATAGTATTATGTTATAGTAGCATGGGTATGCAAGAAAAATGTGTAAGTTTAAGCTAGAAATCACACTGACCGACCAGGATCGACCGTCCGCGACCGTCCACCAACGACCAAGAATTGAAGGAGATCAATGGAAACGTTCAAACACAGATTGACCAAAATTTTCAGCAGATTGGATTTCAAACATGATCTTTAAAAACCGACGATCATTCAGCGTGAGTTATCCGATAAGAATACACGTGATGGAAATTTTGGTCGTTGTTGGACGATCGCGGACGGTCGGTCATGATTACTCAGTGTGCCCGCTGCCTAAATGATTTGTGTCGTTTCTGAAATAAAAGCGGTCAAAGTTCTTAGTTGGGTGGGATTGACATTGGAAAAAACTGTTTTGTTGATCGAAATATGACAAATTCAGGATGAAAATGTATTTATCGAAACTCTCCAATAATAATTTCATTGATTATAGTACATTAGGGTCTATACGGGGCATAGTAAAAAAGTTCGTTTTCAGTATTTTTTTACTAGCCCTATTCCAGAACAGAACAAGTAATATTTTGGTAAGACATCATAGTTTCAGTCAATTATAGTTGACTGAAACGTATTTTTTTTCTCGAATACTCTTTCTAAAATTTTTTTTTTTTTTTATTTTCGTAAATACCTCTATGATGAAGAGATCGTTTTTGACTACAAAAAGAAACACTTTTTTGGTACTGTTGAATAAACAAACGATGAAATAATACAGGGTGCGTTAAATTTCTCTTTTAGGACATTCATAATGTTCTTATTGAATATCTTGAAAACTTTTCGGTTAATTTGGACCTAATTTTACTCATACCGTTCTGAAAATGTCGACTATTATCTATGGAACTTTGTATGTTGCATTTTTAAGATATGCAATTTTAAAGTTTACGGTATTACGATATGTGGGTTTGTTACTATCGACTAAACGAAACTTCAGGGAACCTTTCGATATAGTAAGCTCGGGTAAGTGTGAATTTGGGGCAAGTGTGAGTTTGCTCGCTATCGTCGCTAAACCGGGCGACAGCCCAATGCCATCTATTGACGAATAGCCTACACTCATAATGAATCCATAACCATCATATAAAATACAAAAGAGATGTTGTGAAATCCAAATATTTTCCCCAATTTTCTAACCTACAATTTATCGACCCAAACGAGTATAACGAGTGTATTTCAAGCTTTGAGTGTATTGTTAAAAACTAAGGTGAGAATCCATTTTATACACTTTTCTTCTGCCTAAACAATGAATCTGACTATAGATTGCCGTTTATTCATGAAGTTGTTTTTTTTTACATTTTTCCATTGCATGTCACACTTACCCCGAAATTAAATGTTATTGGGGATAGTGTGATCTATCTGTCCGGGTAAGTGTGAACCTAGTTCATTTGGCCAATCTAAACAGTAATATTTTCTCAGTTATAGTTCGATATTGTATACGGAAATCTCAGAGAGCCAACCAATATACCTGGCCAGATGTGAAAGACATTGATACACTTTCTGAGGATGAAATAACAACTGTGCTTCCATCACCACTCGTCAAAAGATGGGGATCAATGAAATTCTCATTCCATTTTTCAGATTTCTACCTGTAAATTTTTCTTTTCAACAAATGTTCACTTTCACGATTATTTTTTGTTTTTTTCCAATGGGGCAATTCAAATTCAATATTAAAAAGTTCCTATGTTTTGAATGAAGATATCTCGAAACAAATAAATTATGGTGAAAGTTCCTTTACTGTTTACTCACACCTGCCCCAAAGAGAGATTTACGTGCATTAATATCTTTAAATTTGGCCAGAATCACACTTGCCCCAAATTTCCGAGTAAGTGTGACCTATGGAGATGTATATCTGAATATATAAATAAAATTCATAGAATACGTTTTTCAACAGTTTTCTGTGGCGTATTACAAAGACTGATCTTCGAAGTAAATACCTGCAAATTTTCATTGTCAATATTATTTCAGGTTCATCAGATGGACTAAATGCAATGCGAACTAATGAAATTCACGGTCACACTTACCCGAGCTTATAAATTAACTTTTCGAAATCAATTGATTAATACTATAAATAACCCAAACCAGACTCAACATCAAGATTGAACTCAACAATACACGCAAACTCAGGAACAAATTATGAATAACAGTTTCAGATGTGAAAGCTCAAAACTATTAATATTGTTATTGTTACGGTACTCTTCAAAATAATTGGTTGATGTTGATGTCTACAACAATATAAAAGATTATGAAAACTTAAAAAAATTACTTTAAACCTTTATCTTTGGTACCTAGGATATGCTCGCTCATCAAGGAACAATAAAATACCCTAGGCAGGAACCATAAGATAATGTTTGAGATTTCATAAATAGACCAATCAATAACAATCCTTTGAAATATCATTTGAACTTTGGATTTGTAGCTATAGTTTGTTTTTTAGAAAACGTTTATATTGTATACTGATTAAATGCAATTTCGAACAATGTCTGTTATATTAAGTGAGTTTTTTTTCTATTCAATTTATTATTCATTCTTGAGTTTGCGTGTATTGCTGAGTTCAATCCTGTTGTTGAGTATAATTTTTGTTGTATCAAACAATTGATTTCGGAAAGATACGTAATAGATTTCAATTTATCGAAAGATTCCCTAAAGTTCTATTCAATTGATAGTAACAATCCCATATATCGTAATTTTTTAAACTCCAAAAATGCATAGTATGAGTAAAATTAGGTCCAAATCAACCGTAAAGTGTTTGAGATATTCAATAATATCATTATGAATGACCTGAAAAAAAAATTACGCATCCTATATATGAATAAAAGTTAATATTGAACAACTGAATTCATCACAAAGTTACTTTATATTTGGTTCAATCAACAGTACTGATGAACAAATTTTTTTGTTGACACAAATGATGTGTCGATTGTTTTTATTATAGAGGTACTTTCCAAAATTTCAAAAATTCATATTTCAAATAGAGAGAGTTACCAAGAAACAAAATACGTTTCAATCAACTGGAATAGACTGATACTATGTTGTATCACCAAAACATGACTTTTGTTTGTTCTGGATTAGTGCTAGAAAACTATGCCCCGTATAGAACCTAACGTGGGTACTGTCATTCGTAAGATTATAATTGGACATGTTGGCGAGTTCTGGTGAATACATTTTCATACTGAATTCGTCTTATTTCGACCAACAAAACAATTTTTTATGTCAATCCCACCCAACTAAGAAGTTTTAACGAACTTTAACCGCTTACATCTCAGAAACAACAAATAAAAAATCACTAAACGTCACAGTTCTAACGACTCATGCTACTACAACATAATACAATTTCAGCCAATTTGACAAAGACCAAATTTCCCATATTTTTTCGTGCGGGGTCCTTTATTGAAAACGATCTATAGTCAAACCACTGGTTTTTACGGCTCGTGTACCATCAGCTTAACATATTCACTGCTGTCACGGATCCGTGACGCAAGCATATCTATCCTAGTGCTGTCGACCTGGATCCGTTTCAGTAGTCTGGAGTCTGCATTAGTGATGGTTATATTTCAACCATTTCATCATAGACCAACTTGTAGTTACGCTCCTGAGCGGAAACCAAAAAAGATAACAAACAATCCGTATATTCAACTCTTATGCCATCGCTGATTTGTCGTGTTATTAAAAAAAAAGTTCTTCAGTTCCTGGGATGATATATATCCACATCAGCAGCGAAAGTGTTGAAATTAAATTGAACCAGTCATCGTCTTTGAAGAATATGACTGTATCATCGTCAAAACTGATAATATCCAAGTGAGTACTCAATGGGAAGAAATTGTTGGGAATAGAACATTGTAATTTTATTTTAAGATAGATAATAATCAAAACCCACGTACATCTCAACTTTCCCCTGGAAGATAAGTGCAGAAATAGCGGTTTGGTTTCGGGCTAAAACTAAAGTGTATTCATTACTACTCCGTAGTTTCCAAGCAAGTATATATTTTGGGTGAATATTTATATGATGTGGTCTTGAGTGGACATATTTTCCCCAAAGCCATACTGTGACTGTGACATATGACTGTGCTTTTCGAAGAATGTATTCAACGTCTCTCAATCACTTACTCCAAAACTTTGGATTGGATGATAGGTCATTAATTTAAAGCATCTGTCTTACACAATTATCTCCTCTAACATTTCCAATTTCATGTAATTATGATCTTAATGGAATAAATGTTTTATTATTATTATTATTATTATTATTATTATTATTATTTACATTTCATGGAACGGTCATTGGTTGTGTAATATAGTTGGAGATAAGGGTGTGAGGGTATCTGCTTGATAGTGTCAATGCTGGGGGCTTTTTTTTTATTTTTATTTCATTTTCTGTTGTAGGATGCCAAAAAATTAGTTTTTCTAGATAGTCAAATTTTTTTTCATATTTTCAGATAGTTTTTCTCAGGCAGATATGAAGTTATTGTTAAAATTCTTTGCTCTTTCGGCACACATTTTTCCGTTCATTATTTTTGGCGAAGGTTCTTCGTTAGTACATACTTTATTTACAGTTTGCCAACGCTTTTCTGAATCATTTTCCACCTCTTCAATCCAATCTCTGTGATATGACGCTTTATGAGTTTACTACTCAACACTAATTTCGTCGCACTCCAAAATTTTGACCCTATTTAAATCTGAATAACTTTATTCTGCATTGAACAATTTGAATTATGTTCACATTGTTCGCTAGCCCAGTCCTTCAGCTATAATCTCGTACTCCTTCAAAACATAAGGTTCTTCGCATAAAATCGATACAGAGTATTACCTGAAACTGTGCAAAATTTCTGAATCTTCAAAAGGATTCCAAATTAAGAAAAAATATTTTTTTTCAAATTTGACAACAGTAGCATGAAGATGAACTCATCACCTCAAGAGATTTTCCGAATTGTCTTATTATCTCTTTTGTTTACAAGGTGATATAAAAAAATTTACTTTTTGGTTTTGCAGTCATAACTTTTTTCCTCGTCAACCGATTTTCAAAACCATTGATCTTCAATCTTCATCTTGAGTCCATTCCGATCTTCATATCTCTTCATCTGAAGTTTCATCTTCAAAATGAGCTCAAGATTTTGAAAATCGGTTGACGAGGAAAAATGTTATGACTGCAAAACCAAAAAGTAAATTTTTTAATATCACCCTGTAAACAAAAGAGATAATAAGACAATTTTTGTCAACTTTTGTCAAATTTGAAAAAAAAAAAAAATTTCTTCATTTGGGATCCTTTTGAAAATTCAGAAATTTTGCACAGTTTCAGATAATACCCTGTAGCGATTTTATGCGAAGAACCTTATGTTTTGAAGAATGACGAGATTATAGCTGAAAGACTGGGCTAGTGAACAGTGTAAACAGAATTCAAATTGTCCAATGCAGAAAAAAGTTATTCAGATTTTAATAGAGTCAAAATTTTGGGGTGCGACGAAATTAGTGTTGAGTAGTTTATATACAGGGCTATTCAAATTCGTTTCTGTACATGGGGATCTCGTAAACGATAAGAGATAGAGTGTCGGTTGAATCGTGGCAAAGTTGCATATTCCAGAGACCTATTCAATGATATACAGGAAAAACCAAAAAATCCCAAATAATTTTTTTGTCTGTATCTTCTTTATTCGCAAACATTTCGAAAATATGTCCACAGTTTGCTATTGGCACTTGATGTGGGCTATCAGAAAATCTCCATGGATCTTTTATACAGGGTGTCATCTGACTCGGGCCACCCCTATCTTTGAATTTTTAAATACGGTCCTGTATTTATTTTGTAGTTTTTGGATCGTCGACGTACACTTCATACTGAGAAATTTAATTTAATTTTATATTTATGGATTTTTCGGTAATATTTTATTATAATTGGGTGAATTATTCCCTTTCAAATTACGGCCCTGAAAATTGCTTGACTGAGTTAAATAAAAACACAATAGCAACTTTCACGACTCCCCATGTACCATAGTGTTTTTCGAAAGTATTTTTTTAATTTTTAGGTACCAATTCATATTTCCTCACATTTTCAATGCTTTTTTCTACAATGAACTTCGAATAGCAAAACATTTTATGATTATCTCAAACATATCTACAACAAAAATAGATTATTTGTATTTTGATAAGCTGAAAAAGAAATGATAGCAATAATTACATCCGAAACAAACACTATAATTGTAATGAAAATTGAAATGAACTAATTCATATATTTACACAAAAAAAAATAAAGGCGCAATAAATGTTCGAATTAGAGTCCATCCATTTCGAGCCATTTTTTAACTCGTTTTTTCATATCATTTATTGCCCTTAATACACTTCTTTGTTGCATTGTTGCGAAAGCATTCAAAATCTTCAATCTCAAGTCTTCCACATTTTCTATCTCTCCGCCAGCGTAAATCCAATTTTTTAATGTCTCCCATAGAAAATAGTCCAAAATAGTAAGATCTGGTGATCTTGCAGGCCTTATTGGCCCATTATTTGCTATCCATCTATTGTTGAATATGGTATTAAGAAACTAATTAACCTCTCTTTTTAACCTATTAAAGAAACATATAATTTATTTTTGTTGATGATATGTTTCAGATAATCATAAAAGGTTTTGCTATTCGAGGATCATTGTAGAAAACGCGCAGAGCATTGAAAATGTGAGTTCATATGAATTGGTAGCCAAAAATGAAAAAAATGCTTTCGAAAAACACTATGGTACATGGACAGACGTGAAAGTTGCTACTGTGTTTTTATTTAACTCAGTTAACCAATTTCCAGGGCCGTAATTCAAAAGGGAATAATTCACTCAATTATAATAAAATATTACCGAAACATCCCGAAATATAAAATTAAATTAAATTTCTCAGTATGAAGTGCTCGTCGAAGATCCAAAAACTACAATAAAAAATACAGGTTCGTACTTAAAAATTCAAAGACTGGGGTGGCCCAATCAGATGACACCCTGTATAAAAGATTCATGGACATATTCTGATAATCCTCATCAAGTGCCAATAGCAAAATGTAGACAGATTTTCAAAATGTTTGCGAATAAAGAAGATGCAGGCAAAAAAATAATTTGGGATTTTTGTTTTTTTCTGTATATCTCCAGAACCAAAAGAGATAAATTCGATTTTACATCATTGAATAGGTCTCTAAAATACGCAACTTTTTCACGATTTAACCGACACTCTATCTCTTATCGTTTACGAGATCCCCATGTACAGAAACGAATTTGAATAGCCCTGTATATATTCTTCTAAACAGGTAGTATTTTTTGAAACTACCTATCAAATTTCACGCAGTCAGAAAAAAATCATGATCTAGATGATCAAATGCGAGACCGAGAGGAAACAAAGCATTCACTTCACTCCAACTAATCATGGTATTACGAGTGTTTTCTCTTTGTTTGAAGGCATTATGAACTTCTAAATATGAATTCTGTATTCTGTATTCACTGCATACTTGATGAGCGATTCGCTCCAATCTCATCAACATTAAAAAAATAATAAGTGCATAAGATTGTGTGATCCATTCAATCCGTTGTTCATTAGGAATCTAAGGGAAACCTATCACTTCAACCGCCATCGTTTCTAAACTAGGTGGGAAAAACTGTTTACTAATTATTCAACATATCATTGGTTAAATGCTAAACTAAAAATTTCTCTCAGAAATCAAGTATGTGAATTTTTTGTTTCTAAATTATGTGGTCGTACTTAGAATCGTCCATAGAAAAAAATATATATATATACAGGGTGTTCTATTTAAAATTCCCCAGCTGTGATTGTTCTTGCTGAAACTGAAAGTGGTGGAGACCATGAAATATTGAGAAATTTTGGAATTCTTGAATCCAATACCACTCCCAAATTTGAATCTCATACCCTTGGAACTCTGGAAAACATGGCTTGTCTAAATAATTCGTTGACATGGGTATATTCGACTGAAGTTCAAGATTTTATATAACAGAGTAATTCAAGTTGGCTCCTTAGGCATATGAGAAAAAAACAAATCAGTTAAGAAGTACTGTTTTGGTTCTGAAAAATAGTGGTTCTGGGACGTCAGGATTATGCGCAGTTGAATGAAAGTAAATGAATTTGAATCTTTATACCTAGGTGCATTCTTCTGATCAACTGAGCATGATCCTGACATTCCAGAACAACTATTTTTGAGAACCATAACAAAGCTGCTAAGAAAAAATATCACATATTTTTTCCAAATTCTCTGAATGTTTTAAGAATTTCTGAAATGCCCCTCAATCATTCACTATAATAAGTAACGGAAAAAGAGTGTCTATTTTGTGTTTTACATACCCGTTTCTGTTATATCCCATCAACACTGACTACCTATTACTACATTACATTATTGTGAATCTACTTTGTGTACCAACTAAAATTCACAGATCATCAGTATTTTTCGTTCAATAAATGATAGACCACAATGTTTTCCTAGTCGGTCAAAAAATCAAGAATACCCATAATGGCAACACTTATAACACGACCTCAATACATTAGAATTGATTTTTTGATTTTTTGATTGAGTTTTTATCATTCCGTTGGGGTTTTCCAACTGATGTAGACCCGAATTATCTGCTGTTCATGGCAGTCAATAACAATATAAAGCTGACTAGGTTATTTATAGTTCACTTTCATACATTCGCAGTTTGATACTGGTGTGAAATGTGAAGTGAGCGGCTAATTTCCGGTAGCGTGCAGTAGCCACAATGCCGAAGATTGCCGACCATCCATAGACGTACTTACTTACTTTCTTTTATTTTAAATTGGTTTTGGACGATTGGTGTATGAATCAGTTAAATGGAAGTTGGAATATTTTGAAACTTCAATTTACAATAAATGAGATATAATTTCAATCGACAGAAAGGAAGGTGTTTTAATTGCAAATATACTAAACTAACCCATATAAAAACAGAAAAGACTCAGTGGCTGGGCATATAAGAATATAAAATTGATTCCATGAACGAAAATATTATATTTCGTTTGCGAATAAGTCATGAAATTGAATATAAAATAGCACACCGAAACAGCCTATGAGCTATGAGCTTGCTTACAATCCAGAAACAAAGCTCTCTTTTAGCAAGATAATTGATGTTTTGAGTGAAGCGGCTGTTTCTGGTCCTAGCAGATATTCTGCAGTTTTCACGAAGTTCACGCAGTAGCGCCAAATATCACTCTCTGACTTGCCCATCTTTTTGAGTTATACCCCAGGCAGTGCTCAGTGAGTAGTCCCGTTGCCAATTTCAAGTCTTTTTTGTCCAACTCAAGAAGCTGTTCAGCTTTCCTTGGCGATAGGCTCACCAGCCTTTTCACTTGTCTTTGCCCTGGCACTTTTATTCTAGTAAGATTTCATTTTATCCAATTCCCATCGTCAAAATTCTTCTTTTAAGTGGGCTTTGGAGAGTTCACATAAGGGTTATGGGCCGAAAATGGTGTGTTTGCCGCTTCTTTGATAAGGCAGTCTGCTTCCTCATTGCCTTTGTTGCCCTCGTGACCTGGCCCCCACATCAGGGTTACCTGATTGTTTGCTATCAATTGTTTCAGGGTTTGTTTACAGTCCCAAATCAGCTTAGACTCACAAGTGTGTGACTTCAGAGCTTTTAGTGCTGCTTGGCTATCTGTAGTATATATAACAATTCTGATCATAGTTAACGGTCGCTATCTCTTTCAATTATCATTACCATTGTTATTTTTATAATATATATTTTCTTCATTGCTTTACAATATTAAATTCAATGTTAGAATGAGAAAATATGGTAGTGTCGGTAATTGCCCCATTTGCATGTTGAATTTCAGCTTCAGTTTGTTTTTCGTTGTCACAATTAATACTTTATATTAAACAAAATTAATACTGTAGTTAGGTACTCACCTCATTTGCATAAATATTTCGATTTTATAACATATACTTATGACCTAACCTAATTTGTAACCTTCAAGGTACAATTTTGAAATTGAATATTGAATTTCGTATTTCAAATCAATATGTTTACATCTAATGTGTTTTTTTCCTTTAAGTTAAATCTTTATTACAAATTATCAATATCATAACATCACCAACAACACATAATATATTCTTTACAAAATTTAATACGTCAGTTACTTTATAATACCTTAGATACCAATTTCATTTTAAAATCTATTATTTAAGAAAATTGACGTGAATATTCTGACAGTGTTCAAAATTGATAGATACACCTGCACCATTCTTGTCCAAAATGATGGGCACGTCTACTGAATCTTGGCCAGTAACATTCTTATTTAGTTCGATGGTTTCTTCCGATACATGAGACAGTGTTAACAGAAACGTCTCCAATTTGAATTTTTCGCGCAATGGAAATCTTCGTACTCAAATTATCTTCTGAATACGCTTTCGCAACATTGCTCGATTCCCAACCACCAATTTCTTTTAAATCTAATATGTCTCCACTCGTATCAAGAAGAAAAGTTGCTGAATGACCAGTACCTATACCTAGTTGGATTTTCGAGTTTGAGATATGATCAAGTATTTTAGAAAAGAAATGAATACCGCAAGGCTAAACGGTGCATTTTCATTTCTATGTGATACGAACAATCTTCTATGTGGAGTATATGAACTGAACCTTTCCCCATGGGTTTTTAAACAGGAATTGTGATTCCTAGCTTGCTCTCTAGAATGACAACATTTTCCATGCACATTTTCGTTAATTTAATGGTTCTGCAAGTTCTGCAATTCCAATTAAAAAAGCTACTTTCATCATCAAAAATGTCTCGTCTGGGGCAGTACGAACAAATTCACTAACCTGCTCTTTCGAGAATACTTTCGATTTTTTCGCTCTGTATCCCACATTTTTTCTTAATAAATCGTATCAAAGCACCATACTTTTCGATTCCTACTTTTTTCTTCAACTCCAAACAAGCTCGTAATATAGAATATTTAGGCCATAAAGATGATGAAGAGTATTCATTTGAGAGTTTCACAAAATGTGCAAGGGTAAAATTCCGTTAATTCCGCTATCAACAAATTTTCTTTTGGAACTTACGTAGTTTGGCCTCCTGAACAAAAATCCAAATGAAATTTTTGGCGGTCTCAACTAACTTCGGAGATATGGGCCTATTTTTGAGTGATGACTGGCATTTTTTAGGACACATTGCTACCGCGGAAAAACACTCAAAATTCTTCATTCTTCAAACTGACACAATGTACACACCCTAATTGATTTGTTTCACACTCTTTCTTCATTGAAAACGCTACTTTTTAGGAAAAAATCTCATCCTTCTTTTATGATCACTTAACCAACAAATCTAGGCAAAATGGTTAGGGAATTTTATTCATGTCAAGTTGGTCTCTGGAAAAAAATTGAGTGAATGCTTTCCTATTCATGTTGAAATCAAATACCTGGAAAAGTTGGCTGTGCAAATATGCAAAGTTCAAAGTTACCAACTTGACATAAATAAATTCACTAAACATTTCACATTAATGTGTTGATTTGATGTTTTCAAAAGGAGGTTGAATTTTTGGATAGACAATGCCGTTTTTAATAAAAATATAGTGTAAAACGGGTGAATTGGGGTGTGTACATTGTGTTAGTTTAAAGAAGGAAGAATTTTGAGTATCTTTTCTGTGGTAGAAATGTGTCCTAAAAAATGCCAGTCATCACTTAAAAATAGGCCCATATCTCCAAAATAAGTTGAGATCGACAAAAATTTCGTTTGGATTTTTTGTTCAAGATGCCAAACTACGTTAGTTTCAAAAAAAGGTTTGTTGATAGCTTGTGGCTATTAGTTAACGGAATTTTACCTAAGCAAGTAATACCGTTTCTTTAGCACCCTGAACCTGTTTTGTATTTCGCCACTTATGAATCTGGAGGTATTCTTTTTCCTAATGGATTTTTGATCTATCCGGAAGCAAATCTCATCTCACATTATTGGCAGCTGCAATTATATTTTCAGGAATATCAATATCTGCCATGAGTTTCGCCACAGTGTTTAATAAGTTTCAATTAAGACTATATTAATTTTTATGGCACGCTAAAATGACCGTGACAATAACGAAAATTGTTGACTTTATTTTCTCATCATCGTTGTCAATAAAGCTTTGAATGTAACTAGATTATTATGCAATTTGAATGAATCTCGGAAGTTTTATCAGGCGACTCGGCGCGAAGCGCCTCGTCGCCTGGCAACGTCCTCGATTAATATAAGTCGCATAATAATTTCGTTACATTAGCAGCTATAAGTGACTACCCTTGAGAATGTTTCTCCTATGGCAACATGACCGTAGTTAGACTTACAACCATGTGTACGACATTACTCCCACTGTCAATGTCTATCTCTGTCCTACAAATCGATGATACTTGTCGGAATGACAACATTGGTGAATTTATGAAAGAATCGCTCAATCTTGTTTGTTCTATAATCCAAGCACACAACGATATCCCTGATAAATTGTAATCTAAAACGACAATGAGGACGCAATCTGGAACCGATTACACATATATTTTGCGATTTCATTTAGTGTGCAGGGATAAAGACATTAGTTGTCATTTTATTAGCTGTCAGAATAATCTGTTAGGACGTGTTTCAGTTGTAAAGAAAGAATGAAATATGGCAAATCCTCAAGTGCCAATTGATTCCAGTTGAGTATTCAACTATAATTTCAGACCAAATGAATAGCATTTGGATAAGTGACACATTAATTTGTTTAACGCATGATTTTCCTTGGATCAACTGTAATAGAATTTGATCAAAGCCAACAAATTTGATCAAAACATCCGAAACTAAACGATTTGTTACAAGAGCATCACCATTTCGTTCAGTTTACGGCATGATATTCCTACTTTTATTTGCCCTATTTGACATTCCAAATAGCAGTTATGTCATGTTACCAAAAAGAAATTAATGACTTCAATAATATATTCCTATCTTATTGATTCTCTCCAATATTCCAGCCAATAATAATACTTCAGTCTCTGTGAGATCCACCTGAGAAATATAAGTTTTAATAAAATTAGACTTCTTGTTGTTCCAGAATAATTGGTTAATGAAGGGGAAGTATTAATTGATGCTCAAGTTTCCAACAATATTGGTTTTCACTCCGCGGGGAGCATGTCTTCTTCACAAGTAAGTAAACAAGTGATCGAATTATTATAGTACGAGCAGAGAGAGAATTACAAAGGTCTCGATCCACATTTTCTACACATTTGCTAATTGAGGATTGACAGAGCGTTTTATGGTGGAGTTTATGTAATGCATAGTAATGCAAGTTCTTGACTTAGTCGTTCCCATAGGATTGAATCCACAAAAACTAAGAGAGTATAATATACCTTATCCTGGCGGAATTTTACAAAAACTTTTGATGAGAAGTATTATAGAGTTTTATGCGTTCATGTATAAGTAATTTCCATTTCAATGAACTGTTGTTTTAATCATATTATCTTCTTTCATGGACTTTTCGAGTATATGTACACAATATAATAGCATATATAGAAATTATTAGTTGTTGAAAACATTTTATTGAAAATATTAAGAATACGTAGCATAATTCCAAAATTTACCGAGGATTTTTAAATTGTCGTAACTTTGGATAAGCTGAAGATGAAATGATACATTTGACATATTTTTGAATCTAAAACACTAAAATTTAGGGCTCAGATGCTTCAGATGTTATGTTCTTGATTTTTTATATCTCATGTATATTCATCCAGGTTGACAATTAATTATATATTGATCTAGCAGTGATTGAATTCAACAGGGAATTTGATACAAAATGGGAGTGTCATATCGGTAATTTGCAAAGTGAATGCGGAACATTTCATTGGTATATGGTGAAGCGAAGTTTCAGAATAGTTATTTATGCAATAAAGATCACAATGACGATCATTATGGTAGTAACTGTGAGTATAACACGGCGTACACTATGATGATCGTTTAAGATCCAAATTACATACAACACTTCATCTGCTGGTATCAATAAATATAAGTATACATAATTATCGAATTCTTGATATAGTTTTTTTGAAACTACCGATACCTGCGAGTTATTCATTATGAAAAATAGGGAGCAAGCTGTGCCATGGCGCAAACAAGATCGAAACCTCCCTTGTTGTTTGCGCCATGGATACCTATTAACTGATTATATTGAATCACTTTTTCTTCGTCCTCATGCAATTTTAACTGCCTGTTTATTCAACTGAAGATGAGCATTGCTTTGCTCGAAAATATGTTTTTGAATTATGTTTGACGCACTCTTTGACAAGGATCAGCTACGTTGACAACACCCTATATCTCTAATCTGGGGTTTAAATAAATATGTGGAGACGACTTTGACTTTTACTTAGTTTCGTGTAACATTGAGAGGATCTTATTGGATTTCGAACTATAAATGCACTGTCACCTTTGGCTAATTTCGAGTCACAATTCGCGAAACAGTTTAATGTCTCCAACTGACATACGGGGCACTGAATGTACGTTTTTGCAGTAATAGTAGAAGTCACTTTCCGATTTGGAACATGATAGTGAAGCCCATTACCATCCCAGATATAATTTTGTGTTGACTGAGGTGTCACTAGCCCGGGAAGAAGTTCGGCATTAGCAATGGGTGAATAGCTTCAAGATTTATTGCTATTTTAAAAATATTCCGGGTTCCATCACCAGTGGAACACTTTCTGCAATGCACAATTCCTTGCCGTTTTAATACCAATCGATCCAATATGCGCCATAATCGTTTTCTTTTCTTTCCTCTCACCGCTATTACCACGTCAATTTCAACCATAAATTCAAAGCTGTTTACTCCATAGGGCACAATAATGTTATGAATCTAACCGACAGTATAAGGTTAGGTAATGGAAAAACATCATGACTCAAGCCTTAAAAATGTGCTCTATAAAGAATGATGATGATACTACCTGTGTAATAGCCATTTCGACGAGGATAGAAAATATAATAGCCTAATTAAATGTGTATTGAGAAACGGGTGAATGAATTGGGAATCAAAAGGTCATTTTCGCTGTATAGGGAATTTTCATTGATAAAGATATTTTTCAATAGAAATATTTTTCAATCGAGATAATTTCCTGTGACCACACTTTTGACAGCTGGTTTCGTAAATTTCAGCTCTATTTACAGTTGGAATTTTGATTTCTCGATTGACCAGTAGCAGTTGTAGTCAAGATATTCCTGCTCGCAAATCATTTCAAGTATTGTTCCAAGCAATTCGAAACAGCATAACTAAAAGTAACATTATTAATCAGCTTGTTAAAATTATTCGAAAAGATATATTCACAAACACCAACAATTTCTTAATAGATGTATTTGGAACCAATTTTATTTATTTTATTTATAAATGACATTATACATCACGTCCAAAATTGTAAGCTGAAACTTTTTGCGGATGATACCCTACTTTACTCTCTGGTGAAAAAAATAATCTGGAAAAATTCTTGAACGAAGATCTTCAGAATATATTCAACTGGATTTGTGATAATGGACTCAAAATTAATGTTAAGAAGACGAAATTCATGATTATATCCTCGAACGCAAATATAAAAATGATTGAAGAAATTAAAATAAAATTTAACATTCAACTAAACGGGGAAAGCATTGACGAAGTAAAAATGTTCAAGTATTTGGGAGTGATTATTGATAACCAACTAAATTTTAACAGTCACTGTGACTATAATAAAAAGAAAATGGCTTGAAAAATTGGTTTCATATACATAAAGTGTCTCATTTTACTAAACTAACAATATACAAGTCAATTATCGCACCGCATATCGATTATTGTGGCACTTTACTAAGTTTCCTAAGTAATGAACACATTAATACACTGCAAAAAATCCAGAATCGTACAATGAGAGCGAATATGAATTGTAAAAGGCGTACACCAATCACAACAATGCTGAACACACTACAATTAATGAACATCAAACAAAGAGTTTCATATAATACACTGATTTTCGTTTATAAATTCATATTTCATATTTATCAAGTGAGCTGAATTATATTCAAGATGTACATTGTCACAATACAAGAAGGCACGCAGCAAACGATTTTTAAATAAATTCTGGAAATGTTTTTTATGATACTTTATTTACAAAAGGTCTAGTCTTGTTCCACGATTTGCCTTGTGAAAAGAAAAGATGTGTGTCACTTGATAGTTTTAAATATTCGTGTGTGTTATTCGTTAAAGAAAATTACTAATTTAGGAAGGAGTGAACCGTAAATTACTCAGTGATCTGCTCATTTATATATAGATTTTTCGAGAAAGAGAAATTATTTCGAGATTTCTCGATCTCGGAAAAATATATGTGCTGCAATAACTCACAGCTCTAAATAAGCCAGACACGAGAAAATAAAAAACTGTACTAAGGAATTTCAGGGTAAAGGAATTCCATAAAGGGAAAGGGCCATAAATTCAACTTTATTTCTGTTGTATTCTTTTAATATGTTAGTCCAAGGTTATTATTATATTACTTCTAAGGATATTCTCATGGCAGACTTATGGCACCATTTTTGCATAAATTTCACTATGCAGTACTGCGACCACTGCTATTGAGATATGAATCGAAAATTATCAATTATGGTGTGAAAAAAATGAAATGCTTGGAAATAGACTAAACACGCCCAAAGTTAATAAAGAAACTATATAATCAATATTATTCTTGGACATGAAAAAATGTTGAAATTATGTCGTGGAACTACTTGACACACAAATTTTAGTGTGCTCAGTCGAGAATGGCACCAGCCTTTCCTCGTATGTGGTCTTAAAGGTCTTCACCTCTCAGAAAGAAGGTTGTCAGAAACGATTTGTTTTTGGTTGATAGAGTGATGTATGGGTCTATGGAGAAAAAAATAAATTTGGGCATTTTTGTTGATTGCCAGCATCAAAATGAACGAATATTTTTGTGTGGTTTCATCCCATTATTGAAGTCTTTCAATGACTTAGTTGAAGATCCATCTCACTATTTTTTCAAATCTTCAATTTTTGTTTAAATAATTTTACAAGAATATGTTGTTTTCGGCAAAAACAATGCGAGATGATTTATATCTACAATGTGTTATTTAAGTACGTGGCCAAACTTCGAAGAGTGATTATTTGAATGATTTTAAGACTAAAAGTTTATATAAAGATAGATCCGGTAATGCTTCGTTTTCAAGATACAGAGTGTAATTTTTTTTTTAAAGAAATCTTTTTTTCGTAAATATCTCAATAATCCTTCAACCGACTTTATTGAAAGGGTCGTTAAGGGCTGATCTAGCCCTAAATACCGGGTGGCTACGGAAGTATTGCCTACGGAATATCTCAGTTATTGTATGAAGTAGGTTTGTGAAATTTGGAGCGTCGATATAATGACATAAGAGCTAGAATTTGAGCATATTGACATGTCGAAGTTAACTTCCGGTCTGACCGGAAGTAACATCCACTTTCTTATTTTAAATGGAAACCCTATTTTTTTTTCTTTTCGCTTTATTCAGCATTCAATTCCCTTTCTAATGACATATCACAAGTTGTTATCTAACCAGAAACTAGATCAGAAAAAAATTATTATTGAAATTCACCGAGTAGGCCGTGGAAGCAAAATGAAAGCCAAAAATTGAAAAGTTGGCTATGGAAACCATACGTCACTTGATAACAGTTGCTACTACTGTGATATTTTATTGTCATTCGTCGGCGTTATAAAAAGCCGCCTAAAAAAAATATCGGAAAAATTGGGAAAAAAACAATACTCTGTAGGTCCATAACTTAAATAGGAACATACAACTTTTTCTTGCCTGTACTATTCAGAATAACCATTCCTTTCTAATGATATAATAGAAAGTAATTTTTTGAAATGAAATACCAAAAAATCCAATTATTATTATTCAAATAACAAAAAATCAGATTTATCGAAAAAAAATATTCAAATTGATAGGATTAAAGATAAAATAAATTCAAAACAAATATTCGAAATGCATTCCCTCAGCGTCAATACATTTATTGACTCTGGTGATATTTTCATGTAAAACGTTTCTCAACATTTGGGGCGTGATATCTTGGAAAGCTCTACGAATTTTTACTTTTAGCTCATGTAGAGTTGTAGGCTGTGTGGAATACACCCTATTTTTAAGATGCCCCCATAGAAAAACGTCGCACGGAGTAAGATCAGGTGACCTTGGTGGCCACCTGACTGGACCATGGGTTGTTATAAGTCTCTCTTGAAAGCGATTTTGAAGATAATTTCTCGCTATTTTTGAATTATGCGGAGGGGCGCCATCTTGCTGGAAGTACATTCTCTCAGTTATTTCCGCTGGTAGTTGGTTAATGAATTCCGAAATTTCATTCGTTAAAAAATTAAAGTATCTCTCTCCGGTTAGTTGGCCTTGAAAAAGAATGGGGCCAACAATATGAGTTCCAACTATTCCTGCTCAAACATTCACACCAAATCTCTCCTGGAAGCCACCTTGTCGAAACCGGTGCTCGTTTTCTATCGCCCAGTACCTGAAACAAAAGACCGTTCACACTTTTAGCACTTTACACTTCGACTATCGACAATAATCCAAATAAAGTACAGTACCTACCTTGTATTATTCCTGTTAAATAATCCATTGTTGGTAGATCTTGACTCATCCGTAAACAAGATATAAATAGGTGATTCTCAGCATTTTGTCGAAGAAACCAATTACAATATTCCAGGCGCCTTTCACCGTCATTTTCATACAAATGTTGATGCAACTGATACTTGAAGAATTTAAATCGATGTTTTTTCAAAATTTTCCTAGCAGAGTCCTTACTTATAGCTAATTCGGCGCCAATCTGCCTTGAGGAAATTGTGCTATCATATTGTAATGAAGCTAATACATTAATTTCAGTTTCCTCATTAATAACAAATGCTTCTTGGTCTTCGTGAACATCAGGCTCAGTTCTTAATTTTTCTTCAAGCCACTGGAAATACCTTCTTGACGGTTGCTGCCTCCCTGGATATCGCTCTAAATACAATCGTTCAGCGGCACAACATTCACCATAAATGAGAAGCATGTCAATTTGTTCGGTTCGTGAATAACGGGGCATTTTTTGAATATTCCACTAACTGATTTCGATTTCCAAACCCTTTTAAAATGGCAGAATCAAAAACACTACTTCGAACGTCAAAATAATATGGATAGCAGCGTTCGTGAGAGCTCTCGTTTCTTTTTTGTTTCATTCCAAAATACATCTTAATCAGCCTACTTGTTAATATTTTGGTTCGAATGATTATTGCAATGGAATAATTATTCTGAATAGCACAAACTTCGTCCATAGGTAGATATTAGAATATCTATGGACGATGGCACAGACCAAGTACGTTTATGTTCCTATTTAACCTAGAACCTACAGGATATAATTTATCATTCCACATTATTTTTTATGTTATTTATGCGTATGGCGATAATAGAGCAAGAGCAACTGTTATCAAGTGACGTATGGTTTCCATAGCCAACTTTTCAATTTTTGGCTTTCATTTTGCTTCCACGGCCTACTCGGTGAATTTCAATAATATTTTTTTTCTGATCTAGTTTCTGGTTAGATATCAACTTGTGATATGTTATTAGAAAGGGAATTGAATGCTGAATAAAGCGAAAAGAAAAAAAAATAGGGTTTTCATTTAAAATAAGAAAGTTGATGTTACTTCCGGTCAGACCGGAAGTTAACTTCGACATGTCAATATGCTCAAATTCTAGCTCTTATGTCATTATATCGACGCTCCAAATTTCACAAACCTACTTCATGCAATAACTGAGATATTCCGTAGGCAATACTTCCGTAGCCACCAGGTATATCAAAAGTATTATGTCCGATGACGTCCGGAAGGCACCATAATCAATATTTTTGACAGAAAAAATGTGCGCCACTGATTTTTTTGCAATTTTTGTATTTGTATCACATCGAGCAACTGAAATTACAACTTTCTTATGTCAAGATTTTTTTCGTATCTTGCTTTCTTTTTGTCCCTGGGACAAAACAATAAAACATTCTAACAACTAAACTATCAAAAACTGGGGTGTTACTAATAGTTTTTTTTCTATTCCAGTCTTGGCATGTTTATCAAATTTAATGCAATAATAATAACGATAATACGAAAACGACAATTTCTTTTAAAAATTTTGACACACTCTATCTTGAAAACGAAGCATTATCGGATCTATGTTTATATGAACTTTTCTTCTTAGAATCTCTCGAAAAATTACCCCTTCAGGTTTGATCACATACTTACATAAACCCTGTGTAGTAAGAAGTAGTTTATAATGAAATATGGTGGATTACATAATCCAATCTTCCGCAATGAAACCTATACAATAGGTAAAGTCGTCGGCAAGTATTCAACAAAAAACAACTACTGCCCCCTACGACCATTGAATTATATTTGTTTAATACTTGGCAAAGTTTTCTACAAGAACCACTTTGCAATGCATTTCAAATATCAAAGCTGAAATTATTTTTCGATTTAATTGGGGGAACACCTCCGTACCGGTTTCATGGTCATTGCCAATCATCAGCGAAGGCTAGTTCGACCCAATTGAATCGAAAAATCCTTTCATCCTAATTGGAAATCCCTGAGACAAACACTGAGGTATGAATTCAGCGCTATCTCTGGGTTCCACTTTAAAATGCACTCCGACTACGTGTCGACTTCATCCTGAAGCCAGAAACATCATGAAAGAGGGGCGACACCACTTGACGGAAGACCATAAAACTAATAATGAAATATGGTGGATTACATAATCCAATCTTCCGCAATAAAACCTATACAATAGGTAAAGTCGTCGGCAAGTATTCAACAAAAAACAACTACTGCCCCCTACGACACGTAGTCGGAGTGCATTTTAAACTGGAACCCAGAGATGGCGCTGAATTCATACCTCAGTGTTTGTCTCAGGGATTTCCAATTAGGATGAAAGGATTTTTCGATTCAATTGGGTCCAACTAGCCTTCGCTGATGATTGGCAATGACCATGAAACCGGTACGGAGGTGTTCCCCCAATTAAATCGAAAAATAATTTCAGCTTTGATATTTGAAATGCATTGCAAAGTGGTTCTTGTAGAATACTTTGCCAAGTATCAAACAAATATAATTCAATGGTCGTAGGGGGCAGTAGTTGTTTTTTGTTGAATACTTGCCGACGACTTTACCTATTGTATAGGTTTTACTGCGGAAGATTGGATTATGTAATCCACCATATTTCATTATTAGTTTTATGGTCTTCCGTCAAGTGGTGTCGCCCCTCTTTCATGAAGAAGTAGTTTATGATGATACGAGAACGTTACATCCTACTTCATCAAAAACGTTGCTGTAAGCAAGCTTTTTTGACACTTAAATAGCAAAAAACTATGAATGAGACGATTGATTGAATCGCTGATATATTATGAGGATATAAGAAAATTCGTTGGGAAATAAATGAAGTTGCTATGCTTTTTGAGGCCTCAACAATGTTGACATAGATTATAACATCATAACATTACCTCTTTACAACGTATGAACTACCTATGTATTCTCAGCTACGTCGTCACCGGTTCAAGAATAATACGCCTGAGGATATTTCTTGCTCGGTAACCTCTGAAGCAATCCAACATTTATGTGATAAGTTTTCAGTTTTGCGATTTAAGTTATTAATTATAGAAATTAAACAAAATGCGAAACAAGATTGAAAAATAGAGCTTGAATTTTACCAAATAGATTGTTTGTGAGGCATGACCGGAATATTAATGGCAATGCCAGATTCGTGCTAAAAGGAAATCTAAACTTATTAAACTTGATGAGAAAAACATAAAACTTCAAGTTTGTCTCAGCCGTTGAACTCCGATGAAATTATAGTATACGAAATTATTACAATAATGAATTAATTGCAACTGGGTTTTTCATTTCATATCAACAGTTCGCAGGAAACTGTTCTGACATATTAGTATTATAATAAAAATAGTAACAATAATAAGGATGAACTTTTTTTAGTTCGACTAGACTTCTCGAACAACTTGCTCCAGGCTCTGGTGGGCTAAATAACTATTGGTGGAGAAAATTTCCATGCAAGAGTTTTCAACTCATGGCTAGATGGAGAGCAGCAGATTCCGGATTAGTCTGTCGGAGATCTATCTGATCCTAAGAACTACAGACCGATAACATGCTTGAATGTATGTTATAAAATGTTCACCCGCATCTTATACATTCGAATACACTCCGCAGTTAATACGGTATATGAACGGATATATGAGCAAATAGGATCAAGGAAAGGGGTCGCTGGCTGCAAGTAGAACCTGGTGATCGGCAGATGTATCACGCAGGGCTCCTTGCAGTATAAGCGGAACCCTTCAATGGCTTGGGTCGATTATCGCAAGGCATTTGAAACAACATCGCATGAGTTCATCATAGGGTGGAGGGAGGACTAGCTTCACCATAACGTATGGTCAAGTCAGAGTCTAAAGAGAGCAGGTTATCTTTAGGAGCACTCTTCTCTTCTGCTTCTCCCTTTTGCCATTGCCCGTTGTACTTCGAAAAACCCGCGGATACAACTGCGGCACTCCCATCTGTTCTATATGGATGACCTTAAACTATATGCTTCTGTGGAAAAGGATCTTCATTGAGACTTAAGGGTAGTGCAAGACTACACGCATGCTATCGGAATGGAGTTTGGGATCGGCAAATGTACCATGGTTTATCTGAAAAGAGGATTGAAGCATCCTATATCATCTGTATGCATCTGTATCAGCATATACTCCGACAGATCTGGTCTGTGAACCGTAGGGGGAAAACAAAGTTGCTGCAAGTAATATGCTCGCCGTTCCGATTTTACTCCTTTGGAGTGATGAAGTGGACTCAAGAAGAGCTGCGACAACTCGAGGTGAAAACTCGCAAAATGATGCATCTTCATAGGAGCTGGAATTCTAGATCGTTTATTCCACGGTTCCAGACAACGGGAAGGCCGTAGACTTTCGAGCATGGAGTGTCTACATATCAGAATCGAGCCTGTAGAGTCATCAAGAATTCAGATCCCCTTCTCTGCTTAGTAAGCTATCATGAAAAAGCAGGGAATGGAGTATTTCTTTTCAAGAAAGCACTCGTGCAGCCGATAAACTCGGTCTCGTATTCGACATTGATCGTGCGAACCCAAACTCCGTCGCCGAGTTGGAACCCGTTCAGCAAAGAGTAAACGTCAAAGCTGCGGAAAGTGACAGTCTCCTACAGCTACATAAGGATAAGTTAATGCTTGGGATCTTCTTCAAGAACATTTAAGACCTTGGTTTATCCAGAAACCTGATCTTCGCATTTCTCAAGTGGGCTGAAGTCGGAAACCGACGAATTCATAATGGCCTGGCAGGATGGTGTCTTCAACACTCTCGTCTAACGTTGTCGCGTGATGGGTTTAGAGGTCCCTGACACCAGATGGAGAGCGTGTCATGGAGCAGCTGAGATCAAATGCATTTGTTGTTAGCCTGTAAAGTTTATGAGGTCTCAGCCTATATCCAAGCATAACGCGGCGCTAATAGTGTTATACTACGTACGATACTCGTACGCTATAAACAAGACATCAGTGTTGCCTTATGCTCCTGGAGATATTGAGTCCGTTCCCCACCCTTAGGCAAATACAAGCCAATGAGCCTGATTCCTCCTCAACCACCAAAGTAGGACGATTTCAGTCATAGAGTTCTCGGCTCCTGGCAAAACGAACATCGTCCGAAAAGAGGAGGAAAAACGGACTAAATATCGGGACTCACTCTCTCAACTTCGCAGGCTTTACCAAAACCACTCTGTCAAAATGGTGGTTCTGATCATTGGGGTAGTTGGTGGAATGATGTACACATTGCTTTCGAATTTTAATTTTATATTGGCTTGCCATGATGCGGCAGAAATTTCAGCAGGGCGAATGTAGATGGCCGTTAGTTTCACTCCGCCTACTCGGGGCACATGATTCTCGGGCCCAGTAATCACTTACCCATGGACGTGGGAAGTATTTACTGGGGTTAATGACATACCAGTGCACCCTCCAAATGTATCAGGGCTCCGGGAAGAGGAGTAAATTCCTGACGGATGGAAAAAATGGACTTTTGAGTTCGGAGGAATGGAGTAATAATAATAATAATACTCCCTCATTAAAACTCGTTGAGTGTACCCAAATAAGGCGTAGCCTGTGCGGGAAGAGGACGGCTATTATTATTATTTGCCGTGGCGCTCCGAGGCGACTTACTGATTTTTTGTGGCCTTTTCACTTCTCAGATGTAGGAAAACCTACAGCATCACTTCGGTAATCAGGAGTTCAGATTTCCTTCTCTGCTTAGTCTGCGACCATGAAAGCAGTGATTGGAGCATTTTTTTCCAACCATCCTATTGAAATTGTGATTCTGAAAATAGGAGTCCTTAGGGGAATGACGGCTTACCTTAATATGGCAGAAATCTTAGTTGGACGAATGGAAAAGGCTGGCATCATTGGTTCACTCATCCTGCTCAGGGCACATGACTCACAATACTCACCACACGGTATATCGAGTAGTATTTGGGGTTAGTGATCCAGCGCGCTCTCCAGAATTATCGGAGCTTCGAAGACAGGGCCTGACTGGGAAATTACCAACAAATGAAAAAAATACCTTTTTCAAAGTTTTAGCCTATGCGGGTAAGGGACAGCTTTATTAACCGTAGCGCTGCTAAGCGACCCCGGTGGTCGGTGCGCATTCCAAAGAAGCACCAGACGTCGGTATTAGGATCTAAACAACTTACAACACACTTGCTTTATGGCATGTGGTCGCCTATTGATTCCGATGAAATTTAGAAAAATTATCTCATACCCAAGATTCGAACCTGGCCAAGCACTCGTGGATGTTCCAACGGCTTCTCTACCGACCACTCATAATAATGACTATGTTGAGCTATGTTAAAGGTCTTGACGTCATTATGTTTCATCATCTCGTTAGGGCCCGAAGAGTATCGTGACTCCTGAGGCACTATAATAGTTGAAGACGCTTGTTCTGCGAATTCCTGTACCCCATACCAGATTGTACAGTTGCAATGGAATTGGTTTGCTGGACTTTGGAGTGGCTTTTCCCTCCACAAATATATCATGTATCCTATAATCCAGTGCCTCGCCTTTTCCGATTATTCGGTACGCTTTGTGGCAACCCTCCAACCTCGAACAATGTAATGAAATGCATCGAGTCATCAGCTACAAACACAATTCTTGTTTAGTGTCCCGTGAGACGCACTAGGTAATTAAATCAATACAGAAAATTACTTAGCCGTTAATTAAACTCGATACGGAAACCCCCAGTAGATTTTCATATGGATGTCATTTCCATGCCCCCAATAAGCAGTAATTCCGAAAGCAGCAATGGGTATTTATATAGCAACTTGCAATCAGTGTATACAGTTGTATACTGGTCATTCATTACCTAACACAGAATTCTCGGATGGAACCAGGTCATACACGTGACTTAATTTGTACGCCACGGTCATTCATTAGACAATTCCATATTGTCCACAAAATACAGAGTGAATACAGTTTTCCCTTTTCTCCCATGAAAAAGGATAATACGGACGTTATATTTTCTTTTTTTGGTATCTAGAGAAACTTGACAGCTACCTAACTCATATCACAATGACATAAACAGTGTGTTTCACTTCTCATAGGAACACCCCCGTATCACACAGGTGTATTATTAGTAATTCGGGAATCCTGAACATGAATCCGAATGGATTTTTGGACAATTTTGCGCCTAATATAACTTTTTGGAGAAATGTGTGGTTACATCGCTGCTGTCGTGCAGTGTATATCACGTAAGGTGACCCCTTTACTGAAGAGATTTGATCTCTAGTGTATTGCTCCTGAGAATTCCATGATTTTTCGTCAAAAAAAAAAACACTGAAAACCGTGTAACACAGACTCATGGTACACGCCATTCTCTCCGTTGTTGCAAAAAGCGCGTCTTATGACTAGGATGACATATCGAGAGAAATTCAAAGAGCAGTCTAGAATAATCTCCATGTTTTTGGCACTATCAGTAGAGAAAATGGCCACATCTTCATATCTGATATTCCGCTCCACTTTCCTACCGAACAAGTTCGTCACAAATTTAATGGGATTTATGTAGAAAAAGGTTTTGGTCTCTGGAAAGGACAGATGAATCTGCATCGGCATGAAAATAGCAGTTGCTAAAACGTAGGAAAATGATTTTGAAAATCATATTTACAAAGAATAAAGAGTAATGAACACAAAATCGAACCCTGCAGAACACCGTTCTCAATAGATAGATAAAATTCAGAAATGTCTCTTTCTACCATGATCGCTTGCAGTATACCTATATTGATGAATAGTGAAATAATGATACTGCACTGAGGGAAAATCCAATGATATGTAGAATAGCTAGCAGAAGCTGGTTCAATTACATCGAAAGCTTTAGTGAGTCGAGCATGACCAATGTTATCATGTGTTTACGGTCCACTGTCGTGAGGATTTGATCCGTGACCTTGAAGCTGAGATATGAAGCCAGATTGGCAAGAGGGTATGATATTGTGCTTCTCCAAGTGCTTTTGATTTCGTGTCCTCTGGATTAGATTCTTTAGGCATTGGTAGATTATAGGCATTTTAATAACAATTGCGGAAAGTGGTAGTTTTCCGCACGCATGGATTAGAAAGAGTATTTTTTCTACGAAAGCACATTGAAAATATAAATATTATTTCAACATACAAAACTTTCAATGAAAATCCACTAATTAATAACAATGTTGATGTTAAAAATACAATTTGTTGCATTCTGCAAATGAGAAAAACCTGTGCAGACAGTTAGTCGGTGGTAACTGGTTGTTAAGAGTAACACTGCAATAACAATGCAAGTTGTCAGTACATGAAAGGATTTTATTCGAGATGGTTTTCTTCTACGAAGTCCTCCAAATAACCTTCAGTAACATCAGTTGACTTCCAGCCTCCAAAACGTTTTATGTTGGTTATCCCTTTGCCTGAATCTACTAAAAATGTTGCCAAGAATCGTCTAAGACTGTGACCTGTGTAACGTTCTGGGTGTTGGAAGGTATTATGTTCATACTTAGTTCTTGTTGTATTTAATAGCTCACCCCGTATTCATATGTCAGGAGATCTTCAGTTTTGTCAAATAAAGAATCATTGACGGTATTTATAATATTTGTGAATAATAAAATCAAATAAAATAACACAACAGATTGGCGACGAAGAACTAAGCAGGAAAAAATGGAAGCACTGTTGCGTGAACTCCTAACAACACTCAAAAACGTGCAGTCGGCAATCAAATTCATCGAATCAAATTCAATGCAGTTCAGGACAATCTCAGATCGATACCAGAGGAATATCATTACAGCCCTACGATTAACTAAATGCATCTTTCGAAACATATCTGCAAAGACTCCAAAATTATTTGGAACTACGAAATCTTTCAGATGATACTCAGGAAAACGACAAAAAAATGTGATCAAATACTTATAAATTGTCTGGGTCCAAAGACCTATCAAATTTTACACAGCCTTGCGGCACCTGATTTACCCAATACGAAGTCTTTCAAAGAGCTCATTAGAGTTCTTCGCGACCACCTTTGTCCAAAACCAAGTGAAGTAGCAGAGCAGCACAAATTCTTGATGAGATAACAGCAGGAAGGTGAATCTATTTCGAATTATCAAGCTGAACTAAAAAGTCTTACTACGAATTGCAACTTTATATGTGAATTATGCAAGAAACCCACGATCAACTGAGGGCACAATTTATTCGAGGTGTCGTTATAATGAAACACGAGAAAAACTGTTACAACAGAGCAAAACAGTTTCATTCGAAGAAGCAGTTATAACAGCTTTAGCTATAGAATCGTCAAAAATCGAAAATAGGATAATGCAACAACCCCAAACGGTTAATAAAATATCAAAAACGAATAAAAATAATTTCTCTGTCAAACCAACTACTTCAAATCAATATTCAGGTTACAGAGAGACAAAGGTAAAAGATGATTCAAACCAATGTTTTCGATGTGGTGAATTCAACCATAAGGCAGATGAATGTGCTTCAAAGAACCTAAGGTGCACATACTGTGGTAGAAAAGGACATATTCAAACATTACACAATTACATCCTACAACTGTAAAACTCAAAACATACAATGGAGAAAATTTTGAATCACTGGGCGTATGTGATGTTAAAATCAATTATAAAAATGAAAATATCATTGGGAAATTGTACGTTCTTCGCAACTTAGTATCACCAATTTTGGGCAGAGAATGGCTCAGGCTGATAAAATTTGATTGGCCTGCAATTTAAGTACAGTATTGAAACATATAATGACAGAAATTACGAGAGCAATCTCACAGAGCTACTCAACGAATACGGTGTTATCAAAAACTACAAATGTATGCTCAAAATCAAAGAAGACACAAAACCAGTTTTTATTCGAGCCCGACCGATACCATTTGCACTAAAGGATCGTACCGAAGACGAAATAGATCGACTTGAAAGAGCCAGAATTATTGAAAAAGTTAATTATTCTAGCTGGGGAACCCCGGACTATAAGGTAACACTAAATAAATACCTGCCCGATGATAACTACCCCCTTCCACGTATTGACGACATATTCGCTAAAATGAGCGGTGGAGCCTATTTTTCCACGACCGATATCAACCAGGCATATTTACCCATGTCAGTTGATGAAAATAGTGCTCTGTTACAAGCAATCAGTACTACAACAGGAACATATAAAGTGAACCGAATGATGTTTGGTATCAAAATAGCTCCGAATATATGGAAATCATTCATGGATCAAATTCTACAAGATCTTCAGGGTGTCGCATGTGTCTTCGACGATGTCATTGTACAAGGTAGTACTTCATTTCAACTCTTACAGAAACTCCGAATAGTCTTTCAACGCTTACGTCAGAGAGGATTACATCTCAATAAAAACAAATGCCAGTTCTTCAAGAAATCAATCACTTATCTAGGTCACGTGATTAATTCAGATGGTCTCCACCCAATGAAGGATAAAATTGAAGTAATAGTTTCCAGTAAAAGACCAAGAAACGTAGCAGAACTTCGAACTTTTCTTGGACTCGTGAACTATTACCATCAGTTCATACCCAATTTGGCTGGTAAATTATATCCTTAACACAGACTTCTTCGGAAAAATATGAAATTCCAATGGACGACTGACTGCGAAACGACTTACGAACAGTTGAAGAAAGAAATTACAAGTTCAAAAGTTCTCACACCATTCAATGTCAATTTGCCTGTCACCCTCGCTACGGACGCGTCGCCCGTTGGTTTAGGTGCTGTTTTGTCAGACATAATGGAAGATGGGTCAGAAAGGCCAGTTGCTTTTGCATCAAGATCCCTAGCAAATGCTGAGAAACACTACAGCCAGCTGGACAAAGAAGCGACAGCTTTGATTTGGGGTTTGAAAAAGTTTTTCCAATACTGCTATGGAAAAAAAATTACAATCATCATTGACAACAAACCCTTATCAAGAATTTTACATCCAGAAAAGAACTTACCAGTGACCACTGCACTAAGGTTAATTCATTATGCAAATTTTCTAACTGGTTTCGATTATAGTATTGAGATTAGACCTACAGAAAAACATTCAAATGATGATTACTTATCTAGATGTGTGAATCAAGAAAAACCCACTCATCAATGAATTTGATGATGAAGCTTTTTATCTCAACCAGATCAATATTATACCTTTATCAAAAGATGAAATCCAAAGGGAGGTCAAAGATGATAAGGAATTTCAAGAATTCTAAAACACCTTACAAGCAGGTGATAGCAACGTTGATTCATTACATGAATATTCTCTGCAAGATGGATGCATTTTTTATGGTATAAAGATCTTCATTCCGAAGAAATTTCGTGCTCGAGTTCTTAACGAGTTACATGAAGCTCATACAGGAGTAGTAAAAATTAAAGCGATTGCAAGAAGCTATGTATGGTGGAGAGGAATCGACAAGGATATAGAGGACATGGCCAAATCTTGCAGAAGTTGCTGTTCGATATAGACCAATCCATCCAAAGTAACTACACATCCTTGGGAGTGCCCTAAGGTGTCGAATACATATTGATTATGCCAGCCCTTTCCATGGAACCAACTTTCTCATAGTTGTTGATGCCTACACTAAATGGTTTGAAGCTATACCAACAAGTTCGACTTCATCGAAGGCAACAATGAATAATTTGCGGGATTTATTCTCACGATTCGGTTTACCCGTGAGAATTATATCTGATAATACAAAACAATTCAAATCTATTGAAATAATGCAGTTCTTTCGATCGAATGGTATTGACTCCAAATTTACGACTCTCTACCATCCTTCGACGAATGGACAAGCTGAAAGATACGTGCAAATTTTGAAGCAAAAATTACGTGCAGAACCTCTAAATATTAAATTATGTCGCATACTGATGCAGAATAGAAATACACCAAACAACACCACTGGATTGAGCCCAGATGAATTGATGTTCAAGAGGCAATTTAGGACACGTATCGATTTGGTTAAACGGAATGCAGATCCAAAACTTGATGATAGCGGATGGGAACATAGATAGGAGACAAGATCTTTCCAAATTTGAGATCTAGTTCAAATACGTTCGTAAGATGGACGATCTAAATGGAAATTCAGTACTATCGTTGCGAAGAAAGGAACACTCCACTAAGAAGTATCGGTAGATAGAAAATCAATTCTGCGACATGTTGACCAAATGAGAGCAACCAAATATAGTGGATCGAATGCGCCAAATTACCAGTCGACCCCAAATTACCGATCGACCCGTGAAGAAAATCCTGTAGATTCTCCAACAGAAAGTTCATTTGATTCAGAAATACCACAAACTTCAGAAGCCGAGCCAGATCGAAGACCTACGGTGGACAAATCTCTTGAAGCTGAAGCGTTATCCGATCCAGAGTTTTCCAAATTGGTAGAACCGCAGTTACGACGATCATCAAGGCTGATGAAGAAACCAGAGAGGATGAATCTTTGAATATCGACGAGGGGAAGTCAGCAATCAAATTTATCGAATCAAATTCAAAGCAGTTCAGGACAATCTCAGATCGATACCAGAGGAATATCATTACAGCCCTACGATGAACTCAATGAATCTTTCGAAACATATCTGCAAAGACTCTAAAATTACTTCGAACTACGAAATCTTTCGGATGATACGCATGACGTTTATGTGTCAGTAGATTTTCAGTCTTGTCAAATGAAGAATCATTCACGGTATTTATAATATAGGTGAATAACGCAATCAAATAAAATAACACAACAGAAGGCCTTAGGATGTAGCGATCTCTGCCGGTATTTTATCAAATGTAAACATTTGCCTTTTTTATAATTGATGAAAAACGACGGTACTTTCTCCAGACCTTCAAAAAGATTCCATTATTTATGTCCTCAGATATAAAAAAGGATCTTGAAATATGGTTTTTCGAATCGGAAATTTACTTAATAATTAGTTTTTCTTTATCCTGAATATCAACAAGCGTGATTTTCATAAACTCTGCGAAGGGCAACGGCCAGAGCAAAAATGGAACCTACCTACTTTATTCATAAGATATATCTGATCAGGGGCTAGCATAAACTTGGATATGTCTTCTTTGGTAAAAATCTGCGCTTTATGTGGTCGAAAACCAACATTTTGCTCTTTAAGAAACCATGTCAAATTGTAAAACTTGCTACCTGGTTTTGTTTTATTTTAACTCAACGTTTCACTATCGCGTAACGCGACTGCAGAAAAATAATTTTTTCCATATGGAAGAAAACGCGTTGTTCTCGATGCAAACATAATGAACTTGTAGAGACAATGTAGTTACTAACATCATAAAAACAATGACTTAACAGAAATGTTTTTATTACAGTTTTGAAATTTTTGATCACCAATACTCAAAGCTATCGAGGATATTGTAAAGGTAGAGATTCAATGAATTTTTGCAGCTAACAGCTAATCTGTAACGAGGCATAGTCAGGAGATCGGCCGATCTTGTGTTGTAGCAATGCGAGTTTCGTAAATTTGACCACGTTTTGATGAATTTCTAGAAGAACTGTGAACATGTATAAAGTTGGCAGAACATAATACCAAGTTCATTGAAATGTTGGTGACAATGATCGCTATAACCCAAATTTGCCAATTTTCATAGCTTCTTTCTGACATCTAAAAACTACTATAGCATTTGTTGAATTCTCCCAAAGTAAAATACCATAAGAGAGCACAGAATTAAATAGGGAGTAGTGTGTCATTCTCAAAATATTGGAATTTGTAATTGATTTCAATTGTTACAGTAAAAACAGAATACTAGATAATTTTCGAATTATATACGTTATCTACATGATCCGTACAATTCAATATCCCATCGTCGATAGTGAGACCACGAAGCACTACATGTTTTCTATCTTGGTACATAGTGTTAGAAGAAATAATTACACTATGAGTTTTCATTCAATTTGAGTTTATTTTCAGCAAACCATGTTTTACAACCAGTTACCAAAAAGAAAAAAGATCCTATCTAGCAACTACAGACCTTTCAGTTTATTCAAAGGAAAAGGAATCATGAGTTATCGACAATATAGTTTTTGCTATCAGAGATCAACTGATCGACCATCGTATGTAAGATCTATTTCCATCGGAAAATAGCGATTGTGGAGAAAATTATGTAAAAGAATATTTGAATGATAGATGAAATAGATTATATGTCTTCTGTCGTCCGACATAAAACTAACTTACCACAAAAACATTTCATATACCACCGAATCATCCTGTAGGTGTGAAAAGTATTTTTTTTCCTAGCGCAAACGATCCATCCAGTCCTTGTACCTGTGGACATAATTGATTTCAGTTGATTAATTATCAAACTCCTTAATGCCCGTCTTGTCACACCAGCGCGAATGGAACTTCGGAACGAAGGAAGGCCACTTATTATTAATCTCCGTTAGAGTGTTAATACCCGAGCTTCACCTAACATGCTGGAGGGCCATTCATCACTGTGAACAATCCTTCATGACGTAAGTATATTAAATTTGTCAAGAGTTAACCTCTCAACAAGAGGCTGCGCTTAGCAAACGAGCATCATTGATGAGTGAGAGGTTAGCTGTTCATTCGGAAACGTTGGGAATTCCAGACAAAGAAAATATCGTTTATAGAAACTGGAGATTTGTTTTGAAGTTTCCTGCACTTTTGCGACAGTGAAGAATGTTGCAAAGAGACAGACGGAGTTTAATTGTTCAATATAAATTAGGGGCTCTAATAATCTAGTTATGTCCGTGAGTACGTCATAGTTTGGCATCTTTTTGAATATTTCCTGATAGAGTTTGAGAAACATGTGCATTTAATTTCTAAGAAGGCGGACGTGAAATGGAATTTTGAAAAATTATATTGTTGTTTTTCTCATAATATTGTAACAAGTCTCTCAAAACCAAATTATATAGAGATTTGTTTAATTCCCAGCTGAATAAATGAGGGCTTCTCTGGATTGAAGAAGACCCTATGCATTGGCTTATCCTTATGTAGCTGCAGAATACTCTTACTCTCCGCAGCCTTTGACGTGGGATTATTGCTGAACGGGTTCCAACTCCGTTTAGTGTCGAATACTAGACCGAGTTCATCGGACTCACGGGTTGCTACCTTGACGAGGAATGCTCCAATCTCTGCTTTTTCATGATCGCATACCACGCAGAGAAGGGGATCTGAACTCCTGATTGAAGCTCCACCCAATACAATTCTGTTATGTAGGCATTCCAAATCCAAAAGTCCGCAGCCTCCCCGTTGTCTGGGGACGAATAACCGTGGAACAGACTATTTAGGATGCAAGCTCCTATGAAGATGCATCATTTTGCTTGATTTTATGTCGAATTGTCGCAGCTCTTACTGAGTCCGTTTCATTACTCCAGAAGAGTAAAGTAGAATCGGAACGGCAAGCATATTAGTTGCAGCAACTTTGTTCTCACTCGGCAGTTCTGATGACCAGATCTGTCGGAGTTTATGCTGATACTTACCGCCGAGAGAGTTTTTAACCGTATTATCTCTTTAGTGTGGCGTTGTTTCACCCCTAGGTATACGTCTCTCCTGATGATGTAGGATGCTTCCGTCTACGAGCTGAACGTCCTTTCCGTATTCCTCGCATCGTCCTTTTTCGAGAATAACCGTAGCACATTTGTCGATCCCAAACTCGAGTAATTGCCTCCTAAATGTAAAAATTGCTCTACAAAACAATGCAGTTGTAGATTGTCCCGGGTATCGTGCCTTTTATTGTATAGATGCAAATCAACAAATCCATTTCATTTGACAATTTTAACTGAATACAGTTTTCATATAAGTATACGAATAATGTGTATAAACAACCAATAAACATACCTTTTATATCTGATTTAAGAAATTGAAAAATACAGTTCCAGCGGATACATCAATTTTAACAAATTTTTTCGTTTTAAGGTCTAAATATCACCTTAATGAGAAATTATTGTGATACAAAGCTTGTTGAAAAAAGTTTTTCTACAACAATTATGTAAGTTCCAGAAAAGAAAATTTAAAATAGTCAGAAATTCGCGTTTTATGGCCTAAAATAGGCTGTAGTTCAAAATGGGATTGGATTTTGGGCCTGGAAACCTCATAATTTCGAATCAGAGACCCAAAATTATTATAAGTAACCTCATGGACCTAAAAATGGATACTTCACCCCGGCCTCTTTGCACCCAAACTATAAGGCATGGTAACTTTTGATTCGATTTCAAGGATGACTGTAGCAAAACATAAAATTTGCTACATTTTTGGAATGTTAATTTCAAGCTCTATTGAAATATGCAAAAATATACATATGGTTCTTTAAAAAAATTATTTTTCAGTAATAACTATTTATTGATATATGAAATTAATCACTTACCCCATTCAATTCTACATAAAAATGTGCTTCAAATGTGTTTTCATAGAAACAAAGAATTTTTGACAGAAAAAAAGTTACAGCAACTTTTCGAAAATGCACATTATCGAAAACCATGCTGTAACTCAGAAACGATGGTAGATATCGATATGCGGTTTCCACTTTTGAATTTGTCATAAAAATTGAGCCCCAGAAAAAGTCATCAGTTTTCATCTATCTAGTTTCGAAACAGGACTTTTTCCTTTGAAGTGTCCAATTTGGACCACCTTGTACCTACGAATGAAATAGGCTCAAACACTTTCACTTATAATGACAATATAATAATAATACTCCCTCATAAACACTCGTTGAGTGTACCCAAAGGCATAGCTTGTGCGGGTAGAGGACGGCTATTATTATTATTTGCCGTAGTGCTCCGGGTTATTGATTTTTGGTGGCGAATTCACTTTTCAGCTGTAGGAAAACCCGGAAAACCTGCAGCACCACCACTTATCACTGTGAAAATCTTTAAGGAGGGAAACATTCTCATTGTTTTCTGGGTAAAATTCCGTTAACTAATAGCCACGAGCTATCAACAATTTTTTTCTGAAAATTACTTAGTTTGGCCTTCTGAACAAAAATCCACATGAAATTTTTGTCGATCTCAACTAATTTCGGAGATACGGACATATTTTTGAGTGATGACTGGCACTTTTTAAGACACATTTCTACCGAGTAAAAGCACTCAAAATTCGTCCTTTAAACTAACACAATCTACACACCCTAATTCACCCATTTCACACAAGTTTTTATTAAAAATGGCATTGTTTATCCAAAATTTCAACCTTTTTTTAAAAACATCAAAACAACACATTAATGTAAAATGTTTAGTGAATTTATTTATGTCAAGTTGGTAACTTTGAACTTTGAATATTTGCACAGCCAACTTTTCTATGCATTTAATTTCAACATGAATAGGAAATTATTCACCCACTTTTTTCCTGAAACCAACTTTGTTTACATTGTGTTAGTTTGAAGAAGCAAGAACTATGAGAGTTTGTTCGAGGTGGAAATGTGTCCTACAAAGTGCCAGTCATCACTATAACTATAACTCCGAAATTAGTTAAGATCGCCAAAAATTCCATTGGGATGTTTTGTTCAGGTGGCCAATCTACGTGTGTTCCAAAATTTTGTTGATAGCTTGTGGCTATCAGTTAACGGAACTTTGCCGTTTTCCGCTACAGTCGCCCACTAATGAATGAGTGCTGGGTACTTATACTCTCATTTTAGCAATTGTACCGCCTGGGTTGAAACACTTTCAAATACAGGTAATAAACCAAAGTGAGTGCAAAATCCCCATCAAAACATCCTATTTTATTCGAACATCGAGAGACAAAGCACACAATAATTAATGACTCGAATTTCAGGATTCATCCTTATCATGTCTCGAAAGTTCCTTCAATTTCCTCTTCATTTCCTTTGACTTCTCCATATTCCGGGCCCGTCTTGCAAGCCTTTCTTCTTTCAAGCACTTCAGCATCCGGCTATCGATGGAGTTGCATGCCCCGAAAAATTTCTTGAAAACATTATCCCTGTGGCACTCGTGTAATAGTTGGATGAGTTCGTTGCAACGGTCGGTGTGTAAATGAGGAGACAAATCGGTATGCATGATTCGAAACAACTGGCTTTGTTTGGGTTACAGGAATAGAACTGTCAAGAGGTTGGAATTGAAGGAATTGAAAATAGACTGACAGTTGGCATGTCATCTGTTACAATATGAACTGGTAATAGGAGGGTCACCATCTCGCGGACGAAGGTCAAGATTTTCGAAAACAAATGTTTTTTCACTTCAAATAATATTCATTGTATTCGTAATATTTCAAACTCATATCTAACTTAGGATGTGAAGAACATATTGTTGAACATGTGTGAGGATAAGTAGAAAAGAGTTATGAAGTACAGACGAAAAGCTGATCACAGGCCCTTAAAATATGCAATATTTCAGCCAAACATAAATTCTTATTGATCAGTTGGATTATATGAAAATTATAATTATTTACGATACAAGTTTGTTAAGTACGACTTTTCCGTATGAACGTGAATGAAAGTGTATCAAGCTATTACGAGAAATAATAATATTTATTTGAAGGTTGTAGATGATGTAGTACCTTGATTACTTAGGTTTCGGGCGTTCATCGTCTTAATGGGATGAAAGATGATTGACTTCTTTCACTTCTTCTCAATGTTTCAATTGATTGTATCCGCAAGGTCTTATTTAGGTCTATTGATTTGGTGTAATCAAGTTGTAATTATGGCGGTGAAGTGGCTCGTGTAGTTTCGAGCTTTTTCTTTCCTCCAAAGCGGTGAAAGAGCGATCTTCATACGTTTTTCCACGCTCAGTTGACTGAAAGCGCCATTGGATTCGATGTACGTGGTTTCTATGGATTTTCGTTTCACCAATGTTCCTCTCTATTAAGGACACTACCATCATCCCAAAGAATTCGATGGTGCTCAGTCCAGGAATGGTAAGCAATTCTCAATTTGCATGTCTCCCCCACTTCTTATGTTCGGATATTCTTACGGATGACGGTCTCTTGGTCTTTTCGATGTAAGAATCTCCACATTCACATGGGACCTAGTAAATGCAGTTTTTGCTGGATTTCCTAGTTCTATCTTGGTGAGGAAGCTTCGTAAGGTACTGCTGGATTGGAAGCAGCTTTTATTGTTGTACTTGTACCCGATCGTCTTGATTTTATCGAAAATATCTCTGAGGTGAGGAAGGATGATATCTGGATTTTGTAGCTGTTCTTCGATCGTCATGGTCCTTTCCAGTTGTCTCTGTACTTCTCAGAGTAGGTATCTATTTTGGCGTCGGTCCTTTCTAATATGGTTCATATCCGCATCCAGTGACTGCTGGTTCTTGCAAATTTGCATCGCTCTTTCCACCAATGTTCTTACGATCACTCTCTTTGTGGAATTTGGGTGATTGGAGCAAAATTTGAGTAAACAGTGTCTATTCTTTCAACGTTCCCATTGGAAAACGGCAATTTATAATTGTTTTGGTTTTTCACAGTGAACTCGATTGAATACCTCATGATATTTATTCTTGAGTGAAAGTCCTCAAGATGTTCATTTCCGTGGTTCCATATGAAGGTGTCATCCACGTATCTTAGCCATAGTTTTGGATTGCGTTCTGCCTCTCTTGTGGCCAATTCCTCTAACCACTCCAGATATACGCTTACTGGGGAAGGGCAAGATTCCATCGGCAGTCCGTCGACTTGTGGGAAGAAAAAACGGTATTTTTCCTGAAAATCATTAGTGATGTAGGCAGCAGTGCAGTAATTGCAATATAGCGTATTCGGGTGGGTCAGTTCTTTCATGAAGATAGATGTCTTCTTCCAGTTTCCTCTCTATAATGCTAAGGGATTCTTTTACGGAGACATTGGTATAAAGGCTCTGCACGTCAAAGCTGATGAAACGATAATCAGGTCCTACTTGGAGTGTCAACGAAATTCTCCTAACTCTTGTTGAATGAATTGCTAGAACCCTGCAAGGGCTGTAGTGTCGTTAAGAGGTATTTCACTAGATTATGGGTCAGTGAGTTCCGGGAGCTGGTGATTGCCCGGTGATTGGTCTCAATGGCATTCCTGGTTTATAGTTCTTCGGAAATCTGTAGAAATAGAGTGGTTTACTAGTACTTACCGATACTACAACCCTTGCTGGATACTAGCAGTTCATTCGTCAAGAACTAGAAGCATTTCGTGGACACTTCAAGTAGAACCTGAAGATCGTTTCATCAGCTTTGACGTGGAGAGCCTTTACACCATTGTCCCCATAGAAGAAATCGTTGGCATGATAGAAAGGAAACTGAAAAAAACATCCATCTTCATGAAAGAACTAACCTACCCGTACGAAAAAGACCGTTTTTCTCATAAGTTGACGAACTTCCAATGGGATCTTCCCTTTCCCTAGTAATCGCCACCATATACATGAAGTGGTTAGAGGAATGGGCTACTAGAGAGGCAGAACAAAATTGTGGCTAAGATACCTAGATGACACCTGGAACCACGGAAAAGAACGTCTTGAGGACTTCCTCTAAAAAATAAATAACCTGAGGAACTCAATCAAGTTCACCTTGCAGTTTCTCAATGTATTCGTCGAATGAATAGACACTGGCATTCACTCGGAAAGAAAACCCGCCAAGGACAATATCTCAAGTTCTTCTCTAATCACCCAAGTTCCACAAGGAGAGAGATCGTGAGAACATTAGTGGAAAAATCAATGCAAATTTGCAATAACCATGAGTCTCTGAATGAGGAGATAAACTATATCAGAAAGGACCTACTCCAAAATGGAAACTTTGTGAAAATCCTGGGAGGAGTACAAAAATAATTCGGAAGGGCGAAAACGATCGAAGAATGACCACAAAATCCGATACCTCAAAAAAAGGTATCTCAAAAAAAATCAGAAGGATCGGAAACAAGTATAACATCAAGAGTTTCTTCCCATTTTCGAGGTCCCATGTGAATGTGCAGACTCTTACATCGGAGGGACCAAAGACCGTTATCTGTAAGAATAACCGAAAGACATGTAAATCGGGAATTGCTGCCCATGCCTGGGGTGGTATTCTGTGTACCATACAATTCTATAGTCGACAGTTATGTCCCTTTCTCTCCCATGAATGCAACCATAATGTCATCTCACTTATTGTGTCGACTATAGAATTCTATGGTACACGGAATCCCACCCCTGGACTGAGCACCATCGAATTCCTCGAGACGAGGCAGGTTTTCTTCTTAGAGAGAAACATTGGTTCAAATGAAAATTCGTAAAAATTACGTTTATCGAAGCCAATGGCGCTTTCAGTCAGCAATTCATTTCTTCATCTGATATAGCAGGCAAATTAGGGACGATGTTTCTAATAACCATCCAACTGTTTTTGTATCTAGTATACTTATTCACCTTTTTTATGTGTGCTGCTCATTTCGCATTGTTCTTCCGACATTGTGTTTAATATATATATTGTAGTTGAATATATTTATATCTCAAAACAAGTGTTCGCTAACTTATCGATCATTTATACGTTTTTCCATTATCGTTCATATTCACTTTTTTATCAATAATATTGTTATTATAATGTTGATTCTTCCTACAATGCAACGTTTTTCCTGAGGGACTGAAAATCAAGCGAGGTTTCAGACAAGTCATTACTATTTCTGTCAGAAAAAATATCAGCAATTCAGGTACATTATTTGAGAAGGATTTTTATTGAGTTCTTAAATGTTCAAAATGGTTTCTTTTCGTTTCCAAACTAAACCAAAACATGCTACAAACTGTTTTAAAGTGACACCCAAATGAAAATATCAACTGGTGTTTTCTTGCAGGTACCTGATTGAATTCTTTTCCTACTGCCCGCCATTCCATCCACCGATAAACAGATTATAAAGCCCTTGTCGTATCGGTGAGATGTATTGAGGTGGTGACTTCCGCATGCTCGGAATATGAAAGATTTCCATCCAATATTTGTTCACCATTTCGGTTTACCTAACTATTCGACGTTTCTGTTATACGATGATCGATTACATCCTCTAACATATTTGGGTTTATTCAATCTCTACGGTTATTATAACAAAATAATGGTTTGATAAATGTCAGACAATGATGAATATAAGCAGAACGTTGAAAAACGTATGTTTTTCATAATATTGAGAGTAATGTAACGAGCATGGATCAATACCTGACCGCTTGTTGGGATAATCGAGTTCGACTCGTAAATAATGCGTGACATCATCACTCGAGATTGGCGCTAGATACTTCGATTACCACGTCACATAGTCTACTGCGTTGTTTACGGAGGATACAAAAACCATAGATACTTTAGTTAATCTGGATTAAGTGCACTAAAGCAGGAACCATTTCACTCTTCAGTCAATATGCAATGATTTAAGAGTGGTAGTAAAACAGGTCTCCCTTGCACACACAAAAAAAAAACTGGGTTTTACTCCTGCCTCATTTTCAACTCCGTCATAATTCTGACATTCTATCCAGTAAATCTGAAAATAGTCGCTTATACATATCCTGCATTGAGAATAAATTATGCAATTTCAAGCTGGAGGTTCGCACATTTCTGTTGTTGAACAACTTCAAATTGTGTTGTAATTTTTTGCCGAATCACGGGATTTCCAGAAACCACAACTTTCTGTCTCCCAAAGGAGAGATATTCCATTCGAATTTGTTATGTAGAAGTTTTTCCAAAAGGAATTTTTTGAGTTGTTAACTAAGTCATAAGAATATTTTCTCCCGGAGGGTATTTGAAGTGAAAAAAATAATGGATTATATATTATCATGTACTGATCTTCTCTGGAGTAAACGCAAGTATATCAGCTGTGTGCCAACAAATCTGTTTTCAGGATATTTAAATTTGTTCATAATTTAGAGGAATTTGTATTATTTGCCATAGAGATATATTTTGCCAGTATTGTGTCTTTTCACTACAGCAGGGCTGGATACAATGATTTTTGTGAGCAGAGAAAGGGAGTTCTCATACAGAAATCTTGATGAACTGGCGGACGTCAAAATAAATGAAGAATTTCAACAGTTATACACACTAAGGGCTCCAAGTTCTAAGAAGTTCAAGTATGGCAATGAACAATTCCATAGCTCTGACCCTCGAGTTTCTAAGCATAACCGAAACTATTAAAAAAGTGGCAACTATTTGTTGGGATGATGTTTCGAAAACAGTTATGAAGAGAATAGCCTATGTAGATTTAGTAGCGGTTTTTGCAAAATATCACCGGAACTGGCCATACTCATAATTTTCATAATATACATGCATGAATGAGAGAATGATATTCTCATTTCTTGTCACCAATGGCATATATTCCTCGTCGCAATTAAAGACGATTTACACCGTTTCCAGAGCTCAAAGAGATGAATTTGCTTCAAATATGAAGCCATTAACCTCACCAAACCTAACATAACTTTCCTCACTAAACGTATTACAGGACTACTTTGTAATTCCATTTATTCTATCGAAGCATCTTTACGATAGCTTTTCTACTTTCCGAGAAAACTACAATTTGTTTTTTTATTGATGTCAGTTTTTTTTTTGTTTTCCCCCCTTATTTTATTAAATACAATTTGTTTTTCTACCAAACATGATATCAAGAAGTCACGGGCCCAGTTCCATTCTTCAGTTTTGGTACAAATTTGTCTGTGGTTATTGAACTATACCTCGACACACATTTGATATGAGAAATCCTTATGCAACAGTTTCACAAGTAATTAAGTGCAATGAAAATAAGTAGATGTCTTTTGCAATTATACATGAGTATATTAAGTTTGAGATAACTGAAGAATCCTGATAATAATATATTTTTTGGCACTCAAAAACAAGTTACTATGGAACTAATCTACAACGAAAGTAACTTCTGAAACCCACCCCATTCATTCTCTCAAATAGCTCTACCAAAGAAAATAATCATTTCAGTGTACGTTCACCGAATGGATTGTCTACCAGCTTATTAAAGTTTGGAAGCTCTCAACATTCATCTAGATATTGGCAATTCGAAACTCAACAACCATGTTTTATCTCATGAAACGAAAATATCAGATGGAAACGTCGTATAAATCCTCAGAATTCGGTTAGAATGCAAGAAATTCCCTTTCAGATTGTGTTGATCTATTTGGAATGAACGAAATTGCTTCCAGCATTTTCCCTTAGAGATCCTGAACACTACAGGAATACACGTATGACATGCGATAAAGGAAGAAGTCTTAGTAATGGCTTTCTCCCCTTTGCCAAAATGGAAGCTTGGTATTTTCCATTCCAGGGTCAATAAAGATATGATGAAGTTCGACGAATGTAATAGTCCCGCGAGTCACGCGATTTTGAAGATATTTCATAATCCTCTTATTGTCCGATCGTTGAAAGATATGAAATTTATATGAAGGAAAATGTTCGAATGGTATTCTTGAAGAACTTTCCCCAAACGTTCCTAAGGACTGTATTCTGCTTTGGTTCGTCAGCAGAGAAATCAATAATACGGGGTGACAGAGGAAACATGTAATTTGAATCTCACAGATACGTAATCAGTGATAGCCCTTTTTTAACCTAACGAGAAAACGACAACTTTTTTTCAACCACCCGTTTCACTGAAAGTAACGACAGCCTCTTTTCCATCCGGTATACTTCTCTAGCCTATCTTATTTTTCCCTAAAATTTTCCATTCAACCATGTTTCACAAATCGCTATTCGTTTCATAATTTGCTGTTAAATGGCGTTTCACTGAAAAACTGCAGATTGTCTGTGACTTGAATTCGATAATAGTTCGATGCTTGGTATGTTTTGAAATCCAAAAATATCTAGATATTATTTCAAAAGCTTTCATGCCCTGATCAAACCCTGCAGGCTTTTAATATCTTGTTTGATTTTTGGAATTTGTATTTATTCCCCCTTTTGTGAATTTGCTGTTGTATTGTAAACATTTTTGTTGTTCATAAATTCATTGTTATTATTATTATTTGAGAAAAAACTTCCACCTACTTTCATATGAAAGTATAGCCGATTTAGGCCTTTCGCCCTTTAGTCCTGAATTTACGACACGGATTTCTTGATTTTGCGATTTTGGTTAACACTATTCCATTCGTTGATGTTTTAGTTGCCAATTATAATTTTCTTAATCATTTTCTGCTAACAGAAATGAAGGATTTCAATCATCTGATCCAGCTATTTGTTTAAGGGAATCTTTCAACCGTTCAGCGTGATTTCAGTTTGGTAAAAAAATTATTGGGTGTACATATGAGTTTGTTTTGTATTCCTCAACAAGAAAATTTAACAATTTCTGTGCTATTTGTGAGACTTGAAAATTCTGCTAAATTTAGGACATTGTGAAGTAGTGGTATAGCTAATTTAGTATATATAACCCTACTTCTTTAATATACTTATTTTATCTTTACAGTATTATTGATTAAAATAGCTTACAGGAGGCTATCAACTGATGAGTTACTTGAAATCATAGAAAATGATTTATCAGACATGAAATGCCTGCGTGGGGATGAAGATGATTGGGATTGGAGCCCTGATTCGGAAGATTCTGGAGGTGAATTGTATGGATGCGAAATGAATTTGAGATGCTAAATTATTTAGTTGGCTGTAGATTCCGAGAAGCACGAAAAAACTATTGTGATCCACAGGAAAACATGTCAGACCCAATTTCATCAGGTGATGTAGAACACGGGTGCGAAGAAGAATTTATGGCCACATCAACAGCGAGATCAAGAAAAAATATATATATACAGGGTGATTAACGTAGGCCGTGCATTAGAAGTTTTTCAACTTTCAGTTGGACTAGAAACTTGAAATTTGGTATGCTGTTATAATTGATCATGTTCGATCTATCCCAAATATTTCCAGTCCCACAGCTATACAGGGTATCCAGAAGTCGGTACCAACTTTCTTATTTTAAATGGAAACCTAAATTGTTTTGTCATGGTTCGATTGACCTTCTAATTATGACTTCAGATAACCTGAGTTATGTTAATTTATCTATTACAGTTTTTGATATATTTCCGTTTTTGTGAAGAAAATTACCGCTGTAGTAGTTTGGGAAAACACCAGTAGCCCGCAAACCGTTCAAAATTAGAAAACCAAATTCATGGAGCATTTAGCGGGTAGTCCCATTGACGGTCCCATTTTGTACCATTAACGGCACCTGGTATTTTTTTTGAAACCATTCGAGAGAAAATTGAATTTTAGGATGAGTTATTTCAGCCTCCCCTATATAGGTACCCAAGATCAACCTCTATCGATTTATTCAATGAAAAGGAAGAAATGCCTTATCTTGCCGAATGATTCTGTTTTCATTCAAGTATGCTATGGAAACAATAGAAAATTGTAATAATTCAATTAAAAATATTGCACACTATTGACAGAAGTCTAGCGTAAATGTTCAATATGACCACCATTTTTGTTCAAACATTCGATTATTCTACTTTCAATAGATTGCGTAGCACTTCTGATCTCGTTGGGATCGAGACTGTCAAAAATTTGGTATTATTCTATATTGTGAACTGGTAAAGACTAGATCAAATCTTTCACCATACCCCCAAATATAAAAATTTAAAGGGGTGAGAGTTAGTGGTTTAACTCTCGTAATGGGTCTGGCCACTTTCCCAAAATGTTTAAAATTATTTTTCATTCGTGAGAACTTTCCCTATGTCTTCCTCGGTAAGTTGATATATTTCAAATTTAACTTCCGGGCAGTTCGATGCACTATTTTTGACACATGCAGTGGATAACAAACAAGTCAAACACAACTTCGTTTGGATAATTTTTCATATTCGAATCAATTTCATTGAAGAATTTAACTCGTTTTCACTTTGACAGTTTACAGTTGTTTTTTGTTTCCATGGCATATTTGAATAAACACAGAATCATTCAGCAAGATAAGGCATTTCTTAATTTTTATTGAATAACTCGATAGAGGTTTAACTTGCGTATAGGGAAAGCTGAAATAACTCCTGAAATTCAATTTTTTTTTCGAATGGTTGAACAAAATGGTAGGTGCCATTTGCAAAATTTGAGTTTTTGACAACTCCATAATTCTAAAATCGCCTGCGCCCATATGGTATAAAATTGGACCTTCGATGGGACATCAGGTGTCAGCCTGGACTACCAACTAACTGCTCCATAAATTTGGTTCCTGATATTGAACTGTTTGCGGGCTACATATGTTTTCCTAAACTACTACAGCGGTAATTTTTCCATAGAAATATATCAAAACTGTAATATATAAGTTAACATAACTCAGGTTGTCATAATCAGAAGGCCAATCGAACCATGACAAAATAAATTTTGGTTTCCATTTATAATAAGAAAGTTGGTACCGACTTGTACGGCTGTAAGACTGAAAAATATTTGAAATAGAACTAACATGATCAATTATGACAGCATAGCAAAGTTTCTAGTCCAACTGCAAGTTGAAAAACATCTCATGCACGGCCTACGTATCACCCTGTATATATATATATATATATATATATATATATATATATATATATATATATATATATATATATAAATATATATATGAAAAATATTTGAAATAGAACTAACATGATCAATTATGACAGCATAGCAAATTTCAAGTTTCTAGTCCTATATATATACCGGGTGGCTACGGAAGTATTGCCTACGGAATATCTCAGTTATTTTATGAAGTAGGTTTGTGAAATTTGGAGCGTCGATATAATGACATAAGAGCTAGAATTTGAGCATCAACTTTCTTATTTTAAATGGAAACCCTATTTTTTTTTCTTTTCGCTTCATTCAGCATTCAATTCCCTTTCTAATGACATATCACAAGTTGGTATCTAACCAGAAACTAGATCAGAAAAAAATTAGTAGGCCGTGGAAGCAAAATGAAAGCCAAAAATTGAAAAGTTGGCTATGGAAACCATACGTCACTTGATAACAGTTGCTACTACTGTGATATTTTATTTTCATTCGTCGGCGTTATAAAAAGCCGCCAAAAAAAATATTGGAAAAATTGGAAAAAAACAATACTCTCTAGGTCCATAACTTAAATAGAAACATACAACTTTTTCTTGCCTGTACTATTCAGCATAACCATTCCTTTCTAATGATATAATAGAAAGTAATTTTTTGAAATGAAATACCAAAAAATCCAATTATTATTATTCAAATAACAAAAAAACAGATTTATCGAAAAAAAATATTCAAATTGATAGGATTAAAGATAAAATAAATTCAAAACAAATGTTCGAAATGCATTCCCTCAGCGTCAATACATTTATTGACTCTGGTGATATTTTCATGTAAAACGTTTCTCAACATTTGGGGCGCGATATCTTGGAAAGCTCTACGAATTTTTACTTCTAGCTCATGTAGAGTTGTAGGCTGTGTGGAATACACCCTATTTTTAAGATGCCCCCATAGAAAAAAGTCGCACGGAGTAAGATCAGGTGACCTTGGTGGCCACCTGACTGGACCATGGGTTGTTATAAGTCTCTCTTGAAAGCGATTTTGAAGATAATATCTCGCTATTTTTGTATCATGCGGAGGGGCGCCATCTTGCTGGAAGTACATTCTCTCAGTTATTTCCGCTGGTAGGTTGTTAATGAATTCCGAAATTTCATTCGTTAAAAAATTAAAGTATCTCTCTCCGGTTAGTTGGCCCTGAAAAAGAATGGGGCCAACAATATGAGTTCCAACTATTCCTGCCCAAACATTCACACCAAATCTCTCCTGGAAGCCACCTTGTCGAAACCGGTGCTCGTTTTCTATCGCCCAGTACCTGAAACAAAAGACCGTTCACACTTTTAGCACTTTACACTTCGACTATCGACAATAATCCAAATAAAGTACAGTACCTACCTTGTATTATTCCTGTTAAATAATCCATTGTTGGTAAATCTTGACTCGTCCGTAAACAAGATATAATAGTTAAATAGGTGATTCTCAGCATTTTGTCGAAGAAACCAATTACAATATTCCAGGCGCCTTTCACCGTCATTTTCATACAAATGTTGATGCAACTGATACTTGAAGGATTTAAATCGATGTTTTTTCAAAATTTTCCTAGCAGAGTCCTTACTTATAGCTAATTCGGCGCCAATCTGCCTTGAGGAAATTGTGCTATCATATTGTACTAAAGCTAATACATTAATTTCAGTTTCCTCATTAATAACAAATGCTTCTTGGTCTTCGTGAACATCAGGCTCAGTTCTTAATTTTTCTTCAAGCCACTGGAAATACCTTCTTGACGGTTGCTGCCTCCCTGGATATCGCTCTAAATACAATCGTACAATGAGAAGCATGTCAATTTGTTCGGTTCGTGAATAACGGGGCATTTTTTGAATATTCCACTAACTGATTTCGATTTCCAAACCCTTTTAAAATGGCAGAATCAAAAACACTACTTCGAACGTCAAAATAATATGGATAGCAGCGTTCGTGAGAGCTCTCGTTTCTTTTTTGTTTCATTCCAAAATACATCTTAATCAGCCTACTTGTTAATATTTTGGTTCGAATGATTATTGCAATGGAATGATTATTCTGAATAGCACAAACATCGTCCATAGGTAGATATTAGAATATCTATGGACGATGGCACAGACCAAGTACGTTTATGTTCCTATTTAACCTATAACCTACAGGATATAATTTATCATTCCACATTATTTTTAATGTTATTTTTCAATTGTGGGATCTTTTGTTTTTTCCACTGGAGTGAGCCTAATCTTGCTTCTTAGGCAACCCCATTGCTCTGGACTCTCGTATACACCGTACCAAGCCTGAACATGGTGATAAGTCTGAAGGGAATGTTGCTGTGTAGCTTCTCTTTAGGACTGATCAGTCTTAGTCTTGGTCTCGAAAAATAAATGAAGTCTTGGTATTGGTCTTGATGTTTCAAGACCAAGACGAGACTGGCTCAGTATCTTTTGTAGCCTGTTTCACTGTGGAAATATGGTAGTACGTATTGAATAATCGGTATTTACTGGAGTTTCGAAAAAAAAATTATTGATTTTGCGAATTGTGGAAATTTGCTGAACTTGGCTCCGCTTCAACTGGTGAACTGATCATCTGATTGGAAAAAAATTTGTTGCAGATAATTTCATGTTCTATTATTCTTATTATAGATACTTTTGACTTAGTTGGCACTGTAGAGAATATATTTTCGAAAATCTGGTTTTTGGTACTATTTTCACAATATAGCGGCGCTAGCGGCGATCGCTTAAGATCGCAAACTCGAAAGGACATTGAACTACGCGAATTTACCAAATCAGAACTTTCCTTGGTTTTTTTTAGTGAAAGTCCCATTTTATGTCTTCATTGCCTGGATTATCGCCCATTGTACCGAATTTCAATACAATATTGTAATTAAGCTTGTAATTCCAAAGACTACATACGGTTATTCCCAACTATAACATGCAAATCGATCACGGCCAGTTGAAACAAACTTCACTCCAATCTGTTTTCATCAGATAGGCTGAACAGATTGCGTCCACTCGTGCACAACCTCAAAACTGTCAACATACATCAATATCTGTATCATCACATTATTGCGAGCCTTGTATAAAGCTTTGCTCGCTGAGCAGTGGCATGTCAGCCAATTTGAGTTTCACACGTGGATAAGCCCCATAACATAATACGCTGTTATTTCAGTTCACCTGCCCTGTAACCCAAGCTGGTGGAAAGTTCGGAAAATTGGGTCGTTCTGGCTCCGATGGCCTTTTTTACGTTTTATTTCCCAAATAAGAGATTTTATCGTGTCTTGAACTATCTCGTCCTTGATGTACAGATAGGCTTAGATGTAAGGATTTTCGAGAATTCTAACCAACTTATGACATACGAAGATGTCAAATTGATGATATAATCTAATATAATAAAGTAGCTACGAATGCGTAGAAAAGCCACTGCAATTTTTTATTGAAATCTCGAATTCTCCAATATCGGAATTTTGATTTTATTCTCGGAGCCCAGACGTCAATTTCGAATTCCTAGCTTTAATCACTGGGGTCTGAGAATAAAGTCATGATAACCAGATCAAAGCAGGCCAACAATATTAAGTCGGCCGCCGATATTAAAATCGGTCGCCGATATTGAAGAATCAGGGAATGGAGCATTCCCTTTTCGAGGCAGCAACCCTTGCAGCCCATGAACTCGGTGTCGTATTTGACACTGAACGGACGAACCCAAACTCTGTCACCGAGTTGAAACCCATTCAGCAAAAAGCTCACGTTGAAGCTGCGGAGCGTGAGAGTCTTTTGCAGCTGCGTAAGAATAAGCCAATGCATGGGGTCTTCTTCAAGAACATTGAAGACCTTGGCTTATCCAGAAACCTGACCTTTACATTTCTCAGGTCAATTGGACTGACACCGGAAACCGAGGGATTCATAATGGCCTGCCAGAATAGTGTCTTCAACACCCTCGTCTACCGTAGTCGCGCGATGGGTATAGAGGCCCTGACACTAGATGCAGAGCGTGTCGTGGGGCAGCTGAGGCCATAATGCATTTGCTGTAAGTTTGTCCAGCTCATGCGGTCTCAGCCTATATCTTCAGGCATAATGCAGCCCTACGAGTGTTGTACTACCATCTACGACACTCGTACGGTGTAGACGAAACACCGGTGTTGCCTTACGCTCCAGGGGATATTAATTCCGTTGTGGAAAATGAGAAGTGCCAAATCTATTGGAACTACTTCAGGCAAATACAAACCAATAAGCTTGATGTAGTCCTCCTTGATCATCAAAGTAGGATGATTTTCGTCATTGAGTTTTCAGCCACTGGCGAAACGGACTAAAAATCGACCTACTCTTCAAACTCCGCAGAATTAACCCAAACCATTCTGATAATAGGGGTCCTGCTCTCAAACTCAAAAATCATCTCGGCTTGCCATTATATGGCATAAATCCTTGCCGGACGAATCCAGAGGGCTTTAATTCTTGATTCACTTCGCCTGCTCAGGACACATGATTCACGAACCCATTAGTCACTCACCTCGTGGCTTGGGGAGTTGTTATAGGGAAAAATTATCCAGCGCTCCGGAATTGTCGGGGCTCCGGGGACAGTGCCCGACTGGGAAATTCCTAACGAATATAAAAAAAAATTATAAAATATTTTTTGGTATCGACAAAAGTTCCTAGACCCTCAGAATGGCAGATAGAGGGTGATTTTGCTGACATTCAATAAAACGAAGTATCACTACTGTACCTTTCATGTCATTTGAATTCATTTAAAAAATTGTTCCTTTCTACCATTCTGAAGGACATAGAACTTTCATTCCATCATTGTACTAGAGCTCGTTAGTAGCCATATATTCCAGAGAATTCGCATATAAGAGTTCTAACATTATGTACCGTCATTTCGATTTGGACAATAATTTCTGTTCAGAATGTTGATGTCGTATAGATAATTGAAGGACGTCTCAGATGAGGTATCACTCGACCGTACTGTCATTAAAAAATTATGGTTCTACGCCATTTTGAAAGATATACATTTTTATTGTTGTCATAGACCAGTTTCTGAACTACCATTCAACCGAAAAAAATAACTCATTTATTAAGACTCACATCAATGTACCCAAAACATGTGCTGGTAGAGGACGGATTGGTTTTTTGGTGGGGCATCCAATTCGCAGCTGCGATAACACCCAGAATACCCTCTGGAAACAGTTAATCGAGTCAAAAATTAGCAAATGAAAATGTTTGCAAGTTGAACAAACCAATCCAATCAAGCAGTTTAATAACCAAGTGCATTCTGAACTAGATTATACTTCAATAGTCAAACACACACACATGCACGCATACATGAACATAGTTATGTACTTTCGGTAAAGAATTTTTGTGTACTAGAGCTGAATGTGAGAAAAAGTGTTTCTTGAAAAAACGTATTGGGTCGGTATCAGTGGCGTAGCAGAAGGAAAGCCCAAGAGCTCTGCCCTTTCCCTCTGAGAAATCTTTCAAAGTTCCTACGATTTGGCAATTCAAATTGCAAGACTTTATTATAGTTACACTCATACCAGAATTCCCCCATGGAAAAAACTGACCACGCCACTGCTTGGTATATTTTCTACAAATCCAGTTTCTTAACATAGTAATAAAATTATTTGTTTCATTTCAGTACCAATGAGGATGCGTGATGGAGAAGGGTTTTTCCTGGAGAACATCGCTAATCATGGCCGTCTTGATCAGTACCGTTCTCACAGAAGGAAACGTACACGTGACAAAGGTACTGTTTCAACCTGACTAAACTCAAAAGTGTACGCAAACAAGAAGGATACTACGGAAAAAATTTATTGTTTTGCACGCTTGTTGGTAGTTCTGTTCGAAATCTTTGACTCTAGATTATAGCAAGGATAATTGAATAGTACAATGTTGGACTAAGTGAATTACTTCACAGTTAATTTCAAATTTGGAAGAGCCATCTTTGATGATAAGAGAAAATACACCGACCCCAGTAAAATTTGTAATCAACAGCCTATCACTTCTTTCGAGAAATTGAGAATTTTCAGTTGGCTACAGAAAAATAATATTTATTCTGATAAAAAATTAACAAAACCAGAATCACCTTGTCACCCAGACTCTAATGCCATCGAATTAATTTGGGCAGATTGTAAGACATACTGTATCAAAAATATTGACAGAGATAGAAATATAGAATGAACATAAAACTTTTGTCTAATTTCCACTGAAACTCAATTTAATACGACTGTTTCAAGCCTTAAGCCGTAGACACAATGAAAGTTTTATGTAATAAGTTTCAAGTTTTGGGATTTTGGATATCAATTTTACAAATAAAACAAGATGCAAAACATAATTGAAAAATGAAGCTTAAATTTTCCCACCAAGATTATTTACGAGGCGTGATCAGAATTATAATGGCAATGATAGTTTTGTTAAAAAAAATATACAAAATTATATAAATTAAAACTAAATCATAAAACTTCCATTGACTTCGGACTACAAAAATTCCCTTATAGACGAAAGTAATTATTGTGTTTGTATACCTGGTATTTCAAAATAATTTCGCATTATATGCGAAGGAAAATAACAAAATGGATCCCAACTATTATTTAAAATTAACAAATTCAACAGCGGAGAGGTACAGAATTCTAATTGATCATTAATGGTTTCAAAATTTGGATATTTATTCAATTTATTTATTTCCATCGCTTCCAACAAATTCTTCTCTATTTCTTTACTGCAAGTATGAAGGATTTTCATGATGTCTTTATCTTTTGAGTAGTTTGTCTCTGGTAGATGTCCATACATAACCGATTTTTTATGTAATTACACATGCTCACGGACCTCACGGTACCTAATGTTGAAATTTCTGCCTGTTTTGGTCTATACAACAAACACCACATTCCAGTCTACATACATCTAATTTTTTCCACTTATCCTTTTTGGGTTTTGCATTGAATTGCATGATCTTAGTAGTAAATGACGTTATTATGTTGAATTTTGAAGAGTAGTTCTTAATGTTATCGGATAGTTTTCCTGAGTAGTTTATACTAAAACTATCCGATTACAATAACAATTCATTGATTGATGACAATTAAACTCCTTGAGTTAAGGCAACCAGAATATATCAATTTCATCGATTGGTGCTTTGTTCCTGAGAAACGTATGCAAATTTCATCTTCAGTACCAAAGCAGCAATTCAACGATAACTCATTCAGATGATATATTCAATGTTTGTGATACGGCTCAATTCGACGGCCTTATCATAACATGTCACGAACAGAATCTATATATTCGGGGATCAACACAGAAATTGGCATTAGCGATCGCTCGTCGCCTTCTATGGAAAATTCATCTTCTGAAGCATGCAATACAAAATTTTTCACAGTCGAATACACAAGGGGTATTGACATTGATCGACAAGGGTATCAAACATATTTTTGTTAATCAGATTACTTCCTAACCCTTTTCATACAGGTTTTTTATGATAGGTAATTTATCAATTCTTGGAGTTTTTGTCCATGGTTTCTTGTGAGTATTTTATTACAGTGATATAATAATAATATTAATAAAAATAATATAGGTCCTTTATTACTCTTAGTGAAATTTATCTGTGCTATTCGTATTAATTATTATACCAAAAATGTTCTTACTGACATTTTTGTTCAAAAAACTCAAATTCCTAAAAGTATCACGGGTGGAATGATCGATAATATTTCAGAAGAGTAACAGTCCTGAAAATATCTAGGTGTTGTACCTTCCATTCACATAGAAACAGTTGGAAATGTAGTTCTACGAATATTGGTACTAATTTTACTAAACATATTTTCTACCAGAACTTCTTCAACTGTTCATCAGAATAAATGAAGCAGTCAATGGCTGTCAATCGTTAATCTACTGCATTTTTTCCTCCACTTCACCAACGTTTACACCTATTAACTTTCGTAGAAAAACTGTTCTTCATAGACAAAGCCAAACTCTTCTGTTGATGTTGGTGAACGTGTTTATTACGTTATTGAATATTCTAGCTGAGGCGATGCTATAGAACGAGTCGCGTCTGTGACGGGTAGAGTGATAGATCTGGAGTGGGATTCTATGTGCTATAGAATTTGACTTTTCATCAAATGAGTGAGATGACATTAGGGTTGAATTCGTGGAAGACACGGATACTGTCGACTATAGAGTTCTATGGTACGACTGCTAACGATAGTTACGTTATGTTACCACTTAACTTGACCTGTTGCCAACTCTACTAAACCATCTGCCTAACTGGAACAAACTCGAAGGAACTGACTATTCGTATATCGTTTAAAGACTTCAGATTGTCCCTGGATCTGCTATGAAGTATGTTGTCACTTGCCCTGAATTAAACATCAGTGGTACCAACAATCCTTAATGTAAGGAAACGAGGTTTACTCGGATGCTAAAGAAATGAGTGCCAACTGAACTAGGATTAGAATGAATAGAATATGATCAATTAAATGTGAACATGCTCAAAGATAGCATACAAATTAAATAGTACATGTTCACGTCTCCACAACACCCCATGCTAATGACGGACATTCAGGAGAAACCAGCCTGAAACCAATTGGGAAATCTTACTATTCTCCCTAACCTATCGTCGGGACGACAAGCTTGGGTCTTTTATTGCTATGAAGGGGCCATCGTAGTGCTGCTGAAGAGTAGCTTTGGGAGCATCGTGTCTTAGAACACAAATTCTGATGTGGCAAGTTCTCTGAATACGAATGTATTCTTGGGACCGTGCTGTTTTTCTACCTGGAGGAGTTGCAGGGAGAGATTAGGTCCATTGTTGGCTATGGCTTCAAACTGACGATGGTCGATCATTCAATTTGCTGCTGGGTGCTATATCGTGGTTCGCAAGTTAACCGTACCTGCCAATTGATTCAAGTTCTTGAACAGGTGTGACTCGAATGGCGGCCGTATCCTTAACTGGCGTGCCAAAACGATAAATCCAGTGGTTGTAAAACTCTGCATCTATGATAGCTGCTTCTGTTTGTCTCGTAGAGGTATGACGTCATGGTGAGAGAGTAGCATGATCATGATAGTAACATGCCGGCTTACATATGACTGTTGACAGTCCAAACAACGTTTGCCAGTCCTTGTTAAATGAATACGAAGTACCACTCTCTGTAAGCGTTTCCACCGAGTGGAAAAATAAAGGCAATTATCTGTCAGAAAACAACTACTTTCCTGGCTAATACCACGACGGACATTGAACCACATCTGACATATATTTGTGCAACGTTCTTTCAAGAAAAACCAATTGCAAGTGCTGTTTCAATACCCAATCAACATAGTGAAATTAATACGTAGTACCCTTCCTCCAAGCGTTTCCACCGAGTGTAAGAATAAAGGCAAACATCTGTCAGAAAAAACCTACTTCCCTGGCTAAAACAATGACGGACATTGAACTACATTTGACAGATATTTCACATTTAAAAAATTACCTTCTTTATGTGTAGGGGAGCGCTGCCCCTGAATGAACACACGTGGATAGAAAGAATCGATGTTCTTTCAATTCTCCTTCCTAATCCATCTCAGGTCTATTAGAGTTGTTGATTTAAAATAAAATTTTACGATGACTTCCAATAGGAAGTTGCAGAATAAATTATTTTTGCAAATCATCACTCATCACAAACTTGAATGTTGAAGTGAAAAATGTTGGTGTCCAATGAATTTTCAGTGTACGCCATTACAATGTTCTTTTGAGTACAAATTACGATCGATTCATACGCATCAATACCCTTCATATTATGATCGATTAACAAAAATTAGTTGGGATATTTCTAAAAAAAAAAGTTATTAATTTGCGTGGAACCACAGATACTTTATCGAACTCTCGTGTGGTACTCGATAGATTATTTTTCGATGCCCCAATCATATACCTATTCCTATTATAACATTTTTATTTCAACAATTTACTTGAATCACTATAAACAGAATGAAGTATGGAATTTGAAGTTCTCATCATGAAATATACAATTATTATGGATGTTTTGTCCTTGGCTGGAGGATTCCGTAATATTGTTTTGTTCTGTTGGATTTAAAGCTATTGCTTTCTCTCTGTTCCTATGTTATCAATTGAAACTGTTTCCAAATTGACACGTTACTCAAAATAGTATTCTTACATGCATTTTCGTTGATTTTCTTAAAATTTCATGGAATGATGATGTACTAAACCGTTTTCGAGATGTGGGAGGATAGTTGTTTCATTCAGTAGCGCGTCTTCGAATGTCTCGTTTTTTTTGAAATAATAGGTTTATTTCAGCATATGGAAATAACGAATCTGTTTGACTGAAATGAATGTTGGTCGATACAACACTTTTTTCTTCGTGTATCATTCAATTACTTGCTGACCAAGTACTTATAGAGCTTTTAATTGTATTTTAAATTATCTATTAATAGCTTCAGTGATCTTATGAACAACTGGTAAATTGAAAAAAGCCTTGGCTTAATTGTTTATGAATAAAACGTTGCTCTTATATCGATTTTGGAAGTGTCCATACAGAATTATAATATCCACATAAAAAATTAAGAGAACTGACTACAGCTACGGCTTCCCCTTTTAAAAATGAATGCAAATACTGAAAGTTTTGCATATATTTTCTGTGTATGATCAAACTGTCTGTATCTTTGAAAGAGAACCACTGAATATATTTACCATCAAAACTGATGGGTAGGTATAAAGTAGATAATTTGAAAGAATTAATATCACTACTAGTTGTATTCGAACCGGGTTGTAGTACCCCTTGTGGCTACTCTAGTTGGATTAAAGCTGAGGAGGATACGCTTGGCTTGAGTCTGAAGTGCAAAATAATTGTTTTCGGACTCATTTCGTTTCATGTTGAGAATTCCTGTTCCACTCTTGAGCAAGTAATTCGATTTCCGTTTGGGAATTATCTAAATAGCCCAAAATAAACTATGACGAACGAAGCTATAACTAACTAAATCAGGATGCCCTTCATCTGTGAAGTATCCAGGAGTTTGAACCGCGTTCAAAAAATTCTCTTCTAAAACTCAGCTGGTAATTCATCAGCCAAAAGTATTCCCCAATTATAACTAATCTGTTGCATTGAGCCGTAGACACAATGGAAGTTTTATGTAATAAGTTTTAAGTTTTGGGATTTCGGATATCAATTTTACAAATAAAACAAAAAAATGCAAAACAGAATCGAAAAATAAAGCTTGAATTTTACCAACAAGATTGTTCATGAGGCGTGATCAGAATAATAATGACAATATTAGTTCCGCGTTAAGAAAAGAACCAAAATTATGAATCTTATAACTAAAAATATAAAACAACAAAGTAATAATTAATACGTAGAATGTTTTCTTTCAACAAGTAACGAGATATAATCTAATCACGTTTTAAATGAAAATATCAGTTTCCAAGAAAAATCTGAAACATCAAATCCACTGCTCAAAATGTATGCCTTCTTCCTGAATACATAGACGTGTTCGCCGTCCTAAGTATTCTACAGCCCTTGCTTTATCCCTTCTTCTCATTAACCGACACACAATTATGTTTCTCCTAAGATCCTCAAAATTATTGAATTCTTGTTGGCCATAAACCCGGATTTTTAATGTGCCTCCCAAAAAACTGCCAAGTACTGTAAGGTCAGGCGGCCTTGCTGGCCATTTCACTTGATCATTATTTCCAAACCACTTATCTGAGTATCTTTTTTTAGGTATTCACATATTGCTCGGCTATTATGTGGAGGGGCACCGTCATGTTTAAACCAATATTGATTTAAATTTATGGGAGGTAAAATGTCTAGATAATCCTCAAAAGCGCCCCTGAGAAACTCCAGATAAGTTTCTCCATTTAAAAAATAAGGACCAAGGATTTGATCTTCACAAGTTCCAGCCCATACGTTCAAACTGAACCGTACCTTTGGCCTAACTGCTCTAAACTCTCTGGAATTATCCTGACTCCAGATGTGCTCATTATTTCTACAGAACATACCACAATTAGTGAAAGTGCTCTCATCCATCCAAATAACATTTCAGAGAAATTGGGGAAAATCATCACTTCTGAGCTCCCTCCAAACACTTGTTTGTGGCGCACCTGTATTTGAAGCAACTTGCAACATGTGTTCTTGCTAGTTGTATTCTTTCTGGGTATAGTCGAGAATGCATTTTTGCAGTTCTCTCAGTATTACTGTCTGATTTATAAAACAGTTTCATCATATCCCGTTTTTTTTTTGGTTTGAAGAAACCATTTTACGTTCATTATCACTTTGAAATTGTGGCAGCAGACGTGACTTCGTGATAGATAATAGCATAACAACGAATCAACTCATTTAGCAAGTATTTTTGAAGGAGCCAGAAAATTAAAGTTTTTGTGAACTATAAAAGGTTGTGACATAACAAAGTATCAAATATTATTCATCGTTGGAATCAGAAAGAAAAACTCTATTTTCATTTGTAACAGTGCAATATGACCAAGAGACGAAACGTCGAATGGTAAATCTGAGAATACCGTCGAATCACGGAAACAAAATGATATTGTAAATGTGCTATTTTTTAAATCATTCATCAAATAACGCCAGAAAAAAATTAAAATAGTTTTTTAAAATTTTAGTTTTTTCCGCACATCTCCAGATATGCTCGGAGTTTTGAAATTTTTTTAACGGCATATTGCGCAAATCTGCCCCAATTCAACCGTCTTCGTATCTCTTATAGTTTCCGAAATCCCAATGGTTGCCTTCGAATTTGAATTACTCGGTATTTTACTTCATCGTCTCTTTTTATTTCCAATTCTTCCCCGTCATTTTGGATGACAAGTAATTCAAACACTGGGAATTTATTAGCGTAACATGTAAAAGGTAGAAACCACGTTTTAGACAAGTTAATAGTAGGTAAGTATTTTGTGACTGAATGATGCGTTCATAATCACTTTCATATCTAAAAAACTAAAGATGGAACCAGAGCTGTTCAAGGTTAACATTTCGTTAATATAAAGTATAAAGAGAATGAGTCCCAGAACTGTACCTTACGGAACACCATATTCAATGATTTATTATCACTCAGTTTGTCATTTATTTCGACACGTTGTTCTTTATCTTTAGGTAGCTCTTCATCGAATCATGTGCTGTGCCTCTGAATCCCGCGTCATAGTCGTAGTAATCAAGAATGTTGGACTAAATCGAATGCTTGTGTAATTAATGCAATCATAACTACAAAATAATAAATAAAAAATAAAATAGAATCAACATATTTTAAAATGGACTTTTTCTATGCATATAGACCATTCTTTATATTCAATTTACCGAAGATGGTTCATTACCAGTAATGCAATCTTTTATGGATCAAAGCAAACAGACGCTATTCTCTTCAAGTTCCAGAATTCGTTTATATTTCAGTCACCGGCAATAAATGTGTTTACATTCATCCGGTTGCTATTTCATTCAAACACTCGCACGTAAAGTGAATAAATTCAATTCGATGATTTCCATAAGGTTCTCGCTCAGGGTGTTTCCCAACTTTCCTCAGAGACAGAACGGATTTAGTGGCATTCAAGTCTACCTCCACCCCTCATTATTCACGATGAATACGCTTCTGTCAACGGAACTACTATAAATACAAGTCTGTCGCATTTTCCCCGCAAATCCACTTCTGCTGAAGTTGTTACGAGACCGACGAATTGCCAATACATCCAATGCCCATTTGTAAACGAATCGAAATGCCAATATCTTGCAAGGATTTTATTCGAGAACGTGATAATGCAAGAAAATAGCAATTTTCCGTGCTTTCGCATTGACACAACGCAAACTTGAAATACTGCTTTATTTGGAGAGAAAATTGGTGCGAAATGTATGGACGATAAGATGAAGTTTATTCGGTTATAATAATGGGTTTATGGCCTTGTTAAAAAGTTTACGTTGGACCAGCTTATTGAAAATTAAATGAAATCGAAAATAATCCAAGCGGCAACAAGATGAACCTGTAATAATATAATAATCATTTTTATTCACCATGAGTATAAAAATATAATGAGTAGAGACTACAAAAAATGTTTTCGAACCATAATATATTCTAAATGAGAAGAGCAGTTTTCACGTTACGAACAAGATGAGTTAGATCAATCGTGTGTTTTACAAAATGGCCAGTTTGGAAGTGAACATCAAGTATTAGAAGTAGGTAAGTGATAGAAGACATCCATACAATGTCATTAAAAATGTAAAATGGCTTCAAAAAAGGTAATGAAAATAAAAAATAAATCAGTAGGTATCATAGTTGAGCATTAAAAGAATTTGAATTCATCAGAAATTCAAGGGTTTATTGTTATTTCTGTCAACTACTTGCACCCTTAACACCCTCAGAAGACTTTTAGAGACTTGGAAAGACGTAGCTCTTACCTTTCAACGTGTGATTCATGCACGAGACTGGTGACGGTTGTGTATTTTATTTTGGGACTTACTAACTTAATTCCTGGCACTGGTGGGTGGGTTTTTAAACCCCTGCAAGCAGCCTTTTCGTTCGGACTCTTTGTGCACCCACATGTCTGGGTGCCAGCTTCCCTATCGTTATTGAGAGCAGTTTCCTTAGCTGAATCTTCTTGACGTCCTCTAATTCAGTATGCTTTCCCCAAAAGCTTCTTTCTTCTGGTGCACCAATGCAGGGCATTCCATGAAGAGGTGTGACGAAGTCTCATCTTCTTCCAGGCACCACCTACAGCGTGGATGATCTATGATTCCAATGAGGGCCATATGCCAGTTTAGGTGATTGTGTTTCGTTGGGAGCCCTGTCACTAGCTTGAGATCTCGACTCACAAGGGAGAGGATTTCCTTTTTGGGTTTTTCCGAAGACCTGGGTGCCAGGCATAACTTGCGATAATTTTATGAACTGTATTTGTAACAGTTCTTCCATTGCAGTAGCAGCTAGGCTGTGGGAAATTCATAGGTGGGTTCTGGCCCAATCAGTGGCTTTCCTGCAGTTTTATTATACTAATTTTGTAGCCGGGCTAAAAGCGAGTTTTGTAGACCAAATGACTTCTTTAGCTAGGTTGTTGTTTGAATTTCGTATTCTACTTGGATTTGTAGTCATTGCTGTAGCTTTAATTTGGACTTTTATTATAGACTGTCTTATATCCCGCGATGGAGGTGGTTATACTAGTAACCTATCTTTCTGCGTCAAATGCTTTTGAACTGACAGATTTACAATTTGTGAAGTTCTTTAGAGCAGGCAGAGAAATGGCAAGATATCTCAAAAATAGATTACGACAATATCTAGCTAGCTCCATTACGTGCGAATGGTTTATATCCGAAAATAAAGGTATGTCCTCACCAACTCAGTAAAATATTTCGGCATCAGTCGCCTCACATTCTGAGGAATTTTTGGAACATAACGATTAGGTCTAGGTGAAGTTGTATAAAAGGCCCTATCTGCCTTTTATATCTTCATATGCTCAAAGATATTTTTTCATTTTTATTGGTTAATATGAATGTAATGAAAAAGCTTCTAACAATATGAAGTCTATGAAAATGGTTAATGTATTTTGAATTTATCATTAAATCCATAAATGACACTGACAAAACTTGAAGTAAGATTATATCAAAGCCAATGAAATTATTAGCGCGGCATATAATGCATTTGCGTTTCCGAAGGCGTTTTTTTTTTTCATTCATGTCTTCATCCAATAACCAACTACTTTTTCGACTTTATGTAATTTCGCCAACTCACAAGTTTTTTCGGTATTTTTTGAAAACATGCGAGCTGAAGATTCCGAAGAAGTTAATGAAGTTATATTTCTTCTCCTCATGAACATAAAAAGAAAGTTGCCATAATTTGGTAAGGACATTTCTTTTTAGTCGGCTCAAAATTATAGCCGGTTTATATCTACTGGTACCAGAATAAGACAAGACTATAAATACCGAAAATACCGAACTATAAGTGTAGGCTACTGCTGTTGTAGCCACTTTTATGGCTTTTTACCAGGATAACCCTGCTGATCCTTCCTTGGGTAACCTGTCTGCTTCCTCGTCTCCATGGACACTCGAATGTCCTGGCATATCTACACTCAGACACCAGCTTGGACGTGATCCTGTGTGATTCCTGTGCCAGTATTGTTGCTCCACTGTCCGAGCAAATTGCAATTGTTCTTTGACATCTATTGTCGGGATTTTCTTGGACGCATGTGAGTATAGCATATACTTCAGCCTGGAACACTGAGGTGTATTCGCCTAGAAGAATAGATATTTCTATCCTTAGTTCTCTCTTATATACCCCTGCTTCGGACATACCTCCTGACCTTAAGCCATCAGTGTAGCAAACTAAGCTGTCGGCAGGGGGTACGCTCGATGCTGTCATTCCATTCTTTCGTCGTGTGAATGAAAAATTTAGGCCTTTTCTGAAGTTCATTTTGTCAAATATGACCTCCTTGCTTAACACGGCAGAGTAGAATAGATCGATGAAATTGGTAACCACTCTCGTTTTGAGATCTAAGAGGTCGTTACTAATGAAATTTAGTACTTTAAAATCACCTGAAATGATTGAATTACCCTCAATCGAATGGTCTTTCTGATCAAACAAATCAAAAAATGTTTCAAATTCTGCAGTCCCTATCTAATCCGGTAGTTAAACAACTGCTACAAAAAATAACCTATAATTCAATCGACATTTAACCACTAAGAAATCAATCGATGGATATTGAATATTCATATTCTATGAAGTTTTTCGGAGCAATCAGTACACCACCTCCAATTTCCTTGTGAACTATATCAAATCTGCGATATTTTCCATGAATGGAGTAAATATTCGAAAATAGTTCAGAACTTGCCATGCCTTCGCTCAACCTTTGAGTCAATGCGATTAGTCGAATTCACAATCGCTTACTGATGCGTTAAATGTATCGATTTTACTGTTAAGACCAAGAACATTCTGGTAATAACATGACATTGGTGAAATAATTCAGTTTGAAGCTTTCACTATTTTAGGAACCCTATTTAATATTGAATTGTTGTGAACCCTCGTTGTTTCTGGTATCAACTCAGGTTGAAGTTTCTTATAATGTTCGCTTTGTGAACGGGTTGATGAATTATTTTCAGCACAGGAATCACACCAGTCATCAGTTTGAGATCTTGTCTACATTTTTTTGTGATAAAGTAGGGTTCATGACCGGGTACCCATAATAACATTATTCTGTTGAAATTACCCAATTCACTTAGGTCGCTCAAGTAAATCCTTACCAGCCGAGTGTTGATCTGATACTGCTGAACGCATCTATAACTGCTTGAGATTCCATATGCGCTTGTGGTCAAACATGAGTACTAGGTACTCGACTTCCATAGCGAATGGGATCTCCACTCTCGATTCAGACCTCTGCCTACAGAATTTGGCTACAGCCGATGTTTTTCCAGCTCTAGTGACTTTGGTGGCTAGCTAGAAGTACTCTGGTATAGGCCTTCTGGGTCTCCTGTTGTGGATCCTCTTTTTCGAGAGGCTCTACTGTATTTACAATACCATCCTTCGCAAGTACTCAATGGATTCTGGAATATGCTTGTGATTCCTCCACTTATTCACAGAACTTTGTTCAGGAGTTCTTCCTTGCCATCTTGATTATTACTGCTTCTTCATCATGTACTTTTTCGATTTCCAACAACTATGCCCTGAGAGCTCTATAAATTTATGTAATTTCTTCAATTTTTTAGTCATACACTATGGCTTCATACAGTTATGTACTTATTTTCCTAAATTGGTGTGTATCAAATTCCTCGATTTTTCATTGATACGTTTCTAATTCGTAGTATTCTATTGAATTTGTGTGACTTTCCCATTAATTAAATTTTAAATCTGTATTTCAATTAAACAGATTGTTTCCTTATTTCACAGTGTGGTATATTTCGTAATAAAATATGCCCTTTTAGAGTTATTAATTCCTCTAGAGTGCTTTTATTGATGTAAGAGGGGTGAAAACAGTAATGAATTTCTGTACTGTAACTTCAGTTCTCAAATCATCACTGATTGTATGCATTTTCAAATATTTATAGAATAAAATAACATAATGGCATTATTTTGTATGTTACACTTCTGAGTATATAGCCGTTCGGACCTCTTGGACTTGATCTAGGAGTGCTATTTTCAAATCATCCGGTTTTACTTCGCATACGAATAAGGGTGACAAACATACATATTTCATGAGAATTCACATAATACGTACAAATAGTACCCCAGGTCTGTGACCTTCAGATATTCCGTCTACTAAAGTTCATACTTTCAGGCCTGTGATCGTCCTGACCTTCTGTCCTTCGAATCCTTATTTCCCCTTTATTTTTCGTTGTCGTTGACCAGTCCAAATTTTTGTGGCAATAATGATCGTGATCGTCCTGACCTTCTGTCCTTCGAATTCTTATTTCCCCTTTATTTTTCGTTGTCGTTGACCAGTCCAAAGTTTTGTGGCAATTATGTAGTTTTTCATGAGATTCAAAATCAGGTACCTTGTCGAGAATGTGGATATGTGAAAGTTTCAAAAAAAATAGTTTGATGATTTTCAGGTGCCTTGGCCAGCTCCGGGTTCGACCGCATTCTCGCCGCCCAGAGTCTCTCCATTTTCAACAAAGAGAAATTTTTAACGATAGGGAAAATATCAATGTTTTTGCCTATAAAATAGCCTACACCTAGCAAGCCCTAATGTCCCTAACAGAACTTACCAGATAGCTGAAAGAAAAGTATATTAGTAAAAATCTAAGAAAATCTAATACAAATAAAACAAAGTATTTTAACGCGCCTAACACAGGGAGTTTACCCGTGTCTCTCCCGGGAGAGGAGTTGCGATTTACCGCCCCGTATCACCTTAGTGCAATGGTTTGTCTATTACGTAAGACTCACCCCAGTGATCCGGTAGGCATAACCTGGCATAGATTCCGGGACCACGTAATCTAATCCAGGCAATACGGAGCCGCTGCTTCCACCGGCGGTGGAGGCCAGGCTAAGCTGAAAGAGAAAAATATGATTAGTAAATTCACAATATAAGTCAATAACGAATTCTCTTGTAGTGGGCTCGCACTGAGTCCCAAAGTATTTCACACTTTATTTTTGTTCTGAAAAGAACAAAGTGTGTTAACTGACATGCAGTCAAAACGAATTCTTTTTAGAGGGATCTTTGGTTTTCTTGATATCCCTCCAAGAAACACAAGTTTCACTGACAGAAAAATGTTGGCCGTAGATCTCCTCTTGAGTCTCGTCACCTTCTGGAATCTTCTCTCTTGAATTCCCAATATTTGGACTTCTCGAATTTTCTCTCTCGAATTTCTTTTCTTCACCTTCCCAGGTTGAAGGACTTTTCTAGAATCTTCAATCTCCAATATTTCAACAGTTAATCTCAGGAAAATCTTCTCTGACTTTTCTGGAACCTCGTTATTGTATTACTTTTCAATACTTTGAAAACTATTTCAGAAATATTAATATTTTACTAATATTTCACTATTATTTCACTCAGCTGAGTATACGTTGGTTTGTGTTCGTTAGCAGGCGTAAGTGAGGAACACTGTGTCGAGACGCGAAAAGCGCTCTATATTTATAAACGTCGGCCGGAGGGCGTGGCCTGGCTTTGACCAATCGCGCTCTCAGACGCCGAACAAAACTCGGGCGAGAAATTTTCTGGCTTCTTTCTCGTCGAGAATTTCTCTGCGAATACTGAGATTAATTCGATCTGAATCTTGTCTTCATGAATTTTTAGTCCAATATTGGGTTTTCAAAACAACCTAATATTCCTATACGTCCCCAATGCTCTGAACTGGACTGTGGCTTATACGTCGAAGGTATGTATTCACAGAATTTGAACAGGGCCAATACAATTCCAACAAATCAATAACACATACTGATGGTTTTTCCGAATTGTTTTCATTGCCACTGTAACACTTTATAACACTGTGTCACTGTTCAACATCAACTGACTCTATTGCTCACTGTCGTATCATCACCGTTGATATCGATAACTTCATCCAGTGCATACTTCAATACACTACTCAAACCAAGCCGAACCTTTACTCAAAATCAAGAAGTTTGCCGCTGACGCTGAATGCAAACTAATTCCATCAAAATCCAGAGATTCCTGCTATGAAGAAAATGAAAAGGTAATTCTTTGTTGGAGTTGTTACCCAGCAACCTTTGAATAACGACGTGTTTTAATCCTGAGATTTCATACGCTTTTCACTTCACTTGATGAGGATTGTGACACAGGAATAATGAAAAGGTTTTTTGTTATATTCCATTATTCATTTCAACTGTCTGTTCCTGTTTCCCGTATTCGTCGGTACAGATATCGAATAAATCATGTCACTTTTCCTGAGAGTTGTCTTCAATTAGGCTCATTTTGTACAGGTCCTCCATCAGACAAGCTTCAGAGAAGTGTCCTAAATAAGCCCTTGCTTGGAACGAGTTATGATTGAGTTTCTTTTTCACAATGTTATGCAATGAATAGTTTTTCGTGCCTTTGGCCTAGTATGTGGCCTTGTATGTTTTGCTCCTTCGGGTCCCATTTGTTCAATAACTTCCACACTTACTTAGGTTGTTCAAATACTTCATTCGATTTTGTGTTCAATTCAGTCTAGAGTAGTAGAAAACGAGGAATGCACAAAATATTCAATGTAGAATATAAAAAATCACTGATCTCTGAAAATATGTGCCAGAAATTGTGAGGATTGTAGAAGAAATAAGGACAAGATAAATGTCGATATTTCCTGTGATGACGATAAATCACTAAGTTTTTCTGAAATTATAAATGTTCCTGCCGTTCTTCTGTATATATGCCAGGAGCAAAACTCATAAAGTCCTTGTACTTACACAACTTCAACAACAAAAACAACATTGAACAATTTCGAGGACATGTGTGTCAACACTGATATTCGAATTTAGTATACAAGAAATAATGTTATTCATATGCCTCTGCCTACGAAATCGAGGTGAACCCATATTGATTTTATATCATGCCACAAAGCCAGTGCTCATATATTCAAATTTATGGGTTTGTTAGAAAAACCAAATGTCAATATTCTCGTAAAACTTTCTTCAGTGAAAGGAATTATTAATCAAAATGTCAGATGACAGATTACAATGGATGCTTTGACTTGAATCAAAATCTCGTCTATTTTCAACTTTAATTTTATTTCAAAAATATTTAAAAACATACTTATCTGGCGTTACTAGTGTCAACAAATCAAATTTGGCGTCTGAAAACATTTAAAGGTTATAATCAAAATGAACTGGTAATAGTCACAACACACATAAATGAATTCACAAACTGCTCAATACTAATTCACTTGCTCTATTATCTTTTCTGTATTATGAATGTGATTATTTCATTCACACATGGCTGCACCCATAAAATTTCATGACTGAAGTCACATGATGTCGGCTATTTAGGTAAACAAGCGGCTAATTAGGTCAACAAGCGGCTATATAGGTAAACACGCGGCTATTTAGGTGAACAATGCTATCCATGTAAACGAAGAAATATGAGCGAATATGTTTGTATGTGTCAATTTGACCCAACTCAATCACTCAAAATTGAAATATCTCGTTTTGAGTTATATTCTTCTGCAGACATTAGTGCATTCCTGGTTGTAGAAATAAGTTTAATTGAATGTTCACTTTTTTAATGGGATTGTATGGGTAATATATCGTTTCTCTTTGAATATGTGGTTGCTGTTAGATAATAAATCACTGGGGCCATATTTCATTGATGGAATCCTGACTGTAGCTAAATATTTAGATATACTGCGGGACGTGTTGGATGATCTTCCTATAGAGTATCGTCTTGACGGAATCTGGTTTAAACAAGATGGGTGTGGTCCACGCAATTCAAGAATGGTCACAGATTATTAAGATCATACTTTTCCCAATTCATGGATTGGAACAAGAGGTCCAGTGGCGTGGCCTGCCAGATCTCCGGATCTGAATCCATTATATTTGTATTTGTGGGGGCATCTCAACGATTGAGATTATCTGTGAAAAGATGGCAGAAGATGCATTGAACGATATTCAAGGAGAAGCAATAATTATGAATATCAGAATCGCCAAGTGTATTGAAGAAAATTTTCGAATGATTTGATTTTCACTTACTTAATTTCTTTTTGTTATTATCAGTAATTGCGTTTTGAATGATCTACATTGAGTTTTATTGCTCTTGTTGATGAATTGTTTAATTTTCAGATAATTAAATAAATTCTGGAGAATTACTTCATTTTTCTATTTTACTATGTCGAAAAACCTAAATGATCAATTTTTGTTTTTTTGACGTTTTGAAAAATTCAAATGTATTTTTCGATGACTTATTGTTGATCAGTTACTTATTTATCTTATCAAAATATATTTTTTTTTTCTCTCACATGCATTCAAATGACAAATATTGCATTCTTTGATTGAAATATTCGAATAACTGAATAATTAGTGATTCTCATTTATTTCATTAACCGAAACCATTCTTCAAATGGCCTTGAACGATACACCTCTGGATTCAGATTGAAAAGTTAATTCGAACAGTATCATAAAATATTCAGGTCCGTATTTGAAAAAAAAAATTACGGTTGTCCTGAGAATACGAAACGTTGCATACCATATCCGAAGACTTCAAAATGAAGAGAATTCAGCCTCTGAAATATTTTTTGATATTTCTGAAAATAAATGAAGTATAACTATAAAACAGAAATGATCGAATTTACTTTTTTCGTCGTATCTCAAGGACCGGCACTGATATTTTCGACTAGTTTCCACCGATAGGTTATGTTTCCAGATGTGCAACTTTTTCTCCATTCAATCGACTTTTTCCGTCGACCGTTTATTTACGATGTATTTTAACGCACTCAAAATCATTGATTAATGACCCCTGGTAATGAATGATTTTCTATTATTCAACGATTTACTTATATGCAACCCAACATACATTGCTCCAATACATATTATATTTATATAGTGACCTGTGGCGTATGCAACCAAACATATTTATACTGACCCGCAAAAACATTTATTTTGAAATCAAGTAGCTGTGTTAGTACTATTTATTATTTATTTGATTGTTGTAATTTCTTAAAATTCTACGTTTATTTTGAAATCAAAAAATGGATAGTGACGAAGTTCTGTAAAAATAATTTCAGAAAACATCAAATATATCAGTAAAGTTGTCAGTAGCATTAATAGCTGAATAGTCACGCAGCCGGCTGGTAAAATGATGGTTTGAGTCCTGAGGTGATAGCAAGGTCGAGGGTTCAATCCCCAAGTGGTACCATTTTTTTTTTAATTACAGTCAACGGAAAAGTTTTGTAACGAACTCGTGAATTAAACTGGTGATCACGCGTTAAAATATCTCAATTGTTAATCGCACTTATTAATACACTTGTTCGTTGAATAACCATTTCACTAGAGTGGTTTGGAAGTTACCCATACAATCCCATTAAAAAAGTCGCCACCCTGTATGAACGAGTATATGAATGATTTTATGATGTTCTTGCAATAATATTTCTGAATATCACTCGACCATAACAAATAAGGACTATTATTTTCTTTGAATCATTTCGAGTAACTTATATTTTGAGACCATTCAATTCGACCACATGAACATTAATAATCAAAGAATTACCCCTTCGAGCTAAAGCTTTCTGGAGTTATTCAGATTTTTAATGTTCATATGGTCCCATGAAATTGTCAAACTACAAGGTACTTTCGAAAGAATTATGAAGAACTATTCATATCATTTCGACAAAGTTTGAAAATTTGTGCCGGAATATCACAAAAATCAAACGAATGAAATCAACAAAGTCGAAGTACTCTTTCTCTCCACACGTTTCCAAGTGGAAAAATTAAGCAAACATCTATCAGAAAACAACTACTTCCCTGGCTAATACCAAGACGGATATTGAACTACATCTGACAGATATTTGTGCAACGTTCTTCCAAGAACACCCAATTGCGAGTGCGTATTTTGTAATTAAACAGTAGATTATCCTTCATTTGGATGGAAATGACCACCTGCAGACATGCATGCAACTTCTCGATGATGACTCAAAATGTACTCACCTAAACCAATTCGAAACAAAGCTTTCTTACGTACACACCTTCAGTGTGATGGACTTGAAAAACTTGTTACAAATAGCACTCGATGCAACTTACTCACTCCTTCTTACTATGGAAGAAAATAATGACTCAAATATGTATAGTGTTGATTTAATTATTCATCCTTTATGGTCTCTATCGTGGATATTATACCTAGGCCCATCGTATACTTACCAGTGAGTGTGTTAGCTGCTTCCTAGGGAGTAGAAGGTGATTATTTATTTGTTAAATTATGCTACCCTTGTATCATTCAATCACGACGATTTTTGCACTTCTTGATATTTTATCATCAAAAATACAATGGAGGTTTTATTATCTAAACCCCATTATCAAGGAACAGGAATTTGATTCCAACAAATAGGAATTTTTGAGGATTGATTTAACCCTCATTGCATCGATATTAACGAAACAATTCATATCTCCATTGATTCCAAGAGCTCATTGCACATTTCAGTTGTGTCACCCTGTTAATTACCAGAAAGCTCAATTGGGCAAATAAATGTCATTCATTTGTCGTATCTTATTGTTCGCAGGAGAACGTGGAATCAAGCTTGGAGACTATACACGAAGTTGCCATTGCAAGTCTGGGCTCTCTCTGCCTTACCGAACAATACAAATCACTGACGGTGCCCCTGGATACGCTCAGATTCGAATCCACTCGCCAGAAAGCGGATTTAGCTGCTACATTGTTACAAGATTTGGGCGTATCTCATCACAATGGTGAGCTATTGAATCAGTCTCTTTTGTTTGTTTTATCCTGGGATATATGGGCATTTGGTATCTCATAATGATACTTTTTTGCGAATAAGGATGTTTGCAGATGGAAGTACGTGTTATTTTTCACAAAGTAGATTGGTGAGAAAGTTGGTCAGTAATAAAGTTCAACAATTCTGCGAATCGGCGATGAATTTATTCACAAGTATTTACAATTTTCTAAAAATTTGCATCCTCTTAAATTGTTATAATTTTTCATGTCAATCAATATGTGAAGAATAACACTTCCACAAGCTTCCAGTAGTGAGGATAAAAAATTCTTGATATGGTTGGATACGGTGAAAAGGGGTTTTTATGGCAAGATAAAATTGAAAAAACAAAAAAATTGTTGCAACAACCAAAAATAGTAAATAAGGCAACCAATATTCAGCTGAGTGAGCCAACAACAAACAAACCAACATTTTTAAAAATGTATCAATAAATATGTTTAAATTGTTTAATTTTCGTTTCAAGGAAACAATAATTACCAGAATATCAAGAAAAATAATTAAACATTCCACATGTGGAATTAGGCGTAGTTGACAAAAAGCTTCTTCTTATTACTATTTTCAATTCAGCCTTCTGCAAAATTTCTATAATTTAGGAGTTTTCCTTGCATTTGGCTACACCGTACTGATGATAACCAACTGAAAAACATATCTATGGTTGCATTTTTACTAGAATTTTTCGTCCTATTAATTGTCCCTTCCTATATACAGTGAGCTTCAAAAAGTTTGCATCATATGGAAAACATTTTTATTAACTATTTGTCAGAAAATTCCATTCTACATAAAAGTTGGTTTCTTCTGGAAAGTTGGTTTTTTCATTAATAAATGCTATAAATCAAATAAATAACTGGGTAAGAACTTAATTTTGGGCTCAATCCGTTCTTCAATTAATACGTTAAAACCAGAAGAGAATGATGAAGTAAAGAAGAAGAGAATTTTTAAAATTCGATAAAAAATAGTACCTAATAAATTATTTTTCTCAAAAAATAACACATGGTTGTTTTTGTTTCAGTATGTAGAATTATCGCACTTGCAAGTGAAAAAAAAGTGTTCATTAACTAATGCATAATCAACAAAAAATTGTAGTTTCTATATGACAGAAAGTATTGCGACCTGGTTGTCGACGATCAGAAAAGCGTTGCTCTATAGCCTCTCTGCAGTACGTTTTTTTTTTGGCATTCACCAAAAATTAAAACATATCAACGTATCCTTTGAGAGTGAAGGTGAAAGGCATTTTGATTGATATTTATCAAAGATAGTAATTGACGGTAATTCAAAACAAAAAGTTATTACATTTGAGTGTCTCTTTTTCTTTAGCATCCACTTTTTCTTGTCTCTACAACGTGGAACAATTATTTCATTCGGATCAATAGAACCCACTATCGCATTCAATTATCTGGACTAACTGTCTTCATAACTACATCTTAAGATATATTGTTGAATTAGAAATGAATAGGGCTGTAACTTGAACAACAGCAATTATGGGGGTGCAATTGGAAAAACTAAAGTAAGGGGTGGTTTCTCGGGAGTTGTTTGCAAATCAGTTGACATTGCTAGATCGATACGATGGACATAACTTAGTCGATAGTGAGTTTTATTTCAATACCATCGACGAAGAATCTGTTAGAAAATCTATTCATGTGATAAAGAGCAATGCGGTCGGTAACGATAATATCTCGCTAAGAATGCTTTTCTTGATTGAAAATAAGTTGATGAAACATCTAACTTTTATCGTCAACAAAATAATATCATCTGCTCAATATCCAGCTGCTTGGAAGAATGCTGTAGTTATTCCCCTTCCTAAATGTGATCAGCCAAAAACTCTCTCGGATCTCCGACCAATAAGTATCCTTCCAACTCTTTCCAAGGCATTTGAATTAATCCTCAAAGAACAATTGAATGAATATGTCTATAAACATAATATCATAACATCGTGTCAGTCAGGGTTCCGCAGTCACTACAGCACAACTACTGCCCTGCTGTCAATCACTGACGATATCTTCAAGGCCACGGACTTAGGAAAAATAACATGCCTAACGCTCTTGGATTATAGCAAGGCATTCGACACCTTAGATCATGATACTCTCTGTAAAAAACTAAAATATTTTGGATTCTCCCGAAACGCAGTTTCACTGATATCGAACTATCTTAGCAATCGCAGCCACAGAGTTATATTGGAAAACCAGGCGTCGGAAAGCATGCTTGTAATCCAAGGAGTACCACAGGGTTCTATTTTAGGGCCACTTCTTTTTTTCTTTATACATAGCCGATTTTCATACTTTTGTAAAAATTGTAGTGTCCATCATTATGCCGACGATACGCAGTTGTACCTCTCTTCTGATATCGAATTTTTGGATTCATTTGAAAAACTCATCAACGAAGATCTCGAAGCTCTTTTTGATATTTCTGCAGCTCACAATCTCAAACTAAATGCCGGCAAGTCGACAGTAATGTTATTTGGACCAAATAAAGTGAGACAAACCATTGTAAATCAACTTAATATCAAAATAGGTGATACAGATCTAGAATTTACACATAATGCCAAAAATTTGGGGCTCTGGATTCCGACCTTCGGTTTACCAAACATGTGATGTCCTTAACTAAATCTTTCTTCAATGTTCTGAGACAATTATATCCTAATCGCGACTTGATGTCTACCAAACTCAAGTTACAACTTTGTGAATCGCTAATCTTTTCCAAAATTTTTTACTGTGACTCGATATATGGACCCGCACTTCTCCAATCTGACTCCTTACGTTTGCAGAAGATTCAAAATAGTTGTTTACGTTTTGCCTATGGAATACGAAAATTCGATCACATATCTCACAAAATTAACGAATCAGGTTGGTTAAACTTCGAAAGATTCCGCTTACTACATTTACTGACTCTCGTCCATAAAGTTGTAAAACTCCAGCAACCAGAGTATCTTCACAATAAACTGATAACTTTCTCTAGCATTAACAACTCATCTACACGAAACAGATCAACTCTGGTGATACCAAAACATAAAACATCATTATTTAAGAGGTCATTTTCATACAAGGCAAGCACTGAATATAATCGGGTATCTTGGGAAATTAGATCCTAAACAATAATGAATTTTAAAAAACGTTTGAAAATTAATCTCCGCAATACAACATAAAATATAATGTACACAACTCAGGCAAAGGAATAGGCAAACGATTTAAAATTTCAATGAATTTTCTGATTATGGCGTTTATGTATTTACCTTCTCTTCTTGTTACTAACAGATGTATATTCAGGTACTCAGTCGCTCTATTTACTATTGTATATCTTTATGTATTGTATAGTTCTATTTGTATATTTAGGTACTCAGTTTCCCTAATTATACTGGGTAAAGTTGAAAAACAGCTTGAGCTAAACTTCGCCCTTTCATCATAATTATTAATGCTTTTTTCTTGCACCTTTTCAAAATTCTTGTAATTATGATGAATAAAGACCATTTATTATTATTATTATTATTATATGAAGGCCAAAAGCGGACGTAACAAATAGACCAAAAATCAGTGGAATTTAGACAAAGTTTTGTTTATCAAATAATTTCAGTGAAGTTGTATTATTAACTTCTCGTATGGTTACATCGTTCCGTCGTTAAACAGAATACTCATGTTACCTATCAGAGCTGTTATTGACTCGACACGCAATATACCTATCAATTCCATTAATTAATCAATGTTTCCTCTGTTTACGAATGCAGGAAACTGGAGCTGATTTTTGTTAACACATAATTTGCCACAATGAGCCTACGACGTGGGTATATATGGAAGAAAAAGGGTTTGGGTACTTTTTGTTACTGAACGATCTCCAATGAGAACTGTGAAGTTTGTGCTGAATTTTGTTTTTCTATTCTATTCTGTTTCATCTCGTGAAATAAAAGTGATTAAACAGCCAGAGTGATGTGATTATTCGTACGGGGAAGAGATGGCTTCGGACCTGTTTGTATTGACCTACCCTTGCACTGATGAAAGGCAAAACCTCGAAACTTATCTGCTGGTCAATACTCAATAATATTAGTGAAATGAAAACAATACAGCCTTGCGCCCATTTTCCTGTACTATTCGATTGTCTGCAAACGTCGAACTGAAAATATTTCAACACCGAGTTATCGTAAGGCCAGTTGACAAAACCAATTGGGAAGTATTGCATGTGGATGAATTGGGTATTAGCCCTCTGTCCAGACCGGATTTGTACTGATGATCAGGATAACCGTAAATCTAGTACGTAGATAGTCACAAAAAAACATAATGTTTGATTACCGCAGAAAATCTCTTTTGTCAATTTATTCAGAAGTATTTGAGAAATGCTTTCATAGATAACTTGAATCGTTCTTGAATGAAGCCTGTTTTTGACAATCACCAATTTTGTTTCCGAAAAGATCACTCCACCCAAAGTGCTATAACATCAATAATTCACGCCCTTTTTTTTGATCCGAGAAGATCCACATGGCTGCATACTAGGGCTCCTTTCGTTAAAAATTTCTTTTGATAGCCTCATGATAGAATTCCTCTGGTATTTTGTGGCAGCATTCGTAAATGATCCTCCTGTTGTTAGAACTTCAAATAGCAGTCTGGATAATAATATCTGAAATGTTATCAAGTGCAGATAACCAAATGACAAAATTGTTATCATCTTCACTGCAACGTTCATCTTATCGCATTTCTATACAGTGTGGTCCAACGAAAACTTAACACCTCGATTTTCCGGCTTTAAAATGAAAATGTGGAAAATCGCTCGGACCCGTCAATTTCTAATACGAGGGGGAACAACTTTTCCGCTGTTTTCATCCCCGTAACTTCAACCACCTAACGGGGGTGAGCACAACCTATTGATTTTGGATGCGGGGTGTTGCGATACCTCATTTTGAAGATCTCATTGTGTACTATCTGACTGTAAAATTTCGCTCCAAAATATCCATCGATAACGAAAGGACAGGTAAAGTAGTGGAAGAGTACGTACTTTTGTGATTACTTTATTAAATGCTCGAAATGGGCACCATCCACTTCCATGCAGTAATATAAGTTTTGCTGAAAACGTTCACGTACATTACTCAAGATTTCTGGTGTAATTTGACGGCATTCATTAATGATCCGAGTTCGCAAATCATCCAGTGACTCAGGCTGGGTAGCGTAAATCTTGGATTTCAGGTGACCCCATAGAAAAAAGTCCAGTGGAGCCAGATCAGGTGATCTGGGTGGCCACTCAATATGTCCCCTTCTTCCAATCCAGGCGTGAGGAAAATTGTCATCTAAGAACTGACGCACCGGTTGAACAAAGTGAGGTGGTGCGCCATCTTGTTGGAAAATGATGGTTTGATGGTCTTCTGCATTCTCCAATACTTGCACGAGGGCTGGATAAATAGCGTTCTCCAATAGATCGAGATAAATTTGGCCTGTGAGATTACCGGGTATAAAAAAAGGGCCGATTATGTGATTTACATATATACCCGCCCAAACATTTAATTTTTGGGGGCGCTGTGTATACACCTCACGAAATAATCTTGGATTTTCATCTGACCAATACCGACAGTTATGCCGGTTTACAATGCCGTTAAGGTAAAATGAACACTCGTCCGAAAAACAGATATCGAACATGTAGTTTTGATTGCCGTTAATTATTTCACTGATCACTTCACAGAACTGGAGTCGGCGATCGGGATCATCCTCATTCAGTTCCTGAACCAATCGTATCTTATAAGGATGGAATTTATGTTGTTTCAGGATTCTCATGATTGTTGTGCGTGAAACACCAGATACATCGGACAATTTCCTAGTACTAACGGTCGGATCCATTGCTATATGACCTAAGACAGCCACGTCCCTCGCTTCGTCTCTTTCATGCACCCTCTTTTTGTTTCCAACTGAACCAGTAGCGTCAAATTTGGCAACCAGTTGCACAACGTAAGCAGCGTATACATTTTTTCCAGGATGTCGTTCGTTAAATAAAGCCGCTGTTGTGCGCGCAGAGTCGTTATTTCGGAAAAATAATTTTATCATTTCCACCCTTTCTTCTACGGAATACACCATTTTAATTCCACTACCAATTTACAATCGCTTTGACACACTTGTACCGTTCTTAAACATTCACGATAGACTAAGGTACAAAAACAAGGTCCGTCTACTTTTTTGGACAAAAAATTAACGACTCAATACCTTTGAAATGCGTCGGATACGAATACTATTCTCGAGATAAATTCCATATTGCCTCTTTCACTATTTTCGCTGTTATTTCATTATCGATGGATATTTTGAAGTGAAATTTTACGGTCAGATAGTACACGATGAGATCTTCAAAATGAGGTATCGCAACACCCCGCATCCCTATTCAAAATCAAGGGGTTGTGCTCACCCCCGTTGGGGGGTTGAAGTTACGGGGATGAAAACAGCGGAAAAGTTGTTCCACCCCGTATTAGAAATTGACGGGTCCGAGCGATTTTCCACATTTTCATTTTAAAGCCGGAAAATCGAGGTGTTAAGTTTTCGTTGGACCACACTGTATATCTTCAATTGAGAAATTTGCGCGTTGGTACAAAATGATCTGCCGCTATATTCTCAACCAATCTCTCTACCTTATGAATTTATTTTTATAATGACCAATGATCCTCTAAATTTTGATTGAGTTTTTATAGGATATCCAGTACAACCTGGAACTCTTATTTTTCATCATCAAAATATCCCCCACTTCATTTTCAATTCTTCTCTTTATTTCATGTTGAATCGTGGTCCTTCATAGTTTTATCTGGCCACCTCATAGGCAAATTTGGCATCTTTGTACCTGGGAGTATATCCATGAAGACACTTGAAAGGGTTATTTCCAGTAGTCCCATTTACCGTGTCATTGAGATATTTCTCCACTCCTCTGATTTTTTTGTTCCACAATTCATCATTTTCCATTAATGTTGTAATAACTGGCAGAAAAAATCTACTCACTATTTCTATTTGGCCATTAGCTTGGGGCCACCGAGCAGCTATCAAATTGTGTTCCATACCACTCTTCTCGCAATATTTCTGGAATTCTTCTGATGTGAAAGCTAATCCTCTATCACTAACTATGTTTCGAGAAACGCCAAAGTTTTGCACGAAATGTTTTAACATAATCAATTTTTCTTTGGCAGTTGTAGTATTCACTGCATATAATTGTACAAATTTTAATAAAGAATCAATCATGAACGGTCCAAGGTGATCCTCATGAATTCTTTCAATTGGTCTAGATGTTGGTGGAACGGGATGTAGCTGTCCGGGTTATTTACCACCAGGTGTTTTTTCTGTCAAAAATTCGAAGCATCCATTAGTATGCCTTCTCCCATATTTTCTTATATTCTTGACAGATAAGTTTCTTAAATCCTAGATATAGTTCTGTCAACAGAGAAATGTCCTCCCATATCGCCTTTCGTTGGCGACGTTTACCATTCTATACAGTCTCCCATTTTCTAGTTGATACTCTTTTGTCTTATTGTTCTCTTCTTTGGTCCTATTTTCCGGGTTCTTCCTCAAATTATCCACGAATTCTCTGAGTTCTTCTTCATTTCTCTGCATCAATAATATTCTATCTGCCTCTTCAAGAACTACAAATATTCCAAATTTCTTTCTATCTAAATCTTCCAAAAGTTGATCATCTTCCACCGGAGCTCGACTGAAAGCATCTATATGGGGGAGAGATCTTCACTTAACAAAATTTCATTTCAAAATCATTATCCATGAGAGTTGCATACCACCTAGCAATTTGTGCTTTTAAATTTCTTTTTGAATTCAAATATATCAAAGCCTGACAATCCGTGACCACTGTGAAGTGAATTCCCAGTAGCATACCTCGAAGTCTCTCTATTGACCAAACAATTGTCACGAGTTCCAATTTGTTCGAGTGGTATTTCTGTTCTGCTTCTGTATTTTTCTTTGAAACGCAATACAATAACAAGATGTAGTTTGCCCGAATCATCCTCCTGTAGTCACATTCCAGCAACACCAATGGACTGCATCATGTTTTTCGTTTTATGTTTCTTCACATTGGCTACGATGTTTGTGTAATTTTCAGTTTCACTATTTACGTAAAAAAATTTTTGTCCTTCATTTATTTCAATGTCTTCATTTGTCCTACTAAATAAAAAAAAATTTGAAAGGCAACCGCGCATCGTACTATTTACGTATTCTTCTGTGTCTTTCAATATTATAGTTTTATTTTCTGCACACACTTCGCTTTTTCCAGGACTATCAAAAAAGTCTATTTGGCAAAACGGGTTTTCATTGACATATTTAAATACCAAATTATTGCCGAATCATTCATATGCAAGGAAACTCAATTCGGTAAATGTAAGGCCCACCAAAACATCCACAGTTTGGGCAAAAATCAGGTACTACCCACAAATCGATCAAATCAACTGTAATGTCGTCCATTGATATTTTTACCACAAGTTTCTATCCACACTTCACAGGATTTTCCTGTTTAAATCCAAATAATTTGCGGTCCTAATTTATTGCGTTGAATTTTTTTCTATTTCAAAGGGAGGCTCTGATGGTACAAACAGCACTACCAAGATCAATAAGCGTATTAACTTGATGTAAATCATATAGAGTAATATATTTTTTTTAAATGTATTGATGATATTTAACTAGTTATCCTCAATATCAACTTGAGTTTGTACGCAATCTGCTTCAAAATCTATCATGGTTTTTATATTATTATTCTTCTCAACATCTAGCCTTCATCCTTGATAGGGCGATAATAGTATATTCTGTAACAAGATTAGACTGAAAATTTGATGCGGGTGGAAAATTCCGAGCGCGAGCCGAAGGCGAGCGGGAGGAACGACGAGCATCACGAATTTTCGTTCTAACCGAGTAGCAGACTATACTTTCTCCACGATCAAACATTTCAAAATATTTTCAAATGGAAACGAACAAAAGATAATTTCTACACGAAATAGTAACTATTATTTAAAAACACTGTTTATCAGAAAGGACTGATCCTGGACTAACCAGAACAAATTTTTTCTACAAACGTCAAAAAATTACAAGGTTTGCGCATTGACAACAGTATGCGAAGTGACCCTTCTTTTCATTTTCCTTCGTTACCATTAAACCGTGCGCGAAGTAGTGTGCAAAATACTTCGCACACTGCTTGTAAACTATATGGAATTTTTATATTTTAACCTTTATGTTCCCCAATCGAGCAAAAATCCAATTGTCAACAAATACCATTTTATTTCCATAGTTACAGTAATTACTTGATTTGGAAAAACAGTTTAAGCCAGTTCAATACTATTTTTCATATTAAGCTAAGCATATTACTTATTTTAGAACAATATTTTTTACTTTTGTAGAAAAATTTTTGTTTGCATCTCATGCGCGAAATACTTTGGTGATCTCGACTATTCTTTTTACTCGGCTGCGCCTCGTAAAAAAAATCAGTTCTCGATCACCAAAGTAGCATTTCGCGCACTAGATACAAAAATAACTATTTTAATCGCAAAGATGCATTAAGAATAAAATATTGAATTAAAAAAAAATTGCATCGTCAATTGCCAATGCTATACCATCTGAACCATTCCGCCTCTCATTAAACTATGTTTTATAAATATTATATTGATACTACGAGTCTCAATTATTCGGGTGTTTTGGTAGTGTACTTTCCAGTGAATTATTTGTACTCTTTGTAATTTCAGGTGGTGTATTTTCACACTCTGATTCTGAATCACTGGATAATTTCATGATTCTTTTTATATTTTCGAATGAAAACGTGACAGCAATAATTTTGACTCTACTGAAATTTGCCACTGCGGTGACGATCAACTGCGTCAAGGCTAATGTTATTATTGCTAACCAGTGTTAGCGATGATCGTCAAATGAAAATCATTTAGAACCGCAACAAAATGTTGGCAAAGATTTTATTGTCTTCAATGGTTACCCACAGCCCCAAGGCATGTGCCACTTTCTGTGAAAGATTTTTATTTTTAAACAAAATGGGCAAAATCAAGAAACAGGTAATCCATATGACGCCAATTATGGTTTACAGAAATCTCTATCCATTTTCCCAATGAGTTTTCTACTCTGAAATCATTTATTTATTACACGCTCCTCCGGTTTTTGGTGTTTATTTTGCGTATCCCCATGGTAAAAATCCATTTTAATAAGATCTGAGAATCTAGCAGATAGCAGTAAACACTACTTCAAGTTCTCCTTTGTTGAAATTCATCTCAGCTAACTTCGAACTCTATGAAACCATGGACGTACATGTATGAAACGACACAAACGCTGACGCAGGATTACTGAGATACATATACGTTTCATTCATAGTACACCAAAATGATTTTCCTACATTGCAAAACACTACAAGAAAGTAGGCAATATGAAAAAATGAAAACATGGGTCAATAATATAAAAGAGTTAGTCGGAGCTCACTAAAATGCTTGAACAATGAGCTAATATAAATGGCATTTATTTAAAAAAGCACTTAACACTGTAGATTTCTCTTGGTTTGCCCTTTATATTCCGCAATAATTTCTGGTTATAGACTCTTGTCTAGTTTACTTTGGTTTTCAAATATTTCTTCTAGCTACCATAGAACTCGAGCAATCGTACTTCGAAACATTATTGTCCTACCTGATAGAAGAAAAGTAAATGAAGCAACCTTATTAGTTAATATTTACAACACACTTTATTTCAAGTTTTGAAGTTTTGTAAGTTTCTCAATGTGTTTACATTGTCCCTAAACATTTATACTCTCATATCTTGCATATATTTCATTCAGCAATCTCATTGTGTACTTGTAAAACATCTTCTAAATTATTGCATTCCTTATAGGGACTCTCAGCAGGGTGAATATTTTTCTTCATCTTGTTCTGTTTCTGTCTCAACTCTTCCATCAACTCCCTATTACCAGAAAAACTGTCAGACCTCACTAAGTCTCTGAAAGTTGGTTTCGGTATCACCAACCCATTACCCTCAAATTGGCTACCGAATACAGGATAATGTCCGGCCAAAACACTGAAGTCAATGTTTAGGTATGGCATTTTGGTAACCGAACTCCTAGTAACTCCGTTAGTGTCAATTGTCGGACTATATGGTTTTGTGTACGAATCGTTTCTGGACACCTTGCTGAAATCTTCTTTGTTATTTTTCGGGAAGAAAGCGGCAGTCGGGCTTTTCTGGTTGTTGTAAGAATTGTTACGAGATACTTGATTTGAGTTGCTGTTTTCTTGATGAATCTGAGCTAGATAAATATTTTGAGGGAAATTTCCAACTCTGTTGCTTGGGGAAACATGAGAATAAAATCCGGAATCTCTCTGGAGCTGGGTGGATTGTTTATTGACATAGCTATTCTGCCTTTGCCTATTGTCATTCTCATCAAACCTGAAACGGAAAACAATTATTTGCCTTTGAACGGAAACATTTTACGTGACAATTCAACTCATGCATAAAAATTCGCATATGCCACAGTGCAATTGTCACTTTGACAGCGGCAAAAGTTAGCTGCAACTTTTTCAGCGACAAATGCACTAGTGGTTTTTTCACTCATTCATTCATCGCGGTGTTGGATGCCAAAATGAATAGTTTGTCATGTTTGTCAACAACTTATTGAATTCCTAAGCACTAACAATGAGTCGATTCGGTGAGTCTACGAACGCCAAAATTAGTCAAATTGTTAATACCTGTGTGCCCACTAATACAATTGCGACGCAATCCTCAATCTGGCGACAATTTTCTCCGTATTGCGATGAAAAAAGATATAAATTGGAGCTAGATAGTTCGATCGAGAAATTGAATGTAATAAATATTGCAATATGTGACAGCAAATGGCTATCGCCCATTATTTTAGAGGAGGATATTTTCCCAATTCGTTTATTCAAAAAGTTATAGAAAAAACGAGACACTTTCATAACATTGTTGTTGTGTTGAAATTGATATTTCCGTCAACCAGCTGCACACCCTTAAGAGTACAACCCTCAAAAGTCTTCGAAAGACTTGTCCGAGCTAGGGAAGACGCAGCCCTTGCCATGCACGAGACCGATGACCATGCTGGGAATCGAACCCATGACCCTTAGGTTAAGAGACAAGCGCTCTACCATCATGACCATCACGGCCCATTGAACATTGAACAGAATATTCCTTGCACCAAATCCCTTTTAGAAGAATCAAAATTCTATAGGTTGGTATGAGAATTTGCCGAGTGGAATTAATGAAATTTCCAAATGACTTCAACATCTATTACAGAAACGAGTAGATGTGGCACCCGCAGCGATGAAAAATGAAGTTTGCATTGATATGTTTCTAAATTTCTCATTCATCAAATTGTTATTTGTATTTGTATTGATATCAGGTAAATTTGTGTTGTTCAAATTCTTAACTGTTTCCTTTACAGTTTGATTCACTTACAACTGAGAGTTCGGTGAGAGCTGAGATTGTATTGTCCCAGGAGGAATATGTTTTAACTACAGCTACTGAGTGCTAGGGGGCGGTAGTTTGAATCGTTTTGACTTAAGAGCTGTGACTTGTGGTTCTGGGGTATTACATAAGCTGAACACTAACGGTGGGTTAATGAAAACTAAGTAAAATGTGATAAAACAAAGAACTATATATCTATTAGTATATATGGACGAATTGAAAGAATACAATGAAAATGTTTCATCCGACGATATAGCGGAAGATGCAAAATAATTTAATGTGAAAAAGAGTATGATATTCTAAATTGGATGGGGAAAAATGAGTGAAGGGGTAATTTTGGCGTATTTTCTAAAATTCTCAAAGACCTTTCAACATTGTCAAAATATTCAATGCCTAGTTCTACAGTTTCTATGAAGGAAGATGTAGATATTTGTTCACCAAGGATTTTCAAATGAATTAGTGGCTGGGTATAAGGCAAGAAAGCTGTTGTTTCTTCCTGAGAGGAAATTGATAAGGTTATTTTCGAAGCACCAGATGACCAGTACTGACCAGTACTCAATGATGAAAGTATATCATTTTAGTCATTGGTAAGTTTTTCGTAACTGGTTGGTTATTTTTCTGTAGGTTGCCTAAATCATCGGGATCTGTAGTGCATGCCGATGTAACAAATTATGTAATATGATCCTTGGAGATATAAAAGAAAAGGGGAATATTGATTCAATAGTACGCCGAAATGAAAATACAAAGGAAATTTATCGTTAGGAACAATACCATTGGCAATGTCAACATCCTTAACATCATCGAAAGACTGCAGCTGTGAGACCAACGACCATCATCGTTTTAAGTTGTAGAATATCAAACTGTATAGGTTGTAAGAAAAAATGTCAAAAATTCCATTTAACGAGTACTTATATAAATATCTATTATCTCAAATTTCGTTTCAATAAAACTCTAAAAGAAGAAACAGGAATCAAAATTTGAAGAGATACAACGGAAAACGGAAAATATTGTACGAAAAAAGACAATTTTACTTTTCATACTTTCCCCAAAGTGATTTCCGCACCAGAGCGGAAAAGTTACATTTTCCAAACTAACCGATAATATAATTTCTCATTGGACCCGAATATTCTGTTTCGTTCTTTTTTTTTTAATGAATATAATACTCCACTTCAGATTTCTGTACCCAGGGACTCACGTAACAGGTAACAGATAATCGTCAAGGGAAAATGTTCGCTTATCCTTCTTCACTTCCGCTTTTTTCACTCAGACATAGTTGAAATAATTCTACCTCCGAGACTCGAGGAAAGTTAAACGTGTCAGTTATTTTCCGAAGTTCTTTTTGGTAGTCTCGACTTAAAATGTTTCCAGTCGAACGAAGAAGCTATTGATTCTTTGCGGGTGACATGCTACACTGCCCGACAGTTTCATTTCTGAAAAGTGAACTGACGATGATTCGATATTCACTTGGAGTCAGATTCAGTGACAAAGTTTTCAAGAAATGTTGGACTTCAATAAATCATATGGAAAATATTGCTCTCTACCCTTCAACTGAGCTCGCAAATGGAACTGTCCTCTTGATAGTATCAGTTCACTCGGGTTGATTACTAAGTTCAACTCTACTGAGTACAAAATAGTGCCTATATAATAATAATACGAATAATAATAGATATCGTTGAGCGCCAGCCTGGTAACCGAGAGGTTCCTGGTTCGGTTCCCAGCCGGGGCAGGCTATTTTCATTTTCTGATGTGAAAGTCAGAATGATTGAAGCTCGTGTCGGCTGGGAATAATCCTCCACGACACACTGTTGCGTTAATAATTAACAGTGCTGCTTCTGAGGTGGCGTATGGAGTTAGTAACAAGGCCTATCCACAACACACAGCTAATGACCATAGCAGTCGATGCCAAAACAACAAGGAAAAAAAATTTATAATAGTTATCAATGATATTGTTACGAGATTGATAAAAATCCCCTAGCTACGCCGCTGGATAGACTTGCACGCATATCGTCGATATGGTTTCCGAGAAAAAGGCAGATAACTGCCGGTAATGAATATTCGGGATAACCGAACCGTCGCATCGCGAAGATTCTGGTTACATTTGAGTACCTATATAAACGCGAGACATTTGACTGGGAGGAGGAGTTTTTATGAAGAGAATTATTTAAGAAGATTAGAAAGTGATAATAAGCAGAAGTGTTTGGAATATTTAGCTAGTTGTATTGTTGTATAGATCTAAGTGTTTTATTAGCCAGTGAAGTGTTGTATGTTTGTTTATAGTGAAGTTAGAAAAGAAAATTTAAAATAGGTTTATCACTCTTGGGTGGGAGTGGAGTTGGTGGTTTTTCAATGCTCTGTGTTAGTTCTGGTCCTAGGTTAGGTTGGGAAAAAATAAAATTGGTCAATGAAGGAAACCGAATGAACATCTGGGAAAATCTGAACATCCACAAATTTGCAAACCGATTTCCCAGATTTGCGAATTTTGTGAAACCTAGGCGATATGGTTCCCCACATACAAAATAGCAAACTGGTTCACTAAAGAGTTTGAGAATCTTCCAGTGGCACAACCAAGCTTGAGCGTGAAAATTTATTGAGCAGGTTAGGAACGTAAAACTGGAAGAAGGAGAAATCTTGATCTCTTTCCATGTAAGTTCTTTGTTTCCAAGTGTACCAATACCCAAAACTTGGAATATTAGAGAGAGTTACTGTTAACAAACGGTTTCAGTCACGAAATAGAGAGTATTTAAGCCTCGCCAGACTTTGCATGCGGCAGAATTGCTCCAGTTCCACTGCTTTAATGAATAACTCCAATTTGTTCATGAGTAGATTTCAAACGGATCATTATTATATCTTCATGATGGAGTAGCGTGTAGCTTGTTTGTCTTTCATGTTGTATAAATAGATAAAATGAATTTGTATAAAACGTTTTTTTTTGTGATAGTGATTCTAATTAGATTAGTGCATGAAAAAAAGAAGGAGAAAATAGCTGATTTTGAAGATTCAGAAGGGTATAACTCAACAAAAAGTAATTGAGACCCCAACGAAGTTTCTTCGGATTCGTGTCAAAATTACTTTATTGAATACTTTTTTTTTGTATTTCAAAGTGGAGCCGGAATCATGTGAATTAAAAATTGGTAAAATTCCGTCAACTGATAGCAACAAGCTATCAAAAATTCGTTTTTGGATCCTTCATAGTTTGGCCTCCTGAACAAAAAATCCAATTTTTGGCGGTCTCAAGCGATTTCGGCCCATTTTTGAGTGATGACTGGCATTTTCTAGCACACACTCCTACCGCGGAAAAACACCGAAAATTCTTCCTTCTTTAATCTAACCAATGTACACACCCTAGTTCACCCATTTTGCACTGTTTTTTATTAAAAGCGGCATTGTTCATGCAAAAATTCAACCTTCTTTTAAAAACACCAAAACAACAAATTTATGTAAAATGTTTAGTGAATTTATTCATATCAAGTACCATGTAATTTCAACATGAGTAGGAAATTATTTACTCACTTTTACCAACTTGACATGAATAATATTCACTAACCATTTTGCCTAGATTTGCTGGATATGTGGTCATAAAAGAGGAAGAGTTTTTTCCTAAAAAGTACCGTTTTTCAATAAAAAAAAGAGAGAGTCCAGCAGGCCAAACTGCTTGTGGCTATTAGTTAACGGAATTTTACCCACTCAAAAATGGGCCGATACCTATCTCGGAATTACTTGACCACCAAATATTTCATTTGGATTTTTTGTTCAGGAGACGAAACTATGTAATATTTTGATAGCTCGTGGCTATAAGTAAACGGAATTTTTTCTTGAGATTAAAACAAAACTGAAGACGAATGTATTTTCAAATTACTTTATTTAGATTTCCCAAATGTATTCCAGATGGTAGCTGCAATAGTTTCTCACTTCAAATACAATCCCCTCTGCGAAATTTGACAACCAAACCAATAAGAAGGATTATCAGATACATTACTCAACTTGTAAGTCACTCAGGTGGGCTCCATAGTTCAGTCTTCAATGACTGAAGTATCAAAAATGTCCAGTGGAAAACGGCCCCAAACAGTTATTTGCCAGTTCCAATGAATATTCCACATATTCTGCAATTGTGTTTGGGTTTTTTAGTGAATTTCGTGATATAAGGTATGCACATCATGCAGACAGGAATGAGAGCCAGTGCTGTCAAATGGGTCTTCGTCGAATTTATGAATGTCACTTTCGTGTAATCTGTATTGAGACAGTTAGGACACGTCATATAAATCGGTACTCTTCCTACGTTGTATGTGTGGTGTCCACGTTTCTTGTATTTTTTCTTTATTTTGAAAGTTATTCGTTAACCTCTATTGAAGTAGTATCAGGAAATTACTTGAATTTTTTTGGATTTTGGTGGAGTAATTTCAAATATATTTTTAATGTAATTCGATGCATTCTTGAAATTGACATTTTCGTTATCATAGTTACAATGTTGAATGAATCGACCCAGTGGGTGTTCACAATTATGGAAAAAATGTTGAAAGCATACCGCTTCCATATTAGTTCCAAAAATATGTTATGGTGGAAAAAACTTCGTTATCGATGATATTTCTCAATTTTCTTGGTAAATGAGGCACAAGTTTTTAAAACTGGTGCTTATATACTATACAAATAATTTGAAAAAGTCTATCTGACTTCCTGAGTAGTGTTTAAACCAGAGTCTTTTCAAATGTTCAATGATCGCAAAAACCAACAAAAGATAATTTTTGTAATCTGAAAGTAATTTTGCCGCAAATGATCTTTCGACCGATTCACTAGAGCGATTTTGAACAAACATACATTGTATGGACCCCCATAATCAACTCCCAGGCAATGAAAGCATTTCAGTTGATTAATGCAAGGTTCGGGAAGACCTCCCATTGGAGATGAAAGAGGCTTGGGGTTGATCCTAAAGCGTCGGTACCCCATGGATATATGTCGAAAAATATCGCGTTATGGAAACAAAGTCCAGAATGTCTGTGCAAGTAAATATTGATGAGTTTATAACCCTGGAAGCAAATATTTGGAATGAGTATTACCAATCATGACATTATTGTTGAAAAGAAGCAATTCATCACCTTGTATTTTCTTTATATATATTTTGTCACGTTGTTATTGATTTAAATGTCATGTTCGAATGTTATTTTTATCTGAAAGTAATATACACATATTTCTGGTTTTCTTTTGGAAATAACGAGTTATATTCACTGCAAATCAATAGGTTATGGGCCCAGTATACCCATCTCAACAGTAAATAGCAGAAATATAAAAGTTGTATTCTAATGGCGGACGACGAAGTCAAATATAAAATTTCTCTATTTGATGGAAGTAACTTCGATAACTGGAAGTTCCGTATGGAAACGCTGTTGGAAGAGGTTGATCTCTTATGTTTTGTTCATCAGCCGTATACGGAAATGGTTACTATCGATAGTGATGATGAAGCAGAAGTTCGAATAGAGAAAGATAAAATACTTGCCAGTTTAAAGAAGGAAGATAAGAAGTGTAAGTCGCAGATCATTCAAAGGATAGCTGATAGCCACTTGGAATATATTAAAGGCAAGGAAACTGCCTATGATATATGGAAAGTTCTCTCCAACACATTCGAGAAGAAAGGTATTGCTAGCCAACTCTCGAAGAAATGTATATTATGTGCCATTTGTTACTGACCATGCCTCCAGATTATGAAGTATTAGTTACTGCCCTAGAAACATTGCCATCTGAAGCATTAATTTTGTTAAAAACAGACTTTTAGATGAGGAGTCTGAAAGAATAGGAAAAACAGGGAAGTCTAAATATGATTTTCCATCTTCAGTAGCTTTTACCGCACTCGTCAGCCGAAACACGTTATTCAGTCACAAAAAGGGATCTGAAAGAGAAACGGTCTTTCCATTCAAATGCTATGAGTGTGGGCTCGTCGGTCATAAACGGAATGAGTGTTAAAGTCGAGGATTGAACAAGAAGTATGTCAATCATAGATCTGGTTCAAGATCAGCACATATGGCAGCAGAGGAATCATGTGATGAAGATGAGAATTTCTGTTTTTCTGCAACAACAAGTGGGCAAATTATGAGTTGGTATTTAAACTCAGGAGCATCCGAACATATGGTCAATGAAAAAATGTGCTTGAACAATTTTAAATCCCTAGAGGAACCACGAAAATGAAAAGTGCAAAGAACGGTGAAATTTTGAAAACAGAGAAATCCGGAAGTATCAATGTGAAGACAATTATTCTTGAAAAATCACGATTCATCAATAAAGAGACAGTTTTATATGTTCCTGGACTTGAATTCAATCTTTTGTCTGTGAGAAAATTGGAAATGAATGGTTTGGAGATAAAATTCAAAAACGGAAAAGGAAGAATGGCAAAATTGTTGCAGAGGCAATAAGGAAACAAAAATTATATTAACTCGATTTTGAAATAGTTCCTGATCCTGAAAATGCTAATGTATGTTCTACAAACGAAAACTACGAACTATGGCACAAGCGTTTGGGTCATATATATGACAATAAAAAGGCAATTGTAACGTTCATTACAGCTTGTTGGGAGCATGTAAAAACGATAGCATTTCCATCGCCGAACGGAGATTCTTCGTTGTCGATATAGTCTGGTCAGTACGGCAACGCTGCATTTGATATTTGACAGAACAATCATTTGAAGGTACCAGTGTCGTATTTATCGAGAAAGGGAAACCAAATTGGAAAAGAGAAAAATGATTGAATTATGAAAAAAACATGTCAATTAGAGCATCAGCTGTTCTCAAAATCTTGTGAAGATTATTTCATCATAATTTCAGGTTTCCATTCCATATTGGGTTTCCATTATTTCTATTTCATTGAACCTCAATATTTCTGTTAACAACGTACGACACTGCCGTTGGGGGAAGATGCCCCTTACACACAAATCTTAAAGCGTATGCGGCGAGTTACTCATCTAGGTTATGTTATTTGATCGGAGGTCCACCCACTCTCACTTCTGACAAAAAAGGGTTCGGAAGAGAGGCTTGGTTCTGCAGTTGTGATATTTAATGAGAAACCATTGAGCTGTTTCAGCAAGAACGGGTAAATCTTCGTGGTGTTCAGCTTCATTCGAAGGGAGTATTTTCTTTTTTAATGGATTTATTATATTAAAAACCAATAGCTGACATCGTGCAACAATACCGGTGATTTTTTCAAGGGATGAACAATTTTCCATTAGAGTGTCTAGGTAGGTACTCTAAGGAGACTGCTGGAACGAGAAAAATTTGCTTCTCTTCATGAGATACTTCGGAGCAGGATTCAAATGAGATTTCTATGCCAAAAAGATTGATGCTGATTCAACCATGAAGGGCCTTGAAACCATAATGGATAGTCCAACAAGTCTGAACGTGTAGACCTCTTGACGCACAATCTGTCACTACTAGCCATTGTTTCATCAAAAGATATACGAAGAGTAGACCTGACTGACATAGTGCATGAGTTTGGATAGTAGCACAGCTGCGCATAGTTCTGATCTTGGTATGGATGTATTTTTCAGAGGTGCATGCAACTTTTGATTTACCACCAACAAGGTAGGTGACTAAAAATCGAAAATAAATCACGCAACCGTAGCCCTCTTCTGAGCTAACTGCGAAGATAAATAATTACTTACTGGGAATGATAAGTCTGGGTATTTTCAAACAAGACAGTAACTGTAACCATTTTGGAAAAGTTGACTACTTCTCTGAGACGTACAAGGGGGGTTTTCATCCCAGTTTAGACCTATTATACTCCAAAGATAAACGAATAAACGAACCTGTCAACATATCATCAACATACATTTCAGACTGCATTATTTTTGAGGCTCATGGAAAATCTAACTTTTCTTCCTCGGCTAACTGAAGTAACGTACGAATTGCAGCATGACGAAACACCCAAGGTAACCGCTTTCATTCTGAATTCTTGCACCGGATCGTTGGTAATCAACAGGTAATCAACGTAATCAACATAAAAATTTATCAAATCGCTAGATTCTTATTTTTCATTATGTTGGCTATATTGCTATATTAAATTCCTAGTATTTATTCTTGAGGTACTTTCAACAGATCTATTCTAGTTTCAAGGTAGAAAAAGAAATACTATGACAGTTCTTTTTTAGCATTTTTTATCAATCAAACTATATCACCTTAACTTTGTATGGGGTGTTGAACTTGCCTAATTCAATGCCCTTCTGGAAAAGCTTCAGGCTTCAACACCTTCCCTCATTGGATTATTCTGGTCAACCCCATTGCGTTTCTCAACAATTGTAGTCTGGGTTTGAACAAAGGTTTCATCATTATGTCTGCCAGCTGGTCTTCTGATGACACTTTCTTGACTTGAATGAAACCATTAACGTTGGAACTGATCTCAAGAAGATGATTCCTTCAAACAATCGTTTGAGCCAAACAATTTCTCTTGCAGTTTCGCTAGCAGCAACTATTTCTGCATCTGTGATAGATATCGCAACTGAAGTTTGACGATGACTGTACCAGGATATTGTTCCATCTGCGTACATACTCAAAACTCCTGTGGTTGATCGACCTGTAGTATCATCACCACCATCATCTGAGTCAACTCATCTTTGGCTTCTGGTTTGTAGATTATTTCCAGCTCAGTCGTGCCTTTTAGATATCGAAATATCCTTCTTACTTTCGAGCAGTCAAAATTGGAGGGATTTTTTGAGTTTTCTTGAAACTACACTCACTGCATAATCAATGTCTGGTCGAGTACCGGTCATTAAATACATCAAAGCAACAACCGCCTCTCTATAAGGAAAAATGGTGTTCAATTCATCCTCATCTTCCTTCCATCATCATCATCAATTTATCCTCATCTTTCTTCCATCATCATCATTTCCGACCTTATTTGCCTCGTACTATCATTTTCCGGAAATATCGGTGCTTCCATCGCTGCTGGCGTGAAGTGTATATGACTTGTAGTGAGTGATACCTTTAACATTACTTTTTATATTTTTGGCTGTTGATTCTGAAGAATTCGGAATTCTACTGACAAAACCACGGAAGTTATATGTGGGTATTTCCAGGACAAGTAAAACACATTGTATATAACGTCAAAGTGAATTGTATAACAATTTTCAGTCGGCGTAAACCCTTTTTACGCATTTGTTCTGAGCATGAAACTAGCTTGGATACATTTCCTTCATTCATTTGATATGAGGAATTAATGTCCCTTTGAGATAGGATGAATTTGATACGGGTATCATCAGCGTACAGGAATGGTTTACAACCCTGTGACACCTCTAATGAAATATTTGTCATATCTGACATTCTTAAGCTTGTTTCAACTAACTGAACACAATTTACTTTCGCAAAATCAGTTGAACTTTTGAATAAACTTATGTAATGAAGTATTGTATAAACTGAGATTTAGAACATATACAGGTTGTTTCGAAATTAAGTTTCGAAACTTTCAGGGCGTATTTTTCATGTCAAAATGAGTTTTTTTTTCATAAATATATGGCCGCGAATGCTTCGTTAACAAACTACAGAGCGTTAAAGTTTCAAGATTTTTTCATTAGTTCCTTTATGGCTCTTTCAGGTTTCGAGAAACCAGTGCCCATAATGTGGCACTGGTGTATTCTAAAATATGAAATAGATTCTTTGTTTTGTTTGTTCAATCGCCGGCTTTTTAACTATAAAACTTCCAATCAGAACCGTCGGGAATACGGCAGAATTAAGACTCCAAGGCACAATGCTAGCAGACCACGACAAGCACGCAACCCCGTCAGAGATGAAGAGATTATAAATGTTGTCAACAAAAATCCTGGTATGAGTACAATAGCATGAGATTTGGATATTTTCCATTCAACTGTCCGGAGGGTTTTACAGGGAAACATGCAATACCCATATTATATCCAGCGCGTCCAAGATCCCTCGAGATTTTCCTTGGCACTCGCAGGTCTCCAGATTCTTTTTATCTCGTATTCCCTTTACCTGTCACTAATGGGTATAAAAGACAGCCCCACCTGCCATATGTGTGAAGAAGACGAAGAAACATCGTCTCACTTCCTTGGCGAGTGTGAGGCGTACAGAAGGCTAAGATTCGAAATCTTCGGAGTTGAAAAACTCCAACAAGAAGAACTCATCGAATTAAAGTGGACGGACTTACTGACCTTCATTAGAAGGTCACAAAGATTTGGAAAGGAAGACTAGGAGAGGTAAGGTAGTTATGTGGAGAGCGGGGAAAGCAAAAACGGCCCATTGGGGCCTCCTTGCCTGGCTGCGTCAGCGGCCTCCCCATGATTACTACTACTACTAGTTACCGATAGAGCTTAATTTACACACAAGGGAGTAGTGAATTACCACAATGTTCAAATTTGGGCAGTAGAAAGTCCACATATAATAATAATAATAATACTCCCTCATAAACACTCGTTGAGTGTACCCAAAGGCATAGTCTGTGCGGGTAGAGGACGGCTATTATTATTATTTGCCGTGGCGCTCCGGGGCGACTTACTGATTTTTGGTGGCTTATTCACTTTTCAGCTGTAGGAAAACCCGGAAAACCTACAGCACCACCTCGGGTGGTCGGTGTGCACTCCAAGCTAGCTCCAGACGGGATTGGAGATCAGACATTCTCGACACCAGGAACAGTTCAGCATAAACATATGGGCAGGAATAGTAAGAGATATCTCAACTGGTCCTTCTATTTTAAATGGTGACATATTCAAACTTCCTATAGATGGAATCGTCTGCAATACTGGACGATGTGCCTCCACAAGTTCGTCAACAAATGTGGCTCTCGCATTTTTGAGTCACCCTCCGCGATCAATCACATACAATGTTTCCCAATCATTAGATTGATAGAGCAGGTCGAATCGCTTGGCGCCCACGATCCCCAGATTGCAATCCACTAGATTTTTTATGGGGCCCAGTTCAAGGTTCAGAACAAGTATCTTCCATCGAAGTTCTTACTAAACGAATTATGGATGCATTCCAAACCGTATTAAACACTCCCGGAATTTTAGAAGACGTACAGCAGTCTATTAGAAGAAGAGTAGAAGATTTGATCGCAGGAGGCGGATGGCATTTTCAGTACCTTATACAGGGTGTCCCGAAACTATGGTGCCAAATTGAAACAGAAGATTCCTCTTGAAAAATAAATAGGACTTTCCTAATATTTCTCTTCTCAAATGTCGTCCGTTGCAGAGATTCAGGGTGTTGAATATGAAAAAATAAACGTGATTTTTATTCATAACTTCCACAGTTCTAAAAGTTTCTGAAAAAAATTTAAAGAATATTTGTGTTCAATAGGTGCTTCATTTCGAAAAAGAAAACACATTTTCAGTTGTTACCAGTGGCGTACTAGAAGGGCATCATAGTCCCTTTTCTCCCCTATTTTTTACAACACTGGTGAAATCAGTAAAATTAATAAGTTTTTGCATTTCCCTTACAATTTTGAGTAAAAAAATGTTTCATTTCAAAAAAATCGATGACATTTCCACATGCATTTTATTTTGCAGAGGTACAGGGCTTTGAAACTGGAAAGTAAAAAGGCAACTTTCATAGTTACAAAAAAAAAAACAACTAAATTTGAAGGTATGCCTTTCTTCAATGGGTGCTCTATTTTTGAAAGAAATCAGTTAGATGTTATTTGGACCAGTAATCAGGATTGTAAAATTAATTTCTGCCAACAAATTTTTCGTTACTAGTATGTTTTCATTCATAAAAGTGCAATTATCTTGAAAACGGTTAGTTTTTCCGGATTCAAACAATTATACATTTTTACTGAAAATTGAATGAGAAATGCGAAAAATGTATAATTTTCCTGATTTTACCAGTGGCATAAAAAATAGGGGAGAAAAGGGACCATGATGCCCTTCTAGAACGCCACTGGTAACAACTGAAAAATGTGTTTTCTTTCTCGAAATAAAGCACCTATTGATTACAAATGAATAGAAATAACTTTTAATTTTTCTTATTCAACACCCTGTATCTCTGCAACGAACGACATTTGGGGAAAGAAATGTCAGGAAAGTCCTATTTATTTTTCAAGGGGAATATTCTGTTTCAATTTGGCACCATAGTTTTGGGACACCCTATATAAAAAAATCAAGGTTCCTTAGATAAAACGAACAAAGTTCGAGAGTGTATATAGGAGAGTTCAATTCTAAGAAACAAATATTTCGTGAAACCAGCAGATTATTTTCATTGTGCCTGCTCCACCTTGAACAAAACCAGTTTTTTGATGTTTGGCAGGCCTCACTCTTGTCATTGGAACTGAAAGATCATTCATCGGGTAAACCAATCGGATTCGTGAAAAAGTTGTATTCATTGGTGAAATATTAAGCGGTGTTTGCCATGATAGATTCTGTAGAGTGTCCTCTGCTTTGAAAAGCGCAACTATAGTTACTTAGAGATATTTCAAAATAGCTGAGCTTTGTGCTCAGATAACTGACTAAGAGCTTGTGATCATGAAGGAATCATGAAACAGCTTTCAAACTAATTTTTAATCGACATGATCGTGAAACACTATCATCATACTCCCAAAAAATCAATAGACCTTTTGAAATGGTATTATCTTCAGATTTCAATCAACATTACTATCCATAAAATTTTACTCTCTATACATTCGCTATTTTTCATGCAAAGATATAAGAGAGAACAACTTTTTTTTGGGAAGTCCAATCAAATAACCTTGGAATATATAAAATTTATCATTTTGTTATATATGGGTGCTGATCACGATAAAACAAATCCTCCGTGATCTATCTCGATATTGATAGCGGACTATAGATAAACAAATTAATGATGCTCAGCCTGATCATCAATGATAATGTCAATTGAATGTTGAAACTCATAAAATGAAATAAAGTTGTTTATACATAAACCAAGGGCTGATCTATCATACCTAGTAAAAAAGCTGATATTCTCAGGCGACGTAAAGATTCGCCAATCACACGAAGAATGTACACCTCCTTTGAAAATTGACAAGTTTTAGGGTTGTAAGTGCTACCATTCCTCTCAAAAAATTATATAAAGTTTAACATAAATAAAGTTAATTGTTTTCATTATATCTGCGATTGATAGTATCCTCCATACCACTTTGCCAAACCTACAATGTCAGCCTATGAAATGAGCGGGTGAGAATTGTGATTAATCTATTTCGATGCTTGGTATTGCCATCTCGCCAGTGATGCCCCGCTCATAAACTCAGTTGATCATCATATTCATTTTCATGGCCAGTGCTCTTCTGAGATATCATTAATGATTCCATCTGGCTGAGAAATTGCTTCAAGTACACTAATGCGACTAAGGTAGTGAATCTTGAAACAATTGAAGTGAAATAACAAAACTTATGAATTTTGCATGTGATATGTAGAGTATCATGCTGAATAAGTTAGGTACTGTCGAACTCCCAAAAAAGCACCCAACTGAGAATAAATTACGAAATATTCCTTGGAAATGTCTAAGAATTTGAATCAAAGCAGAAATCGGCCTTGTCCGTTGGTAAACAAAGTTCTGATGAATGACTAAGATGACAAATATCCCAAACAAGATCACACCTTTTAAGAAATTATCTGCTCAGATAAGCCACAATCTCATATTGAAAGATTTTCATTGAACAGGCCATTTATAAACATCAGCAATTCAATATAGAGAAAGGCGATAACGCAATTTTCTTATACTAAGTACCTTCACGATACTCGTTTTGTTCGAAACTGGATTTGTAGTAAACTCAAAAATTTTATTTTTAATTCATAAGTTTTCCTTTTCTTTAATGAAGAGAGATGGGCAAATTTATCCAGATGATAAACATCCCTATCATAAAAGATATAAATAGTTATCGGTATACTCGAATTTGATCTGAGTAATTCGATTGTTTAGAACATACGTAGTAGTTGACAAAACATCTTTTGAGAATTTACCGCAGTCTATTTTCTAGATGAGCTTATGTCACTTCAACCTTAAGAAAACGGATAAATATTCAAAATGTCAATGAAATTGAAATTTTAGTTTCGATACATTCCCGATAGTAGTAACCATTATCACTCATCTTCAAGTGAAAACGGTATATACCTAGCAGTGTTTTCGTAATTATTAGTAAAAAACCTTGGTATTTGTATTTGAAAAATATATGGCAAAAATCATCAAATTTTTCCTTAGAACATTCTAAGAATATAATGTCCTTCGATGACTTTTGAAAACTTTCTTTCTTTCGAAGGTACAGGGCGAACAAAATTTATTATTAAAATTTGAATGTTTTTAATCTATAAGAACTGATGAAAATGAGGATATATAACAATCAAATTAGTCTTCTGAGTTACTGCCGAACTCTTTTAAGAACACCAGGGTCGTTTGATATCGAGGTACACCCAATTTACGTTTTCACAAGTCTTTCATATTTTTGACTTACTTACTCCCTCAGCTCCATAATGAGCCTCTTCCAAATCTACTCTCATATATCAGTATTAAAATTATAAAAATAGAACAAGATCCCAACAAGCTGCAATTGCAATTGCCTTCTTATTGTTATATATTTCATCTAAGACAGTATTTTTGGGATCTTTTTGCCATGAATATACCCGACAGAAATCAAAATCTAGCTGACATGCTTATTGTATCCTTGAAAAATTTCGACAAGGCAACAATGTCATGATTTGAGGGATTACATTATGAAAAGATGTTACTTTCAGGTTGTGTTACTTGAGCTAGGTTGTGTTACTTGATCGGAGGTTGCCGATATAGTTTTGTCGGTACGGCAACGCTGCATTTGATATTTGACAGAACAACCACAAAACATTTCTGTTTGATTTCGTCTTTGGCTTATAGAAGTGTTTTTTCGTGAATAAAGGGCAGAAACTATCGTTAGTTTTCCTTATTAAGCAATGGTGAAGCATTGTGAAATGTGTTAAAGACCATTTGAAGCTGGAAATAAAAATATATCATTTCATAGGTAGGCTACCACTTTCGTAACTATCGAGAAAGGGAAACTGAATTGGAAAAGAGTAAAATGAATGAATTACGAAAAAACATGTCAATTAGAGCATCGGCTGTCCTCAAAATCATATGGCGATTCTTCCATCATAATTTCAGTTTTCCATTCCATAGTGGGTTTTATTATTTTTATTTTATTTGAACCTCAATATTTCTGTAAACAACGCATGACACTGCCGGCGAGGGAAAAGGCTATTAGTATCTTCGTCTATAATAGGCCTTTCTCTCAAAAGATGTTCCTTACAAACAAAGTTTAATGCGTGAACGAGTGTTATTTGATCGAAGAATTGAACAGAATATCATGTTCCTATGGATCAAAGGTCATATTGGCATCAAGGGAAATGAAAAAGCCGACTAGAATATCACTAAAACGATGGAAATATACCCCAAATACCATGAAATATCAGGTCCTTCTCGCAAGACTTCGCATAGGGCATACAATACTTAACCATGGCCATATCATAGGGAAAACAGAAGAACCGTACTTCCGTCTAAGATAACAATGACATCCCAGAGAGAATATCCCAGACTTTAGGAGGAAGTGGCGTTACTGAAAATTTGATAAACTTTTCTGAAACAAAGAGACCTATTGAACAAAATTTATTATCGTTATAAAATAGTTACAAACATACCAATATCAACTAATTGTGTCTCTGTATGCACCCTGTATTCAACTATTCATTGGTGATGCACGTCTCATCATTAGCAATAATCGTATTCAGGTGTGTTGTTGCTCAAATCATAAAATGACAGACAAAAGATGTCGGCCAAAAAATTGTGTCAAATAAATTACTCCAGCAAAAATACAAATTTCGCATTTTTCTGCTGTAAGAATAAAGCAGCATATAGCACCAAAAGCACAAACACTCACAAGCTTATCTCACATAATGATATCTTCTTTGAAGGGGCCTTTATAAAATTAATTTATCGTATCAATAAACTTCAAACTTCAGTTAAAATAAATACTCATCAAGGGCACAACCATGGCGCAACACTAGGCTTATGTGATCTAATTTAATACCTCAGCAATTTGCTGTGGCGATTTCGACTTAGAGAAGATAGAGTTGGCAAGTCCTGGAATGTTGCTGTTTGCAAAGAATACTTAGATCTATTTCACTGAGCAATGGTATTTGAGCATGATGTAATAGGGTTATATGTACTGTGAAATAATACTTTACCTCCCTACAGAACCGGAAACGTTTCTATAATAGAATCCAACCTTTTTTCAACATTTGCATCGGTACTGTGACAAACCTGGAGCCGGACTTGACCTAAGGCTCAACGTGCCAGTACAATGTAGGCAGCCCATTTTTTTTAAAGGATTGCCGTTGACATCGCTGGCCCGTATGAGATACTTCAACAAATGGGCCGAAGCCTATGCCCTACCCAATGAAGAAGCAATCACCGTCGCCGACGTTTTGGTGGAGAAGTGGATATGTCGATTCGGTGTTCCGAAGGCAGAAATTTCGATCCCATGGAAATGTGTCAGATGATGAACATCCGGAAGATGAGAACCACGGTTCTATATCCACAGTCCGATAGAATTGTTGAGAGGATGGATAAGACGATAAACTGTCACCTATCCGAGGTAGTCTCTGACCACCGACCGGAGAGATTGGGACACCTTCCTTTGTTCCTGATGGCCTATTGTTCCGAAGTACACGAGTCAACCGACCAAACCCCCGCTAGTATTATTATGGGCCTGGAGCTGCGACTTCCCTGTTACTTGAAGTTTGTAATGCCACCAAGGTAAGACACTGCGGGAAAGGACTACGTTAGCAAACTTTGACAGAGAATGGACAACATCCACGAACGAGTCCGTATGAACATTCAAAGTGCAAGCGACAGAATGAAGGAAACCTATGACATCAAAGTCGATGCTAGAGGATTTCAAATTGGTGACCTAGTTTGGCTGTACAACCACAAACGGCGTCATAAACTATCAGCAAAGTTGTGGAACTCGGAGAAAGCTCCGTACAAGATCCTGAAAAGGATAAATGACCTGGTTTACCAAATCTAGAAGCCACTCAGAGAGAAACCCAGGATTGCTCATTTTAATAGGTTGTCCCCTTTCGCTGGAAACAACGACAAAGTTCGCACCCTCAGACCACCGGAGGATGACATGACGTTCCAGATCATGTCCTCATACTAAAACGGAAAGAAAGTTCAACATGGCTAACTCGATATGAGACACGAGACCTGTTGATTACGCACTAGCTCACTGTGTAGCAGAAGATCATCAAAGGTCCAGAGGCATCGCTGTGGTATTCTACAAAAAGTCGGGTTGACTCCAGAAACTAAGCGAACAGAAACCAGAAGTTAGAAGAATGCTGTAATTCAAGAAGGACCAAAGAAAAATCTACTTCCTGGTTATCCGTTATTGAGAAGCACTTTCGAAATAAACCGATCCATGAAGATCCCCAAACTAAGAAAACGATAAAATACGTATGTGATTTTTCCTACAAGCGTGCGTGTTCCGCCCTATTCCCGCACGCAATTTAATTTGAGAGGTGTCATATTCCCGCACTAGTGCGGAAAAAAAATTCCCACACGCTGATATCACTTCATGTGAGTTTTTCCCGCACTAGTGCGGTAATAATTTTTCCCGCACGTGAAAGTTTGTACAAGAGCGCTATATAAGATGTTTCAATGCGCTTGTAGAAAAAATCTTGATCCTTACTCATACGGAAAGGTACTATCCCGCACTCGACTGCTTACCCGAACTCCGCTTTGCGTCGTTCGGGTAACGGCAGTCTCATGCAGGAATGGTACTTGTTAGGATAATAACTATTCCGTAAGATCAGCAACAGTTATTAGATTTGCTTCCGCGCTGCTTACCTATACCTTGAAAACTTTCGTAAAGACTTGTAACTATTTCTGCACCGTTTCTGGCTGAAAACGCATGGAATTCGAAACTTTCAACAAAAGTTCAGTTCGAGTAGAAAATATGTGAAACTCATTCTTTGGTGACAGTGATAGTTAATACCATTCGTGGGTAATATAACAAGTCCTCGTTTATGAGTAAATATATTTTCATTTTATTGCGATATCATTCTGGGAGCGCTGGTATGGGATATGATGCAGTTTATTTGCGGAGAAGGGAGTTTATCAACAAATACGTATTGGTAGATGAGGAAAATGATCAGGTATAATATCCCAAGATCATTTATGACTACGGAATAATATTATCATAGTTTTCGAAAGGACTCTGCCCGAAGCTTAGGGAAGTTGTGATGGAAATGTATTGATTTCTGATCATCTTTCAAAACGATAGATTCAATTTTGTAGGCTTAGTATTGTTGCGTGACCACTACTCCATTTCACGACTGATAACTACTCGTATATATGTTATGCGTTTGTTCGTTATTTCACGTTATCAAAAATTTAAGGATACCTACATCAAAAAACTTTGTCAGGGCTACATCTTCCCTAGCTCACACGAATCTCTCGAAGACTTCTGAGAGTTGCTCGTAAGGGTGCAGCCAATTGACGGATATAACGATTTTAACAATATGGACAAACATACCAACACTCACACTCATATATGAATTTATATAATCAAATAAGGTCCGATTTCTTAGTAAACTTGAAGTGTCATTTAGTTTAAATAATTGTCGGACTGTGACAAGCTGCCAATTGCAATTCAATTTTGGTAGTGACAGTCTAACAGCTATTTAAATCGGTACTAAGTATAAATGATCAAAGTGATCTAAGAATATAGAATACAAACTTTACAATGTTCACATGTAATAAAACTAGAAACAAATATAATTCACTTACATTGGTAGCTTTCAATAAAATTGATAGATAATTATTCATTTAATAATTTTTTCAGCGGAAGTTCTGATGGGTCTATGATTTCAATCATGGTGAGGAAATCACTTGTTGAGAATATTCTGTAGAATATAGAGATCACTTTTTGTTCTCTCACTTGCAAAATTCATCCCCAGTCTACAATGCCATAAGATACATGCTTCTGAATTTAGGAATGGTGTTACCATATGGTTTTGTGAAAGGTATTATTTTATGATTTTGAATTTCGTACACATATTTGGTATACTCTATTGCTTGATTAAAGATTTTAAGATCCGATTTTTAGAAGATTGTTATAATACGAAGTGAAAGTAATATATTTTGTTTTGGCGCTGTAATGTCAGACAGTTATAATTTAATCAACTCTTAATCATCAAAAAGTCTTTCCACGTGTCTGCGCTGTAGAGAATAACGGTGTCATCAGCAAAATTGAAATTTTTTCGATTTTGGTCTAGGTTGAGTAAGAATAAAATGGGACCCGAAACAGTTACTTGCGGTACGCCGCAACACATTTTTTGGGATTACCCAATCGATCATCGATGAGAACTTGTTGATATGGGTATATCAGTCAAGTAACCCTTCAAAAAACCGAGTGCGTTCTCTCTGACTTCATAGCTTGTGTCCATAAACACTTTTATTAAGGAGGTTATACCTACAACATACTATAAATTCAAAGAATTCAACTGGTGACAATTTTCCGCTGTCTGGTTCTTCCAACAGATCTCATGGAGATTTTCCGAAGGTGAACCAGTGGAATATTATCAGGTCAGGTATTTTCCTATACTTTCTGCCCATATGAACATCAGCTAAGAAGGTATTCAAAATCGATACTATTGTCGATGAAATTGATAATGTGTTTAGAAACATTTCACTCACCTGGTTGGTGTACTCCCTCCACTGGATGAATATTTTTCATATGAATTTACTCTGGCATATTCCAAGTCTGCTTCAGACTCTTCTTCCGAACTCCTTTTACCAATGCTCGACTCAATTTCCTCAGCTCTCATAAACCTCCTCTCTTGTTGCTTCTTCAAGGACTTCACCAACTGTTCGTTAACTTCAAAATCCGCGGTAGGAGAAGGAGGGGAGAACGGTGCCGTATTCGGAGTTATGGTACCGTAATAGTGCCCGGAATGAGTTTTTATAACACCCCGTTCTTTTTGGTCGGCAAACTTCGGTGGGGCTTTTCTGTACATCTGATTGTACGAACATTGCGACTCGTGCTGCCACAAATCAGTTCCAAATTTGAGCCGGGTCGGGCATCCTCTGTTGCGGAAGACACAAGGAAAGATAATTATATTGGACAACATTTCGTACGAGAGGTTTCTGACGGCGTTGGGTGGTATTCCATTGGCGTGAACGCATCTGTGACAGATGTTCCTTCCGTTGACTTGAATGAAAACTGGTTCGCATGAGAGGTAACTTTCACATTGGACACATTTGATGTAATCCAGAAGATATTCTGGAATGGTTATAAGTCTGATATCTGCAACGAAAATAATCCAAGATTTTAAGTCGAATTACCAGCTTGGGAGTCGTGAAGAATACATTCGAAGCATTCTCAAACAACCGTCTATAAATGAATAGTATAATAGATATTTACAGGATGAACTATGAGATATCACGGAAAATAAAAGGACGCACTAGACTAGACGCATTGCATCCAAAGTTCTAATAACAAATCCAAAGGCAGCTGGAAAGTAATAAACCACGAATCAAACAGAATTAGAGAAAATATAGATGAATTCGAACTCGAAACTAACATTTTTGCAGAATTTTTCGCTACAGTGGCTGAAAATGTCATGGGGTACGATACCTCAAGATACTTAGAGACCATCTACACTATATGGAATCTTTACCTAGAATTACATCATCTTCCTTTCTTGAACCAGTTTCTTCCTATTAATTAGCTGAAGCAATAAACTCTTTAAAAAATAGTAGAAATGTCGATATTCATAAAGTAAAATCATCAAAGAAACAGCCGGTATATTAGTTATTTCATTTGCCCCTCTTGACAAATCTTGGTTTTAGTAAAGGAATATTCCCGGATATTTTTTAAATAGCGACAGTGGTCCTAATATTCAAGAAAGGGGATAAAACTCTTCCAGAAAATTACCATCCCATCTCAATTATAGTTATATTTCGAACACTGTTAGAAATCTTTCTTACCGCCATCGTACCAAACTGAAATGATAACCAGTAAGTTGTAACTCTGTATACTGTTTAAGTGTGACGAGTCTGACAAGATGTCGCAGAAATGAAAGTGGTAAGTTTTCCTTTGTCGCCAAATCGACATCTATGGAGCGTCGGACTGCTGAAGATCCTTATTCATTTTGTCGGACAATGGTGCCATCTCATTAGATTTTTGTATTTTCCTAGAAAAATGAGATTGCTGCCTATCGCTAATCTAAGTAGTGATATCGAGAAGTTTAGAGTAGGGGACAACCTAGAAGTACCGAACTTTTTTGACAGGATTTCTGGGAGAATACAAAAATTTAAAGAGATTTTCATTGTCACCATTGTCCGACAAAATTAATAAGGATCTTCAGCAGTCCGACGCTCCAAAGATGTGCATTTGGCGAAGGAAAACTTACCACTTTCAAGGTTTCCTCTCTGCGACATCTTGCCAGACCCGTCGCACTCAAACAGTATACAAAGTTACAACTTGCTGGTTATAACTTCAGATTTTGTACGATGGCTGGCGTACTAAAATTACAATTTAGATTTCGGGAGAGCTGCTCGGCGGAGGACGCTATCTGCTCAATCGTGACAAGGCTATGATAAAGGTAAACATACTTCACTTACTCTTTGTGACCACATCAAAGCCTTCGACTGAGTTTCTCATGACATACTCATAAAAAAATGGAGTTTTTTAGAGACCTTTGACTCTTTTTCAGTATTATCTTGACAATCGCCAACAGTGAAAGACAATTTTAGTGACATGAAACAAATTAAATATGGAGTACCTCAGGGATCTGTTTTGGAGGCTCTACTTAATTCATGTGAATGATTTATTCTCCTATCTATTTCCCATCGAAATTGTCATATATACAAATGATGCCACCCTGGTAAACCAGGAAAATGATACATCCAGACTACAACAAATAATAGCGAACACTGAAAATGTGGCTGAAGAGTCAACTCAAATGCCCCACTTCTTAATCGGGATTAAACACAGAAAATATCCTTTCCTTCTAACAAAGAACGAACATCAGGTGAAACTGTGAAACTACTTTCAGAGTTTTAGATCAACCTCTATTTATTCTATTCAATACCGAATAATAATGCCTTTACCGTCACTATATACAGTGCGGCTTTCAACTTCCAAACAGTATGATGTTAAAAAAAAAACTTTTGGAGAGTATTATAACCGATACTACGTTTTGAAATAAAACACATTGTAATTGCTTCATAGATGGCGCAAGGGGCAAATCAACTGTAAAATTTTAAAATTCATGGGAGGTCGAAGTGTCACGGAATTCGAAAAAAACAGGATTGAATTATTTTTTCAACAATGTAACACATGAACCCCCAAAAGTTTACAGGGGGGGATTATTGAAAGCCGCACTGTATATTCTACTCGTTATTAGAAATCTACAAAAACCAACTCATACTAAAAAACGTCAGATATTTCGTATTCATATTATAACACAAGATCCAATAATTCACTGATGAGGACCCCAAGGTACAGGATAACCAAATCATCAAAAAATCTACTAGATCCCACCAAACCCTTTAATGTGCTACCAACTGAAATAAAATCTGAGAACTAAAGAGGATTTATTTAAAAAAATATTTTATTCCATCAAGGAATTCTTTAAAACACCATTTAAATGATTGTGGAAAGTACTCAAAACCGCCATCACTATTTCATAACTATTTATATGCAGTATTTTTATTTATTTTTATCATTGTACTTAGTTTAACATTAATTGTTTTTACATGCACACAATATTATTTTAGACAAAATATGGATGTGTTATCACCTTTAGTGATATTCTTATCATCCCATCAGTGTGACTTGCTCCAAAAATGTGCCCATTTAAACGTAGTAAAAAAAACATCTATCTATCTATCATGTGGAATCACCCATAAAATATCAGAATTTAACATTTCAGTTTATAGTTTGACAATTTTTTTGCACCACTTATCGAATTGAAGAAGAAAATTCTTTGTTTATATAAATAAATCGAACTAGATACTATCATAGAGACTTCGCCATAGCCTATATAAGATAAAGATCAAAGGATCAAGAACACTTTCCCGATGAACACTTGTATCTATTGAGCATTCATCACAATTTTTGCCATTTATCTTCACTGTGGTGGAAACGAGCGGGGAAAAGGGTACTTCGATTCCCTTACTATACTAATTTTTGAAGATATGAAAGTAAAGTTCAGGTTGTCAAATAAACGCGATTAGTCAAAAATTCGTAAATTTTCTTTCCCATGAAGAACTATTTTGAATTCTAACAGCTTTCTAAAAGAGCAACATAGCTGAATGAAAGATGAATCATGCTTAATGATGACAACAGAAAATCAAGACCGAATCGATAGATATACAGTGGTCCGGTCCAACTAAGTACATCATAGACATAGTTGATATGGAAGAATACTGAACGAAGAGGGGTACTGTACCCTAGGTATGTGAAAAAATAATCATTTATGCATTAAAATGCCAGACTCTTTCCAAAATGGACTAATTATGTGAAAAAAAGTACAAAATATTTCCGATTCACTCTTCACATAAAAATGTATTACCTCCAAGTGGTATTTCTCTTTTTCCTTTCCAGTATGCCTTCGGGTGCCTCCAAAATAGATTACAGCTGCCATAGTAGGAACATTTATTTTCGTGTTCATAAATGTCATCCCACCTCAGGTACCTTGGACAGTGATTGTCCCAATTTTTACATGGGTACTGGAAAATCGATGCCAATGCTTCGTAAGAGGTGTTCTGATATATGTTTTTTGCTAGTTCTTGACATCTGGAAAACAAATTTAAAATGTTGAAACATATGCGTCGAAATTTGCTTGGTTGAGAGAAAAGTTATGAGATATTTCAACTGATGACACGAATGCTCCATTTTTTGTGGGTTATTTTCATGTAATTATCCCAAATAATTAGTATATCCGGTTTACAATCAAACAGTTTGGAATGAATCTGTGATTTCAGGTAGTGAGGAAATGACAGAGCAATCGGTGAAGTTTATTCAATTATCCATTGAAATTAACATGAAATATTTACCTATCTAAACCTCTATTTATAACAGAGATACCACTTGCTTCAGAACCTTTTGAAATTCGTGAGGTTTTCTTCTCATATTGTGACCATTCCTATGTTCCGACGCATCCCGTCATCATCATGCCAAAGACCAGGTGAGGGCTTGAGGCTTGAGGAAAGCGTACGATTCTGTAGATTTTGGTGACCAAGGGTTCGCTTGGTCACCAAAATATTATCACAACCGAAATAGCTCCTCGAATACAAATTCCGATACGTATCAATGAACTGATTTATGATGATGATAATGTGACTGCTGTTTCAAAAATTAGGATTATTTTGCTGTGGCCTATTCGCAGCGTCTAACGGGACACCGAATCGATTTATCCACTCTTTTACCAAGATGTCGGCAACGGTGAAGGCTTCCTGATTAGGCCAACTTGCTGAAGTAGTCCATGGCCACAAAGATGTACTCGTTTGCGTAGTAAGATTGTAGAAACGGATAAGCGATGTCAGGTCTTGTTCGAGTTCCATTGCTGGCAGTCCTTAACGTCGGCTTGACAATAGGCCCAGTAAAACCATTGCCTCACTTTCTGGATGGTCTTTGTCACTCCCAGGTGTCCTACGATGACCCCATCATGGATTTCTCGAAGCACTTTCTGTCTCCTGCTTCCTGGTACTACTATCTGTCACCTGTCGACCAGTAAATAATTGGCTATCTCCTACCACAACGATCTTCGATTATTCTTCTTCCAGCCGATGACTGAACCAACGTCTGGATCTTTCTCTTGGTCTTCCTAGGTCTTGTTGCAATTCCAGTTATCATCTACTGCCATGGTCCTACAAAGTCTTCCTCTTCCGCACGTCTTCCATGAGAGTCCCTTCAGAACCGTCTCTATCAAACTTTCAAATGTGGCTGGAGCGTTGCAGAGCCCGAACGGCATAACTGTTAACTGCATCAAATCTGAGCCGACGCTTGAAAGTCTTTTCTCTATCTTCCTGATCCAGTTCTACCTGCCAGTACCAGTGTGTCTGAAGTGTCGTCTATTCTTGGAAGAGGATAACTGTCCTTTTTCGTCACGTTGTTCAGTTGACGATAGTCCACGCAGATGATCCATCTTTTTTCTTCACCAGTACGACTGGAGAGGACCAGGGACTGTCAGATAGCTCGATTCATACCTCAATCCCCATATAAACTCCTTGCAATATGTGCACTTGATCCGAGCATTCTGGCACCTGCTCTGCATGTCCAGTAGTATCCAAAAATGTAAACGCATTGAAAAGGAATTTGTAAGAAACCCAGAGGTACAAAATATTCTGTTCACCACCACCCAAGGTTGAGGCCCGAAAGGGGGAACTACCAAGTACTGTAAATGCCTGGATGCTTCCCTCCCCTATTTCCACCACAGCTCTCAGAGCTGATTAGTGGTCAGCAATTTGAAAATTAACTATGATACGGAGTGCTCAGCTATCAAACGCCTGAATCTCCCTTATATCTGGCATGTGTTTATTTTTATAGCATTGAGTTTACTATGCTGAAGTCCTTGCTTTGCAGGACTGGTCCTCATTTTAAACAGTTAACATCCTAAAATCTGATAAACAGGTATATGAGTTATCGATATTTAAGCCCTGCTGTGGTTGATGTTAGACAAGGTTTTTTCAACAAACTGATAAAAAAAGGAGCAGTTTCGGAGCTCGCGGAAGGATATTTTTTGCAGTTGATTCCCTTTGTGTTTCCGGTGGTTTTGGGAAAATATAATCTGCCCTTTCATAGGATTGAAGATTTGCAGAAAATATCTTCAATGAAAGGAAAAGTGAAATACAGGATGATGAAAAAAATATTTTTTTTAAATTTCCACCGATACCTTTTTTTGTACCGATTTTCGAGTAACTATCAAGAAAATTGAGTACTCAAGGGGGCGTCAAATATGGCAATAGATGACGCCAAAGCGTTTTTAAAAATACTGGGCTCATTCTGTTCAAGAGTTGATTCCTCAGCGAGTAATGTTATATACAAAACTGTGCTAGTATTGTATAGTATAGTATTGTAAAATGTTGTTAGTTCAGACATTGATGGACAGATGGCGCAAGTTCAGTTGTCGAATAGAAGACAGAGAACATTGCCGTTTTAAAAGTTAGAGTGAGCTTCTTTCACAGAGTGGCAATACAAATAATATAACTAGGAGGTTTTCAAAACATGTTATTAATGTGAAAGCTGATCTGTTTGGTTGAGACATTTTTATATATTTATTTCATGAAAGAATTCGCGACGGAAGCGCCTCCTGTTCCCCATTTGAATTAATGATATGACGGTGGCGAATCCTTAAGTACTTAATAGTTACTTGAGTACCATCGATCATAACAAATGAAGTCTTTGTGGAAATTAGCCAAAAGTTAATTGTTTCTTCATCCTGTATCTCATCATAATTTCCACGAAATAAATAGATTGTCTATCGAACAAGAAAGGGAAAAGTAATTCTTATATTCATACCTCCCTTGCTAGGTCTGTTTATCACATCTAATCTATTCCATCTACAAGGATATCTAGAAAATGAAAAAACTAATATTCAAGGCGTTTGATCATATTCAACTGACTATAGATTTTTTAGTTTCGATTATCTCAAATCCATCTTCATGTTTTATGGAAAATAGGAGTACTTCACTTTCGAGGACGTATGATAGTAACAACTTAAATTTCATTTCAGGTTCTTGACCAAAGTTGCATGAAATCGAATGTGAAAAAAAGGAAAATGTTGAATAATAAAAAATAAATAAACCATAAGAAAGACTAAAAATAACAGAATTAAAAAAATAATCCACTATGGCGGTGATAAAGGCTCTTCAGTTACGAATAAGCTCACTCAAAATTTGAAAAATCCTCAAATGTGTCCTGTAAAATTATATCGGAAAGTGAAATCGGAATCATTACCAATGACAGACTTCTTCTGATGGTGAATGGCAGGTAGTATAAATTCCTATAATATTGCTAATTGGTACAAGAAGAAGGTATTATTACAATATCAAAATTTACAAAAATGTCTGTAGAAGATAGTATTGGACACTGAAACGTGGAAATAACAATTCACAGTCTTTAATGGAATTGTAACTGCAAATTTTCTCCTGTTTTTAAATCCTTTTTTCAAATTTCAAAATTGTGAAATGGTTTTTGAGATATTTGCAAAAAAACAAACCCTAAAATTTGTTTTCAGTTAATAGTTAATAACTTTTGCAATTTTTGCAAGCAGCTCTTGAATTTTTTCGAAAATCATCTACACGCTATCCAGAATCGAATGACACCTCTATGAATGACTAGACTATTATCGTAGGGCCATTTAACAAAAGCAGATGAATATCGATTGCATGTTGATGTATTCAAGCATTAGCTCTCTATCTTGACCAGGTCTGCATAATGATCGGCAGCACCATGAAACTAGTACGCAGAAAGTTTCAATTAACATTTGCTAGTTGTCACATAAAGTATCGCAAGTATGTTCTTGTAGAAAAACTTTGCCAGGCGTTGGGCACAGATGATTCGACAGGCGTTTGGTGTTGTTGGATTATTTCTGTTCAACGTTTGCCGACAAAACTCCTGTGATATAGGAAATCAGTGGAAGGCTGGATTATTTATTTTATTTTCAATTTAAAAATCATGTAATTAAATGCGACAGAGGAAATCAAACAGCAGTTAGTCATTACAGTTCCCCTGTGAAAAAAATGGAAGAATCTAGGGACCCTCCGTTTGCGTAGGAATTAAATCGCTTTCTTGAAATCTCATTAAGTAAAGTTATATCGCGAACTGAAATCGCTATATCATTCAATCATCCTACTCCATTTTGTAACAGATTGGATCTAAGCCGGGTATTCGGGATAGCAACGAGATTTGTTACGTCACGCCATCTGCTTATTTTCAAAGATAGAAATTTGAGTATTGATATATTACATGGTAATATATGACGTAGTTCGAGAAAGCCAAATCGAACAGGGCTGTTGGTAAAGTCGTCACTGGGAAATAAAAATGAGCCAATTCATGGTAGGTTGAGTAGAATTGATAACAATAATGAATAAACTAGGGTTTCATACCGATACCAAACCACTTCTATTACACCTCGACATGTGTTTTCGTTAGCAAGTGATCTTGTGGGGGAAAACGAATCTTCCTTTTCCCCAGAAAATGGTTACTCATTGACTGAAACACATGTCGAGGTGAGAAGAATAGTGAATTGGTGTTGGATAAAACTTCATTGTATTCCTTACTGAGGTAGAATTTGTTAAAGCTGTAACTGTTCAATCAAATTGAAGAACTCCATTTCGTGTATTCAATTTATTTCAAATTCAAAATTCTGATCGACATGTCCGAGCATATTTCTAACAAAATACTGTCTTTGATTTACTGAATTTCCGATATAAACAAAACTGTTTCTATTATCTACCGTTTCTGTTATCCCAATGGTAGACATCCTTATGCTTGGACTAACTGTATAATAGCTCTGCTATTCAATGAACAACATCACGATCGACATCCCTGTAGAAAGTATAATCTGGAGTGAGTAAAAAAAATTCAAGAGACCGAGTACGACACTAATTGAAAACAGGAAGTCCATACCTACTTATAGTTAAAAATGCGATGAGGCATATCTACCACTGTAGAAAATAGGGAGAATACTTTCTGAGGTTATGATGAAACCTCACATCTTATTCATTGATATGAGGATTAGTAGGATCGTGAATACAAATATTATGATATGTAATATATAGCGAAGTGATCGTGGTGTTAGAGCGATGGCTTCCCTCCCAGGTGGCCCGGGTTCGATCCCCACCGCCTGCCATTGAGCTAAAGTGCTTCGGATTTTACTTATACGTAAGCTGTAGGTCTCGGACACGCTCTGCAAACGCTCTGCGTTTGAGGGGTTTTTCACAAAAACCTGGATGATTCGTAAATACAAATTTTGCAAATACTTACTACTGTGCCATAATTTTTTTCCAGATTTTAATTGGGGTGGAGATCAATATGATGTTCCGGCCTAAAAAGTGTTATTGTTTTTTTTTAAATCATTATACACAATGAGAAAGAGCTAATATACTTATATTATATTATAATTATATTATATTTTTTTTTGTTGTTGAGGCATCGACTGCTGAGGTCATTAGCCTTTTTAGTACTTTTTAAAAATTTTCATCATGTATTATCATTAACTACTTAAATATCAAATGTGATTTTCTCATACTTTTTTGTAAATCTCAATCTCTTTACGGAATAAAATTGTTCGGGATATAGAGCTCATTTTATTTTCCAGGCATGCTTGTAAGGTGCTCGTTATTCCAAGTCTTTGTTTGATTTCTTGGTGTTCTGGAGATTGTGTGTTTGACAGTAAGTCTTCTATTACAGTGTTGGCATCTAGGCTGTTGATCTCCCGCCAGCATGAATAGATTGGTTAGATTCGTATGTCCTATCCGTGCTCGGGTAATAACAACTTGATCCCTTCTACATGAGTATGATACCGGTGTATAGGGCTGAACGATTTGCTTTATCTCCTTCAATTTTGGTTCGGTTCTTTCCCACTCCATCTGCCATTGTCCTACAATTGCATGTTTCAAATGAGTACTCATATCATCTGCTGTGATGCGCATATCTCCAGCAACAGCCTCTTGAGCAGCTTCTTTGGCAGCACTGTCTACCAGTTCATTACCAGCTATTCCACAGTGTGTCAATAATTCTGTGGAACTCCATAAGAATAATATTTCTATTGAATTCACTTTTTCTATATTTCTGGAGGGTAACACATACATCGGGAGGATCTATTGTCCAGGGGGGGACTTCTGACGGACTTATGGTATAAATCCTTGGGAACGAGTAGTCGATCTTATTGAGGAATTCTACAAGTATGATTCCAGTAGATCGGGTGATAGTTGGCCGTCGTTCATAGAAGTCATATTCTTCTTCAGTAGCTAGCGGTGGGTGATTGGGATGGGTTGGGAGTGCGCATAATTTCGAGCTGTAGCTAGTAATTGCAGTCTTCTATATCTCAATGTAGGAATTCCAGCTGCACAACAAAGTGAGAGGTATGGGCTTGTGCAAAATGCCCCTAGTGCGGTCCTCAGAGCCTGGCACTGTATGCTATCCAATTTTTTCAATCTTGATTCACGTGCTGACCCGTATCCGAAGCAGCCGTAATCAATCTTTGCTAATATGAATGATTTGTATAAGCTCAGGAGTATTTCTCTGTCACATTCCCAATTGATACTAGCTAATGCTTTCAGTGGATTGAGCACTTTCTTGCATCTTAGTATGAGATATGTTTATATGTTGTATTTCAATTTTTATCGAATATCATTCCCAGAAATTTGACAGAATCACTACATACTAGTTCATGTTCAAACAGTTTCAGTTTTGGATTATTATGGACTGATCTTAGTCGACAAAAGTGAACGCAATTGGTTTTCGCAGCAAAAAAGGTGAACCCTGAGGTTTTCGCTTTATCACAAAGGCTATATTATTATATAGCTTCCTGGAGAGTCCACTCAATGTCATTCATTGATGGTGCCGAGTAGAAGATTGTTAAATCATCAACGTATAAACATCTTCCCACTGCTGGGTTGAGGTTATCTAGAAGCCCGTTAACTGCGATAGCAAATAGTACAACGCTAAGAGTAAATCCTTGTAGCACTCCATTTTCTAGTACATGTAGGTCTGAGGAAGTCAATGCATTCCTGACACGGAATTCCCGTTGTTTTAGAAAACTTGCGACGAAATTTGGTAAACTTCCCTTCAGGCCCCATTTTCGTAGTTGATCGAGACTGAAGCGCCAAGTTGTATCAAATGCCTTTTCTAGGTCGAAAAAAACTGCTGCTGTGTGATTTCTGCGCGAAAAACTATCTTGGATTTCTTTCTCAAACAGAACTAGGTTGTCGATTGTAGACCTGTTGCTCCTGAAACCGGACTGTGCATCTGATAAGAGATGATTACATTCTAGATACCACATGAGTCTGATGCTCACTATCTTCTCCATAACTTTGCTGAGACAGCTAGTGAGTGAGATGGGTCGATAACTACTCGTAAGTTTTGGGTCTTTTCCTATTTTAAGGACAGGAATAATTATTGCTTCACGCCATTTATCTGGGTACGTGCCATCAATCCATATTTTATTATATAAATCCAATAACATGATTTTTGTTGAATTTGGTAGCCGTCTGATGAAATCATATACTAGGTTGTCTACTCCTGGTGCAGAGTATTTCAATTCAGAAAGTGCATTTTCCAGTTCCAGCATGTTGAGAAGGTGATTATAGTTAGATATGATTTCTTCCTGGAAGTCAATTTCTCGCTCTTCTGCTTGTCTTTGGATCTGAAACTCTGGGTCGTAGTGTTCCGAGCTACTGATATACTCGAAATGTTTAGCTAAGTGCTCAGCTATCTCTTCTTCATTTATTGTAAGTTGGCCATCGATTTCTAGGACCTGTGGAGTATCTGTGAATCTCTTTCCTAGGATAGCGCGGATTTTTGTCCATACTTCTGATGCCGGTGTTCTAGCTGTGATAGTGGAGACAAATGTTTTCCATGTCGTTCTTTTACTCTCACGTATGGCACATCTAGCTCTCGCACGTGCTCTTTTGAATGCAATAGTGATCTCTGATGTGGGAGAACGTTTGAAAGTGGTTAATGCGCGATTTTTCTCTTTTACATGCTCGACAACGATGTCATTCCACCAGGGAGTTGATTTGGTACCTTTTCGACCAGTAGATCGTGGAACCGATATTTCCGCTGCTGTCAAGAGCTCTCTGCTGATCAGTTCTGTGATTTGATTGGGATCAATATCTGTTAGCTGTAAGTTTTTTGATTGCTGTCTATATAGATCCCAGTCAGCATTCGCCAATCTCCATCGCCTGGGCAATGCTCGGGGAATGAATCGACCAGCAAACTCGATTGAGATTGGTAAATGGTTTGTGAGGTGATCTCCTAAACAGTTCCATTGTATAGATGTAGGGAGAACTGGTGAGCACAAGGCTAAGTCGATAGCTGACAATGAGTTGGATCTTAGGGTAACATAAGTACCATCTCCATCATTGAGGAGAATAAGGTTCATTTCATCAATGAAATTTTCGACAGTTCTGCCTCTATTGTCCAGTTTATTCGAGCCCAACAATGGATTATGGGAATTGAAGTCTCCGACAATCAAGAAGGGGGCTGGTAATTGGTCAGCAATATTTTTCAGATCTTCAATAGTCCAGTTGACGTCAGGTAGGTATATATTGCAAATCGAGAACTGGATCGGATAGCATAACTTGTAATCTACTCTGTATGGGAATGTTCCGGTGAGGAATATTATCTTTCAGTAAGATAGCTACACCACCTCTAGCTCTAGCGTCAGGAATAACATCTTTCCTATAACTGATATATCCTCTTAAAGAAAAATTCTCTCGAGGTTTTAGGTGAGTCTCCTGTAGACATATGCAGAAGGGTGCCTTCTCATTTAAAATGTTTTTGAGTTCCGCGTAGTGCGTTATACAACCATTACAGTTCCAGAATATTAGGATTTCCAGATTGAATGTGAAGATAGAAAAAGAATGAATATGACTGGAAGAAGTATCGACGCAAAGAGTTAATTCATTTCCTAGGTTTGCCCTTAGGCCATCCTTTTTTCTTTTTTGTACTCTGAGAGGACTGAGTGTTTGAGGAGTACATACTACCCTCTGTGTCTTCATCAGAGCTAACATTTGATTCTCTATGTAGCACTCTTGAACAAACTTTCGCTTGCGGGAATGACTCAATTGAAGTGACTTGAGCGTGCGGAAAAAATTTTTCCGAACTAATGCGGGAAAATGACACTTCTCAAACTAAATTGCGTGCGGGTATAGGGTGAATCGCGCACGCTTGTAGGAAAAATTATTTTCAAAATTTTAATAGATCACAGTATGAAGATCTTGATCAGAATGAATTTTTCAACCAAGGGCCTGTTGCGGAATCCATTTTCTCAGTGTCAAATTCGCTGAAATAACTGAGTTCGAATGAACTCTTATCTGATTCAGCATATGTGGCATTTATTCGGACTAAGAGTAAATGACAGGGGTGTTTTTTTCTCACCTTCCACACAGTATAGCTCCATCTGGTACAACGAAAACTGGTCCACAACTCACAAAATTTTCACAGTGCCTACATCGCAATTCTCTCAAAAGGTACAATGGAATGCTTGGTGTATCCATTATCTGTAAATGAAAAATAATAATACATTAAAAATGAATCCTTCGATCATCTGATCGGAATCTAATCTTATTCAAATGAAAAATAACAATATAGTGGTTATCTCATAGAATTCCATTTCTACTATTGAAATTACTTTACTGAATTTCACGGATGATATCCGACATTGCACGGCTCAATTATGAACAGAACCATATTATAGACAGAAATAGATCGACTTTAAGGAACTATACTAGAAGTTCAAGTTTGATATCTATATGATTATTTTCTGATGAGAGAGATACCGTCAACAATTAAAAAACAAAAACAATACACAAAAGCCACAAATAACCACCAATGAGCATTGCCTCTACGACCATTAATAATAATGCAGGTTTATCTTCTGGAATTTACAAATACTTTGATTTCGGTTATTTGATATTAGACAAGGAAAGTAAAATGGATCTCAATGGATTATATAGGGTGTTCGGTGGTAAGATGTCGAGTTTTCAGCAGCCAATAGAGAAGTTTTTCAAAACCATATTAACCTTATTTACCTCGTCCAATAACTCAAATTATTGTTGTGATATCACGCTAAAATATATTTTTCCTGAAAGTTAAAATGATCTCAAGTTGATAGATTGTAGATTGTAAGAAGGTCGTAAGGCTGTGCAGCCTCACAAGCACTTCTACCTATAAGTTCTTTTGTGCGTGACCCTTGATCTATTCGAGGCCCGGGATTCCGAGACTTCTTGCGAAGTTTATCAGTTTCCTGGGAGCTAAGTTCCTGATGTCGGAGGGCGTTAAGAGTAAGGCCCCTTCCAAGAACTTAAACCTCTTGTAGAAAAGCGCTGGGCATTCGCACAGCAAATGTTCTGCAGTTTCCGCGAAATTTTTGCAGTAGCGGCAACTATCACTCTCTGATTTACCCTTCTTTATGAGGAGGTACCCTAGAGGGGAGTGTCCAATGAGAAGTCCCGTTACCATCTCCAAGTCTTTCTTATCCAACTCGAGAAGCTCTTCAACTTTCTTTGGCGATAGACACACTAGTCTTTTCGCGTGTCTTTGTCCTGGCACTTTATTCCGGTGAGATTTCATTTAATCGGTTTCCCAGCGCCGGAACGCTTCTTTTAAGTGGGCTCTGGAGAGTCCACAGAAGGGTTCTGGGCCGGAAAATTGTGTGTTTGCTCCTTCTATGGCGAGGCAATCTGCTTGTTCGTTGCCTTTGATTCCTCTGTGACCTGGCACCCACATCAGGGTGACCTGATTGTTTACTGCCAGTTGTCTTAGGGATTGTATACAGTCCCAAGTCAACTTAGACTCACAGGAGTATGACCTCAGAGCTTTTAGTTCTGCTTGACTAACTGACAGTATATAGATTTCTGCCCTTCGAGTGCCTCTTTCAAGGCATTCTTAGACACATAATTCTGTAGCATGTACTTCTGCTTGGAAGATGGTTGAGGTGTTATCTACCAAGGGGTTTTTGAGAGCCTGAAATTTGGTCCTGTAACGCCCACTCCAACCCTTTCGCCCATCTTAAATCCATCTGTGTACCACACTGATGCATCCCTTCCCAGTTGAGGTCCGTTCTCTGTGCAAGTTTGGTGGCTGTTTATGACCACTTCAAACTGCTTTTCGAAGTCGTACCTAAATGGCATGAAATCTGTCAGTTTAGACATGGCTTCTAGGGAAATGTGTTCCATAATCTTTAAGTGTCCGATCAGATCTCCTGCTTTCAAGTTTTTTGTCTGGCTCAGTCTCAAGGCTCTGTTTGCTGCTTCTTTCATTACACATAGGTGTAATGATGGAAGGTTTAGCATTGCCTCTAAGGCTGCAGTAGGGCAGACAGGCTAGCCGCTGCACTTTCTGCAGCTTGACTTGTGCCGAATTTGTTGAATTTTTGGCCACCATACCAGTGAGGCGTAGGTGACCATCGGTTTAGTGATTGTTTATTGTTTGGTATGACCAATAAATCATTTTTGATTTCAGACCCCATGTCTTACCAAAGACTTTGCGAAATGTCCAGCTTGCCGCTATAGCTTTGGAAAGAATGTGGTTGATTTGGCTGTTCCAAGTTAGTTTTTGGTCTATTATATTTTTATATTTCATCTCTTTGGAAAATGTTAGCTGGGTTCCATTCAGAGTTGGGGCTTCAAGTTCGTACTTTCGTCTTTTGGTGAATGGAACCAACACTGTTTTGCTAGGATTGACGTTGAGTCCTTCCTTAGCGCACCAGCTTCTGAATCTTAAGTTGATAACAAGCAATCATATATATATATATATATCTCACTACATACAAAATGTTATAATTTATAATTTGAAATTACTTCATAAACGTTATTTAATGGCATTTTTCTCAGTATCTCACATTCATTACAAACTTTCCACAATTACAAGAAATTACGAAGGCGTAGAAGGGCCAATTTTATTTTTCAAATTCTGACTTTGTTACTAAGATTTTCATAATTTCAACTTCGTATTTCGAAATTCTATATCTCTAATCAGTAACGACGCGTGCCAAGTCGATTTTTACGACACGCTTGAATGCGGATGTTTTCACAACGTTCAGTAGACGACTGCCGGAACGTAAATTTGTTCTTTGCGACGGTCAACAAAACCCACTACCTCTATCAAATCGGAATTCCGACATACCAAGTCGAAATTATGAAATTCCGAGATAGTAAGTCTGAATTCCGAGATACTAAGTCGGAATTATATCATTTCGAGTTAGTAATTCAGATTTCCTAGATATAAAGTCGGAATTACGAAATTCTGAGTTACCACGTTAGAATTACGAAATTCTGAGTTACCAAGTCTGAATTCCGAAATATCAAGTCGGAATTTGAAAATAAAATTGGTGTGGCCTTTCTATGCCTTTGTAAGAAATTCCATCTGAACTGAGATAAAGCTATAAATCAGAAGTATGCCATAAGGAAACAGTGACAAAACAATCTTCTCTCATTCTTAAATATCATATTCGAAACGATGAGTAAAGCGTCAGATCTAATTTCAACATAAATTCAGTACAAATACGTAGATCGGAGTATTGAGAAAATATCTCGTCGGACCACATTCTTGGCCTGACAACCTCGATGAAGAAATGGACACACAATTTTTACGATCTGCCAGAATTAGTAATAATAATAATAAAGGCATAGCCTGTGTGGATGAAGGACGGAAAACCCGAAAAACTTACAGCACCACCCAAGGTGTTCGGTGAGCACCAGCCTCCGGTATTGGCATCCACTAATATCACACTTACTTTTTAACAAGTCATGTGATCGGCTACCTCTTGCTAACATTTGTAGAGGATTGGCATCCTCCAATAATCATTTAATATGACGGTTTCTCGGCTCACCAAATCAATAACAATTTTCCGATTATATGGAGGTAGTCCTATTCCTTGGCCAGCACTATTACCAGACTTGACTCCTCTTGATTTTTATATTTGGGGGCGAACTAAGAATTTAGTCTACAATGTATATACTCAGAGTAGGAACCATCAGAGATAGTCTTGTATAAGACATCAACATTTCTGGCAAGATATTTGAATACGTGGTGTAAAAGTTAATTATTATTGTTAAATGAATTCACATGTTACATTATTATGAATACTAAGTGGTTTGTTGGGAATGTTTTTGTTCACAAAATACCAGTATACTCGTGAAATATTAATGCCTATCGAGCACATACCACATAATTTGAAAGGGCATAACAAGGAGTTTTTACAATAATTTGAACACTGACATCGTTCAATTGGAAATTAAGAAAAAATCTACACACTTGATTATTATAACTTTTTTAATTATGTCGTTGAGTGAGATATCTAGGACTATATTTTGTTCGATTACTTCGGATTTTATTTAATTTCTTGTTTTCAAATTAATTTAAAGTTCCATAAAAATATTTTTTTTAACGTGATGATATCACTACAATAAAACGATTGATTGATGTTCAACGGTAATTTTTTGCAGAAAAGTCGAAATTTTCTGAAAATTCAAATATTTTTAAATCCATTAGACCTCTCTCATTGACTGTTCAAAATTCCGAGTTGTATCTCAGAATTTTAAAATTCTGAGATACAATCCGAACGTCAAATAATCGGTAACATGCTTATTCCACATACTGTGTTTCAATAAATACTTCTATTTTTTTCTGACAGTCTGACAGTTTGTAAAATACTTATAACTTATTTGTTACAGTTTTTTTCGCAACACCAATTTTGCATGCGGATAGGAAATCATTTTTTCAAACTTATAATTGATATGTCTCGCATAAGTATCAATGTGTGAAACGAAAAATGAAACCACTTTTAAATTGATTTCATATTTATCACGACCAGTCGTATAAGTTAATAATATCATTGCAGTTGAGAGAATAAATAACTTATCTACAGCTCTAAATCTGAATACTGGATTCACCAAAAAGTTGCTTCTATAATAATTTCATTTGATTAGTTCAGGAAGTGAATTGTTAAACAAATCATAACTGAAGAGGCACGCTGAAAAATTCTTGAATTTAAATTGACTGCAGGTATTTCTATTCAAAATGAAGAATCTTCAATCCTAGTTATAAATTAATTAACACTTCGGACACGTTCTATGGAGTTCAACATAACTTCCACACGAGTTAGTTACATCAGTTAATTACTTCCTGAATACATGCAAATTGCGTTGCTCTGGGTGTAATATGGAGCAAATCCGGGGATCATCTATTTCAGGTCGTCAAGCTTTTCATATTTCCAAGATATTATAGGGCAGTACACTGACGAAAATTTGTAACGTTTGTACACTTCCTAAAAAATTTTGAACCCTGCTGAAAGACATTTTGAGTAATTTAATATTTTTTGGTTTTTAAATGTAGTAATTTCTTATATTGTGAAAATGACTATTAATAGTTGATTACTTTCGGTTTTGAAAACAGTTTATAAAACAATGGGAGTATCAAAATTGTTGTTTTTTTGTTGTATATATGAAGCAGGAACTATAACATTGTCACAGTTAACAGAACAACAATAACCAAAGGGAATAAACAAATATCAAATCAATTGAGCAACTAGTATAAATAAAATTTATAATGGATCAAATATAATTTCTCATTTGTTCCTATTTATTATTCCATTCTGATTACCACCCGACTTTACTGACCATACTACAGTAATCTTTTACCAATGGGTCCTCGACTTAACCGCCCATTGAAGGCTGTGGAAGTTTTTCTCTTCAATTCGTTCGACGATTATGTTTTCATTATGCCAAGATTAATCTCCTCCCGCCGCTCAAAAATCTCTCTTTGCTCGAAGAGAATTTGCGCAAAATTGTGATCCATAAAAATATGCCTCTGGAGAGAGGACTTAAAACTAAATGAGGATGCCAAAGGGTTCAAAGAAAAATAACACAGATGATGATAAATGTTACGAAGGCATTAAAACCAAAAAGATTTCTTTGTTTCGAGTTAATGATCCGGTATTGGAAGACCTCTATATAATTTACAAATACCCTCCATGTTTTGTATTTTTTTTAATTCTTCATTTCATTTCCTCAAGTTGAAATCAGTATTCAGTTATATTAGAATCTCATCAACAAGAAAAACAGAAATTGAATGTTGGATTATAAGAAAATTGCCTTCAAGAAAGTCAGATTCGAAATCATTGAATATATCAAAAAATTAAAAGAAAAATCACCATTTTGTCGATATTCAACTAGATAGATGCTGAAAGTGCTCAAAGTGCACGCATCTTCTTGTTCTGGAGATGAAATTTCGTGCAACTTCCTCAAGTATTAATAGTTTCGAACGCTTAACGTAGGTATTTTGTTATACAAAATAGCTAGAGGTGTGAAGTATACACAATATTTTATATATCTCTATGAAAATCTAGGGGTGTGAGGTCTGGAGAACATGGGGGTCAAAGTATGGGACCATTTGTTGCAATACCTGTTCACCAAATATATGCCTTAGAATATTCACTACTGGAGCAGCATTATGTGGAGAAAGAAGCCTCATCATGTTGAAAGGATTGTCTCCTCAAAATCTCAATAGGTGCTTTTGGGAACCCTTCAACCTGATTTTAGAGAAAATCTAAATATCGTTGACTATTCACCACATGACCTTGAAATGGTATTAATAGTAATAATAATAATACTCCCTCACAAACACTCATAGAGTGTGCCAGAAGGAAATGCCTAAGCGTTAGAATAAAGCTATTATTATTATTTACCGTAGCGCTCCGGGCGACTTGCTGGTGTTTGGTGGTGTTTTCACTTTTCAGTTGTGGGAAAACCTGGAAAACCTACAGCAACACCCGAAGTGGTCGATACTCCAAGCAAGCACCAGACTTCTTATAATTCTGATACTTATAATTTCAGCCAACATAATAACTCCAAATTTCTACTGAAAGTTGCCCGCTTCATTAGATGTTGATTTTCTTGGGACCAATATCTGGCGAACTGTCCATTGAACATAACATTATTCGTAAATTGTGACGAAATTCTGGTCGTCATCATATTTCTGAAACAGTGGCAGTAATTTACCCTTCGTTTAGCATCGTTTTCATATTGATTCAATTGGTGTTTAAACGAACGAATTCCATGCTTTTTAGAATTTTTTCAACGACTCTCATCCAGTTCAAATCCATATTATATTTCTCTCCATATGATTCAATCCAACTCAAGCAGCTTGCTTCATTAGTAAGAAAATAGAGATAATTGGAATTTTCTTCTAGTCTAAATTTTCTCTCTGAAATGAGAAATAGGGTGGTAATCATAAAAGCTAAAAATGCTCATACGATAAATTTGTCACTCTAATATCTCACCAGAAATAGGTCTGATTCAAGAATAAACCTTGCGCAAATACTTTTACTCGGATTTCTTGAAACACGTTTTCATTGTCTTAAATACATATTATCGTTAAAAACCACAAACAGATGAGCACTCATTCTACTGCGAGTGTGTATTAACAGAACTGGATTGTTTGAAAATGAAGTTTCTCATAATTGTCACACATTTTTGTTTTTTATGTTTTATTAAAAAAAAAATTGTACAATTCTTTTAAGGTGATGAAAATCAAATTATAATACATTTTTGAGTTTACTATACAACGGATTTATGAATTGAAAATTACTTTGGATTGGTTTACAAAAGTTAATTTCTACTGCCGGGGTGCTGGGAGGTGGTTCAATTCAGGAAAAAACTACTTTTTTAAATTTTCCACACCCATGAAACACTTATATATACTTAACCATAATCCGTTTCTTAATGACATCCATTATGATACAGATTTTTAGTCAATAGAAACCCATAATATTTCAATCAAACATGCTGTGCATTAGACGTTTGTCCCAGATTCCTATCTAATTGTTTTATTTGTCAAAATCAGTAGGTATTACTTAGAATACAGCAAAACTTCCTTTCCTTTACCTACCCATGGTAATACCACCAATTACAATTTTATAGATTTTTCATAGAAATACGAGTAATTGCTGTCATTGTGTTCAATACAAATATAAATATACTATTTATAATTCTTCATTATTTATCAGGTGTCGAAAAAATAACGTATGCAACTCTCATGTAAGAGTTATTATATAATCGTTGCATAATATACTATCGTATTATTCCTTCAGTTTTTATGTCATTCATATCGGAGCACGCTAGATCGAAAGCAAACGGTTCCAAAAAATATCAAGTCGTTTCAAAAAACAAATAAAATTTTGTGTGAAGTTTCTGAGGATTTCGAAAATGCAGTAATGCACAGGGTGTTCCGTTTGAAAATCAAAGTTCAATGTCAGTTTCGGTTAAACCAAAAATACGACAACATCGTCAGAGACGTCAAAATATGGCATTTGACGTTTATATGTGTTTCATTTATGTCTTCTCCTAGATACATGCTCGAACTTTGTTCGTTTCATAGACAATGTTCTACCTTGTCGGAAGCATAGCAACTCAAATCCAAATCGTTCAAAGGAAAATCAACGGTGACATCTAACTTCCTCGCGAATCTTGTTGTCGAAGAAAATCGTCTCGAATGAATCACTAAAATTTTGGAAAATTTATAGATCGAAAATAATTTTGTACATTTTCTTCTGACATTGCACGGTGAACATATTGGTTGAACGTTACCATCCAAAATATTTTCCTTGGTGAAAAGATCCAAACATTGTGACTCAGTTGACCTGTCTTTGGTCTAATTGGTAGAGAATGTTCCCAAAATTAATCAAAGGTGCCTAAACAATGACCACATAACGTAAATTCCAATGTCGATTGTATTTAACCACCAAAAATATTTTGGAGTTGTCCACGCTCAGCAATCTAGACTCTTGAGCCTTCTGACTTCCACTTGATTCATCATCAATTTCTGCCAAGGGCGGAATAGGTTTCTTTGTCATTCTTTTCACATCTTCATGTCGAACTTCCGGTAAATAACGAATGCATTTCTGAGAATCCTGTTGGGTGACACCGACGAAGCGAGGTGCAAATCCTTGAATCTGACGTGTGAATGAGAACGTATTCACCACTCTGTCTGATAAATATACATATTTCGACTACAGTATATTGAGTTCAACAGGCGGTCCAGAGAATAGCAGAATTTCATTCGCAATAACAACAAATGAAAAATCCGTTAAATACGTAAAACCAATAAAATGGAGAATTGACCATTTTTCAGAATAACTTTTTATAAGACCTAAATATAGCAGAATGAAATGTATAGAACTCATTTATAATCCGAAAAGAAATTCATCTAATGCGTTTTGTATGAGAACCAATAAAGCATCACATGCGAAAACAGTAAGAATTATTTTTCATAGATCTGAATTAGTTGAATAACGAAACATAATTTCATCGAAACATCATTTAATATTATGTAAAAATGTAAAACCAACAAATTATCCGAAAAAAAAGTAGTATCGTGAAATTTATGGAAACGTAATGTGTAAGATATAAAATGATCAGAATCGAAATCCAGCAGAAGTTTTAGCGAATAATAAGAAACTTGCTCTATTAGCTCTTAGATGGCGCTAATTTTCAGTTGAACAAATCGAATCGTCTGGTTCGGACTCATATCGATCGTTCATTTGTTTGGTCCTTTCACGATTTATTCGAGTTCAATTGCTGGGTGGTGATTTTCAAGAATATCGAAGAAAACAGCCAATGTTATTTTTCACTGAACAATAATACAAAAAAATAGATGTCTTACTGCGATTTGAACTCATAATCTCATCGTGCTACGATCAACCTTAGCAATATGTCAGATCTCAATTGGATGATGATAATTGAAAAGGAACCAAGCGACTTTGATCATATTCTATGAACAGCTTTTTCCTTTTAAGTCGCTTGAATCATTAGTAAATAGATGTCGCCAGAGTTCTAGTAGGCGCCTCGTACTTTTACACATATCTCAGTTTTTGCAATTTGGCACTTGGTTCCTTTGTAATAAATCGCTAGGGTGTTAGGCGACGATATCTTTGAGTCAGTTTCAAACTGACACCAAAGCAAACAACCTCTCCTCAGTCGCCCACCCTAGAAAGTATTTTTTATGTTAAAATTAAATTAAAATATATAGATGTTGACTACTTTTGCTGCCACCAGACTCAGAGTATAGTTTTGAACCCGCACTGAGCCACCCGGATTTAGGCTCAGGGGATAGCCTCCCCAAAAGACCGAATGCTCAATCTCATATGCTTATATATGCTCCACAGATCTACTGGTTTTCGATATTTCACCATCCTCTCAAAGGCAAAGATGTAGGTTTGTAGGTTCGGCCCCAACTTCACAAATGCGAGTGGGGCTGAAGGGGTAAGTAATAGTAAGAAGCAAAGTTCCACCAACCAGCTTTATTCACCAAAACAAAAAAAATGGTGGAAAATAAAAATTCAAATATATATAAAAAAATATGTGTAAAAATATAAAAATACGTTAAGTATAATGAAACCAGCACTAAGAATTCATACACTCCGTATATGCAAATAAGCGCAAGAAAAATAAAATATATAGTTGAATAATATGGTCACCCTCTCAAAACATGAAAGATCGCTCTACAGTTAAACATGCATTTTTCTAAAAAGCCAACAACCGTTTCAACAACATTGCCGATGATAAATCAACAGACATAGTTTTCCAATTAACTCACTACTATTATAATTACAACAGAACTTATGGCCAAATTTAAAGTATTATTATTATTCTCTCGTATTCGCCCTCTTAACTACCCCCAATTTTAAATGACAAAACACCAAATTTTCATCGTCAACAGACCAAACACGCCCCAAGTTTAAAACGAAACTAAGTATGTTATTATTATTATTATTACGAGACATGGAAAAATCTATAAAAATATATAGGGAAACAGTTACTTCATACACTTAGACACACACATCGACCTTCGAAAATTCATACCTGTTTTAGTGCCATTCTTGAGAGTGGCATATTTTCCTACACCCTCACGGGTAGGTGGTCGTCTCACACCCAAGCGATCACTTGCACTCCACAACACCGAGGGAGTTTATAAAAATATCAGCCCAGTTCGTTCCCAACGAAAATATCAAATATATCATGTCAAAGTGTTACAAGGTGTTACAAGTCATTAAATTTATCAACACAGAGCGACCCTTCTATGTATATATAAAAACAATTTTTCCCCGGTTCAAGCGTAGGTAGAAATTCTTATCTCACAGTCACACTGATTCCAGACAAGCACATATGATTCCTTAAATAATAGAAGACCGATTTATACAGGGAACACCATTAATAAACATAACAGTGCTCACTGTTACACCTTTTCAATTATTATCATCCAATTATTACTCATATATCGGCAAAATAAATAAATAAATAAATAATATTTTATTCCATTGAGATCATTTACACGATATTTGAAAAGTCAGTAGAGAAAGTAGAATACATAAAATATGTTGTTACATAGGTAAATATATAAATACAATACAATACAAGGTATTAAAAGCTACGTTCCATAAATTCATTCAGACTATAGAATGAGTATTGCAACAGGAGATCTTTAAGAGATTTTTTAAATACATTTAGATTTTGGATTTCTCTTATAGTGATTGATAGTTTATTAAACAACTGTATACCTGAATACCTGTATAAGATGGACTCTTTTCATAGAAAGTTGTCCGATGAGGCGGTATTCGAAGAAGATTACCATGCCTTGTCTCATAGTTATGTTTGTCAGCAATTTTAATGAAGTCATTTGAATTGTTTTTAACGAATAGGATAGTTTTATAGATATAAATACAGGGGAGACTTCAAATTTTGTTTTCTTGAAATTAGCCTCTACAGGAAGTTCGTTTATGAATTCCAAAGATGAAACGTATTACTTTTTTTGTAAAATAAACAATTTTATTGAGAATCTAGAGTTTCCCCATATTATAACATTATAAGATAAGTGCGAGTATGTCATCGCTTAGTAGATATTTATTAGTTGTTGGGAGAATATATTTTTGAGTTGCAAGATTGCATAGTAACTGCTACATATCTTCTTGGAAATATGATCAGTACATGTCTGAAAAGAGAGTGATGAGTTGAGAAAAGTTCCAAGGAATTTTGTTTTCTCAGAAGATTTAATCTTAATATTTTCAGTATGTATTTCAAAAGACTTGTTGGGATCATTTGTTATGTTAAATTTCATTAGAACCGTTTTTCTATGATTTAGAATTAAATGAGTGTTCAAACACCATTCAGTAAATTTATCATAAGGTAGATTTAAATTATCAGCCAGTTCTTCGGGAGAGTTGCCACAGGTTGCAAACAAAACATCATCTGCATATATGACCTTACACTTCGTTTCCATAAATTCTAGTAGATCATTAATAAACATTATAAATATAAGTGGACCCAGCACAGAACCCTGAGGAACACCCAGATTAACAATTGCCTTATTTGACTGAGTTTGATTTATTTTGACTGCTATTTTCCTATATCTTAAGTCATCAGCCAAGTCAACACGTTTCCACCAAATCCCAAAGTATATAGTTTTTCTTCAACAAAATCTAAATTTAGGCTATCGAAGGCCTTAGTTAAATCGAAGAATAGTGCCCCGACAGTTTTCTTATCATCGAGTTGTTTATATATAAACTCGACAAATTCATAAACAGCCCCTTCTGTTGATCTCCCAGGGTAGAAACCGTTTTGACATTTTGTTTCAATATCGTGATTGTCCAAATAATTAATCATTCTATTATCAACAACTTTACTAATCACATTTGGAACAGTTACTGTGCTGAGTGTAATGTGCTGAGCTATACATTTAATCATTTTTGTTGATATACAGTCAGTACCACTTGAATTCGTATTTTTTAAACTACATATTATCTCAAAGATCTCTTGTGCTGTAACAGGTGTGAAAAAGAATGAGTTACTATTATTCAGATCACATCTTGTACAAGACAATACAGAATTTTCAAAATTTTTTTCGTTTAACAATCTTACAGAGGTGCTGAAATGATTGACAAAACTATTCGCAACATCAAAGTCCCTGCCAACAATTGACCCATTTATATTCAATTTCATTTCTCTTATCTTATTATAATTTTTTCCAGTTTTTTCTTTAACTAATTTCCAAACATATTTCTGTTTTTCATTAGGATCTATTTTATTTTGAATATTTTTTTGGTAATATAACTTTTTGTCTGATTTTAGTCTGTTTTTATAAGTTTTAAGCAGAAGTTTATATTCAATTTCTAGTTTTTCATCATTAAGGTTCTGCTTTAACCAATATTGATTGTTTAGTGATTTGCGTAACTCAAATGATTCTTTAATAAACCACTTATTTTTAGTTTTACCTTCATTGTTTAGAAATTGTTTTTTTAATGGACAAAATTTATCAATGGCACAATTAATAATTCCATAAAAAAGATTGAACATTTCATTAATGTTATTTCCGTTAACAGTATCAGAGAAATCTTCATGTTGTAAGTAGTGACTCAATCCAGCCATGCTATAGTCATTCAAATTTTCAGTTACGATCAGTTTCTTAATAGGCTTAGTAGTGTTACTTGACTCAATATCCATGATAAGGCCAAGATGATCTCCTAAACTCAAGTTATGTATAGTTTCACAATAAGCTTTGTTATCAATGTTTGTGAATATATAATCAAGTTTGGATATTGATAGATTACCATTTATGTTTTTAAATACCCTAGTAGATTTAGTGTTTTGTGTATTCAATTGGTAGCACTTCATAATGTTTAGGATATCATTTTTTCTGGAAGATTCCGTTTAGTAGTCAATTTTTAAATCACCACAAAATATGACTTTGTCGAATTTTTTTACACTGTAATCAAGCATTTTAGAGATTTGTTTAAAAAATATTTCTATGTCAACACCTGACGGTCTATAGACTACAACATTACAATATTTCACATTATTTCCACAGATTTGTACAGCACAGTTTTATGAATGCATTTCAATTGAGAATTTTTCTAAATAACAAATTTTTTTAAATTGTAAATTATTTCGGACCAGTATCATTACTCCACCGTATACGGTTCGGTCTGACATAATAGCTTGCACGTACAACATTTTCAAAATATACAAACTCAATATTAGTTTCTGAGCACTATGTTTCTGTCAGACATATAATATGATGGTTATATTCTGAAATTACCATCTCAAACTGTTCTATTTTATTTGTTATACATTCATTGACTATTTACACACAGCAACCTAATTATGTCTTTTGAATCATTCTGTACAGGGTTAGAATTCCCCTGCTTGATAATGTTCGTTTCGAAATTGAAATCTTTTCACAGTCACACCTTTCGGCCAAAAACTTGGAGTATAGAGTTGATTTTGAAGTTCAAAATCTGCTTCCACTTTGCGTCCTAAATTATTCAGTTTTGTAACAATGAATTCCTGTCCCTGTATCCTTTTCTCTAAATATTTTTTTGATATCATCTGAAGTTGACGTTGGTTTACAATGACCTACATAAATCCATAGTCGACGTGATGCAAAATTTTCTTCATCATTTATATTGTTTACTGGTACATCTGTTCCAGTGTCATCCGTACCGACTATTATTTTCTTTTTTGCAGCAGTAGTTCTCCTGTGAGCATGTTTTGTATGTCGATCACCATGCTGGTTTGTATGAATGTTTTTATCGGTATTCTTATCGCCGACACAAAGTTCTTTTTCAATAACTGAATCACCAGACAAATTTGATTCATTCAGATTGTCGATGAAGTTCAAATTACAACTATTAGAAGTAGTAGCATTACTAGACAATAGACTAATCATGTCTATATTACTTTCTTTAAGAATAGTTACTTAATTTTTTAAAGAAGTGATTTCTTCATATCAGTGTCATATCAGTCATATCAGTATGTTCTTTCACAATTTTGTCAATGACGTCTTTAAATTCATCGATTGTTATGGTTACAGTTAGGGTATTTTTACTAACCTCCAACTTTGAAGTACTTCTTGTCATTTTAACTACTTTATACAAACAGCACAGAGCACAATAAATACGACCTTCACACGATGCTCACTAACTACTCTCATACTCAATACTACCTACCTACCATAAGGACGCTTTCAGAGAAAGAATATGTTTGCTGCTTAGCGTGTCAATCTACAAAACATTTGGAAGTGGAATCATATTTTTTTGGTGAAACCTAATACTGGTGATGAAATTTGATGTGAGCATTGGCATTTCACTTATATCAGGTGGTGAGACAGAAATGAGAAGGAATTTAATGGTAGTATATATTTGAGTATATTAACCACACGCTATGCCATCTCTGAGAGAATGAATCAACCGGCGTTTCGCTACTTTATAACTTCTCCAATTTCAAAAAAATTTCAGTTCTTTACTTTTCAGTATTAGCATTAATTCGTCTGATGATTTTCGATATGCCAATTTTAATCTTGTGGTATACTGATTCGACTATTTTAATTCCGTTGACTTTCGAATATTACGCTTTGCAGACTCACAATATTCTCTTATAATATTTTATCATTTTTATAAAATATTGTTTCTGTAATATGACGGTTTGATCGAATATCTGTCTTCACATTTGTGTTTATTCTCATTGTATGGTATTACAGATATACTGTCTTGAGATTTTTCAGTTCATCAAATTTTGGTTCTTCAAAAGTCTGGTGAGATAATTTCTGATTCTGGAATAATTCGTTTTTGATGAAAATTGATTATTGTAATGTTTTGGTTTTAGTTATTTTTCAATTCTTTTCCATTTCTCTAAAATTATTTCATATCTAGTTCGATTCTCCATAAAATAGTTACTGAACTTTGTTGTTTCGATAGTTTTGAATCATAGACTATTTCAGATCTTTATTTTACCGTTTATATGGGTTATATGAAATCGTTCAATGGATCAATGAATCAGTTGATGAATGAATGCATCGTTGCATTACATGATATACTTGATGATTGAGAAAATCTTCATCAATAGTCTCAGAACATTGAAATGCAGAGTTATTCAACTCCAAATAGAAAGAAACAAAATCATTCGTCGACTCTGTATCTTTCCCAATCTTGACTTGGCGTTTCCACTTCGATTCAGAAATATATGAAATCTTATCTAAGTGGTGAGAACGAAGAATGGTGCCGAATTAATAACGAAGAGGCATTACCCCGCTTCTCGGCTTTCGTTAGTTGCTAGACTCAGTTTTCTCCCTATATCGTAAAAAAAGGCAGAGATTGTGGACCAAAAACACCTAAACTTCAAACAGCACCTGGATGAAATATCTAATTACTGTCCAGGCTCAGACACTTTGTTTTAATTTGGAATCACTCGATAAACGAATTCTTCATGTGATAGCCACACGTTTTCGCTCTTAATAAAAATCAAATCCGTGGAAGTTTCGAAAATTAGAGGAAGAATTGATAAGGGAGGGAATAAACTTCTCAATCTTATGATAATAAGTGGAAATTATTTTTTTCAATAATATCAACGGGTGTTTAGTAATTAATTACTCAAACAACCTTACCTTCTTCTACTTTTCTATCTTCAATACAATTGAGAATGAAAAAAAAAATCATTTGTATTCATTGTTGGGTTAATTCAACTAATAAAAAGTTCGTTCTATTATACTTTATATTTAATGTCAGTATTTAAATTGTTTTCTAAAAAACTTATCACCTCCAGAGCTTTCAGAGTCAAATTTCCGGAACATTTAAGAAATAACGTGATTTTTTTCCTTGTTCGTATCATTCTGCGAAAATTCTTCATTTGAAAAGAAATTTCGCGAAACTCAAACGAAATCCTCTTCCTCGCTGAATGAACGTTTTCAACATCATTAAAGCTAAATAAAAACCTGTGTTACGGTATAACTCACTCGAATGAAAATCTCGGTTGCGAAAGGATTTCCTCTTGCAAAAATAGAAAGTATTGTTCGAGTTTTCAGTATTCATCATTACTTTCAGTTTACTGCAGTCGACGACTATTTGATTCACAATATTACCCTCTTATATGTCTCACAGGATAAAAATCGTTTTCAATTCCTCTCTTACGTTTTGACTGCAGATTTGCTCAATTGGCTCTACATAATTGTTAAGGATCATTTCTAAAGTTTTCGTATTCATAATATAGTTGGAAATATACGTATAGCATGAAATAGCAATGAAATAAAGGAGTGGAGCTATTGAGTATTGGAGGACAAGCTGTTTCGCAGAAAAATGTTGGATATGGTTCCCAAGGAAAGTTTTTGTTTATTACCAAGAAGAATACTCGAATGATCCAACTGTAGTTAAACAAATGCTAATACAATTGTAATTTGAAAATAATGAATAGTTAAAGACGGTCCTGCAACAGCTCATACATACATGTACCAGCCCGTGGTAATAGAAGAATCCCCTTGGGCAAGGGAATCAATTAGTTAGAAGTTGTAGGTTTAAATTTTCTTGTTTTGAATTCAATCCACACATTATTTTGTTGAGTTAGTGCTGCGCATCGGAGACGAATAGATCGGATTTTCAACTATTAGTGAAATATGATTAGTAATGACAAAATTTCAACATTTTAGGCCACCGCGGACCTCGGATTATGTTTATGTACCGTAGAACGGGGCTAAATTGGAAATGCGGGGATATTTTAGAAATAATCTGTAGCTACTTCTGGCAACCCTGTTCGGGTACAACACAATTCCGCGTAAACTATACTTTGAAACGAACGTGCATAAACCTGCTCATTCAGACAGCAGATGATTTCAATATTCGTAAGAGCGTTGGTGGTCTGTTGGACATTGAAAGGGAGGCGAAAAATCAGCCAATATTAAAGCCTGTCAAACTTTCAGTGCTAGTGCGCCGTGAATAAGAGTTGCAGCAGGTAAGTTTTATGTAAAAATTCGTGTGGATGTTAGTATCATTGTGCAATAAAGTTTTAAACATTGTGTTGCCCCAATGTTTTTTACAGACCTTTTTGAAGATCGGGGCTATTCTGGACGACATTTTTTATGATTAATCTAAAATAACCCCGGTCTTCTAAAATATCACCGGTCTTCTAAAATATCCCCATTTTTTTAAATATTAATACTAGCTACCTTTTAGTGTGAGTAAATTAAAATTTACAGTTTTTTTTAGAAAGAATGGTACGCAATTATAAAAGACCTTGAGGCTTTCGCGTAAAGGAAAAAACTACACTCCATATAAAGCTACACTAATGAAGCTATGGAAAATGCTATAAGAGCCGTACAAAGTAGGACCCACACACTGGATGACGCGGCAAAAAATTCTAAAAGTTCCTAGATCTAGAAAGATGTAGGCGACGCTATAACTGCAGATAATATTGTTAAAGTATAAATAGTCCAATAAGAGACGGTCCAGTAAAAAGAGTTTTTTTTTAATTTATTGACGATTTATCTGCGTTCAATATTCCTTGTTAATTGATAGGTAGATCTAATTATTTTCATTTTGTTTGTGATTCACTCAAACACCAGAGTTGAATGAATTTTTTTTTATATTTTTATGCCTATTTCTCTTAATGAATAGAAAATTAATTTTTAAATAAAAACGCTAAAACTCCATAATCGTGTTGTTTCTCTCTCATATTTTGTAACGGATGCCCAAAATTTTCGTTAGGGTACCTATGAATGGAAAAATAGACATGTATTTTTTCCAATTTAGCCCCAAATGCGAACAAACTATATTGTATGCGTAATTCTTACCGATTCCAAAATAACCCCGACCTACGGGGCTATTTTAGACGGGCCCCTGTAAGAAAGGGGACCTATTCGTCATAGGTTAATATTTGGTTGTATATGAACATATCCAAAAAGATTATCAAAATGGATTATTTTCAATAACTTTTTCTTCAATATTAAAAATAATGCTAAAAATGTCTAGAATAGCCCCGTTCTACGGTACTTAACTTTCACTCGTACAAGATTCATTGGATGGTGATTGGTAATGAATGGAACGTGTTTTACGATATTGAAAACTAGTGATTCCCCAGGTGAAACTAACCATTGAGACTCTAATTCTGAATGCTAAAATCAAATGAAAATTATAAGAAGAATGAAAGCAGAAGGTGGAAACCTACTAGATGAACATTTACAAATTTCCGCAATCACTCAACGTAGATACTCCAGCCCTAGCGCAGTTCAAAGCTTTCTGCAGGAGGTTTGTCAGCCTGAGCTCGATGAACTCCGGAAGAAGTTTGACGGGCCCTCGAAGGCTCGAAGAACTTTATTGGTCCAGGCCTTGATAGGCTAAAGAACTAATGGTGGAGAACATTTCCATGTACCCACCACCAAGCAAGAGTTTCAACTCATGGCTAGATGAGGAGCAGCAGATTCCGGGTTGGTTTGTCGAGGGGCGAACCATGCTAATCCACAGAAACGGAGATTCGTCTGATTCCAAGAACGCATCTTATACATGCGAATACTTTCCGCATTTGAGCAGGTTTATAAACGGATATATGAGCAGTGAGGGTCAAAGGGGGGAAGGGGGAGACAGAGGTATCACTCAGGAAATTTTAGGAATTCATCAACATATTTCAAGAAATTATTTTGAAATTATGTAATTTTTTCCAATAGGCCCTCGAAATATGTTACATAAAAAGTTCTAAAATTTAGATGAATATGTAAAGTAGTTCGATAATTTTCTGCTCAACGAGTTTCACATCATTTTAGTACTGACGAAATTAACTTAAAATGAAAATCTTTATGGTTTAACGACACAATAGAGAGATATTGCAATAACGCCAGCCAGTATTAATGGCAACTTTATTTTAATAGTGACTGGCACCATTCTGTGATTAAAAACGGAGATATTGCAGTTTTGTCTGTTCGTCAATTATTTACACAGCCGTTTGTTATTCGTATCCTATGAATGAAATCTAGTTTCTCAGATTTTTCTTTCTGCATCATTTATTTGATACTAATACACAATTATTGTAATTATAGAATGGCCAAAGGGGGCTTCGATATCGATTTGTGTTGAAAAAATCATATAATTATCAAGTATGACTTATGTCGTGTCCATGATGTCACCCGAAGTGAAAATAAAGGAACTTCAATTCTGGCCTTGTCCGTCCTCTAATAGAGGAAGGCAGTATTTTGATAAAGTTATCCTTATTCCAGATTCACATTGCGCGTGCCTATATGTCAAAATAAGTACAACTTTATCACTGACTGGCGTTATTTTGAGCTGCAATATCTTTCTATTAAGTAACTTTTCACCTACCACAATAAAAAATTTCTTTCTTTTCTCATTTTATTAAAGGAAAACATGTTTCCATCGATATGCAGTAGTAGAAGCAATAGTAACAGAAACAACTTTTCTTTTAATTTTTTTCTATAATTTGAACAAATGAGCCTACTTTCAGACTGTATGGTACAATAATAAAAACGTAGGTGGTGAATAATCCATTTTTTACAACGCCATTTACAATAATTATGAGAACACTCAATTTCAAATCATCACTTCTACTGTTTGTCTATGTACAATCTGCACCTAATTCATCAAATTAAATATTTAAACTTCAACAAAGTCTTGTGATACATTATGCCAAGATAAGATAAACTCTGGAATTTGCAATGAACTCTACGTTTTGGGTTGGTCGCTAACTTTCAGGTTGGGTATTTCCCAAGATGAATTCTGAAATATCTCATTGATGGAGAATCGATGACTTAGATTGATTAATCACAATATGTTTGATACAATGTCTCATGACAATAAATATTTTCCAAAATTACCACTATCTTTTTTGTTGTATACACATATTCCAAAAGGTATGGTTTCAAAATTCAAACTGTAATTATTTCGAACTTTGTTCGATTCAATGAGATTATTACGTTTTGGTAATTTCGTTCCAATATGGAGACTTTTGCATTTCACTAAGCCCCACCCCTGTATTTCTGTGGATTTCAGATAATTGTATGACCTTCTCGATATACTTTATCTCCTCAGGTGAAAGAGTTTTATGAGTCACTTTTTCACGACCTACTACGATCACATAATGCATGCCAAAGATCGAGAAAAAGTATTATGCATTTTTTTAAGCAAAATTTTGGTTGGGACATTTGATTCGGACCAGTCTCGAACAGTTCTATCCAAAATTTCAACATGGTATCTTTTACGGGGTGTTTTCTATACCTATTACAATTTTCGAAAAAGGGGTCGGATTCAGACGATCTGTTTACTGATTGTTAATGAAAACACATTATTTCCACACAAATTATTAATTTTTAAATACTAACAAATTTTGAAACCAAACATGAAATGGAATATGTATCAAACAGGCAGATGAAAATCACCAAAAATTCTCCCCCTTCATTTTCTAGACATTTTCCGTACCTTCTGCGCAAGTTCTGTCCAATCTTTGCAGTTTCCTGGTGATATTCCTGTGCAAACTGCCACAATTCTTCATCGCAACTCTTTCTTAGTTATTAGCCTACTTTTATAAACCATCTGTTTGATATTTTCCCAAAAGTAAAAATTCAGACGGACGGAATTAACGGACTATTGCGACCAATACATTTCAGAGGAAATTTTTGATTCAACCATCTTCGTACATTACCAGCGTTATGGATGGGAGCACCATCCAATTGGAAAATGATAGCTGTACGAACATTTATGGGGATTTATGTACTGAAGAAGAGTTGCGACGATGAATTGTGGCACTGTGCAGGGAAATTTCACAAGGAGAATTGCGAAGAGTAGGACATAACTTGTGCAAAAGGTGTGGAAATAATGTGTTTTTATAAATATAATGAACAGATCGTCTGAATCCGTCCTCTTGCCTCAATTCATTCCAATTTACACGGATTGTTTTATACAAAGTCAGGTATCAGGTTGAAATTTTGTATGGAGGTATTCGAGAATGGTTTGAATCGAATGCCCTAACCAAAATTTTGCTGAAAAAATGCCTAATACCTTTACTCGATTTTTGGCATGCATTCTGTGATCGTAGTAGGTCGTGAAAAGGTGATTGATGAAACTCTTTACCTGACAAGATAGAGCATTTCGAGAAGTACATATTGAAAATAAATAAAATAAAGTTTCAAAATCCACAGATCCCACGGGGATGGGGCTTAGTAAACTGCAACACACTGTAGAATGCAAAGACCACTATTTTGCAGCTTTTGTAGGTTCATTCATTTATAATATTTCATGTAACTAACTTAGAATTTGATAATTCCATTCAAGTAAATAAAATAATCATAATGTGTTTTTTTATTTCATTCCAAGAGGTTTTTACAAAAATAATAGTCAATTACTTGTTTGATGTGGTGGGGGAGGAGGGGAAGGGGAGAGCATTTCTCACCAGCTATTCACGAGACTGATTTGAATGCAGGTGGCTGTAAATCAAAGGGGGTAATTGGAAATGGTGGGCCATAGAATAGCAGAATTATTTTTGTAATATCGATAAATGAAAAAACCCGTAATATGTAAAACCAACAAAATGGAGAATCAATTATGTTTCAGAATAACATTTTATAGGTCTTAAAAACAGCAGAATTGAATGAATAGAAATGATTTATGATCCAAATTGAAATTCATCTAATATGTTCTTATAAGAAACAATAAAGCATCATACGCGAAAACAGTAGAACCAGATTTCATAGATCTGAATTCGGCAAGATTGGAAAGTGACCGAAATGAGAAAATAAAGTAATTGCAAATCTCAATACAAATACTTCAAAACATAAAACGATCACGCTCAAAAAATATCAAAATGTAATTCCATCAAAACATCATATAATCGTATCTAAAAACGTAAATCCAACAAATTATCTGAAAATGAATCTGTAGTAACATAAAATCCTTGGAAACAAAATGTGTCAGACTGAAAACGGTCAGAATCGAAATCTAGCAGAAATTGTGGAGGGGATGAGCGAATCAAGAACCATGCTTGTAGAGAACGGTCTACTTGCTCTGAGAGACTAGAGCCATCCGCTATCCCCTCTCGGTTCTGTTCTTTTCGATTCTACTATTTATTCTTCTGATTATTTTCAATATGGAAATTTTAGGTCTTGTAATCTATGGATTCGACGATTTTAATTCTTATAATATTCTGTTCCGATATTTTTCTACTTCTACAAAATATTGATTTTCTGATTTGCTGGTTTGGTCAAATATCTGTCTTTCCATTTTCTGTCAATCTCCTTTGACGGTATTACAGTTTTATATTCTTGTAATGTTCAGTTCTTCGAATTTCAGTTCTTCGAAAGATCGATACGATCATTTATGATTGTCGAATTTTTAGATTTTGATGAATAACCGTTACTGCAATATATTAATTTTCCAAATTTCTTGTTCGATTAGTTTCGATTTCTTTAAAATAATTCTGAACCATTTCGCTTCTCTAGAATATCTTTACTGGATTTTATTGGTTCGATACATTTAATTCATAGTCAATTTCAGTTTAAGATTTTACTTTTCTGATGGATTATATGTAATCTTGGAAATGAGGTGGTGATGGGGAGGATTATTCCATGACTCATTTCAGTTCAACTTTCATTCCTAGTAATAGTTATGGACAATTCGTAATAATTATATGATTTTGTTCATACGAATGCTACTGTAAGCATTTGAATTGTCACCCTGTACATGAAAAGCTATACACTGTTGGACGGACAATCATATGAATCCTCATATAGTTAATGAAGACCTATACGTTTTCCAAAAATTGACAAATTCTATCCGTTTGTTTTCTAGTTTTAACGGATTCAGTGAAAATCAAAACCATTATGGTATTGATATTTATATATTTTCATGCCATGCTGTAATGCAACACCCTTTGTCAGATATTATTATTTATTCCAATAGAAAGACTACTGAGCTACAACTTGGATGGGGTAAGTTCATTTCTAAGAAGGTTTGATCAGAGCACAAAAATCAAATCGATGCATAATACCCAAAATAGCAAAAATAAAATTTGTAGCTCGAAAGCAGCTCTATAGATCCATCTATAAATTGAACTAAGTAATAAATAAATAATAAATTATACCATTCATGAAGAAATTCATAATTCATATACAAAATATAACCATTAAATAACGAAATATAGAAAATCACCGTATTGAATGATTGTTATTGAATATCTAGTAAAACCAAATGTGATAGCAAAAACGTGATAAAAAACCTTTTGGGATTATTTCTTGACCTGAACTATGGACTTCAAATATTACCAGAATTCACATATTTGTTTTCTTTCTTATAACTGATCTGTTATCACAATAATTAATCTTTTTATATCAGTATAATGACGATGAGATCACGTCAAATTCTCTCAAAGAAAAAAGAATACAGGATCCAATTTGATCAGATAGTGATATCGACCAATGAATATACAGGGTACACCACTATGAGCTGGGTTGATATGTATGAGAAACTTTGTATACGAGAGTTTTTCGATTAATTTGTTTCAATTTTCAGTTTTCTACGATCATTTTTTTAAAAGGAATACCCTGTTTTTCATTACATCCTTAGAATCTACTATGAATTTCAATATAACTTCATCTGAAACATCATATGTCTGAGAGCTAAAGTTTTGGGTTATTTACATTTTTAAAAATGGCATGCTACCACAAAAAAAATTATCTTTTGGAAACAGAGAGAGTCAGGTCAAAATTTGACAGAATTTTTCCAAATAAGACCTGAAGCCTCTTGAATCTTTGAAAACTTTTCAGAAAAATTATACGGTGTGCTCACAAATTGGCTCCGAATTCGGCCATCTTGTGTAACAAATTGTTTTCAAAGGGCAACCCCCTTTTGTCTCAATGTCAGTTAGTTCTTCAGTTCTTCGCTATAAAATAGAGAAAGTTCATGCTTACAACTCTATATCGAAATTAAATGGTTTTTGTAGAAACTTGGAAAAACTAACATTTCAGTGTGGTTATCAGAGATTTATATAAATATCACTAGGCTTCTTGGAAGAATCGAGAAAAAACAAATACTGAAGTATCAACAAACAATATTTACCAATGATTTTCTTTCAAGTATAGTTAAATTCTTTATCATATTCCGTGTAAAATTTAAAAATGTACATAACTTTAATTTGTTATTCATTTATGGAGGATTTGACATGGTTATTGAAAGAGTCTGTGAAACCCCTCCGCTATATCCGGATGGATCAAAGCACACTCATGTCACCATGTCATAGATCATTCATAAATTTAAAACACACGGACAGTTTGTTAAAAAGCAAAACAAAATTAAACCTGTCGAATAGACAATGGACGCGAATCATCCACAATTGTAAAACGCACACAGGAGCAACCAAGAAATTGAACAAACTAATGGAAATGTTCGAACTGGGTGTGCCCAACTTCCATACATCTATGAATTCTTCTTAAAAATCCGTAATGTGTGGTACTTTACTTTACTTGTGGGGAAAAGATTCATTCCTAACTCTCTCCTGGAAATCTTCTATTGTTGTTAGCGAAGCAGCAGACAATATTTTTATACTACCCCAAACAGAAATGTCTAATGGTGTGAAATCGGGAAAACGAGGAAGCCATCGAAGGGGTACATTGTTCGCTATCCAAAATTATTGTCTAACCTAAAATAAACGGTTAATTTTTTTTCAAATAAGATTACCATTCAAATCTATATCACAAAATGCACCCCAGGCACACCGTCATTTTTTATTGCAGCAAAAACTTTCTCGAAATACGTATGGATTAGTATCACTGCAGTGATGTGAGTTATGGCGGTTGAACATTCCATTTTTCATAATTTTTTTTTTTATTTTGGAATATTAAAGAAAGAAATGGTTCGTAAGAATACCAGAATGCATTCCAATCTATATTTATACATTTTGTGTAAATTTGTCATAATCTTCCGAATTTGCAGAAAACTCTTGACATTACAGTGGACGGTGATCAGAAATACTTTTTGATATTACCGAGCAAGTTACATTCTCTTCACTCAAACTGGTGCATATGCATCTCGAAACTTGTAAAACTCGGGTTGGATGATTTGTATGCATGGATGATTTGAATATCCTAAGTAGTTCTGGAGTTGTTGGGTCAGGACAGCCAGGAGTGAGTTATTATCATCATAGTTGATGTTGAATTCGTTCTCCAAAATAACTATTACCGTATTCGGAATTTAAAAAAAGAGGCGATCCCAGTTATTCCGTTAATGAAACCAGCTGTACTAGGTGGTCTATATGTATAGCACAAAAATATTTGCTCCACTAGCGTAAGACAAGGAAAACCCAAATAGTTTTTCTACATTGTTATTGTTATATCTATAGGAATATAAATTGATAATTTTTTGTAGACGCGATGATTCGATTAGATGTACATTCACAAGCCACTGAAAGACATGCGAAGAGCAAGGTCGACAATATATAGAACTGGAATATAATTAGACAGAAATGTCTTAAACCCAAAGATAGATTATATTTGATATATATAATTCTGATGAGGACATGATTTGCAATCGATTTGTTTCATCATTTACTTATACTTTACTTATATACTTCAAAACGGCATGTTGGTTTCAAGGAACAGAATTTGCCGACGATCATTTTCTGAAGCACATATTCATAACACGACTAAAGAAGATTTTAGAGTATGATCCCTTAACAATGACAAATTGGCTCGAGCATACGTAATCAATGGATAACTTTCACAAGGCGCATCATCTTCCTCAGCTGGAGAAGTAGTTGTTTTCGTTAAATGTTCCAAGATAAATGAAAAATTCTTAATTTTTATCGAAGGATTTTTTCATTTTCCATTTTTTCCAGCATACCTTCCAAGGGGTCATCTTGAACAGTGGAAAATGACAACTGAAGTATGTTTTCCATTCGCAGATGATTCCACATCTGACTTTATGAAAATCATGTTCATGTTTTCATTAAAAACATCCACCATCCAGTTGTAACATAACCATTACGCCAACTCTTGATAGTATAAATATTATATCTATGGTATAACAAAATTCCAAGTTTTTTAAAAACGAGATAAAAGTATATTACTTAACGAGCAAGAATTCACGCTGATACAGTTTACGGCCGTAACCGTAGGCGAGGATCGTGAAGTTTCCAAATGAATAATATCAATTACCCTTTGTCCACGACTATGAAATGAGTCTTGCTGAAATAATCGCAACTCCTCATTTCCACATATGTGTGACGTTAAAATGTACCAATGGGTTTCGAAATTATCAATTGAAGGAAACATTCGACTATTTATCTGTGATAAAATTAATATTTGTATCCACACAATATTCAAAATTATTTCGAAGAATTGAATTTTGATGTATGTTGACGATGTATCTACTGGCACTGGGATCACATCCAAGCTGGTGTCTGAGTAAAGAAATGCTTTGGAAAACCTGGAGATCAAAGAGTTGCAATGATATTAGTACTACTGAATTTAGACAAAACAGGCATTATTTGAATTCACGAAAAGATGCAGAGTGGAATACTAACTTTCATAGGAATTTTTTTCAGTCACTCTCATAATATCAACTGAGCAAAATAGGTGGGTCCATACATTTGACTAACTCTGTATAAGCGGAAGATTGAGGAAAACTGTAATCAGAATATGCTTCTAGCTTGGGAAATACCAAATATGTTGCTGTTTATTTTCTCATTTGTGTGAAGTGAATTTGCCTTTTTCAAAGTTCTATAGTTTTTTACAAATTTGCTACCTATTAGTCTTTGGTGATTGTAAATTTATTCAAAAATAATTTTGTTTCGCTATACCTTTCAGTAGCAAGACAAGAATGCATCACTCCCATCATCATTTCCACCTTAACAAAGGCCTTTTCTTCTCGTACAAATATTGAAAATATTAATGATTTCTTATTTTTGATTCCAGTAGTTTCTCATCATCAGATGATTTTGTGAGAACTTCATTTTTATTTTTTGGAGGAAATATATTGCCTTCTTCTAGTTTTCAATTCAAAAAGACTTTTAGTTTTCTAATAAGTGTCAATTTGAATTTCATGATTCAAGGGTATCATACTTTTCTCAGCATATCCACAGTTTATACTTCATATTCTACCGACAACTCTGTAATAGATATTTACGATATGAGTATCGTGAAGATTCATATTACTATATGAGATGGGTAATACGATTATCGTAATATGAATTTACGATACGAATTTAGTACAATATTTCACCAGCTACCAATTTTTCTAAATATCCACTAAAAAAAAATTGTTGAGAATCTTCAAAATGATGATCAGAAACATGCAACAATCAAGCTTGTAAGGCTTTGTTTACCATGTGTCATCATTGTTATCCTACGAATTGTTAAAATAGAACGCGTCAATATCAGTGAATTTCATCGACATGAGTTCAGATCATGAAAGTATGGATTCAGATATAAAACTCAGCAAAAGCTGCGATACGAACATCCCACGAGAGATATGAAAATGAATTAAAGTGGTTTGAAGAGTGGTACAATTCAAAAAATGCACCAAAGCCAATTTTATCAGCTTTTTGCTGGTAAAGCTGAAAAAGAAAAGCCGTCTTCATTATGAACAAACTATAAAATGTTAAAACAACTATGTCGAAAAAGAGAAATTTAGACAAAAGAAATTACTTACAGCGATAGCTGTTTTATACCGAAAAAATTAAAGGTTACTAGCCGAGGAAATCTATGATATTTTCGAAAGAAAATATGCACATTTTTTAAGGAAGCTTATGATGGCCATTCCTTGATGATGAAGTTAATATATTATAAATGAAAAATAGTGCCTCATGACTATACTGAATATTAATTTCTCTATGTTTCAATAATTGTTGGTGTGCTTGAAGCTGACGAATTTGAAAATCAATAATATTGTTGACGGAGTGACGTTTATTACCATCAAAATACCAAACACGAAAACTAAAATTCAAAGAAAATTTGCCATTACTCGAAGAAACATCGCCTGTTTTTATTGCTTGGATACCTTTCGAAAATATTATTGTCTTCGTCCACAGTTCATGTTTTATTTGATTTTGCATAAAAAAGGAAAATGTTATTCCCAACCGATGGGCAAGAACGAATTCTGAATGAAATTGCTAAAATTTTGGAACTACCAAATCCATTCCGTTATATGGGACACTGTTTCAGAAGATCTTGCGTATCACTACTTGCTGATGCTAGTGCTAATATTATGCATACTTTAAATGCATACTTTAAATATTATGCATTCTTTAAAGAGTCATGGTGGGTGGAAATCCAGTAGTGTTGCTGAAGGATATGTCGAAACCTTGGAAAACAAACAACTAATAGCCACGAAACTACTGGAACAAGAAGAAAGTGGATTTGAGAATTCAATAGAAATTTAACACTCCATCAATACCTCAATTGCTTCCACTTCTACAGGAATGAATACCTATTACTAATTGTGAAAACGTTGTGATTGATGTTTATGATAAATAAGTTTATGAGTTTTATTCTTCTGTAGCAAGTAGATACTTAGTACAATATCAATATGATATAAAATTACGACACTCTCAACAGTGTCTTATTGTTCGACATTATATATGGGTAGTAGAATACAGAAAAAGACTTGACAATTCTCCATGCACTGTACGAGTCATGCATATATATAAAGTACATTAAAGAATAAGTTAATAAAAAGGTCATACATTAGAAAAAGAAAGTGTTCGAAAGACGAGGTATCCACGAATACTTTACGCAATTTTTTTTTTGCAGCACTTTGAAATCATAAGCACTGGTATCATTACTACAGAAATGGAGATAAGACTAATGATGACAAAGTCTTGATGTGGCATCAGTATATCTTTCGTTGTCATGGAAATGAGAAAGACAAATAAATTTGCAATTTTTCATCAAAGATTAATTATTGTCGTTACCGTAGTGCTTGAAAATGAATTATAATATTGATATTTTGAAAAGTTAAGCAAAATCGCGATTTAAAATGAACGAGTTGCCGCTTACTTTCAGAAAATGCCGGAGTAGTAGGTACTTACAAAGCGTCGACTATCTAGGCTATGCATTCAAAATTACAATGTTTGTCGAGGAAAAACAAATGAATAATAGTGCATGCCATCATGAAGACAATCAGTAAGAATGACGTAGCCAAGAAGCCATATGTATTCAATGAAGATGATTGGCGGAAGTTTTTCATAGATGCACCGGACATAACGTATTCATTTTTGAAGGTGGTAGTCATTTGCGGTATTTTTGGATCTTCTAGAAAATATGAAATATGCGATTGGTACTTACATGATAGCAAAGAAGAAGGAAGCGTAGTGGTTATTACTATCCAATCGTCTGAGACAATGAAGGCTCGACGTAGAGCAGGATTTATCATTGCGCCCCCAAAATGTGAGTACAGACCGAGTTTTCTTACGATATGTTGAGAGGTAATGTACCAATCAAGTGATTGGAATCAATACATTTGTATCGTGTCCCTTGCAAATTGCACGTTATCTTAAATTATTGGGTGATCCTGATAAATACATGGGACATGCTTTTCGACCTAAGTCCACTACTATTATGGCAAATAGTGGCATGCCAATAGATCAAATTCAACGACAAGTAAGATGGAAATCGGCAGCTGTGGTGACTGGTTACGTTGAAGGAAGCATTAGCAGTAAAAAGAATATTTCAAACATTATTGGAAGTGCCAAGTGATGGAACTTCAATCTCATTGAGTTCTGAGAATTCTAAGAGTATCAACTCAATTTAAAATATCGTAATATCAATACCTCAAACAATACTGACTGTACATACCATTTTCATGTATAAAATTAAAATTGTTAAATAAAGGTGGAATGAAGGTTTTGTATTTGTCAGTAATACTTTATTTGAGGTACTGCTGTCTGATCAAAAGTTTTGCGTTGACTCCACGTTAGCATGCACTTAAAACAAAACTCCATTTTTGAAAGTTTGATTTGAATACGCTAAGGCGTAGTTTAAATGGATAAAATGAACACCAATAAAAAATTGCATTTTTTTTATTTCACAGATTTCAATTATGCAATTGTTGCCAATTCTTGTTTCTACAAGATATCACATTTTCACTATCAGTATTTATCTGCGAGATCACGTTGATCTAGCTGGATCTAATTTGCAGTTCACGCTACATTTTCCCGACAGAACAGTAATGAGGAAATACGTCGATGACGTTATTAGTGGGTACATAATTTATGAAACGGAAACTGTTTCACTTCCTGCATATATGAGCAAGATTAGTGGCGGTTATAGGAATTGACAAGAGTGACGTTTCATTCGCATGTTTGGAAAGCGAATTTCAATTAATAAATCGAAGAATAAAGTTGAGCTTAGTTTGAATAATCAACAAGAAAAATTCAACGTTATCGTTGATATAGTTAAGTCTTTCAGCTGTACGTACAGTGTGGTCATTAAAGTGTGCAAGATATGGGAATTGTGCACAACCAAAATACAAATATGGCCGAACGTTGGTGCATATTCGATGATCATATTAGCTATGTTTATACTGGTCCCAAATCAAGCTGCATACAGGATAGGTCAAAAAATATAAAAATTATACAAGAATAAAGTACCCTCATTTCCAGAAATCAGCGAATAAATAAGAAAATCTCCATATGTTGCACACTTGAATGACCACCCTCTATATATGTTAAATTGAACTTTTCAACTAAACGATACCAATACTTACAAGTGTTTCAGTCACCAAGTGACCATCTTCTGAAGGGAAAATTGAATACCAAAACTGATCATTGTGCGTTACAACATCTAATATATATGGAAACGTGTTTTTTATTCTGAAAATCTGACAATTGGTCTACGTAGTCTCTATTTCATCGTCAGTCGTAGCGTTATCGATCCCAAAGTTTTTTATATGTAATTATACAAGTACAATCGGATTCACCCAAATACCTATATGACCGAAACAAAAATAAAAATTCCACATGAAATTCTCTCGCGGAAAAATACTAATTGTGACTTCATTTCACCACTGAAGTACCTACCTACAGTCTTGGCTGCTCAAACGAGTCGAACTTCAAAACTGTTGAAGTTTAATTTAAATAAACACAGACTTATCATTATTTGATGGTATAGGTGGATATCAATAAAATCCGTACTTTCAAAGGTATGTAGCCAACAAACGACTCCGGAGACCTATGCTATTGATGATAATCTCGGACTCCTCAAACTGTACATTATATCAAAAGTTCACAAGATATTTATTGAGAAAAAACTAATTTTTCTATGGAACTTTTTCACTAGCCATACTCTCCCCTATCCGATCTCAAAAACAAGGGGATGACATACCCTTATTTTTGAACCACCCTGTATAAAATAAAATTATGTCAGTTAACTTCGATCAAGATTGAGGGAGTTCATCCAAGCCAAATTAAATCAATTCTCATCAGAGCACTCACACTGGTTGGTTTAAAATTATCCGAATGGGACTTTTTTTTCACTTTGTTGTAGAACACAGAACGAGTATAATGGATACGAGATCAAAGTAACAATGTACCATCATTGAGGCACGGTATTCCTAGAATAAATATAGGAGTTTTTTCAATTCTCGAAATTGTTGAAAATTCCCTCACTTTTCATCTCTACACCCTGTATCTCCAAAACTTGTCGGACGATTTTTTGTGCCCATGGATACTTTTGCTGAGGAAGTTAAAATCTTCAACATATCAAAAATTCAGAAAATTTAATCGAAAACCATTTTCCAAAGAAAGTTTTGACCTGCACCAGGAATAAAAATTAAATTAGGTCCCACCTACCCGGTGGATGAAACATCGCCTACTTTGCGAAAAACTACCCCCACGCCAACCACACACTCTGCTAGTTTTTAATGAATTCTATATAAAATTGAAAGTGGAAGTTGAAGATAGGAAAGGAGGCTTTTCAACAGTTGTATAATTGGTTGGTTTTGGGACAAGAAGAAAGTTTACAAATTTGTCAAGGATAATTTTAGCAATTTTCAGCAAAAAAAAATACTTGAAAAGTGTTTACGCATTTTTGCATTTTTTTTGTAAATCCATGAAGAAGATTGTTTCTCCCATAGATCAATTTCACCGAAACGCGCTCAAGAACAATTCAATGACTGGTTGATCTGCGACAAAACGAATTATGCTAAAACACAATCCCATTGCCAACTGTATCAGAAATTTCACTTCTAAATCATCAAAATAATCATGCATTTTGTAATAACAACAAAAATATCTAGTAAAGTTTTTCATCAGCAAGGCAGAATATCAGCTATAAAGGTACGACAGAAAATGACTGCATCATCGGATCCGTACTTTTTCAGAATGTAGCCTGACCGAGAGAATATCAGAACGTACACATCACGAGTATGGGCGGTCAGACACAGCAGTAGAAAACTCGAAAAACGTCCTCTATGCTTTGCGACCTTGTCAAGCAGCACAGTAACCATTCCTCGAAAAGGATTTCGAATAAAACTTCTTATATGATGCGAGTCGGGTGATGGACTTATTGAACTGATAATATTTGTTTTGAGGTAGGTTGAAATCTCAGTTTTGGTAGCCTAAACATACCTATACATATTATATTCGGATTCAAAATCAATCTGTGCAATCTTCAATATTTTTGACCATGAAAGGAGAAAATCAAGCGAATGTTTAATGGCTATGCTGGAGGTATAGTTGGAACTGTCGGAATGAAGTTATATTATTTAATCGTTGTGTTGTACTCGACTATAATAGAGGGGCCAGACTGTCAGAATTTTTAGGATTGTTTTCAAAGTGAAAATCCATACTTTTAATTCAAGTTTGTTATAGGTTGTCATGAAGATAGTTGAACACTTTATTGAAGTTCACTTTGTTTAATCACAGGTGCAGAAGAATACTGACATTAATTCGATGTTTTGTGCTTTCACATATTTGATTGTTTTAGTGAAAAAGAGAGCAGAGCATGTCATGAAGCAATATAATTCGAAAATTTTTCTTATGAATCTCAAGGCAATATGACGCTTTTTGAAGATGCTTTCCAAACTATTCTTTATGAGTGCTACATAGGGCTAAAATTCAACCTCTCAAATGACTCTATTATTTTAAAATTACGCTCTATAACTTTGTTTCCATTCAATTGTATCCTTGCCCTAAAATCCCCTACACGAGTCATTATTAGTTGTTCAATGCTCGAAATTGTTCTTTACTTCGATTTCGGCTTACTCAAAATGAGTAAATGTTAATAACCCATATTTTCATTTTGATACATTCAATATAGAATTTCATGAGGATTATTTTTGCGTTCTTCCTTGTTTTCCATCGACCACTGTATTCGAAGCTAAATACGATAAATTAGCACTCTCGTTTTCGGTTTTACGCGAATTGGGGAATGTTTCAACCACTGGGAAGATGGAAACTCTTTTTATTGTTATTTCGGATTCCAAGAAGAAACACTGCTGTGAAGAGTAAAACTTTATGAATGTTTTTTCGCAAATGCTCTCTTTTGGTCGCAAAAGTGCTTACTAACTCATCCATAGAAGACAAACGTTGAATTTATAAGACCACTGCGTTTAACAGTTAGGTGAGATAAGGAACGCCCCTAAGAAGTTATACATTTTCAGATATCGTCCATTTTTGCACTGAGGAAAACCTCACTATACTAAACGTCTGTTATTTCCATTAACGCAAAGCTCTGAAACCCAAAGTACTTTAAGCTTGACTTCAATTTGATGTATAAGTAACTGCGTAAAAACTACACTGAAACAAGTTGATGAAAATGTTAGTGTCTAATGAGGTTATACGAAGTTTGATTTATGACAACCACTCAGTATCCTTATTTGCACACTACCGATAGAATAAACAAACATAAGTGTGATGACATGTGCGACAAGTACTGGTACAATTTCAGCTGGCGTCTTCCCATTAAATGATAAAAAAAAATCAATATACAGTCTGAATTATTTCGTGTAATAATCTCAGATTTTACGCCTGTATTTTCTTCCGAACGAGAATATTTACATAAACTTCACTTTATGTGCAGATTCCGTTTGGTTACCTTTTTTCCGGGAATGAATCCTAATTCCACGTCATGGCACAGAACATTACTGTTTCGAACTGAACAGATACAATTTTCACGAATATGATTCGATATACCGTGACAAAGTACGTAATAAACTGCTTAGGTAGGTATTCAATAGCACTGAATAACTGTTATCACAAACCTTATCTAAGCGATTTGAGGGAGATGAAAAAGTATATTATTACCCACACACCGTCGTTTATTGCTCAGCCCGGAGAACAGTTGATTATTGCTTCTTAATTAGCTACAGTTCAGCTGTAAATGGCGACAACCGTAATCGTTATCTCAGAAAAACCCTCAAAATATACAGTGCATTCCATTTAAAACGAGCCACCCTGAATAACTGTTGATACAATGATTTCTAGAAAAAATTAAAAAACACGCCAACAATAGTATACAGGGGGGCACCTTTGGACATATTCCCATTTGATCAAACTTTCCCTATCGCACCCCAAGAGCATTTCGCCATTTTTTTTAATGTTGTTTCGCATTATCAGATGCTCCAATGATTTTCAGAAAAAATAAAAAAACACGCCAGCTATAGTATACAGGGGGACACATTTTGACATATTCCCATTTGATCTAACTTTCCCTATCGCACCCCAAGAGCATTTCGCCATTTTTTTAATGTTGTTTTGCATTATCAGATGCTCCATGATGAGCAAATTTCAACAAAGTGTAAATCATATGGTCTGAAGCTGAATAACTTTCGGAACAATGATTTGCAGTTAAAATGAAAAAACAGATGAACAATTATACAGGAGGCCACATTTTGAAATATTCGTTCTAGAGACAAATATGGAAGCAATAACTCAGAAAAAGAGTTTTTTATTAAATTTTCGAATCAAAATCTAATGACTTGACAATGAGAAGGGACAAACTTTTTATAGTAAATGTTCAAAAATGTTTCCACCAACTTCCATACAATGGTACAAACGAGCTTCCATTGCCGCCCTCACATGGTTGAGAATCTCGGGAGTTATATCTCTGCAATGCCTCATGATATTCTCTCTCAAATCTTCTAATGTTGTTGATTCTATCTCATACACTTTAGACTTCAAATAACCGCATAGAAGGAAATTTAAAGGAGTGAGATCATGAGACCTTGAGGGCCATTCTGTAGGACCTCTTCTGCCAATCCAGCGACCAGGAAAATGATCATACAAAAATTGTCGAACTGGAGCTGCATAATACTTATCCTCCTCAATTGCCCTATCAATGCACGGTATTATTCGATTCTCCAACATATTCAATTATTTCTCACCAGTCAAATTATCATCGATAAAAAAAGGTCCTTTGATGTGGTCACCTAAAATTCCTGCCCAAACATTCAGTTTTTGAGGTCGTTGGTTATGAACTTGGCGGTATTAATGTGAATTCGTATCACTACATTGTCTAAGCGACAAGTGCTTTTTAGGTCAAATTTTTTTCGCCTTCTCCGAAAATTATGATTGAGGTGTCATTCAATTTGGAATGGCATGTAGATAGTTTTTGAGAAAATGCTGAGGCCGCTCGGAAAAATTGTAATAGTTATAAACAATTAAGTGAAAAATAAAAGGGGTGTGATTTTTCGTCAATATCTCAAAATCTATATAAGATAATTCAAATTTGAAAAAAGATTCAAAAAGAGGAGGAAATTTCAACTCGCGGAACTTTAGGACCAATATTTATAGTTTTCCCAGAGGGTTGAAAATACGCCCGAAAACGGGTACTCCGGCTTGGGCAAGCCGCCTCCTCTTCGGACCTTTAATGAATAATAATTATTTAAACTTATTAAATATGAAAATTAAAAATTTATGAAAATTTCAGGCGCCTGCAGGATAGATCAATGAATAATAATCCGTGGTCAAGAAATTTTGATCGCGATTTTTCAATAAATTATCCATTAATGAGTTATCAATTTTTTGTAGCACATACATTAACATTGCAATTGCGATAATTGTTAAACTATTAATCTGAAAATGTTTTCCTTTCGTGGAGCAATTTTTCAAAGGTCTTAGAATAGTTTACCGTTGGAAAAATTAAAAAATTGTTAATTTTACTAAGGTGAAAAATTATAAAGCTTATTATTATTGTTTATAACTATTGCAATTTTTGCGAGCGGCCTTAGCATTTTCTCAAAAACTATCTACATGCCATACCGAATTGAATGACACCTCAATCATTATTTTCGGAGAAGGCGAAAAAATTTTGACCTAAAAAGCACTTGTTGCTTAGACTAACACTATCGACAATTTTTCCGATTCACCTCTCCATTTAAACTAAACGTATTTTCATCCAAAAAACAAATTTCATACAAGAAATTCTGATGCAAGTTGATCCGTTCAGTGAGACTTTCAGAAAACTCGATACGTCTATCGAAATCATCTTCGTTCAATTCATGAACTATATACTCTAATCTTATATGGATGAAATTTGTACTTATGAAGGATCCTGAAAACATTTGTACGACTGATTCCTGATTCTCGAGATAACTTAGTAAGAGATTGCGTATTTTCCATTGGTCCAACGTGCCCTAAAACTGCAATAGAAATAACTTCATCGTCGACAACTCCTGAACGGTTATGATTTTTATTGTTAACAGATCCAGTTTCCATAAATATTTAATAATTCCGAAACGTATTTGTGTCGTACAATTCTTCCTGGATGATCACCATTGAACATACGGGCAACAGCTCTAGCACTATTTCAATTCCGGTAGTACAAATTCACTATTTCAATCCGTTGTCGAAGCGTATAAACCATTGCTTCTCAAGAATTCACAAAAACAGAAACACCAATAATTGTAACTTCTACTGGTAGGTAATCGTTATTGTAGAATGAGAAAAATACAAAATGAAGAGAATATCGAATTCAAACTGAACTAGGCAAAATAAGACTGTTTTGAAGTACACTCCAAAAAACACCTATGAAACCTATAGGTAACAGATTGTACGGAAGTGCAGTCAGGGTGGCTGGTTTTCTACTCAAATAATTTGTAGCTCCCGAATTATAAGCGTCAGACCATATGTATTTCACTTTGTTGAAATCTGTTCATCATGTAACATTTGATAATGCAAAACAATATAGGATGATCCAAATAAAAAAAAATGGTGACATGCTCTGGGGGTGCGATAGGGAAAGTAACATCAAATCTGATTATGTCAAAAAGTGTCCCCCTGTATGCTATTGCAGCTGTGTTTTTTTATATTTCCTGAAAATCATTGTTCCAAAAGTTATTCAGGTTGGTTCGTTTTCTACTCAAATAATTTGTAGCTCCCAAACTATAAGCGTCAGACCATATGTATTATACTTTGTTGAAATCTGCTCATCATGGAGCATCTGATAATGCGAAACAATATAGGGTGCGATAGGGGAAGTAGCATCAAAGGTGAATATGTCAAAATGTGTCCCCCTGTATACTATTGTTGACGTGTTTTTTTGGGGTTTCAAATAGTCTTGTTTTCTTCTGATGCCCTCAATAGAAAGCTATCGAGAGTATTTCTCATAGCCCTTGAGGAATAACAAAACAATAGTAGTTTCTTGTTTGAGTATTCGAATGGTAAATTAAATGGTTTGGGACAACTGGCACTTCAAAAATATACATGTTTTTTAAAGTTGATTGAACTCAAAGTTACTGAAATTGGGATGCTTTCAATAACGAAGACATCTTATAAGGAGAGTCTGAATTTTACAAGTGGCGCACGAATAGCCTAGAAGTCAATTATTATTTTCTTTTCGAATATAAGATCCCATATACCTCAACATATCTGAATCTTCATCCATTTGGACCAACTGATCATTTTTGTTTTCACAAATCCAACGAAGCTTTGCAAAATCATACTAAGTAGTTTACCATTTAATATAGACATCACTGAAGAAAAATCCACCACCTACTCTTCACTTGGAAAAGTGAGCCTATCGCCAAGGGAAGCTAATTTTTTATTGGCTGGTTCAGAGTACACAAAGACATTAGTAATATTTTCAACAGAAAACCAACACCAGAGTGCGTAACTCAACTCTAGCCAATATCGTTATATATCAAAATAAATTTCTAAAGCTTTCAATTATTTTTTGTATGAAAGAACTCAAGATATTCTTTCGTGCAATTATATCGTGCCTTTCAATCAAATGACCTTCTTACGTGTCGTTGTGCAAACTATCTTTGGAGAGATGTCCTTAGCATGATTTATTTCCAGGCTTTGTTTCTTTCACAATAGCTACCTACCTACATGTCGCATTGTGGCAAAGTGTGATTGGCAGATAAAATGGAAAGGCTGATAAAACGTTCTGGTTCTACAGGCCATTCATGTTAAAATCCGGTCGATAATTTCCGTCATCGAAAAACAATGAAAATATCTCAATTACATTAATGGCAGGCTTCGATGTTTTCCAATAAGCGAGTGTTATTCACAGGATAAGATGAAAATTTGGGTGTGCTGTTTCATTTGGGCAAAGAGTTCTAACGCATTATCTGGAAGAATGATCACCTGATTCAGCTCATGAATATCAGTGTCATAGAGAATTTAAATATACGTGAAAAAGACTCGGTGATAGCAAAACGGTTCTTTATGATGTTTACCTTGGCCAGTCATCAATTACTCGCCAAGTGTCTTATGTTTTGACTTGTTTTCAGTTTACTCGATTCTACTTTCATAGTAATTTTATTTTGTTTGTTTGACAACCTGTCTATAAATACTGCGATATCTACTCTCAAGTATCGTTGAAATAAAATATCATTATTGAACTTAAGAATATAATGCAGTGATCGCATATCATTTACTGTAATTTTTATGCCTTGAGTAATCCACTGTTTTTGTGCTTGATTTGTTGCAAAATTATATAATAATTTTTTTATATCTTGAATCTAATTAAAATGCTTGTGAGGTAATACTTGTTAGACTAAAAACTATTATAGCAGCTTACAAAAAAAAAAGAAAAGGTGCGTACACGTAGTCAAGAAGGACCACATCGAGCTTATTGGCTTGTATTTGCCGGAGTGTAGGAAATAGGTATTTTCTATAGATTCGACACTTCTCATTCTCCACAACGGACTCAATATCCACCGGAGCACAAGTGTAATAGATGGTAGTAAAACACTCGTAGCGTTACATCATTGAACTGTGTATGCATGATACAATTTTTACGACACCATGTCGTAAAATTATTGTTGAGAATATTCAACTTCTCTTCAAGTTCTTCAGGTCTATAGACTGCTGTAGAAGTTGATGATTCATTAACATACAATACAATCGAGGAAGTTTCTATATACTCTGACAGATCATCAATATACAGCAGATAGTAACGGTCCTGAAATGGATCCCTGGGGAACCCCAAGTGTATGGTTGAGCCGGTTGATGGAAATATCAAACTTTTATGATAAAACAAATAAACAACAAATCGTACTGAACCACAGTATGCAACTTATAAAAAGACTTCGGCAAAGACGCTTGTAGTGCACAGAATTAAAACTTGTTTTTCACTGTAGAAAGTTTCTCGATATTTATTTGTGAACGAAAATGCCCCCTTAACATAATAACATCACACACTATCCAACTGAACTCCTCAAAATCTGTAATACCTTCAAACTGAAAACGGCTCAGAGACAGGGTTTAATGCTTAATTTGTCAATGGAGGTGCAAAGCGCGTTGAATGAAATTGGCTTGGTATTCGAACTTCATTCTTGTTATCTTCTTTTCAGGTCTTCAAGATGCAATATCAAAAAATCTAATCGTATCAGACAAAACAGTGTTGTCAACCCGAGTGTTGGCCATCAATGCTTCCACGGGATTTCTGGAAAACTGTGCATGGTGGCAAAAACAAGGATTGGACATTGGAGGGCCTAGAAAACTCACCGACACTGGGATGGACGTGGGAAATCGTCCCAATTCCCATTATCCTTGGTGAGTCAAATATATGTTCCCTACAATGATGAACACTTGTGAGAAACTTAAAAAATATTGTTGATATTTGGATCGATTATTACACGTTCGTGGGTTCTTAAATAAGTGATACATTTGGTGGAAAACGATACTTAATAAATGTTCAAAAGCATGAAAATAAATTGATAAACATAACAAGTTGTACGTCGGGGAACTGAAGCGTCACTCCCCCTATTTCACTGTTCCAAATTTAAATGCGCATACGCGGAATTATGGTAGTTTTTCAGCCAACGTCAACCCACAATAAACATACATATGTATGTGTTTTCTGCGTCAACCTTTCCATTTATGATATTTGGCATTTCATATTCAGGTACGCTGTGATATAGTCAGTATGTCAGTAATTATGAACCAAAGTTTGTCAGATAAAAATTTGGGGAACCAAATTTAATCAATATGAGATGCATAGTTGTAGCCTCCCCAAAGGAGCAGGCTAAATATTCCTGAACGGAGGCAAACGCAATGTAATCTGCTGTGCTTAGCTAAAATGTCGTATCTACAAAAATATAAATATTGAGACATTGGATTCTTTAGGTTTGAAAATCTATAAATTTGGCATTTTTCAAAAATGATGTTTATAGCCAAAATTAATGAATCAATTTGCAGTGTGTACAAAAGTTTGAGAATTTCCTTCGTATGAGGGTCGGATTTACAGAATTGTAAGCAAGAGCGTATGCAGATACGGCATTTTTGCTAAGGACGGCAGTAATGGACAGATAAAAGTACCCAAGGTCATTCAATTTGTTACCACCAAGATCAAAGGTGCGACCGGAGAGTGTCGCTGCTGTAACACTACCTATTCTGTGGTCGGCGCAGTGGTATGGTGTCCGGCTTCGGGGCTGAAGATCCCGGGTTCGAGCCGCAGTTGGAGCTGTAATTTTTCAATTCAATTTCACCGATTAAATTGTTAAACTCTCGTGGCTTGACTGGGTTGAGTCCTGCACGATTCACTGTTGCATTCAGCTGCTCCTAAGGTGGCGTATGGAGTTAGTAACACAGCCTACCCAGAATACATAGTGGGTAATGATCTTAGCGCAATCGATGTCACTATAAGCACCTGAAGAAAAAATTAATAAATAACAAGTTGTTGAACATGCAAGAAATTGTAGACCACAAAGAAAATTTAAGATTATAGAAGAACGGGAATAGGAATAAGTGATTCTATTTCGTTGGAATTCTCAGAGGTTATTGAAATATTTCCAGAACAATAGATGACATTTCTACTAATTACCAGATCCGTAAGAATATTATCTGTGTAGATTGAGAAAAGTGGGTCATTGATACTCTATTCACTTTAGAGAACTATATAGTTATGTATGTATTAGCAAATAATTCCAAAAATAACTTTCAACATGTGTTACATGGCGTATTCTTACGGAGTATTTCCTGGTCTCTTTTATGCCTAATCAACTTATTCTGTACGTAGGTATGAAGACGCTGATTCAAGTCCAGAAGTGAGATCACCAAAATTTGTAGAGAGCCCTCCAAATGTTGCCTATAAGGGATGGTGGACATATCCGTATTATTCTTGCTCAAGTAAAAAATGGCTGATATCCTATAGCGTCCCGATTCCAACACCAGGAAGGCGAGGGTATGTTACAGAACATTTCATTTACATCTTATTGAAAATGAACTTTGACTTCCATGTGGGGCTATAAATTTGAGTGGAAGTTTGGTATAAAATACCAGATATGTTCGATGTCCCAACTGGGTTCTAAAACGTCACTCAAATATTCTAAGAAGTGTTCCTGCATCGATTCTTCAGCCGTTTAAATTTCGGAAATTATATCATCTGGAATAGCATTATTGGTATACCTTTTAGATTTGTTGGCAGAAAAATATCAGGAATGTGTAATATCGTCATTTTATACATTTCATCGAACATTTGGTATACTGAATGTTTTGTATGTATGAGTAATCATCAACGGAATGTAATTTCTGGAAGATATTTGTGATACTACTGTATAAATGAATATCACGCTGATAATTACTTCTGGTATATCCACAAATTTCTCAATAATTGAGTTGATATAAAAGTTATGCACACATCTTTCCTTCGAATTACCCTAGTAAATACTGCATTATCATTAATGAAGTTCCATTTTTCATTTTCATTCTTTTATTTGTTATATTTAATATCATCAATTATTTTGATTTTTATTTTGAGAATATCGGTTAGTGACCATCTTCAAGAGGAAGATAAAACTGTTTAATCTTCCTCTTGAAGATGGTCACTTGGTGACCGAAACACGTGTCGAGGTGTCGAAAATAGTGGTTTGGTGTTGATTATGATACATCAATATTTACAATCCAAAAGAATGATATGATTGATATTTCGCACCTGCAATGATTTTCAAAATATCGATTGTTTCACCAAACTCTTCCTTTCATTTGTAAGATCAAGACTGCAATACGCATCATTAATATGGGCTCCATTAGATAACGCGCAATAAAAGCGATCGAGTCGTGCCAAAGAAAATTCATGAAATACATGATCTTCAAATTAGATGGTGTTTATCCTCAGCGAGGCTGTTGCAACCAAACACTACTCAATAGGTCTCTCTATCTTTAGAAAATGGAAGTATATGGGTAAAAATTGTGTAACTATGTTATTTGTAATATGAAAACAGTTAAAAAATATAATTACCGAGGCGGCTGAATTTGATATTCGTAATAATTGTTTATTATTAAGTTATATGAATCACATACGGATCATTCTGAATTTTTGATTATTCAAGATTTAGACCTGGTTTTGACAAAAGCTTTATCAGAGGAATGATAAAGGTGACAGAGGAATGATATTATGGTTTGATTTTATATAATTCTTTATTATAAAATACATAAGAAAGTTTCTTGTGAAAAAGGCAACTGAAATAAACATTATTTTCAAATTCCAAACAAATACAAAACGTAACATGGACATCTTGAATCGTTATTATTTGTAAAAACTTTTATTCTTGTAATAACAAATAGTTGGAATGGATAAAACTGCCACAACTTGGTCATACTCTATGAATGCTATATCATTTTCGTCGAGTCCAAAGGCTTGACAACCTTCAAACTCACATACGCGAAGAAAAGCCACTTTAACTTCGTAATTTTCTGTTGAATCACTTAGTGTGACAGCCGCATATCTGTAGCTTTTCTTTTTGGTTGCCAATTTCACAAGCACATTTCACAATATTATTGGGAGTCAACACCAGATTGTTATCTGGAGCAATTCGACTTGTAGTCCCAGCATCTTCAACATCTGAATAAACATCTTCATAGTTACATTTTTCTGAAACATCAAACTGGTCCAGATCTATGATATGGGTATTGGAATCATCAGAATCAGACTCATGATCGGTTTGATAATCTAAGGATCCTAAGAAATACTTCGATGATTTCGAGGACGATATATTTGGGGCTGATATGCTCAACTTATAAAAATGTAGTGTTCTTTGGGAAATTCCAGAAGATACTTGATGAACCTTCATGGTTCCTCGAAAAAGCATTATTTCATATTGAGCGATTTTATGTGCCATAATCTCAATGTCTTCACAAGTTGCAACAAAGAAAGTAACCCCTAGAACATTTTCTTTCAATCCTTGAACTAATGCATCAAAAGATGCTGTATCCTTTCCTTCGGCAACAAGCCTGTCTGCAGTCCTTTTGGTCACCCCACCAATGCCATCAGGGGCACCTTTCCCATGACCCGCTTCTTGATAATTCCAAGTAAATGATTTTAACTTGGGATACAGTTCTGATAGTTTTTTTCCCAAGAATTAGAACATGGTCTTATTCCGATATTGCGTTGAAGGGCTATCACTGATGAAGTGAATGGTATCTGCATCATACTTCTCATCAACATAATTTAGTATGGGGTTAAGGTGACCCCAGATGGGAGGAACGTTATGCTGCAAGGATGAAGGATAGTGTACAGAAAGATTCTGTTTTTATTTCGGGATTACTTTTTGAATATATGACTACAGTATGAAGGGTAATTTGCTGCCTGGATCCTCCAAAATGGAAAGATTGAGTTTCTTCAGCATATTTTAGTGAATAGTTTTCACTAAAATCCATGTGTACAATAATTTCGTTTTCTCTCAAATATTTCTTCAACTGTTTGATATGCAAAAATTGATGCAAAACCCGTCCTTTGTGTTGAAGATAGTTGATAAAAGTACTTTCAAATTCCTGTATTATCACTCTTGTCGTTCCTTGAAATTTTTCCTTGACAATTTTTTTCACCTTCTTTTCTTTCTGAGACTTCTTGTCATAATTTGTTTCTTTCTTGTTTATCCATTTGAAGTAATGACTTTTCAAATGAGGATCGTGGTTGCTATACTAGTTTGCGACATTTCTCACATTCTCGCAGAAGACATTCCTTAGTTTTTTCATCGCAGCAATAATATTGTATTATCTTCGCCATGTTACCAGTCTTAAAAACGCCCAGTCTGAATAACGAAAAGACAATCGATGTCATATTCGAAAACTTTGTACATGCACATGTATCACGATCCGTCACTATCCTAGAAACTATCCAGAAAGGTTTATTCTTGACAAAATAGTCATAGCTGATAGGAATGTCAGGATGGATTATCAAAAACTTTTTGTGCAAATTTTTTATTGTGTCAGTCAAATAACGATTTTGCTATATAACTTTATTTTTTGAGCAGTTATCTTTTTTCCCGGGCACATCCTGCTATTAATATCCGATTCGAAGAATTTCCAAATGTCATTCTTTTTTCTTTTAATTTGTGCTGAATGTCTTTGACTGTTACAACAATTCAACAATGTTCTTCCATTGACTAATTCTAATAACGATCCCCGCTTGAAAATCTTCACGTCACTTTGCAGACGATATTTGTTCAATAATTCTCCTGACAGCATGTGTTTAAAAGCCTGCTTTTCTTTCGTACCCTTCAGATTTTTGTAGTTATTCTTCAATTGATCATCGATAGCCTCTGCAAATAGTAATCGTTTCACAACAGCAACCTTGTTCTTCTCATGTGATAGCATTTCTTGAACCCTAGTTGCAGGAGTTGAAAGTTCATCCTTGGTTTGCTTCTTTTCCTTTCTTTTCTTATAACGTTCACACTTCTTTTTGTACTTTTCGACTCTTCTTTGAAGATTTCTGATCAATTCGCCTTGATGTCCCATTTCTCTACTTCTCGCTTTTCTGTTCTTTGCTGCCCTTCTTTGTCCTTGAACTGTTCGAAAACTTTGAACAGCTTGAACCTCAATTTCTTCATTTCCAGACAAAAGATGGGTTATTCACTGTGAGCTTCTCGAATGTTCTCTCCATATTTTCCTTTTCATACGCTTCTCTCTCTCAGTCATTTGATCAACTGGTTTCACAATTTACTCAGCTTTTTTCTTCAGATATTGGTCCCTTTCTTTTTGCCTTATTTCTACCTTCATGATCTTGCTTCAGCCTCTCATATCTGCGTTTTTCAGATTCTCGCTTTTGTTTCAACCTTACTGCGTTATCACGTTCTGTTCATATTTTGGCCATTACTTACTTCTTAACTGAATACAAAAAAAATTATTGGTGCTAAATATTGATTTGTTGTAAAAGTATTGTGTCAATCTGTACTGAATTCACTAGTTTCACTGAAACTGTCACTTTCAATAGTATGAGCAGTAAAATAATTGGATCTAACCAATGGTTTCAAATTATGCTGCCAGAGTTGAAACGACTACTGCAAATATATTTGAAATAAAAGCCAATAAGCAAGAAATTAAGAATAGAGAAAGGTAATTACAGTTGCATATTCAAACTGTCTTCTTGAACTTAAAAACAATTATCAATGTTCACTACAAACAGGAATTATGTTATAGTAACATCATTCTTCTGCATACTCATCATTCCTCTGCCTGACAAGGAGCCAGAGGAATGACGACCGTGGAATGAAGATTTTCAATGTTTCCTGAATTAATGCACCCTGCTCTAATTCCATAACCTCACAATTTGCTCAAGGAAATACACGAGAATAATACAAAACTCTCTATAATGTTTAAATGGAAACTGTACAATCAATATTCCCGAAATAACTATCAGAGGAATGAAATTTTTGAGTTTGACTTATCACGATTTCCTTTTAAAACCATTAATAACAAACAACTACGACAATTACTTTTATCAACAACCCTAGAAACTTCAACTTGCTTTCTGTAACAGACACAACTGAAAGGGCGTCATCTACTATACAGTTAGTGAATTTTAAAGTTATGGCAGAGGAATGACGGTTGAAACTAAGGACATTGATTCTCACTAAATTTACTGAAAATCTAAAAAAGAACGATTAAAATAATTTCCAAAGTTTGTTTGCTGTATATTCAAGTGTTTTCATTAGTTATTCACCTCTATGAAAGATACCAGTGTCTAAGCAGTACACGCTAAATTATACTCTACCTTTGGTACAGTGACAGTCTAGAGGAATGATTTTTAATCACTTTGCTTTAACAAATAAAATACTTGTCGAAATTTGTCGAAAGTTTCTGAACGGGTATATCGAAAATGTATGTTTGAATGGTATACCGCAATAACTCGTGTCTAAAAGTTGCCATTTTTTTTAAAAGACGCGGGACATATTCTACGCCAGGAGCCCTATGTTTGAGTTTATTCGACGCCATATCGCAATGGATTTTTTCACTTTATCGAAGGATACTGCAAAAATGTTATGTTCGTATATCACTAGTGATAATTATCGACCATAAAACAACGAGCGGATATTTAGCATGCGATAAAAATTATCGATCGAAATTGACTTAAATCCCAACATTAATCTTTGTTTCACTCGTGGTATTACGAAATGGCAATTGTTGATGGAATTGCAATGATCGCTATTGTAGAAGAAGTAGATGATGCTGTGAGTGCTGTAGCAGAACAGCGAAAACCATTTCAACTTCGTACAAATGAATTCAAAGTTGGAGATAGACAATTTGTTATAATGTTTTGTTCATCAAAAGAATCAGTTCGATAAGTAATTCGAAAAGTGTCTCCCTATAAGGAGGGAGGTAGAGAATCGGCTACAAATATTGAGACAAAAGTTTCCTTCGTCTAAATAGATCGGTATATAATTCAAACTAAAATATTACGCTCATGAAGATTTCAGAAGTCTTCGATAACACAACACAAAAATATAGCAGAAAAGTTGACACCATGACGGGTCACGTCATGTGATTGAAATACCCTTCATTGGTTGATTTCGTGATCCAAGCTAAGACATCCCTCATATCCATCGAAACCGACCAACTCGGTATTGCATTCGTTTCGGTAATAGCGTCTCGAACGAGAAGAATATCACATACGAATTTTTTGGAATGCAAATATCACGTTCAAAATGTATCGTGCGAACTGAAACGTAGGGACCCAGAGTAGTAGAAAAAAGTCATGCTTTTACCTTCAACTACATAGAACAAATGTATATACCAAATCACCAATACCAATACATACTGCTTGTGAAAGATACAACAAAATTCGCTCTCTAACTGATGATTATGAGGATAATCTTTGTCAATTTAAAAATAAAATAAAAACAATTTTACTCTGAAAGCTGTAAGAATATTCTCTCTTCTTATATCTCTTTCATTAATTATCATTGCTCATTTCTTTACATTATCTTTATACTTCAGAAATTGAAATGTGAATTATTATGTATACTTTGTTTTGATATTATTTTCTGTTGGATAATAAATGCTTTTTTTTATTATATGTAAGTGGGCCGAATTTTGAATATTTTACTATTGCTGATGGGGGCTATCCTGCTAAGATATTGTCCAGATTGTGTCACTTTCCATTGTTCGGGAAGTGGACTCCAAAAAATCGCCACTGAAGGCATTTCATTTTATAAATCAGCATTCTAACATATAGAAGCCACTAATGCAAATTTTAAAAAAATGTATCCTGGAAAAATTTATTTCAATGCGTACTTGACATATACCAAAATTGAAAAAGATACAAAGCGGTTTTAGAAACTGATCTTTTATATGAATTTTGCACTCAATTATGGAATATTGTAGTTCCTGGACGGTATATATTGAGATCATCTTGACCACTATTTCGTATGATATTTATGCTTGTTGGTGAATCATCTTGTCAATGAGAATTTTCTACCCTGTATGATCGTATCTAATGGACCATAATTTTACTCTTACTTTTCAGATACTGACGAACCCCTTTCAACTCCTGCAGAAGCAGTGCAAGTCCCCTGGTTTAGAGATTCAGTCAGACATCTGAATACAAAACTCAGAGTTCTTTTTTGAATAATGTCAAGTAACGATAGCCGTTACTGACTGAAAGTCTACTCTTTTCACTTTAATTCACCTATAGTAAGAGTTATTTAAGCAAATACCTTTCAGCATACAACTATTCACCTGGCAAATAACACGACGGGTATTGCATTATATCAAACAGATACTTGTGTAATGTTCCACTTGGCATATTTTCTAATTATATTATTCGAATACATTTGAGTGACTCTAGTAAATTATTCACGAGATATATCAAGCAAAAGGAAGTACAATATTTCTCCTGTAACAGTAAAGCACCCCCCACTCATGGGCTGATCAGCTACTTTGACATTAGCTGAAAGTGTACTAGATCGCGATGTGAAAGCTTATTTGATCCACCCCAATATCTCAAATTGAAAAAGTTTATCCGAGTACGAGAAATACATAATCACAAAAAAGTTAATGGTATAGAAACAATTCTGACTTATTTCCGGGGTTTTCTAATTCACAATCTGATCTTTTTCAGTAATCATCGTTTGCCTAATCATATCATCGCAAATAAACTGGAGCTTTCGATCCTGTTGGTGATTTAATCAAAGCAATAACGTGGTTTGTTTTATTATGGCAAAACTGACAAAAATATCGAATTAATATAGAGCTAATTTCAGTAAACATTGATAATCAGATGTGAATGATAATACAACCACCCTATCATATTCATCAACTTAATTTGAAGTCGTTATTGGAGTTCTATCAGAAGAGTATCCATTATACTATAACTTTAAATCCTCAGATGCAGGAAATAATGTAATATCTTCTATACTATAAATTCCAAATGTTAGAAAACACGCAAATAATACAAGGAAACAAATGAAGTATGAGTATGACCGCTTCACAGTATCTTGTCATACTTGTAATGAGGCTTTCCAGAAAATATCGTGGAAGTTGCTACCAGACTACACAAAATCTGGGACGAAGATCGGGTTTAGATCAAGAGACATCTACGGTAACAGCACATGAGGAATTCCAACAGTTTCTAAGGCGTTCAAAACCTGAATTGACTAATGCGGTCAAAATTTTCATCAACTTCAGTGTTCATGGTGTTATCGCAAATGTACAAATCAAATCTTCCCCCGATGATGATCTTCTTGGATGGTACCAAGATATTTTTGCCTCTGAGTTTTGGATGCAGCACACCATACTAAACCTCTCTTTCTTTCTTTTCTTTCTTTCTTTCTTTCTTTCTTTCTTTCCTTCTTTCTTTCTTTCTTTCTTTCTTTCTTTCTCTAAGCGTTGAATGTGAATTTCTACAGTATTGCATACTCATGCAAGTAAATGTCCAGCAAACATCGACAGTTACAATGAAGGTTTTTGCTCTTTTGGCATTTTTAAGGCGACTTTCCAGTAACTCTTATGTTCTGGTTTCAACGAAAAACAATCCTATAACGTTCATGGAACATCGTGGGAACTAACCGGAAGTATGTAGAACTAGGGTTCCTCATAAACTTCTGCAGGCTGTATGCCTCAGGCAACATCTCCCGATGCACTGAGCTCCAAAGCATTGCCATTCGTTGAAAGGAGTCATTGAAAAGAGATGTTCAGCATGTCTCCAAAGTGACAACAAATGGATGTTAGGGTAGGCCAGTCTCGATGGGACCGCTAGGGGGGAGGGGGGAACGTTTAATATTTCAGAAGAATATCGTTCATGAAAATATATATGAAAGTCAAAAAGTTTCCGTGTGTGTTTAGCAGCTGCACTCCATATATGGGAGCAGTATTCCAAATCGGTTGGCAGGGAGTGAATTAGCTCTTGGTTCGAAACAAAAAACCAAGTTTTTGCGGCATTTTCAACCAAGGATCCCACATGATTTTCCTAGTTAAGGGTAAAACCAAGCATTGTTAACAATTTGTTAAAATTGTTATTCTTTAAAGCTGTCAACCAGCTGCACCCTTACGAGCAATCCTCAGAAGTCTTCCAGAGACTTGTACGAGCTAGGGAAGACATAGCCCTTACCTTTCAACGTGTGTTGTCATACACGGGACCGGTGACCACTCTGGAATTCAAACCCATGCATCTGCGGATGAATGAATTAAGAAGCCAACGCTTTACCCGCTCGCCACCATGGCCAACATTGAAATCGAAGACTCCACTGGTATGAATAATCCTGACATATTATACTGTACACTGTGAGGTCGACTTGTGTTTGGTTCGCACTGAATTCTACCAACTCCATATTCGAATCGTTTTCGTTGGTCCACCGTTCTTTCCAGCTGTCACGGGCTGATATCGGTGCTTTGGAAGACAAAGTGGTTTGCAGGATACTGTCATCTGCAAAGCTCTGCACCACATTTGATCTCACAGAGTAAATAAAATGACCTCATGAGAGACTTGCAGCTTTCAAAGAGTGATTCTGGTAATGGAATTCATTAGCTCCTGAAACCCGAATGACTTTCTACCGCAGACGAAGTGATCAATTTAATGAGTAGTATTTTTAATCTAAGGATGACTGGTGTGATATTCCTGCTCTCTTCAAGTCCATGAACCAGTCATACTGTCCTGAAGACTGACGCTTTTTCATATAGTCCCCTCAGAAGTAAGTCTGACAGCAGTATTACCATATAATGGCAACAATGAACATATATTTGTGCAACGTTCTTCCAAGAATACCCAATTAAAAGTGCTTGTCTTGTCTTGTGGTCGGTGGACCAGTGGCTAAGGTATCTAGCAGTGGACGTTCGTACGCAAGAATCTTTTTTCTCAAGTACACCGGTATTGTAAATCAAGTGTGATGTGAGTTACCTAGATGCCAATCCTGACGTCCCGTGCTAGCTTGAAATGCGCACCAACCAGCTGGGGATGAGTATTTATGAGGGACTATCACTGTTATTATTATTATTTATTACCAGAAGATTTTCCTTCATTTGGCTGGGAATGACCACCTGCAGACACGCATGTTTCGAGGTTTTGCAACCTAGGCAGCACAGACTCCGGAAAGGGTTAACTGTTATATTTCGAACAAGTTCGAAAATACGTTTTAACGATTTTTGTATTGTACCCTTCTATAATGGAGAGTGATTATTTTTCTTGAATATACTCATGCATTACCTTGTCGATACGTGGTTTGTCATTCATCGATTTTCTAACAAAAACAATATATTTTAGTAATTGAAATCAAATAAGAAGGAACGGGAGAACTGGGAAATCAGGTTTGCCTTACAATCGAGTGTTTCCATGAATATTTTTTCGTTTGATTAATCCTCAATATGATAAACCACGTTCAGTGTCGTGAACGTTTTTTTACACTTTCTTTATTACAGCACTGAAACGGTCAAATTCTGCATTCTTTCAATTTCTTCACCTATGCCTTGTAATTTTGTTAGTGCTACTTTCACTACCCTTGCGATATTCTGATTGATTTTATGTGTAGTTTACTGAAAAAATAACCGTTTTCAATACTAAAAAGTCCTCTCATGTGTATAGAAAGTCATTGAATTTTCCTAACTGCACAATCGATGCCTGAATGGAGTCTATTCTAGATAGCTTGAACAGACCCAATGTGGATATGAGAAACTCTGAGATTGTCTGAAACTGAAACAGGTGAGTTTCCACTAATTCAGCACTACATGATACGTCACTAAGGGAGTTTTTCAGCACCGGGTTTTCAGAAGCTTTTTCTGGTAACACTTTCGATACAACTAGAACGATTAGTTATGTTTGTTTTAATTAGCATTACCATACCAACATTTCATTTATATAATCGTAAGAAAAAGCCGAAGTAGCAATTGAAAACAACCTGTTTCAAGAATTTGAAGATAGAAGAAGAAATTAGGGGAATGAATGTCAAAATCAAATTAGTTGTGTTGGTTTTTATTCACAAAATTTCATTGAAAAATACTTTAGTGAGTTATAGAATATAAATCAATAGTGAATTAGGATTTTTTACTCATAATAAAGACTAATTCATATGTCAAAAATAAAAGTCTCACTACTCTACATAGTGACTAGGAAATCTATAGAAATAGAAAAGTTGAAACTTTTTTCAGTTTCGCGACCATCTATACACTCCCATCACACTTTTGAGTAGCACTTGGAAGTATTCAATTAAAACAGTTGCAACTAATACAAGTTCAAACGTTTATATTATTCGATTTGCCATTTTTCCAATTCCCTCAACTTCGCTCTCGAGTAGATCTCCTTTCTTCAGATATTGAGGCGGAATTTGACTTGCCCCAACTCCATAAGGCGTTCCAGTACAAATTAGGTCACCTGGAAGTAACGTCATCACACTGAAAAAAATAATTGAGTGAAGTCAGTATCATCGTGCACAGTGTCAGATTGTACCACCATGATACCAGGTAGGCACTTAAGTGGGCAACAGAATTTTTTTGAATACAGACACCTACAAATTATTGTGAATCAAGTTTAGAAAACCGTTACACAGACCATGATTATACCTATAAAGGCTCATTACTTTTATTGGAACAATTTCAAGAACATTTTAAACACCAATAATTATAATTCGTTGCCTAGTTCATTGTCTATAACATCTAAATATCAATGAAGAATAATAATTCTATCAGAGCGAAGCACTCGAAATTTTTGTTCATGTTCTGGTCGCTTTGTTTCTCAAAATTATACGTTCATTGTCAAAAAATATTGTATGATGCACTAATGAAAAGTGTGTTACGAAAGTCACTACGCTCGTTTTACAAACATTTACACATGTGTTTCAAACATCGACATTTCACACTTGTATCATGAATATATATATTTTGCAGGCGTGCATGATTCACCCTATGCAGGGCAATTCAAATTCGACACCCACCATTGGATTCTCCTAAACTACAGGAGATACGTCGAAGCTTAAATTGGGGCAAAGTTGCGTATTCTGGTGCTTAACAAAATACTTGGAAAATTCCGAGTATTTTCGTTATTTTCTATAGTTATTTGACAACATAGCTCAAAACCAAAAGTAAATTTTCATTGATACTTTTTTCAGCTACATGTTTTCATATTCAGATTTACTATCCGACGTTTCGTCTTCTGGCATTCATCATCAACTTTTTTTCTGTTATGGGCGCCATATTGTTTTTTTATACAGAAAATTAGTGATTCTCATTCTCATTTCATTGATGTACATTGTTATGATTTGCACTTCTGAAACCACAGATATTAAAAAAACAACTTCATCTGAGATGGTCATGACTCCATCGAAAAGTTTTGTTTAATAAACACTAGTTGTCGGAACTCATTAAACATCATAAGTTTGCACAAATACTTCAGTCGAAATGTCCTCATTCTCAAATGAAGAAAAACGAGATATGTTGAAACTTTATTATAAATTTGATAGGAAAACAACACAAATTTATTTTGAATTATATCCGGAAAGACAACAGCCGGATAGAACATTATTCGGAATTTTGGGCAAACACTTGGCTGAGTACGGTGCGTTTCAAAAAACAAGAATGACCCTCGTATCTTCTGTAATTTTTTACGAAATATCCGGAAATTTTTAGGATCGATAGATACACTGGAGATGAACTCTCTGCACAAAAGGGGTCATCCTACGTGATATACACTGCACGCCAGTAGCGATGAAACCACCAATTTTTCCGGAAATTTATATTAGGGGGCAAAATTAGTATGAAATTCCTTCGGATTCGTGTTTAGGATCCCCGAATTACTACTAATACAACTGTGTCCTGACAAAATTTCGTTTTTGAAAAATTACAATTTGTTTCCCTTTCCAAAAAAAACGCCCCCGTTGATATCACATATGATGACCCGTTTTGTGCAGTTAGTTCATTTCTGGTGTATCTATCTATCCTGAAAATTTCATGGTTCTACATCGAGAATTACGAAAGATACGAGGGCGTTCCCATGAGAAGTGAAACAAATTAGAATATTTCAGACCTGAAAATTTTTCAGGACACAGGTGTATTAGTAGTAATTTGGGGATACCAAACACGAATCCGAAGGAAATTTGGGTCAATTTTTCCCCCTAATATAACTTTTGTGCAGTAAGTTCATTTTTAGTGTATCCATCGATCATGAAAATTTCATAGTTCTATGTTGAGAATTACGGAGGATACCGGGGTGTTTCCATGAGAAGTGAAACACACTGTATTTTCACGTACTCACAACGTTCATCCCATTCAATTTGCGCAGTTTTCGCCAATGTATAGATAACACCAAAGTATTGCAGCAAAGGTAGACAAATGAAAATACAGCAGCAAAAAGTTAGGTGGTCTATTGAAATAACAATAATAGATATCGTCTATTGAAGTAAGACAATTTTCTTCATGGTGTGTTCGGCGACTGAACCAAAATGATTCTCCGCTGAATATTAGACGGGTTACCTCCTCAAATTCCACCCAATTCACTCTGCACAGTATCGGTTTGCCATTAGATGTCTAGCAGTAAGCAGAAAACCATAATTCTTGACTCAGTTCGTTTAATCCGATTATTATTACCGACGTCTCTTCCTGAATTATTGGATCTTCGTGGAAAATGCCTGACTTGAACATCACAGATAAGTTGAAAAATAAAATAATATTTTTATACCAGTGTGTCTCCTTGAAACTTGGGCAAAATGTCAATATCAAACCTGTGAAAATTTTTCTACTCCTGCAGCTGAACGAGGACCAACCAAAGTAAAGAAATTCGAAGACCTTAGCCAACAATCTGACTCTTTCCTCCTCATATCAGATAAATTGAAGTAGGAAACCAAACCAATCATAATTGAATATCAAGCGTGTGGCTCTAATTCAATTCAGCCTTTTTTGATCATTGACACTCCAAGCATACTGGATCCGAAATAGATGTTTCCAGGAAAATACTCATTTCTCAGGATTCTTATTGGAATGAAACGTACTATGTTGGTTGTTCAGAATGACTGTGTTGGAGACCCTATACAGGAGTTTCGTTAGCTGGAAATTTGGGGGTAGGGAGTCCCGTAGGCAGTCCTTTACGGAACAATCAACGGAGTTGATATGTGTTGGGTAAAATACATTAGGTGGACGGCTGTTAGCATTCGACCAGCCAGAAATATATTGGAAAATAGATTTACTCAGTAGCTCGTTGACCACAAGGTTTTACAATAGAAGTAACAATACCCAAATTGTTTTTTAACTTGGATGTGAAGGCAACCTGGTCTTCGAGCATCTCATCATTCTGCTAGCAGCTAGTTGATTCAAGTATGTATATATCCTCTGTAGACCTAATATAATCAAAAGTGCCCTTATTACCTGGGAATATTTCGCAGTTATTCACCCACCAAGGTTGGAATTGTTTGATTATAGCCGATAGCTGAGATAAATTAAACGATGCGCCAAGCATGATATCAAGGAAAAACAGGACTCCGACAAACCGCTAGAACTCAGTAGAGCACATCTCAGAGTTACCTATAGTACGTTTGCTCACTGGCCACTGCAAACTGAAACACCACATGCATAAAATCGGACTTGCACAAGATGCAGAGTGCCGTCTATGCATGGAGGAGGATCAAGCGGCTGAACACTTTTTGTGTACATGCCCCGCAGTGGCCAGAACCAGATTTTCAATACAACAGTAAGGCCAAAGAACCTGGTGAATTGTTCTCCCAATGTACTCCCTAATTTCGATAAGAGATTGGATATACTGGGAGAAATATAACCATAGGGTGAGCCACAATAGGCCATTGGCTGCAGTAGAGGGTCTGGTATGGGCCCACTCACGTTCAAACCTAACCTAACCTAACCTAAGCATGATATGATGAAATTTTACAGAAGGTTTTGTAAGGTATTATAGACGATTACTGAGTATATATTAAACAAAATTTAGTTATTGAAAAATTTGCTCTTTTTCGAGAAACATTTTTGAAACTCCTTAGCCATTGCAAGTAAAATGTATTCGTCATCTTTCAAATTCGTAAGTAGTGGTCTTTGTTGATATTTGAATTTGTATGGAAGTCCAAAATTTTCCGATTATGACAGTAACTTTATCTAATCTTTCTGGTGTAGTCGATGTTACAGCAGAAATTGCAGAGAGTTCGCTTTAAGACTTCCTAGTTGAAATGTTCGAATAGAAACAATCAGAATAGTAAATATGTAGTAACAAGTAATATCAGCAACAAATTAGTAGCAATTTCTCAAATGTTTGTAGCAGATTTCTATCAGAGTAGCGTAGAGAAGTAGTCTTACTTCAAGTGTTCCTGTGCTGTCTTTGGACTTGAAAACTTTCAGTCGTATCTTCAAAAGATTGAACTGGAAACCAATTAAGAGGATTTTTCAGGGTCCTTCATCTGTACTCGAGGTTTTGATAATTCAATCACTAGATAATTGAATTTCACTCACCCAGTTAAATATTCAATAATATTTTCAACTTTCTGAAGCATATTATTAGAGTGTCCATCCTGTTTCAATATGCCGTTAACCCAAGTTTTCAGGTTCAGATTGTAGGGATCACCCAGCTCGTCTTTCGTTACAATACAAGGGCCCAACGGACAGAAACCATCGAAATTCTTGCACATAAGAAGCTGTCCGCCATTTCTTACTACCCAATCCTTCGCCGTTAAATCCTGCGTTATCGTATAACCGAAGACATAGTCCAAAGCGTTCTCTGCTTTCACTTGGTGCGCCTTTTTGCCAATAACAGCCACTATTTCCACTTCCCAGTCGACTGCCTGAAAATATTCCCGTTGTGATTAGATGATGTTCCACTCAAGACGTTCTACAAATTTAACAACATGTGAGAATCTTTGTTTTTCATTAAACAATGTTTATGACACACTTGAAAACGATAATAGATTTTTTCTACAACCACACTCCAAAACATGCTTTTCTGCATAGTTTTACGTTCGCAAACATGATTATTTCTCACAATAATTGAAATTTGACATTAGTGTGCCGCAAAGTGACATTTCTGTGCCACAAAGTGAAATTTCTATGCCAAAATTTTTCAGTACCTAATTTCTAAGCAATACAGTTTTCGTGACAGCAAGGTGAAAGTATATTTTGAAAATTCTGCATTTCGAAGGGATATTCGATCAGGCAACTTCAAGAATGAATAGACAAAGTCTATTGGTTTATATAATATGAGGGAAATTGTCGTACAAATTCATAATATTTTGAACAAAAATTACACACACACTATCCATTGCTAGGCAACGGAGCAACATCTATCGAATCATTTGATTTGTATATATATATTATCAATACAAATAAAACATAAAATATATATAAAAAAAAACTAAATATCATCACAAAGGTGTGATTCAGTGCCTTCCATTTCATAGAAGAGGACATAAGCCTCACTGCTTACGACGGATTTGGATGGAATTGGGGTTACACTTGAATCATTATACTCATGCCACGAGCCTGCATACGGATGTTTACAGTAGGCTGTGTAGTGTCCGCTATAGATAGTCCCACAATGATTAAACAAGGCATAAAGACTATAGCGACAAGGAGCTACGTTGTCTGCTGCATAAGTAATCATGTCCAATCCCTCTAAAGGAAAATCAATGGCGACATTCAATTTTTCTTGAAATCTATCTGTCAGAGAAAAACGTTTCAAATGGAGTACTAAAATTTTCGGGAATTTATGAATAGATAAAGATTTCATGCACTTTCTTTTCTCCTTGCACTTCGTACATATCGGCTTCTCATCACCATCCAAAGTTTCTTCCATTATGAACGAATCTAAACATTGCGATAGTCCTAATTGGCCTGTTCTTTGAGGTATTGATAAAGAAAGGTCCCAGAACGGATCGAAGGAGACTGAACAGTGACCAGAATGGGTACATTTTAATGTCGATTTCAATATGCCAACAAAGTTATCTGAAATTTTGGAATTGTCCGTTCTTAAATATCGTGACCATGACTCTTGAGCCTTCTCCCTCTCACTTAATTTCTCATCTGTTTCTTTCAGAATGGATTTCGGCTTCTCCGTTACTCGCTTTATGTCTTCATGTAGACCCTCTAGAAGGCATCTTAAGAACTCCTGAGCATCTTCCTGGGCATAATCGATGAAACGAGGAGCCAGTCTTTGAATTTTAGTTTTCAAGGAAACTGTATTTACAACTTGACCTGACAAATCTTCTGACCAAAGTTCCTTGATTACCTCGGCAAATATTCTGATTAAATCTCCCTTGCTAGATGTACTAGTGTTTGAATCACTTGTATAGACGTCTTCATTCAAATACTCCAATAACCATCTTGTGTTCGATAAACACTGGATAACACAGTTCATGAAGCAAGTGTTACCAATATTTTTTGAACCTTTGAGACCGAGAGTTTTGACAGAACGATGTGCTACGGGCCTAATAGTGTTTGAGCTGCGTTTATCGTCTGTTCGAGTTTCGTTATTGAGGTTGAATTCAGCAGATTTTTGAGGTCGAAAGAAAATTTCATCTAAATGATGGGAAGTGGCAATAGTTCCGAGTACAGAAGCAGCGTTCCCTCTCTGAATGGCAATGCTGATTCGCTCTAAAAAGAAGGTTCTAGCTCTAGAATCACCTGTTATCTCAATGAGTTTCTGGCCGATCTTCAATATGAACTCAGAAGCGTAATGACCAAAGGTGCCGAAAGTTTCAATGGCTACCGGATAAAATATGTAGTGGTCTTTCAGCATGGAGTATTTTCGCAATTTCATTATTTCAGCGGAATCAGCAGCTCCCCCCACTTTGCAGGAAGTTGACTGAAGATGAGATTGAGCGACAGTATCCACACAAGTAAAATCCCATATAAGTGGTTTTCCTTGGCTCCATGGAATGAGAGACATTCCGTCAGGACGTTTTCCGTCATCTCGAGAGATCCCCGAAGGTTCCAAAATGGAAGGAATTTCAGATGTTGTCAATGCCCGTTTGATAAGATCATTGATGGCTGCGTGCCGGGAGAAACGACCAGAACTGAATTTGCAACTCAATCCATGGTAACCTTTTTCATCAACAGCAACTCCACATTTACATATATGTTCAACGCAAATTGCACTGCCCAAACGAAGTCCTATTGAGATCCTGAAAGATTCGTTATCCAACAAAGTCCCCAGAAATGCAACGGGAAGTGCATTGAGCCAAGCACCAGATTCCTTTGTGCTTACTGCTTTAAGACGAGCCTTTTCGGTCAAGGAGTTTGCAGCCGAATTAAGCAGTTTGCGAAATGAAATCTCGAGTAGGGGGAAATCCCAGGATTTTTGGGAACGTTTATTTTCAGGTGCTGATAATTTTGTTTCTGAACACCATATACTCTCACATTCATTATAAAAAGAATCAAATACACTGGAGAAATAACTGGGTAGGATTGAACTGAAGAAATGCTGAACACTGTTGAAAGAAGAAAGAAAAGCTGGTAGAGCTAGAGAGGATGCTTTTCGAACGCCCAGACCACCCAAACTCGTGAGAAATTGCATTTCTGCTCGTGTTACACACTATACTTTTTCTACAACACCCTTTTTGCTAAAAATAATACTATACTATAAGATGGAATGAAATGTCAGTGACTCATTCTTAGCTTTATGATGCCCAAGAGAAGCAAGGGAAGAGGGGAAGAGGGAGAGGATTTTAAGCCGCTCTCATTCTTGTTTTTTCTGAACTGAACGTTGCTGACTATTAATTCCGTTTTATAGTATAATTAAGTTTATTTCCAAACAAATATTTATTATAATAATTAATTACATATATTTAAGTTAATTACTAACTATTAGTTGTTAATGGTAATAACTGAGAAACAAATTCCAAAAAAATCACTCAAAAATTAATTCTTGGTATGATTAAAAAAAGTATTCATTTGTAGTTATAATTCACTGTAAAATTGGAACAATTTTGAATTAAAATTCTGGGAGAGTCAGTTTTGGAAACATTTTCTGTAATATTCAAATTAGATGTAGACATTGAATGTGCATTACTCGCGAAATTTTCTACAATTTTAAGAGTTGAAGGTGAAAATGATGATAATAATGAAGGGTGTGATATCTGGTTCATATTTGTTGACACTATATTTGACATTTGTGGGTTAACTGAATGCATTATTTTATTTGAAATGTTCATTTTGCAAAGAGTCATCAACATAACCTTCGGCTACGCTATTTGACCACCAGCCACCATGGCGTTTCAGTGTTAACAGATCAGCTCCTGCGTCTGCTAACATGGTTGCCGATGTCCGCCGGAATGTGTGCTCTGTATACAAGTTTGGGTTCGGTAACTTTAAAAATGTTGCTATTTCTTGGGGCATTTCACCAAATTTGTTTATTCCTACCACTTGACGTGTACATCTTCCTTTTTGATAATTTAAAAAGAAAAGATTTTCGGAAAGATTAGAAGGACGCAAAGAAATATATTTTTTGCAAAGGTTATAAAAGGGTCCGATAATTATGAAACTTCTCGGAACTTTTGTTTTTATGTCCTGTAATTTTATTATTAGAGTTGAATGTAGGTCTTCTATGTCACTCATTTTTAGCTTCCATAATTCTCCTCTTCGACATGCACCACTAATTGCGATAACCATTGCAACCTACGATAATAAATATTAACGTTTTATTGTCAAATATGTAAATTTTTCTCTTAACATTACCTTTGTTAACAGGTATATATTGTCCGGGGCTTCTTTTATAAATATATTTATTTCCTCGGATGTCAGAGTCTGTGCTTTCTTCGCGAAATATCCGTCAGACTTTCTCTTTAAAAAAGCTCGTTATTTTGCATACGTTGATATGTCAATTCCGTGATTAATATTAATAGTCGATTTTAGCATTGAATATATTGACCAGAGAGTAGAGGCTTTTCTTGATTTGGATAGTTCTTCAAAATATGCCAACATTATATTTTCAGAAACATTTTTAGTTTTGTATTTTTCCTTTCAATCCATAAACTGTTTGTATGCATTTTCATATTTTCCTCTTGAAGTTGAAGGTAGTAAATTCAATGACGATGAATTAACTTGTTCTCTTAGTTCTGGCGGAGTATTTTCAATTTCAGAACTGTCGCTATCCATTTTAGTTCAATCTCATTAAAAAATTACGGGACAAGAATATTTTACAAATATTTTATGCACCTTTCTGCACTTGTTGCACAATATACTATTTAATTGTCAACCACCTTCAAACAATAAGTTACGGTTATTTCTTTAATTTAAAAAGTTATTAATCACTGTTACCCAGTACATTCTTATGTACAGAATATATAAACTACATAACAGCTTATTATTGAGTCTTGCTCGAATTTTTCCAAATCATGAGCTACAGATGTTGTTCAAATTATTATCCACTGATCAGTATCTGAGGAAAACGAAATATAACAATCCATTTCAAAAACAGAACCTGAATAACTTAACTGAACCACCCGTTATATTTTTGTCCGTGTACAGACTACAAACAAGTTTATTGTGGCCCTTGCTTGATCAGGCGATAAAACAAAATTCATTATGAAGATATCGGCGTAGGAAAATTAAGGCAACTCTTACATACATTATTACTAACTAATGATATCAAACCGTTCGAGGTGGCAGCTGACGAAAGATTTTCTTCACCCCTACAAAACATGATAATTCGATACCCCCAACGAACAAAGCCGTAACTAAAATTACAGCTATTTTCAGTTATAGGTGTAGGCGTATTCATCTTAAAAAACTGTACTGACGATAAAAAGCCGTATCTCTAGACCAAGTAGTTACGAAGGAATCTACTTGAAAAAAGTTGTATTTCGACTAAACAAGAACTGAATATCTCGCATGTTTCTTTGATACAAGTTAAACCGCCACTGGACTTAGCTCCATCCCACTTACATTGCTATTTGTTGGTTTTGGAATAGGATCATACGGTCCAATGATGACAGATGGGAATTTACTGAAAACCACTGGTTCTTTTGGATATGGCACTTTTCTCATATTGCAATCATCCTTGTAATTAGATGCAACTCCCAAAATTTTGTCCGGATTTGTTATGGGGGAAACCAGTTGTACTTCTTTCAGCTGATACTCCTGCTTGGGATTCCGAATGATCCTGAAAATGTTATCTGATAATTCAAGAGAAACAAATTGGTCATTTCATATTTTATTATATGTATACGGAAAATCATGTAATGATAGTGAAGCAACGTGGGAACCAGAAGAACTGATTTTTTTGAGTTGATAGATACCATTCTCAGCAATAGATAGCAATAGATAGATAATTCCGATGTCTGGTGCTTGCTCCGGAGCGCCACGGCAAATAATGATAATAGCCGTACTCTACCCGCACATGCTATGCATTTGAATAAACTATACGAGTGTATATGAGGAAGTTTTTTTTCCATAAGGAATTTCCCATTCAGGCCTTGTCTCCGAAGCTACAATACTTCCAGAGGGCGTGCTGGATCATTTGCCCCAATGACCAGTTCCCACACCGTGAGGTTAATGACTATTGGGTCATGTACCCTGAGCAAGCGGAGTGGACCAAGGATGACGGCTTTTTGTATTCATCTGCCTAAGATTTCTGCCATATTACGGCAAGCCGGTACAATTTGTAGGTTCGGGAGCAGTGTGTCCATCATTTCACCAAGGATCCCCATTATCAGAAGCACAATTTCAATAGAATGGTTTAGGTGAAGCCTGCGTAGTTTGAAAAGTAGATCTCTATATTTAGTTCGTTTTCACCCCTCTTTTCGGACAATGTTCGTTTCGCCAGGCACCGAAAACTCAGTGTCGAAAATTGTCTTACCCTGATGGTCGCGGAGGACTCCATCAGGCGTATTGCCTTGTATTTGCCTGAGGTTGGTAAATGAGTAGTTCCAATAGATTCGGCACTTTTCATTCTCCACAGCGGACTCAATGAAACACCGTTGTCACAGTTTATAGCCTGGCTCACTTGGCGTCGGCACTTTGATCTTTTTGTGCACGTTTGTGCATTGCGCAACCTTCAATCTTATCCCTTGCGCATACAGGCGCTTGCAATTCATACAATGCTCAACATAAAAATGTTTACACTGCTGGAACTAAAAATAGATACATTAACAGCGGATGTTTTGACCGTGTTGAGGTCTGATTTTTTTATTGCAGATTATTGTTTATTAACATCATTAAGTTGATAAAATATATGCATCATGGGCTGACTATTAAAAAATTGCTGAAAATCTAAAAGTTTTGAGAAAGATAACGAATTATGTGACAAAAGCGTCAAATGGCAAAAAAAATGTCTAAAAACCACTAAGGTAAACGATTAAATTTCCACAAAACTTTATTAAATTCGCGACATGTTTCACTACACTGTAGTCTTATCAAGCGATAATGGTTTGAGTAAACTCAGTCTTCCTGAGTCCATTTCCGGAACGGCAAGCATATTAGTAGCAGCAACTTTGTTATTTCCCGGCAGTTTTGATGACCAGATTTGTCGGAGTTTATGCTGATATTTGCAACAGAGATACATTTTTACTGTGATTTCCTCTTGAGGCGTTGTTCTATTTCTTGGTGAGTCTATGAGCTAAACGTCCTCTCCGTATTCATCGTATCGTCCTCTTTTGATTTCGCACTGAGAAAAATCGGCCAAGTAAAATTTGTTGCAGACTTTTCTCCATTTCGGGTAGATGAAATTTTCAATGCGGAAAAAGTTTCCATCACTTCCGCCAGCAAAAACCATGTTTCTGAAGTAAGAGTTTTGTCCCAGCAATAATAACTGCTTGCGATTAGAATACGGTTTAATAAATCGATAATACTGAGACACAGACAACTAAGTGGGACAGAAACAATAATTGTTATTATTGAACCGATATATCTGAAATATAATATCTGCCATAACAGATCATTTTGCTTCGATAATCAACGGGAACAATTATTGCAGAATACAAAATATTGACCAGTATTGATCTGCTTTATAATTTCCATGCGTTCGGTCGCTTCCGTACGAGTTCAGCTGTGTCTCCAACCGTCACAACCCCTCACCACGCCATTTTTGGCCATATCATATTTACCAGTCGAGTACACATGTTCAGTGTGCATAATCAGTTGTATAGTGAGTTTTTCTTTTGTGAGTAAGAGTGTGGCATACTGTGTGCGATAATGGAGTACAAAAACCAGTTGAGGGATTGGGGCCTCCAAAAATATATTTCACTATTCGAGTCAGACCTGATAAGTTTTTCATTTTATTATATGAACACCTACCCTTTATTACATTACTATTAAAGATATTTTGATCTCATATTATCGCTCAGGGTAGGTGAGTTAAGTAAATTTTTGTTTTAATTTCAAATATACTAGAGTAGACTGACTTATGTATGAGAAATTGTTTAAGTTTCGTTTTAAAAATGATTTAATTCCATGGCATCTTATAGTAGTTTTCAATAAAGTTTAATTTATTTCATTGTTGATTTTAATTTGAACCATCCTCTGTCATTGTTGTTTTGTTTTTTCTTTCATTTCAGGTAATTTTAACTCCTCACTTGAATTTGGCATAAGGGAAATATCTTACAAATTGAAGTTTGCTCTATTTTCAATAAAGTATTTATTATCAAAAGTTTGATGATAATTGATTGATTTTCATCTCTCTGACGAACTAACTGAACCTAAAACTGGGTAGGAAAAAACTTACAGTCGAACGCCACCAAATATAATCTCTCTATTAAGTAATTACGAATGTAGATGTAGTCGGAAGACTTACATCAGCAGCAGGACATGTTTCGTAGGATTAATCCACTAGTTGCAGATAATGTCGTAATGATAATTGATTGAAACAATGTTTGATATGGATGTTGTTTTTTTGCCATATATTGATATTGCTCTTGTAACCCACCTTTTGCTGAAGATGAAAGATTAATCCTTCAAAACATGTACTGTTGCTGACGTAAGTCTTCCACATCTCTACAATGTGCTGATATGAGTCCTCTGACTAGATTTAATTCATACATAAGTAATTAACAAATATTATATTTTGTGGAGTTTGACCGTAAATTTTTCATCTATCCAGTTTCATCTCACCTGCACTGTATGTTATGGGAGCTCACTGTTCACTAACAGAACGTAGTTGCCCTTTGGTCACTATCTATCTGGATACTCATGAGACGATACATGCTCGATTACTAGAAATTATCAGGTAACTTATAGGGAAAAGGTTACAACTCACCATGAACTAATTATTAATTCAAGGCAAGCTAGTTACTAACTTACTGGGAGACAGCTGTTCACTTATGCTTGTTTCCAAACTAATTATAAGAAGATATTTAGTGATTCAATGATAAATAACTGGTGATTCGTCATAAGTAAACATTTAGCTATGGCAAAAAAACAACTTAATTGTGGGTGGTTTACCAACTAACTAGTGACTAGTGATTACAGTTGCTGAAACTAAATTGATAATGGCAAGTGATTCATTTTACCAACCTCGTTTCACTTGTGGCAGGTTAGCTAGAGAGCTGTCCCATATAGTATGTAAGTTTTTACTTGTCGTAAATAAATATTCGATTGATAATAATGATTACTTTTCTCCGTGCGAGTATTATTATCACTCATTCGAATCAAACAATTTAATCATCATCGAAAATAATGTAACTTCACTCCAGATCAAAATTTCTAGATATCTTTGTTTCCTGTACGACGCTTTTGAATTTGAAAATATGATGCTCCTAACTAGAATTTTTTGCAATGCACCAACTTTTTTGGGGGGGAATACAATTTTCTGACGTAGCAAGTCCTGGAAGTCTGCGAGTTCTAAAGAACAGTTTTTGGTAGTGTTGCGTACACTATTTTTTCCCACTACCACAAGTACCCACTTCCCGGGCGCTTTTTCTTTGAGAAAGTAGCATTTTTCCAGCCTAGTCCGGTAAGTACAGACTTACTGTAGATCTCTTCAACAAAATTAATTTTTGTTTCTTCGAACTATTTCACTCAGTTCATATACAGTGTCCTTAAAAGAGTTGACGTCATATGAAATAAACTTTAAATATTAATATATTTTTAAATTCGACCTGGGCGTTATATACTGTTTTAAAAAAGATTGAAGCAGTGACGTGCCTTTTGTTATCTGTCAAAAGTTAATTTTTTCAAAATAATTCCTTTAAAAATGCCTATTTCTTTTAATTTAAAAAAGTTTCGGCTAGAAACGCTTTTTCTATTCCGATTCTACATTTCTTTGTCAAATTTGAAGTTCTATTGCAACTTTTACTCTCTGAAATGTTTTCACATCCTATGAAATTTCAGATAAATTTGAATAATTCTAACTTCTACAAAACTGTTTTATGCCACTGAATTTCAATTACATATATCAAAACTTGTATTTTTTCAAGAATATGGAAAAACAGTTTGAAATTTCTATTGTTTGTTGCAGATTTGATGCATCTTTCGTAATAGCTGATTTTAATAATTTATTACTCGAATGAATGCGTACTAGTTTTAATTTTCTCATGCCCAAGTATAACCTTACGTATAGCAAGGTCAGCTCGTTATGGTTAGAACGGACTTAAAATTATTGTTCTAATACAAATTAAACTTTCATAGACAGGAAATACGTGTCTGTAAAAATGGTTGTTGCATTTAGAGAGATTTTAAATGATTCAGTGACCACAAAAAAACAATTTATGGTTTGTCACAAACGCCTACATATTTTATCTTTACATAATTTAAACAGAACTTCTCACCCTATTTCATTGATTTTGTGAAATGAAGTTTTGCATTTTCGAACAATAATAAAGATCTTGTCTTGTCCGCAATTCAAGGGTCATCAAGAACACATTTAAGGTTTTTGGTCATTTCATGTCAGTCCCTATCATTAAACATCAGTTTTCAAATAATACAAAACTTATCAATCAAAAAATTATCAAACTGCTTCACGTATCTAACCAATTTACTTTTATCTGGTGCGTATAAAATAATTATTGATAAATTTCATTGTTATTTGTTTCTCCGTTTAAGTTTTACCAACAAAGTTGTGCGGAAACTAACATGGATCTAAAGTGAGAAACCATACGGATTTTTCAGTTTAGAATTTCCTTCTTTTATTTTCATTTCAAATACTTTTGTGATATTTTTGGTTTGGCGTAGCAGAATTTCATTTTCTATTATATTCAATTATTGTTTCTATATATCGAGGCCAGCATCCAAATTCACTCTGCTTTTTAATGGTTTTCACGATGTTCTCTGAATACTTCAAAAAAACCTAAGGTTGAAAATCCTAGGAGGATTTTTTTCAGTTGCATTCTCCTGAAGATATTTTATCGACTTCGGTCCATTTATGTTTGAAAGAGAAATTGATACTTACTCTTGCATACGTTCTAACGCATCTTCATGATATAAAAAGTCCACCAACGATTTAGGGATACTCTGATCACTAGCATTGACATCTACCACTTTATCTCCACTCAAAACGCCTATTCTCACTTTGTTGTCGCTCGTTTTGAATTGAACTACTTTCATTTTGAATATATTCCTGGTCACACTTCTGCCTAATTTGAGCCACGCGCTCATTTAGAGAGCATGTAATGCGATGGTACTTGTTTCAAATATTTGTTTATTAATAAACGTTCTCTTAAATAAAACGATAAACTGTTATCACACCATTGCTAAACGATGTTTTTAAACGTGCCCTTGACTCTCGATATGAATCTCAGATAACTATTCGTATGTTGTGTAATTGCAATAAACAAGGTGGGCCACCTAGCCCCCAAAGAAAATAACAAAAACATTTTTCATTATTCAGTTATCTTCACGAACGCAGTGTTGCCATGTTATTGGAATATCAGTGAAAAATTTTGGGAAAACATAGATGAATAAAATTTCTGAAAAATCTTGACCAATGCCACTTGTTTCTCCGAAATAATTGGAAATACCATAGAAACTGGAAGCACTAAGACTATAGCTATGGATCATTTGGCGATGCTTAACAGAAGGATCACTAATATCGCAGACCAGTTTCGGAATTTTCTACCTCTTCAGTGCGGTTGTAAACACAAATAGAGCCTCGCCGTCACAACGTTCACAAATGCAACACTCGTGCGACAGCGATAATTTTTTATCGAAAAAGACCCTTACACTATTATATTATATTATATTATATTATATTATATTATATTATATTATATTATATTATATTATATTATATTATATTATATTATATTATATTATATTATATTATATTATATTATATTATATTATATTATATTATATTATATTATATTATATTATATTATATTATATTATATTATATTATATTATATTATATTATATTATATTATGTAAAAAGTGCTAAACAGTCCCTTTAGTATTTTGAATACGAGCGTAGCATATTATGCCAGGGTCGATAAATTTTGAGACCAAAAAAATTCAGAACAGTATTGTATCCGTTGGAAAAGTAAGACAATGTAAGAAAAATGAAAGGAAAAATAATTCACGGACGAATTGAGTTCTGGAAGTGGAAGGGGTGAGATTTCTAGGCAAAGTTGTAGGTATTAAAAAGATTCACAACTTTTTTTCTCGCACTTTTTTCACATAACCTCAAAATTTATGCGAACAATCCAAAAAACTTACTCTTTGGTTTTTGATTTTCATCACCCACAAAGAGAACATTTTTTTACGAAATTTGGTCCTTTTCATGTCCCAAACACACTTTAATTTTTTCGATTCAAAATATTAATTATTTTCCTTTATTTTGATTTAATATCGATAAAGCACCCTAATTAGTAATTTCAATAGAAAATTTGTCATAGTAATGTATATTTTTTCATACCATCAAAAAGTAGAGATTTAAATCAAAATAAGCAGAAACAAAAAATATTTTGAATCTAAAATGTACTGTGTATTCGAGACATAAAAAGGTAAGTTTTCACCAAATTTCGTAATTTTTTTTGTGCGATATAAAAATAAAAAACGTGAGTCGATTTTTTAGATTTTTCGCAAAAATTTTGAGATTATGTGAAAAAAGGGTAGATACAAAAGTTGTGAATCTTTCTATTAATTACAACTTTGCTCCTGATTTTTTTTCGAAAGGACTCGTAGTTTTTTCCTGAAATCGTGAAAAACCGTTTTCCACCCTTAAAATCTCACCCCCTTCCAATTTCCGACCTCAATTCGCCCGTAAATTATTCTTCCTGTATAATGATTAATAATGAATAATTACGGAATAACAAAAATTAAAGGTATTACAATATGAATGAAAAGTCAAACTACAGTATTCAAACTGAAAACTTTTGATTTATTTTTCTCTCATTCGCCCTTCTCAACCATTTGGATATGGAATTCTCAGTCTATTCTCTAGTAATTGATACCTATGATTATTCTGCAGAGATTGTTAGTGACTTTTCATATTCAAATTTACGTATCCATTTCTAAAATGAATCCGTACTGACGTGATATGTTGTTTCTAACATCTCCCGTCATTTTTACTCTTTAATGAAGATATATCAATAAGTCTTATTAAGATTCATTTGATAATGAAATAATGATTCAAATATTCGTAAAGTGATGGATGTACAGATGTGGTCTAGTATTCTACATTCGGTGTACATCCAAAAACATACGATTAACGGCTTTTCGAATTGACCACGTGCTGTTCATTCAATATACGTACATATCTTGTCCAGTATTCTACATTTGGTCATTTGGTGTTCATCCAAAAACGTACAAGCAAAGACATTTCAAATTGAATAGGTTCTTCTCGTACAATGTACTTACAATTAAGAACGTACAGACGTAGTTATGTAATATACATTAATAATAATAATAATACTCCCTCATAAACACTCATATAATGTTCCCAAAGGCATAGCCTGTGTGGGTAGAGGACGGCTATTATTATTATTTGCCTTGGCGCTCCGGGGCTACTTACTGATTTTTGGAGGCGTATTCACTTTTCAGCTGCAGGAAAACCCGGAAAACGTACAGCACCACCCCGGGTGGTCGGTGCGAACTCCAAGCAAGCACGTCGCAAGACGTCGGGATTGGCATCTAGACAACTCACATTGTCTATCAACTCCTATGAAATTGAAAAAAAAATCTCGTTTTCCAGGATTCGAACCTGGTCAAATGCAAGCGGAAGTACATATGTAAACGTACAATTATTGAAGTTCCTCATTGATCCAATTTTGTTCATACAGGAACAGAAAATAATGAAAGTACATATGAAGTGCTCGGTAGCGAGGCGGTTAGATGCCGACCTTCTAAACTTCCGCTACTAAAAATCAGTTAGTCGCCCCGGAGCACCGCGGGGAATAATAATAATAGCCAATGACATATTACGGCTAGACCCCGTTATTTACATTTCAAGCTGCAGTCAAGACGTCACAATCTAAGCACAATATTTATTGCTGTTTGTTTCGCGGAACATAGTTGCGATATTAACCATATAAGGCTTGTATGTAAGTAGATAATTGAGTAGAAACTCAGCTTTGCCAACTTTTGGGTTGACTAACCGCGAAACAAGCTGTAATAAACATTGTGCTTAGAATGTGACCGCAAATCGAAATGTTTATAACGTGGTCTAGCCGTAATATGTCATTGGGTACAATATAAGAGTGTTTATTAGGGAGTATTATTATTTATTATTATTTAGTACCCTTATTCAACATTCTATGAATATACCTACATCAAAATTCATATCGTCGGCTTAGTGTGTTAACCTCCTAACTCCATTTGAGAAAATATTTCCAGGAGAACGAAAAATCTGCGAATAAAATTCAATACTAAAGAGAATAGAATGGTTTTAGGCATCAATAAGAATCAGTGAATATCCGTTTACTAATATCTTAGCTGATTTTCACAGCCAATGAAGATTTACTCTCTTTTTCATGGTATATATAATAATTAATGATTTTTCATAAATTGGGATAGCAGGTCAACACACTGAGCCGACGATATATTTCATGGACGTCTGAGGTTTATTCAGTGCCGTTTGTTCAATGGACGTACATATACAAATAATAAGTAACGTTCGAATTAATGGCCAATTATTTTACCATTAATATACATTATTGTACATCCACAATCGTTTTCTAATTGACGTTTTATGTTGGTCTAATATTTAACATCATTCATGAGACATACCATACGAGATCTACAGTCTACAGTATGTCTGTTGGACATTCATCTATATCGAATCCGCGGACGATTAATCTTGGACCAAAAACGGACACATATTGGACTTCATGTGCTATATAGAAAACCAGTCTCTCAGGCAGGTATTCATGACTCATTGAACCACAATAATCATACAGTTACTATAGTTTTCAAGAAATAGAAACACTACGTCAATTTCACTCGACGAGCGTTTCATCACCAGTGTTTTAATACTTTTCACAGACAGAGGTTTTGTTTTTTATCGTTATTATCTTTTACACTGTCATAGGCGCGCTTTCAATCGAAAATTTTCAACTTCTCGATGGAATGAGTCACTTAAAAGACTGGGAATTCATAATTTCTCTACCAAACGTTTTTCATCGGCACATTAGATTTGAGATTTTTTCGAATGAATCCAGTCAGTTCCTTTACAATTTCTATTTCAATCTGAAATGTATTCTTCGCTAGAAATACTTCAACTGGAAACCTAATCCCGAACTGATCGAACAAGTTTCCTTTTTGTCTAGTTCCTTTTCACAATCTTTGCATGTTGCTATTTTTCCTATTTATCATTTTCAATTAATTTTTTCCAGGCTCAAGGGATTTCTAAGTTTAGACGTAGACGTGTCTCATATGGAAATAAATCAGTGTGAGGTCGAGGGTAATAAACGTGTCGACAATGAAATTTCAATATTTCATGGATCTCACAAATGCCACAATTCTACAACAGAGGTAAGAATTTTTTATATCAAATCATTAACCATTATTATTTATTTGGGGGATAGGTTTAAATATCGAATATTACATCAATTTCTGATTGATTATTTTTTTTCACATGTCAAATTTTGACGTTTCTGGAATTTCAACCAATAGCAGCGGATTAATTTGACCAAACATTTGGTTCTATACTGCCTGGTCCTCGATAAAACGTTGTTTACCTTTGAACTCGGTCAAAACTAAAGTCTCAAAGGACTCGTGATTTTATCAATCGGTTTGTTTTCATATTTTTGCAAAATAAAGAGATTTCGTGGAAAAAAAATATCAATAAAATTTTAAGGACTCGTGGTATCAGTGGTATTAGAGGTAGTGGATTTTTTTAAGATCTATGACCTTGAATATATCTGCGCGTCGCTTACAGACAACAACTTATTGAAATGGAAACCGAAAACATTTACTCAACTATTTCACTATAATAGCCTAGCCTAGCCTAGCCAATAACAGCCTACGTTCAGTAGACGACTGCCGAAACGTAAATTTGTTCTCTGCGACGGTATAAGTCATTGCTCATCTCAGTCATTTTGACAGCGATGAAAAAGGTGCTTACATTTTTAACAAGATAAACCAGGTCCTGTAGAACGAATCCCATTCAATGATGATTTCTGAGACAGCGATTGACAATGTGCATCCTTTTTTATCAACGGTAAATGCACAAGAGCTTTTTTATCGGATAAATTTAGTTTCTCAATACAATAATTCTGCCAATCGGTAATTTTAGAAAAATACTGACATGAAAAAACTGCGAGACCGTAGGACGAGCAATTTTGTCTAACATTAGTAAAACTACTGATGTAAAAATTGGAGTTGGAAGAAAATTTATCCAATAAATAAATAACTTAATTGAAACGAGTTATTGAAGGAGTAGTTATCTTTGACTTAACCAAAAGCAATCTGACAAAGTCATTACTCAACAATAAGTTACTTTGAAAAACCATAGAAGAAAATTGTAATTTAGCAACAAACTTCTCGATGCAGAAAGTCGCATTTGGTATAATTAAATAAAATATACCGTCAATCTATGTTTTCAAATATTCACCGAATCATTTTGACATTGAAATAAATGGGGGTTTCCTTTTATATGTGAAGCCTTTTTAACGATTTTTTCTTAGAATCTGTTTTGGCGTTGATCAATGGAACAAATTCAACAACAGAGGAAAATAATGAAATAAACTTTTTCTCTATCCATTCCAGGGAGCTGAGCTTTCTGACATACTTAGTCTATTTCGTAAAAGAACTCCAGTGGCATAGACAAATTACTGGTTAGGGTTTGTAGAGACTTGAACGATGCATCAAATATAATAGCACCACTCACTCATTTAGTAAAGGTATCGTTTGTGGAAAGTGTATTTCCAACGTGCCTAAAACAAACAGTATGCAAATTAAAAGTACTTGACCTCCAATTATTGCATTGCTTAGTTATCTTCATTTTCTAAAATATACGAGAAGTCCTGTTAATCTTGACTTATGTCGTTCTGTAGACATTAAAATATCATTTCGAAAACACAGTATGGATTCGTTGTATCAACAACTCAAATGCCATTCGTTATCCAAATGGTGAAAAAGTTTCAGGCATTTTTTTACCTGACATGAGCATTCACAATCATCCATTAGCTGCTTTCGAATAAACTTCATAATCTTAGGGTTCGTGGCACAATTCTGGAATGGATTGAAACTCATATAAGTGCGAGAACTCAAACTCAAACAAAATAAGTTCCTAAATGAAAATTGACTATAAATGATACAACCATTCGCCCATCTTCTTATATAATAGGATTGCAAAACTTCTTGCAATGAAGATGGATCTTTCTCATTTTGTTGAGTGGAAGAATAGCTCTGCTGAATTCCGCCAAGAGAAATGAAGTTCATTTAATATTATTATCATTCTTTCCACCATACCAGATAGCACTAAACTGGAAATATAGGTTTTCGCCAAAACCCTCGCTGCTTCATTGGTTCATATCTAAACTCGAAAACTATACTTAATCCCCTTTGATTTAACGCACTAGTTTAAATTTAACGTGAAACCCTCATTCACGATCATCATCGAAACTTGATTATAGTCAGGAAACTAAGATCGCCTTGGTGGTCGTGATGGTAGAGTGCTCGCCTCTCAACCAGAGGGGCGTGGGTTCGATTTCCAGCATGGTTACTAGTCTCGTGCATGGCACCACACGTTAAAAGGTGAGGGCTACGTCTTTCCTCGCTCACACAAGTCATTCAAAGACTTCTGAGGGTTGTGCTTGTAAGGGTGCAGCCGGTTGACGGAAATAACAACGATCACAATAGTCGTGTTCTCCTTAAACAACTGTCAAAGGATCGTGTCAAAAACGAATTTTATCAATTTAGTGCCATCTGGTATGAGGAAAATGGTGAAATTTTATCATCATCATCGAAATACAAATGTTTCACTGTCAAGCTATTTACATAGAAGCGAAAAAATTAATCTGACTCTAAAAAAAATTGATATTTTCAATTACCTTAAATTTTCACTTACACAACCTTTTCAAGCGAATTTTTGCACTATCTTGCCATCTTACCCCACTTTTTGCCACTTCTTACCAGTGATCACGTGACATGTGTAAAAATTTGGTAGAATTCTGTTAACTAATAGCGACAAGCTATCAACAATATTTTTTTTCGGAACTTACTCAGTTTGGCCTTCTGAACAAAAAATACAAATGAAATTTTTGGCGGTCTCGACTAATTTCAGAGATATGGGCCTATTTTTGAGTGATGACTGACATTTTTTAGATAGGACACATTTCTACCGCGGAAAAACACTCAAAATTTTTCCTTCTCTAAAGTAACACAATGTATAGACCCTAACTCACCCGTTTCACACAATTTTTTTATCAGAATGGCATTGTTCATCTAAAAATTCAATCTTATTTTCAAAACATCAACACAACAAACACATTTATGAAAAATGTTTAGTGAATTTATTTTTGTCAAGTTGGTAACTTTGAACTTTGCATATTTGCACAGCCAACTTTTCCAGGCATTTAATTTCAACATGAATAGGAAATTATTCATTCTAGAAACCAACTTGACATGAATAAAATTCACTAACCATTTTACCTAGATTTGTTGGTTATGTGATCATAAAAGAAGTTTTTTTCCTAAAAAATAGCGTTTTCAATAAAGAAAGAGTGTGAAACAGGTCAATTAGGGTGTGTTCCTTGTGTTAGTTTAAAGAAGGAAGAATTTTGAGTATTTTTCCGCGGTAGAAATGTGTCTTAATAAATGTTAGTCATCACTCAAAAATAGGCCCATATCTCCGAAATTAGTTGAGACCGCCAGAACTTTCATTTGGATTTTTTGTTCAGAAGGACAAACTACGTAAGTTCCAAAAATTTCATTGATAGCTTATGGCTTTAAGTTAACGGAATTTGACTAAAAATTTATTATCAGATTGTTGAACACTCACAATCGATCACCCAGAATTTGTTCTCAATGCTCTGATAATGGACATGTTTTCCATGTGTTACATACTTTTTAGAACTGTATATACAAATGAAAAGTTAGAGAACATATTTCCTAAAGCCACCAATCATCCTGTATGCCACCACTCTCAAAATTGAATTTGATATTTCAGTGCATTTATCGACATACATTGAACGATGTTTCTTGGACCAGAGGACAATATCAGTGTTCTTGTAGAGCGGGATTCTATTCCCAATATCACAATGGTGTTTTCAATGGATCATTGGTGGAAGGTGAGTTCACCCACTACAATAATTCCTTTCATTCAACATATCTACAATCAGGAAAGATAACACTAGCAGACAGCAGGAAAATACAACACATAAAATCACTTTTCGATATAAAAATATATATTTTTTATATCACATGAAAACACTATCAATTATTGAAATAATTAATACATTTTTCTACGTTCAAGCCTCACACAATGGAAGATTCATATAAAAAGTTTTAAAATTTGCGATTTAGGATATCACTTTTAGAAATGACACAGTATGCAAAACAGAATTAAAAAATAAACCTTGAATTCTTCCGACAAGATTGTTTGTGTGGCGTGATCAGAATAATAATGGCAATGACAGATTCGTGCTAAACGGTAATCTAAAATTATAAAAATTCATTCTCATATCATGAAACATCCATTGACCATTGTGTTTCATGCAAAAAAAACTTTATTGAACTATATTTTGTGAAACAACTGGTTCTTTATTGCACTCATCTGTCATTCCAGTACAGCATTCTGTGATCATGACAAACAAAAAAATTCAAATCGACGCCATATTTAGTCCATTATCTGTGAGAATGTATTTCGTCGAAACAATTGCATATTTTATGTTATTTTCAATCATATTCATTGCATACTTGATTACGAAATTACTAGAAAACGCATTTCATTGAAAATAATGTAAATGTAATGAATTTCAACAAATTTGTTTATATCAATTGTTGCCTAACTAGTTGATAATGAACACAAACGTGTATCATGGCTTAATATTCAGCCATTAAAAATTAGGTTTCATTTAAACATCAGTTCCTAACTTTCTCAATGCAAATCGATAGTATATTTTGCGATTAAATTACTATTTTCCAACACTTATGCCAAATTAATTTTTTTTTGTTTTTGCATGAACATAGAAAATATATATTATATGCAACTCGTGTTGGACTTTTTAACGTCGCATGCAATAAACACTTAATTTTTGCACTCGTTGCATAAATAGTATTTCTACCATATTCGATATACTCAGTCAGTCGGCTTAGAAAATTACAATATAACATGTCAAAGGCACTTACAGTTCAAGATGTTATTACCATGAAAATATCTTAGACACTTTAGTATAGGGTGTAACATAAGTACGTTAAAATATTTAAATTACTTATTCCTGAGACAATTTCTAGAAAAACGAAATTTGCCACCCTCCGATCAAATAACACAACAAGGAGTAACTTGCCGCTAACGCCTTCAAATTTGTTTGCAAGGAACATCTTCCCTCACCGGCAGTATCGTGCGTTGTGCACAGAAATATTGAGGTTTAATAAAATAGAAATAATGAAAACCCAATATGGAATGGAAACCTGAAAGTATGATGGAAGAATCTCCACATGATTTTTAGAACAACCGATTTTTTTTTTTTTTATTTCATTAATTTTACTCTTTTCCAATTCGGTTTCCCTTTCTCGATAGTTACGATACTAGTAGCTTACATATGAAATAACATATTTTGATTTCCAGCTCCAAATGATCTTTTACACTTTTCACAATGCTTCACCATTCCTTAATTATAAAAACTAACGATAGTTTTACACAAATCAACTCAGAATTTGCCCTTTATTCATGAAAAAACACTCCAATAAGCCAGATACGAAGACAAACAGAAATTTTTTGTTGTTGCTCTGTCAAATATCGAATTCAGAGTTGCCGTATATCGACAACGAAGAATCTCCGTTCGGCGATCGAAATACTATTGTTTTAACATGCTCCCAACAAGCAGCAATGAACGTTTCAATTGCTTTCTTATTGTTATATATTTCATCCAAGACAGTATTTTTGGGTTTTCGTTTCCATGAAAATACCCGACGGTAATCCAAATCTAGCTAACATGCTTATTGTATCCTTAAAAAATTGGCAACAATGTCATGATTTGAGGGATAACATTATGAAAAGATGTTACCTTCAGTACTAATTGAGTATTACTCATCTAGGTTGTGTTACTTGATCGGAGTTGCTACCCGAGGTATTTTTGAGGAAATCATAATTTCGTATTCATTTTCGTGTGGTCGGTGGATCAGCGGTCTAATGCACAGGCCGTTCGAAACTCCAGCATAGCGATAGTCGGTTCGAATCCGATGTAGGTACGAGAATTTTTCTCAACTACTTTATATCGGATCGATAGGCGGCCGCATGCCTTGTTGAAAGGCAAGTGTATTGTGAGTTGTCTAGATGCCAATCTCGTCTAGTGCTAGCTTGGAGTGCACACCGACCACCCGAGGTGGTGCTGTAGTTTTTTCGGGTTTTCCTATAGCTGAAAAGTAAATACATCACCTAAAAACATCAGTAAGTCGCCCCGGAGCGCCACGGCAAATAATAATAATAGCCGTCCTCTACCCGAACAGGCTATGGTTTTGGGTACACTCAACGAGTGTTTATGAGGGAGTATTATTATTATGTAGCGCCTAGAGGGCGCTGCATACGCTGTAATTATTCATATAAAATAACTGCAGTTGCAAAAAACTTACGACGATAACCAACCATGTTAATTTATATATCTAAAACGAATAATTTTTCGATAAGCGTTTTATAGAAAAAAAGTTGTTTATTTTGACGAGATCTTCCATATACTGTTTTTGTAATGTTCTCAGCAACTTCACTCAGTGCCCTAGGAGCTAAGTAACGTTCATCGATAGAGAAAATTGAAAATTTTTCGAATACGATCACCTCCATCATTATGGGGAAGTGTACTTTTTTACTTGAAAAGGGTTCGGAATTAAGGTTTTTTCATGGAAAGAGTCAAATAATGACTGGGCGCTGCATAAAAATTAATACGAAATTATTTTTTCCCACCTCAAAAAAAAACACGGGTACAAAATTTCATGCAAACTAATTTTTTGCAAATATTATTTATGAAAAAAGAAAAATAATCCATTTCAACAACTGTTCTTATGTTACACCCTGTATATTAGGAAAACCATGTGCATCACATAGTGAACCGGGTGGCAAGGACATTTGGTACATATTTTTTTCTATTATTGATTTGAATCTGGGATAGGACTTTCTGTTTCACCACTGACATCAACTTTTCAATTTCAAATGAAATAGGCCCAATCTTCCTTATTACTTCAATTGCTATTATTGCAGCTGCTATCATTGATTGTATAATGTCACGATTTGAAAAACAAAATATCTGACGTGATCAAGAATGCCTAATAAAAAAGGTACCCGTTGGTCAATTAGGCATTGTTTCTGTTTGAACAAATTTTCGAAAGAGGGTTTCTTTGTCATTTCGAACGAAAAAAATTGGTTCTTATCAATTTAGGAAAAATTTTTGTGCACAATTATTTGAACAACTTTTCAGTTGCTCCAAATTGATGCCCCAATTCAATTGTACCAGAAGATAGTTATTACACATTAAACGCACATGGCATCACACGTTGATATAAGAGGTCCTCGCACAAGTCTTTCAAACTTCTGAGGGTTTCTCATAAGGGTGCAGCAAGTGGACGGAAAGATTAAATTTAAGAAAAGAAATTCTACTCAATTTCCATTTTGAATTATTGGATCGATTTCTCAATTGCAATGCCTATACTGAAATAATGTCAAATTTGATCTTTCGAAAATTTTATACTCATAGCATTTCTATAGTAATTCAAATTATTTCGTGACGTTTCCCCATTATTGGATTGATAGAGAGTTTTATGATTAGCACTTTTCAGCAAGAAACATTATGATCATAATTATATTATCTTCTGGAATATTGTCTACTATTACATCCATATTAGTTTCACTGAAATCGACTCTACAATTTCAGTTTGCTCACTTTTTCGTCAAACGTCTCTTCTACTCTAAGGTTAATCGTGTATTTATTAATTTGGTCCTAATAACGATTTCTGTACATCACAAACTTTATCTTTCCATATAGCCCTGATATCAAAAAAGGAAAGTACCTACCTATTAAAAAAAATCAAAATCCATCATTCTATCGAATGATAAACTGCTGTCATAATAATCGACGTCGTTCATTATCTTATAAATGTGACTGCTTTTAATCATGATTCGAAAGTTCGTCAAAGTTGCTATGAAACAAATTAACTTCCTATGGGAGTATTCACGGCATTTCTAATCATTACAAAATAATTTCATTATAATTTCCAGATCCCCATTATTATTCCGGTAGAGAGAAATTACTTTCGAATTATTCCTATCAGCTCCTCTCGAATTCAAAATCCACACAAAGTCACTGTAATAAGCAATTAAAATTCAGTCTGGTGTGATAACATAACATTATTAAGAGTTGGAAGTTCCAAGTGTAAGTAAATTACCGACAGAATTTGAAAATTAATGAGATATTCCTGAACGTTGTAAAGTCGCAGTCATTCTAGAGAAATTGTTTGTTTTTAAGTGGACTGTAATAATAATACTCAAATAAATACTCCGATAAAATCTCGAGAAAGTCTTCATTCCGGGGAACATTTCAATTATAATTATATGTACTGGTTGGATTTTATAGGGCGCCAAGAAACCACTCATCAAGTCGTAGAATTAACGTTTTTCCCCTCTATATAAATTTGAAATGAGATGCAAATGTATTGCTAGTTCCTAAAGAACCAATCGTGTTTTATTCCTATTTTGTTGACCGACTTGTGAATTACCTATCATCACAAATCGTGAACAAAACCGTCTAGTATAATCAGTGGCGCACCCAGGGGGGGGACACGGGGACACAGCCCCCCCTCCCGAACTCCTACAGACAAACCACTATTTCTCTCACAGTTTTTAAGCGAATTTAAAATAAATAGCATTCTATTGCTATACTGAAATACACATAACCTTGACCAGAAAAAAATTCACCTGCGGCGCAATTTTACATCCGATTTCCCCCCCAAAATATCATTCTGGGTGCGCCACTGCGTATATTCTGAAACGTTGTAAATGTTTCATTTCGTTCATAACCTTACCATACTCTTCATTTCAGTGGCGTGGTCGGAACTTATGGAAAATAAGAGTAATTCGTGGAATAGGATTTTCCAATGCAAGAAGTGCGCACCTGGTTGCCATTTCTGTACTGATCTCTCACCGTGTTTGGCTACATATCAATGGCCCTTCAGGTAAATCTTCAAGAACTTCAAAACCGTTTTCTGAATCAAAGTATTATTTTCCAGGATTGCCTTATTGACGTTTTCAATTATATGTGTTATCTGGACCATAGCACTAAATGTATATATGTTCAAACATAGGAAGCTGAAGGTCTTCAAAGTAGCAAGTCCGATATTTCTCAGCATTACTCTCTTTGGCTGTGCAACAATGTATTTAGAGGTGACGATTTGATTTGAACATAAATCACCATCGTTTGAATGTCACTGTGTTAGTCTTTTATTAAGTCATATAAATCTGATCTAGCACCGATTGCCCCAGTAATTGAAAATCACTGGACCTAAATTTTGCACGAAAGAGTTAGTAGTAGGTGACATGCAAGCGGTGAGATATTCTAGCTATGATTTCAATAATTGTTATTTTTCCAGATGGCTGCTATCTTTCCGATTCTGGATCAATATTCATGTATAGCTACAAAGTGGTCCAGGCATTTGGGATTTTGTGTTACTTATACAGCATTATTGATGAAAACATGGAGGTAATATTCAGTTGATAACTGTATTGTCAATGTAGTAGAGATATCTACCGATGGAAAACATATTCAACTCCATGTTCATAACAAAGCTTATCACGATGCAGATTACTTCTCTTATATAGAACACAGGGCGAGATATTGGTAAACAGTTCTGATAAAAATCAGAAACAGATACTTTTACTGAATATTTTTTGCTGAACAATTAATAAAATTAAACCCAGCGTTCATTTCATCAAAGTTGTCACTGGTATGCACTGGAAGGATGATGCATTACTGAAGATCGATTGCCTTACCTATACCGCCTTCTGTATAGATAAACAAATTTTTGGAACAGCTTATTAACAGAAGAGGATGAACTATTTGGAAAACTGTCTGTAGATTCCTATAATATATCGTTGGATCGAAAGGCTCCAAGAATTTGATTTCGAGGTTGAAAATCGAGCGGGGACGAGCCATAAGAATGCAAAAACCATGATCAGATGACTGCTCAAATTGCCGACGAGCAGAGGGGAAGAAGTCGACACTTTGTAGAACCACGGCAGTGGATGATAATTGGAACAACAACATTCAGAAAGACCAAAAAAAAACAGATCTTGGTTTAATTATCGGAAATAGCAAATTATTCGCCAGCCGTTGAATCTTACTGGGCCCAATGGAACTCCCTCACCCTAGACAATGGAGTCCTGAAGCATGTATTGGAGTCCAAGATGGTGGGGAAGAAAGCGTCAGTACCTAGGAGAAGAAGTGCTCCGAGAAATTCACCAGAAACTCATGCAACAGATTTACTGGGCCAATTGCCAAGTTGACGTCAAGCACTGGTGGACCTCGAACACGACCTAAGACCACAATGCGTCCGTATAACGTGAGCAGCCCATTTGAAAAAATCACAATAGGCATCGCTAGTCCGTTTCCACAGTCTGACCACGGAAATAAATGCATGCTCTGTCCAACCAAGAAGCCATTACCATCGACACCGACGTCTTGGTAAAGGCAAAGGCAGAAATTTTGAGTCCAACCTATTGCAATAAACGTGTCAGATGCTGAACATCCAGAAGACAAGAACCATGGTTCTACATCCACAGCCGGTTTGAATGGTGAAGAGAAATAATAAGACGATAAACCGTCACCTATCCAAGGTAGTCTCTGACCTCCAAAAATATTGGGACCATTACCTTCATTTGTTCCTGATTGCCTGTTATTCCACAGTATACGAGTCAACTGGCCTAACTTTTGCTATTATCATTATTGGCTGACAGATGTCACTTCCCTATGACCTGAAGTTTGGGACGCCACCAGGATAAAATACTGTGGGAGAGGACTACGTCCACAAATTGCGGCAGAGAATGGATGACCCTCGAAAGAGTCCGTTCGAACACTCAGAGTGCCAGCGACAGAATGAATGAGACCTATGACATCAAGGCCAATCCCAAAGGATTTCAGGTTGGTGACCTGGTTTGGATGTACAACCCCAAACAGCGTCATGGACTATCACCAAAGTTGTGGAACTAGTGGAAAGGTCCGTACAAGTTCATGAAGACGAGAACATCCTCGTTTACCGAATTTATAAGCCAAACCGAGTAAAACCTAGGATCGTTCATTTCAATAGGCTGGAAACCACAATCAAGTTCGCACCCTCAGACCACGCACTAACTCACTGTGTGGCAAAAAGTTTTCAAATGTCCAGATGCATCCCTGTGGTATTTTCAAGAAGTTTGGTCGACTCCAAGAAATACGGGATCAGAACCCAAAAGGGGTATTACAGTTGAAGAAGGGCAAGAGATCTGGTCACAGATGAACCGTCCTATGAGGATGGAAAGCCTAACCGGATTAAGAGATACGATACTGAACCACAATCTTGTGGATTTGGCAATCCCAAAATTGTCTTGTGGAATTGATGAGCTGGATTGGAGGTTATTAGAAGTATGTTGGAGACGATATTCAGATCCAGCGGCGTCAAAAATTTGGTGTACTATAACCATCTTCGACCCAACATGAAGACCGTGGAATGTTACTTTCAACAAACTTCAAGGTGCCAATATGAAGAATCTTGCAGGTATCGACACACACTCCAAGGATGACATTTCGGAAGGAAATATCTCTGATGAGGGTATGAGGTAATGTAAAGTGTGGGAGCCGGACCTGTATAGTACACCTGACTATTTTGTTTGGATAATCAAACTCAGATCGTTATCGATGCATGCATGACTTATCATATCGAAGAAGAAATGAAAGCCATGTAAGAAACATCTCGACGAGTGACTGACTGTTCCGAACTATTCCAAACGGTAACCTCTCACATTTCTAGAATGATTCTATAGAAAACTACTACCGGTATGAAAGCGAGCCACTCGACATCAGATATGATATTAGTTGCAGATTTAGTTAGTTACAGTTCGCAATTTACAGACAGTTAAAGTATAGATAGAAATAGACAAAGCTGGCTCAGCGATAGTGATATTACTATACCTGTTCAAAATGAATTATAAGATATAGTTCTCGAGTTTCAAATAAATTAGCGAATTACAGTCAAGTGTATTTCCCATCACATTATTGTGAATAACTGCAAAGCAAATAGTAGACGAACAGTATCGAAGCATTTTGTAATTTAAATATACATTTCTTATATATAAAATTTGGGTTTGACTTTCCCGTTACTTCCATTGAGACTAGAAGGCAGCTACAGAAGATTTTCACAGATTCCTAAAAAACATTTTTTTTAATTTGTTTTTCCGATGCTACAAGAGAATGGTAGTCTACCACCCCAATGTTTTTACGTTCATAAATAACGAATGATGAAACATTTAAATATAAATTTTTGTGTACATACCTCATAACTCCAAGACTAAAGCATCGTAGAGTGTTAGGCTACACTTGAAAAAACTTGAAACAACGCAAAGAGGTATTGAAGTAACACAATTATTCACATGGTTCATCATTTTCATTCCCTTATTCGCTAAGAACTGAATGGTGGTACTGAAGGTTTTTCCGGGTTTTTCCTGCAGTTGAAATAGCAAATGCACCATCTATATTGTCAAGTCGCCCCGGAGGGTGTATAGTGGTGTACTTTATTATCATTAATTCAAGCTTTGTCTATAAGTTTTTCATAACTTCCGACAATATTCGACTATGAAGGCAACAACATTGGGGAGCCATATTCTAATATTGTTCACTTGTTATATCGGAACAACAAATTGAAAAAGGACCAAATTATAGAAATGATTACAGGACAATAACTGTGGCTGCCTCCCAGACTATAGCATAAGATTTTGCTTCAATTGTACGTTGTACAACCTTTGGATATCTTGCCTACTTCTGAAACTTATCATATAAAATGTTCCTACAAACTAGTAAGAAATAAATAGTAATCAAGCCTTCTTTTTCAGAGTGTCGTTAACTTATAGAGTCAAATCTGCTCACAAAGTGAAACTCACCGATAAGCAACTACTTCAATGGATGGTACCTATTCTCTTAGTCATGCTGATTTACTTGGGTACATGGACATTTTCGGATACCCCAAATGCGGAGGATATTGTCGATAATGAAAATTTAAGGTTCAAACAATGTGTCTATAATTGGTGGGATCACAGTTTGGCTATAGGTAAGATTGTATATATTTCACATTCAGCTGCACCGTTAATTAATAAAATTCTTTTTCCATCGGTTATCTTTTACGATCGTTTCGGAAAACGTTAAATTATGTTCAAAGTTTAGTAAATATAGAAAAGTCCTCAACGCCGTTGCCCAGGATCGGAAAAGTTCATACATCGAGTAGTTGGTAAATGTAAACAACCACATTAATAGAGGAACTCCGTAAATTTGGTTCATCAGAACTCAGGTCAGTCAAGATCGACTAGAGATTATCAAGAATATTTTTAGAAACGTTGAGAAAACGAAATTGAATACAAATGAATATATACACCAGAACAAAACTTAAACATACAATTTCTGTTGAAACTGTCACAAGTACAGAGCTGGTCCAATTCATAAGTAATTTGAATAATGTATATTCGAATGATATGGATGAAACTTCGATCAAATTGATGAATCTATCGCATTTCTTTCAAACAAACCTATTCTGCTAGCACAGTTTCCGGATGATCTAAAGGTGGGTAAATTAATTCCAAAATTTTAAAAGAAAGTATCAACTAGCCTATATAGTACTTCTCAGTCATCTTTCCAAACTAACCAAAAAGGCATTGCAAAAAGCATATACAATCAATGGAAGTTTCTACAGTATTCGCTATACAAAAAAGAAAAATAGGAGTCATCTCAATTGGGCTACAGAGATTCAAGTAAAATCGTTTTGGGAAAAAACAGAATACTTTTCTCTTAACGAGCATCTACTTATTCAAAATATCATGTTATATATGTATGCATAATTTTTATGAAACTAGAAATGCGAGAAAATCCCACCAAATGCCACCTGAGTAAATTTTAAAAGTCGCCACAAACTATTCGGGTCTTCAATAAACTCCCAGAAAATATAAAAAGCTCAATATCATATCAAGCATTCAGGAAAGTATTGGAATTTATTGAGATTCAAAAAATGTACATCAATAATTGTTACAAAACATTTATGTGATTCCACCCCAGGAAGCAGGAGATCCACCTAAGCAATCGATATGCTTGTGTCGTGGCGTTAATGGATCCCAGCGTGGACTAGATTAATAAATTACCTAAATAATTGGAAGTACAGATAATTGAAACTCATAGTATAAGGATGCAGAAGTAGATTGGAAGCGATTGAAAGAGAGTGATGGAAAGAGATAGAAAGAGAAGAGAAGGAGAAAGAGAGAGCACGAGACAGAGAGAGATAGAGAAAGAGATAGAAGAAGAGAGAAAGAGAGAGAAACGATTAAAAGAATATTTTATATGTTATCAAGCAAAATTCATGCAATAGGTAAATAGTTAAAGAGAGTACTATCATTTTCCACACAGGATTAACTAAGAAATGATTGTTCGTTGATTAAAATTCTTCACACTTATTGATCTCGTGTGTATTTACAGCGCATCAGAACAGCAACTGTGTATAAAAAATATATTTCTTTTATAAAAGTCTTACATTTCAGACATAGAATATTATTCACGAAGGAATCATATAATCTGAGGGAATTTAAGATAGACACATACATTAGGTACCTATCTCATTTAAATTGAAAAAAATGTATGGCAGCTCTCGGTATAACCGGAAGTAGAGATTCAAAGAAAATATTTCAGATAAATCCGGTATATCATAATAACTCAAGATTTCAAATATTTTAAAAAATTCCTGGAATTGGCCGAGATATCGAACGATCAAGCTCGTAGTGAATTACCCTGTATACTTATTATATATTCATGTTTTTAATAGTATGAAAAAAGCTGAAAAAATTTGGATTTCCAAGAGGTCAAGTTTTCTCATTAGCCTATATTATATTGCACCCTTTGCAGTTATTTTGTATTTATTTTCCATGACTACTTTTTTATTTGAGTATGGTAGTGCATTTCACAAGATTTTTGAGCCTGCTCCCTACGCAATATCCTAGAAGTCACAATTGGAGGTAAATTTTTTCCATTTTAACCTCTTTCGTATTCATCACAATTTCTGAGATGACAATAGTAACAGGAGATAAATGGAACGGAAAGTAGAAAAATATTCTAAGGACTTCGAAACTAAGTAATTGACACGTTTATTTTAATTCCTAATGTAAGCAATTTCGATTATAAAACCCGATGAAATTTTGAAAATATATGAATATAATGAGATCGAATAAGTATTCAAGATTCTAAATGTAACCTAGCAAAGTATTTCACAAAAGAATAAGGTGTAGAATACTACTATAAGATTTTTTTTCAGGTGAAGTGCTTTTCTTAGCCTGGGGCATTAGAGTATGCTATAACGTCAGAAATGCCGAATCATTATATAATGAAGCCCGATTGATAAGCTACGCGATTTACAATATTGCGATTGTTAACATCATGATGATCGCTTTTCAGTAAGTATTTCAATTATCTTAATATTAATTACTGACAATGGCCTTGAACCTAAAGAATGAGAATTTGTATTGTTCCAATTGAATGAAATCAGGACTAAGATTATTCTTCTCCTAATGGCACGGATTGGCGGTTTTTGAAGCTCCTACACGTATGCTTCTCAGTTTGTACCTTTTTTGCACGCACATATGGGCACCTGTGGAGGTTCCTCCAGACGTAGTTTTCGGGATCCCTTAAGAGGTTCCCTTGCTAACTTGTGTTTTGTATATACCTTCGGTTCCTCTGTATCCTTTGTCGCCTACGCACCCAACGTGGCACCTCAGAGGCTTCCTTGGGTTTTCCATGGTCAGCGCCCTCGGGACGGTTGGCTTTGGTTACCCTTATGAGTGGTTTTGAGAGTCCCTTGGATGGTTTTCTGCTGACTTTTATTTTGGACGTACGTTCGATTCCTGTAGTTCCATTTTTCCGGGTTCTTACCTCTGCATCCAATGTGACACCTCAGAGGCACCCTTGGAGTTTCTCTAGTCATCGTCCTCGGGACGATTGGCTTGGCTTCCCCCGACTGGGTTCCAGGGACCCCTGCTTCGGTAACCCTTATGGTTGAAGTATTTCATTTGCCTCTTACAACAGGCAGACCGTGTTCCACAGGGACCCATTCTAACACCAACACTGTTTCTCCTTCACATCAATGATTTTTAGGGAGCTACATTTACAATGCACAGCTTTGCGGATGATGATACCCTCCTTACCATTTTCTCTCCCAAAGCTCAAATGAAATGAAATTAAACCAGGAAAGAACAGGAGAAGGAAAAATTCTGAAATGGGGATCCGACAACGGTGGTATTCAATGCGAGCAAAATACAAGCATGTCTTTTGTCTAGAAATGCTGATCATACAGTCGCTACTTCGCTCCTTCTATGGCAATCTATGGCTGGACGTCCACTGAACGCAAATTCGCTCAAATAACGTTCGCACTGATTTTTGAGAATTTTAATTTCGCGCATCCACTACGAATGGATTTTAGCAAAAGTACGATCGTTTCAATCTTCAGTACTGATTTGTTCTCGTCGATGTTGAGGTGGAATTCTTTCAAAGATATTGTTGATCTTAAATTCAATTACTTGATTCCATCACTGCTATTATTGGTTTAAATAAATTTCAATGTGCATTTCAAAAACATACCAATACCCAAGCAGCAGTGAGTGACTTTATGAGTATTCATGAAACTTTAGATATGAGTAATCATGGTGCTGTAATATCATTGATCTGAAAAAAGTGTTCTATCAGACATCTTGAACAATTTGGGTATGAGGGGACATGCATTAAATATATTTCAAAAAATATTTCCATAATTGTATACAATATATATACTCATTGAAAAAATCTCAACATTTTTAGTTTCGCATTGTTTTGTTTTGGCACCAATTTTTCATTCAATTTATGAGAATAGCATTATGAATAACAACGTATTTGGTAAATATTTTCATTTTACAGATGAAACTGTACTCCATCACGTATCTAAAACCGTCCAAATTTTAAAAACAACATTGGAAAAGGAATTAAAACAATCGAAATAAATAAACTTGACTATTGATTCAGAAAAAAACTGTCTGTATGTTATTCAAACACTAGAATTGGAAACGAAACTATTACTGAAGTTGACAAACACAAAATAATCAAAATTTCTATTATTCTTCTGATAGAATAAGAAGAATAAATATAATTTCTAGAAAAAACATTCATTTTTTGATATATAACGCACAAATTATATCTCGAATAAAATATATGATAAAAGTATGGTCATGTTGCAGTCAAGAACAAGAAGCAATTATTCATAGAATGACGAATAAAGCTATGAAAGTAATATTTGGAAAACCTTGGGATACACTATTCTCGGAATTGTACAAAAGCACCAATAATATGACATATAACCAACTTATTGAATTCGAAAATGCTAAATTTGCAGAAAAATTCCAAATTACATAGTCATAATACTCAAATTTTGAAACATTTTCACTAGGATACTATTCATTCGAACAAACAAAAAGCGAATCCAGTTTTCAGCTCCATAGAAATATTCAATGAATTACCAGAAAAAATAAAAACTTCAAAAAACATAATTTCATTTTCCAAAAATTCAAAAGGACATTCACTATTGAAATGATTATCATAAAAATAAAACGAAACTTCATGAATTATATCCATAATTAGATAAGTTAATTTGAAATTGTCTACTTTATTTGATAATCATTCTCTCTTACACCAGAAAAAATGATAATAATTAAAGGTAAAAATCCAAATTATGATCAATTCCAAATGTGACGTCATATGAAACCTCGATACTCTGATTTCAGGAAGGAAAATTAGGTTGGATGTGAGACAAATCAGAGTACCGAGATTTGGAATATGACATCACATTTCGATTCCATGAAACATTCGTAATAATCGTAGTCCCACTGCTATTCGCCCAAATTCGCGGGTATACATGCCACTACTTTCGCAAATTTACTTCTAGTAGACGTTCAGCTTATCACTTTGCGCTCTAAAAACATAACTAATTCCACACACATACTGACTTTATGTATGCTCTGCTTAGTATTTTAATTGTTGCTATAATGAGATAAAAACTCACAAACTCTCTCAAAAAATACTGTTTTCTCTCATGCCGGCTTTTTTCAGTTTATTCATTTTTCCTCGAGCTGGTCCGGACATCAAATATTTGCTGGGATTCATCCGAACGCAACTATCAACAAGTACAACTATAGCTCTTGTGTTCGGACCAAAAGTGAGAATTAACTGTATTCTTTACTTTAGCTGACAGATTACTGAACGATTGGTTTCTGATGAATCATTTTTCCACTTTGTGTTTAAGGTCATACGAGTTTTGAAAGGACAGGGCGATCAATGGGATAACAGAGCCAGATCTCGAGGAGTTACCGCTTCCTTTTCATTAAATGGAATTGGTTTGGTACCCGAGGAACCACCAGATTTATATCAAGAGAACGAGGAGTTGAAGGTGAGCAAAAAGCGATACCACCAGGTAGGCCGGAGTAGCACTCAAATTATAAAAAAGAACAATCTTCTTTTATTTTTTAGTTTATTTATCAAACCTGAACAACGAATACATCAATTTGAATAATTTACATCTTTTATTACACTTGATGGTACAAAGAATTATCCATACTTACCATGTGCAACGTCAATTAGAAAATCAAGCAAAAATAAGGTTTTATTCTGGTTCATAGTAGGTGTCATCTGCAGTATTAGACTTCGGGAAACAATTACAACACTTCGTTCAGAAATTAACAGAATTGATAATTTCGATGGATTCACCATCATTTTGTGAGTAACTAGCCAGTTGGACAAAATTTTAAAATAAGGTTATGCATCAACGTTGGATAAAGTTTTGAATAAAAATCAATTTTTATTTCATCAGACACTCTATTTCATTTTTGTTAATTGAGAAAAAAATTGTTGACGTTTTCACTTTGTATCGTTAAAATAAATATCTTTTAAATCACATATTGAGTTGTATAAGTACTACATCGTTCGGTATACTACAAAATCCCTCATGGTCCTTCGATCCGAGATCTGAAAATCATACAAGAAGTGTATAACGTCAAACATTGTCAAATTAAACGGACACAAACATCAAGGACTGGGGAATCAGGAAAGAAAAGCGAAGAAACACATCGACATCGTGAGCAGGTTAATCAGTGAGTCTGTTCCTTTTATTCATTATCCTCTCCTTTTCCTTACCGATTGTTCATTGTCGTTTCTGTTTGAACAGGTCTATTTATAATATCGTCATTTTGCATCTACGTAAAAGAATTACTCGATTGACTATCTTTTTACATTTTGTCAAAAATTGAACAAAAATCATGGCTGAAAAACGGCAGCTCACCATAAAGCGCGGTCAAGTGAAAGCAACTTTGACAAGATTCATGACATTCGTTGACAAATTTGCATTGGAAGATACCGTGGACAATATCATTCAATTAGAAACGCGATTCCAACAAAATCATTGACTACTGGAACAGTTCAATAACGTTCAAGATCAAATAGAAATTATTGATGAGACTGAAATTAATACAGATGAAGCGAAGAATTTGAAAATCGTTATTACAATGTTATGCATAAAGCAAAAATACTCATCAATAATTTTTATGATGATAAACGAGCAGTAAGTGGAATCGAAGCTTCTTGCGACTCTGGCAGTGTCATAGCTGAATCAAATATCAATAACGCAAACAAGATTCAATCCTCAAACGTCAGGTTTCCAGATTTAGAATTACCAAAATTTCGGAAAATACGAAAAATGTAGTCAATTTCGAGATATGTTTTTGTCTCTCGTACATAACAACGAATCACTAGAAAATATAAAAAAAATAATTATTATCTCACATGCTGCTTGAAAGGCGATGCTGCCAAAGTCATAGAATGCATTGAAGTAACGAATAAAAATTATTTATCAGCATTGGATATTTTGAAATCCAGATACCAAAACAACGATTATCATCAAAAATCACGTCGCAGCGTTGTTTGAATTGCTTGTGGTCACTAAGGACATTCACATTAATTTACGAAAATTCACTGATGATGTTCACAAGCACATACGATCTTTAAAAACTCTAGGTGAGCCCGTTGATAGTTGGGACACTTTATTATTTAATATTATCACTGGGAGATCAGATACGGTTTCTCAAAAAGAATGGGAATCTTTGGTTATAAGCAATAGAACAAACAATGAAGGAAAAGAATTGACATTCAAAGATTTACTAAAATTTTTGGAACAGCGTTGCACATTGTTGGAATCTATTTATCGTGAAAAGGCCTCGGAGCATTTGAGCATCAAATCGAACAAACATGAAACAAAACCTAATAAGTATCAACCATTTGTAAAAAGGGCTAACGAGAAACCATTTTCAGGAATAACTACCGATGATGTCAAATATTCGTGTCCGTTTTGTAAGGAAGATCATCAGATTTAATCATGTCAAAATTTTAAAGCATTACCAGTGGCGTCTCGCTTGACGGAAATAAAAATTCTCAAATTGTGTACTAATTGCTTACGTGATAACCATCAAACTTTCGCATTCAAAGCACAAGGGTGTAAAAGGTGTAAGAAAAGACATGATACTCTTTTACATTTTCAAAACCAAGATTGCGAAGCATCGAGTTCGAATAAAGTAGCAGCAACAAATCATGTAAATTCAAACAATAATGAACACATATCTGGGCATGTTGAACATCAAACGTTAGTATCAACATCTAATGATTGCTGATCATTGTCAAAATCATGAGCCTCAGATTATTCTTCCAATGGCATTGGTGTTGATAAAAGACGGTGGTGGTAAGTGGAACAAATACAGGGCATTGCTTGATAGTGGTAGTCAACCAAATTTCATAACACGTACATTTCACGAAAAGCTTGACATTCCCTTAACGAGTACCAACATACCAATCCTAGGAGTAGGTAAGACAAGTACGAGTATATATCAGAAAACATTTACGTCGATTAAATCATGTTTTGATACATTTAACGCAGATTTAACATTCCTAGTATTAGATAAAATTAGCGAGACCATTCCTTCCAATTCGTTTGATACTCAATGTCTGAAAATACCAAATGGTATATTTAATTAGCTGATTTGAACTTCAATGTTTCCAGAGAAATTGATATTCTGTTAGGAGCTAATCATCATTCCGGACATTTTGTTGTAACATTGCCAATTCGTGAAAACGCAGATTTGTTAGGGAATTCATTACAAAACGCAATCAAACGACTCGAAAGTATGAAAAGGAAATTCAAAAGAAATCCAGTTTTCAAACAGAGGTATGTTGACCTTATGAAAGAATATGAAGTGCTAGGACATATGAGTGAAATAGATACGAGCATGGCAAAAAACGCACCATCTCCAGTAATTTTTAACTTACCACACCATGGGGTGATAAATGAATCAAGCTCATCGACAAAATTATGAGTCGTTTTCGATGGGTCTTGTAAATCATCAAACGGTGTATCATTGAACGACATTTCAATGGTCGGACCCACAATTCAAAATGACCTCTTTTCAATATTACTTCGGTTTCGGGAACACAAATTTGTAATAAGCTCAGATGTAAAAAAAATGTACAGGCAAGTTATCATAACATCATCCCAAAGGGATCTTCAGCGCATAGTTTGGAGATCAAGGAAAAACGAAAAAATCAAACACTATCGTTTAAATACTGTTACCTATGGAACAACTTCAGCGGCATTTTTGGCAATACGAAGTCTACAGCAGGTAGCAATCGAAAATCAAAATGAATTTCCAAAAGCATGTCACATCATTATTAACGATTTTTATGTAGATGACCTTCTGAGTGGGTCTGAAACTATTGAGGGAGCATGTCAGTTGAAACGCGATTTAACAAATTTACTCGGACAATATGGCCTCGAACTTTGCAAATGGATGTCAAATGATCAGCATACTTTAAGTACTGACCAAATTGATGCCACTATTAATTATCATATAACCGAGAAACATATTTAAAAAAAGAACTTTAGGCTTAACGTGACATTTTGACATTTTTTGTAACTGAATCTGATTTTCGGGTAGAAAAGGTTACAAAACGAGTGATTTTATCATTGATTTCGAAAAAAATTGATCCCCTAGGACTTACATCTCCTATTATTATCAAGGCAAAAATCATGATGCAATCGTTATGGCAATTATCTCTTGGTTGGGATGACGAGCTTCCAGCAACGTGGTATCAGTTCAGCAATCAACTATTCGAACTCAATAATACTCAAGTCCTCAGACATGTGCGTTTATCTGACTGTAATATTTTGGAATTGCATGGCTTTTGTGATGCTTCACAGAAAGCATATGGCACGTGAATTTATGTAAAATCCATTGACAGTCAGAATCTCACGTCAATAGGACTTTTGTGTAGTAAAACACGTGTGGCACCATTGAAAACAATAACAATACCGAGACTCGAACTTTGCGGTGCTGTTTTACTCTCTCAACTTTATGACAAAGTAAAACACTCGATCAATTCTCCTGTAAGTAATGTATAGGTATCTTTGGACAGACAGTACAATAGTTTTATCATGGTTAGCATCACCACCAAACACTTGGAAGTTATTCATTGAGAATCGAGTGACTGAAATCGAAACCTTAATAAAAAGTCATTGGCGTCATGCACCTTCAAATCTACGCAATCGTCAGTCACAATACACGGGTCAAATCAGTCTAGAGGAACAAGAAAAATCCCTTCTGATTCTAGTGAAAATTGCACAAAATCAATCATTCAATAATGAAATAATATTCTTACAGAAATCAAAACTTGTTCCTAAAAATTCACGAATAAGATCGTTGGATCCATATTTAGATAATGGTGGTTTCTTACGCGTCAGAGGAAGATTATCGAAATATAATTTAGCCTATAACTCGAAACATCCATACATCCGTAATCCAAAATATCATTTAACACGTCTTATCATTTTGAGCGAACATCATCGACAATTACACGCAGGGACATTAACTATATTGGCTGCTATTCGAGAACGTTTTTTGATTCTAAACGGTAGGGAAACAATAAGAAGTATCTTGATGAAATGCATCACTTGCTTCAGGATTAATCCAATTAATGCTATTCAGAAAATGGCTAGTTTATCCTCTGATAGAGTGACACCTAACCGTCCATTCTATATCGTCGGAACTGATTTTACTGGACCATTCCATATAAAAGACGATCGATTACGAAATCGTGCTATAATAAAGGCTTATCTTTGCATTTTTGTGTGCTTTACTACTAAGGCGGTTCATTTAGAATTAGTGAGTGACCTTAGTACCCTGGCATTTCTAAACGCTCTCAAAAGATTTGTTTCACGACGTGGGCTTTGTAAAAGAATATACAGCGATAACGCCACGCATTATGTTGGTGCGAACAACGAATTGAAAAATTTATATGAATCTGTGAACAAATTTGTAATGATCGTGAATCAGTTGAATTTTTCATGAAAAATAATATTGACTGGAGATTTATCCCTCCAAGATCTCACATCACTGTGGTTTGTGGGAGGCTGCGTGAAACAAGCAAAATATCATGCAACTCGTATACTTGGAAAACATCATCTAACATTCGAGGACCTTCATACAGTTGTTTCCCAAATACAAGCGATAATGATCTCCCGTCCTATAACTCCCTTATCCAATGATCCTATGGGCCTATCCGTATTAACCCCATGGCATTTCCTAATTGGCCACCCACTTTCCTCAATCCCCGAAGCAGACATCACTAACTTACCTGAAAATCGTCTAAACCAATATCAAGTTCTCCAACAAACCTCTCAGTTATTCTGGAAGCGATGGTCAAAAGATTACGTTTTATCCCTACAACAACGCTCCAAATGGCATGTTACTTCTGACAACATTGCCAAGGACGCCCTTGTTCTTCTTGTCGAAGATAATATTCCACCTCTTCACTGGAAACAGGGAAGAATTTCGAAAATGAACAAAGGAGATGATGGATTCGAACTGCAACTGTGAGAACTCAAACAGGAGAGACGACTCGTGCTGTGCAGAAACTTTGTGTCTTACCAATTCAAAACTGAAATCCAACTAAGTTTTTGGTGTTCTCTTCGATCCCCCAGTGTTTATCGTTTATTTAGACAGTCATGAACTTTTCATATGTGATCATACGCTACATCAGAACTTTCATGGGCAAAATCACCCTATTTGATTGTGTGTATGGTTGTTAAGGTTTTGGATAGAAAAAAATAAATATCATTTATATCACATATTGAGTTGTATAAGTACTACATCGTTCGGTATATCACGAAATCCCTCATGGTCCTTCGATCCGAGATCTGAAAATCATACAAGAAGTGTATAACGTCAAACATTGTCAAATTAAACGGACACAAACATCAAGCTGAAAACGACTGGGGAATCAGGAAAGAAAAGCGAAGAAACACATCGACATCGTGAGCAGGTTAATCAGTGAGTCTGTTCCTTTTATTCATTATCCTCTCCTTTTCCTTAGCGACATCGTTCGAGATATCACGAAATCCCTCAATTGATTATAACAAAAATAAACAGGACAACAGGAGCACATGCCAGTTAGAATCGACAGACGACAGGTAGCTACCTCCACCATAAAATGAAGTATTCGCCAAATGCTCCCATAAAATGGTCCAGTCTACCACAGTACCCGACAAATTGTTATAAAATTAACAAAAAAAAATTTTCTTGCACTACATTCGGTTTCGCACGTGAAATTCAATTCTGAAAATACGGTTTTTTACAAACGCACCTCTACCATACAATAGTCTAGAGTCTTCGCCAAATTTTCTACCACAGCACCCACCAAGTTGTTACAAAATTCCCCAAAAAGTTGATTTCTCACAGTACAGGGCGAGTCAGAATAAGACCAACAAACTTTCCACACTGATTCCTGACCTTATACATTTTTATTAACCGACCTACACCATAAAATAGTGCCAAATTGTCATAATATTCTCAAAAAATTGCTTTTACGTGCAAAATTCAGTTTTACGAGTCATGTTCAATTTTTCCATTAACCTACCTCCTCAACATATAATAATTCAAAGTCATCGCCAAATTCACTACCACAGCACCCTCCAGGTTGTTACAAAATTCACAGAAAAAAATATTTCTGGCACTGTTTTCTGTATTGAAAGTGGAGTTCAATTCTGAAAATGAGATTTTTTGACTAACCTTCCTCCACCATAAAGTGGTCCAGAGTTTCATCCTAATTCTCTACCACAGCAGCGCCAAATTCTCTATCACTGCATCCACGTTGTAATAAATTTTGCAAAAAAATTTCTCGCACTATTCAGTCTTCAAAGTAAAGTTCGATAACTGACGATACGTATTCTTTTACTAAACTACCTCCATCAAAATAGTCTCCAGTCTTCACTGAATTCTCCGCCTCAAAATACGCCAAATTCTCATAAAACTCTTAAACAATTGATTTCTCGCACAGAATTCAGTTTTGCGTGTGAATGAAGTTCAATTCCGACGCGACGATACGATTTTTATTCTAATCAACTCCACCATAAAATGGACAAGAGACTTCGACAAATTCTTTATCACCGCACCCGCCAAATTCTCTACCACAGATCCACCAATTCATTACACAAAGCAAAAATTTATTTCTCGTACTGTTTTACTTTTCAAATGAAGTTCAATTCAGTGACGTAATATGTCAGTTGTCGAACAGCTAGCTAATGGGGGGACAAACAAAGTAATTTTCCATAAGAGTACATGTGTCTTTTTGTAAATTTTCTGCGAGTATCAATTCCTGATGGAAATATTTTAGCATTGTGGTGATCATTAATAAATTCTGTATGATGCGGAGTGACTGCATGAGTCTGATGTTTAATGAGCTCAAATTTTTTAATTTATATATACGTTTTCAGGATGACAACACACCTAAATAGTTACCTCTTTTGGATTTGGTGAGAGAAACGGAAATTCGTATGGATAAATATAGTTTCAGGTTAACCGATCCCAAACTTTCAGACCATATATCTTCCTGAATGTGGAGTACTGAAAGGCTGAGTAGTTAAAGGCAACATATTCAAGAATATATAAAAGACATTATTTTTTTCCTCTCTTTATTCCGATAACTAATCCAAATTTTATTGTATGGTTCACATTTGTTTAAATATAAATGGGGTAATCAAGTATTGTATGTACTGAGTGGTCGATCAGCGGTCTGACGCACAGGCCGTTCGAAACTCCAGCATAGCGATAGTCGGTTGGAGTGCACACCGACCACCCGAGGTGGTGCTGTAAGTTTTCCGGGTTTTCCTACTGCTGAAAAGTGAATACGCCACCAAAAATCAGTTAGTCGCCCCGGAGCGCCACGGAGATAATAGCCGTCCTCTACCCGCACAGGCTATGCCTTTGGGTACACTCAACGAGGGTCTATGAGGGAGTATTATTATTATATTATTATATATTACATTATTGTGAGTAATGAATTCATTGATAAAAAAAGGTGAATGATGTTAATCTCTTATGGATGACTATCTTTGATGAGGTCTAGTTGCTTATATTTCCGTTATCCTTGTTAAACTATTACAGCCTCCAGTTGTATTGAAGGATGTTCAAACTACATAATAATCATTAACGTTTGATGTATGTGAAGATTTGATCTCAAGTATGGCTATTTTTTCACTGTCATAATTATGATAACTTGATAACAGTTTAAATACGCAGAAATGACACTTAATTTTTTTGCTTTACTAAACGAAAACTTATCTAAATAATTCAGTTCATTAATGATTATACTTTCTTACACATCCCTAGTCAAATAATGCCATTGTCATCAGTTCTAGAACCAGCAAACTTCAATGTAGAAAGTATTGGAGCAACATGTGTGCATACTTCTAATTCAACTACACAATCACGACGACCAGTGAGGATTATTCTGTTTTGAGAAACATTGACTGAAGTCTTCAGTAGTGGCAAACCTTCAAAAGTTCAGTCTAAGATAGAACTAAAATCATCTTTACTTTTCCAATCATAACAAAGTTTATTGTTCAATTTGCAGAGATACGAGGATATATTGAAAAATTCTTAGCCTACTACAGAACCAAACAAAATTTCAATGACAAAATATTTTATTACTCAACATATTCTCCTCTTAGTTGGATAGATACATTTATTACAGCGAACCTGCAACGTCTCTAGACCTTTCGAAAAAAAAAAAAGGTTTCTTCTTGCTCTGCAAACCAGACCTCCACAGCTTTTATTACCTCTTCGTTGGAAGAAAATTTACGACCCTTTAAACTTTTTTTCAGTTGAGGAAAGAGATGATAGTCGGACGGAGCCAAATCTGGTGAATAAGGGAGGATGTTCTAGTAATTCAAACCCTAACGAATTTTTTGCATGGCAACATGAGATTTGTGTGCAGGGGCGTTGTCCTGCAAAAACAAATCACCTTTGGATAGCTTTCCGCGTCTTTTCTCTTTAATTTTTCCCGTAGACTAGTTAGTAATGTCGAATAGTAATCTCCAGTTATTTTTCTACCCTTATCCAAAAAATCAATCATGATTACTCCATGGCAATCCCAAATAACTGAAGCAAGAACTTTTTCAGCAGATTTTTGGACACGAAACTTCTTAGTTCTTGGAGAACCGGAGTGTCGCCATTCCATCGATTGTTGCTTTGTTTCTGGATCGTAGAAATGTACCCAAGTCTCATCCATAGTAACAATTCGGTTTAAGAAGTCTACATCGTTTTCAAATCGAGCACAGGTCGAACGCGATGCTACTATCCTTGCACGCTTTTGGTCAACGTTCAAACATTTGGGGATCCATTTTGCAGCAATTTTTCTCATGTCCAAATTGACATGATCTATATGATGAACGCGTTCGTATGAAATACTCAGTGCTTCAGATATCCGTTTTAGCCCAATTCGACGGTCTGTTAAAATCATGTCATGAACTGCATCGATATTTTCGGGGACTGACACACAAACTGGCCTTCCCGATCGGTCATCATCTTCAATGGAAAATTTACCTCTTTTGAAGCTTGCAGTCCAATTTAAGTTATTGTTCGTTGCTATGGTAACGCAATATTTTGTTTATGCAGGGAACTGGTCTAGCCTAACTAGATATCAATACATCCTCGTATACCATTTGCATGCCAAATGTGCGAAGGCGTCCAACCTCTTATCTTCAATTTAAAAATATGTTGAAAGGCTCATACCGAAGTACGTAGAATCATATTTTCTGAAGAGCTTGAGATTTTGTACAACGCTGTATCAAAATCAAATGATTTCAAGATGTATGTATATAAAATCCAATTTTATCAGGTAATCAGGCCATTCCTAAAACACAAGAATGAAATGGTATTTTCACCAACGAACACAGAATAAAAGTTGTAAGTAAAATGATTCGATTTCTCTTAGGTATGGAAAAGGGAGTAAGTATTACAATATATTTTCAAATAGGAGGCCCTGAATCTCTGAAGTTTTTGTAAATCACAATTAACAACAACAAGAAAACAAATTTCTTCTCTTGCACAAATGCTTTGTTTGTCCCCCCTAAGCTGATGATAACCATGTTATGACGTCAGCTGACAGTGCTCTTGACGATACGTTTTTATCAATGATCCACCTCCACCATAAAATAGTGCAGTCTTCGCCGAATTTTCTACCACAGCATCCGCCAAATTGATATAGACTTCGCAAAAAATGTCTTTCTTCCACTGAATCCGGTTTCGCACGTGAAGTTCAATTGTGATGAAGATACGGTATTTTGACTAACTTGCCTCCACCATAAATTTGCCTTCGCCAAATTCTCTACCAGAGCATCCACCAAATTGTCAAAATATTGATTCGTCACTGAATTCAGTTTTGGTACGGTTTTTTGACAATCTTGTAGGAACTCTTTCACTATGGGAGATGAAGAATCTCTCAAATGCTGACCCGAAGTGTAAGCTTCAAAATTTGTCGGAAGTAATGCATTTTTGTGAAGGACTGGAAAATCCTCTAGGAAAAATAATTAAATACTAATAAAATCAGTTCACAAATGTATATGAATTATGAATTATACAGGATATAAAATGGCAATCATCATGCGTCTTATAATTTTGATTGGGCCCTATTATAGATCCCTGTAGGATGCCACCTGAGACATGTCTCACATGATTTCTATTTTCAAAATCTTTCTGAAATTTCTTACAATACCTACCATCAATATTCATATTACGTATTGTTAGCTAGTGCTCGTAAGCATGGTGCTCACGAGAAAAAAGGGCTTAGAGGGCTGAGAGAAACATAGTGCTCGGCACAACTCTGACCATAACCAAAACAATAAAGACATAATTGACTACAAAACACTACATGAGAAGTTTGAAAATGAAAATTGAAGCGAATTTTATAAATTGAATAATTTGTATGAGTTGGCAAAATATTTGATAAAAAGAATAATAATATAATAATAATAATAATACTCCCTCATAGACACTCGTAGAGTGTACCCAAAGGCATAGCCTGTGCGGGTAGAGGACGACTATTATTATTATTTGCTGTGGCGCTTCAAGTAATTACTGGTGAATGTACTAAGAAAATAAGGATAAAAATTAAGACATAAAAAGAAAAGAGTGGATGACTTCAGCATAACTGATATATGTAGAAAGAAAGAAAATAGAAACCTGATATTGCACTAGTGGAATTCGATTATAATACTTATAAAAACCGACTAACCTGAGTTATTAGAGATGCTGAAAGACAGTATTATCAAGAACAAATAAGAGGCAGTAGTGATTCACTTGGAAGTTTATGGAAATGTATAAAAAATATATATCATGAGCATGAAATCGTTGAAGAAATTAAATTTAATAAATTAGGTGGTGGAAGTAGTAGATTTTCTTAAGAGCTATGACCTTGAATATATCTGCGCGTCGCTTACAGGCAACAACTCACGAAATTATTGAAATGGAAATCGAAAACATTGACTCAACTACTTACTATAATAGCCTAGCCTAGCCTAGCCTAGCCTATAACAGACCACGTTCAGTAGACGACTGCCGAATCGTGATTTTTTTCTCTGCGACGGTATGAGTCATAGCTCTTAAGAAAATCCACTACCTCTAATTCAAAAACAGACTATAAAAAGATAATTTCAGACTACCCTCGTTAATTATAACGCAAAATAACAAAAACAATGGAATAAATGTTATTCGGTCTTAATGAACATATTTGAACCATCTAGAACATTGGAAACTTTTCAGAAGACACTAACCCGATTGGAATAGAAAAAACTTATAAAATCTCCAGGTATTGACAAAATCTCTTTAGAAATTCTAATATTCTCTGGTAAAATCATTTCAGAACCATTAACTCATCAGATGAATTTCATCATAAATTCTCAATTCAAGTGGGCCTTGTCAAACCCATATATTATTATGAATGTGGTGATAAATTGGAAGCTAAAAATCACAGGCCTATCCCACTATATCAAGTTTAGCTAAAGTTTTTGAGAAAATATTGAGGTATAGAATGGAAACATTTTTGTGAAAAAATCTTCTGATTTCAAAAAAACAATTTAGGACTAGAAGAGAACAAAAAATCTTTCAATTTGGTGTGCCACAGGGGACATTTTGATTTAAATGGATTGTGTGGTTAGAAAAACCACAGATTTTGTTCTCATTGAGTGACAGTAGATATTTATTATTCTCAAGTTTTTACTCAAAACGCTCATTGAATCAATTCACTTTTTCAGGAAGAAATACAAAAACTGGCGGCCCAAATCGAATTCATGAAAATCGTCCACATGGAAAGCAATAACAGGCACGTGAAACCAAAAAGCGGTGGATATTTTTCCGCCCTCAACGCTTCCAATGTCGTTCACAGTCCACTCACCAAACAGGGATATAACCTGAGTCTGCCCTGCAAACCTCCTGAGGAACTGTGACGAACCCTTATGGGCCGTCACTCTCTCAGAGGTGGAATGGAAAAGTTCAGGCTGAGTATGAAGCGGAAACAGAAAAGTCAAGAGGAGCGAGAGGCGGTACCTTTATAGAAATGAGTTGATTAGATTTTTAACCCATCTCCTATGACATATGAATCAATGGAGATTCGTTAATTTTTGTAAAAAGTATTCCTGAAGAAATGGAATCGTTTTCCATTGAGTATTTCTTGTGGAGGTAAAGGGGTTTGGTGTAAAGAAACAACCAAGTTCAACCAAGGTGATGTTGAACTATATCATTTCAATAAATTAGAAATTTTTGTTCGAGTACTCAAGTATACTTGGTAGGTACGGATAAAGAAGAATGATGAAAATGTTTCTTGTTATTAGGGCACGAAAATCAAAAACTATGAAAAAAGTGGTGGAAAATTCAAATTCGGATTTTTGTGTATTTTATATTAATGAAAAATGGCAAATTTTCGTATGATTTAATGTGAACGATGTAGTAACTTGATTATGTACTTAAGTTTCTGACTTCCATCGTCTTAATAGTTCGAAACACGTTCGACTTCTTTAACTTTTTCACAACGTTTCAATTGTTTGTATCCATAATCGTCTTCAGGTGAATATTGAAAAGTTTAGATGCCACGAGGTCTTATATAGGTCTGTTGATTTGTTATTATAGTAAACCATCTCTACGGTCTTCGAAAAATCCACAAACCAGACATACCATTGAGACCAATCACCAGCTCCCGGAACTCACTGGCCCATAATTTAACGAAATACCTCTTTCCAATACTACAATCCTTCGTGGACCCTATAATAGAGGTTCAAGTAGGACCTGAAGATCGTTTCATCAGCTTTGACGTGGAAAGCCTTTACACCAATGTTGCATCATCAACAGGAAACTGGAAGAAGACGTCCATCTTCGTGAAAGAATTGACCTTACTCTAGTGCTGCCTACATCAATCTTACTTTCAGGAAAAAGGCCGTTTCTTCACACTAGTCGAGGAACTGCCGATGGTATCTAACCTTTCCCCAGTCATCGGCAACATGTACATGAAGTAGTTCGAAGAATTGTCAGGAAGAGGCAGAACTCAAACCAAAATAATGGCTAAGATTCGTGGATAACACCTTCATCATATGGAACCACGGGGATGAAGATCTTGAGGATCAAAAATGAATAACATGAGAAACTCAATCAAGTTCACCATGGAAAAAAGAGTAATAGTATTTTGCCGTTTCTTGATGTGGACGTCGGCGTCGTAAGAACAGACACTGGCATTCGCACCCCTGTTTACAGAAAAAAAAACACAAGACATTATCTCTACATCAGCTCCAATCACCCAAATTTCACAAAGAGGGGGATTGTAAGAACATTGGTCGAAAGAGCGATGAAAATTTGCCACAACCAGGAGTCACTGGATGTGGATATAAACCTTATTAGAAAGGACCTACGCCAAAATAGATACTCTGGGAAAATTATGGGAGAAGTACAGAAACAACTCGAAAGGAACAAGACGATCGAAAAACAAAAAATCTAGTTATCATCCTCAGAAGTAAGTATGGAAGGAGCTTCCTCACCAAGACAAAACCAAAAAATGCAGCAGAATCCAGCAAAAACTGCATTTACGAAGTCCCATGTGAATGTGGAGATTATCGGAGAGACCAATAGATCGTTATCCGTAAAGATAACCGCACACAAAAAGTAGACTCAACAGGGGGAGACGTCTGAATCGAGAATTGCATACCATGCCTGGGCTGAGCACCATCGAATTCTTTGGGACGAGGCTAATGTTCTTCATAGAGATGAACATTGCTTCAAATGAAAATTCAAAGAAACCGCTTATATCGAAGCCAATGGCGCTCCCAGTCAACCACGCGTGGAAATCAAAATCGTATGGAGACCGCACATAGACCGTTTTGGAGGGAAGAGAAAGTACGAAATTACACGCGCCACAACACCGCCATAACTACGCCTTCATTACACTATATCAACAGATCTATACAAGATCTCATAGTATCTAAACTTGTCAGTATTCACCTGAGAACGATTGCAGATACAAGCTATTGATACCTTGTGAAGAAGTGAGAGAAGTCAAACATCTTTCAACCCACTAAAACGATGGACGTCCAAAACCCTTCTAATCAATGAAGTGGTGTCACTGACTTTTCAATACAACGCCAAATGTTTATTTTTGTTGGACTCTTCAGTACGGACCTGTAGTTTTCGAAAGAACTCAAGAGCCACTCATCATTTTCAATTTAACGATGCAGCAAATTATAGGATTTGAAGACTATTTCCCTACAAAATTGACAATGATTCCCCATTACAACTTCAAAGTGATTATGGACATGTAACTAATTACTATCCACCGAAACAGGGAATACCAAACAAGAGCAAAAGCTACTGGGTGGTTTAAATAATTGAAAATAGTTTTGGTCAATTTAATAAATAAATAATTGTCAAAGCTTACACACTCCCTATATTAAGTCAACGTCCGATTCTGGGTGAAGAAGTAATGATTCAAGTTCAACTAATTATAATAATATAAACACTCACAGAGTGTACCCGAAGGCATAGCATGTGCGGTAGAGGACGGCTGTTATCATATTATTAAAAATTCTATATGATTTGTTATTTTTATCAATTATATTTATTCTTTCTGTTATAAATTCTCATTCAAAAAGAATCTTGGGTAGTAAATGAATAACTTGGCGGCATGTATCAGTTCCTAACAGAGTTTTTCTTTACATATTTATGAGTACTGGAAAGATTTGTCATATAACAGATTTTTATTTGTCGGAAACAATGATTTTTCCTTTACACTCTCATTTTCACCAAGAAGATCTGTTTGATAATCGGAATCTAGACAGCTATATATAACTGAATAATCCACGTCAAAAAAGTAAGCCCACTTCTTCCTACGAAGTAAAAGCATTGAAGACAAGTGTTCTCCAAAAATATAGAAAATACTATAATTATAATACTTAATTTTTAAATATTATTCTATTGTTCAGTTTTGCCTAAAAAGATAATACAAAATTGCATACTTGGGCAGGGTTACTTGACTTTCGACACCCAATCAAAAGTATTTTTTCAAGTACTAGTACCTTGTTTCTATTCCAATTTCACACAGGTGTTTGAAATTGCAAATTTCAGTTTTTGGCAATTTTTCAAATACCAATGTAATTACTATTTTATGCCACTAGCTTCATCGTGTTACTGCACGTTTTTCTTTACGAAAATGAGAACACCGTTTAACATTTTTTTAATGTTCGTTGAATTTATGGTTGAGCATTCAGGAGAGAAATTCCAAATTTAAGATATTATTTAAAAAAACAGTATCTTCTAACAGTTGCTGAGTGGGCTATTTATCATCTCTTTTAAAACTACACAATTAACTTTTCCGTTTCTAAATAAGGAAGTGACACGCTATAAAATATTGCCCTACTGTATGGTGTACGTTTCAAATTTCCATTTGAAAATTTGAGCATCCTCCTTAACATGAGTATCAGTAAAACGAATTTACAGGATGTTTCAGAAATTATAACAAAAAATGATTTATTCAAACCCGAAAGTGTTGTAAGAACCATCATATCATCTCCTATAGTTAGTTAACGAATGTCCCTGACAAGCCCTGAATATGGGGCAATAATCATTTAGGGTAAATGTTCTTAATGAGTTGAACTTTTTAACGACATTAGGTTGTATCTGCAATCGTCATCAGGTGGAATAATATAGTAATCACATCAAATACTACCTGTACAGATATATCATCGGTATATATTGTTCAACTTGGACAATTATGAATAAAATATCTCAGTTTTGTTATTTCAATAACATACCACAAAAATAGGGTGATTTATCAACAAAAATTGCACCCATTCAATGATACTTGAGTTGTACAAACTGAACTAACTCTACAAAAATCACAACTTTGTAACAACTACTGTTCAAGATATCAATTTTTTGTACACTCTGAAACATCACTTGGAAGGTACAAAGTTTTATTGTCAAATTCAATCCGAATCTCTGACATGTATCAATTTGTGATAACAGAAATAAACACTAAATCCTTCTTTATGTGGTTAGAAAAACTAGTATAGAAAACCTTACTGTTTGAAATAATATAAGTAATATAATAGGTAGCGGTTGATATAGTCATCAACTGGAAAATAACTTCTTCCTGGGCAGTATCTCTCCCAGCTCCTCCACCGATTATTGAATTATATCCGACAGAATTACGAGCACGACGCAAACGTGTTCCAGACCTTCTCTTCATTCTATGTATGATATTAGATAACCCACTTCCAGTATCTTCTCCGTACGTTCGAGAAACGCCTAGAGCCTTAGTTACTTTGTATATTCAAAGGATTTCTGGAATTTTCTAACACTTGCCAGAATATTTGATTGCATTCTAGAGTTTTCTCTCTAATGTTCTAGATATTTTTAGAGAGTTCCATATCCCACACCTTGTCCGTGGGCCCGTATATCAATTAAAAGGAGGGGCCATTATCAGACTCAATTTCATCAGGAAATCAAAATATGTAGCAATATTACACAATTTTTCAATTGTAATTTCAGCTTTAAGAGACGTTACTATGGAGATGGTTGGAGATCTTGATCTCATCTATGACTTGAAAAATAAAGAAAATAATTTTTACTTTTTGATAAGAAATCAATATGGACTCTCTGAATGTTTCGGTTAGTTTTAAGTCTAGACTTCTCTTTTTTCTCATTCTCTGCAAGTAAGCTTTCCGGCAAGGATCTGATATATGTGAAGGCTACCTTGTTTTTTGAAGATGACAAACACGATTCAACACTGGGTCTCTTGAGGTTAATTTTTTAATATCTAACGCTGACAGAGATAGCTTATAAAATGGGATAAAATACTTTGTCATCAACTTCTTTCAAAGTGAGGCGGGAAAGCGCATCAGCTACAGCAATTTCTGGCAATTTTTTTATTAAATTTTTTAATCATATGCTGACATCTAAAGCACCCAGCTGCCACTAAAACGGGAATCCCATTTTTAGGGGCTGATAATCTGTATGAACTTTCAACTACGTCTATACAGATATTTGTGCTAAAGCATCCCTCCTAGTGAATCTGTGAATAATTTGGCTGATTGCTAAATAATGTGCTCGAGATAAATATATTGTATAAGTTTCTCCACTCCCACTGCGGCCAATGGCCTATGGTTATATTTCTCTCAGTATATCCAATCTCTTAACGAAATTAAGGTGTACATTGGGAGAACAATTTACCAGGTTCTCTGCCAAATGTTGAAAGTTGAAAATCTGGTTCTGGCCGCTGCGGGGCATGTACATAAAATGTGTTTAGCTAATGTGGCTAATCACAAGTATTTTTCGATAATACTAAAGGTAAGGACGGGTCATAATGTGTGAGAATGTCACTCTGAGCCACAATTCGTTTGCTTTCGTCGGCTACTATCTGACAGAAGAAAGTTGTACAAATCATGGGTTAAAGTTTTTGATTCAGGAGTTTAGATGTACAGCAGATAAAATAATAGTTTTAGGTGTGATATTTCTTAAGAACCCAGATTCTGTTGCTGCAAGATTTTTGTACACAAATATTTTTTTGGAACCATATTATGTATCGGGTGTTGGCCGTAGTTCTTGCATATTTCCTTGCAGCCTTTGAATGAATTCTGGAAGGGTGTCACTTGACTGAGGAGTTCTTGCTGAGAAAAATTCTCCTGGAATCCGGATGGTCTGTCCGTAAAGCATTTCTGCTGTGATAGACTGTGGGTCTTCCTTCCAGGCAGATCGAATTCCTGACATCTCACTGCTGTCTTCATCTGACGGTGGAATATCTCGATCATCCCATTTGCTGCTGATAGGTATGCCGTAGTTGGCAGGTAAACGGTTCGTGCTTGAACAGATATGACTCTGGCGGCCTTGATCCGTGGTTACTCCGAGTGCCATGCCAAACCGACAAATCCAGTGGTTGCAAAATGCTACAGCTACAGTAGCTGCTTCTTGGTCGCGTAGAAGTATGGTTTCGGGCCAGAGGGTGAACCTGTCGATCATTGTGAGGCAGCAGCAATATCCATCAAGCAGTGGCATTATCACTATATCCATGTACACATGCTCGCCCCTGGCTGAAGGTCTGACATGAACACTCCAACATGCGTCGTTATGTCCCGGCTTACCTTTGATCGTTGACAAGCCATACAAGTTTCTGCCCATGCTCGGCAGTACTCGTTGGCAGATGATCACATGAAACATTATGTTACAATTTGCACGGTGGCGTTGGTTCCGGGATGAGTAAAGCGCTGAACTGTGTCGAACGCTGCTCTTCGGGAGGGTTGAGTGACGAATAGTCGAAATTTAGTAGTCGAAACGTCACATACACTCGTGGTATCGGTTCCGTAAAATTGTATGAGTCAGAGCTGCAGAGACGAGCCTTCCAGTTAAAGTTTCTTGTGCTCGGCATCGCTTTTTCCAGGGTGTCTCCGAAGTCTATTGAAACTTATAGTTTTTCGATGCACGATAATGCATCTGCAACCACATTGTTACCATCCGAAACGTGTCTTTTGAAAATTTTTCAATAAAATCCAGAGTACGTTTGTTACTCATAAGTATTGCTCTCATGGCTTATTTTGTGTTTTTTGGAAGGTATTCAACTGGTCTTTATTAAGAATGGTTATCAATTTTAAATGAAATAAGAAGTCGATTGGATGTTTTTTAATATTCGGTGGTGCCCTGTAGCCCAGAAAGCAATGATTATATGACCGATGACTCCACCAACGTATACTTATTATATTGTTTTCCGGTATTTGTGTTTTCTGTCCTGGTTTGCATTCCCTTTTTCCACTGATTGAGGTAAATTCTGCGGTTGTACCAGATTTTAGCAGTCTTGCAAATTGTGAGGTGCAACTCTAGGGTTTGAACATCATTCTCCGAATTTACCAATCTGAGTTGTCTAAAACAGAAAACAAGGAATGAAAATATGTCATACATTTTGTGTAAATACAATTAATTCGAGCTCATTATAATAATTTTCACAAAGAAGAAATGTGCAGAATCATTTAGCAATTTCGTGAATCACTTTAAAATCTTGGAACTTATTGACAGCTGGAAAACAGAACTTGGCCACATTCAAGAAGGTTTTTTCGAAGACGAAAAATTGATAGAGTTACAAGTGCTAAAAACAAAAACATGCATTTGAATAATCAAAATAGTACAAAGATTTTACTCTTAAATAAATACTTTTTTCAGTTTCCCATTGGAAACAGTCAATTCAGTAATGAGTAATATTACTAAGCGACTATAAAAGTTTACTTTTGAAGTAAAACCTACATCTTACATGTGTCAAAGTGAAGTTAAGTCAAAATATGCTTCAACGTCACACAGTTCTACAGTTCATGGGTATTTTTTAGTTATTGTATTGGTGTTGAATGACTACTAGATAATTAGATAATATTGTACAAACTATTATGTTAACTTTCAAAAGTAAACTTTCATCGTCGAGTTAGGAGACAGATCTTGTGCATCAAGTACAGACTTGGTTGGACGTTCTGTTGAAAATAGTTCTGTCTGCACAACATATTTGAGCAATCAAATGAACTGTCGTAAATTGTACATGTAAAAATATCTCTGACTGATTTTATATAGAATTTAGTAGACTATGTGCTTCAAAGTGTGATAAAACTAGTCAAGATATTAGGTAATAGTAATTATAATTGCAAAATAGTATTTATACGTTGGGGTGATTTCTAAAATAAGCATATATATAGGTATTCAAGAACAGGATAAATTATTGAGTTTTTCAAATGTCAGCAGTTCTTCATTGATTTTTTTTGTCTCCACGACAAGAGACGAACCCCACCTCGAATTCTCTTGCACGAAAAGGAAAACCCTATCATGTTCAAATAACATCGTGAATACAAAATTTTTCTTCTGCCTTTACCTGTCTTCACTCACTCAAACTGTAAATTTCGTTAAAATACCTGTGTATCATTATGACCAATAACTTTGAAGGTGGCAAGTGATAACTTCTTGAAAGTTTTCAAAAGTCCTGTTCAGCCATACTTATTTTGTTTAGATAAAGGATGGTTTTCAAATATTCAATAGTTCAGTAGAAAAATTTTGGTTTAGCTTAAAAAATAAACACGGAACAACGGAAAAAAAATACGATTTTGTAATTCTTCAACTTGTTTTATTTTTTTATTCTCTGTTACGTTATTTCAGGATTTAGTCCTTAAATTTATGGTTGAAATATGGTTCAACGAGACGTTTAAATATTACTCTTATTATAAAATTCGAGGCACTGGAGCAATTCAAGTGATTTGTGATAAATATACTCCTTACCTAACTGGTAAGGTGTATCGGGGAGATGTTATTGGAGACCAATTGTGTTGTTAATCCTCGAATTTCAGGAAGACAATCTTGATGAATTTTCTTAAGATGGAAATATCGATTTATCATGGCGATGCTCTTTCACAGTGTCATGTTGCAGTAAGAAGTTATTTGGATAAGGACTATTGTGGTAGATTGAACGAAGAGGTCCGATAGATTGGCCTGCTCGGTTAGCAGACCTCACACCTCTAAATTTTATCTATCAGGATATCTTGAACATCAGGTTCAAAATATAGTGCTTCGAGGTATTCATGATTTGCAACAAGGCATGTAGAGAAATTTCTGCTATAACATTTGAACTAATACGGCAAGAGTTTGGCAATCGGATGTTTTACTGTCAGGAAGTAGATGGAGCACATTTTAATTATTCAAAGTGTATTTTGAAAAATAAGAGGGTGGTGCTGAATTACGGTAATTCAGTTCGTAACACAATAAAATGAGTGAGATGGGTTTAATGTATTTCACATCTGTATACAAACAATTTTAACTGGTCAATTTTTTATGACCTAGTTTTTATGAGTTACTCATGTGTCTTTGTTATTTCCTAGTATCACTTATACGAAGTTAAACCAATACTAATTAATTCATTTTGAAAGATATGTGGGCTTATAGTAGACATCACCTCAATATGCTCGATGTCAATAAATGTTAAATTCAAGTAATTATCATAGTATTATAAATTATAATATTTTCTCCATTCCCGCTTCCTTAGTTCGTTGAAGATGTAGTTTTGTGCATGGTGAGTTTTATTTCGAAGGAGTAGTCACTCAAATCCCATTAAGCGTGACGGTTATTCAACCGAAACAAAAAAACAATTTATTTTAATCTGTCAGTATTCGTTCTGCGATTACGCATTTTTGGAAAAACACATTTCAGAGCGCTGCAGTTCATCTACTTTTATTCTAAAATAATCTTGATGTCCTTCTCGTTAGCGAAAATAGAAGTCAGCCTTAAATAAGACACTCCATGCTCAAAATGTACCTACTTACTTCTTCCGAACTTTCGTAAGCAAATCAAATCAACTTAGAAAGAAAAGAACATGTTTGTGATAGTTTCTTTAGGTACAAACTAGTCGGTGAACGCGACAATATCAATTGAAAATGTATCCTCTATAATGCTACGTAAACGTAAATCATATGTATTGTTACCTACCTATATTTAAAACTGCTCATCTTTTTGGTGAACGTATGAATGATTAAGTACCGAAAACCTCCATATCATACATTCTGCCGATTTTCAGATCCTACATACAGAGGTCTCTATTACACATCAAATTGTCTAGCAACGTCATTCTGGCACTGAAAGAAACCAACAAAAATCAAGTGTTTTCATTTCAAATGGCAACTCTATCATTGCCAAGAAGACACAAGAATGCAAATTGGGAGTATAAGTAACTATTTAGTGCATCATTCAATAAAAATACCATATTTAAGTGTGGTATATATTTATTTGAGATGAGATGAGGTGGGTGGTCAAGACCTATCGAAGAAAATTCCAATAAATCACGTAAGGAGCAGTCAAAAAGCAGCGTGACAACGCTTGAACTGTAGCGGCCTCGTTTCTTGACTTAGAGATTCTAGTTCCGTTCAGCAGTGGCAGTGATCGGACACGTTATTTAGTCTATTCACAAAGATGGTACAAGGATGCTACGTGGGAACGAAATTCATTATGCGTAGGTCATGTATGCCGTTTTTTCAGTACGTGCATCAAACAAAGATTTCAGTATTTGTAAAGTCCGCTATTTTACATGCAAAAAACAAAACAAAAATTTCTATAATTTCTGTGGTGAGTTACTTAGACCAAGACCGCCTTCACCCTTTGACGAAGATCCCACTAGGAACCAAGGTTCAAGCAGAAAAACAGAGAGAGAGAGGTATTAATAGACGTTACCTTCTGTTTCCCAACTTTTATTGAATTTACCTGCTCCAGGTGGATTGAGAAGGTGTTTGAATATGTACACTAAGAGATTATCTCTACTGCGACACCTCGTTATGGGTGATCTTCTCAGGAGACTCAGAAAAAAGAAATGTAGTCATACTACTGAGCTATAATAGCCTGAACAAAGTATCGAGCTGGTCAGAAAAGAAACTACCCATTCAGATCTAAAAATTCAACCAAAGGAACATTGGCCACGAGGTAGAATACATAAATTCATTCCTTCCAAACTCCTAAGTGAAGAAGTTTAGAAATCTTGTACCCGTTGTTGTCATACAAGCTAGAGGAAGACTAACTAATATTGAAATAGTGAAAAAGGTAATTGGAGGTTAACCCTAACGGCATTAAGACGATCTTATGGATCTATGCTAAGATAGAGGGCCCTTTAATATCAAATGCAACCTCTAACATAGTGGCCAATAACCCTGCGAATCTCAAGATTCAAGAAGCTCAACCACAAGCGATTGCACGGGGACGAGCCGCAAAAGGATAATTTTCTGTTGTGGATGGTAGGACATATAACTCTAGCTGTGGTCTAAGTAGGTAGTCACTCAACTGAAAGAAAGTTTCTGGACTGTTGGTCACGAAAAAGAACCAAAACACCCGGAACAATATTCCAGCACAGTAACAAAAAACTTCTGAGTAAAATCTACTTGAGTATCCTTACGAAGCTTCTAAATGGACATACTTCTCAGAGGGGAACTTGGTAAAAAATGTAAGGAAGTTGCCGATAAATATAAAGTTAGAACATTTGAAATTCGACATAAAATGTACTTAATGAATCATATAAAAACTCTTAACTAAAGTTCACAAAGATAAGTAAGCTTAGCCCTCTGTATAAGCATCTGAAATACCAGGATGATTGGAAATCTGATAATTATTTCATTCACAGTGACTTCCAGGATTGTACCTACTACCCCAGATAACATACATAATACCCTATGGATATTCGTTTCATGTCCAATTCTGGCCGGAATATCCCTGGATTTGAAATGGACATCCTTAAAATATCCATCGAGAATATGTATTGGATATCCAAAGCAATCATTAATTCATATAAATATAACAAAATCAGTGTTCAATCTTTATTTTTTTACCTTCCATTTTCGAATGAAAATTTCTTCTTTCAACAAATACTATATAGCTCGTATCATTGTTTTTTCTTGGATTTCCAGAAAATATTCTACAGATGAACATAAAATATCCGAGGCAAGCCTAAACGAATATAAATATCAAGCTGAATTTTCAATATCGATGTTTTCTTTTCTCTGTTTATGGATATATTTGGAAGATCTCTAGAGGAAGTATCAGATACCCCCTTGGATTCAAACGAAAACTATACAGTTTATCAGACCAAATTGTATGTGATACGACAAGTTCCGAATATCATCATTTTAATACAGGTTGCATGGTAGATTTCAAAGAAATTATCATTACTTGTCATAATAATTCTTGTTGATTCTGTTTCAGAATATATTCTTTGAAAATATTAGAGGACCTCGTATGAACTGAAATGTGCTTTGTATTCATTTATTCGTTCACCAAATTGACCAAATTTCCAAAATTCAGTTCCAACATTGTTATTCATAATCATATAAATGTTTTATATTTGTATCTGATTATAAATGAAAATATTATGTACTCTTTCCAAAGAGATATATATTGATATAAAAAGTTCAATAAATGTGTTAAATAAATTTTGTTTTTTTTCAACCTCTGGTCATAACTATGTAGATGCTGATAGGAATATGTGCTCATTCTAGCTGAACGACCTGAAAGAGTCATTCCAGGAATACTTTACAAAGTATTCATATATAGGCTCTTCAATCCATCATAAATCATTATGGATTTCAGAAACCCTATGGACGAGCGATTAAAACAAAAATAGTAGAATTTTGTCTAGACGAAAATATTCACGAAAATAAATTATAATGAATGAAGTGAAAAATAGATTTAATAACATTTCATGGGACAATATTCTAGATAGAGGCCCAAGATACAGAATTTGCAACTGAAAAATTTATAAATATCACTGACAATTACACATATTGAATGCCCAATCTATAGAACCCATAATGAAATACAAAAGTTCATACACGCACACTCCGATAAAATAACACAACCTAGATGAGAAGGCGAAAACATACCCCTACGAATTTTGCGATTTTTCTGCGAACAGAATGGCTGCCAACTTGCCGCAGGAAAGTTCAGATATTTTAACTTTTTGAGAATTTGCGCAATCCACGGAACAACAGAATGAATATCAAATTATTCCAGGCCTTCATTGCCTTCGCCCTCCGATCAAGTAACACCACCTAGATGAGATTTACTCAAATGGGACTGAAGGTAATATCTTTTCATGTTATCCCTCAAATCATAACATTATTGCCATGTCGCAATTTTTCAAGGATACAGTAAGCACGTCAGTTAGATTTTGATATCTGTCGGGTAGATTCATGCCAACGAAAACCCAAAAATACTGTCTTGGATAAAATATATAACAATAAAGCTAAGTTTTCATGTATCCGAATTTTCGGATTTTCGTAGGAAATTTGAAAGAAATGTCACTTTTTCGTACGAATGATATTTTGAGTGGTTTTCATTTGTGCGAAATGCCTTCCCGATGAAATATTCAACGTCAACCCCCTAATTTACCGTCCATTTTCTCAAGTAAATTTCTCGGTTAGTTAATTGAGCTGTGGTCATTGCCTTGTATTTTCGTAGTATGAAAATAGGTCTCACCCAAAAACGTTTGGGAGCCCTTTTACTTTTTTCTTCAATTCAAAATTTCAATACGTTAACAAAATTAGTAAAATATAAAATATTACGGTTGTTTTCTAATACTTATATTAATAATCATGAGATTGCTCTCCATTTTTAACATTCAAATTTTCAATTGCCTGGAAACAAACATAACCGCACTGATCATTGTTTCCCTTTAAAATTTCGGACAAGTTGACATTATTTCAACTTCTTGAATTCATTCGTACCATCAGTTAAAATTTGCCGCCACGAAATATATTTTAACAGCTTTTGACAGATTTCGTACGAAAAACGAATAATTCGTATACATGAAAACTTAGCTTAAGAAGGCAATTGAAACGTTCATTGCAGCTTGTTGGGAGCATGAAAAAACGATAGTATTTCCATCGCCGAACGGAGATTCTTCGTTGTCGATATAGTCTTGTCAGTACGACAACGCTGCATTTGAGATTTGACAGAACAATCATTTGAAGCTACCAGTGTCGTAACAATCGAGAAAGGGAAACCAAATTGGAAAAAATAAATTAATGAATTATGAAAAAACATTTAATTTAGAAAATCGACTGTTCTCAAAATCCTGTGGATATTATTTCATTATAATTTCAGGTTTCCATTCCATATTGGGTTTCCATTATTTCAATTTTATTGAACCTCAATATTTCTGTTAACAACGCACGACACTGCCGCTGGGGGAAGATGTCCCTTACACACAAATCTTAATGCGTGTGCGGCGAGTTACTCATCAGGTTATATTAAGTTATTTGATCGGAGCCTTCGCCATATTGATTCAACTAACTTGAAAGATATTTTGGGAGGTTGAATCAAAAAAATTTCATTTGCATTTTATAGATTTCACAATCAATTATGAAAGATCTGTAGTGTTTGTCAAATATTCCATGCTAGAAAAATTCAGCAAGATTATTACAGGGAGATGCGGATGTATGATCCCAATGAATATTTTATTTCAGTACTTTCGTGTGACAAACTGTTGTCTTCAGGTTTGGAACCATTGCATTTTGCAAGAAATGCTCTGGCTGTGAATGAGTTGTGTATTATATAGAATTCACATATTATTCTCCCATTCAACATTAATGCCATTTTGAAAAATCAAACACTAGGAAAGTATTATTTTTCCTGTATTTTGTGGTGACTGGACAGTGAGGACAACATGTATATTTCAAAGTAGATTTGAGTTGAGGAATAAAATTATCCACAACTACGGAATGCCTAACACCGAAGTATCTAGACTACGATTCTGTAGCATATTCAAATATTTGTGATGAAATCTAATCACGCTTCTGCAATGATCTAATAACATCTTAATGCAGACTATCTAGTATGTATCTTAAAAAGTCCTGAGCATCTAGCTGGGCATTACTGTTGAAGCGGGGTGTAAAACTTTGGATATGACTTTTTAGGGACACTGTCCCATTCTGGTCGGAATATCCCCGGATTTGAAATGGATATCCATAAGATATCCATCGAGGATGTGTAATGGATATATTTTAGAAGATATTTTGTGGCTATAAGATATCCAAAGCAATCATAAATTCAAATAAATATGTACTTACCTCCCAGTAAACATGAAATGTCCATGAAACATTTCGTAATTACAATAGTTTTGAATATTTGAAATATTTTAGTGGTACATTTCAGGAATATTTGAACTTGACTGGGACATTTATGGAATATTTCCAAACATCTTTAATTCATAACTTACAAAACATTTCAAAAATTACATATAAAGTAATAACTGGAACATTTTAGAATTAACGTTAATGAGAATATATGAAACGAATATTTTGGTATATTTCAAGAATGTTCAAAAAAATATTGAAACATTTTTGAAACATTTCAAATTTTTGAATTGATGTTTTTTGCAATATTTCAAAATTTAATCAACCTTGAGTTATTGAAACATGTTATATTTATGAATATCTGAAAAGTTTATATTTTGCTAAATTCCAGAAACATTCCTAAATTATTTTCAAAATTCTTTAAATTATAACTTTTGAAACAATCAAAATATTGCTTCAAATATAATAACTGAAACAATGCAGAATAATTCTAATTGAGAATATGAGAAATTTCTGAACTGATGTTTTCTGAAATATTCTATAACTATTTCAAGTGTAAATAATTCATTTCAAAGTATCGTCGTTTGTGAACACATGGAAAGTTAATTTTGCCAAATTCCAGAAATATTCCAAAACAATTTGAATATTTCAGAAATTTAACAAATTGTCTTGATTGATTCATTTATTAATTATATTACAGCTGCAGAATTCCTTTTAATCAGCTATAGTTATCAGACCATTCCATTCATCATATCTCATAATAGAAATTAATTGGCGCTTTTATAAGTACTTTTATATGGTGCAATTGCGCTTTCAGGCCTATTCGTGAACTGTCATACACACAATCTACACTTGAAATACTAGAATGTGACAATTCTGCATCAATTTTGTAATTTATAGTGTAAAAGTGTACAGTTTAGGCAGTTTACGAACCAGGAATTGCATGTTGTTGAATAATCTAAATTTCCCGCGAAACGAACGAAACGGAAATCCCGCCCCTATCGATGTTCCGGAAAGTACCGCAGCCATTGCGATTTGCGATGCAGCGAAATGTGAATGTGTTATATTGTTATTGCTAGTGGTGTGCCGGTGCCAATGGAATGGTGATCTTGGATGCATTATAATTCAGATAAGAATACATAACCTACGACTGTGAAAACTCACCAAAAGAAGGTAAAGGTGGATATTTTTATTACTCATCATATAATAATGCTTATTTGTTTCATATTCAGATATGTGCTGAAGGCATGCTTTCATTATACAAAAAGTATATGGAGAATGTAATAATAATAAAAAAACAATTGGTGGGTATTTTAAAACTATTTTGATTTGATTTATTTCATTGAAAGTTTTTCAGGAAACATTATATTTGTGGTGGGTTTAATATGATAGGTAGATAGATTATCTAAAAAAATTTCACTTACTGGAAGGAAAAAGAAACATTTGGGAATTCTGACATTATTGAAAGGTATGTTTCATTTTAATGTATAATATATACATTGTTCAACTGGTATGCTACTATAATAGGAAACGTTTAGTGAAAGCCAACAACCGTATGATCGAAGCCACAAAAACCCAAATATCTGAAATTTTATCATATATTTTAAGATTATATGAATAGAAAATGCTGTTTTTTCTAGAGTAGGTACCTATTTGTTGTATTTTTAAGTTACTTTTTATTGAAATGTACTTTTTATGTAATATATTTTATTTTTCTGAATATTTCTTTTTATATTTCAATACTTTTTCTGAGTTATGCAATGCAATATAATGAATGGATTATTTCATTAACATTTCTCAAACGTATTTCAGAAACAAAAAACAAATAAGATATTTTAGCAGGATTATTATTATAACTGCCCTGTTTGGAACCTTAATTAGTGCAGTAATGAATATACTGAACTTTCATCCCAACACCAACCCGCTATTTTTAATACCTCGTGTTTTAGTCACTAACACGAGTCCAAGTATTGAGTATATAGCAGTTTGGTGTTGGGATAAAACTCCACTATACTCAGCATTATTATTGATTTTCAATGAATTTTAATACATTCATTCAATATTTTAGTAACACACCAGAATTAATGTTGAAGTATGATATCGGAGAATTTGAAACATGAATGAAATGTTTCAATGCGAAATTAAAACATTTAAAACAAATATTTCTCAAACATTTCAGGAGTATTCCAGGAATTAAAAATAATGAATTTTCTGAAACATAAATGAAATGTTTCCTTGGGATATCCAAACTTTTGAAACATTAATGAGATGTTCAAATGGAATATTGATCTATATCAATGAATTTGGAAACATTAATACCATGTTTAATTAACGTTTCTGAGGTGAAACTAGTGGGTATATTTATTTCATATACAGTCCTGGAACGTGTATTTTGAAATGTTGCATTGTAACATCTATGAGGGCGGACATTGGTTCCAGGAATGTTCCAGGAATATATCCGATCCTTTCAGTGAAATGTTTCATCGATGAAAGATCATGTATCTGGAACATTCCTGGAACCAAAAATTGTTTACTGGGCTATAACCTATAACAAAATCAGTGTTCAAACTATATTTTTTTACCTTCTATTTTCGTATGAAAATTTCTTCTTTCAACAAATACTAGCTTGTATTATTGTTTTGTCTTGTACTTGACATGGACATCCATAAGATATTTATCGCTGTTTGAGGGAATCAGAACATAGAAATATATGTTATATACTTATTCTATATAATATATATATTTTTATGATTCGAAACGGATATCATTCAGAATATATTCTACAGATGTACATAAAATATCCGAGGCAAGCCTAAACGAATATAAATATCAAGCTGAATTTTCAATATCGATGTTTTCCCTCTTCATCAAACATAAATTATATCCTTTTGAGTACAGATAATCGGTTTATTCAGAAAATATTCTAAGGATTGCGGTGAAGTCTAAGCGAATATAAATGAATGTGTATATAGACCTGAATTTTGAATATCGAAGTTTTTTTTTTCTCTTCAACGTATACCAATCGTATATCTTCCTGGACCGCAATCTGTCTGGACTTTATATGAACATCCATAAGATGTTCATTCATGGATACGAAATGGATATCCATTAGAAGATATTCTACAGATGGCTATGAATATCTGAATATCTGATATAAAATGAATCAATTTTCAATATCAATATATTCAAACAGTTTCCCTTATTCCTCAACGATATTATATTGTTATCCCTAAAACATGTTTTGGATATTTGTGAATGTCTTATGGACATCCTTGTGGATATCCTGTAGATGTCCCTGAACAACATCTCATGGATATCCGTGAACTAAGATGCCTAAAAACCCTGGTGTGCCGACTCATACCTGTAAAACTGTAGAATAAAACGCTGGACATTCGCTTGCTTGATAATGAGAAAACAAATGAAATCGCGGTCTATTTTCCAAAAATCCCGCGATACTTCGTGAACCGCCACCGTCGGTTTTCTTGTTAGGGTGAATTTTCATGAACAGAAGTTTCTAGTATTACGCACTAGCATGAAATGAATAAAACAACATTATCATTCAAATTTACAGAATCACTGTCCGCAAGCAGTTTTATAAGATAAATTTTTGATTTAATATATAATTTTCATTTTGCTGATATGCAATTTACTGGAATAAATAATAATCACACATTTCACATAAAAGTATTGAAATTCAGATGCATGGAAATTCACCATATATATTAGAACCTGTCAATCTTGTTCTTGTTCCTATCTGACATCTGCCAAACATGCGCATGCGCAAGTATCTGCGCCATTGTTTTCCTTTTAAAGTTCTCTATAGTAAAGTAATAATTTTGTAGCTTATTTTGAGTTTAATTGCTTTTCAGAAGTGATATGTGTGAATCACAATCACTATGTCCCTGGAATATTGACATGAGGACGAGGCGCCATCTCTGGATCCGATTACAGAAATAGACCACTATTTCATTTGTTTTGTCTTCAAAAAAATCTAATCAGTCGACACACCAGGGTTTTTAGGCATCTTAAGGCTGAAATACAATGGAAGTTTTATGTTTTTTGTTTTAATTTTCATAATTTTGGATATTTTTTAAAGCGAAACCATCATTGCCATTATTATTCTGATTACGCCTCATAAAAAATCTTGTTAATAAAATTCAAGTTTCATTTTTCAATTCTGTTTTAAGCCGTAGAGACAATGGAAGTTTTATGTAATAAGTTTTAAGTTTTGGGATTTTGGATATCAATTTTACAAATAAAACAAGATGCAAAACAGAATTGAAAAATGAAGCTTGAATTTTATCAACAAGATTGTTTATGAGGCGTGATCAGAATAATAATGGCAATGATAGTTTCGCGATAAAAAATATCCAAAATTCTGAAAATTAAAACTAAAAACATAAAACTTTCGTTGTGTTTCAGCCTTTACCGTGAACAATATCTCATGGATAGTCTTGATTAGTATCTTATGTATATTCCTGAATGATATCTTATAGAAGTCCATCTTCTTCCACTCGGATATAACTGGATGTCCTTTGGATATCCCCAATATTCAATGGATATCCATCGAATTTCCGTGTGTTGACTGGGTGTATTAAACACTGAATCTGCTGAATCCTCCGACCACAGATTCATGATATTAGTTATACTGTAACTGCATTGTTGTTGAAGATACTTGGCTTCTGGAGATGACATACATGATATCGATGTCATTTGCATGCCGAATTAAAAAATACTCCGTATTATAATACGAATCATATTCGAAACATGTACAGTTCGATTATTTTATCTTTACCCATGCTTCATCAATTTATGATCGAAGAAATCACACACCCTCTATCGAACATCTCTTTCTAACAACCGCAATGAGCGAATCAACATTTGTCTTCTAAGCTAAGAATTATGGTATTGTGATGATGACGCACGGGTAAAGATAAAATAATAGAACTGTAGGTAATGTTATTTGGGAAACATTGAACTTCTTCCATGTTTAACTGATGATTTAGAAAAAGGAAAAAACAAACAATTCCTAACCCCAAATGCCGAAAAATGACATGTTATGATTCATCATTTACCGCAATTTTTTTGCCGCAAGGGTATGAACGTTCATGCGCCGATTTTCTTGCGATTTGCGAATCGCACAAAAATTGCGAATATTCGCGAGGGTATGAACAAGCCTTACTCGCCGCTCAAAACTTTGTTTTCCCTCACCGACAGTGGCGTGCGTTGTTTACAGAAATATTGAGGTTCAATAAAATATAAATATAAATACAAATTTTACAATGCTTCACCATTGCTTAATAATAAAAACTAACGATAGTTTAACACAAATTAACTCTGAATTTGCCCTTTATTCACGAAAAACACTCCAATAAGCCAAAGACGAAAACAAACAAAAATGTTTTGTTGTTATTTCAAATATCAAATGTAGCGTTGCCGTACTGACCAGACTATATCGACAACGGAGAATCTCCGTTCGGCGTTGGAAATACTATCGTTTTTACATGCTCCCAACAAGCTGCAATGAACATTTCAATTGCCTTCTTTATTGTTATATATTTCATCCAAGACAGTATTTTTGGGTTTTCGTTGCCATGAATATACCCGACTGTACTGTTCTTAGTTTATGATTATTATACCCTGTATGATGGTTTTGAAAAATAAAGTCAGTTAATGACATTAAATAACACACATCACATCATTACAAATTGGCGACGAAAAATAATCATTTATACTAGTTTACCCACGCATCACAACAAATTGATCCCAATAGCCCAACCCAAGAGTCATCTTATACTCACAAATCATAAGAAATTAGTTCAAAATGTCTGTACCTTGTGACATTGGTAGTATCGCTCCATTAGACATCAAAACTGAGACACACATGTTTGAATATAGTTAACCAGTGTTGATTACATACTGTATATTGTTATTCATATTTTATTTTGTTTTTTCTTTTGAGATGGTTGTTATAGTTGAAAAATAAACAGTTCGAAAAAGTTATTTCAAATTGAAATTATTTCTGAGTTTTTCTCAATATTTTGAACATATTAAAGTACTTTCAAAAGGTTATGGGCCCAGATTTACGTTTTTGAAGAAAAAGTATAGCGAGAAAAATACCTGGATTGACCTAAGTCTGCCTTTATCAAAAAAACTTCAAATAACCTGTCAAAGTCAAGAGAAAAATGGAAAAATTTCCTAAATTTGATAAACTACATGGTAAATCCAATTTCCATTCTTGGAAAATGATGGTTTATGCTTATATGGATCTCAATAATTTATACAAAATAGTGACCGGTGAAGAAAAAGATCCGAGCTTGGATCAAAACGCCAGTGATATTCCAAAGAAAGACGAATATTATGCAAAGTGTGAAGATTTTCGATATCGACATTCTCTAGCCAGAGCCTTCATCCTGTTCAATGTGGATTCTGATATCGTTCCCCAGATAACCTGTTATAATGAAGCACATAAAATGTGGAAAGCACTGAATGATATTTTTGACAAACAAAATGAGTATTCTCTACATGCCCTCGTCAAATCTGTAGTGGGAATCAAATGCGAGTCGAGATTCAATATTCCGGAGCATATATCAAAATATAATGAGTTATGGTCAAGACTGATCGAAAGAACAGCTAAAAAACCGGATGAGGAGGCCAATACACTTGAATCGGCATTGAGACCACTAGCTATGTCAACAAAAGCAAAAGGATCACTGTTTTTAACAACTCTACCAGAAGAACTAGACAATATAGTTGATAACTTGAAAACAAAGCAAAACCTCACTTATGATGATGTGTGCTCACGTCTTTTAGAATTATCTGTGGTCACGGCATCTCCAAGAGAAGAAAATCAAGCTTATATAAGTAGCCAAAATAGAAGAAAATATAAAAATAACTTGGAATGTTCATTCTGTAAAGAAAGAGGAAAATGGTTCAAGGGACATTTCATAAAAAACTGCAGGAAGATCGAAAAGAATCAAGATAATGTTAATGTTTCCCATGACTCCGACAATGAAGATGAAGCCTATCCAGCAACTTTCACGAATTACGGAAAAAAGTGGATCTTCGATACTGGAGCTACTTCTCACATGACTGGCAATAAATCATTATTTCGTAATATTCGATCGTTTGATGGAGCAATCCGGCTAGGAAATGATAAAGAAGATAAGGGCAACCCATATTGGAGAAATTGAATTGAAAGCTCTATTATCTGGCAAATCAAAAAACATTATTCTTCACGATGTTTTATATTCCCCTGATTTGAAATGTTCCTTATTATCATGGGAAAAAATGAAAACCAAAGGAATCACTATGAAAGGCAATGTCGAAGATGACCAGAAAAATATCCAGACAACAAGGAAATCCCTGCTCTGTTATTTTAGAAAAAGTTCATTCTGACGTTGCTGGACCGTTTTCTACAAAATCTGCTGGAGGAAAGTATTATTATGTATCGTTTATTGATGAATTCTCCCGCTACAGTGAAGTTGATTTCTCACAAAAATGAGGTAGAAAATGCTGTGAAAGAATATATCACAAGAATGGAACTACAAACAGGAAAAAAAGTTAAAGTTTTCAAAAGTGATAATGGGGGAGAGTATACATCGCATTCGTTACACAATTTCTTCACATCACTTGGAATAAAAGTCGAAAATTCAATCCCACGAATTCATGAAACTAATGGACTTGCAGAACGTTTCAATCGTACTATAACGACAATGTCCAGAACATGTTTGATTGATTCAGAATCACCACAGATACTATGGGCTGAAGCAATTGCCAATTCTGTTTACACAAAATACCGTTTACCACATAGTTTCAATGGAAAAACTCCCTTCGAATCATGTTATGGAGAAAAGCCTGCAATTTCTCATTTGAAATATTTTGGTCAGAAAGCTTACATTCATATCCCAGACGACGATAGAAAACCAGGAAGTCAAATTCGTAGGATACTGTAAAAAGAAAGAAGGTACCGCTTTTGGACAGAAAAAAAGTAGTAATTTCGAAAGATTATAAGTTTCCTCGAGAAGAAAATGACGTCATCATACTGAAGCCTATTGATAAATACAAAGAAGATCAGGATGAAACTGTTTCAGAAGAAAATGAAGATGAATTATCTGATATAAGAAGAGAAAATGTTGAATCTCAAACTTCTACGTCAGAACAATGTGATGCTGAGCCATTACCTCTGAGGCGTTTGTTCAAGGCACCACACTCCTCCAAAAAATTATGGCGATATCTGTAATTTAGCATTTGATGAACCACACACTTATAATGAAGCTATATCTAGTCCAGAATCGATAAAATGGATAGCAGCTATCAATGAAGAACTCAACTCTATGAGTAAAAATGAGGTATGGGAAATAGTCGAAAAACCTTCCACTGCACGAGTCGTTGGGTGTAGGTGGATTTTCAAAAGAAAACTGTCGAGTGAAGGAAAAGTTGTCAAATACAAAGCCAGGCTGGTAGCACAAGGTTTCAGTCAAGTACCTGGCTTAGACTTTGATGAGACATTCTCTCCTGTAGTTCGCTATGACACAATAAGATTACTCATAGCTCATTGTATTCAAGGGTAATATAACAAGACCTTGATAAATAGTCGACTATTTTTATTGCATCTGAATTTCGACTGTATTTTATAATAATTTAACGAGAAATTATTTTGGCATTAATAATCTGATGAGAGCCCGAGAGCGAAGCTCGAGGAAAATAGGAAGTTTGCTATATCTTGCTCTAGTAACAAGACCAGATATCAATTATGCGGTAAATTTGCTCTCACAATTTTGTTCAGATCCTACAGTGGAACACAAAAATATGGTTCACCACATATTTCGTTACTTGAAGGGTTCTATGAAAAAACAACTCGTTTACAAACACCAAAACTCTTCATGTATAGTGATGCCTCATTTGCTAATTCCACTGAAAGAAAATCGACGAGTGGATTCCTAGGATTTTATGGCGAAGCTGTTATTACATGGTGTACGAAAAAACAAAAAAGTGTTGCTGTGTCTACAACAGAAGCAGAAACATGGCTTTATCCCTATCATGTAGACAAGTTATATGGATATCCAACCTACTCAAAGACCTAAAGCACAATATGACTCCCTGTCTGATTTGTGATAATCAAGCTGCTATTCACATTTCGACCAATAATTTTACATCAAAGGAGTAAACATATCGATGTTCACTATCACTTTGTCAGGGAGAGAATTGTGGAAAATGAAGTCGATATCACTTACATCAGTACCAAAGAAATCATTGCAGATATGTTGACAAAACCCCTTGGAAGAGATCAAATTCATCATTTATTTTCAATTTTTTTGGAATCATCACTGAGGGAGAGTGTTTGAATATAGTTAACCAGTGTTGATTACATACTGTATACTGTTATTCATATTTTATTTTGTTTTTTCTTTTGAGATGGTTGTTATAGTTGAAAAATAAACAGTTCGAAAAAGTTATTTCAAATTGAAATTATTTCTGAGTTTTTCTCAATATTTTGAACATAATAAAATAGTTTCAAAAACACAATCTAGGTAATAGATGGAAAAGATGGATTTCACTATTTGAAAATTATTTGAAAGCTGCTAATATCACTGATAAAGAAAGAAAAAAAGCTATGCTATGCTATGCTATGCTATTGGTGATGAGTGTTATAATTTATTTTTGAATTTACTTGATTTATCTGAAGAAAATGCATCATCTTACGAATTGGCAAAAGGAAAATTTAAAAAATACTTTACTCCAAAACTAAATATAGACATGGAAATATTCAATTTCTGTCAAGCACGACAAGATAATGAGACAATAGACCAATTTTACACGAAACTTCTGAAACTATCGAAAACTTGTGATTTTTCTAATCCTGAGAAAGAAATCAAACATCAAATAATCTTGAATACCAATGAAAGTTCTTTAGGAAAATATGCTCTACGATAACATCCAACTTTACAAGAGTTGTTGGATCATGGAAAAATGATCGAAAATACAAGAATGCAAAAAAAATACTCACATTCAAATGAAATAAACAAAATTAATACAGATATACTTTGTAAAAATTGTGGATACTCTTGGCATAAACAAGGTTTATCTCAATGTACTGCAACACCAAACTTGTAATTACTGCAAACGTACAGGTCATTTTTCAAACGTCTGTTTACGAAAACGATCAAATGGACAATCTTTTTCCGGCAATTATCGAAAATTTTCTCCTCAATATCCGCAAAAAAGTTTCAATGAAAATATTTATCAAGGAAATGTCAAAAATCGTTCCATTAATACTGTCAGTGATAATGTTACTCTTCTTCGGGTTTGTTGGCCGTCGTGATATGGAATTGCTTCCTAACGTTTCGCCCGCACGAGTGGCTGGCTTCTTCTGAGGTTCCATCTTGAAAGATTTCCGATGACTGGTTGGTTCGGGATCTAAGCGCATATTTATATGTCCGGCTGGTACCTGTAATTATTACGTTCTTATCGTCCGTTCCTGGAATTAAATTATCTCTCAGTATTGGGGTTGCAGGTATATTCCTTTCGGCTGTTCTTTTCCTAGCTTGACTAAGTAATGGATTCCAAATTCGGTTGAGGGTCAGTGTCTCTTCTTTTCTGTTGAAATTATCCGTATGTTTATGGATTTCAATTGCTTCTCGTATAAGCCGATTGTGATATCCCTGGTCAGGAGCAAGAAGTTTAACGTCTTCAAACAGTATCTTGTGGTCCCCTTCACTCAGCGCGTGTTCTGCAACAGCTGACTTGTCCGTCTGACCTAATCTACAGTTTCTCCTGTGTTCATGTAGTCTTGTTCCCATGGATCTTTTCGTGGTTCCGATATAGACTTTCCCGCAAGTGCACGGTATACGATATACCCCAGCAGCTGACAGCGGGTCCCTCTTATCTTTTCCTGATCTAAGGCTTTGTTGTATTTTTCTGGTGGGCCTAAATACTGTTTTTATATTGTGCTTTCCAAGGAGTTTTCCTATTCTGTCCGTGACCTTAGGGATGTACGGTAGATAAGCGCGCGCGACTGTTTGAGCTTCCTCTCTATTTTGGGACGTTGACTTCTTTGGTTTCATGGCTCTGTTGATCTCGGTATCACTATATCCATTCGATCTGAAGGCCACTTGAAGGTGTTTTAATTCTTCTTGTAGATGTTCTGGCTCACATATTCTTCGAGCACGTTCTGTCAGTGTGGAGATGACGCCTCGCTTTTGACTCGGGTGGTGGTTTGATAGTGCATGAAGATATCTATCCGTATGTGTCGGTTTTCGGTGTACTTTGTGGGTTAGATTTGTGCCACATCTTTCTATGAGTACGTCTAAGAAGGCTATCTGTTGTTCTTGTTCGGTTTCCATGGTAAATTTGATGCTAGGATATTGAGAATTGAGGTGATCCAGGAAAAGATTCAGTCTCGCTCTCCCATGTCTCCAAATGACAAAGGTGTCATCTACGTATCGTAACCACATGGTCGGTTTAAACTCGAAAGATTCGATTGCCTTCTTTTCAAATTGTTCCATGAAAAAATTGGCTATTACTGGGCTAAGTGGGCTTCCCATCGCCACACCATCTAATTGCTCATAGAAGTCTCCCTTCCATTGAAAGTAACTTCCGGTGAGACACGCCTTGAAAAGTCCGACAATGTCATTTGGGAACATATTGGCTATTTCCCTCAGGGAATCTTCTAGTGGGACGTTGGTGAACAAGGATACAACGTCGAAACTGACAAGAATGTCACTTGCCTCCAAGGTTACGTTCTTGATTTTCCTCACGAAGTCTGTCGAGTCTTTGACGAAAGAGGGAGTTTTTCCCACATGGGGCTGGAGCAGCGAGGCTAAATGTTTTGCCAGATGATACGTTGGCGAACCTGGGGCACTAACTATCGGTCTTAGTGGGACATCTGGTTTGTGAATTTTTGGAAGACCGTAAAGCCTTGGTGGAACGGCTTCCGTTCTGAGAGTTACCTTCTTAACGGTTTCGGGTAGTGACGATGATGATGACGATGATGATGACGCCAACGTATCATCTGGCAAAACATTTAGCCTCGCTGCTCCAGCCCCATGTGGGAAAAACTCCCTCTTTCGTCAAAGACTCGACAGACTTCGTGAGGAAAATCAAGAACGTAACCTTGGAGGCAAGTGACATTCTTGTCAGTTTCGACGTTGTATCCTTGTTCACCAACGTCCCACTAGAAGATTCCCTGAGGGAAATAGCCAATATGTTCCCAAATGACATTGTCGGACTTTTCAAGGCGTGTCTCACCGGAAGTTACTTTCAATGGAAGGGAGACTTCTATGAGCAATTAGATGGTGTGGCGATGGGAAGCCCACTTAGCCCAGTAATAGCCAATTTTTTCATGGAACAATTTGAAAAGAAGGCAATCGAATCTTTCGAGTTTAAACCGACCATGTGGTTACGATACGTAGATGACACCTTTGTCATTTGGAGACATGGGAGAGCGAGACTGAATCTTTTCCTGGATCACCTCAATTCTCAATATCCTAGCATCAAATTTACCATGGAAACCGAACAAGAACAACAGATAGCCTTCTTAGACGTACTCATAGAAAGATGTGGCACAAATCTAACCCACAAAGTACACCGAAAACCGACACATACGGATAGATATCTTCATGCACTATCAAACCACCACCCGAGTCAAAAGCGAGGCGTCATCTCCACACTGACAGAACGTGCTCGAAGAATATGTGAGCCAGAACATCTACAAGAAGAATTAAAACACCTTCAAGTGGCCTTCAGATCGAATGGATATAGTGATACCGAGATCAACAGAGCCATGAAACCAAAGAAGTCAACGTCCCAAAATAGAGAGGAAGCTCAAACAGTCGCGCGCGCTTATCTACCGTACATCCCTAAGGTCACGGACAGAATAGGAAAACTCCTTGGAAAGCACAATATAAAAACAGTATTTAGGCCCACCAGAAAAATACAACAAAGCCTTAGATCAGGAAAAGATAAGAGGGACCCGCTGTCAGCTGCTGGGGTATATCGTATACCGTGCACTTGCGGGAAAGTCTATATCGGAACCACGAAAAGATCCATGGGAACAAGACTACATGAACACAGGAGAAACTGTAGATTAGGTCAGACGGACAAGTCAGCTGTTGCAGAACACGCGCTGAGTGAAGGGGACCACAAGATACTGTTTGAAGACGTTAAACTTCTTGCTCCTGACCAGGGATATCACAATCGGCTTATACGAGAAGCAATTGAAATCCATAAACATACGGATAATTTCAACAGAAAAGAAGAGACACTGACCCTCAACCGAATTTGGAATCCATTACTTAGTCAAGCTAGGAAAAGAACAGCCGAAAGGAATATACCTGCAACCCCAATACTGAGAGATAATTTAATTCCAGGAACGGACGATAAGAACGTAATAATTACAGGTACCAGCCGGACATATAAATATGCGCTTAGATCCCGAACCAACCAGTCATCGGAAATCTTTCAAGATGGAACCTCAGAAGAAGCCAGCCACTCGTGCGGGCGAAACGTTAGGAAGCAATTCCATATCACGACGGCCAACAAACCCGAAGAAGAGTAACATTATCAAGAATCCCGGCCGCGAAAGCCTCAATCAATATATCAATACTGTCAGTGTCAATACTCATAAATTTGAAGGATGTGAAGGTCATACAGGGCAAACCAACGAAAATTATGATGAAGTTTTTACTGTGAGACCCAATAAAAGTCCAAAAGTAGATGTTGAGATAAATGGTGAAATAACTACTTTTACAATTGATTCAGGAGCTTCGGTGAATATTATAAGTAAAACCACGTACAAAAATTTGAAAGGATATTTGCTTTCAATTCAAATACCGAATAGATAGTTGATGGGATTTTCGAGGCAACTATTACATATAAACAAAACAGCCTAAAAAGTGACATTTTTGTCGTAGGAGAGAACACACCTTGCTTGCTATCATATGAAAGTGCTGTTCAGTTGGGATTATTACAAATAAATTATAATATAAAGTTCCAAGAAATAAAAGATAATTATCCAGAACTTTTTCAAGGACTTGGATGTTTAAGGAATTTTTCAGTCAAATTGTTTTATGATGATTCCATTAGACCAGTTGCTCAAAAACATAGAAGAATCCCATTTCATTTAAGAAATAAGGTAGAACAGGAAATCAAACGCCTTTTGGAAAAAGATATCATCGAAGAAGTTAATACGCTAACACCTTGGGTATCTCCAATAGTTGTGGTTCCAAAAGCCCATAATCCAGATGATTTAAGAATATGTATTGATATGAGATGTCCCAACAGATCTATTAAAAGAATTCGACATATAACTCCGACAATTAATGATTTAATAACAGCAGTTAATGGATCCAAATACTTTTCAAAATTAGATTTGAATGAAGGATATCATCAACTTGTTTTAGATGAATCATCAAGATTTTTAACAACATTCTCCACTCATATTGGGTTATTCAGATATAAACGTTTGAATTTTGGAATAAATGCTGCTGCGGAAATTTTCCAAGATGCCATTCGTCAAGTGCTTTTAAATATACCTGGTGTTATAAACGTTGTGGACGATATCCTCATATTCGGAGAGACAGAAAAAAGTCACGATAGATCATTATTGATGGTTTTAACAAGACTAAAGGAGGCAGGATTAACGCTAAAAGAATCAAAATGTCAGTTCAATCAAAATCGAATAAAATATTTTGGATATATTTTTTCAGAAAATGGAATATAACCAGATCCAAAATCAACTGAATCAGTGACGGAGGTGCGAAGTTTTTTGGGAATGTTGAACTATATCGGCAGATTCATTCCAAATTTAGCTTCAAAAACTGAAATTTTCCGCAAAATGATTAGAAAGAATGAAAGTTGGGAATGGTCGACTTATCATCAAGAAGTTTTTGAGAATTTAAAAAATTACCTGGCCAAAATTCAGAATTTGGCATATTTCGACATACAGAAAACAACCCATTTATATGTTGACGCTGGTCCAAAAGGGCTTGGTGCTATTTTGACTCAAGAATATTGCAATAAAATGAAGGTGATTGCATACAGTAGTAAATCTCTTTCTGAAACTGAAATGAAGTATAGTCATATAGAAAAGGAAATGTTGGCTATTACATGGGCTATAGAACATTTTCACATTTACCTGGCAGCATCAATTTTTCATTTACACACGGATCATAAACCACTTGTTAATATACTGAAAAATCCACTAGCTGTACTCTCAGCACGTTTAGAAAGACTTTGTTTGAGTATTCAAGAATATGAATATAACATTCATCATCAAGACGGATCATCAAATCCTGCTGATTATTTATCAAGGCATCCAATTGAAAATACAAAAATAATAGATGAAGTCAAAAATATTTTGGTAGAGGATTACATTCAATTTATAATTGAAGGAAGTACACCAAAAGCAATAGGAATCGAAGAAGTACAAAGAGAAACAAAGAAGGACTTTATTCTGAGAAAAGTGTTGGATGTTTTACAGGAAAATGGTTATAATAATTGGTGTGATCCAGATTTAAAAGCATTTAAACACATTAGATATGAATTATCAATCAAGGAAGATATTATTTTAAGAGGAAAAAGAATAATTTTGCCACGTATTTTACAAAAAAGATCCATTCAATTTGCCCATCAAGGCCATTTAGGAATCGAGAATACCAAACAATTGATTAGAAGTAAAGTTTGGTTCCCTCTAATCGACAAAATGATATACGAAGAAATATCAAGTTGCTATGCTTGCCAAATAGTTACGAATGAGAACCGCAGAGATCCAATTTTCATCAAAGAATTGCCAAATTGTTCATGGGAGAAGGTAGATATTATTTAATGTTTTTAATAGATGAATATAGTCGATTCCCAGTTGTCGAAGTTTTAAATAGTATATCTTATGAAATTGTTTTGGTGTCCCGGAAACTTTATAAAGTGACAATGGACCTCCATTCAATGGCCATAATTTTGAAAATTTTGCAGATGAACTTGGTTTCAAACATCATAGGATAACACCTTACTGGCCTGAAGCAAATGGTTTAGTAGAAAGAAGTGTGAAGATTTTTAAAAAAATTATACTTTGTGCCAAATTCGAAAAACAGAACTATGAAGTTGAAATCAACAAATTTTTATTGAACTATCGTTCGACTCCACATTCGACTACAGGGAGAACACCTTCCGAATTAATGTTCAATAGGAAAGCACGTACAACTTTGCCATCTATGTTCGAGGACAATATTCTTCATGATAATGTTCGCGAAACGAATTTGAAGAACAAATTGAAACAAAAACAATATGCCGATACTAAAAGACATACCAAATTTCATAATTTTGAAATAGGAATGGAAGTTTTGTGTAAACAAAAACAAAGAAATAAATTCACGCCTCCATTTGATGCGGATCCATATATCATCATTAATATGCGCGGAAATCAAATAACAGCACGAAGAGATAAACAGCAAATCATCAGGAATTCTTCGTTTTTCAAGAAATTTCACAGAAATCAGGAGACTAAGATCAAACCAATTTTGAATCCAACAGGTAGGAAAAATTTATCTAAAAAATATCCATGTTACTTGAAGAATAATTCAAAGAACAATGGAAGAATTTTCATAAGAGAAGAGGAAGAAGAAATATTGGAAAAAATTGAAGAGGAAGCAGTTTTCATAAATTCATCCTCATCTAACACCCCAGTCCATATGTTGATGAATCACTCTTCCAACTCTCCAGATATACCGATTGATGAAGAATTGACAATGGAGAGACGATTTCTAATGAGATCTACAAGAAATGTTTTACCCAAACAATTTGAAGATTTTACTATTTGATTTTGTTGAAGTTGGGGAAGAAATGTAATGTTCTTAGTTTATGATTATTACCCTGTATGATGGTTTTGAAAAATAAAGTCAGTTAATGACATTAAATATCACACATCACATCATTACACGGACAAATCAAAATCTAGCTGACGTGCTTATTGTATCGTTAAAAAATTGCGACATGGCAATAATGTCATGATTTGAGGGATAACATTATGAAAAGATGTTACCTTCAGTACCATCTAGATTTGGGAATTACTCTACTAGGTAATCTAGGTTGTGTTACTTGATCGGAGCACGTACAAAATGAAAAACAATGGAATAGATAACTAAGATAACTACAGGAATTAGTTCAGTATTACAATCTAATCCAGGAAAACGATGTCAAAAAAAGAGCTTTTGTTGCAAAAAAAAATGCAGTAATCGGTGTAATTAATAACCGTTTCCTATGAATCTGGTTATTAAATACACTAGGAATTTCTACTTCCCCTACAGTATTGAACCTGATTAGATGTGAATTAGTAAATATTTTGGGGGTAATCTTTTACACGAAGTTAACTTCACGTATCATAAGGAATTTGAAGCGATGAAAACCTATGGCATTATTGTTGGAAATTGAATAAATTTTACAAATGTTCGTGCACCGATATATTATATTGTTCATTTGTTCGCTCTAAACTGGAGAATACATCTATAATTTGATCTCCGTGTTACAGTATTCACATTAAGCCAGTTGAAAAAGTGCAGCACAAATTTTTTAAGTGGTTTTCTTTTAAAATTGATGGATTGAAGAGTTTTATGTGACTGGTTACTATTTCCCAGTATAGAAATTTGAAGAGAAAGAGAATCCGTTGCTTCTGCATTAATTATTATACAGTGCGGCTTTTAATAGTCCCCCCCCTGTTAACTTTTGAACGGTTTGACGTAAAAACAACGTACAAACAAAAATACGTTTGGAGGGTTTCACCGATACTAGTTTTTGAAATGAATCACATTGTGATTGCTTGATAGATGGCGCGGAGAGGCACATCAACTAAAAAAATTAAATGGCATGGGGGGTCATGTCTCACATTGTTGAAAAGATAATTCAATTCTCTTTTCAACCATCTTAAAATTTTCAGAATTTCATTCCATTCAAAAAAATATCTGTCCCGTTCAAACCATTCAAAAGTTATCGTGATCAGGTGAAAAAAGGGATTCAGATCCGCCAAATCTGCACTTATCCTGACATTTCAAATGCATATTGTGAAAAACGTATAAACGAAAATCTGAAAAATTTAGATGGTAGAAAAGGGAATTGAATTATCTTTTCAACAATGTGACACATGACCCCCCATGCCATTTAAAAATTTTTAAATGATATGCCACCCGCGTCATCTATCGAGAAATCACAATGTGTTTCATTTCAAAAAGTAGTATCGGTGAAACCCTCCAAACGGTTTTTTTTATGTTTGTACTTCAAACTGTTGAAAAGGGGGAGGGTCTATTAAAAGCCGCACTGTATAACAAAACACATTTAGGCATCCAATTGCCAGACCAAATATGTTACATATTATCACCGGCCAGATCAACATTTTAATAAAAGAAACTTTACAAAAAATTAGTCAAGTATATTTTGTCAAATAATTTGTAGATAGATTCAATAAAAAAACTATACTTGCTAGCAGAAATCAACAGTACTAGGATCAAAAGAACCTGTAAAAGGTGACCCTGATGCAGTCCACGATTTTTTGAGCTTTTGATGTAGTATAAGTTCTTCAGATGTTGGTAAACCTAATCGCTTTCTTTCTTGATTCCATTGCAACTCCTCAATCTTAGCTTGTGCGTCTTCTGGTAAATCCTCATATGGTCTTGAACAATCTATTTTTGAAACATCTATCTCTGGTTCACTTTGTATTAGGCAGTTCCACCACATCTCTTGGCACTTATCCAAATGTATGAGTAACTTCCGTACATCTAAAGACCATATAGCATCATTTGACTTGCATTTTTGACATAGATCCCCATTCAATAAGACAATATTACTATGCAATTTGACTGATATATTATTCGATTGGATTTTCACCTCTAAATCTTTTTTCGTTATGCCTTCTGGTATGTCAATGACAATATCAATATCAGTGATGTTTTGAGACCAGCAGTAGTTATCAAACTTACTTCCATTATAGTACTCAGAGTTGCTAAAATAGGAATTGCCATTTACACTTAGTTCTTTGATTGTAGAAGTTACTTCACTAACATTGTCATCGCATGATATAACCGTTTCTTCTATGGCTGTAGGAATATCACTGTCTGTGTAAACGATTTCTGAACGCCGTGGTTTCCATTTATGAAAAGTGTGTTTCACTAAATTTTCTGCCAAGCCCTCAGGTAGACCAACGGCAGCATTAGGTTCATTAGCGATGTGATAAAAATCTGTTCTAAGAAATTGTGAGAATAAGATCTGATGAAAATATTATAGAAATAGCTCATACCTTCTTTGTAAAAATCCAAAAAATTCATCAAAGAAGTGCGGAAGTGTTTTACATTCCTTCAACATTTGAAATAACATATCATCATGATTTGAACAGTTTTCGCTCATTTTGCACCTATAACTTTTTAAATTTTGTTTACAGACAACAAATTAGTTTTGTTTTGACAATAGATTGACGGTTGACAGTGTTGACAGTTGACACAGATATTCACCATGCGACAACTTCACCAGCTAGCTATGGTTCTCAACCAAAAATAACGAAATTCACTCATTGCAGACGACCACGAATCCTTTAGGTGCGTTCCACTGGACACTAACAATGCTCAAAACGGTTCCACATAATGATCACGGTCGTTATAGACTTGCTGAATAGAGTATTTGGATTGAATAATGTTGTAAATGCCTTTTGTTGAAACTATTCATGAAAAACGTCATCGCTCTTCAACTTCAATCTCATTCCACTTGGTAGGATAACTAAGATACTCACGAGCTAGTCATAGGCTATAGTGGAACGGAAATATCCGCAATAGTGTGCGATTTGTCTGCCTATAGTGGAATACACCCCATGAATTGAAAATTCGTTAACTGAAAAAATGTATGTAGTGATGAGATGTGTAATAAATTGTCGTCAAAAGATTTAAATGAGCTAAACATTTTCGAGGAAATCATAAAATGTATTAGTGTGCGGCCATCAGGAACAATCATACTGCACATATTACAAGCTGCGCATTCAGGCCAACCCCCTCCTCCCGAGATTTTATAATTTGTATTTATATATCAGGATATTTCCTATTAAAGCTTATTTTTCTTGTTTAATGCTTCAGCCCCCCTTCCCTATCATAAAAAAAAAATATCCTAGATATGCCTTTGCATACAAGACAAACGACAGAATCTATTTAAAAATGTTCAGATGTACAAATATCTCACCTATTAGCGTGTAAAGCGGCAAATCTCAGAGAATAGCAAATGCAAATATTGATTATAAAACTTAAATACCGTATAATCCCCACTATAGGAATAGAAAAAGGCGTTTTGTCCCGCCCCACCACTGTTTGCATTTATCAGTTATTTTTGTTGGGGAGTGGTAAAAAAGTGCTGCTCAAAGCGGCGTGATTGTGCTGCTTGAAGCGGAAAAATATATGCTGCTTATTAAAGCGACAAAATTTCTAATCCGGGCCTGAGTATATGAATAACTCAATTGTAATTCTCAATTATCTCATTTGAAATTATGAAAATGGCAATCTTCCTTTTTATGCATGTTATTAAAAACTTATATAGGTATTTTGACATTTTCACACAATCCATAATAATGAAGAAATGTCAAAAATTACGAAGGCGTAGAACGGCCACTGTTATTCAAATTTTTATTTTCGTTAATTCTGAAATACCAAGTCAGAATTCTGAATTAGTAACTCAGAATTGGCTAATTCAGGGATACTAAGTCAGAATTCCGACTTAGTATTACTATTTTGAAATCTGTTAATGTTATGTAATAGGCGGTAATAGGTAGTGAAGATATTTCTTTTTTGTGCAATTTTTTTCGACAGAAAATTAATATTTTTTGGATGATCTAACAACACTGAAAAGATTTTACGAAAACGAAAGGTAAAAATAATGAAAACCTTAACAAGCTTCATGATATTTGCAAAATTGATAGATTTCAGTAGGAGTGATGATTTTTACTTACTTCATCACGGACTTTCACAACTTGAACTTAATAGTAGATTTAAAGAAACAGTAGGGTATAACAACACGCACCCAGTTGATTATTTACTTGAAAAAATGTTAGCCATAAAGTATTGTTAATTAGATCTTGGAGAATTAAGAAGTAAAATGTAAGTTTCAAATAGAATCTGTAACATACTTTGAAACCTAAGTGGTACTCAGTTTCGGTACCTTTCTAGATATAATACCCAGATAGCACAGCACACAATATCCTCTATGGATATCCGTTTCGAGTCCATTTCATCAGGTCGGGATATCCCCGGACATAGAATGGATATCCATCAAGAGATAGTAAATGGATATTCGACACTAAATATTCTATGGAAGTCCAGAGAAAATCCGTTAGCGACAGTGGATATATATTCGTATCGCACATTAACGGATCTCCTATGGACATCCACAAGACGCCATATGATAATTGGACGTCAATTCATCCGTTAAAGTAGATCAGGTTAAAATTCAACAAAAAATAACGAATGTGTGTACAACTACATTTTCTTACTTCAATAAATTTTGGTATTAGGTTTCTTTCCATATTTAATTATTTGGAAAAATTCGGATATACCTACGTCAATGACACAGGCCAAACTGAGCGAGGACTTAGTGTCACAGAAGCGTAACTACAGATTATTAATTTGGAGAAAAACATAACTGAATTTTATATACTAATTCATCTATAACTACCATAATATGTTCGAAATAGGACATATATTTTCAGATGAATAACTACTTGATATTCAGGGACCATGTCAAATATTTGAAAAACTTAATAATGATGGAAAATATCTCAAAATTGTCAGAATTGAAAAAAATAATTATTTTTAGTCAGGACACCGCCCCTAGATTTTATTTCAAGTTCCACTTTCAGATCATGATCGTTTGATTCGATCCACTCTCTGGTGTGATATTATGAAGTTGAATATTATATTATTTTTATAATTCATCACTTCTCTCAGAAGAACAAATATGGAAATCATTCGGATGTTTTCGTGACAATGATTCGAATTCGGAATCAAACCGTAGTCAGCCGACATGTTCGAAGTCGCTGTTTCTTTAACACTCCACGCTCTCTTAATTTCTCTCCAGTTAAAGGCGCGCTCGCCATGAAGAATGAGACAGAGAGAGAACACATTTATGACTAGATATAGCCGAAGCCGAATGCCCAAGCCGACCAGGTACCAGTTACCAGAATTAAAAAGAACGCAATAGAACATAGAACTGTTTTGTGTGCGGCCACTCTTCACTCTTGTCTATGTTTGCAACTTCCTAGTATGAACTGCGTAGTTAGATTTATCATCAGTTTTATCGAGCTTTCAAAATTGATACTGTTGTTTAGTGTCCGTTTATTGTTTTCCTTATTGATGGTGAGTATTGAAAAGTAAAGATTATTTTCGTAAATAACAACCATACTATTATAGGTTAGAAAAATGAAGTGGTGGTATACACAATGTATACCGGTACATTGAACAAAATAATACAATAGGCTCCATTCTTCTGACAATTCTTATAATAGAAGTTAAAAGTTTCCTGATTTTTTGTAATTTTTAGTGGCCGCAGATAAAAGCCATCTCACTACAGTTAGGAAGGCAATTGAAATTGCAATCAAAAATTGGCTCAGAAGTGCCAAGGAGAGGACCCTGGCCAGCGAAAAAAGAACAGAACCAACTATTACAACTCTGAAGAAGTATTCTTAAATTTTTAAGTATTATTTTTATGTGGTGTGTTTTTTGTTTGGGTTTTATTATCATTGAGTTATAAATTATGTTCAAACTACCCTTTTTAAATCTAGTAGTATTTGCGAATCAGACTATAAAGGTGCATTATTCAATATTGAGATTGATGTATGCGAACGTATTCCTATAAATATATATATCAATATCCCTGTATAATAAATATCTTATGAATATTCCTCATTGCTATCAATTATGGATATCCTTGAAAGATTTCTTTTGGATATCTGAGAACAATATCTTATGGATATCCGTGAACAATATCTTATGGATATTCCTGAAGAATATCTTATGGATATCCTTGAACAATATCTTATGGATATCCCAGAAGGATATTTTATAGAAGTCCAGCTTCTTCCACTTGGCACATCCATGGGACGTCCATGAAATATCCAGTGGATATTACTGGATGTCCTCTGGACATCCCCAATATCCAAGATGAATGTCCAGTGGATATCCATCGAATGTCCGTATGTTGACTGGGTAGTTATTTATGCAACAAGTGCAAAAAGTAAGTGTTTATTGCACTCGACGTGAAATTGTCGAGTACAATAATCATTTTTTGCGCGAGTTGCATACAGTATTTTTTCTACGTTTATGCAAAAAGTAAGAAATTATTTATTTAGGTGCGGCACTATAGGTGAAGAAAAATGAAAATCTATAGTTGTCCATTAATAATACTCATTTCAAAACTTTCAGTTCTGTAATGGTCAGAATTAAATTTTGACTGACGTTTATATAACCACAGTTGCATTATAAAAATCAAAATCATGAGCGTATATGTTATCACGAGGTGTGGTCATATAGTAGACAGTTTGCTCTAAGCAAGTAGACGGTTTAGAACATAGCGGATCGGTTTTCATTATGAAGTTATTCTCGGGAAGGCATTAATACAAAATAATATAAAATATGTAGCTGTTTAAAACGTATGGCCAATCTCACAGAATATCTGCTAAATATGTAGTGGGTTTGAACGTTTATGTTTATCATGATGACAGCACGTTGAAGTAGAATGACAGATGAGTGCAATAAAGAGCTTCTTTTTCCACTGAATATAGTTCAAAAAAGGTTTGGCATTTTGTATGAATGTAGAAAAATGAATTAGTGTGTTCATCTTTCCGGATGTTATCCACACCAAAACGAATAATGGTCAAATTGTTCATATTAATAATCTATTTTATTGCACTACGAAATTTTTGATTCTGCCACAACTATTTTGACTTTCAAACGGTATTTAGATCATTTCAGAAAAAAATTCCAAAAAATTTGGTTTTCCACTTCGAGTATGGACACTATATATTACTTTAGAATGATATTTAAAACGTTTATTGACATTCCGTAAAATTGAATTAACAACAATCACAATCACTATGTCCCTGGAATATTGACACGAGGACCAGGTGCCATCTCTGGATCCGATTGCAGAAACAGACCACGATTTTATTTGTTTTGTCTTCAAAAAATTCTAAACAAAATCTAATCAGTCGACACACCAGGGTTTTTAGGCATCTTAAAAAACCTTAACAAGCTTGATGATATATGCAAAACTGATACATTTCAGTAGGAGTGATGATTTTCATTTACTTTATCACGGACTTTTACAACTTATGGAAGAGTTAAAGAAACAGTAGGGTATAACAACACGCACCCAGTTGATTTACATGAAAAAATGTTTGTTATAAAGTATTGTTAATTAGATCATGAAGAATTTAGAAATAAAATGTAAGTGTCAAATAGATTTCACTTCGAGTATGGACAACTTTAGAATGATACTAGCTGACCCGGCAAACGTTGTTTTGCCATGTTCTAGGAAATATTTTTTTAGTTCAATAAAAATAACTATTTGCTATAAGTTTGCGGGGATTTACTTATAATCGAAAGCGTTGTAGACAATGAAAGTACGCTTTATGTAGGTTAATAAATTAATCTTTATTGAAGTAACGAATATATCTTAAATTACAATTCTCGATAGCTATCTAAACATCAAAAATAATTATTCATATTTTTACTATCAATTATGGCAGCGCAATAGATTGATTGTACAATATTCTTGGTTAGTCCATCTTTAGCCAACACAATCAAACTGGATGGTTTTCCCACGCGAGAACATGCCACATATAGCTGTCCGTGGAAAAAGCATGGTGTTTCCAAATCTAAGCCACATACAGACAATGTCTGGCCTTGTGACTTATTGATCGTCATAGCGAATGCCAATCTAATTGGGAATTGAGTGCGTTTGAACTCAATTGGCATATCTGTAGGAATCATAGGGATTCGTGGCATCAACACATTTTCGCCTTGAAATTTTCCATTCAAAATTATGGCTTCAATAACGTTATTCATTAATTTTTTAATGACTAATCGTGTGCCATTACACAGCCGTGGTGTGTTCAAGTTACGAAGCAGAATTATCCAACCTTCAATTTTAAATGGTGTGGTGGCATGCCTGGCAAATTCAATGAATTTAAAAACTCAATCGGATAATTCACAGTTTCGTTGGTATCGCAACTGCATCGATACATTTATATGACACCAAGTTTAGTCCCCAGACAACAACTGTTGTATCTTTAAATTAAATCCATTGACGTCCACATAATTAACAAATAAAAAATAGGGTTTGATCGTAGAGGGTTGAAAATTCAAGATTGTATGTATTTTTTCAATGCTATATCATGAAAAAATAAAAAAAAATTATCTGAAAATAAAAAAAAAATTAGGGGTGGACTACCCTTAACATTTAGGGGATGAAAAATAGGATGTTGTCCGATTCTCAGACCTAACCAATATGCACACAAAATTTCATGAGAATCGGTCAAGCCGTTTCGGAGAAGTTTAACTACAAACACCGCGACACGAGAATTGTATATATTAGGTAAAACGTGCATTGACAATTGACATTCGGTAAAATTCAATTAACAACAATCACACTCACTATGTCCCTGGAATATTGACACGAGGACCAAGTGCCATCTCTGGATCCGATTGCAGAAACAGACCGCGATTTCATTTGTTTTGCCTTCAAAAAATTCTAAACAAAATCTAATCAGTCGACACACCAGGTTTTTAGGCATCTGAGGCATAGTACTGATCAAAAAATTATCGAAAGAGAAGGTAAAAATATCACTTTTATTCTTGTTTTGGAATAATGTTAAAGGTTAAAGGTCAATGATGGGTGATGGGTCAGTGGTCAATGTATAATATAATATGATCATTTTTGTATTCTTGTCAACATATCGTCATCAAATCCAATTATAGGTTTTCAGAATCGGAATACAGTGAATGCACTACTTGCCGGGCAGATCTCGTTTCTTTTCAGTGGAAAATGCCCAATTTATTACCGGTTTATCTACTGATATTCTCAATAATTGTAAAAGTCAATTCTATAACTGAGGAAGACGAAGGCGTAAAATATGCGAATAGATGTGAAGGTATAAGTGATAATGCAATATATATATGCTTTTCAATGATTCCCATTTGTTTGCAAAATTACTTTTTGTAAACAATTATTATTTGAGGTTATGTGTCAAATGAAACTGGTATCATTAATTCATTAAACTTGTAACTTTTTCTAGTGTGCAAAATTCTTGCAAATGAACTCCAAGACAGGTTAGAAGAAACAGGAAAAACAAGTGAAGTACTGGAAACTGGCTATGCTGTTGACGATGTGAAACCCAAAAAAAAGAAGGAATATAAAAAGTCAGAGCTTCGACTGCTCGAGTCTTTGGAAGGAGTCTGTGAAAGGATACTGAAATACAACATTCACAAGGAGAGAGAGGACAGCACGCGATTTTCCAAAGGCATGAGTCAAACTTTCCAAACTTTACATGGATTGGTCGATAAAGGAGTCAAAGTAGAACTGGGTATTCCCTATGAGTTATGGGATAAACCAAGTGCAGAAATCACTAATATGAAGACTCAGGTATAAGTGGTAACATTCATTATGTTTTTGAAACAATCATTATAAAGTGAAAGCAATTTTTAATAAACAGTATAATTGGTTGAAATAATATTGTTCATTACTAGGAATAAAGTTTTAGTCACTCAATGTTTTATATAATTGGTAAGGACCCACTGTACCAACCTATTAGCAAATTATTTTGCAATTTACATTTTCAAAATTTGAACTGGAAATAACTAGAACTACGAATAGAAAATGAAAAATAATATCACAACTGGTAACAATTACTAAGCTTTTTTTGCTACAGTACCTCCTGATTAACAATAGATTTGCCTTGTGAAAAAAAAAACACTAATGTTACTATCAAATAATTTTATATTATGTGTTGAAATTGGGTGTATGAATACTACTACAACTATTACTAACTCAGCAGTTGATCATACTAAAACCAATTCTTTTTAGTGTGAAACTCTTTTAGAACAAAACGAGGGAGACATAGAAGACTGGTATTTCCATCACCAAGGAAAAGAGTCTCTGAAGAAATACCTTTGTGAAGATCGAGCTTTGAAAAATCAAGATTCAAAATGCTTGTATGAAAGCCTCAAAGGAGATGCTGGAAGCACAAGGCCTGCATCTAAACATGAACTTTAATTTTTTCCCTTCTTGGCCAAGATTGAAATAACAGTGACCCAAGAAGTCATTGCGTTACAGAAACTTCTAATGAATTTATATGAACTCATACAGTGGAACGTTAAAAATTGAAAATGGTGATAATCCATTTACAAAATAATTATATACACTCCTCAAAAATATGAGTTTAACTGTCATTTATCAATTCCTTGCATTTTTTCACTTTTACAACTTCAATATACCAAAAATGTATACTTAGAAATCAAATAAAACTTTTCTACTTTATTCATGACATATTTTTATATTTGATTCATATTTCATAAAGTGCAGACGTTTTTGTATAGCACAGCAGGTAATAAATCATTGATGAAATGATATGTATATATTTATTTCATTTCAATTTATCTACTGGTATTAGAAATTAGTGACAGCTATCTGGCCAGCCAAAATCACACTATAATTATTCCTGTTCTTAATTTTATTGCCTACTCCAAAAACGCCTGCGCTGTTGTTAAAAAAAAATAATAATTGTTATATCGGTCAACCTTACAAGTCTTTGAAAGACTTGTGCGAGCTAGGAAAGACGTAGCCCTTACCTTTTAACGTGTGATGCCATGCACGAGACCGTGCAGTGACCATGCTGGGAATCGAAACCATGCCCCTGTGATTGAGAGGCAAGGGCTCTACAATCACCATCACTACTTATATAGTTTAGTAAATAGAGGAATGTCACTGGTTTGATTTCCATTCAGTTACTAAACACTGAATCATGGAAAGATTATTTGCAAGAATTCAAGCAAACGGAAATCAGTGACACCAATATCAAAATATCTGAGAATATTTAAAAACATTAAAATGGCATAGCTTATTAGTAACAGTTCCTGATCAGACAGCAAATCAAGATAATGAAAGAAAAATATTGTAGTCAGAATTCAATTTGTTTAAAAAACAGGTGAACATATGTCATCAAAATCCATCGAAATAATAAATAAAATGTGAATAAAAACAAAACTTTCCAGTGTATGATAAAACATTGTATTTTATAATTTTCTAAGGCTACAACTTGCTAACTGGGAAGTGACTAAAATTACTGCTAGATTGGTATTTGAAAACGTTGTTATGGTGTTTATTGCCTTTTCAGTATTTGTTGTAAGAAAATACACTTGGCAGAAAAATTTAAATGGAGATTAGAGAAATTTCCTCAAACATTGTGTGAATTGTAAAATCCAATAATAAATCCACTGACTAATCTTTGGCATAACTACTTCATGAATTGTCTTTTTCTCGTTCTGCCTTAGTTTTACGTATATGCTTTGTTTTACCCCTGAGGGCCCTCATTCTGTCCATTTCATCGTTGAAATCTGCATGTTCATCTCTATATAAACCATAATATCTTAATTTCATCATTAACTTTCCAGTTTCAACATGCCTTGGATAGTAGTTATGGACTTCTTTACGTAAATGAATTGGTTCTTCACTAAACAGCTTCACTACTTTCATAGATTTTGAGTTTGTTGGTCTAACCACATCCCCAAATATTCTGTTACTTAGTCTGTTCATTCTTCTAGCATATTCTGTGGTTTGTTTTATTAAATCGGCATATTTTGCGTATTTACTCATTTTTCTGATGGATAATAAATAAAAGGTTGTTTTCTTCTTCTTCAATATTTAGGTTGTGTTCCAAAAGCTTACTCTCTCACCCGGAGTCTACTCTCACTGTTCCGAAACTTACGCTGGCGAATTATTTTACACTTGTCAATCGTTCCAAAGCTTACTCAACCGTATCCTACCAAAAAGGAGGGTATAAGAGTACTCTGACATTTATTCTGTCACATTTGTCATTTGTTTAAAAACTATGCACACTTGTAACGTAAAATTTTAAATTCGTTGTTTAGTCTGCAATTGTCTGATAAAATAAAATGGATTTCTACAAATTTTTCAAGATCGATGGTGATAAAATTCTGTTGAAGGATTCAGGTGAGTGAAATGATATGTTTGTATTAAGAATAGATATATAATTTAAAAAAAATCTTTTAGGTGGATCAGTGATAGAACTACCTAAATCCAACGAGTATTTAGAGATGTTTGCTTCAGATATTGTTGAGGTAAAAAGCCCCGAGAAATCTGGTGTGGGTGATAACTCCGTTCAGGTCGCTCAAAAAGATTCAGGCAAAGTGTCATGGAATGATGCAGCTACAAGGTGTCTAATATATTTATATAAAGATAATGAAAAAATCTTCAATGACAAAACAACAAGAAACGATGATGAAGTATGGAAAGTAATTTCCAATTCACTATCATCGAGTGGCTTTAGTTTTAGTGGCAAACAATGCCAAAATAAATTCAAACATTTGAAGAAGCTATACATGAAATGCAAAGATAATATGGGCTCGAAAGCAACAGGTGACTCTACATTTGACTTCAAATATTTGCCTGAAATGGATGAAATTTTTGCGAGAAAACCAAACATTACCCCTTTTTGAAACAGCATCATCGTCAGTAGGTAAATTGTTAGTGTTGACTATTTAATCATCTCTGCAGAATTAAACGTTATTTTAGGATCCCAAATTAATTGCGATGTTGTAAGTCAATCATTCAAAGAAGGTTTTAAAAGAATAGCTGAGGGACAAGATTCTGAGAACATTAAGAAAAAGAAAAAACCGACTGCAGTTATTGTGGAACTCTTGCAGAAAAATGAAGAAAACAGAGAAAAGCGCCATCAAGATTTCCTGGCGGCACAAAATTTAATCATTAAAGTCCAAAACTGTTACCATTTTGGTCTTCAGTTAAGCTCATGCTGAATTAGAGTTTCACATATTTATTTATTTTCCAAGTAATGTATTTCGAGTTATTTTTTGTAGATATAAAGTGTTCTTGTTCTCAGATCCTTTTTTTAGTGTCTACAAAACTATTCAAATGAAATGGCTGTGAATTGAAACAAGTAAAATACAATATGAGAAGTGTCCCAATTTTCAACATTTTTCATTCTTATAAAATAAAAAATGTACAATTTCTATCCTAATAATGTACAAATAACTGATGAATTCAGAGAAATTCACCAACTCTGTTCCTGCAAATGATATAAAAACAACAAATCCTAATGCTAAATTCTGTCTCTTCTTAATGTCCCAGCTTCATTTTCAAAATCTGCGGCATCTGCAAAGATTTCTTCATTTGCAACATTTTGCTCATCATTTTCAACCATACCTTCTAGAATATAATTTTCAATTTCGCCATCTGAATTATTAAGACATACATTATGTAATACACAACAGGCCAATTCTAGACATATCTAAGTATTTCAATCTTCTAAATCTTCCTTTCAGCAAGGCAAACGCTTCTATATAAATATATATATAGAGAAGGGTAGTCTCTTGACGGGACTAGTTGAACAAAAACCAATTTGATCAAAGATACTCTCAACCAAAGTATATATATATAATTTCATAAATTTTCCGCCCAACCTGTAGCAATCCGGTGTCGCCAATAGCCACAACACTGATAAAAATTGTTTTTGAGGATTGATTGTTGGACGACCGGTCCCATATCGATTAGACAATAACGGAGCAGTCAACGCAAGTATCGTCGAAAATGTTTCAGAAGACATTCTGAAATGTTCCTGAAACTGTTTTGAGTTGTATTGCATCACAACATTCTCAATATATAAGTGCATCCTAATAGGAGCCTCTTTTCTTTCATTCAATGCCAAGTATTCATCGTCATCTTCGAAAAGTTCTTCATACTGAAAAGATTTTTTTATGTTACTTTCTTATAAAAATATTCACAGTATAGCTAAATAGGTACTTACATAAAATATATTTCTACAATAATCCATAAACATGTCTGATGACTGCAATGCCGCAAGTAAAATTTCTTTGGCCATTGAAATTAAACTACTCCAAAATTGTATATTCTGATTAACTCAAAAACTTGTTCAACATACGATTCAAAATAGCCGCCAATAAGCCACTGACGGATAAAAGTCAGGTTAAAGGTTCGGTCACTTGTCCTACTTCATAAGGTCGAACACAGTTCCAAAACACATCTTACTCTCAGTTTACGCTAATACCCTGACATTAGTTTTACTCTTACTCCAGGGTAAGTTTTGGAACTTAGCCCATTGCGTTCATAAACTTACTCAGATTAAGGACTGCTTACTCCGAACCGTTCGTAAACTTACTCTATCTGTATGGAGTATGCATTGACAATCGTTCAGAAACTTACTTCGAGTAAACTCTACTTACTCTGCTTTCGAAAAGAGTAGTGATATACTCTGACAGTAATAACAATGACAAGGAACTTTTTTGCTAGTTTGTGTTTGATATTGTTTGTATGTTCACGTTTCCACGTGCTTTCAAAGTGAAAATTGAAAAATACGGAAGTTTCGACAATTTAGAGATTATATTCCCACGATATGGATTTTCATGTAGTATCAATTGGCAGCGTCACTTTCATTCTTAAAAATAAAGGAATTCTTCAAAGTGTAATGAACAATATTTCACTTCTGGAAACCATAATAAAGAGTTTCAATATTTTGTATCAGTAAATGGAGAGCTTTGTGAAGTTCTCAAGTCTCAAACAAAACCTCAATTTCATGAATCACCATTATCAATAGTCATTGACACTTTGCACTCTGCAAAGTTTTTGACCGACTATGCAGGAGTAATGATTGACATGTACTTCTAATCACGTGACCGTACTCTTACTCTACTCTCATAGTAAGTTTATGAACGCAGCCTTTGATGTGGAAAAGTATGTACACGCCAATTTGAGAGGTGCCGATAACCGGGCAGGACTTGCGAAATGGTATTGAACAGATTCGTATTCGAAATTTTATAGATCCAAAATGAAAAATAGTCTGAAATTTCGATAGATCTCACTGAATATAAAAATGGATCCAAAATCAATAATACTAATTCTTGTGTTAACAATCTACCTGAGTAGAGGATGTTTTTTAATAAAAAATCAGGCTGTTCTATTTTGCAATGATATATTCTAAAATAATACATAATTTTTGTTCAACCACTTTGGGGAATATGTAACATTATTCCTTACTAGGAACAATGGGGATTTATATAGTGCAAGAACTAATATAAATTACTGTAAAACAATGAACTCCGTATTTCATCAAGCTTTTTTGAAAAATAACTAACTTCTAAAAGGCATAAAAGTATATGTTTAACTCTATGGTACTTTCTATATTTATTTCAGATATAATTTTCCTGTATTTCCAAATCTACGATACGAGTTCAGAATATAAACATAAACACACACTGGTAACGTGGTAATAATCGTCACAGAGCACAGAGAATACGTCTTAATACCGGCAAAGACAGAAAGTTTGGCAGTTCTGTCACCTCTCAAAATGGCGGAGTCGCCGACGCGTAAGATATGCGCAAACAAACTTTTCCCGCCAATGAGAGTATCAGTGCTGTTTGTTATGCTGTGATATTGGCCTCGACTACGAATACAATTCGGTGAATTCTTTTAGTTTCAAGAAATGTTTATGCAGACTATCATTGAAATTCGTTCAAATCGCTAGTTTTTTCGTTGTTTCATCATGTTCCTGAAGTACTGGTAAAGGTTTAAAAAAACACAAGCAACGTGTCTAACTTCGGCCCAAATAACGAAAAGTTGCATGTTATAACAAAATTCATCATCAAACCCACAGAAATCATATATATTCCGCAATTTGTGCCTTATAAGGCTGCATTCAGACTTGGCGAAACCCGATAAAGCCAAATTTTTATTTCACGCCAATCGACAGTGGTTATCGTTCGATTGGCATAAAATAAAAAATTTACATTTCAGCGCCCTGTGTTCAGCCTTACGCCGGCTTCACAGAACTTCGACTGCAGCGTGCGGCATTTCTGTGATTGACTAATTCTGTATTTCCCTCACTCCCACTACAATACCACGATGCGTTTGCAGTGTCTTAAAAAGATGAAAAGTGAGGTTTTCTTCAGTACCCGATCAAAAATATATATAACTCTCATTTTATCCAATATACAACAAACCTTGCAACAAATAACAATCTGTCCAACGGTAGTCCAACCTTCACTTTGCAGTGCGCCGCAAAATATTTCCTTCTGTTTCAAAATCATCACTATGGTGGGAATGTGCCTAAGATGTCTAGATGTGCAGCATGCTTCAATCAAATTCTGTGAAACCGGTGTTATGGGAAGTTACCAATGAAACTTTTTTGCGTCGCGCGTCACCCATTCTGATTGGCGAATTTCCGACTCTTGACGTTATTTGCCAATCAAAATGCGTGACGCGCGACGCAAAAAAGGCTTTTTGGGAACTGACATTTAATCTGCATATAGAAGTTCATGAGGATTACTTTTTTATTTGGAAATCGCAAAAACTTGCATTTATTTGGGGGGTATATACTAGCCAATAGAGATATTGCAGCTGACCTGACGATATTATACGTCAGCCATCGTCGCTTGAAAGCGGGAAGTTCTCAATGTTTTACGAACACGAGTGGCTGGCATTTTCAAGAGAAAGAGATGTTTACAGTAGCTCCCCAATCATTGTTCACCGTTTGATATCCGTTGTCTCAACTAATATTCATATGCCGGTGAGTTGGTTTTTGATTGATCCACTGTGTTAGGTGCCCTTCCAAAGTGCCTCGCAATTATCTCGGTACCTGTTCATCAGGCACGGTCCTTTTTCGGTATTGCCGAGAACAGAGTCATTAGTGCCTTTGTTATCCAAATAAGGTTCTATTTATGTGTTTCTGAGTAGAGGTAGTCAAGCTTTTTCAGACGCAATCCCGCTTCGGTTCTGTTGAAGTTCGCAACTGCTTACCAAAAGAGTCTTGAATTATATAAGCACATGTGGGTATGACTTGCGTTTCTTTGAAAATGCCACTCGTGTTGGCGAAACGTCGAGAACATTGCGCAAACACCATCTTTCAAGTAATAAAAGTAATTTTTACTTTGACATATATTACGCACGCGCAATCTTGATTAACGACAACTTTATTACATTTATATTGAACATATTTCTATATTTTTATTCAGTTTTGACTGACGTGTATATCGTCTTATCACACTATTTATTGTAACCCTATAAAGTATATTTATTATTATTATTATTATTATTATTATTAAAATACGGCCTTCAGTGGCGGAAGTTTTTATGGCCAGAGGGGGCTATTTTCAAACCGTTTCGTATGCGAATTAAATCCAGTTCATACCCTCGCGAACTTCGCAAATTTTTCTGCGAATAAAATGGCTGCCGACATGGTTCTGCATTAACGATTGGTCCGGCATGACTGGGAGCCATTTTATTCGCAGAAAAATTGCGAAATTCGCGAGGGTATGAACTAGACTTTGGATTATCTATTTCATACCAATACACACCAAATATGTATGTCTGTCTCTTTTATTCGCATGCGAATTAAAACCGAACGATTTGAAAATTGCATCCCAGGATTAATGTTCCTTTATTTCCACTTGGGGCAAGATCGTGCCGATCGTGGATATGATCTAACTCATGGCTGACAAATATATTATATTTTCAACAAGTCGATAACAAAGCCCCTTTTTGGCCATTTTATTATCACAATAAAATGGCCCTACAACTCCAGTACCCACTCAGAAAGTATTTCAGAGACATCTATAGGAATCAGAGGAAGCACTCAGATAGGATCCAAAGAATATTTCATCATGTAATAAATTGGATATTTAATTTATTGGACGTACTTGGCGAAAGCTTTCGTTTTAAACAAATGCCCCACTGAAACACAAAATATATATATACAATAAATCAGATTGTGATTTGAAAGACGGGTCATAAAAAGGACTGTCAGGAGCACCAATTTTGGTCGTAAAACACCGAAAAAATGTATTATATATATAATTATTATATTCTTGTTTATACATTCATCTCAAAGAACTTAAAAAATAATTTCGCTGTCTCCTAACCATATATATGTACAAGATTTCCTTCGGAAATTTCGATTAAAAAAAAAAGTAATAACACAGAAAGGGGTTCCTTATTAAGCTGAAAAGATATCTTTGACTCAGAATGAACCCGTTACTGTCCAAGAAAATGCAGTTTTCTTCACAAGTGTACACAATATGCAAGTTCGTCTCCGAGAGATATTCAAAACTATATTCAATCTCATGTATAATCTGTAAAATCTTCCATTTGTTTGTTACTCTTGCCATCTTCTGCGAGATAAACGTTTTCTTCATTTTTTCGGTCTTGCATAACTTTGTTACGAATACTTTTTATTTTCCTCAGTCTTTCCAACCAATTCGAAGCGTAAGGATCACTTGACTGATTTTTAAGCGATCTCGCCACCAGAGATGCCAACTAGAAGAAATAAAAGAGTAAGTATTTCACACAAACTCTAGCATTACATTAATAACTTTTTTGCAGGATCCTCTATTTAAAATATTTACTGGTTCAAAAAAAGGAATAGTGGGTTGTGTTTACAAATCTTTATTTGGTTTGTGTTTTCACTTGTAGAAACTTATAAAATTCAATATGTAATTTGGATAATTTCCTTCAACCGACTCCACCCCTATGAGCAACCCCAAGAAGTCTTTGAGAAACTTGTGCGAGCAAGGGAAGACGGAACTGGTGACTGCGCTGAAATTTGAATCCACTCACCTGAGTTGATTTGATTGAGAAGCGAACGCTCTACCATCACCGCACCAAGGCTGACGTACCTTTTCAGCTAGTATTCATAGAATATTTTCAATCAATCTCAGAATTTTTATTATTTCGTCAGAAGAAGAACTAACTACTCACGTTTGCATGTAAAGCCAGCTGCCTTGCTAATATAGCAATATTTTGATCCGACACTAGTTTTGGTTCACTCGGCGGGACCAGCGTAGATAACTCTTCTTTGACTTTGACAACAACCCTATTGATACCATGGTCTAGCGGATGTATTACAATACAAACAAATGTAAACTGGCCCTATAAAAATTGTGTGAATGAAAATATTTAACATTGTTACAAATTTCAATTCATGGTCGAGTTCAGTTAAATTTAAGGGACTATAAATAAAAAACTTTCAAATTAAATTCAAAATTTCACGGATATTTCCTCATTAACACTTTGTTGCCAAGATTGAAAAGTGTTACAAGAATACCTAGATGGAGTGTGATAAACCCCAATATTTGTAAATAAATAAGCAAAATTAGTTTTGAATTTTCATTGTTTTACGATCTCGTATGTGATGGGGCTGAAATGAATGAATGGTAATAATGAAAATGATTATAAAAAACATAACTAAAACTCACATTGGAGAAAACGTTATATATTTCGTTAATACAAAACACACACTAAAACTAAAAACACAACATAGCGTTTGAAAAAATAACTCACTCAGTTGACCCATAATCTGGCAATTGAGCGCAATTTTCTCAAATAAATTCAAACTGCAACGCCAACAACAGTATTTTGTTTTTCTTTCACGAGATCTTAGACAGAAATGGCATCTTCCAACTCTATCGCGCCTTATATGAGGAGATTCTCTAAGAATATGAGCAATTTAGTAACGACATTCTGCTAGTATACGAGTGTTTTTTTTTTCTCATTTCCAAAGTCCCAATTCTTGTAGATACGGTATCTTAAATGTTCCATTTGTAGATTATCTGACGATTGATTCCAGCCATATCCAGAAGACAACAAAAACATTCTCAGTGGCAACCTTCTATAGTTGCCAGCAACTAAATAAGTACCCGACATTTCGTTTACGATATCCATACCACCCATAGTCAAATTGCAAAAATTAATTAGTTTTAATGAATCTTATCATGGTCCGATCTATGGAATCACCGTGATGTAATAGTTTTTGCATATATATGACACCAATGTATTGCGAGTTTGAAAATCGAACATGGACGTCAGATGAATGATACTGCCTATATTTGATGTCCAAAATGTCTTGTGAGATTGCCACTTTATTCTTCCAAAGTGTTCCTACAGCAGTGATTATGCCTGTTACATAAGACATTTATTATTTCCAGATTATCGCACCAATAATTATCGAATGTAACTTTACGGTTGATAGGTGATATTGGAGTTATCATCCATTCCAAATGGTCGAACTGCATATTGCTAAGATCACATATACCTGTCGACTGTACCTCTGAATATATTTCCATATACAAAATATAGAACAAACGAGAATCTTCTAGTGCCTGAAGGTTTCGGTCCATACTTGTTCGGCTTTTTGTGCGAATACGGGCGAAAAGAAAAACTTCCCCGAAAAGATTATAATTTTTCATATAAAGTCAATACTGACCTGGTGAATAATGAGTCGATTAATTTTGTGACAAATTTTTAAGAGACTTTGTGGCACCGAGTTCATCGATCATTTTTATATTTTCATGTCATCAAAAAGGTGGGGAATTCTCCACCTGACGACAATCAAGTATTTTCTATTGAAGATCTATAAAACAGTGCATTTAAAACACACCATTTCAACATTTTTCTTTAAAAAATTATTCAAGTACTTTTAAATAAAAAATAAAATTTGGCATTTAAAATTTAAAGGGATTTTTTTCTATTTCACCATCTGGCAACATCGGCTACAAATTTCACAGATAAGAAAGGACAACAAATCTGTTACTTAAATAAGTTAAACAGAGATGACAATGTTCCGAGCACCGACCTATGATAAAATATAGGTCGGTGGTTTCGAGTCATTCTGTGACATTTTGTGTTCTGTGTGCCTAACCTCTAACAAAGACAGATATATTGATAATGAATTATGGTGGATTACGTAATCCAATCTTCCGCAAAAAAAAAAACCTATACGGAGGTGTTCCCCCAATTAAATCGAAAAATAATTTCAGCTTTGATATTTGAAATGCATTGCAAAGTGGTTCTTGTAGAAAACTTTGCCAAGTATTAAACAGATATAATTCAATGGTCGTAGGGGGCAGTAGTTGTTTTCTGTTGAATACTTGCCGACGACCATACCTATTGTATAGGTTTTTTTGCGGAAGATTGGATTACGTAATCCACCATAATTCATTATTAATTTTATGATCTTCCGTCAAGTAGTGTCGCCCATCTTTCATGATGTTTCTGGCTTCATATTGAAGTCGACACGTAGTCGGAGTGCATTTCAATCTGGAACCCAGAGATGGCGCTGAATTCATACTTCAGTGTTTGTCTCAGGGATTTCCAATTAGGATGAAAGGATTTTTCGATTCAATTGGGTCGAACTAGCCTTCGCTGATGATTGGCAATGACCATGAAACCGGTACGGAGGTGTTCCCCCAATTAAATCGAAAAATAATTTCAGCTTTGATATTTGAAATGCATTGCAAAGTGGTTCTTGTAGAAAACTTTGCCAAGTATTAAACAGATATAATTCAATGGTCGTAGGGGGCAGTAGTTGTTTTCTCTTGAATAATTGCCGACGACCATATCTATTGTATAGGTTTTTTTGCGGAAGATTGGATTACGTAATCCACCATAATTCATTATTAACTTTATGATCTTCCGTCAAGTAGTGTCGCCCATCTTTCATGATGATTCTGGCTTCATATTGAAGTCGACACGTAGTCGGAGTGCATTTCAATCTGGAACCCAGAGATGGCGCTGAATTCATACTTCAGTGTTTGTCTCAGAGATTTCCAATTAGGATGAAAGGATTTTTCGATTCAATTGGGTCGAACTAGCCTTCGCTGATGATTGGCAATGACCATGAAACCGGTACGGAGGTGTTCCCCCAATTAAATCGAAAAATAATTTCAGCTTTGATATTTGAAATGCATTGCAAAGTGGTTCTTGTAGAAATCTTTGCCAAGTATTAAACAGATATAATTCAATGGTCGTAGGGGGCAGTAGTTGTTTTCTGTTGAATACTTGCCGACGACCATATCTATTGTATAGGTTTTTTTGCGGAAGATTGGATTACGTAATCCACCATAATTCATTATTAATTTTATGATCTTCCATCAAGTAGTGTAGCCCATCTTTCATGACAGATATATTGACTAAGGTACTTCTTTTTCTAGCATACTACCATCCCTTACGTTTTGTAGGCGCTGTTGCCAACATGTTAATTAAAAACAAAACCCGTTAAAATTTAAAACCCAACATTTGAAAAATTAATTTGAATACTTTTCGCAGTGAAATTGAAAAAATCATGAATGAAACTCAACTTTATTTTGTTCAAACTTGCATTTGCTCCAATAACCCAAATTGAGGAGAATTCCCCATTAATATTCCTATACCAGTTCCATCTGTTTTCCAACTTCCATATGACAATGACTACTTCTGAAAACACCCGCCAGCTATATAATCCCAATCAGTGCTATAATTTTTTTTGTGTTTTTTCATTAAATAAATACTCATTTTCATGCGTGTTGCGGCGCATACTCATCGTCAAATTTGCCCAATTGGCAATATCGTCAATCATATAAAAAAAGCGACCAACACTCCAATGGATTCTTGACACCTGTAGGAGACTCTCACTCTCCGCAGCTTTGAAGAAGGCTTTTTGCTGAATGGGATCCAACTCGGTGACAGAGTTTGGGTTCGTCCGTTCAGTATCGAATACGAGACCGAGTTCATCGGTTGCACAGCTGTTGCCTTGAAGAGAAATGCTCCAACCCCTGCTTTTTCATGATCGCAAACCAAGCAGAGAAGGGGACCTGAACTTCTGATGACTTTACAGGCTCCATCCAGTACCATTCTACTGTGTAGACATTCCAAGCTCAAAAGTCCACGGCCTCTCCGTTGTCTGGGGAAGTATAACCGTGGAACAGACGATTGAGGATGCAAGGTCCTATGAAGATGCATCAGAGTGCAAGTTTTTACGTAGAGTTGTCGCAGCCCTTCTTGAGTCCATTTCATTACTCCAAAGGAGTAAAGTAGAATCGGAACAGCAAACATTTTAGTTGCAGCAACTTTGCTTTTACCCGACAGTTCTGACGACCAGATCTATCGGAGCGTATGCTTATACTTGTCGCGGAGGGAGATTTTAATAGTAGCGGGAGTGTCATTGTTCCACCCATAGGTATGGGTAACATTATGCTTCCGGTTGCTGGGAGTGCCGCAGTTGTGCCCATGACTTCAGTCCTCCACCAATAGCACATAAAAAAAGATTCTGAATTCACAAAAAGATGCAGAGTGAAATAACACTTAACTTTTACACGAACTTTTTTTAATAACTCTTATATTAACTGAGAAAAATAGGCAGGTCCATACATTTGACTAACTCTGTATAAGAACATATAGAAATGACTCGCTGAAAAACCGATTACGAGCGTTTCTCTGTCAAACTGACTGAAGTTTCTCTCAGCAGGGGTGAGTGAACGAAAAAAAAGGCAACTGTAGAATTACCAGTAGGGCTTGCATCATATTTGAGGAGAATCGGTAGTACTGGAATATCGAATTTTTCTGAAGAATTGATCTGAGTGGGCATGTTTTTGTTGAACAGTCTGATATGAATCTTGAATAGTACATACTCAATATCCTTCTAACTTCATATACAGTTTCAGGTCTTTAGTTTCTGGTTATGTCAAATTGTATGCCATATTTTTTCACCGGATTTGTATTAGTTCCTGATCTAGTGCTGCTCTCAAATTAAAAGGCATGTCGAGTTCACAAATAAAAACTGGTCTGGCTTCGTCTCTTAGGTGACGAAAAAACGTGATTCCAGTAATATAACCAATCTTCTGTTCGAATATTAAGTCTTACTTATTGAAAATATCTTTTATTGAATGAATTTGTGTGGATTTGTCACGACCTAATATTCATGAATAGTAACCAAAAACAATATTAAGATCTTCACTGGATATCATTGGATTGTACCGAACTTTTACAAGTATTTCAACGGGTGCAAAAATATTTTTGGTGAACGATCCAAAAAATTTCTTTAGTATTAAACTGTTCCTGAATCAACCTCGAACCCTTGTGGATTGAAAAATCTTCAGAAGCGTTTTGAGGATCGTAAATATCCACAATCTTCCTATTGTTTCAATATTTCTTTGAAGATATGACACACACTTAAGTGGGTCTTAGTGCCTATTTGGTAAATAGATTCATCGATATATAGGTGATCCTTATCCAGAAAGATCTCGAGACTTGATTTCACTGACTTCCTTACTCAGCTCCCTTTTTTGTCATATTCGATATTTTAAAATTTCTGGCCCACCTCCGTACGTACTCCTTCTACGTCTATGTATTTACACTTCTACTTTTCAAGTGTATTGATATATTATTGATGTTAACGATAAATTTACATCTGAAACTCCAAGATTCTGTCGAATCAAACTGAACTTGCCTTTCCGCCCGTTATTATTATCAGTATTCTGTTCTTGTTGAATTTTCTGCAGGTGCCGTTCGTATTGTTTCAGTTATCGATATTCATTTTTTTCAATCGGCCATCAATTTGTAAATGTAACCATTTCAGCCAAGTGAAGGCAATAACAACAACAATATGCCAACAATCTTGTTACTTTCTGCCAAACTGACTGGACTGGACTGACGTCGTGGAAAACATTTGTATTGACATCTGAACAATAACGGCAATTATGACGATTCACAGTCGAATTCAAAAATAATGTAGACTCTTCAGATAAGAAGATGTTGAAAAGGAAAATTCCATCAGCATCTGTTCTCGTAGTCATAATTTCACAAAATTCCTGCCACCTATCAAAATCATCTTCATTCAATTGGTGTACCAAATGTATTTTGTAAGGGTGGACTTTATGTTTCAGGATTCGACGGATACTGGTTCTACTGATATTGGTCCTAAAACTGCAACTTCAACAGATTTATTTCTCAATGGAAATTCATGTTCTGGGTCTGGTTTCTTATTGTTGGCTACTAATCCAATTTGACAACATTTTTTCACTAATTCTGGATTGTATTTTCTAGCAAAAAGTTTATCTGGATGCGTTTCATTGAAAACATTAGCTGTACGGTTACCGCACTCACCATTCTTTAAAAAAAATGGTATTATTTCAACCCTTTCCGCGATCGTTTACACCATTATTGAGGAAAGATATTCAGCAGCTTTAGTCAGGTAATTCACTCTAGTGTCTAAAGACGCTGAATATTACCTAAGCTCTATCAGGCAATGGCAGTGGAAGAGTTCTACTTGAATTCATTAATCTATATGCTTCTATTATGCCAAATGTAATATCTACACGCGCTCAGGCTTCAATCTAGTTGGTCAATATAAGAAATTTGGAGATTTCAATGAAATAAGTAAAAATAACTAAACAGAATGCAGTGAGATGAAATTAATAGTGATAGAATGACAAGCAAAAATCACAGACATCGGCATTATTAAGATCGAGAAATCTACAAAAGTGGTCATAATAAACACAAGCTTGTTTTCTTCAAATTATAGCAATCAAGAGAAAATTACTACATTTTCAAACGTGTTATTATGCCCAAACATATTGAAAAGAACATGTACCTTGATCGTGGATATGTTGAAGTCTTCTTTGCTGTCATTATAAACAATAGTAACATAATTGTTTCCGATATGCATTTTCTTGTTATTGCACAGAGGATCAGAGTCTTTATTAGGCATCATTGTGGCTACATGAAACATTACTCGAACAACATCATCTTGCCAAATGTAGGCAAATTTTCCATCGTTACCATGTTGATCTAATCCACCAAGGAAGAAAACCTTGAAAAATAACGACACAGGAAATAAAAATCAAAAGTAATTCAGTCATAATACAAAAAAAAACAATAAAGATTTATTTTATTATGTCCTCACCTGTGGATCAACGTCAGCTAGCTTGACCAGAGTTCCCAGCTGTTGCAAGAACTCAACATATCGTATGGAGCCAAATCTATTTTTATAAATTTCTACCTCGGAATTCGCCTGACCGTCCCTCACATATACCACCCCTATCTTGTGAGTCTCATACGGAGCGATACTGTCTAGAACTTTCACAGCCCTCAGGGCTATATCGTTATTCTCTACCAAGATAGGCCTATCGCTTTTGCTTCCGAAGCTGGCAGCATGATAAAGCTGCAAAAATACAAAACTTGGATTGATGCCACTCTTGGGCACTTCTTTCGATTTCGTCTGAGAACGGATAGTTTCTGAACGTGGCTTACGGTTGGCGGGACTCATAACCGAGATTGTATGGACGCGATCTCGCTTTTGCATTAGGTTCGGATCGTGGGTACCAAGGCGTTCCATGCTACCGCTGTTCTTACGTTCCCTTGCTCTTTCTCTTGCTAGGGTGAGATTCTGGTTGGACGTGTTCCTTTCTATTAACGAGGACGAGGAGCTTTTCTGAATTTCACGGCCTAACAAATTCGAAAACAATACTGGTTAATACAGAAAATATAAAAAAATCAAAGTTATGTCTACATTTCATACCTACTCGAGGTTAAAAATATTGCATCGTAGGAAACTTCTGTGAAACCAAATACATGATGGTTCTGAAACACTGGTCCATTTATCCTATGCTAACATTGCTTTCTCGGAAACTGTTGTAGGTAAGGAATAGGTTGAATGAGAAAAAAAGCCTGTTCACAGGATTCCTAGGATAGTGCGTAGTAAATTCATATATTTCAGGCGATTGAGAATAAGTATGTGGAGAAAAGTAACAGATTCTGGATGTTCTGTGACGTTGAAATTCATTCAAGAGGTACAAGATTCTTCTGGTTATTAATCTCTCAGGTTCAAACACAACAAGATTGCGTATATGTACCATTTGTTAATGAAACAGCTACTCGCCATCCAATGATCTACCTATATGGACATTCTCAAACAACTATTTTTCAAACTATATTTTGAAAACCCTCAAATACCCTCAAGTCTAACTTTACCTATTATAAATAATTTCAATGTTTTTATCTGACTCTGCGTGCAACAGCAGTGGTGATACTCAATAAAAACAAAAAATATTTTTTCCTTCCCAACACTAGTAATTTCATTCATCAGTAGACTTACTAATACTAACGATGAAGTTAACTTGGTGAACGAAATGTTATTGATAATATGTTTTAGTCTATGGAACGAAAAAAATCGACAAAGTCGAAGTACCCTTTCTCTCCGCACGTTTCACCAAGTGAAAAAATGAGGCAAACATCTGTCAGAAAACAACTACATCCCTGGCTAATACCACGACGGAAATTGAATTACATTTGACAGATATTTGTGCAACGTTCTTCCAAGAAGACACAATTGCAAGTGATTAAACAGTAGATTATCCTTCATTTGGCTAGGAATGACCTCCTGCAGACATGCATGTTTCGAGGTTTTGCCTCTTATCAATGCCAGGGTAGGCCGGACAACATTATAATTGTCGACTTTTTAACTAATATTTCCTCACGGATAAAGCCAAGACCCACAACTTCCTTGGTCGCAGCGCCATCCACATGGAAAATTAAGAACTACACTCCTCGAGAGGCACAGACTCCACTAGGAGTTAACTGTATTAATTCGAACGAAGTTCGAAAATATGTGCTGGAGAGTATCACGATAATGACTCAATATCAATTTAAAAAAAAATACAAATCAGTAAATTGACGTTTATCTCAAGAAAAGTTCTAGTCGATTGAAATAGTTCACTATATCTCAGCCAACTGCAGACCCAGAAAATACAAGTGAACCATTTGAAACATCCTTGCATTTTTCCCAAAAGAGGCGATGGTGTTCAGGATTTTCGTGCATCTTTCTCTCAGATCAAGCTTTCTAGTGATTCAGAAATTTAGCAACTTTTTTCCCATTCAACTTCTTCCGTACCTTCCGAAATAGCAATTGACACGATAGACAACGATAATATATTCAATTCGTTAGAGTTATATGACAAAAGTTCCACTTTGAATCCAATACAAAATATTTAGGATGTTATTGACAAAAACAAGATTCCAACTTGTTATTTCTACAAAAAGAAGGTGTGTATGTGATAGTGGTGTATGTTATGACCATGCATTGTTGTTAGATAGATAGATAGATGAATAGAGAAATAAGTAAATTAGAAGGAAGAATTATTTTCTAATTTCAACCAGTTAGATGCAAAAGATATGTTACTAAATAAAAATACACAAGTCATACATTAATAATAAATTGGATTATAAGTTAAGAGTATTAGCTTCTCAGAAGACAGTTTTTCCGGTTGCTAACTGACTCGACACCAAATCCAAAATACTAATAGTCGAGCTACAATTTCGTTATTAAACGATTTGCTAGTTATGATGTGGAAACCTTACTCTCAATTCTTCATAATAAAATCTGTACGTACCGTCTTTACTGAGCAAATGTCTTCCCAATCTCGGAGAAGTTTGCGTAGGACTCTGCGGTGGTTTGCTGCTCAAGGGAACCAAATTGATCAAATTTGGCAAGTTATTTGGCCTCTTCATAAAATCTGGTTGTTGAGCACTGAATGAAGAAACGTTGGGAGATGGAGGCACGGTCTGGTATGGTTTCGGGGCGATGTTCGTCTCTTTCGGAGGAGAGGAACCGGGATAACTATGACAGCTCAAGAGTGATGGGTGATAGGAAGAAGTAAAAAGATTCATAGAAGACTGATCCAGTTTTTCGACTTGAAGAGGATCATTGGATGGTGGAGTCGTACCTTAAAGATGGGGAAAATGTACAGTCTTACCACACAGTTGTTAAAAACTAAATGCTGACTGAGAACGTACAGTACGAGTTTGTAACAGTTTCGAAATACATTAACCATGTAAAACTGTCAATAAATAAATACTATTCACATCTCGTCACAATGATCCATATTCTTAAATTTCTCGGTTTACGATAATAGGAAAAAATTGATCAATAAATTATTTATCAGCCAATTCTTGGAAATTTGTATGTATAAGTGTTTTGACTTTGTCTTCCCACAAGCCAAGTCAGGAAACATATATTGGAATTCCTGACTGAGTGTTACAGATCTTTTGGTAAATGACAAACTTTGTTTCTTAGACTGCCAACAAAGATCCTAATACCAGACAGACAAGGCCAAACTACTTGTTATTTTCACATAAGTAACTATTCAATATTCTACCAAAGATCATATTGAATTTTTCTTGACATCTTTCGAACATTTACCGCTCAGCTCTTTGAAGCGACAAGGTTTTCCTTTCTAAGCAAATCAGACATCAACTTACCAGATCCTGCTATTTCCTCAGGTATTGCTTCACAGCTAACCCTCATATCTTTGGAATACATTTTGTTTTTCTTTCCACTATCATCATCACTATTCTTACAATCATCGTCCAGCATTATTTTCTGATGCAAAAACGGGTTTTTCCAACTAGCCGACATCTCCGGACTAGAGTTCGATCTGCGGACTGGATTTCTTGATCTTGATCCATCGTCATACAAATAGTCAAGTTCTTCTTCTACGCTTTCATGAGAATTCTGTCGGGACGGGGACTGTCTGGGAGAACCTTCAAATAGGCAGAAAATAGGATTTTGATTTGGAACCTATTTTCACACCTAGTACAATTCAATGATAATACTTAATATACCCTGAGGGATATGCTTGTTCTCGACAACTACGAAAATGTTTGTATCGATACATTAATTTTGATGTTGAGATTTGATTAAAATTTTATTCTATTCAAGAAGTTGAGTGTAATTATTATCGGCCATCTAGGAAATTTGTGAAATGTTTGATACTGCATATATCCAGCAAAGAGGTTTCCGCTGTTTCATGCTAGACATAATCAAAGTATTTTTTCTTAATTATTCAAGTGTTCAATTGAAACAAGTTCAGATTTAGATAAATGCTGAAATCCAATTCAACAACCCAATTGAAAGTTTTCTATACATATTATATTGATTTCGTCATAATAAATGATTATTTTATTCATTAGAAATTTCAGAACTTTTTACCCTAACTTTAGTAATAATTCATTATGAATTACTTCTTGATTCCGATTGAGAAGTAGGAAAGAAGTGGTCGTAGTGATAGAGCATTTTCCTATAACCCAGGCGGCCCGGATTCGATCCCCACCACCTGCCACGGAACTAAAGTGGTTCGGAATCCACTGTAGGTTCCGAATCTTTTTTGTTCGCACAAGCTCTGCTTTTCAGTTTCCTCCGAAAACTTGGGAGACGTAAAAACAAAAACTTGAAACTCCCTTCTCGTCATCAGCCTTAGATTGCTGACGTAACGAGTAATGATAACATTTCAAAAAATACCGCCACAAAAGATTTGAAAATGAATGCCTCGAACGCTGGGTGGGCAGAGTGAGAGTTGAAACAAAGAAACAAGAAAGTGAATGATATCCGATGATTTTTTTGTTAGGAATATCCAAGTGGGGCCTTGGGGCCGTGGGTTGAGTGATTTCTGGGCCCGAGAATCATGTACCCTGAGTAGAAGAAGTGAACCATAGATGACATCCTTCTGCATTCGTCCGGCTAACATTTTTTGTCACATCCCGGCAAGCCGGTATAATTTTCAGATTCATCATTCGCCCAAGTTCCTCTCCATGATCATTTAAAGCCTGCGAAGTTTAAAGAGTAAATCTCAATATTTGGCCCGTTTCAACGGTGACGGTGTTTCGTCTATACGAGTATTGTAGATGGTACTTTAACACTCGTTATGTAAACCAAGCTCAGCACTTGTATAGGAATGCGGAGATGCTCTCGAGAAACTAGCCAACTCGAAGGAAGTTCAGCTGGTATGGGTTCCGGGTCACAGAAGGGTGCGCGGAAACGAGGTGGCAGAAGAACTTGCCAGAACCGGTTCCGCAACGGCGTTCCGTGGGCCGGAGCCTGTACTAGGCATCGCAAGAGGCCAAACTTCTTCAGCCCTTGACGACTGGGCGGAAGAAGAGCTGAACAAACTTTGGAGGGATAATAGCGGCTGCAGGCAGTCGAAAGACTTTGTGGCCGGCTCCAGTCAAGGTCGGCATGGCTCCTAGGCAGAAACCGCCAAGCACTACGCCTCCTCATAGGAATACTAATAGGGCATAACAAGTTAGGCAAACACCTATCACTAATTGATATAGAAGACAACCCAACTTGCCGCAAATGGAAGAGGACGAAGAAACTTCGTCTCACTTCCTCGGCGAGTGCGAGGCGTACGGGAGGCTGAGATTTGAAATCTTTGGAGCTGAAAAACTCCAACAAGAGGAACTTACCACCTGAAATGGACGGACATACTGACCTTCATCAGGAGATCACGAAGGTTCGAGAAGGGAGCCTAGAAGGAAAAATATAGATTTGTGGTAGACTGGGGATGGCAAAAAGGGTCTATGTGGGCCTACTTGCCTGGCTGCGATAGCGGTCTCCCCCCAAATTACTACTTTTAACACTCGTTATGCGTTATACCTGTGGATATAGGCTGATACCGCATAAGCTTGAGAAGCAGACGGCTAATGCATTAATAAGGTATCAGGAGCCCCTCAAGAAGCTCTGCATCTACTGACACGCGACAACGGTAGACCAGAGTGTTGAAGACACCATCCTGGCAGACCACTATGAATCCTACAGTCTCTGACTTCCGCCCATGTGACCTAAGGAAGAGTAGGTATTATTATTATCATTGTTCGCCGCAGCAAGCCATGGTTATTTTGTCCTCATCACAGAACCTGCATAGTGAGGAGCTTTGGTGTATTCCCAGGAAATGCAGATGTTTTCTCTGGTGGCAGTGACATATCAGGAGTCCTAACAACTTCTTGAGAGTTTTGGCTATCTTGATAGTCGATCGGTTGGCCCCATCATCATCATTTTTCCGTATTTTATGAGGCATTCTTCATTGGAAGATTGATAATGTTTATTATCCCATTTCTTCGTGTACAAACGGGATTCCAGAGGCTGATTCTGGTCCAGTGAGAGTTGTTGCTGCCCCCACTCTTGCAAAGGCCACTCTTATCCCTGAACCCCTTACCAGCTCCTATGTCGTTGAGGTTTCTTGTATCTCCCAAATTTATTTGGAAGAAAGTCTGCATGGTTGTGGCCTTTATTGCCACCTGAATGTCGGAGAAACTAAGGGTTGGTTTCTAGAAGCCTTTCTCAGAATACTTCTCGTGCAAACGAAAATAGCCATTACTCCATTAGCTTGGATTATAGAGGCTTGAGTACCGAGGCCCAGACTAATTTCCTGCCTCGGTATCTCCCCGTATATTCTATACACTACCACATTGCTTGTCTTAGAGCCAGCCTTCAACCAGATTTGTCCCATCTTGTGAGAAAAAACTTTATATTTCATATTAACAAATATATTGATTGATATAATATTCACTTGCCAAACTGAGTACCTATGTAGGGAAATATGTTATTCAACAAAATTCATCTATCTATCTACCTAGTGACCAATCAGTTTTGAAAAATAAGCAATAAAAAATTGCTCTTATATTGTTCGAGAACTTCGAGTTAAAAAAAAAAGTAAATCAAATGCTTGAATGTAAGCATAATTTTAAAATGGTTGATATTCTTAAGAATCTTAAATATTGTTCTGAAGTGTTTTTTCATACCTGGTAAACTACCGTTTGATCCTGTTCTAAAACTACCTCTGTCATCTTCCGGATTGACCTGTTCTTCAGAAAACTGACGCCTCAACGGTGGCCTTATGGACGGACTCGCTTCAGAGTACAAGGAAGGCATGAATAATGTTGACAACTCGTTCAAAGGAAAATCATAGATCGAATGAGTAAACGATATTTGATTTTGAATTCTCATTACCCAAGACATGTCACCTAGAAAAATATTAAACGGTAGTTTTCAATATCGATATTTTACAAATCAAATAGTGAAAGGGAGATAGGATGCCAACGGAGTTGACCCATGACCCTTGAGGAATTGTTGAAGAATCATCATGCAATAAGAGTGAAGCCAGAACTGATGGACGCATTGTCACAAAGTGCAGCAGCGACAAGATATTGTATCTGTAAACAGAGGAATTAGCTACTGTTCAAATTAGAGCAGATCAGCTCTAACAGACAATGAGTCAAGGATGAATGGAAAAATGAATAATACGCAATTGGTATTGATTGTCTAAGAAATGGATCATAGGCACGTTTTGCAAGAAGCACATAACAAAAGTTTAGGGATCGTTTGGAGGGCCTTTATTTGGATAAGATTCTTGATCGGTTCCATTGGGTCATTTCATAGATTATAGAAATATTAGATGAAGGTAGTCATTCATAAATCCACAAATGTTGTTATTCCGACAAGTATCACCGATTCTCCTAGCAAGTAGAACAGAGATAGACATTGAAAATGGGAGTAATAGCGTACGCACAGTTATAAATCTACCATGGGCGTGACATTCCCAAGGATCGATACATAAGAATACAATTCATCAGATAAATGAATATATGTGAAATGGGCAAATTTAATATTCAATTTCGAACATACATTTTCTTACTCTAACTTATAGTAATACTATTCTATAGTTACCAATAGGAATGGTTGGGTAATATATTCATCGACTAAACAAACGTAAATTCCAAAAAAACTCGAGGTTGTGCATGGGAGAGTATGGTTAGTTAACTGGTTCATAGTTCTTTCGATGGTTCAGAGAGTTGGCGATTGGCAAGTTTTGTGGTACTTAGTTCATAAGAAAGTGATATTAATTGAAATGAAATATCTGGGTGAGACTCAGTTGTTTCAATATTATACACTACAAAATTAGAGAACACGAATTACTTGTCTTCTATTGTTTTGATGTATACTTATATATACCTGCACACCCATATACACACGTTTGATCTGAGTTGAAAAAACTCGTAAATATCTTGTCTCTGAAAGGTATGTTAATATATATTTCCCGCTGCCGACAGTGTAAATAGTCCAGTACATGCTCAGCAACAAAACAGGCAAATGGCCTATATCATTCGTTTACTAATTCATCTTGACAACGGAATGTAAATAGTGTCATTTAAATGCTTAGGGTAATAATGACTTTGACTTTGACCTTCAGCTTCATTTATATCAATTTTTAAATTATAAGACTTTTTGAATATTATTGTTGTCTGTTTATTCGGTAACTTTTTACGCGCATAAGCAACTTAGAATGAAATAGTGGAACGAATAATCATGAAGAAAGGGTAAGAAAACAAACTTCAATCCAGGCAAATTTTGAGAAATGTCAACAAGCAGCGGGAAAAACGTAATAAGTAACACGGTATGTATCGACGGCTCGTACTCGCTCACCTCGAATGTTAACATTCCTTGTTACTTAAATAACCTTTTTCGCAATTTCTTTTTCGGGACTGGTGATTATAATTCCACTTTGTTCCTTTTTTCGAGAGCTCGGTTGAATATTTTTTTGACATAAGTACGAATAACTTGTTTAGCCGATATTTCTCCTTGATGGTTTTGTTTGAGTACGTGGTTTTCTGTTGAGTAATCGTGGTTTAAACTTTTTTTGCTGTAGTGATTATAAATTGATAAATTATAAGTGTACTTTCCTTATGTCAAATATTTTCGTCGAAAATACCCTTCTTTCCACACATTTCCACAAAGTGGAAATATGAGGCAAATATCTGACAGAAAACTTCATTTAAGATGAACTTGTTTTTTACAAAAAACGTTGATGGGCCATCACTGACGATCTTGAATCAGAAATATGTGAAAACATTTATTCTCATCGGCTGATTAGTAGGTAGATAGAGTTTTCCGATCTAATTTCCAACCACTTTGATGATTAAATATTAAGAACATTCCCTGAATATGAAAATTGCCAATCTGTATGCGAAAATTATGGTAATACATACAGTTTGAGAATTATACTTTATTAACCTCTACTGGTACCAAAATATTTTGCTGAAACCGGGTCTGTTAGAAACTATACTGATGACGCACATGCGCATTGCTAAAGACTAAACTTTTTACAGCACTTTCGGCCTATGGTATTAGCATTCTAGAGTAAGTCTATAATATATTTCTATGGTTTCCCACCTAATTTCGTCATGAAGAGGGGCGACACTACTTGGCGGAAGACCATTAAACGAATTATGAAAAATGGTGGATTACGTATTCCAATCTTCCACAAAAAATCTATACAAAAGGTATTTTCATAGGCAAATATCCAACAGAAAACAACTACTGCCCCCTACGACTGTTGAATTATATCTGTTTAATACTTGGCAAAGTTTTCTACAAGAACTACTTTGCAATGCATTTTAAATACCAAGGCTAAAATTATTTTTCGATTTAATTGGGGGAACACCTCCGTACCGGTTTCATGGTCCTTGCCAATCATCAGCGAAGGCTAGTTCGACCCATCTTCGTGTAATTTTTTCGAAATGATTTCTTCCAAATTACGTTATGAAAACGAAAACAAGCTCGATTGTCACTTTTAATGAATGAATAGGACACAATTTAGGACACAAGAAAACGTAGTTTTGAAATAAATCAACAGACTACTTTTGACCATATATAAGACTTTTATGAATATATCAATTATTCTGGTCTGGTATTGTGCCTGCTTGGAGTGCACACCGACCACCCGGGATAGAGCTGTTCCAGGTTTTCCCACAGCTGAAAAGTGAAGCTTTTCAATATCTCACATAATTCCATTGGTGGAAGTTTTTACTTCAGTTGGTTTGTTTTTCCCACCATACAATTTCAAAAGTTACATTTACTTTTGAAGGACGAAAGCAGATCATTCAATAATTGATCTGCAGAGTTGCTGAAATAAATGCCCGTTTCCTTCTGATAATCATATCAGACACAATTTAAGAATACTTACAAGACAATATGTTCTGTGAATGTTCACATTTCGGACATATTTATCATGGTTAAAATTGCTGGACTTGTTACATTGATTATAACACTGTTCATGGTTAAAAAGGTTTTCTCATTTGTCAGGAACATATCCAATATAAGTAAAATTTTAACTCTATGAAAAAGTTGCTTAATAAATGATATACTCTATAATAAAATAAGCCGATGATTTTTACCTGTGGGTCTTCTAACATAGATCTCAGCCCATCCCGAGCACCAGCAAGCACAGGTTTCCTTTTCCTGTTTAACACTGCTCGCAATCTGTTGAAGTCTTGATGAAACCATATCAAGTTTGTCCCCAATTTTTTTCGAATCTTCCGTAGGCGAGCTAAGTGACGTGTTAATAGATTTCTCATTGGAATTTTGTCTGGAAACCAAATCAAATTCGTCGGTTTCATTGCTACCGCTCCGACCCGATTTTTTCCTGGTTTCATTTTGGGTACTGCAGAGGGTCCAACATTTATCGCACATGCCGTTTTTCAGAATTTTTTGGGAGCAACCACTCGTTGTTACTGTGAACAACTTGTTGCCAATTAACCAACACATACTTTGGCCACCATTTAACAGAAATTCAGCTACTGGCAATCTAGAATAAAACAGTTTATTATCATTTTGAGTTGAAAATACATCTTTGACATTAGTAAATTTACTTCATATAGACGCTAAGTGAATACACACTTGTAATGTGTAGTAAGAAGACAACAAACAAGAGAATTTAGGAATCTGTTATTGAAAGAACAGCGATAATAGGAAGGAGTCACAATTAGGACGGTAGTGAATTTCTTTAACCTAGCCTAGCTTTAACATAATAATCCTTAGCACCTCTTTTCCTATAGTTAAATTATCAATTACAGAATTCAGTGTGTTCAATAGTTTTCTTTAAATTATTCTTTCTTTTTTTATCATATCCTTCATCTTGATTGAATAATTTTGGAAGCTGTTATGAGTTAAAAATGTATTTACCTTCTTGGCAAAGCACTGCAAGGAGAAAACGCATATCTCGCCATTAGATCTATACAAGTTTCTGTAAGTTCTTCGTAAAATGTCATAATAAGCGACTTTTCTCTGCTTGGTATTTGTAATGCAGGTTTATCCACCCTAACAGAAGATACGTTCGCTGTTCTTCTTCTCGTGCTCTGTTCTGTCAAACTGGAACTCCTCTTGCGGTCAGAACTGTCTTGATTCAGCTCACTTAAATTTTGGTTGAATATTGTCGTTTTCGTTTCTTCAAATGGTACCAGAACATTCGTTTGCAAACCCTGTGTAGCAAATATACTTTCAAATACAAAAATACAAATAATATTCAACTTACATTTGTGATGAATTTGACAAAATCTTTCCGGAATGGTAAACGACATTTGAGAAACCAAACGGCTATCACATGATGTGCCAAAGACACTGTATAATGGTCATATCTAAACGGATTCGTATATGGGAGTGATATAGCAAATACTGCCATGTATTGATCAGCAACAAAATTACTGTAAACCATCGGCAACTGTGCAAGAGCTGAAAGAATGTAAGCCTCAATGTACAAGTACATAACCATTATATGATGATCTAAATGAGGGTAGGAAAAAAATTGCCATAAGACTGCCAGTGAAGTCACCCATAAGAATACTACGGAGTTATTAATTAGGCATGCATTATTGCACTCAAGATACTATCAATTTACCATTACTTTAGGCAAATTTCCAAAGCAGTCATTTAGGCGTATATGGAAATGGATATCTTGAAAAATTGAGGTACCCACTTTAGTCACTGGTGACTTACTGAAAATTTTCTTCTCCTTTCGACGGATTTTTTATACTGAGGTCAGTTGAGCAGTTTGAAAAGATTCAAGTGTTTGGAATTATAAGCCAGTGTAGTAGATATTTTTTTATAACGAAATTAATAAAAACAGTTTAGTGTGCTCGAAGTATTATTTAGAAATATCATAACAATATCTAGAGGTTATGTGAGAAGAAAAATAAATTAATCTTTAGATCCGTCGATAAGTGATATTTCTTTAATATAACTCACTCGATAAAAACTCTAAAACAGGTATGGCAATGTGCACGGTAGCAGATATTTTTGACAAATTCAGTAGCACTTCAGGTAATAACTTAACCATCGCTTCTCTCATTTCCAACGTACAAATCGTCAGTGCTGCAATACAATGCTTGGAACTTTTTGGGCCTATCGTGTTCGTGCATCTCATTAGGCATCTAATCATTTTTTGTTGGTGCATCTGGTCAAGATAGTTGTGATAAGAAGCTAAATTCACCAATACCAGTATGACTAAGGCATGGAAGTCTGGTTTAGAGACTTTGATATTCAAAGATTCTGGAAGGTTGTAGCTTCTCTCAGTAATCTGAAAAAATATTAATTTAATGAGTAATCTACAGCATTTAACCTTGCGGAGATGTGGCCAAGTCTGAAGTCTGACAGATCCGACGCATATTCATTGCATTGATATTTCTCGGTTGATAATTGTCTTGGTGCATACAGTGCGGCCTTTAATAGTCCCCCCTGTTAACTTTTGAACGGATTGACGTACAAACACAAAAAAAAAATCGTTTGGATGGTTTCACCGATACTACTTTTTGAAATAAAACACATTGTGATTACTTGATAGATGGCGCGGAGGGCACATCAACTGAAATTTTTAAATGGAATCACATCGTTGAAAAGATAATTCAATTTTTTTTTTAACCATCTAAATTTTTTAGAATTTCGATTTTACGTTTTTTCACAATATTCATCTGAAATGTCAGAATAAGTGCGGATCTGGTGATCTGAATCCCTTTTTTACCTGATCACGATAACTTTCGAATGGTTTGGTGTAAAATAACAGGACAGTATTTTCTTTTTTTAATGGAACCAAATTCTGAAAATTTTCAGATGGTTGGAAAGAAAATTGAATTATCTTTTCAACGATGTGACATATGATGTGCCCCCCGCGCCATCTATAGGGCAATCACAATGTGTTTTATTTCAAAAAGTAGTATCCGTGAAACCCTCCAAACGTTTTTTTATGTTTGTACGTCAAATCGTTCAAAGGGGCTATTAAAAGCCACAATTTAATTATTATTATAGTAAATTATAAAAAGTCTGAGAGACCCGGCGCTACCCCTGCTGTTAATATTTTGTAAAAGTGTCAATATTGCGTATTTTCATTCATTAAATTTCAGTAAATATATTCCATATTCATAATATGAATTAGTGTATTTTCAGAAATGGATTATGAAAAAGAACTAACAAGAGTTTTTTCGAATATGGGAAGCAGTTGAGACTGAAGACATTTTTGATGATAAGGAAGTTGAACTAGCCTCAGAAAGTTGATGCTCTTGAAAACAAAACTACAGATAAAGAAACCTCGAAGCTTGGTGTTATACATATTCCAATTCTTTGAAAATCAAACAGAATGAAGATTTTGGTTCATTGAGTAACTAGTTATAGGAAAAAACATACAACGTTTCATATATTTCTTTCATCTGGTTCGAATATTTACGCTCTTATGTTCTTATGAAATGTTTTGACAATAAAAGTTTCATTCATGATCATCTGTAATCATTAAATTAAAAAAAAAACATGCATATTAAATATATCTCAATTTTTATACAAATGAACTAGGTAAGCAGAATGAAAGAAAATATTCAAATAACACCAAATGACGAGTAACGGTCAGTCTTGGTCTACTACCAATTTTGGTTGTCACAAGATATAGAAGTATGTTTATTGAAAATGTTTATTGGAGATGCGTTTTATGAATCTGAATCAGCATCAAAATTGAACGTGCGATACATTGTTGAGTTTTAAATAAATAAATTGTATTCAAATAAGTAGACATCCTATTAACCAAATTGATATTGATTTGATTTTGACTAGATGATGATGATTATGGAAATTTACAAAATAATTTTTTTTTTCAATTATCTAGATAACTTGCACTGCACTTTTTGGATCCTTTGGTGTAGTAATTAATATACTGGAATTTATCCCGAGCCAAACCGCCATTTTTACACCTATACACGTGTTCAAGGCTGCCGCCTGGTCTTTTCAATTATTTTTTTCACTATTGGCGGGGAAAGTACACTGTATAATTATCTGTAATTGGTAGAAGGGCCCCCTGTATACCATACATACATTTTTCAGACAAGTACTATTGTTTTCAATTCCGTTTTCTTTTAGAATTATTAGATATAATATCAATATTTTTTTGAGCATATGTACAACTTCCTCATACCAGAACTTGTTCTGTCTGGAAGCGATTCTTTCAATAAACAAATAAATGAATAAATACATTAATCCATATTAGCAGCCTAAACACTCAAAAATATGAAATAAAAGTATGTAGCTAAAGAAATTTACCATTGCACACAAAACATCGACTAATAAATCCAACTCATTATTTCCTTGTTTTGATAAAATCAAAGATTTATTTTGAAGCCCTTTAGTCATTTCTTTCAGAACAAGACTCAGCACTTCCCAATCTGTAACAAAATAAAAATGTTAATTGATATTAGTGAATCATATTTTCCATGAATGATTTTATAAACTTAGATTTGAATACGGATATTGAAGGAAATTGAAACAGATACATCTTTAATCTGTCACCTTTAGAATACTATGTTGAAACAATTTTCTCAAATAATTGGGTAAGAGGCAGAACTCTTTTCGTGGTATTTCATCATTCTAGTAGTAATAGCTAATCTTTGAGTTCTAAATACAATGAGATACACTTGAAATGAAAGTAAGTGCCATAAATATTCCCACCTTTTTCTAATTTTAGGCAACTCAAAAACACTTTGAATGCTCTTCTGAGGGACACATGAGTGATTGACACAGGAAGATTCTGTGTAGGAGCTGGAGACTGTGGTACTGGAGATCCCAGAGGTCCTCTGTCAGCACTTTGATACACAACACACAAATAATAGCTAAACTTAATTTGTTTTCCATCATCATATCCCAGATGATATGAGGAGTCGGCTCTCATTTTCAAGAAGCAGTCGAATATCTGAAATTTTTTTATACCTCATAATCATTACTGCTAAGAATAGCGAAAATATATTATAATATCTAAGGAACTTACCATTTTCATGTCCATACATCAAACAATGAAATACAATTTAAAATATTCAATGGCCATGTTTATCACCTTACTTTTGAATGACTATATAAAGTGAAAGAAGACTGAAAGCAGACTACACTTTGAAAATCTGACATTTTGTTAAAAATAGAACTGGCATATCTGCATATATTCATTGGTTGTTAACATGAACTTCAGAAAATTTTCGTGGGTAAGTTCTTCACATAATATTAAGTTTCATACCATACGTCTAATGAGTGGACAATTTTCAAACACTTTTGGGCGATTGTAGTGCAGTTCCAAAAAAGTAACCAGCATTTTATAAATCTTGATGGCGTGAGTCGAAGGTAGTTTGTGTATTTTCTGGATGAATACTTTGATTAATCCTTCCACAAGACACTGAATATCATAGTGTTCTATTTCTGTATTTGGTGGACCATCCTGCACTTGACTGTCGAATGGCCTGAGTAACAGCTGCAAATAATCAAAAGTATGACACAGTCTCAAAAATGGATTGCTTAAAAACATAGAAATCACTTAAAAAAAATACAAGTGAAAATTAATACAAGAACTCAAGAATTTCTGAATAAATGATTTACACTCACCCTTTCTAAAATATCCAATAATTCAAGACATTTTTTAGACTCGCATTCCATGGACAAATCAATCAACAAATTAGCAACTGATGACCTCACAATAACGTCATTACAATTAACAACACTCACAGTATGAGGGAGTACTATACGGTCGATGAGTTCATCTTCATACTGCCTTCTGAAAAATATGGTTGGTACATTTTTCCTTCATTTGAAATGGATATGGCTCAACTACCTTTAGTAATGGCTGGATATTTGAACAACAATCTAATTTATAATGAATTTAAAAAAATTATTTGAACAATTAGCATTTATTTTGAACTTGATAAATAGTTGAAGGGGAAAACCAGCCGTGGGTAAAAGTATTCCAGCTTTTCAGAAAATGCAACTTCCTACCTATTCAGTTTTATTACATTCGCTAGTACATCTAAAACTTTCAATCTTATATTGGTCCTGATTTCTGGTTTGAAGTACTTATGCAGCAAATTATAGAGGTTAGTCAGCCACAAATGTTCAGTTGGTACGATGCTTTGTGAATAATACATGATGAGTTTCAAAATGGAACCCTCAGACTGGTCATCAGAACATTCCTCAATAACGCAGAAAAATTGTTTCACGCACCCATTGAAGCTGCCAATTTCCATAAGATTTTCTATGGTATTCAAAGTTTCACGCAAAGAAATCCTAATTTCCTTATTAGGTGTCTGATTCGAAGAGATATCTGAAATATTTCTCTAATTAATTAAAAAAAATAAGAGAAAATATAAGTATAATTCAAGTAAACGATATTATCCAAAATAAAAGTTGGTGGCATTCTCAAAGGCCAAAACATGATTCCTTAAATGAACCTGTGACCTACTACACGTGGATTTGACGAGGACTGCAATGTGTTATGTGGGACTTTCAAATTTATTCAATAATTTTTTTTATTTTTTTATTCATTTAATACATCCAGCAGGTTCGAAAACCCAATTACAGGTGTACATAATGTCTATTGCGAACATGATTCCAAGTAGGTAGGTATTGAAAAAGCATTATTTAAAGTTGTTACTTCTTATAAAATGGTAAAAAAATGAAAAGATAGTTCGAATATAGCTAAGATAAAAGATAAAATTGTATCTGTGCCATTAGTTGGGTAATAGGCAATGTGTTGCGTGTTTAAAATGCGAAAGGCTAGAAAAGAAATATCTATGTTGCTAAGTTATTATAACTTCGATACATTGTTGAGAAGGTATAGTAAGGCTGAGGAATATATTAAGTTGTTGACAATTTTATACTTCAATATTGAGTCGCCCTTTTCACGGTGCTTTCTTAAAGGGCACAGATCAAATTCTTCAAGAAGTAAATTGTAGTAGTATCCTCTTTCAGTATAGCGTCCGCGCTTTTTAAGAAACCAAAATTTAAAAAATTTCTTCTGAATACTTTCAAAATTTGAGAAACTTCAAGTGATTGGGATTCCACACTGAGCTCCTACAGTATTCGAGCTTACTTCTGACATGAGAATAGTACAGGATGCGTAGAGTATCTATTGAGGTGAATTCCTTACTATTTCTTATCAAGAATACCGAAGACCTGGCGGCTCTTGAGATGGTATTATCAATATGTTTCGAAAAAGTTAACTTACGATCAAATATTACGCCAAGGTCTTTAAATTCAAAAACACGAGTCAAGTCCGAGTTGATAATCAAATTTAACAGGAATTTGTTTTCGAGTGAATGGCATAATTTTGCATTTATCAATATTTAATCCTAGTCTGTTTTTCTCACACCAACCACAGATATTTTTTATATCCTTCTGTAGTAAGTTACAGTCTAATAAATTATATACTTTCCTGAAGATTTTCATGTCACCAGCACATAATACTTTTTGTGAATTTATGCAGTGTTATGTCATTGATAAACAGACGGAATAGAAGAGGTCCTAAGTTAGAACCCTGAGGAACACTCGAATAAGTAGCAATAAATGTTGATGATTAGACCCCTTCATATTCGATAAATAAGATTTTAAAATAATTTGAATATCAGATGAGAAGCCAAATTATAGTAGCTTTCCTAGTAATTGGTGATGTGTAACCCGGTCGAAAGCCTTACTAAAATCGGTGTACCTAAACAACATCAACTTGATCTCCAGAGTCGAGGGCTTCGGGAACGTACTGAGTAAAAGTGCACAGATTAGTGGTGGTAGAGCGGGCTTTAACAAATCCGTGTTGAGAATCTGAGATCAAATTTCTCACATGCGCATACATTAGATCGGCAACGATTATCTCGAACAGCTTTGAGAACACTGAAATGAGGACAATAGGTCGGTAATCTATAATTTCGGTCTGTTTTCCAACTTTGAATACCGGACATAGTCGAGAAATTTTCCGAAGCTCGGGAAAAGTTTTACTTTTAATAATTATATCGAACATAATGTGGATAGGTTCGATAAGTAAGTCAATATGGTCTTTTACAAATTTTATTGGTATATTGTCGAGTCCACAGGTGAATTTGTTCTTTAACTGTTTTGACGCATTTTTATTTGTTCGATGTAAATATAATTTATATTGAAAGAGTTGTGACTGGTGTTAGAGTGTTCTTCATCATCAAGATCGTTGTGATCTTCAGTAGCAGAGGGTGGATAAATACTTTCCAAATATTTTGCAAATGCATTTAGGTGTTGAGAAAGTTTTATTTTCATAAAGCATTCTACCGGGTATACGCGATTTATTAATTTTTGAATTGATGTAGTTCCAAACGTGTTGGGGGTGTATTTTCAGATCTTTTTCTGTATTTTCCACGAAAAGAATGTAAAACTTATTTATTGCCATTTTTAGAGTTCGTCGAACGTTCCCCATGCGTTCTAGGTAGAATAAAAATCTACGTTTCTTACATTTTCAGATGATTTTTCATTTTAATTTTTGTGAACCAAACTGAGTATTTTACTGACCGACATTTCAGATGGTATTGCTGAAAAAGAGGGATCCTATTATTGGCATTACAAATTTTATTATGCCGAGTAGAATCGCAATAATTCAGAAACGCGTTGAAGCGTGAGACAAGATTGGACTGATGATCGGAATTCTCAAGATCATGTAGCTCGCTTATATAGAAATCACCGATGATAATTGTTTTATGATCATCTTGAAAATTCTCAAAAAATTCGAAAAACGCATCATATTCATCATAAGAGATACTCGGTGGTAGGTAGACTATGAGAATAATAACTGATTTATGTGGTTCATATTGGATAGTTTCTATTAACGGTGTCTTACGATTAGCTGAACAGTCATAACATTCTATTCGAAGTAGGTCTTTCTCGGCGACCAACAAAAATCGCCGAATCGACACATTGACTAGGCACTGATCGCGATTTGAGTATTGTAATGTGAAATTGGTGCTCTTAACAATTGTATAGGATGCATTCTTATATTTTTTGTGCTTTCTGCATCAATTCGTGTCTCAAAACTACATTTAGTGAAAATAATTCCTCATATTTTTTTTTCAAAAATTTTACGTTCGGAATTGCTTCAATTCAAATACAATTTGACCTAGAGGACTTTTAACTTTCCACAAACACTAGCGCTCCTTGTACTTGTTTCCGTAATATTGAGTAATTTTGACAGTTTTAGACAAATAGAGAGTTATCGAACACGCACTTTAGGAAGAGCAGTAAACAGTATTAAAATCGCCCTTATTTTGACATCTGAGCATGCGCTCATGTGCCGTACCTAATATTACCCTTAAGGATATAGTGCCTGACTTATATTCTTATTTTAAAAATTTATAAATGCTAATTGGCCCTTCTGAATAATAAAGTAGGATTCAACCAATAGGCTTCATAGATTTGTATATCTTGACTGATAAATCTGCGTTAAATCTTTTTATAAATTGACCCTACCTATCTACCTGAAATATAACCTGAAATTCCTGATAAACTCGTTTATTTTGTCATCATCATTATTTGACGGACAAAACAATATGCAGTATTTAAATAACGTTGTCTTTTATAACTGCATTGCAGTATAGTATGGAAGCGTCCGATAACTCTTATTATTACACAGCCCTCTAACGGTGAAAGTATGAAATGTGTTAAGTAACGATACAGAGTCGCTAGGAATACGTTTTCAAATGAGACGAAAAAAGTCTAATTTTCAATTACGAATTAGGAATCAAAAAATGATATTTCAGAACGGAGACACATACTTGTTATTTATTACTTAGCTCCCTCACTATTTTTTAAAGAGAAACTGTTCGAAAATAGGTTGCATTGTATCGTTTACTTCAGCTATACCAGTTGAGATAACAGAACTTTTGCATCTAGAAGTTTGGTTCCATACTGTGTCTAAACAATTATTACCAAATTGTGTCTTGTTCAGTACTCAAAATACACTCACTATTATTCTCCCCTTATCTCTCTTCCTCGACTTTACACTCTACCCTAATAGGACGTTTGGAGACTTACCAAAGTTATGGATAATATGCGAGACAATTTGCAACAGCACCGACCAAGCTGGATCCTGTAACTCACTGCCATGTCTAAAAACTAGATTTTGTAGGCCTAATATGACTTCAAATGCTACCGAAGCTTGGTTACATTTCACTGCCTAAAAATAAAACGGTCCAATTTAAAAAAAAACTATTGATCCTAAAATGAACTACAATTATTTAAAGATGACTTACTTTTAAAAATGAGGGTAGAACTGAGCTAGGGGGACAATGTAAGTTGGTAACTGGAATTGTGCCCCAAAGTGCCATATGTATGTAAAATACTGCACCCCTCAAGAGATCTGTATCGGAACTAAGAGCGGGCTCTTGCAAAATACGACACATTGTGTATAGAGTGGAATGTCCCATATGAGTACCAAGGAGATCCTTCATAATCTACAAAGGAAAATTTCAAAGTGACAGGACAAAATCACTACTTAATGGTATTGGGACTATGCTTCCCTCCTCACAAACACATACTGGTATCTTGAAAATGAAAAAAAAATGAATTGTACTAATATATGACAAATTTTAAACATTTGATTAAAAACGTTCCCAAATCAGATTCTGTTGAAATGTATGTAATATTTATCACAAGTGGTTTAGATTGAAAACAAAATTTGTTAGTTGAACTTAGATTATTGAATAAAATGTGAATGAAATGAACTTTCTGACATATGTATTTTGCAACTAATTTTTTTAAATGATGATATATTGACAAAATAAAAATATATGGAGTTAACAGAATTTAGTAAATGGGAACCTGAAGATATTTTTTAAATCTATAATCCAAACTTTAGGAACCCATTGTGGGGGTATTCAGATCAACATTGTCAAGAAAATTTTTGATAGCAAGGAGTAAACATTATTTTATTTTAGTAAATTATCAAAATTTCACCTTCCAACAAGACATACAGTAGTCTTCAACGTTAACACTTCGACATAAGGCCCCAATAAACTTTGGTAAACATTCTGGAGACATATTACTGTAAGCTACAATGGTTGACATTATTTGCAGAGATGATATCACAACAGTTTTACAGTTGCGAGTGCTGCAGCAAAGTACGCAAATATGCCTGAAAAAGGTAAATATATTGATACTTTCAAATTTATTAAGAAAAACATGACAAATTTTGAATTGTTTCATTCTTGCATATTACAATGAATATTATTGGAGAATTTGCCAAAAAAATAGACTAACATAGTTTTTACATAGATTTGGCCCTCCTCATTTCGAGAGTTGCTTTGGTGAACATAAGTAATTTTTTAAAGAAAAATGTAGCACAAACTACAATTCTAAATTTTTCAATACTTGGAGCCATTTAAAGTTTCACGTTTATTATACAGTACTAGCTTCTATCAACACTATAAACATAGTAGTAATAAATATACTAGAGGAATTGACATTTGTCTGGTGATGAATACCGAATATGTCATACATTGCTGTCTACTTCACAAGCGAAAATAGCTGGTTTTTGAAAAATATATGTATTACGAGGGTAAATAGTTTTAGACTCTACTGATGATATTCGTTATACTCATGGCAATATCGTAGGAACGTTTCGGCAAGGATCGTCGATGTTACATGCCAAGGAACAGAGTATTCAATTTCAATTTTTTGTTGTTCATTAGGGGGGGCAATAGTAAATTACTTTATTTATCTTCTCCTATGTTTGTGGTGCTGTGAGAACTACTGTGTACTATGACACATACATATTGTAACAACCCTGAGGCTGGACCTGGCCGCGATATGTACGCTCAGCCTGCTCAGGTGATCTCACCTCTGCTCGTTAACGGTACACCCATGACTTATCGTTCTATTCGCGTCGAGAATTTACGAGAGCCATCTGAACGTGTCACCGACAGCGACAGTGAAAATAAATTAACATAGTTACAGATATTGAATTTCAAATAAATCTGATATTAAAGTTAGGTGCATTTTTACTACAATATTATCATTATCTAAAAAATTAGTCCCCATCATATAATTAATGAATTACCTACAAAATTTAATATTGCAAGAAAGTAACATCAATAACTGTAAAATATTCACGTATTAAATATAAATGGGATCAAACTTGCAAAACTTACTGTACAAATCCAGTTATAACTTCATCGTCTAAATATGCTGTATTGAACTTGAAAACATTGTCTACCATACTCAAGTAGTCTTCTATTTTACCAGCTTTGGATACATCTGGTAACCAATGCAACAAAAACGGACCTACTTCTTCTTCGAAGTATAAAATATCCTTTCCATTAGAAGTTAAGATATTTAATAATTCAAGACGTTGACCAACATCCTCAGGATGGTCATGGTTCTTTATAAAACGAAAAAAGTGTGCTCTCATCATTTTCAGTTTGTCGTATTGACCTTTCAAAAGACTCTGAAGAAAAACGAATGCTGCATGCCGAATTTCTGTTGAATATTCTGCTCCAAAAAGATCTTCTATAGCATTCCATAGTTTCTCTACAGCTGTCTGAAATTAAATTGAATTTACAATTCAAGATGAGGAAAATCTTTATTTATATCATTCACTTAGTTATGAATTTCAAAGAGTTTTTGATAAGTTTGATGATTGTGCAAAGACTACTAGTAAGTAAGCAATGCAAACGTACCCTGATATTTGATTACATATAATTATGATGGTAATCAAAAATTGTTTAAGTCTCAATTACGAGAACTAAAAATGTTTCAGTTGCTATAGTTAAAACAGATAACATAATTTTTTTAATTGTAATTTTAATTCTAATGTTGCTAATCTAATTTACACTCATTTTATGAATTACCATGGAAAGAGATGTTGAACTTGTTTCTCCTTTAAAGCTGATAAAATTAGAGAAAAATCATAAATAGAATAGAAAAAAAGTTTATGTTGCATTCACACAAGTCACAGCATACAGAAACATACTATACTAAATCTTCAGGTAGATATAGAACTAAAAATCTAATTTTATTATTTTTCTATAAAACAAGGTTCAAGTGGACTCTATATCTACAGACTTTTCTGAAGCTTTCGATAAAGTCAACCACGGTCTACCATTTGCAATGCTCAACCCTTTGGGAATAGGATACCAGAAGTGTACAATATGTCAAATATGGGAGCTCATATCATAACCAATTAAAGTAAACCCAGGTATACCACAGAGATCTCATATGAGACCCCTATTATTGAATCTCTTCATACATAGGATACTAGTAATCAATGATGTGCATAAACGAATTATTCTGAAAAAATCAAATGATGTGTACTTGAGTGATCCTAAAAATCGAATTATCACTCGGATGATAAATCACTCGGATACTGCGTCACTCACCAATTAAACTTTACTCGAGGTATTATATTATTATGTGACCAATAACAATATCCATACGCTCAATTGATGCATTGGGATCTCGCGGTAACGGTAAAAGATAGAGGGTGGTTAAATGATGACAAAGTACTGTATTTCAGAGGTCAATTATATGAATAAATAAATCTCATCTAGCTTCTTTAATGCTGGAGTTATACAGGAAAAATAGAAAATTAATAAATTATTCTTTGGTGAATATCTTTTTATTTTATGAAGATTTATTGAAACTTTTAGCAATTTGCCATAGCAACATTTTAAATATGTGAATGAAAATTATATTCAAAGTATCGTACAAATTGGGCTACCCTCATCTTTTTACTTTCAAATACGTGTCTGTTTTTCTTATTGCTTTTTTTAAATGTTAAGATTCATGTTTCATATTGGTGCGGTATTTTTTTTAGGAAATACTGAACTATTACCAGTGAAATTTCAATTTTTCTTCAGTTCCACACAGCTGACACTGGAAAATTTCATTTACATTTCATATCTTACCTTGCGTTTTATCGTATGAACGGGTCTACACGATTCCAATAGTTAGTGAATCATTAACACTTTGACATTTTTCAATTACAGCTGTATTGTTGAAATATTGAATAATAATAATTTTAGTAATAGTTTAATATTCTGTATTACAGATAAAAATATTTCGCCAATATGAAACATTACTCTTGGCATTTAGAAAAATGCGGGTCCGTATTTTTATTCATAAAAATAGATAGTCTAACAAAAAGTTGCCATGGGAGAGTGCAAAAAGTTTTGAAAAATATTCGCAAAATAAGATGTAGGCAAAAGAAGAATTTCGGTATTTCCTCCAGAAATAAAAACGCTAGATGAGATTATTTTATTCATATAATTGACCTCTAAAATACACTACTTTGCCCTAGTTTAACCACATTCTCTCTATCTTTTAGCGTTACCGAGATCCCAATGCATTGACTCGAATTTAACGACAAAAATTCATCAATGACCAATGAAATTGCAGATATGTGGGTATCGTTCTACTCAGAAGTGACCGTCAAGTATCATATAATATAAACTTGTCTGAAAAGAATTGTTGTTTTTCATGTTATTCATAAATAAATAAATATGTATCTATCATCTTGTGCTTCGTATAATATTACGTTTTTCCTTTGTTCTGGAAAAGAACTGTCTGTTAATAGTATACTACGTAACAAGAGTTGTAAGTACGCACGAAATGAAAAAGTTTATGCACGAAGCCGCGCAGCGGCGAGTGCATAAATTTCATGAGTGCGTAATAGGCTTACAACTCGTGTAACGTACTATACTTTTTCTACGCCCATTCACTCCGGTGGTGGAGTGCTCATAATTTCATCACTTTCACTACTATCAGACATATTCGTAGATAAACTTGAGAAAATGTTCGTATACAATTATATTTTGTTCAAGAAATTGACAATATAAATGACATGTCATTTATTTTCATAACATGCTACTTAAGAAAACGTGTCCTATTTTTAAAGAAATTGCATAACGTCCTGCCTACATTTAGGGGCATCACTCTTTCAATCCTAAATATATCTCGCTAATCCTAAAAGTTTTTATGTTTTTTAATTGACTAAATTTGTGTAAAAAGACCAAATAAAGTCTTAGGTAAATAAAAATTTGATTGTAATTCAATTAAACCAAGAAGTTTAGGTTTTTTCTCAAAACGCATGTGCATGTTATGAGATCTCATTACGTACATGTTATTGTTAAATGTCATTTACAAGGAATGTTGACAGTGCGATTTTTGACGTTTACAGACATGAGCGTAGAATTATATATCTACACAGGTGAGATCTATTCTTGAATAAAATTCTTTACTATGGCCAGCATGCTACACCATAACTGATCTTTCATATCACATGGGATTCACATAGAATATAAGTGGCAACCTACACTTTATATGAGAACACTTTCAGTACATCATAGAAGAATTAGAAAATGTGATACTTTCAAGATACCTTGACAAGAAGATTAAAACTGCAATTACTCACAACTCAATTCATTGGAATCCCATTTTGGGAAAGCTTTACACAAACACTGTAATGCATTTTTAATCCCCCTCATATATATATATATATTTTTCATATTAACTTTTTATATTAATATATTATTCTGTTTTCAGCCCGTTAATAAATAAATTGATATAACTTTAATTAGAGGTGGTCGGTAGGTTTTCTACAGCTGAAAAGTGAATACATCACCAAAAACATCAGTCAGTCGGCCCGGAGCTCCACGGCAAATAATAATACTTAATAGCCGTCTTCTACCCGCACAGGCTATGCCTTTGGGTACATTCTATGAGAAAGTATTATTATTAATTATATGCGAGTAGAAATCATTGACATTATCTTTGAGGTTGGTTATTGCATCATTTTGTGGAACACTTTTGACACAGTTATGGAAAACTGGCAATAATGTGAATTTTTTGGTGGAGAATTCAATATTCAATATTGAAAACAATGCAAAAAAGGATTCAAAATATTATATTGTTGTTGTTATTGTTATATCCGTCAACCGGTTGCACCCCTACGTGCAACCCCCAAAAGTCAGAGACTTGTGCGAGCTAGGGGAAGACGTAGCTTTTACCTTTTAATACGTGTGATGCCATGCACGAGACCTGTGGCAATGCTGAGATTCGAACTCACGCTCTCTGGCTTATGAGGCGAGGACTCAACCCGCACACCACCGGCTATATAGTTCAATAAAACTTCCAAGTATTAATTTAGACTTGTGAACACATAAAAAAATTGTAGGTATTCTAGTCTGAAATTTTAAAAAATATATATTTAAGGAAATATAATAGAAGTGTACAAGAGCAAATTAATCAATTTACCCTTGTAGATTACTGCAACTCAGAGAAAAAATCTATTTAATTTTTTGCTATTTGAAAAAGTAGGTTTAAAATTACCGAAAAATGCTTGTTTTTCTAAAAACGTTGGCAGATTTGTAGACACAGTAACTTATTGGGGCGAATTTATTCATTTCTACACTTGCATAGTTTTCCTTGAATTCACATTTTATTTTTTCATATTATTATGGAAGAATAAAGTTAAAATACCCTATAATAAACGGTGATTAGTCAAGTCCATTGATGTAAAAACACAAGAGCAGTAGATTTCTGATTAGATGAATTATTTATTCAACTCTTTGAAAAGGTTCAATTCTCCAGTATACTGGAAGAACAAATAAGTGATATTTCGATATTTTTGCTTGGGGAAATACGGTATGTCTCCTCCCAATGCTGTATAATACCTCTGGTGTGACGTTATTTTCCCAGTCTTTATGTTGACCTACACGTTATGTTTAATTGAGCTTGCATCAGTTATACTGTAAATAAACAACCTGGAAGAGTAGGAACTTGAAATATGTCTATGCAAAATTTAACGAAGTTTCAATAATAAGATTCAGATCTACTAACATTTTCTAGTTTACATTCTGCTACTTTTGAACTGTACTCTTTCAATATCTTCACTCTATGAGTAATGGGCGATTCTTTACTCAAATCTTTGATTAATTCTTCGTTCACAGATAAACTATCACTGCGTCCAAGTAAACTACCTGAAAATTATTTACTTTAATTCAGATAAAATTGGTTACCATCAAATTTTACCAGTATTTCCCTTGTTTCTCTTGAAAATTTCTTTGAGGGTTTCCCGCAAACCCTTTTCTTTAGAACTCATGTTTGATATAATATTTCAAATAGTCGTCATAAATCAAATACTAAATACATAACAATTAACAATATCAAATTTATATAGAAAATAAAATCTGACATTTACATAACCTCAATCTTATAAAAAAACCTATGATGGATGTCAGCTGTCGGCTCCACCGGTCGGCTGTCGGCTCCGCTCATAGAACTATAACCAAAGCATAGATTAGAGACTAATCTGTGACCAAAGAATGTAGATATGCTATAACACTGTGGTCACTGTGTTATAGTTCTGTGGCTCCGCTCCGGCTGATGAGGGTGACTTCCCATTGAATCGTTTTTGCTTTTTGCGTCGCGCGTCACGCATTCTGATTGGCGATTTGGCGAATAACGAAGAAAATTTGCCAATCAAATTGCGCGACGCAAAAAGCAAAAACGGTGCATTGAGAGCACCGATTTCATATATACTAGATAAAGCATTCCCATCTAAACGGAAAGCTTTGTTGGGCTCAATAATAACGCAAACAATTGACAATTTTCCTACGCAACTAGGGAACACCAGCCCACTAGCTCGTGGTCACAGAGTGTGCTCATGACACCACCAGTGGCGGTTACTCGAAAAGAAATGACGCGCAATAACCACTGTTCACAAAATTCTCTGCACTACTGCTGCTAATCTGATAACAAACCTTAGAGTTTTTACATTTCCTGCATGTTTCCCGCCTAGATGTTTATCGGCGAATCACTCAAGCCCAATATTTCTCGCCATCCTGCGAACTGCGCACTACGGCAACAGAACACCTCCACGAACCGCCACTGTTAAAAAACAAATTGGCTGCGTTATTTGCATAGGAAAAATCTGAATAACTTTGCATTGTTAGGGGCCACTTTGGTTTGTTTACTTCTCCCCCTCTATTCATAAGAACTCATTGATTGAGAGTAATTCGCCAAGACAGGCAAGAATACACCATTTTAGTGTTGACGTCAGAGCTGTCAATTTTGTTGAGTTATTTCATATGCATTATCCAAACAAACTTGTTTTGTGTATGATTCCTATATAAGCTGTTGGATTTTTTTGGATATTTTTGATTTATTAAAGGGTTTCAAAGCGAATAACAGTAGTATCTTATGTGTAAAAAATACTATAACAAAGTTACTATGGTAAAATTTAAACATAATATATTTTATATATAACTTCCATTTGTAGGTTGAAAATGGTAGAGAATGCAATGTTTTTGATCATTTCACTCATTTCTCTGCACTAATTTCGACAAAAAATCAAAAACTATACCACATACACATTCTTTCAATGGTAAATACGGTTTGTTTGGATAATGGCCCGTGACACTCAAGCGGCGTGACGTCACACTAAACTGGTCTATTCTATTCCTATCCACAACACTTCCCCATAGGCAATCCGCATGGACCAATCAAAACTCTATTTTAATTGCGCCTGCGTGGTGTGCAATATAATTTTAGGTTACGTTGAGGATCAACTTGGATATCAAGGTCCAGTTTGGTTAAATTAGATCATGTTCCCTTCTTTGATGGCTTAAAAATTAAAAAAGAAGGGAACATGACCTAACCTAACCAAACTAACCTTGCTATCCAAGTTAAATACATGGGACTACTATATCGCCTTAGCATCGATTCAAATATACCACCTTGGCCAGGATGGTTCTGATTGGTTTATGCGGATTTCCTATTGGGAGAACGTTGCCAAATTGTGGATGGATAAGATTTTAGGCGCGAAATTTGAGATGCACGTCGCGATGGTGCCATAGTCATTAATCTTTGCCAGCGGGTGGGGGGGGGAAGAGATTTGTAGTATAATAAAGGCTGAATGAAACACAATGGAAGTTTTGTGTTCTTAGTTTCAATTTTTATAATTTCAAATAACCTTTTGAGACGAAACTGTGCAAGAAAAACTCACCTGGCACAACTTTTTACTACAAGCGCGCGTGATTCACCCTATACCCGCACGCAATTTAGTGTGAGAGGTGTCATTTTCCCGCACTAGTGCGGGTATAGTATTTTTCCTACAAGCGTGCGTGTTCCGCCCTATTCCCGCACGCAATTTAGTTTGAGAGGTGTCATATTCCCGCACTAGTGCGGGAAAAATTTTCCCGCACGCTAAGGTCACTTCAAGTGAGTTTTTCCCGCACTAGTGCGGGAATAATTTTTCCCGCACGTGAAAGTTTGTTCAAGAGCGCTACATAAGATGTTTCAATGCGCTTGTAGAAATCTTGATCCTAACTCATACGGAAAGGTACTATCCCGCACTCGACTGCTTACCCGAACTCCGCTTTGCGTCGTTCGGGTAACGGCAGTCTCATGCGGGAATGGTACTCTTTCCGTACTTGTTAGGATAATAACTATTTCCTACGACCACATGGGAAAGTAACGTATATATCGCAAGCGTGCGAAATATTTTCCGAACAGACGCGGATAGTAACTTTCTGCACGCTCCGTTGGCTCAGTTCGTAAAACAGCGGGACATATTTATTGACTTTTGAAGAGTAGACAACAACGCAGTATCTACATTGAATGCTCACGAACGACGACATGTATAAGCTTTGCAGGAGGCATGTATTATACGAACCACCACCACTATGTTATAAATTATTCGACCCACCGTCCACACCAGCGGAGGCGGATATCAGCGCCCCTTTGCCGGGACCCTGTGTACCCCTTGGCACAAGAGCTCCCTCGCTCCGTAGCCAGCAATGTCTGCGGAGTAAGGGAGGCGGGCTGTCAGTGCGCCCTTCCGACCCCTCCCCTCATGAGCCCTCTTGGGCGAAGCGTTGGTTGAGTTTGCTGGAGTTAATAATATAGTATTGCAAGTGTAGAACCTATGACAAACTATGTAAAATAAACCATTATTCATACATTTACTTTTCAAATAGATTGCTTCAAATATTTTGTATTTAAAAGTAGTTATTGAAAATAAATGAAGTCAGAATGGTTCTCAGTCGGACTATTCATTAAATTATCTTGGACACATGTCAGTATCATCTATGTTTCTTGAAGTTCGATTTAAACAAATATCCATTTAAAAGCATTCTGAATCATCTCAATAAAGCAAGAAATTTTCAAAATTCATGTTTATTTTCGTTAAATAGTTTCATATACTTATGCGGGAAAGGTATTCTTTCCGTACTTGTTAGGATAATAATAACTATATCGTACAGGAAAATTTTTCCTGTACTAGTGCGCGAAAACTATACTTTCCCAAACGAAATTGCGGGTATAAAAATAATAGAAAAATTGTAATTTGTTTTTCGTGAACGATTTGATAGGAAGATATACATATTACTGGAATCACTATATATGTTATAGTGTATTGAGTAGAATCATAAAATATTATCGAACTTTTATATGCAACATGCAAGACATTTTGGATTCTACCATTCTCTGAGATCGAGAAATTGATGAAGATGCGACGGGGTAAAATAAATTTTTTCGGGAATAGATCTCGTCCGAATGGCGTAACACAGCGCAGTTCTAACAATGGATCTGATTTCTAATTCCATTATTTACAAACACAAAATCGGTTTTTTTATTGTTATTTTTCGTGAAATCGGTACCGTTCGGTAATTGTTTGGTTAGCGTGAGTTGATTTTTAACGTGTACACGTGAAAGTCCGCATGTCCGAAAGGTTACGTACACTTGTAAACCCTCCACTGGCGCTAAAACGCAAGAAATACAAGACTGCGTATGCTATCAACTTGTACATTACAGTTTACATTCATGATTATCTACAGTTCAACAACATTGGAATCACCGATGTAACCTGTAACCTGATACCTGCGGCATCACTGGCAACCATAACCATGGTAACCCCAGTACCCAAGAGTAGAATTTGAATGTATGTCATTTAAAGTTGAACAAATAAATTAGTGGTATAAATCATAAATATAAAACATGAATGTAATGGAGGCAACGTGCGAAAATTATCCTAGGTGCAGAAATGAAATAGATGTGTTAGAAAACAAAAACCCTCTGGTTATTCAAAATGAACTTCAATGGGGCATATCTTACAGACATCTAAAGAAGAAAGAGGAAGGAAATAAACTTATACCTCCTATGGAAGCCCCAATTGATATTCCGTTTGAACTTTGTCGAGCAAAACAGAGAAGAAAAGGAAGAAAGACAACACCATCACAGAATAAGTTGCCCAGAGGCCAAAAAATAAAAAAAATATCATTATTAGAAAAAAGTATAATGTCCCAAAGCAAATATATGGAATATTTATCAATACCAAACCCTAAATATGAAGAACCTCCTATCAAAAAAATTAAAAGAAAATGTGAAATTGAACCATGCCCTCCTAGGTTCGTTCAACTAGCTGTGCCAAATAAACGGAGGGTTTTTGCAAATTGGAAAGATTACCACAAGATATTACCAACTGAGATGCTACTAAGATTTGAGCAAATATTACACACCGATAAAAATTTGGAACCGAGAGATGCACGTTACTATTACAAAAAAATTGACAAAGAAAAGAAAAAGCGAGCAAGAGCCAAAAAACGTTTGCTGAAAAAAAAGAAGAAAATTAAAGAAAAGGGTGATAAGGTTTGGCTGGAAAAACATATTGATGAATCTATTAAAGCTATCTTAGATTTTATTAAAAATGAACCTCTGTTTTCCTTGAACTTTAAGCAGGTGATGTTGTCTGATGGAATTTTGACCAAATTGGATAAAAATAAAATTTTGAAGAAACCCAGAAGAAATTCTAGAAATTATTACAAGAGAACAATAATTGAGGTTTGTATAATTTTTTTTTCAATCCATAAAATATTTGATTACTTAGGTCTCGGACGTCCATCGTCTTAATAGGTTTAAAAGATATTTGACTTCTTTCACTTTTTCTCAACGTTTCGATTGTTTGTATCCGCAATCTTCTTCTGGAACTGACAAGTTCAAATGATACGAGAGGTCTTTTATAGATCTGTTGATATGGTGTAAAAGGTGTTATAATGGCGATGTTGTGGCGCGTGTGTAGTTCCGCGATCTTTTATTCCATCCAAAGCGGACTATATGAGCGGTCTCCAATGTCTCCATACGTTTTTGATTTTCACGCTCGGCTGACTGAAAGCGCCATTGGCTTCGATATATTACGCGGTTTCGATGAATTTTCATTTGAACCAATGTTCCTCCCTATGAAGGATACTAGCCTCGTTCCAAAGAATTCAATGGTGCTCAGTCGAGGCATATGGTCAGCAATTCCAGATTTAGATGTCTTTCCACGTTGAGTTCACTTTTTGTGTTCGGCTATTCTTACGGATAATGGTCTCTTGGTCTCTCCGATGTAAGAATCTCCACATTCAAAAGGGACTTCGTGAATGCAGTTTATGCTGGATCCTGCTGTATTTTCAGGTTTCGTCTTGATGAGGAAGCTCGGTAAGATACTGCCGGAGTGAAATAATCAGTGCTAGATTTTTTTACTTTTTTCCGATTCTCCTGATTTTCTCGGAGATAACTCTAAGGCATGGAAGGATGATAACTCGATTTTGTGGTCGTTCTACAATCGTCTTGGTGATGAACATTGGTTCAAACGAAAGTTCATCGAAACCGCGTATATCGAAGCCAATGGCGCTTTCAGTAAGCCGAGGATCAAAAACGTCAGTAAACCGTTCATAGACCGGTTTGGAGGGAACAAAAAAACGCGAAACTACACGCGCTACAACACCGCCATAATTATACCTTAATTACACCATATCAACAGATCTATAATCTGAACTTGTCGGTATTCACCTGAAGACGATTACGGATACGAGCAATCGAAACGTTGTGAAAAAGTGAAAGAAGTAAAATATCTTTCAAACCTATTAAGACGATTTACGTCCGAAACCTATAAGTAATAAAGTTACTATACACATCGTCTACAACCTTTGCAAACAAACAAAATATTTAACTGGTTGAAATATGAATCTTATCCTACTTAAATCCTACTTATTTCAAAAAACGTGTTTTCTGTGATTCATTTCAAAAATGAGTTTGAGTTTTTTCATCGAGGATGAAATCGAAACATTTACTTGTCCATGGGATTTCTAGCATAGCCCTAGCCGGGGAAAGTAGTTGTTTTCTGTTAGATATTACAAAAAATTCTTCATTTGTATTGTATTGTTTTCCATTTTCAAAAATATTTTTTTCCATTTTCAATTTTGAGAATGTTTCTCTTTCCAACATGAATAATTTTTTTGAGAAACATTTTTTTGCACAAAAAGTTTGAATCGTAGCAGACATCGAGAAAATGTCTAGAGATGAATTGGGATAGTGACAGTGTGTGTTGAATGCTTTTTGCGTACGAACTAGATTGGTTCTACAATAAGGGATATTAGTCTAGTCTACAAGTGCCATTTAGACCAACTTTTTTCAGCAGTCTCCGAAAATTATGATTGAGGTGTCATTCGATTCGGAATGACATCCAGATGATTTTTGAAAAAAATGAAGTTCCGCATGAAAAAATTGTAAAAGTTATTAACAATTAACTAAAAAAAAAAAGATGGCTTTAGTATTTTGTAAATATCTCAAAAACTAATTAAAATTTTTTAAATCTAAAAAAAGATTCAAAAAGAGGAGGAAATTTCCTATAAAAAAACTTAATTCCCGGAATTGTAGCATCAATATTTATAATTTTCCCAGAGGGATGAAAATACGGCCGAAAACGGGTACTCTGGCTCGGGCAAGCCACATCCACTTTGGACACTTTAACAATAAAAATTATTTTAAAATACTAAATATGAAAATAAAAAATTGGAAAAATTCAGGCACTAACTGAATAGATTAATGAACAATAATCCGCTTGAAAAAATTTTTTATCACAATTTTTCAATTAGTTAATCAATAGTCAATTAATAATTTTTTTCTGCTTGAACATGAACATTGCAAGTGTGATAATTGTTAAACTGTAAATTTAAGATTTTTTTCCTCTTTTGGAGCAATTCTTGAAAGGCTTCAGAATAGAACCCCGTTGGAAAAATTAAAAAGTTTTTATTTTTCAGTTTTTTATTAACAATTTTCGTTGTTGCAAAATTAAATACTTAAATTAATCATTGAAAAAAATTTTTTTTTTTAAATATTATCAATAATCCGTTTTTATGTTATCAGGAACTACATAGAAATAATTTTTTTAAATTTTTATCTCTAATTGTTTAAAAAATTGTTATAAACAAATGCGTTGTTTATAAGATAATTGAAATTTTTTTTATGGAATTTCAATCTTTGATACAAATAATGATTTTTAAAAGAAAAATTGTTCCTTAAAAAAATTTTTTTATTGCTTGAAAACGCATTTGTTAATTAACAATTATTTTCTCCCGCTTCTAATTAATATTAAGGAACCATTTTTTTTTAAATCATTATTTGTCTTTCTTTCTGATATAAAAAAAAAAAAATTCCATTTTATTTAATTTTTCATTGTTTATGCAATAAACAATTTGTTATAAACAAATAAATTTTTACCTTATATTTTTTTTTCTATTCTAATTTCTGTCCGTTCGAGTACAGGGACATGAACCTCTGAAACGTCATTTCGTCCTCCGGTGATCTGACTGTGCGGACTTGGTCGTGGTTTCCGGCGTAAGGGGACAACGTATTGAAGTGGACTACCCTAGGTTTTCCTCGTGGTGGCTTATATATGCGATAGACGAGGTCATTTATCCTTGCGAGAGGGTAGCTGTTCTTTTTCGTCACGTTGTTTAGTTGACGGTAGTCTACGCAAAACCGTGTTGATCCATCTTTCTTCTTCACCAACACGACTGGAAAGGACCAGGGACTGTCGGATGGCTCGATGACTCCGTCTTTCTCCATGTCGCAGACTATTTTATCAGCCTCCTCCTTTTTGGCGAGAGGAAGTCTTCTGGCTGATTGCCTGATTGGTCGGGCATTTCCAGTATCTATCTTGTGCTGAACCACCTTTGTTCTACCGCCTCTGCCTACTCCGGTATCGAAGATGTCCTGATACTTCCTGACTAGTTCTCTCAGTTTAGGCTTCTGTGCTGGCCCCATGTCCTTGGAGGAGATAGCAACCAACTTCTCCAATTCTGCTGGCATATTACTGGCTTGGCTAACAGTGCCACGTACACTCCTGATTACAGAGGAAATTGACGAGCAGTGCCCCAAAATCGTTCCCTTCTTCAAGGTCACCGGGTAATAATTGACATTCATTACCCTCACTGGCACAAATTTATCAGCAGACAACAAGGTTTTTCCTAGTGCAATTCCTCGTCCAATTTTCTCATCATGTAGCTTGGGCTCGAACATCACCACGTTTCCACTGCTCGCACCTCCATCCAGGCGAGCCTCCAAAATGTTTTCAGCCCTCTCCGGTACGCTTACGTCTTCAGCCAGCAGAACTCGAACCATTTCTTCATTTCTCCCATAAAGTACCAGCTCTTCTCCGTTCACACGAAGGACGCCGTCTTTGAAATTCAGCTCGAATCCTCTAGAATTCATGATGTCCATTCCAATTATTACCTCGTCTTCTATACCCGCTGCTAGAGCCCGGAATTTCACTGTAGTGCTGCCCAAAGTCAGTTCAATTGAAAGTTCACCATACACAGTTGCCGGCTCTCCTGTTGCTGTGCGTAGCTTCCAATTCGACGATTCGATTCTTGCCGGTGTTTTGGCAAAAGTAGGTCCAAGGATTGTCCTACTCGCACCCGTATCAAGGAGCATGGTGCGAGGCTCGTTGTTAATAAGACCGTCTACGAAGACCCCTTTGTCTTGTCTTTGAATTACAGCGACATATGCATTGTTAACTGGGGCTTGTTGGATACGGGATGACGATTGCTCCTTCTTGATCTCCATCGTTGATGTCGATTTTTTCAATGTTGGACATTTGCTACGCACGTGCCCAAGTTCTCTACAATTTCGGCATCGTATCAGTCTTCTCTCAGGCACAACTTCCTTCAGCACTTTTCGAATCACAGCTTCGATATTAGTAGGCTCCTGTCGATCTTCCTCGGCCATTCGGATGTTGTTCTGGCTTTTGCAGTATTGTTTCGCACCCTCAGTGCGTCTACGAGATCATTTGGACGTGCTAATATCAATGCTTGCCTGATTTTTTGATCGCGAAGTCCATCCAAGAATGCATAAACCGCTAATCGCTCCATTACGTTATTCGGTGTGGCTGGGTATGCCAGGCGGACTAAGCGTGCAATATCACAGCTTCGAATTCCTGTAAGGATTCGCCCTCCTTCTGGTTTCGATTTTTCAACTGTAGATGGTACACGTATTCCAGGCGAATCTGGCCATACCGTAATTCCAGATGTTTCACCAGCTTATTATAGTCCTCTAGTTCTCGCTCTGTGAGGATTTGTAAGATATTCGCTGCTTCACCACGTAATGCCAGTATTAGTGCAACAGCTTTTTCCCCTGCATTCCAACCATTTGCTTTGGCCGCTGCTTCAAACTGTCGGTGGTAATTTTCCCAAGGAATTTCTCCGTCGAACTGGGGCGGCTTCACGTAAAACTTCCGTATTTCAGAACTCGGCACCCTTGTTTCTTCCATTTTGTTGTTCAGTGTCTTCTTCACCAAGATATCAGTCTATTATTTATTTCACACAAAAAGTTTTCAGTTTATTGTCCCGCGACGCGCAAAACTGTCCACTTTGCAAACATTCAAATGTTCAAGGGGTCACTTAACTGTCAATTAGGCGCGATAAACGTATCAGTTTTCAAACGGCGAACACTTTAACACTTATTTATTTTAAACATCCGACTTCTGACAACAAATGTAGTAAAACTGCACTAACTAATTTTCCTAATTTATTTAAAACACTATTTACAACAATTATTCACTAAAACATTACTTCACTATTTTATTTCTACGGTGTCAGTCTCTATCTGCGAACTCTGGAACTGTAACTAACTCTGAATTCTGACTGTCCCGCTTATATACTCCCAAGCAGTTTCCATTCACGACTCTCGATTATTCAGGAGTATCGGCGATCCGTACGCCATCAGATATGCTGTTGTAGTTGAACGATGGTGCATAATTAATTAGATCAGGGCCGGTCTCGGGGCCGGACTCGAAATCGTTACAGTATTCTCCTAATATATTAGATAATTAACTGAAAAAGTTCAAAATGTTCTAAAATCAAATAACCACACTGGATCGACCCTAAGATAACAAGACATTCATAAAAATTATACACGATGCACGGCTTACGAGAGGTCTCAATTCTATCCGGAATGTAAACCTTCAGCTTGTACATATTAACTGTATGAACAATCTCCGAATGTTACGTTATAGAGGAACGGCCTTGTTCTCCCTAGCTCGCACAAAACTCTCGTAAACTTCTGAGGGTTGCTCGTTATTTTGAATCCATACCTTTCTCACCCTGAAACCCGCCACAGTCCAACAAATAAAACTTATTTATAAGTATTTAGACATTCATCTATTTGTGCCTTACTTCTCTAGGTGTGTGATAAGCTAGCATTATGGATGGATACTCTTACAAAATTCGTAGATGTCCAAGAAGTAGATAGTAAAGAAGATATTCCACCACTGACGATTTCCTCTCTCGAAGAAGATGAAGGTGAAGAGGAAAGTGAAGAGACAAGCGAAGGGACTAGTGAAGGAACAAGTGAAGGAGCGAGTGAAGGAGTAATTGAAAGTGCAAGAGAGGAAGGTGATGAAACTGAAGGAACTACAGATGTTGACTTATCGGCCGAAGAAGAAATGGAAAGAATTCGTCCAACCAAAATATGGGAATACCAAGAGGATGAAGGTTAATTCGCTATAACTTTCCAATTAAATAATACAATTCAAAAACATAGAAAGCTTCCCAAACACATTTTCACTGATGGGCGCACGTTTCGCCAAAGTCAACTAAGCATCATCAGGAACTATACTTGGTTAAAGCTTTCTATTTTTACTATTTTCTTTGTTTTTGAATTACGGGAATATTTACTAATGATAAAGATCTTGAGAATGTTTTTGAATCAGTATAAAACTTTGAAGCATCCGGCAAACTTTTTCTTGACAATATGAAAATTATTAAGTTCACACTAGAACTTTTTTCAACAGGTGAAGAGTATGATTTTCAAGCAAGTAAAGAAAAAGCGGCACTAGATCAAATCTTGGAAACCTTAGGTGACTTCGGCGATGATACGGACATATTAGAACAACTTATTGAAATGTATGAAAATAGTCCAGATGAATTTTTAATGAGTGAGGTATGCATTCAGAATTTAGTATTGTTGTGTCTGTCCTAAATTTATGACATCGGTAGGTGGAAGGAATGCCTGGTGTAACACACATGAATATTTTGAATAAACTTCGAGAACTGAAAGGAGAAATCGTTGGTAAAGGAACAAAGCGTTCAACTCTCGAAGAAGCTATGATTGATTGGGCAAACGAAGTTGCCCCAGAAAAGGTCGATGGCAAGATGTTGAAGGCAATTCATGAATATGCTTGCTTTCTAAATGATAAGCTGCGGCCTCTGCTAGCAACTGATGATATCAGAAAAGAATCAGGTGAAAATTTGATATACAAAAAGAATTCTACTACTCACATAACTGAAATGGCATTTAGCGTACAGATACTTACCACGCTAAACGATTGATTAATCACAGATTCAGAGTCTGGTCAAATTCGACCATTTGTTCAAATAAGGGAACCCAAGCGGGGATTTAGGGATTTACTGAAGCGCTGCAGATTAATATATAGGGGGAACCTTGTATCCGGTTAAGTACCTCCACCAAATATGAATCTCATAAATAAGGCCGCGCGTCCAGGATAAAGGATCAGATGAGTAAAAAAAAATTGATCATCAGAAATTCTCGAGCGCGTCAGATTAAGGTAGGGTGAGTTAATTACATGCTCAAAAGTGTATATTCTACTGATCTGACAATTTGAGAGTGACGTAAAGAAAGGGGAGGGCTACAAAGTTGTAAAAAAAACGTCATCCCGACATTCTCGAGCGTGGCTAACTTTTTTTTATTTGAAGTAAATAATTCAAGTATAACGAAAAATATATAATCTGACGATTTCCATAAGCCGAAATAACAAAAATTCGTCGATAAAGTATAATGCGTGCATATTCCCCTCTCCGCGTTACTATTTCTCTCTCACTCTTTCTGTATCTATTAAACTTAAATTTTGAATATGATTTGAACCGATTCGTACCGATAGATTTTGAGAAATCTCAAAAAACTACGAAAACATTTTTTTTCAAATGTGTGTTTTTTTTGGAATAACTTTCAAACGGCTTGATCGATCTATTTCAAAAACGAATCAACTCTTAATATCAAAAAACTACGTCGATCGCCGCTAGTCCGTTCAGAATCGTTTGATTCTTTCGTGAGATATCGTTGTCGAAAGAAAACCGAAAAAAGTGTTTTTTCGGAATCACTCTGAAATTTCTTGTTCAATCAATTCAAACTTAAATATTCTTCATGGAGCTTGAAAAACTGCATCGAATGCCGCCAACCGTGTTCATTTATTCAAAAGTTATTGCGTTCAAAAAATGTTATAAACTTTCATCAGACTTTTGAGCTCGGAGAATTCATAATGACACAAAAATCATATTTTTGAGCTCGAAGAGCTGAATAACAAAATAAGTGAAATGTTGAACACTCAGGTATGGTGTTAGCAGGAAGTTGCAGGGATGGCCTTTAGGGTCAACCGTTTTCCTAAGTATAGGCGAATCCATCTAGATAATCGTCAGCTTAGGAGACAGCACATCTAGGACATGAAGATGAACCATATATATCTTAATCTGACGCGCTTGAGTATTTCAAAATGGCAATTTTTTTTTTATATTTTAATAATGGCTGCGAGTTTGCGTCACATCGACATCGTCAGATTATTGCATGGGAGTTTTTTAAGGTTTACTTAACACCCCCTAAGAATATCTGATGCGTAGGACATTGATGCTATCAATATCTGACGCGCTCGAGTATGTCCATGCAACAGTTTTTTTTACAAATTCGAAAATCTATAACCGCTTTCCCCACCGATGAAAAGGTATACATTACATAACATTTTTTTCTTCTTATCATCTAAGCTTTGCAACCCAATAGGTCTCTATGACGATCGAGTAAATCCACATTTAGCATCGTGGGCTCCCCTCCAACAATATTTGTTTTTAAACAGAGGATCTATTGATGGATTCTCTCATTCTGGATCATTGTAAATACACCTGTCTATACCGATTCCAACGTTCAATGTCCATTCAAATCTGGACTTTGGATGGATGTTCAATGGACCAAAATTTGAAATATTTCTCACACATTTAGGCAGCAACTGAGCAACCATGACCGACCGTCCGCGATCGTCCAACTACGACCAAAATTTCCATCACGTGTATTCTTATCGGATAACTCACACTGAATGATCGTCGGTTTTTAAAGATCATGTTTGAACTACAATCTGCTGAAAATTTTGGTCAATCTGTGTTTGAAAGTTTTCATTGATCTCTTTTAATTTTTATTCGTTGCTGGACGGTCGAGGATAGTCGATCCTGGTCGGTCAGTGTGATTTCTAGCTTAACGAATCAGAACAAAAGAAGTTTTCCCCTTCATCACACTAGTAATTTCATTCCTAGATGCGAATTTCTTTAATCAAGTTATCTTCGTCAGTAGGATTACTAAACAGTTAATTTATCGTACTGATGAAGTCAGTGGTAGTAGTAGTAGTAATCAAGGGGAGGCTGTCGTTACAGCCGAGCAAGTAGGCCCCCATATATAGGCCCTTTTTGCCATCCCCTGCTCTCCTTATGCATGGTGTGTTCTGCCTTCCTATGGTTTCCACCTGCTCTCCTCAAAGTTTGGGTGCGTAGTGTGTTTGTGGTTGTCAAGGGAGCGAGTTTGTTCAATCCACCTCCTCAAGCCCTGGTAGGGCTTGTTCTCGGTCAGGTGGTGCGGAGGCCGCCGGTGATTCTATCACCGGCTACCAGACCGGCAGTATCCGATCCTCGGCTTTCATTGAAGACTAGTCCTCCAGTTCTCACTGCGAGTTCCTTTCATTCGCCTCCTCGGTAAAGTCCTGGTAGGGCTGGTTCTTGATCGGATGGTGCGGCGGCAGCGGGCAATTCATTCACCGGCTACCAGTTCCGCAACACCCAATCCGAGGCCCCTCCTTAGCTTCTACTGAAGGCAGATTCTCAAGTTCTCGCATCCCTCTGTAATGTTTGAGTAGATATGTGTTAAGTGTTGGGGGAACATGTGTGTTTTTGACGTCGGTGTACGGTAAGCTAAGGCCCACGGGTCGCCAGTCCCATTGGCTGCAACGCCTCAGACACCCTTGGGGATTGATGAAGTTAACTTAGTTAACGAAATGCGCATCTAGGAATGAAATTACTAGTGTGGTGAAGGGGAAAACTTTTGTTCTTATTGAGTGACACCACAGGCGTCCAATACCCCATTTTCTACATATTTAATTAACTTCCATTCTTGATGATGTACTTAAGATGTTATATCCAGTGTTTCTGGGCATTCGGTGGACTTTTACCGATCATTTCTGAACTTAACTGGACGTCCATTGAACGTCCATAAACAGTCATGCTGTACATTCACTGGACATACGTTAGACGTACATTTGCTATGTGGGTTACTGTATTACTTGTAAAACAAAATAAATAATAAGTTTGTTGATAGTGACCCTTATTATTCCTATCTTTACTGCGCACCGCAGGGTTGGGGCTCCAGTTATTTTATATGAAACACTAAACTCAAATAAAAGATGATGCTACTAATTTTAGTTCCGTTTATTGTAGTTACTTTTTCAATGCCTCTGGAAAAGAGTGTAATTCGAGAAGAAGGAGAAGGTGAAGAAGATGAGGGAGAAGATGAAGGAGGTGAAGGAGAAGGTGAAGAAGAAGGCGAAGCAGGAGATGAAGAAGACGTTGAAGGGAAAGTTGTAGAAGATATGGGAGAAGATGAAGGTATTTGGAATATTAATTATTTTTGTGGTCCTATCGTGAGAAACATTAGGAAAGATTATCGAACGACTATTTAATGAATTTAAAAGTTTAAACAATTTTAACAAAGACCAATCACACAAAAATAGGTGAACTTGATGATTTCGCTGTCGAAAAAGAAGTACTAGATATGGAAAAAGAAAAAGAGGGAGTTGGAGAAGATCAAAGTGAATATGAACTAGAAGAAGGTGAATCAAAAGTTGGACGAGATGAACTTGGTCAAATTGAAACTGATCTAAATTTGAGTCTGGACCAGAAATTTTCAGGTAATAGCATTTATTAAAAATATATTTTAAAATAATGCTTTAATGCAAAATGAAGCAGAAATATTTTCAAATATTCAAATTATTTTCATGTGTGTATTTTTTGATAACGTAGAATATTATTTTGAAAATGGGGGGGGTCAAGTTTCTAATAAGTATTGTATTTTCTAGAACTTGAGAGAGATGAAGAAATATTTACCAAAGATATGGAGGCAGAAGATTACACACCATTAACAGCCATTGAAATGCCAGAAGAAGAAATTGAGGGGAAAGAACCGAGAGAAATTGATGTACTCTATCAAGCTGGAGTAGATGAAGTTCAACCAACTGTGGAGGAAGTCCTTCCAACAGTAATGGAAGTCCCACCAGAAGGAGAGAAAGTTCAGCTAAAGAAAGAAGAATTGGTTGAAGATGAAGAGGTTGGTAATAGTCTAAATAATTTTTTATCAATAATACTTTTGAATTACTTTCTCTTACCCACGCCTGTGTCTTCCTACTCAAAATTTCTTTCAGAATTTAACATTTTTCCACGTATTTTTCATTCTTCCTACAAATACATCTTAGGGAATCTGTTGGATATCATTGCCTACCTGGTGAGATTCTTTCAAATTTTTATTTGTAATATATTGTTACAAAGCTATAACGATGCAAGAGAATTTTTTACATGCCTTGTTATAATGCAGGTGTGATGTGAGTTATTTAGATGCCAATCTCGACGTCTGGTGCTTGCTTGGAGTGCACACCAAACACTCGGATGGGTGTGTTATGTTTTCCTAGAGGCGAAAAGTGAATGCCGTACCAAAAATCAGTCGTCCAGTGAAAAAATCATCAAGTAGGAGTCAATAAGATTAGATTGGTGGGTAGAATTCAATGAAATGCATGAAAAAGTGTATAGAAATTCAAGAACATATAGTTAAGAAAGAAAACACTCGGCCCTGTAGATTTTGCGCAGTTCTCCCTGTGTATTCGGCAATCCGTTGTCACTTTCCTTTTTCAATCATATTCCTAGCAATCAAAGTACTCAAGCGAATGAACCTTGACTCATTATTGTTCCACGTGATTCATCGACTATGGTCACACTGTGAGACTATCCTTGAATCATCGCCGAACAATTATCAATTGCTCTAATATTTTTATTCTTTCTATGCTCCGAGCGCTATGAGAACTACTGAGTAGGCTCAAAGAATGAAAACGCTCGTCGAGCGTAAGAATTGGGTGCTAGATTCGGACTGCAATACTAGAAGTCGGACATTTAATTTTGAATTTCACTTAATCCTCATGGGATTATAAGATTTTTGGATCTTCGGCCCAAATCGGCCTCGCACCTTGTGGCCTCCCGAGATTTGCTCGGTAGCTCGCCTGTCCCAATCCGGCGCTGCTTCGTCTTCTAAGGACTTTATTCTTACTAGCCTGTTATCATCCAGTACTAAGTCTGTTTGACTTAGTACTTCGACCATCTGTTATGTATCTGCCTTAACCTTTCTAGCATTTTCGTTCTACTTCTGAAATATATATGACTCTTAAAATGTTTATTAAAACATTTATGCTGGGTTGACACGTTTATTAATCCATATGCACATTGTCCGTATAAACCTTACATAGCTATCGACATTTAAAGTGTCCCATTATACAACTCCAAGAACACAGCCACGACTGACTTCGTTGTATCGAGCAGGGTGGAAAGCTTCCATTGCCTTGTGGCGGTAAATTCGAATATCCACATACACTACAATTCCTCCCTTTCTTGAAAGAGTTGCGTCACATAATCTTTAAACATAGACGGTGGCTTCCTTGTTCTACTACCTCTATACCCTCTACTTTTAGCAACATTTGTATCAGTCTCATTATTATCAACATTCCCAGGTCTAGGGCTAGCAACATTGTACTGATCATTTATACCTTTCCGAGAAACATTTTCCCTAACCAAGTTATCAGACACAAACCTTTCGAAATCATTGTTAGAAAGGACAATCCTTGGCGTTGGTGTTAACGTCCCTGACTGTGAACTCAATTTAGAATTTTGATCAATCCGTGTTACTTTTACTGGTTTTGCGAACCCCATTGTTTTATTCCGCTGGCCTGTCATCCACCTTCCTGCCTTGGGTTTCCTCATCATTTTTGAGATTGTTCTCACCCCAGCGATACATTTGGTTCGAATGTCTTTTCCACAATTGCTCGGTGGGTAGTCTGCAAAGGTATACGTTTGTACCAATTCTTTTGCTTATTACGGCCTTCGTTCATTTAACTGAGCTACTCCCTCTGTAGTCTCTAACTGCTACTTTTTCACCTGTTGAAAACTTCTTTCTCCTTCCCCCCTTATTTTTCTTTTGGTTTTCTTGTGCTTTCATCATATTATCCTGCACCTGTTGGCTCTGTGTAATCATGTCTTTTGTGTAAAAGTCCTAGTCGTGCCGGTGACTCCTTTGTTGTGCAATGTTCCACATTGCGATAGTTCAACAAAACCGTGAAATCAATGTTTCCAATGGTACATTTTTGTTCTTCTCATCTGTAACCAATATCTTCAACTTTGATTTGAAATTCCTCACCGCATTCTCTGCTACTCCAGTACTGCTGTCTAATTCCGTTCTTGTGGAAAAAACATTTTATTTCCTGAGACACGAATGCTCTGCCAGTGTCGCTAACGACAACTTCAGGGAGCCCAAACCTGGCAAACATTTTTCTTAGTTTTTTTCTGTGTCTTGTTATTGTCTTCATCCTGCATACCTCTGGCCACTTAGTGTATGCATCAACCACTATAAAAAACTGTTTTCCTTGGAATGGCCCCAGAAAGTCGATATGATTCTTTCCCAGGGAGCTGTTGTAAGCGGCTATGGTGTTAATGCTACCTGCGGGGAGTTGTCCATATATATGTAACAAACATGCCTCGTAGCTTTTTATCATCGTCTCAATGTCTTGATTACCACAAGTAAGATCTTGCCAATTTTTTTGTTTTCACAATGCCCAAATGACTCACATGTAACTCTGACAACATTTCTGATCGTTATCTCTTTGGTATGGTAACTCGCTTACCCCATAACACACAGTTATTTTCTTCCAACAATTCGTCTCTTCTATTCCAGAACGGTTTCAAACTTTCGTCCACCTTCTGCGGCCAACCCTTTCTGATCTAATCCAGGACTTGGAGCAATTCTTCATCTATTCTAGTTGCTTCGCTCACTCGGAGGATGTCTATCGGCCAGTCAAAAACCGTTGTTGCAAAATTCAGATAACCAGCAGGAGCTTGCTCCTCTGTCTCCGTCGTCCACCTCAGCGGAAGTCTGGATAGGCAATCGGGGAATAGGTTTTCCTTGCCTTTTAACGTATTCAATCCTGTAATCAAAAGATGTCATATATACCGCCCACCTTTGAAGTTTGTCTTTACTTCTTTCTGGGATTCCTTTATTTTCCCCAAAAAGAAAAATCAACGGTTTATGGTCTGTTCTTAATGTTATTTTCTGTCCCCGAATAAATTGTTCAAATATTTTTAAGCCGAATATTAGACCTAGAGCTTCCTGTTCTATGACTAAATATTTCTTTTCCCCTATTGATAATGTACGAGACACGCATGCTATTGGTCTTTCCTTTCCGTAGATGTCCCTGTGAAACAGGACGCTAGAGATCCCATCCTCGTCGCCAGTGAAATGTTTATTAAAACATTTATGCTGGGTTGACACGTTTATTAATCCATATAATATATGCACATTGTCCGTATAAACCTTACGTAGCTATCGACATTTAAAGTGTCCCATTATACAACTCCAAGATCACAGCCATGACTGACTTCGTATCCTCACCCTCAGTCCTCACCACTCACCTCACGGAACGCAATCGTCTCCCCGAGTCTGCGCAACTCTCCCGAACAGGGTGGAAAACTTCCATTGCCTTGTGGCGGTAAATTCGAATATCCGCATACACTACAACTCTCATAGTTGGCCACATCGTACATCGTAGGTATATGTCATAGAAGCCTTAAAATATACAACACAGGTGTTGGGTTGATATTTCCTGCCCCTTTTCAGTAGAGGCGTTCGCTTCTTAGTCCAATCATCTGCAGGTGCAGACGTTCGAAGACTTCTGAGGGTTGCTCGTAACGGTGCAGCCGGTTGACAGAAATAACAATTTTAACAATATCAATTTGCATTCACTGGCTTGTGAACGATATACATTTTTATTTCGATGTTTCAGGCTGACAGGGTTATAAAGGGTCACAAACCTTCAGTAGTGGTGGAACACTCCCCCAACACAGTGTGCTGTCTCTCGCTGAAAATTTGGGCAGTTTGGCTTCTTGAGATCACTCATAATGCACATACATGGACGAAATGGGTGCACGAAGTTATAAAACAAGTAAGAGAGTTTGCAGCAATCGTCAGAGGCGACGTGAAGCTTCCAAACGGAGAACCCAAAATCTTATACAAAGAAGATTGGAGAAAGTTTACGAGAGATACAGAGGAGAAGATTATTGCTTGGCGACAGTATAGCGCTCACGTGAAGGAACTTTCCAATAGCATTATCGATAATTTCCATTTGAAGAAAGTTAATTGTTGCCCCAAATGTCTGCAGGTGAGAATTTCTTCAGTTCAGAAATATCGGTAAATGAAAAAGCACCATATGCATTGAGATATGTTTGTGTTCCAAAAAAAACAAGTATTGTTCAAATAATGCTCCAATATATTTTCGATATTTCACAATTCCATTTGCTGACATTTGTCCAAACCTTGATTTTGGAAAATGGGATCTTATATGATGAAGACATATAATAATAATTTAAAACATACCACAAGGTGAGGTGGAATACTAGGCAAATATCTGACAGATAACAACTGCTCTGGCTATATGTAAACAGTGGAAAGGGTGGGACGACTCGCCTTTTTTTATTAGCGCTGGCGCTGGGAAAATAATTTCTAGTGGGGATTGTAGAGTACTTGATTTTCATAATCAGAATTTGCTGCTCATTGAGATTTACTGCTTTAAGTCACTGATTGACCTGTTTTATAGGTAATCTGGGCCTGCATAGTTATTTTGCTTGTTATCAATAAATTAATTCGTCGTATACCAACCACTCCTCTCAGCATTTATTTTTCAAAGTATTGTCTTCATCATTTGTTTTATTTACAAATTCCCTTACATGTATATAGATGGAAAATTTCAATTTTCTGATGTAGTATCTGCTATTTGTTCTCAGGATCACCTCATCAAAAATGTTGTCACTGCTCATGAAACATTCCAAGCACTAACGGAGGCCATGAATTGCGCTGGTTATTGGCAGAGATGTCTGGACAATCTCGTTCAGCAGACAACGGAATTAACAGATTTGGATGAAGATGATTCAAGTCATGAAGAATCAGGTGAGCTTTTTTTTTCATTGGTAACACCTTTTCTAATCGTGGTCATTCAATTATTGATTTAGTATTTCCATATCTAATAAAAACATTTCTATCAAATATGACTTCCGCAAAAAAAATTGTTTCACCCTCATATTAATTTTTTATCCATACATATCTATCTTAACAAACAGAATACATACACTATACTGAATATTCCGAAAATAATACATCAATTAATTCATTAATTATAATTATATTTATAGATGGTGAAATGTTCCTAGAAGAACTTGAAATCAAGAAAGAAGATAGTGACGAATCTATGTACGAAATAGAAGAATTAGATCCCAATATTTACACATTCAGGCCAAATCGTTAAATGTACTCTGAAATAAATTCAATCCATCTTTGTGAAGTAATTGGTGATATTGTTACGTTTTTGCTAAATAATAGGCCGAGCACACTATTAAACTGTTTATTTTCAAACTTCACTATAAGCAAACATACAACACTTCACTGACTAATAAAACACTTAGATCTATACAACAATACAACTAGCTAAATATTCCAAACACTTCTATACTTCACCAAAAACTGCTTATTACTTCTTCCTAATCTTCTTAATCCAACATCTCTTCATAAACTTCTTCTCCCAGTCAAATGTCTCGCGTTTATATAGGTACTCAAGTGTAACCAGAACCTTCGCGATGATTTCTAGAATACTCAAAACGGAGAACTTCTACACATTTCCAGGAATTGAGCGATGACGCGGCAGCTCCGTTATCTAGACTATTCATGCAGTACAGAAAACGATCCATCCAAATAAACATTTCTTGGAACTGATTATCGATGAGGCGCCCGCGGAATGGACTCAGCTATATGTGGGATTTAATGATTTTTGAGAAATCCCAAAAAGATACCCTTTAAATTACTTCGGAGAATTCATGTATATATGTAGTGTGACTAGTAATATCGATAACTTTATCATAATTTATTGGAAAAAAATGATCCGACTCTATGTGACAAGTTCATATTTGTAACTTGGTCATATTGTTACGAGATTGATAAAAATCCCCTAGCAACGCCGCTGTCGAGGGCCGAACTATAAACGTAACTCATTTGCATAACAAATGAGCCGACGTCGCAAGCATTTCTTCGCTTAGTTCTCGGAATTGTTTATTTGGATGATTTTCTGTACTGAATAATCTGGAGAACGGAAACATTCAGAAAAGTCTGGTCTGGACCAATTGAGTATATAAGGCGACACATTTCACCCGGAGAGATTTTTTAGGAAGTTATAGTAGTTGTTGTAGTAGTTGTATGTTTATAGCGAAGTTAATAAAAACAGTTTAGTAGTGTGCTTGGCTTATTATTTAGGCGAAAAAAAATGGATCTCTCAAACAAAAAATGAAACTCTTCCTGTGAATATGAATTCCCAAAAAGCCTGGGATTTATCAGTTATTAATTCAATACACGAAAAACTCCTTGAGTCAGCTGCAGAATCTAAATTTGAAAAGGCTCGTCTCAAGGCTGTTAGTTCTAAAGAATCAGGAGCTTGGCTTGATGCCCTCTTCCAGTAGCTTTTCTGGGTACTTTGTTGGACGATCAGTCATTCAGGATTGCAGTTGGCCTTCGCTTGGGCACATCGATTTGTGTCAGCCATAAATGTCGATGCCAGTAGAAGAAAATGGAATACATGGCTTGAGTTGTAGGTTCAGTTTGGGTCGTTTTTCAAGACATCATGCGGTCAATGATCTAATAACTGCAGAAATTCCTTCAGTATTAGAACCAGTTGGGATAAGCAGAGACGACGGAAAACGTCCTGATGGAATGACCCTCATACCGTGGAAGCTTGGGAAGCCTTTGGTTTGGGATTTCACCTGTGTGGATACAGTAGCAGTTTCCCACCTTATAGCGACCTCCAATTCGAAAGGCGCTGCAGCCGTTTCTGCTGAGAAATTATTGTTTTTATCCAGTGGCTATTGAAACATACGGAGTATTCGGAATACATGCCCTAGAACTTTTGGAAGACATTGGAAGGAGAATGATTGAAGCCACTGATGACCCAAGATCCTATGCATTTCTGATACAGCGTACAAGCATAGCTATTCAAAGAGGAAATGCCGCTTCAGTTATGAGTACACTCCCCACGTTCCAAAAAAATGGATTAAATTTTTTCATACCCGCATGATTCATCTAACTCTGAACAGAATAGTTATAATTCACAACAAAAAGATTCAGCAACTTTTCCAGAACTCACAAATTTTTTCAATAGTTTCTTTCAATTCAATGTCCAGCACCGGCACTATAAAGTCGGCATCGTTATCTCATCGCTCAATTAGTGATATTTCAGAAGAAGATAGCAATGGCAAAAGCAGCTCAAACATATTCTACCCCATCAGGCCGATAGTCCTATGAAATTATTTGGGTTCAATGGTCATATTTGATAAAGGATGCCTACTTAGGGGATATAAACACGAAGTTCTCTCATATGAAAGGAAATTTGATCAAAGAATTTGCAAAAGTAATCAAGAAACTATGGTCAGACGATTTACAAGATCAAGCTGTTGACACTGTCCCACTGAAAAGTCAAATTCAAATATTCGCTCCTCGTTTTACTGGTTGCGCTCATGCGTTTTGGAGATACCTGCTGGAGGGTCTTCACGAGGACGTGAACAGAATCACCGAGAAGCCTCTAAACATGTTGACAGTGGTTGATAAAGAATTTCATGACGATGAAAAAGCTGAGGACGCATGGTCAAGATTCCTGAGGATGGACAACTCCAAGTTTGTAGATAATAGTGTCGGCCAACTGAAATCCACATTAAAATGTGCATATTGTGGTCATCGTACAGTAAGGTTTGATCAATTCTGGGATCTCTCTCTCTACAGATTCCGAAAACAACAGGCCAACTAAATTTGTCTCAGTGTTTGGACTATTTTACTAGAGAGGAAATTTTGGATGATGACGAGAAACCTACTTGTACAAAATGCAAAGATTGTAGGAAGTGCACGAAAACTATATCAATACATAAATTTCCAGTAACTATGGTGATCCATGTGATACGTTTCTCTCAGACAAAAAGGTTTGTTAGTATACCTTTAGTATTGAATATGAGCAACTATACGCAACGGAAAACGCAGCACCTTGTCGCTACAATCTATATGCTTCATCTAATCATAGTGGAACAACATATAGAGGACACTACACGACTTGCTGCAGACACCCATACGCAGATACTTGGCAAGAGTACAACGACTCTCTGGTGTCACCAACTACCATACCAAAATCACTTTTGGGCGAAGGGGCATATGTTCTCTTCTATGAGCAGAGCTGATTTACACTTTTATTTATTATTAATGTTATTATTATTTTATTGTTATTGATATATTAAAAATAATCTCCGCCGCATTAAATATCGTTACAATATAAATCTATTCTATCCCAGTCGTTCATTCGATGGATATCAACTGAACATTATGTTGGGTATATCCAGAGGATAACCATTTCATATTTTATGGACGTTCGGGTGGATGTTCCGAATGGAAGAAAAGCTAGACTTCCATAAAATATCCATGAGATATTGTTCACGGATATCCATCAGATGTTGTCCAGAGACATGTACAAGATATACACAAGGATGTCGTTACTGTTCACAGATATCCAAAGGATATGATGTTTTAGAGATAACCATTGCGGAATATTCATATAAGATATTTATGGACAGAGGTTCGAGGCCACAGTTCGCAAGAATCTTTTTGTCAAGTGCATAGGTCTCTTCAGGCGGTCACATACCTTGCTGTGAAGCAAGTGTGATGTAAGTTGCCTATATACCAATCCCGAAGTCTAACTGGAGTGTGCACCAACCACCCAGGGTCGTGCTGTAGGTTTTCCGGTTTTCCTACAGCTGAAAAGTTAATACACCACCAAACCAGTAAATCCACCCGAAGCGCAACGGCAAATAATAATAGCTGTCCTTTGCCCGCACAGACTATGCCTTTGGGTACACTCATCTATGAGTGTTTATGAGGGAGTATTTTTATGACTATTTCAAAACCGGAGATATAGCGACAAGAATTGGACATGAAATGGATATCCTACTACCCGCTTTAACGAATTCTAATTAACATTTTGTACATGATTGACTTGCCAAAAACATATTTGTAACTTGGTCAAATAAATTCTATTCTATTCTATTCTTTTCACTTCATGATGCAGTATTTGAGTTAACAAATAAAATATTCGACTCTTTTCAGAAGCATAATAAATGTCTCACGGTATTTTTAGACCTAGCAAAGGCATTTGATACCGTGAACCATACAATTTTATTTCAATAGTTGGAGCTGCTTGGTATCAGAGGAAATATATTGAATTTGCTAAAAGATTACTTAACTGACAGAATGCAGATTGTTAAAATAAAAGACACGTTCAGTGATCCATTACCAATACATATGGGCGTAACACAGGGAACAGTGTTGGGGCCGGTTTTATTTCTACTATACATTAACAATATTTTCTCTGTAGCAAATTTTCACGGTAAATTAGTTTCGTACGCAGATGATACGGCAATTATCTTTACTGGGAACACTTGATCCGAAACCTACGAAAACACTGAGATTGGAATGCAAACGATATATAACTGGCTCAGCAGCAGCCGGCTGAAAGTGAATACAGAAAAAAACAAAATTTTCACCTTCTCATCTACTGCCAAAGACCAACCTTGCAAAGATGAACTACAGCTTCACAAATACGATTGTCAAAATTTTAGTTATTGCTCTTGTCTAACAATCCGTAAAACACAATCGACAAAATATCTAGATGTGATAGTCGACCAACATTTGCGTTGGAACGAGCACATAAGCTACACAGTTAAAAGGTTGAGAAAACTCATTTACAAATTCTATCTACTCAGAAATATATTGAATACAAAAAACTTGCTGATCGTGTATAATGCACTGGCAGAATCTACATTACTTTATTGTCTAGTTAAATGGGGTGGTACTTTTAAAACGTCTTTGTACAATTTGGAAACATTACAAAATACACTGTTGAAAATCTTACTGAAAAAAAATAAATGTTTCTCCACGATCGAGATTTATAAAAAATCGGAAGTTCTCTCTTTGAGAACATTATATATATATATATATATATATGAAAACTAAAAGTTCGGGTTGAACCGCGTCTAGAATTTGTTGAAATTCGACGTTTCGGCTCCGATTTTGGAGCCATTTTCAAGAACTGAAATAGAAAGAAAATTAATGAAAGGATAATATGTAATTCTACGCTGAGGTCTCAATCTGCCTACTCCTCAGGTATAATTACGTTAGGTTTTTGTGACTTGACGTCGGGGTCTCAATCTGCCTACTCCCCATGTCTCGTCACTGGTTCTCTCTAAGGTCTCAATCTGCCTACTCCTTCGAGAGAACTGTTCTCTCGAAGGAGTAGGCAGATTGAGACCTTAGAGAGAACCAGTGACGAGACATGGGGAGTAGGCAGATTGAGACCCCGACGTCAAGTCACAAAAACCTAACGTAATTATACCTGAGGAGTAGGCAGATTGAGACCTCAGCGTAGAATTACATATTATCCTTTCATTAATTTTCTTTCTATTTCAGTTCTTGAAAATGGCTCCAAAATCGGAGCCGAAACGTCGAATTTCAACAAATTCTAGACGCGGTTCAACCCGAACTTTTAGTTTTCAAATATCTGACCGCGGAAACCTATCTGAACACATATATATATATATATATATATATATATATATATATATATATATATATATATATATATATATATATATATAATATAATATAATACTCGCAGAACAGCCTGTCAAGTGATTAATGTCCCTCCCTGTAGGTTGACACATAACCAGAAGTTCATCACCAACCACGGACCCAAATTATTTAATCGGCTTCCTTCTAACATAAAACATTTAATCGGCAAGAAGAAACAAAAAAAAGAAATAAAACAATTCTCATCAGGAATCATTGCTGAAAATAATTGCTAATCAGGAAAATTGAAAACAAAAATATATTGCCTGCTTTTCTCCTCTCCTCAAAGTTATTATATTTTAGTTAATATTAAGCATGTTTGAACAAACCTCTCTATACTTCTTTTCTTTACTCACCTTTCAACTGAAGTTTGCGGGAGATAGATCCACAACACAAGCCTGGCTTAGGTGGCTTCTCCCTCATTTTAATTTCAGTATACATTGATTACGAATAAGTATTGGAGAGTAAAGTTGAGAACATCAACTTGTAACTGTAAACATAAATGTAAAGAGTATGTAATTGAAATACTACTATTGTGAATATATGTGAATAAATTACTTACTTACTTACTTACTTTTCCAAACATAACAGAATGCATTTGCGATCGAATGGAACAAAAGGATTAACAAACTGCCATTGAAATGAGTATGTGCACCAAATACATCTCATTTCAAAAATGACCACTTGATTCGATATATGGCCTTGGTATTTATCAGCTTAATTTTCTCATCACACACCTCTCCTCACAGAAGGTGCATGAGTTGTGCTTTACCTCCGCCATCCTTCGCACCTACTGTTTATAATATTAAGAACTGGATTATGGATTTTCACTATTATCAATAACAATAATTTAAATGTATCATTAAATTTTTCCATGAGAAGTAAAATAAATTAAAATCTTTCAGTAGTGAGCTCATGGCTCACGGTAAAATAGTTTGTTCAATATGCCTTCAAATGACGTAATTTCCAGTGGTTTGCTCCAAGATTTGTGAAATAAACCGATATAAATTACGTCACTTCGGAGTAGTTTGATCAAACTATTTGACCGTGAGCCACGGACTTTAGTAGTAATTTTTGGATCATGAACATGAATCCGAAAGAATTTCGAGTCAATTCATTTGCCCCCTACTGTAACTTTCCGCAATAATGGGTAGTTCCATCGCTACTGACTTGCGGTGTATTTCACGTAGGATGACCCCTTTTGTGCAATAAGTTCCTTTCTATAGCAGGGGAGCCCAAGCGGGGATTTTGGGATTTACTGAAGCGCGCCAGATTAATATATAGGGGGATACCTTGTACCTGGTTAAGTACCTCCACCAAATATGAACCTTATAAATAAGGCCGCGCGTCCAGGATAAAGGATCAGATGAGTAAAAAAAATTGAACATCAGAAATACTCGAGCGCGTCAGATTAAGGTAGGGTGAGTTAATTACATGCTAAAAAGTGTATATTCTACTAATCTGACAATTTGAGAGTGACGTAAAGAAAGGGGAGGGCTACAAAGTTGTAAAAAAAACGTCATCTCGACATTCTCGAGCGTTGCTAATTTTTTTTTTATTTTGAAGGAAATAACTGAAAGATAATGAAAAATACAAGCCGAAATAATAAAAATTCGTCGATAAAGTCTAATGCGTGCAGCTGCGTAATGCCTATATTCCCCTCTCCGCATTATTATTTCTCTGTCACTCTTTCTCTATCTATTTGGCTTGGCCAAACTGATTTTGAATATAATTTGAAGCAATTTGTAGCGGTAGATTTTGAGAAATCTCAAAAAACACTACGATTTTTTCTTTTAATTTATGTTTTTTGGAATATCGGCTTTATCGATCGATTTAAAAAACTATTCAGCTCTTGATATCAGAAAACCACGTCGATCACCGGCAGTCCGGTCAGAATCGGTTGATTCGTTCGTGAGTTATCGTTGTCGAAAGAAAACCGAAAAAAGTGCTTTTTCGAAATCACTCTGAAATTTCTAGTTCAATCAATTCAAACTTAAAGATTCTTCATGGAACTTGAAAAACTGCGTCGAATGCCGACAACCGCGTGAAAATCGGTTCGTTTATTCAAAAGTTACGGCGGTTTGAAAATTCAAAAAATTGTATAATCTTCTATCAGATTTTTTAGGTCGGAGAGCTCATAACGACACAAAAATCATATTTTTGAGCTCGGAGAGCTCAAAAACAAAATAAGTGAAATGTAAGCGCGTAGGTATGGAGTTAGCGGGAAGTTGCAGGGATGGCCATCCTCTTTAGGGTCAACCGTTTTCCTAAATTTTTTTTGTCAGATTAGAATCTTTCTAGATAATCGTCAGCTTAGGAGACAGCACATCTAGGACATAAAGATGAACCATATATATCTTAATCTGACGCGCTTGAGTATTTCAAAATAGCGATTTATTTTTTTCATATTATAATAATGGCCGCGAGTTTGCATCACATCGACATCGGCAGATTATTGCATGGTAGCTTTTTTTAGGTTCACTCAACACCCCCCATGAAAATCTGACGAACTCGATAAATTTTATTTCATTTTTTTCGTTTCCAACCCTTACCTACGACCACCCCCATCATGCAAACGATCAGATTCACATACGTACATTATTAAAACTACGTAGGAAATTGATGCTATCGATATCTGACGCGCTCAAGTATGTCCATGCAACAGTTTTTTTTTACAAATTTGAAAATCTGTAGCCGCTTCCCCCACCGATGAAAAAGTATACATTTCATTACATTTTTTTCTTCTTATCATCTAAGCTTTGCTACCCAATAGGTCTCTATGCCGCTCGAGTAAACCTCTACTACTACTACTACTACTAGTGTATTTATCGATACTGAGAATTTCATGGTTCTACGTCGGAAATTAGGGAAGATATTCTACAATAGGGTCTTTCCATGAGAAGTGAAACACACTGTATATGATGTTTTAAAAATGCAATAAAAAACAGGGTGTTTCTGTGTTCCATTTGAAAAAAAAGTTAGTTTTCACTTCCGGTATAACCGGAAGTCGTAGACAACTGAAAGGAGCTCATCTCGCATATACAAATTTTCAGAACTCCAAGTAGTTTCCCATTTCCCATATTCACAATTCACATCGACTTAGCTCATGAGCTCATCGTGGTATACCCATCGACAGTAAGATTATGTCGATGCTCCTGAATGAAATAACATATAATGACGGTACCGTGTAAATAAACACGTCTAACGTGTACGCAAAATGCAAATTAACCTTCATAACCTTCAAATCAAAGAGAATTTGTTTTTGTGTCAAATTTGAACGAGTAATTTGGTTTAAATCAAATTGTGATATGTGATTAAATGCAAACATTGTAAATATACAAGTACACAAACTGGAATGTAGTAGTATTTGTTGATAATTTATCTAATTAATGATTTTTTAACACAGTTTATCGAATATGTGCGTCTAAATTTGATTTGAAAATGAATTCAGATGATGTGATATATTTATCATTACTCTTTTTTTCAATGGGATTTGGAGTTTATTACAGAACGATCAGCAATGTGGAGAACAAGAAAAAAGTTGGAGCTGCTGTTGGGTTTTTAATCGTTTTTATTGTGTCAGGAATTCATACATTACATATTTTGATAAGTACGCTTATTAATTCTTGTATAATATTCTACACCGATAAAAGGTGAGTATGTTCTTTATTTTAGTAAATAGTCAAAAAATGTAAATGATCCTTTTTTGATACAATTCCGATTATTTGAACTATGCTATGATTGATTTTTTCCCTCTGAAAATGTTTCACAAAGAAAACTAGCAAATCTGCTCTAAGTAAGGCTTGAGTTATTTGAAGTAGATCTTTCAATCCCGAGGGTGTTTGTTGCCAGAAGCACTTTTTAACGAGAAATAATAGATGGTCAACTTTGTAAACAAAAGTAAAAATCACCTAAAGGGAATGAAAGATACTTCGGTCCTGTGATATAAATATATTATGATATTTTTGATAAATTATCATTATTATTTCCTATCAAAAACTCAAGCAAAAACTTAATAAAATTGAAAATTGAAAAAAATTAATTCAATATACTTCAGTTTTTCAAACTGTTGGCATAATAATTATGATTAGTGTTCATAAGTATGTCGGGTTCAGTATTTTCCATGGATTCATGTCACAATATGCCTAGGTAGATGCAAGTAACCTAAAATCCAGCAGGTACTTTCAATCTCTTTGGGATTAAAAGTACCACTTTCAACTTCAGGTAAGTTAAATATTAATCTCCACTCTTTTTTTTCAGAAAATGTCATATTTACACCTTTGCGTTTTCATTCCTATACTTATTTTTCTTTCGAACAACTGCCTATTTTGGAATCCCATATCCACCAGCACATACCAATTTGGTTCAAATGATGCTAACTTTGAAGATTATTGGCTTAGCGTTTGAAGTCAATAATTCTTTTGAGGCTAGCAGGGACAGGAATGAATCAATAAAAAGCGAAGAGCAAAAGTCTGAGGATGAAACCCTCTGTTTCAATTTGGAGTTTATGGATATATTCTATTATATTTTGAATTACTGTGGAGTACTGACAGGTAAGGTACGCCTATAGGTACAATTTCAATTTTTTTTTCTTTTTTTTTTCATTATGAATATGTATGTATGAAGTAATAAGAATATTCTGAAAAAAATATCTCTTCACTGTCATTTTATTCTTAGTGTGTGTGGTCAAGGTCTCTCTGATTTCTGATTTCAGTGACTTATTTGTTAAGCTGCTGAATTAAATGTCTTCAAAATATTGCTTGTAATGAATAAACAGAGGATCACTTTCAAAGGAAACTTCTGCTTAATAGTATCAAAATATATTTCCACATTTTTCTCATTTATAGTCTTATGGAATAATTGAGTTTTGTAGGCATAAAACGGCAAGGATTATTTTCTGTTTAATAATAATTTTTATTTGCCAAACAACACAATTAAACAGTAGCTATAAATATATAAAATCCAGGATATAGCAAATAAACTAGGGATAAGCCCATAAAAAGTAATACCTTGTGCATGGGGTGTGTTAGTATGGAGAGGGGAGAGTTTTATTACTTTAAAATTAGGGATTAGGCCTTAAATATATATACATACATGGTAAAATAAGTAAGTTAATAGTTGAGTTATATTATTACATTTTCATTTTATGGATATACTAAGTAGAAATATACAGAGAGTTCCATTTTAACCATGAGGTTGTGCATGGATATTCAATGTATTTTTAATTGTTTATTATATGTTGAGTTGATGATGTATACAATGAAGGTGATATGTGATGTACTGATAATTGCTTGAAATGGATATTGTATAACAACTCAATTTAATGAGAAGTACACATTTACTTGTGAAGAAATAAAATTAATTTGAAGAATATTATAATTTTGGTCATTTAACATTTTCTATTGAGAAAGTATTGAATTAGATTACATTGAAGCTTGAAATCAGGTTATTGAAAATCGACTGATATTCTGCTGATATAGTCCTGCTTATTTGAAATTGTATGGCTATTTTTATATTCAGATGATTAAATGTTCTATTATTGTGTTATTTAGTAACATTTCAATCTTATTGTGTAATTATTATATTATTATTGTGAATAGTAGGAAAATGTTCAAATTCAAAGTAAATAGGTAACTAATCCAAAAAAAAAGTATTCTGAAACCCAATATTTTCAAGAATGTATTAATTGCTGAGAGAGACCCCTTTTATCAAATAAGTAAAAAGTAAGTCAGTTAAACTAATTTAGATTATGAGAGCACTGTTATGGTGAAGTTATTTATTTTTATTGTTATTATTATTATTATTAGAAAGGATTGAGAGTCGATTTAATTTACCTAAGATGCATCATGTTTGAAATTCAATTTAACTGTTTCAGGGCCATATTTTCGATTTAGGACTTTTTTGGATCATTTGCATAAACCTTATCACAAATATGACAATTACAAACCAGCTCTGATTTCAAAATTATATTGGCTCCCACTTTTAGGAGCTATACATCTCCTAACTAACCATTACTGGCCGTTAGCGGTGAGTATTTAAAACAAAAATTTGATTCTTTCCATCATTCATCAGTTATTCTTCCTTTTTTATAATCAATATGTTACTCAATAAATTAGGAGATTTTTTACCATTGAGTATTTGAATTTGTGTAGAATTCGTTTTCAAATTATGACTTTAATATTTCAGTTTGTCGGTACTGAAGAGTTCTTAAATAGACCATTCCTGTATAGATACTGGTATATATGGCCATCGTTCTTGATATTCAGATCCAGAATTTACCTAGGATTGATTCTAACTGAAATTGTTTGTATTGTTGGAGGATTGGGTGTGTACCCAGCCTTTTCAAAACCGAAATCTGGACATGGCCCAACTCAAAATTTCAAACAGCTGAAAGAAGTGTAAGCAGAAATTAATTTTCTACTAGAGTATTTTGCTTGTTTTGCTAATGCATACACCTGTTTATTATTGTTTGATTCCATATCTTCCTATGGAATCTTTTTAATTGACTGTTATGAAGAAAATGAAATATAACAAAATCTTTAGATGGATAGGTACAAAATTCATGAGTATGTTCTATTGAGTTATCACTTGGTCATTAGATGAGGAGTTCGTTCGTTCTTCCCTTATATTTGTTTTGATTTGGATACTATAATAATACCCCCCCATAAACACTCGTTGAATGCACCCAATGGCATAGCCTTGGTGTTTTGGCATCGACTGCTCTGGTCATTAGCCATGTGTTCTGGATACGCCTTGTTACTAACTCCATACGCCACCTTAGGAGCAGCACTGTTAATTATTCCCAGCCGACACGAGCTTTAATCATCCAGACTTTCACATCCTAAAATGAAAAATGCCCGCCCCGGCCGGGAACTGAACCTGGCACCCTTCGGTTACCAGGCTGGCGCTCAACCACTGCCCTAATCCCCGCCCAAGCTATTATTATTATTTGCCGTGGCGCTGAAAGAATTTTATTTTATTCTTGATTATTATTCTCCATTTTATTAGTTGTGTAAGTTATGTATTCAGTACAAGTTGAAATGTGAAAACCTCAGCATATGGTACCACTTAACGCTTTTTTTTCACAACATCGAAATCTGCTAATTGAACGCTCATAAATACAATCATAAACGGTTACTTAGATTATAGAAATACTAGATGAGGGGATTAATTCAGAAATTGACTAATGTTGTTATTTCGACAAGTCTCACCGATTCGCCTAGCAAGTAGGACAGAGATAGACATTGAAAGTGGGAGTAGCCACGCCCATGCTGCCATGGGCGTAACATTCTCTAGGGCAGTTACATAAGAATAAAATGCATTGGAATAGTTATTTATGTTACATATAATAACGATCATAAAGACGATCATAAAGACGTTCATTATGGTAGTAGCCATGAATATTAGCGGTTTATATAATAAAAATTACATTTGAAACGCATTAGGGTACTAGGTCTTTTTAAAATTCATTATGGTCCTAGGACTATATAAATATTAGTGCAAATGAGCTGAGTAGCCATACAGTAATCAATTTGTTCAGTCTAAAGTATAATTAAACAATGGAAAATTAACAAATAAGTTGATAAAAGTATTGCTGAAATTCAATATGCAACCCCGACACTATTACATTTTCTTATGTCAACTTTTACCGCATTTCAAGATCTTCCTGTGAATTCTGGTACAAACACATACTTTTTGAATTTCAGAATTGAACCATTAGAACTGGAAAAGCTGGAATATGATTATACAACTGTTCACTGCCTTAATCCTTACGAAGCTGATTGTGTCCCAACAATGAGAGAGGCCATGAAGCATTGGAATATCACGGTGCAATATTGGTTGGCAACTTATATATATAAGAGATTTCCTTACAAGAAGTTCCGAACTACAGTTACTATGCTCATGTCTGCTGTATGGCATGGGGTTTATGCAGGCTACTATTTTTGCATTGGCACTGTCCCATTTGCTTTAATGTATGAAGATATTTGGTCAAAGTTGTTACTTAAAAATAACAATGGAACGGTGAGTGCTGAAATAAGGTAATTTTTCTCAAAGTGGAGTAGCATGTGAATCAATCCGTTTACAAATCACTACAGAGACGCCTAAGGCATCTCAATCCCCTGCCTGATCTTCAGACCAATACGTTTTTTATTAATCACATAATTCATCATCCTTTGACAGCATAGTCGTATGTCACGATTGTTCATCGCGATCATCTAAAAAGTTCTAAATTTGATCACTATTCCATCTATTTGTGAAACAATATAAATAAATATTCCCACTCAATAAATCATTGCAGTCTGAAAATTATTCACGCTGTTCGCGTTTGAATACCAAGCCTTTAGAGCAACAATTTTGCAGATGTTGACGATTCAGTCCTCATATACTAAAAACAGCTAAAAAACTACTGTACTAGTACAGCTTATAAATTCGGCAGGGGCAAATCTTCTAAAACCATGTTAAAAGTTGAAAAGTCTAAATATACATTCAAAATCGGCCGCCAACAAATTACCTGAAGTACTAACACACGAAATCAAGGAGCCAAGTGAAGATCAGCAAATGCTCTTACTATGGTATCTTTGTCATACCTGAGCAGTACTGGGAAGTATGTCTTATTATAATATATTTGCTAATCTATACGTCATCATCAATCACGTTTGTCAATTGAAAAAATTTCTAACGGTGTCGTACAGGGCTTCATACTATGACTACATTTGTAATCAATTTATGTTTAATCTTTTGTGAATTGTTTAATCCAAAGAAGAGTCACCCGGCGACACCCAGTTTTATAGTTTCTTTGAATGAGCGAAAATTGAATTTGGCCACATATACCTATATTGAACTTTAAACTAGACTGATATATCTATTGCATCTTTTATTTGTGAGTAAACATGCAAGAATGAGGTGTATAGATTTTGTAATCAACAATATCAACGGTCAATCAGTAGAACTTGTCAAGACCGCAAAAAATCAGGGAATATTTTTCAATTCAGATATGAAATTTTGAGGAAGCTGAATTACTTATATAAAAAAAATAACAATACAAACCGAAACTTCTTTTTAATAATAGTGTGTGATATTCTCAATAAGAGGGGAAAGAGGTGAAACCCTGGTGCTCTCCTACTTGAATTGAACGTTTACAAACCATGCCTCAGACAAACGATGATGGCCGACAGTTTCGAACTATTTTGATTAGATATACCAGATTCATTTACAAGAATCTCTATGTCTAGCAAACTGTGTTGGTTGGGCTGGCCGGGGATGATCAAACAGCGGTTACACCTAGTACGTCAATTTCATAAATCGATATATCTGGTGGATAGACGGTAGAATAACCTTGTTAATGTTCGTAGAAGACAAAATTGACCAGTAAATTCAGCTAAACATAAGCTGGTCATTGGAATAATGAGGGCTAAGAGGTCGACACCGACCGCCGGAACGGAATTCATGTTAAACTTATTCCAGGTCAGTTTAGTCCAATATGAAGTGAAATATAGAAGACCAATTTGTTTGAATTATGTTATACTTCATGCAGTCATCACTGAGAACTGAACTTTGTCTATTTTCAACTGATAATCTTATAATTTGCGAATTATAATTTATATTAAATGAATTTCCGCAAAATAAATAAGTCGTAAATCAAGCTCTTCAATAAGTTATTACTTCAGAAATCAATATTGACATGTTCAATGAATATATTAACTGTTCTTACATTTTTCAGGTCTCGAAGGTATCGAAATTGATTATGCTCTTTCTGAAAATGCAGATGTTTTCATATCAAGCCATTGCTTTCGTACTGTTGGAAGTGGGAAAAATCATCAATTATTACAACTGTGTTTACCACTGTGTGCCAATTTTTTATGTGGGATTGTACTTCCTTGGAAAATACCTTCTGAAACAAAAAGGACACACATAAAATTAATAATTCTGTTTTCAACTTTGTTAATAAATAATAATTTAAATAATTTACTTCATTTGTGTTGCGTATATGCAGTTTAATTGAAGTTGAAACCCGTCCAAATGAGTTTTACATTATGAATTAGCACCAAAAAACGATATACTTGGAAAATCTATTGAGAAAGAAATGTATATTTTCCTTTGCATTTTGCAGTTATATTTTACTATTTTTATGCACTTTTCACAATTTTATTTATATTGTTTAACTATTTTCTGTTACCAAAATTTGAAATTATTTTATTGTTGTTGATGTATCAAATGAGTTGATATATTTTAGTTTTTGTTATTTTAAATTTTTTTATTAAATCATTCTTATGCACCTACATCAGATGTCAGTTTTTGTTCACTTTTCGAATGTATTCTTGATCCCAAATGGATGTAGTTTTTTCACAATAATTGGATCATTGACTTTTATATACAGCTATGGTAAAATATTATCGGCATATAGCGTTTCCAATACGGTTGGTTGATAGTTGGTGTAGCCAGTCGACCAGTATAAAATATAAGAATTATATGCGATGACGAGTCAAGTATTCAACTGGAGTACTGTTCACCTTGCAAACTGTTTGCCTCGAGTACAATCTACGTGACAGTGTCTGTACTGAATTATATCAACCGCAGTCGCGGCAGTATTGGGTTTGCTATATGTCGATAATATTTTTCCATACCTATGGTTATGCAATATATACGGAATATCCACTGTAAAAGATACTAATTGAGAAGTAAACCTTTATTCTTCTTTTGTACATTGCTACTTATTTATAACTCATAACCTCAATGTCATGACAAGTAATGTGACGTCCGATTACTTCACATCCTTCCACATATGAAAAGGTTGAAAAGAAAACAATAAAAAATATAAATACATTTTAGGATAAACACTAAAGCAGATTATTCAAATACAACATTGGGATAAACATAAAAGCAGATTATCATTCATTATTGATTCCAAAAGTATTTTACTGATCTAGCTCAAAATATAGTCATCAAAGCTAACAGGTTTTCTAATTGTTCTAGATACCCTTCCTTCAGATTTTAGTGAGAGTGGAAGATGAGGTTTTCAATAGTTTTCTGTTCCTTCTTAGTATTTTTCCTGAGTTATCCTCCACTATATATGATCTTGGACTTTGATGTTCCCATATTCTATCTTTTCTGGTAACTATTTTATCACCTCCTTCCAGCTTTGGCTGAATTCTTAACTCCTTTCTTGTCGTAATGATACTTCTGAACTTGCTGATTTTTAATCAGTTTTCTTCTGACTTCCTCACTGTTTATCCCTTCCTGTTTCAACAACCCGGAATGAACTGGTAACTTATCCCGTAATCTTCGGTTATTGAGAAGTTGGCTAGAAGAGAGTCCTTTTAGAAGCAATTGGTGAATTTCTATATTCCAGCAGTCCCGCATAAAGGTTTTTGCTTTTCCTCATAATTGATTTGGCTATGCCAACAGCTTTTTCAGCTAAGCCATTTGATTGAAGGTATGTTGGACTTGAAGTGATTGTTTTAAATTGTCACTCACTCGCTAAACTCAAAAATTCGACACTACTAAAGGGAATATTATCAGAACAGAAAATGTCTGGAATACCCTGTAAACTAAAAATGTCTTTTAGTACTGAAATTATATCCGATGATCTTTTCGACTTCAATTTACGAATTTCGAGCCATTTACTATAGGCATCTATCACAACCAAATAGTCATTGTTTCCATAAAACATTATATCCCCGGCAATTCTTTCCCATGGTCTTGTTGGAACCTTGGGTTGTAATAGAGCTTTATCTTTGGCATATTTCTCGCAGATGCTACAATTTCTTAGCAATAAACCAATTTCACTTGACATTTTAGGCCAATAAAAAAGACTTCTTGCTCTAGCTTTTGTTTTATTTTCTCCAAAATGATTTTCATGGAGTAAAGACAGAATTTTTTGTCTCATTAAAGTAGGAACAATCAACTTGTCATTCACAAAAAGGAATTTTTTGCCTATAGAAATATCATGACTAATTTTTCTGAAATTTTCTAGCTCATCATCTAATTTTTTCCGTGGCCAACCATTTTCGGTGAATTCAAAAACCTTTCTTAAAATTTTATCCTTTTGAGTTTCTGATTGGTATATATTTGGATGCTAAGTGTACAAATTTGTCTTCATCATCTATTTCGGATTCACCTGTTTCTGGCAAAGGAGCTCTAGATAAAAAATCAGCAATATACATAAGGGAACCTTTCAAATATTTTACATTCGGAGAATATTTCAAAGTTTTCATTCGTATATTTTGAAGTCTACAAGTGAGTTGACTGATATTGAAAAAAATATATATTCTAGAGGTTTATGATCTGTATGAAGTATCACTTCATGTCCATATATATAAAAATAAAATTTTTCACAGGCAAATTTTATACTGAGCAATTCTTTTTCAATCTGTGCGTACCGCTTTTCACAGTCTGTCAGACTTCTTGAAGCGAATGCAATAGGTTGTCCGTTTTGTAAAAGACAAGAACCTAGACCAATTTGTGATGCATCCGTTTGTATTACCATTGGCTCCCTACTATTGAAAATTTTCAAATTAGGTGCTCTTGTTACTATCATTTTAATCTTATCAACAGTTTTTTTATGTATTTCATCAAATTTAAAAGAAACATCTTTTTTCAATAAGTCTCGAAGTGGCAAATAAATTGGAAATGAATTTCGTTAGATATTTCAAAAAACCCAGAAATCTCTCTGAAGACTTTTTGTCGGATGGATATTCAAGAAGTGTAACAGTTTTGATATATTTGTCATCTAATTTAACTTCATTTTTCGAAATTACAATGTCCGCATTACCTGACTTGGCCAACTTCAAACTGATTTTTGCTTTTATTGAATTTTACTCCAAACTGTTTTGCTCGTTCCAAGAAATTGATTAAGTTCTGATCATATCCAAGTTCATTCTTACCGCAGATGACTATATCGTCAAAATAAATGTAAACACCCGTTAGATCCCCAAATATTTCCATGTTCTTCCGCTGGAAAACTTCAGGAGCTGATGAAATCCCCAATGGAAGCCGGAAAGTACATAAATCCGCCCTTTCATCGTCTAGCTTTATGTGCCAGAAACCTTCTTTCATATCAAAAACTGAAAAGAAAAAAGTACCGTACCTGTTAGTTGTGCAATTATATATTCTGGTTTAGGGATAAGATATAATTCCATTTTGACAGTAACATTCAAGTCCTTCGTATCAAGGCATAAGAGCAATTCACCATTGATTTTCTCCCTTATTACTAAGTTGTGCACCCAATTGGTTGGTTTGTCGACTCTAGAAATTATACCTCTTTCTTCCAATCTCTCCAGTGTCTGTTTTAGTTCATCTAAAGCGTGAGGGACTCGTCGAGAAGGATTCACAACTGGAATGGCATCAGATTTAATATGTATATGATATGTTCCAGGAAAATTTCCTGTACTAGTAAATAAATCGGAATAATAATTGAACAAATCATTTTGGGATCTCAATGAATGTTCAGAATATCTACTCTTTTGATTAATCCAAAATTACCACAGTCACTCAATCCCAGAATTGGTTCAGAATCAACATCAACTACTAGAAACTCAACAATTTTCCTCAACTTTTTTTATGATATAATTCAATTTAGCAATACCCAAAGATTTGATTTTCGAACTATTGTTTCCAAATCCGAAAATCATAATATTTGTTGATTGCATATTTACATCCTGGAATTTCGAGAAAATTTTCAACGGTAAACAATTTATTTCTGCACCACTGTCTAATTTAATTTTGATTTTCAAACCATTGACGATGATATCTTCATACCAGACTTGTTGACGCTTAATTTGGGTCTTCTTGACTTCACCCACGTACAACTCAACAGAATCATGTTCATTTGGACCCTCCATGCAATCAGGATCATCAGACTCTGCCTCATCCTCGTGTATTTCATGAATACTCTTTGTTTTTCGTTTTTGAATATTCTAAACATTTCTTTACAAAATGCCCCTTTTTCTTACAAAATCCGCATTATTTACCAAACGCTGGACAATTCCTAATCCTATGCGAGTAACCACAAAAATTGCAATCATCGATGACGTCTCTTTTGAGAGATTTTTTTCTGACTACATTGACACTTGCTTCACGTTGAAATTCTTCTATTTGTTGCTTACTGGCTTCCACTGCCCGACAATATTCCGAAACTTTTTCCAGGGTTATATTTCGATCTCGTAGGAGAACTTCTTTCACATGCGAATCTCGTATTCCAAATATAATTTGATCCCTAATTATACTTGATTCGTGATCCCCAAATGCACATTTAGGAATGGAATTTTCCAGTTCAGTTAGGTAACTATCGAAAACTTGTCCTTCTTTCTGTGTTATATTTCTGATCACAAATCTTTCATACACAATATTTGCTCTTGGTTTACAATAATTCTCAAATTCTCTGAACAAATCCTCCAATTTGATTGTATCACTATTCAGCTTTAGTGAATATGAATACTTTCAGACCTTCTTCACCAATGGCACTGAGAAAAATTGCAACTTTTACGTCTTCTTTCACATCAGTTTCATGTTTGCCTGAAGCTTTCATGAACAAACTAAACTGCTCTTTCCATAAGATCCAGTTTTCAGCTAAATTCCCTTCAAACGTGAGAGAGGTTTCGGTGGTCGAAAAATTGATTCCATTTCTTTATCTTTATATCTCAAATTATAGCTTAATACAAATCAGTTCACTTCTGACACCATGTAAAAGAAACCTTTATTCTTCTTTGTACATTGGTACTTTTTTATAACTCATATATTCAATGTCATGACAAGTAATGTTACGTTGTCAGATCACTTCACGATGTCCAAAGTGGTTCAATAGGGCGTTCGTTTCGTAAAATCCTCTTTTGGAGAAAACATGAACTTACATTGGTGGTCCGCTAAGGATGTCTTTTGGATTTCCAAAATGGTGTCATATGGAAACCCTCCCACAGTTTTTTCCCGGAACTATAACACATTTCAGAAACTCGACAAAACACCTGAATAAACACCGACAGATGCATTGACAAGAGGTCGGTACTATCTCACCTCGAGACGCAGGGAGCAGGAGTGACTAGCATTCCAGCCTGACATCTGCTGGGGGGATGATTGGGGACCTATTCGAAGAAAAGACTCATTGACATGTGGGCGATTTTTCAAAATTAGCAGGTGTGATGGGAGTTTTCTAAAGGCCAAGCCTGGTGGCAAATGGTTCCTTAGATTACGACCACCAGGGGTGGTGCTATAGGTTTTCTCGGGTTTACCTGTAGTTCCGATCGCTGGTGTTATTTACCCAAACAACAGTTCCCCTTCATTCTTGGTGTAAGTGGTTATTGGGTATATGTGCCCTGAGAAACCGAAGTGAACCAAATATAGCGGTCTCCGCATTCGTCCGGGTAAGATTTCTGCCATCTTACGGCAAGCCGGTATAACTTGTAGGTTCGAGGATAGCGTATCCATCATTCCACCAAGAACCCCCATAATCAGAATCACCATTTCAACAGCATAGTTTGGGTAAAGCCTGCGATGTTCGAAAAGTAAAACTTGTCTATTTTCCTCCTCTTTTTGATTTTTTCTCCTGGTGCGGAAAACTCCAGATTGAAAATCGTTCAGGACACGCGCTCCATCCAGTATTGGATACTTATTTGTCTAATTCGCTACTTCGTTAGATCAAGGTGTTGAAGGCACCATTTGGGCAGGCCATTATGATTTCCTCCTTCCATAAATGTTAAGAATTGCATGAATAATACATTTCGACAATCTTTCAACTTCTTCATTCGCCATTTTACAGTCGCCTGTTACATTATTATTGCATGGTTATTTCTTATCCATACTCTTTAGATTATAATTTTACCTGAAAATTCAGGGCATAATTAAGGTAAATATTATATAAGTCCAAATTAAACTTTATTTATAATACTATTTTACTTCAAAATTACCATAAGTATATATTTATAAGATTCAAATAAAAATAGTTATAAAAACTAAAATTAGGATCTATTAGTCAGTGACTACAAAATAAAACTACTTAATAATAATCTTCTAGGCTTCCTTTTGACTAAAATGATCAATTACGTCGAAAAAGTCTATTGAATCTAAATTGCTAAATGGTTTTGACAACTTTTATAGGTTCCTTTGCTGAAATTTCAAAGGCCTTTCGGCCTTAGAAATTTGTTCATAGCTCGCCAAACTTTTGTTTTCAAATTTACCATGACAAAAGGAAGACAGGAAGGAAAACAGAAGATTTGATTTCATTTAATTGTTATTTCCCGTCAACCGGCTGCAACCCTCAGAAGTCTTAGAAAGACTTGTGCGAGCTAGGAAAGACGTAGCCCTTACCTTTTAACGTATGATACCATGCACGAGACCAGTGACCATGCTGGGAATCGAACCCACACCCCTTTGATTGAGTGGCTAGCGCTCTTCCATCACGACCACCAAGGCCGATTATGCTTTCTTGGGGGTTTCCTTTTGATAACAAACTCAGGTGGAATGTCAGCTGCCTCCAGACCTATACTTTTTGCTCAATTCAAACTGTTTCCCATGAATCTCTAAGAACCTGATGCTGCATCTCATTAAATAAGTCTTTAAATAGTTGAGGAAAATATTCCATTAGGAAGGTATTTCTCGAGTCTCAAAACAGTATTTTTTACTGATGAACTTCAAAATCGGGCGCACAGCTTATGTTCTCTATGGCTCCAACGAGTTAAAATGAAATTCGACACGCATCGTGAGCGATTTACAATTTTCTCTTATGATTTCGGGGATTAGAGGGGTGATCGGCAAATTTTAGCTGGGACATATTATCATTGTACATTATATACTTACTATTATGTTTTATGTGTTGTCTGCTTATTAAATTTATCTCTTTATCTGAAATAGGCTTGCTCTTTATCAAATAAATTAAACAAATACATCCATTTTGAAACTATATGAGCATTGTATTTAGGCAATTCTATCAGAGCAAGAAATTAACGTAATCTATATTGTACAAATAAATGAAATAAATAACCACATTATTGTGCTTCATGTACTAACATTTCGTGATTTCTATTCATCCCTGTAAAATAGAAGAAATAATAAATCGAGAGAAAACAAGACACGAGTCCATTATGGACCTGGAAATATGAAGGAACTGCCCATTCGTAAAGAATAAAACAAAGTTCGCTCGTTTATCATGAGATGCCACTACCATGTCGAATCGCCAAGGTCGACCTCGTCGATAACTTTTTATCGGCGATACGAGGGGCCACTGCGGACGTTGTCCATGAGCTATTTTCTACTACAAAGAATCGCGGATGGTTGGGTTCAAGATTCAAATCGACCAAATATAGTTGTCAACATCATCTGGCTGCACTGGTAAGTACCCACATGCAATTGTTAGTGGTTATCTCCACACGTGTCTTTATTTGTTATGCGCAGGACCATTTATTCGTTGTGCAAATAAAAATTGAACTGGCATACGGATCGCTTTGGTTTGATAAACTCGATCATTATTTTAGTTTGTCATAGTAGTTCTTTGTTTAGTATCGTTTCGTATGAGCAAGGGGCTGCTGATGGTCGATAGACACTTTCAAAAGCTCTGAAATATTTCATTTCTCATAATTAGACATCTCAATTTGGCTATGAAATATATAGGCTTCAATCACGTGAACGTAATTCATTCGATTTGAAATTATTGGAGAACATCTACGTTTACCCAAGGCATTTTTTGAAAATGTTCGCGGAATTAATTGTAACAAATACTAAAGTCATAGCATTTGCAGATAAGAGGCCGGTTATTATTATTATTTGCTATGGTGCTCCAAAGCGACTTACTGATTTTTGATGGCACTTTCACATTATCTATCAGATGTAGTTCAATGTCCAGCGGGGCTTTAGCCGGGGAAGTAGTTGTCTTCTATTTGATATTACTATTTGTTTGAAAAAAACACTCAAATTTTCATTTGAGAATATTTCATTTTTTCATTATCAATAAAGCATTCCGCAAAACGAAAAGATTTTCCCAAAATTTACATTTTTTTACAAAAATTCATTGTAGCTTTCTAAATACTACCTCGGATTGATCGTGAATTTAAAAAAAAATAGAGAATTTAAAAGAAGGAACAAAATTTTTTTTTCTACAACAATAATTTTGCAGACACATTTCAATAAGCAAAGTATCACTTTTCCAGCCCTGGCAGCGAAGTATCGCATTTCCAGCCTAGGCAGTAAATTATTGGCCTTTATGACAATCAACTTTTAATAAAGGGAACGTATAATCTTGACGAAGTCACAAAACTCTTCTTTCCACTTCAAATATCTGATAAGAAAAAATTGTTCTAACTAAAATTGCAGCATTTTTTCAGTTATTCTTATCACTAGTAAAATTGCTACCAATTTTGAATTAGTTATTTACCTAGCAAGTGCGGAAAGTAGTACCTACTTTTCCGCAAAAGTTAGGTACTAAGTTTTTCCTACGAGTGTTTTTGTCCATCTTATTTATGAAAAAAAAGTTTTTAATAAACAAGATTTTAGAATAATGCTACAAAATGACACATAAGATAGAATACTAACATAGATTATTTAGTTAGTCCTAAATATACTTATTGTCAACAATACAAAAATCGTGCAGAAAAGTAACTTTTCAGCAGCACTAGTTCCGCACTATTTATAATCGTACGGAAAAGTACAACTTTCAAAACGAACAATCGTGCGGAAAAGTTACTTTTCTGCACTTCCGTAGGAAAAAGTATTTTTCCTTTTCATGGGCCGCAGTGGTCATGATGGTAGAGCGCTAGTCTATCAGTCAGAGGGACGTGGGTTCGATTCCCAGCCTGATCACTGGTCTCGTGCTAGGAATCGCACGTTAAAAGGCAAGCCTTCGTTAATTTTTGGCTCGCACAAGTATCGACTTCTGAGGGCTATCGTTCGTAGGGGGACGACAGCTGGTTCACGGAAAAAAAAATTTTAAACAACTTATTTTTTCCTTCTTTTCGCTCATCTTTCTGCTTACATTCACCTCTTTTATTTCTGGAAGAGCTTCTAGGCGCTACCGCACTATCCGTATTATAAATATTATAATCAGCCCTATGCTGTATCACTTCCGTTGAAAATAACGTCACCGTTATTCGCCATTTCCGTTATTTTGCTATTTCCAATCATAGCAAAGTAACTAAGATTGCTAGAATGGACGTCGAAAAAATTCATGGTAGATAGTGTCTTCTGGAGATTTGAAAAGAAACTCCGCAAAAATAAAATTTAAGAAATATTCAGCATCTGTATAGGTACCTATAATAGGTTATACCTATTCTGTGTAAGATATGAACATATACCTCTCAACTAGAACCGGCTGGTCAAATGCGCCTGTTGAGGAAGCAACGACCATAAATATATATATATAGAGAGAGAGAACTAGAACCGGTGAACAAAATTGTTTTGAAATACGAAAAAGGTCGCTCTGTCTGTGCTGATGAATTTGATAGCTTTTGGCACTACGGTCTATTATATAGGGTGGGCCATAGAATAGCAGAATTATTTTTAAATGTTAAAAACAGTAATATGTAAAACCAACAAAATGGAGAATCAATTATCTTTCAGAATAACATTTTATAGGTCTTAAAAAGAGCAGAATTGAATGGATAGAAATGATTTATGATCCAAATTGAATTTCTTCTAATATGTTTTTATAAGAAACAATAAAAGCATCATACGCGAAAACAGTAGAACCAGATTTCATAGGTCTGAATTCGGCAAGATTGGAAAGTGACCGAAATGAGAAAATGAAGTAATTGCAAATCTCAATAACCTAAGCTCTTCAAAACATAAACGATCACGCTCAAAAAATATCGAAATGTAATTCCATCAAAACAACATAATCGTATCTAAAAACGTAAATCCAACAAATTATCTGAAAATGAATCTGTAGTAACATAAAATCCTTGGAAACAAAATGTGTCAAAACGGTCAGAATCGAAATCTAGCAGAAATTGTGGAGGGGATGAGCAAATTAAGAACCATGCTTGTAGAGAACGATCGACTTGCTAATCTCTGAGAGACTAGAGCCATCCGCTATCCCCTCTCCGAATTCTGATATATTTCGGTTCTGTCCTTTTCGATTCTACTATTTATTCTTCTGATTATTTTCAATATGGAAATTTTAGGTCTTGTACTCTATGGATTCGACGATTTTAATTCTTATATTCTGTTCCGATATTTTCCACTTCTACAAAATATTGATTTTCTGATTTGCTCGTTTTGTCAAATATCTGTCTTCCCATTTTCTGTCATTCTCATTTGACGGTTTTACAGTTTTATATTCTTGTAATGTTCAGTTCTTCGAATTTCAGTTCTTCGAAAGATCGATACGATCATTTATGATTATCGAATTTTTAGATTTTGATGAATATCCGTTACTGCAATATATTGATTTTCCAAATTTCCCGTTCGATTATTTTCGATTTCTTTAACATTAATTCTGAACCATTTCGCTTCTCTAGAATAATATCTTTACTGGATTTTATTGGTTCGATACTTTTAAATCATACCTAGTCAATTTCAGTTTGTGATTTTACTTTTCTGATGGATTATATGTAATCGTATATAGGAGTCGAGGGTTCTCAGAATAAGAAGAAACAATAGGGTTATATAGCCATACTTTATAACTGTGGTATAGGTAGTTATATCAGCTCTTTAGAACTGACCGGACGTAGAAATTTGAATTTAAATCGATGTGATTAAGGCATGTGTCTAAAATTACCCATTAGGCACTCAATATCATCTAAAATATCATGCTCAGGGAATACCTACTGTATTGTTTCTTCTAGTGGAAGATTGCATTATGTAATCCAATTTTCATTATCAGTTCAATGGTCTTTCCATCGAGTAGTGTCATCGTCAATTCTTTATGAACCAAGAAATGTGTTACATAATATGCCTCCAGTAACACTGTAACACCCACTATGGCAATAATTCTGCCCGTCAATATTTGTAGATAGCGCCTGTAACGGGATCGAACATGCCCTTGTCCACTTCGTCCGCCAACCGAAACAAAACAAGTGGAATTTTAATTCTATTTAAACCACCGTACAATGCGAAGTAGGACGTGTAATCCTCTGAAAGACAATAAGTAGAGGAAAGCAGCGATGTTTACAAACACGTTTGGAATAAAATAATCGAGAAACCACTGTGTTGGGCGCGTTAGCATACCATAACGTATTTTTCTTTTTAGGAAAATACCTATAATTTCCGCAGGCAAAATTCTCATGTTTTCAATATAAACAAAAGTAATGAATAAAGTGGAATGTCTATGCATATTGGAGAAAATACCCCATTCTGGATTGATTTTAGTCGCTCTAGCCAAAGCCAACTCATATTTGATCACATTTCAACATTTCAGAAGTAGGTAATTGAGCGACTGCTTCTCCGTTCAAATTCATCTGATGTACTTAGATCTCTGAAATGAATCCTGTACTGAACTATTCCCAAAGAATATATCTGGTAGGATCAGAAAAAAATATTTATTATCCAATATTGAAAAAATATTTTGTTAAATTCCGACTTTAAAGCCTGAATGTTATTAAATTCCCTCTTTAAACTTGGAATTTAAATAAATTCCGACTTCAAAGTCGAAAATTAGTTGAAATATTTTTAAATTTCATTAAATTCCCACTTTAAAGTCAAAGTTTTATTAAATTCGCTCTTTAAACTTGGAATTTAAATAAATTACGACTTCAAAGTCGAAAATTTGTGAAAAATATTTGAAAAAAATGTTGTGAATGTTGTGGCTCTTCTGAGCTCTCGTAAAATCATGTGTAAATTATTTGAAACCCCGCAATCTATAAAGATTATTTTTAAATTACTTTTACATTAAACATTTCCGAAAAAAAATAACAATTTGAGATAACTACCTATATGTTTGTAATTTACACTATTTATTGAAAAAATATAGTTTTGGAATAAATGTGTCCGTCTGAAAAAAAAATTGTTAATCAATACCCGACAATTTTCATACAGAGATTTTTATAACGAAAAAAAATTTAAAGAAAAAAATGTTCACTTTGTATTATATTAGTTATCAAAAGCCACGAGAAGTCACAAATTAAATAAGTCTAAATGTTTTTCGATTACAGACCGGTTATAATCAGTAGAAGTGATCTTATGTTTCATTTTAGAAAATACTCAAAAAAGTCTTAATTTACAAAAATGTTCAGGTACGCCAATTTTCAGGATGTAGATGATGAAGGGTCATTCGTTGAGTATTAATAAACAGTTTTTTCGAGAAAAAATATAGGATAATAATGATAACGTTTATTATTCCCAAGAAACAATACGTTTATAATAGGGAACATCAACTGACGCATTAAAAACAATTTTCCACATTCATAATCAGAAAGCAGTAAACACAGAATAATTTAAGAAGGAAATGGTTAAGTTATAGGATTTAATGAATATACGGGGTGTTTCCTAACTACGGTTCCTGAATGCAGAGGGTGATTCGTTAGGTCATTTTTAGAAGAAAAGTTTCTATGAACATATGTCCGCAGTTGCTTCGTTTCTGAGATACAGGGCGTTGAAATTTAAAAAAAATGGTAATTAAAAAATATGAATATCCTAGAACAGATTTGGTTGAAATTTGTTACATTTATTAGAACTAATAAGGCGCTCATTTAGAGCCCTAATTAGATTGAAATTATCAGGGCCAGTGGCTCAGTGGGTACCACAGTGAACAATATTGTAAAAAAAAGTACGCCACTGACATATGTTCATAGGAACTTTTCTTCTTAAAATATCCTAACGAATCACCCCTTGCAGTTAGGAACCGTAGTTAGGAAACACCTTGTATAAAGAATCAAATTATATTTTTATGTTAATAGATAGTTTGATTCTGAAAGATGTTTAACTTCTCGTGAGTTTGAGAATCTTCGGTAAATTATTATATTGAATTATACCATTGTGTTTTATGAAGGATAAGTCATTTGCTTGCCTTGTTGAATGACTATGATCAATTTGATTTACTGTTAATTTTAAATTGGGATACTTCAGTTTATTTTTTACAGAAAAAACTGATGAAGTGAAGTAAAATTTTATAAAGATTTAGAGTTGGTCCACGATAGTCTATACAGAAAATACATTATTGTTAGCTATGCTCACCTGGATGGCACAAAGGCACTACAGCCTCAGAAAATACTTTAATAAATATAATATTGAGAATATACATTAACAGACATTTTGCCACGATCTAAGTAAAAATTGCCCGTTCGTCGTTAGTCTCTTGCTAAGCAACCAAAAATAAGATATTATTATAAGTATTGCCTTGTTCCGAATAATTTTTAGTGATTTGAGAATATATAACTTGTCAGTTCCCCATATTGAAAGTAAATGTTGTAGTTTTGAGTAAATCAATGAAAATATGCATTTTCTATACCTCAGAGGAACTTGATTTCGGATACTATAGAGAAATGTTTTTTAGAAACATACATATATAAAGATTTCGAATAATTTAGCGTTAATTTATGGAAAGATAGCTACGATGATAATACATCCAAATCGTGCAATATTTTTTGAATAATTTCTGCCACATTATATCCTGGATAAACAAGTGTCATCTCGATAGAATTCACGACTATAGAAAAATAACTGGACCAGTATTGATCCTTGCGGCACGCCACAGTACAGTTTTACCTGGACCATTTCTTCTCCTATATATCAAAACTGGTTTCTATTACTCATTTGATAGGATATTATGATCAACAGTATCGAATTCCTCTCTCAAATCGAGTGAAAGGATAAGTTGTTTTATTTTTCTACAATTCATATACCTGCTACCTAAATCGAATTAATCTCCAGTTTAAATTCAACAAAGTAATTATGGACACCCTGTATCCTGTGTACCACAGTTTATTTCCCGTCGGTATAAGCCCAAAACAATAATTTAAAAACCTATTTCAGACGTATAATAATTGAATAGTGGAAATGTGAAATTATCACGAATGTATGTCCATTAAATCAAAGGATAATAGAGAGTTCTCAAAACTAATCAAACATCCAGCTGTGCTGTGAATCTTGCAGTTTTCAGCGCATCGGTATTACTTCAGTCCTAATCACCCTGTACATTGGAGCGCGCAAAGATCGATAGTGCTTTTGAATCATTCACGGAAAGAACCTGGCATTTCGAATTTTCCAGCCACTACCGCTTGTGGAACGTTTTCCGAGTAATTTGTTCAGTTATTCAACTACATCAACGTGCTGTGGAACAAGCAGCATGAATAACTTGAAACTTGATGTGTCATTGGTTTGTTTTGTTTCATGATTTCATAGCGATACAACGCGATATCTACTGTGGCGTAGGCGTGGTTTCGCTCATGACGTCAGCAGCGTATTACAAAGCATTTCTCCGGATAGACGTTTTGAAATTTTTGGGTTTTCGTTTTTGGGTTTCGTTTCATTGACGTTCGACAGATTACGGGAGGATCATACTTGACACTTGCAAGCTTTAGGCCCTTAGGCTTCAGTTATGGGTTGGTTATCCTACCTACGTTGCTTATGCAAACAAAGCCGATTCAGTGGCGTAGATTGTGCAGATCACCAAGTAGTAATTTATTTGTAAGAAGCTATAGGTACTCCGAATATTGAAATATTTCTCTTCTGATAGGTACCTACCAGCATTACACATACCAATTTCTGCGTCGAAATACTGAGTGATTCAATTTTGTGTATCAGCACAGGATTCCCGTAAAAGACTTTCAGAAATGGATGTGTGTGAACGTGGAGTTAGCAACGGTTTCGTGAAAACTGTTTCCAGCAATGACTTGGTAGGGCGGATTTGAGACAAATGAATACATATGTTACTTCTATAGGAAATGAAATATTTAAAAACAAATTCTTTGGTTTTCGAAATTGTTTTTCATATTTTGTTCACGAGTCGGGAACGAGAAAAATACCCTTCTAGAAAGAAATATTCACAATAGTTATGAAAGATTCACATAGCTCACATGTTGGCTTCTAACAGAAGAGTAACTAAAAATACCGCCAATTTTTCCTTTATCAGCAATTTCCTTGAGTTCATCTTGGCGATACAGTGTTATCAACCCATACACCAAACGGAATAGCGCCGAAATATATTGGTAGGTACAACCTCTCGAACAATTCAAAAACTCTTTTCCCACTCATCTTTCATATACCTACTGAATTTTTTTTCTTTTTGTGTGGATTTGAAAATTCAAAAAAGAAAAATAGACCTGTATTTCAAATATCACAAATTAATTTCATTTATTGAAAAATATTTAAATTTAATATAAATGATTAATCACTGCATTTTAGTATGAGAGAAGCTTTTATGACTTTTCCTACCTTTTACATTACGAGTGCGGAAAGTGACATTTTTCACACGAGTGTAAAAATCACTTTCGCAGAAGTAATGTACACTATTTTTCCTACGACCACGCTATATTTTTACAGGTAAACACAGGTACTTTTTTCGGTAAACATTATCATTATATTTCATTTTTCAACAGGTACATTTACAAAAATTAACAATTTTAGGACTTATTGAAAAAATTAAATGCACAGTTTGTAACATTGCTGAAGAATTCGGTGGTTATGTTATTCGTATTGCAGTTGAAAGAAATGGTAGAGAGATAAATTGTTGCTTCTGTTGTTGTTAGTCCGGTCAAATTAGCTCAAAAAATAGAGTTTAGGTTACAATAATTCCAATAGAACTGATAATCGATACGAGTACGAGTATTGGAAAAAGTCCTCATAGTCCCCACATTTGCAAAAAAATTATTCAAGGTAAAAGTTCGCAAAAATTGTTTTTTTGCACTTTTTAGCTAAACGGTGAGTTTTATCATAAAAATAGGTCAGAGAAAAATTGTAGATCATACAATTATCTATCTATTAAAATTGTTTTCACACTTATTTTCTTAAGAATCAACATTTCTGAGATATAGCGATTCAAATAAAGTTGCGTTCTCCATAATAGGCATGTCAATTCATTTCCCACATTTCCCACAAGCCAGCAAATACCCACACAAATCTCAGTTCATTTCAATGTTGAAAGAAAAATTTTCCTCTGAAAATATTATCATAAAACAAGCCGATAACGACGCTGATGTCCTGATAATTGAAACAGAAATAGAACAATTCAACTCAACAAATAAAAATATTGTTGTTGGTGAAGATGTTGATATATTGGTATTACTGCTTGAAATCCAACCGAAAAAAATTATTTATCTTTCAAATCCTGGGAAGGTTCAACAGCCATCGAAAATATATTCAAAAGTTCATCTGCTTATTCAAAATACCAAAATTTAATTGATTGTGCTGAAGTTTTTAAAGAAATTAAATCCAAAAGCTGTTATTACTAACGGAATCGGCTAACTTATTTCTGTAAAGGGAGCTAAAAAAAAAATTACAGGCCTGTCGGGGAAACAAATTAATAAACACTACCTCACAGGTGGCATGGAAACGTGTGCCTATCACAAAGAACTAAACTTTTTCAATATTTTGAGTCGCTATATCTTAGAAATGTTGAATCTTACCGTTTAGGAAAAATTTACAAAAAAAACAAATCTGCGAACTTTATTCTTGATATGGGGACGATGGGGACTTTTCACAAGTCATTTCTAACGGTGTTCCCAACACTCGTACCGATTATCAGTTTATGCGAATTATTTTTATCTTGAATGTCTAACTTGACCGGACTATGATTTAATTTCTGAAATGATAACGGCTGAGTAGGAGTACCTGTTGACTGATCTACATTTTCTTACGCCGTGTATCTTTAATGTGAAAAAGAAACGACGATATTTTGTTTTCGCTAGTCTCAGACCTGCGAACTTTTTGATGATGTCAAGGATGTTGACATTGCCAATGGTATTGTTTGCAACAATACATTTTCTTTGTATTTTCGTTTTGTTGTTTGGCAGTACTATTAAAATAATATTACCCTTATCTTGTATATCTTCAACAGTCATATTACATAATTCGTCACATCGGCAGGCACCAGAGAACGCAATTATTAAAGAAACCTACAAAAAAAATTACAATTAGTAACGGAAAATGCAAACTTAAGTACTTTATATCTAAATTTTCCTTTGTTAAAATATTTTAACCATAATGTGACAGGTATAAAGGTCTTTCGGAGTTTATAAAATACGCCAAAATTACCTCTTCACATTTTTTTAGTCTTTTTTCCCTTATCCAATTAGTCCGAATATATACTTTTTCATACTCAACTCTTCTTATTCATTTATTTCTTCCACATCTCCATTATGGTAATAAGATAAATGGATGTTTTATTTATTTTTCATCAGTTTTTCGGTTTCTAAATGAGAAATAAAAGGAATAACAATAATGATAATACTATAATTGTACAATACAACTGCGTCACCCCCAGCAACCGGAGGCATAAGGTCACACACCTGTTTTACATGGATGACCACAAACTATATGCCTCCGGGGAAAAGGATCTTCATCAATCCATAAGGGTGGTGAAAGAGTACGCGCATTCTATCGAGATGGAGTTTGGGATCGACAAATGTACCACGGTTCATCTCAAAAGAGGACGATGCGAGTAATACGGAGAGGACGTTCAGCTCATACACGGAAGCACCCTACATCATCTGGATGGAACAACGCCACACCCAAGAGGTATCAACTGTAAAAAACTCTCTCCCTCCGCGGCAAGTATCAGCATAAACTCCGACAGATCTGGTCATCAGAACTGTTGGGGAAAAACAAAGTTGCTGCCACTAATATGCTTGCCATTCCGATTCTACTTTACTCCTTTGGAGTGATGAAATGGACTCAGGAAGAGCTGGACAACTTGACGTAAAAACTCGCAAAGGTTTTCCATAGATGCTTGCATCCTGAATCGTCTTTTCCACATCCAGACAACGGGGAGGCCGTGGACTTTTAAGCTTGAGCTTGAGTGTTCAGCAAAAATCCCACGTTAACGCTGCGGAGAGTGAGCGTCTCTTACAGCTACTTTAAGAACATTGAAGACCTTGGTTTATCCAGAAACCTGACCTTGGCTTATCCAGAAACCTGGACTTCGCTTTTCCCAGGTTAAGTGGGCTAAAGTCGGAAACCGAGGGATTCATAATGGCCTGCCAGGGAGGTTTCTTCAACACCCTCGTCTAGCGTAGTCGCGTGATGGGTAAAGAGGTCCCTGACACTAGATGCAGAGCGTGTCGTGGGGCAGCTGATACTAATAATGCATTTGGTGTGAGCTTGTCCAGCTTATGCGATCTCAGCCTATATCCACAGGCATAACGCGGCGCTACCGGTGTTGCCTTATGCTCCGGAGGATATTGAGTCCATATCAAGAAGATTCGATATAATTTAATCAAAATGTTGATTTCAAAAACTGATTTGTTTGATATATCATATAAGGTGAATCAGACAGGAATTATTTATTAGCAAGTAGAATTTGTTCTCCACTGTATCAAGATAGAAGGCATCCAGATGATAGATGACAATTAAAAAAAATGGTCAATTGAGATTATGGCGAAGAAACAGGAAGAATTGCTATTTTACAAAAAAAAAAAGACTTTTCAAAAAATTTACTGATTTTAACCATGGGATATATTTGATAAAATGTATAGAGCCTTTATTAACGCTTCTAATGCATCGATAATTATGTTCCATTTGAAATAAGATAGATTTTGGTCACATTTATATAAATATTTGGCAAGCTCATTTTCATACCTTGTATATCACAGCTCGAATTTAGAAATATCATTTGAGAGAGTCATTATCGTAAAATATTCGACCAAAAAATTAATTTTACTGGGACTTAGCACAACTTAATAATTTCAAAAATAATGATGGAAAAAAATCTCGAAAACGGTCAATTTTTTCGAAAAAAAATAATTTAGGCAAAGTACCTGTAGACACCATGTAGAAACCGAAAAAACTGAAGAAAAATAGAGGATGACATTTGAAAAAACACAGTTAGGACCCGCCCAGAAAATATTAAACACCCAGAGCTCAGATTAAATGGGTTCGAATTTTAGGTTTTCTTTCTTTTTTAATCTAATTGCTATTTTAGCTTTGCTGGAGGTTGTGTCAAAAATGAGCTTATTTATTTTATTTTTTGAAAAATATAAGATCGCTCAATATATTTGAAACACTATATTCTTTGTTATTAATTGGTGGTTTTATGCTGGAGGTGTCAGCAAACATCATATCTTTCACACTGGAGTAAAGTGTCTTTCCGCCCTTTGCGTTTGCGCATGCGGGAGAAAAGGTTACACTCTCCTCCCTAATGATAGCTTTGTTCTGGTTGTGAAAAATAGTGGTTCTAGGACGTCAGGATCATGCACAGTTGTTCAGAAGACACTTGTGGTTCAAATTCGTTCACTTTCATTCAACTGCTCATAATCCTGACGTCCCAGAACCACTGTTTTTCAGAACCAGAACAAAGCTGATAAAACAAATAGCTAGTATATTATTTGATGAAATGAGACGAGGGTGCAATAGCTATTTGTAATTAAATAGTTTTCAAGAAGTATAGCGTAGACAATCAAAGTTGTTGTCATCAGCATCCACTTACCCTCATTGAGCAAAACCTGCAATCGAAAATCAAACCATTTTAGGTTGAAGAAAACAAGGAAATTAGTGTTTCTCAACTTATAGTGTCTAATTTCAACCAACTTTATATAACCTATTGTCTGAAATAGCAACAGTGATTTTTCATAAAAAATTCAGTAGGTATAGCTTGAATTTCATAATTTATTTTCAACAAAAACACCAAGAAATAACAAATGCAACATCTCAACATTTGGCACGTCTCGGCGTTCAGTTTAGAATTCATAAATAAATCAGCCCTTCAGAGTGCTGCCTGCATATTGTGTGCCTCTATTTGAATACGATTCTCTTGTATGCATGGATGAATGGAGACAGATCAGATCACGAAACGGACCCCGACCAGGGTTAATCTACCCCAGCCCGAAGGGTCGGGGTCGAAAAAAGGTTTTCGGTCTTCGGGTATACTGTGATGTGTTCAGACTTTGAAGAATTATTAGTATTGCTGTACAGGGTTGCTTATTGCCGATGTTTATGACGGTAATCGACAGATCCGGCTCTAAGCAGAATTGCTAGGTGGTGTGGAGTGGTGAAATCTTAATATTTTTGCCCGTAATGTTGCAATGGAAGAATAAATTCAGGCTCTGCTGTTCTGACAAACTGTTTTAGGAAGAATGAATCAACGAGTTTGGCAATTCTTGAGCTCCTTGAAACAATAGCAAACAGCTTTGAGATAGAACAATTTGTGACTGCCACATTCTGTGACCTATCAAAGGCGTTTGTGTTTCACATGAAATACTATTGATGAAGCTCGCTCACTATGGATTAACTAACCATACTGTAAAACTACTTCAGAGTTACCTGATGGAAAGAAAACAAAACAAAATGTTATCAAAGTGGGGAAATGTAAAGCATGGAGTTCCCCAGGGTTCTGTCGTGGGGCCTCTGCTTTTTCTGATCTATATAAATGATATTGAAAAATAGCGTATTTATCGTGGAAAAACCGCATTCTTAGACGATACACTATATTATTTACACTAAATACAAATACAACTTCAATAGTATATAGTAACAGTTTTGTAAAAGGTGGCTTATCATATAAATATTAACTATGGTATAAAAAATACAAAATAGTTGAGGTTAAGGAAATTTGAAAGAAAAAAAAGTCTCCTTACAATCACTTCCCTAGTGGTCTTGGAATGGCCACTGGTGTCCGAAATACAGGGTGTTAATTAAGTACGTGGCCAAACTTGAAAGGGTGATTCTAGGATGAAAAGTTCATATAAAGTTCATCGTATTACTATTATTATTATTGCATTAATTTTGATAAAAATTCCAGGACTGGAATAGACTACCAATAAATTATTATTATTACTATTATTATTATTATATAGAAAAAAATAACAGTAACACCCCAGTTTTTGATGGTTTAGTCGTTTTATCAAAAACAAACCAAGATACGAAAAAAATTCTGGGCATAAAAAAGTTGTAATTTCAGTTGCTCAATGTGAAACAAATACAAAAATTGCAAAAAAATTAGTAGCACACATTTTTTCTGTCAAAACTTTTAGTTTCGGTGCCTTCAGGGACGCCATTGGACATGATACTTTCGATACAACTAGGGCTAAATCAGCCCTTAACGACCCTTAATGACACTTAATGACACTGCCAAATTTCAATAAAATCGGATGAAGGATTATTAAGATATTTACGAAAAAAAACGATTTATTTTGAAAATTTTGACACGATATTTGAATTTGTTGGAGAAATTAGAAAAACGATTCATTCAAATAATTCAAATACTTAGCTAACAAAGCTAATATGACATAACAAAGTTTCGTTAAATGATGCCACAAGATAAATTCTCCTGTGGGGCTTCAAACAATTTTGAAAGAGAAATACAAATTACAGTCTCTATTTAACCGTATGCAGCCAAAATAATTTCAAAGAGATTTAGTAAAGTGAAGCGAAGTGGTCGTGGTTTGACAGCGTTTGCTCCCCACTCAGGCGGCCCGGGTTCGATCTCCACTGCCTACCACTGAGCTAAAGTGGTTTGGAATCCGCTTTTACATAAAGCAGTAGGTCCCGGATCACCCTTGCTCGCACCAACTCTGCTTTTGAGAGGTTTTCTTGGAAAACCTGGGTGATTCGTTAAAACAAACTTCACAAATAAAAAAATTATAAAATTTATAAGCAATGCCTCTACTATATTTTCCCAATGAAATCAGCTAATAGATGCCTACCTCGATTGGAGCCCAATTCCCTAATTAAATTATCGTACAGTGCAATGGTGAGTTCTGAGAAAAAAATAAAGTTGTACTACTATCCAACCGTTTCGGGATACAATGCGTTGAAATTTAAAAAACGGTAAATAAAAAATATCATAAATATCCTAGACAAATAACCAATAATCCTAAACAAAAATTAAATTTTATAATTTGAAAAGAAATATGTATAGGAAAAACTCTACTATCCATGTCAGCTGGTCTCTAATGCAGGTTCATGATATGCAATAAAGAGGCTTAATTTTTTTTTTTTTCGAAAACGAAGTAAGATGTGAAGAAAATACAAGAGAGATGATTTATATCAAAAAATTAAAATTTGCGAAAAAAAATCAGTTGCGTACTTTTTTACAATATTTTTGGCTGTGGTGCTTACTGAGACGCCACTGGCCCTAATAACTTCAATCTAGTTAGGTCTAAATACGCGCCTTATTAGTTCAACCAAATTTTCCTTATATTCATGATGTTTTATAATTACCTTTTTTTTAAATTTCAACGCCCTGTATCTCAGAATCGAAACAACTCCGGAAACTTTTCTACTTAAAATGACCTAACGAATCATCCCCTGCAGTTAGGAACCGTAGTTAGGAAACACCCTGTATAGTCAAATGTTTTACGCGCCCGGTAGAACTAGGAATACGCAAGAGTTAAGAAAATATATTCCGAATTTCAGTTTAATGCTTTTGTTATAGTTTTTCAATTGAAATTCATTCAATTCACACAGTCACTAGAAAATAGAAATGATCACACACCGTTTTTTCATCGACCGACCTCTTCAACCCCAAAACTCTGGATTTCCCTCTTGGCGTTCCGGTTCCTCCCCACTTCTCCTGAGAACCAGCAAACGTTTTTCTCCCAGTAAGATCTCAGAAGGCCCATAAAAAAACGGTTTTTTGTTCAGTCGACTTTTCATTTTTGATATCTCATCAATTACATCGTGCCTTTTTCAGCTCTTGAGGATGCAAACTTTGTTGGCGAAACGTGCGTCGAGTGAAATTGACGTTATTTTGGAGTTTTGGGTAGTTTTTATTTCTCGAATTTTATTCACACCAAACGTTCCAAATATTCGTTTATTTTATTTGGAGTCACATATTATAAGCGCAAATAATAATAATAGCCGTCCTCTACCCGCACAGACTATGCCTTTGGGTACACTCTATGAGTGTTTATGAGGGAATATTATTATTATTATAAATACCTAAACACTAAGGGCAATGTCACTATTTTTCGATTTCGTCATGAATGTATAGCTTTTCCAAAAATAAGGGATACGTATTTTCTATTTTATAATTTTTTTCAAGATCTTTGTTAAAAAAAGCGAAAAATCAAATTGTGACGTCATATGTAGTTAAACCACATTTGGCAACGTCGCATGACGAAAAGATGTATTCCATCAGTTTTGACACCATAATTCTTGCTCCGTGATCGCTGACGAGTGACACTAACACACGTGTCTGTGTTACTTCACTCTGACAGCTGTCCAGACCAAAATATTAATTATGTTATGCGCGTGCGCGAACGAACCCGAACCGCAAATTCAGTAGGCACCGTTGCCATATTGACTTTGTGATCAAATGACGTCACATGCACTAAAAATTGTTTATTGTTTATAATGAAGCATCGCCTGAAGAAAATAATTCAGTGGTGTCATTATTTTAATGTCTCCTTCCAATATATACCATTTCCAAAAAACTTTTATCAAACGTGGCATTCCCCATTACGCCAATGTCACTCTACGCGTTTCTCACCAGAAAATCTAGCACCATCGGGAGCTCTATGCTTTCTGTAAACCTACAGCTCCTAATCGTCCGATCGACGTGATTGTTTTTCTTTTTGTTGGGTTCTTCAACATGAATAAACTCATTGTGAAATTTTTGGAAGTATTACCTCGAATATCAGTGAAAAGGAATGTTTCTTTCATAACAAGATATTGCTAAAAATAATACTAATTCGAATTATGTGCATATTATCGTACGCAACAACATTGCAAGTGTATTGATGATTATCGAAAACAAATTCTTGCTAAGCGCAACATAATTTGTTTCGAAAATGAGAAGAGATTTTTTATAATCATCGATAAAATGAGTTGTAGGTATTTATTATAGTTATTACCCTTACCAAAGAATATCTACATACTGAACAAGAAGCGACACTTCTGTCGGTCCCTTTGATGTTCGGTAGGTAATTTCTGGTGACCTCCGCCATTTTGTTAGGGTGCTAAAGGTGGGGACACAGAAGAAAGAATTCATTATTGAACGACAGACGCTCCATTCGCTGCAAAATGTAAACAGATATTATTATTATTGATTATCTGATTTATTTATCACGTTATCGTAGGAGTGAGAGTCGATTTTTTTTAATAACAGAATTTGTTAGATTTGTTTTTTTTACTATTAGATATAATAGAAAGAATGTATATATTTTATCTGATGATTTTTTTATTGATCAATTAATCTTGCAGAGATGAATTTTTATTTTTAGTTTTATGATCGATAACGAATCGGAAAATAGAAAAGCTCATAAGTGTTTTTTTTGTTCTAGCTCTAGCAATAACACAAGAAAAATTTAAAATACTGTATCAAAAAATTCAGTATTTCGAAATAATTTGAATGAGAACATTTTTTATTATCGAACATCTTTATCTTGGACTGACTGTATATTATCAAGATAAAAATAAAACAAATACACACCAACTCAATATGAGTGAGAGATATATTCAACGTCATAGCTCTTGAGAAAATCCACTACTCCTTCCAGCCATGGAATCTATATTATCTAGGTTGGTTTCAGATGTTTCATTGATATTCGAAATGAATTTCTGACCTGAAACTTTCTGAAAATTCTAGTACTCATGTTTTGAATTTGTTATTTCAATTTTCACCTAGGTAGGTACTTATAGGTACAGACTGTTGAATAACAGTATCTGCCGGAACATTAGCAAAGTACTGAATTGGCACTGCGTGAGGTTGCAAGTTGCAATCTATTTTGTAAGTCATTGAGGAACATACCTATGTTGTGTGAAGTGTTTGGCTGGCTCACACTCTGAAATTAGCATGGAGGTTCTCAACGTCTTTACTGCATTAGTCAACTTCTGGCAGCTACAGAGATTCAATCAATCCTGGCATGTAAAATACAAAAAGAGATTTGGCCATGATAGTTTCTGGACTATGAAAGCATTCTGACCTACCTACCTTGACAAATCTTTTGGGAATCGTAAGAAGCTATTTCTTCCATCGTTTATGATGGTATAAGACAGGAATGACCAGGTTTTCTTATTTTTTGAATACATAAATCATTCACAAGTTGTACATATCAATCACATCAATACATGAAAGGCTTTCTGTATATAAATATAATATTATATCTATTGATTCGACATTGTAAACAATGAATCAGCTGTTGCTACAACGCCATTTTGCCAGAAAACCTGCGCACTGGAAAACGATTTTCCCCCTCCATAGCTACTGTCACTTCTTGTTCAGTATGTAGTTCTTTGCCCTTAAAAGTACCCTTACCCTAACGACATAAAGCGGAATTTGGGTAAGCAGTCGAGTGCGGGATAGTAATCTGTATGATAGACCGGGAGATGGTGATACAAAATATTGGGTCATTTGTACCAGTATGACGGTTTTTAAGGGGTCTAATTACGGAATTATAAAAAAAAACAATTATGGTCATAGCGCTGATACCGGCGGCCTAATCGTGTGGGCGTTAATCGAACGTGTCGGAGAAATAACGAGTGTCAAACGATTTGTTCCACAAAAATGCTTGTATTTTCCGATAGTCGATAAAAAAGAAGTAGGTGGTAGCGTAATGTCATACTTCTCCGGTGTGACTTACAGTCTGCCATACCGACACGAATACATTAATCTAAAAAAAAAACAATTCAACCATTTTTACCAGGTTAATTTTTGCGCAGCTAATCATCGTCGAGTAGCCATTCACGGAAATCACCTTGCCATACGTTCCCGACGGTTCCCAATGGCCGCCATACCACCGCAAGGGGGTAATTTTTTTTTTTGCTAAACGATTTGTACCAGCCTAAAACTTTTTTAAACTGTTCTCTGTATGATCATAAATAGAAGTCTGATCATGGCATACCTATGGGAGGTGGCGAATATGTACACAATTTTTTTCAAAATTCTAATCTTTTATTCGTAGTTCGAACGATTTGTACCAGTGTGGCACTAATTTTTCCCTCTACTAGAAGTATGGCAAATATAATAATGGTCACATTGTATCATATGATTTCCAAAAATCCAAATGCCATACTGGTATAGATTGTGAAAATTTAATTTTTTTTAACATCTTGGCTCAAGTCCGACAGTCGTCCGCCCCATGGTTACAATCTGGAATATTTTTCTTTAGGTAGAATTACATCCAAACGAACAGAATACAATGATTCCATGATGTAAAAAATGATTTTCATCTCCGACCATATAATTCAAAATTTCCGTATCATCTGACGATTTGATTGATCGCTTTATGGCTTTATAGATCAATTAAGTTACCTCAGCAACTTATGGAGTTGAACTAGAAACAAAAATAACTGTTTCCGTATCTCGTGGTCACCCTGTATACGCTTTTGTCAATCGATTATACTCTAAACCGATTATTTCAAATAGATGATTGAACATATATTTCAGTCAGTTATCGGCATATTCGGATTCAGTTTTATTTGAGTTAGAATGTGTTGTTTTACAGTGTTATCAGAATATCGAATTTACGACCACGAAATAGTAAATATACATATATCCAATGAAGATTTTCCGCATTACCACATTCAGATAAGATTCGTAGATTTCCTTGGTTGGAATGGACCGAAATACATTTTAGAACGAAACGATTTAAACAGCGACAATAAATTGATATACAGGGTGTTCCTAATTGTCATGAACATACGAGATGAGGATATTCTTTGGTTTATTTCATTGCTAAAAATTACTACTACTACTGCGGGAAAATGACACCTCTCAAACTAAATTTCGTGCGGTTATAGGGTGAATCAAGCACGCTCGTGGGAGAAGATATTATCCTAACAAGTACGGAAAGAGTACCTTTCCCGCATGCGACTGCCGTTACCCGAACGACGCAAAGCGAATATGATTGAATAATAATAATATTTTAAATACAAACTTCGCCATAATTTGTTATTGTAATAGTGATAGTAGTAATTTCATTTTAAATATGGCTGCTGTTTAATTACTGGGTGTGTTTTAAAAGTGAATTCAGGGTTAAATGACTGTTATAGAATAAAATAAACTTGATTTGATTTGATAAGAATGATTCGAATATGATGATTCCAATTTGGAGACAGATCTGATGGACTAGCAACTGAAGATTCATTTTTTGGTAAGCTGTTGACTATTAGAAACGCATTTTTAACAGTAGAACGATCTTTCATGTCTATGAGAGGGTGACCATTTTATTCAACATATTTGATATTATTTTCGCTTATTTGTATATACAGAGTGTATGAATTCTTACAGTTGGTTTTCTTTACGGATTTTTATATTTCTCACATTTTTTCCTTGTATATTTCCGATATTTTTTACGATTTTGCTTTAGTAAATAAAGCTGGTTCGTGGAACTTTGATGACTATTACTTACCAGTTCAACCCCTCATATAAAATCCACGCATTTGTGAAGCCGTGGCCAAACCTACAAATCTACAACTTTGCCTTTGAGATTCAAAGCTATAAATACTCTGGGTCATGTGGCAGCAAAAGTATAAAATAACATCATTTAATCTTAATATAAAAAAAAAAAATTCCTAGGGTCGGCGACTGAGGAGTGGTTGTTTGCTTTGGTGGAAGTTTGAAATAGAACCAAAGATATTGTCGCCTAACACCCTAGCGATTTATTACAGTGGTGGCAGCGAATATGGTAGTTTTTTTTGAACGAAGACCAAAGTGAGGGGTTCCAGGTGAGGAGAGCCATTGAATGCTCAGAGGGAGCAGATCGCAGTGACTTTGATAGTCCAAGGATGAACCAAAGTGAGTGGATCGGTGTTACAAGGTCCGTTGTCTGTTCAGAGAAAGCAGATGTTAGTGCTTTGTTTTTTTGGTTCCGTGTCGAATCCAAAATGAGAGGCTAATTGCGAAAGGGGCTATTGTCTACGTGGAGGCAATGAGTTAGTTATCTGACAGAGGTCTGAGGATAGAAACCGTGAGAGAATTGATAGGAATTTTTAAGGTGGAGGACCAAAGGTCAGGTTGATATTTTCAGCGTGTTGATTTCGAGCGATAGTATTGCGATTTTTTTACATGCGATGCGTGAATGCATTTTTTTGGCGTTACAGTATGAGTTTTAGATGTTCTTAGGCTCAGTAGTGGGGGCCGCAGAATACTCCTATCAGGGTTGGGCACCAGCTGGTGAGTAGATAATAGTCGCACTACTTGGGAACACCGAAGTGCTGAGTGATATTTTCGCAATATGTGTTTGTTGTGAAGCAAATGTGAGATGGTCGAGTAGGACGATGTTCTTAACGAATGAGTGCTTTGGTCGAGAGTTTGAGAAGTGTAGTAAGGTTTTGCGAAGCTGCAGAGCTCGGTATACTTTCTTTCAACATTTTTTAAAGAACATTTTTTGAGATAGTTGAAAGGGTTGAAGCACCTTTACAGTATAAAAAAAGATATATCATCGAAGTTGTATTCTTGAAATCTCACAACAAATCATTTATTGGAAGTAAAAACATTTTTGTTCAAGAGCAGATCCCTGCGGGGCACCAGCGTTTGAGGTAGCGATCAGATGAAACGCCATCATTGACCATGGAATTCCATATTAAATTTTCAAACACAAACATTAGTGAAACAACCAAGAGTGTTACGTAACGCGATCAAGTAACTATTAGTTTGCTGTCACTACATGATATTCATGTAAAATATGTTTGGGAAACAACTTTATGAAATACAGTGTGTCCCAGCTAAAACTTGTCACCCCCCTAATATCCGAACTCATGAAAAAAATTGAAAATCGCTCAGACCCGTCGATTTTTATTTCAAGGGGGAACACTTTTACCAAATACACCATCATTGTGTTGTCAACCCCCTCAACCCCAGCACCCCCTACTTCAGAATTTTCAATGGGACTTCTATACTTGTGATACATCATTTTGAAGGGAATTCAATCCCAAATACATCGGTGTACTGAAATTGAGGATCGATCAAGTGTTGTTGAAGTTTTCATGAAAACTAATTTTTTCCAGATATTTTTATTTTTCATCACCTAACATGATATCATCGGATGAAAGGTTCAAAATGTGAACCATTCAGTTCCATACAGAAGTATAAGCGATCTTCGAAATTTCTTCGCACATTGCTCAACATTTCTGGAGTCACTGCACGACACTCCACAACAATTCTCCTGCGTAGATCATCAAGAGAAGTTGGCTGGGTAATATAAACTTTGGATTTCAAATGACCCCATAAAAAGAAGTCTAATGGTGATAAATCAGGAGATCTAGCCGGTCATTCTATTGGTCCTCGCCTTCCAATCCATCGCCCTGTGAAATTGTCATCTAAAAATTGACGTACAGGTGCAACAAAATGTGGAGGAGCTCCATCTTGTTGAAAGGTGAGCTGACCGTCAAGTAACCTATCATCGTCTCCAAGTAACTGAGTGATTCTGGGGTTCACAGTTGTATCAAGAAGTTCAAGATACGTTTGTCCGTTGAGGTTACCATCAATAAAATATGGACCTACAATATGGTCTCCCAGAATACCAGCCCAAACATTCAATTTCTGGGGAGTTTGTGAATGAGTTTCCCTGTACCAATGGGGATTTACGTCACTCCAGTATCTGCAGCTGTGCCTGTTCACATGTCCATTTAAATAAAAAGAAGATTCGTCAGAAAAGCACACATTGTAGAGGTAATTATTATCACCAATCAATAATTGACTCATGATTTCACAAAACTCTGTACCTCTGTCAGGATCATCTTCATTTAATTCTTGTACATTCTGTATTTTATAAGGATGGAATTTTGCGTCTTTCAGAATTCGATGTACGCTGCTTTTCGAAACTCCAGAAATAGTCTCAAGTTGTCTTAACGATTGAATGTTGTCCATCACTGCATGTCCTACAACTGCAACAGCGACCCCTTCATTTCTCATAGGCTTCTCTCGTTCATGTTTTTTATTCAGCACTGATCCCGACTCCAAGAACTTATTCATCAATTGAAGCATGTACTGATATGATATGGTGTTTTCTGGATGACTTTCATTGAAACTTCGAGCCGTAGCTCTAGCACATCGTCCATTTTCAAAATACGCAGCTACAATAGATATTCTCTCTTGTACAGTATAAACCATTTTCGAATGTTTTCAAATTGTTGAATGCAGTGACTCGAATACATCAATTACCAAGGCGTAAACAAAGATATGCGTATACAAAAAGACATGAGGGCAATTTTTTTTTCATAAAAACGTCTGTCTCACCTTCGAAACTATTATTTCTGACAGCATATTATTTTTCAATACAGTGGCGAACCCACAGTGAACCTTTCTTACGACGCTAACATTTGAGGTGATGAAAAATTAAAATATCTGGATAAAACTTAGTTTTCATGAAAACTTCAACAACACTTGATCGATCCTCAATTTCAGTACACCGATCTATTTGGGATTGAATTCCCTTCAAAATGATGTATCACAAGTATAGTAGTCCCATTGAAAATTCTGAAGTAGGGGGTGCTGGGGTTGAGGGGGTTGACAACACAATGATGGTGTATTTGGTGAAAGTGTTCCCCCTTGAAATAAAAATCGACGGGTCTGAGCGATTTTCAAGTTTTTTCATGAGTTCGGATATTAGGGGGGTGACAAGTTTTAGCTGGGACACACTGTATTTATATGGGTACTTACTGGCGACTTCGCCAGATATATTTCATTATTCCGTTGAGTTTTCAGTTGAGTCATAGACGATTTTACGGTATTGGTGTAAATTGAATGAACCTGAAGTAGATTCTTTCTTTTTAATTTAATTCGCACCTATATTTTATTCCAGCATTTATCTCATCATCTTGATTTTAAAGTACTCGTTGATGAAATATAATACATTTTTAAAATACAGGGTGGCCCATCGGAAATGTACCGCAAGGCATTACAGGGTGGGAAAGTATTTTTCGGCAAAATCCAAAAACACGTCAAGATTGTTTGTCAGGGGGGCCAATAAATGTTTTCAAATGGGAAGGGGGATCAAGTGATACCTCATTAGTCATTCTCTATACCGTGCTGCGTAGTTTTTGAAAATCGATCCACTCTTTTTGAAAATATGGAGCGTTGAAACTCCAACAATAATGTGAGACGAAAAATAAAAAAATCGATTCAATTGTACTTTAAAACTTATTTATTAGTCAAGTAAATGCTCGAATTGCTGTCCGCCAACCTGCATACAGTGCTAGTTATTTTCAAACTCGTACATTCTGGAGCAGTTGCGGTGTCATTTCGCGACATACGTTAATAATTCTTCTTTGCAACTCTTCTAATGTCTAGTGGTGTTTCGTAAACAATGCTTTTTAAGTGTCCCCACAAAAAATCTAAAGGACTTAGGTCGGGTGGCCGAAGTGGCCATTCAATTAGGCCCCGTCGTCATATCCATCTTCCTGGAAACATATCATTTAAATAATTGCGAACGTTTTGGGAATAATGCTGAGGAGCTCCGCCTTGTTGGAATATCAGTTCCTGTTCATTGTATGCGGGATCGTTCTCACTGATATTTGCTAGAGCTGGGTCGATGGCATTTTGTAGTAAATCCAATTACATATCGCCTGTTAAATTTTTACGAAGGAATTTCCATAAATACCAGTCCACACATTTAACTTCTGGGGGTTTTGCGTGTATAACTCGTGGAAAATCCTTGAATTGGTGTCAGCCCAGTAACGACAATTGTGGCGATTCACTAAACCATTTAGGAAGAAGGAACACTCGTCCAAAAAACACACATTGAGTAGGAAATTACCATTGTTTAACTCATAACTTCGAAAAATAGCATGCGACGATCAAAGTCGTCTTCATTCAGTTCGTGTACTAAGCGAATTTTATAAGGATGGAATTTGTATTTTTTTAATACCCGTTGGACACTAGTATGAGAGACACCCGTCGCAATGGCCAATTGTATTGTACTTAGCGTACTATCTACTGCAACTTGCCCCAATACTGCCGTCTCCGTAGGTTCATTTAGTACTCGATTTTCAAGCTGTCTCTTTTTGTTATGTACCTAACCTATTTGGCGAAATTTTGTGTTTTTGGATTTTGCTGAAAAAAAAATTCCACCCTGTAAATGCCTTGCGGTACATTTTCGATGAGCCACCCTGTATGTTGTATTTAGACAGAATTTATTTTAAACATTAATTCATTTACAAATATTTTTGTATTTGGTCATTTTGGCAAATTTTCCGACAATTTTTAATCTATAGAGGTTAAAGTAAGTACTTTTAATTTTGGATCCGATCCAAGTTAACGTTACTCTACTTACTATACAGGATGGCTGATCCTAAAGGGCGATAATTCTTGTATGATTTTAAGAATCTTTTTTAGATTAACGTAGGTCCCCAACCGCTTCATTTTTGCGATACAGGGTGTTGAAATTTAACAAAAATAATAATTTATAAATGAAAAGCTTTATTTTATTTTTCAAATAAATATTATTTTTATAATGTCCTCTACATTCTCATAAAAATAATTTCTTGGCTATTTTTCATCCTGCGGAAATTTTTCGATTTAAAAAATATGAAGCATGAACTGAAACTAAGAAAAAATCGCATGGTTACGAGTAAATAAAGGGATTTTAATTTTTAAATCGTCGGTTGGACGAAAAAAAGTCAAGAAATCATGTTTATAAGAAGATAGAGGAAAATTATTAAAATAATATTTATTTGACAAAAAAACGGTATCGAATCAATATTTTGATTGAAAATATTGCTGGGCACAGATGAAAATAAAAAAATCCTCAGTTCTGAAAAAAAATATTTTTATGCGTACTTGGAAAATTTAAAAAATACAAAGTGGTTTTAGAAATATTGGGGAAAAAATTAATTTTTGTTAAATTTTGTCTCTTTGTATCTTAGAAATGAAGCGGTATTATACCTAAACCCATACCTACCTATGAAGAATTTGTGTAAAATCTTCCGCTTATCAGAATCATCAACGAATTAGGAAACACCCTGTAAATAGGTACTTACCTAACTAGGTAGATAGTTTTGCGGAAACCTTAAGGTACCTGTACCTACCGCTTGAAATTTTCTGGCATTGCAAATGTTTAGAAAATATAAGGTTTTGAAGATGAGGCTTTACAAATATCTACCTATCAAGGACTTTATACCTGTCTACTACCTTTCCTACCCTACCCTAGTTGTACTACTACTACTACCTAATAATTTTAAGCTAAAGCTATGGCCCTAATAATCTCTTTTTCTGGAACAGTGTAATTTGGTGAAATTATGAAATGCTGCCAATTAAAGTATTTCGTTTTACTCGTACACAAGCAAATCGACGATACACAGTTCCTTTTTCATTTTGTCAATCAAAAAACCGCAACTGATATCCTGTTCGGAGCTGAAAGGAAATCGCTCTCGCCGTGCCTGTCAGCCGCGGTTCGTCTGTTATTGAGAGAGAGTAAACAGGTACCCACGATCCACGATACGGAGTTATAATTTTGTTGATTACTTTGCCAGCAGATAGAGAGAAAACGCAACGCGTGTTCGACCAGTGTTAGCGTAAAAACCATTTGCCTCACACCGATAGCACAGGAAATGAGATGCGACGTTGCCGGCTTGTGGATTAGTCGCTAGGCTGAAGGAATCGGTCGATCGAAGGTCAAATAGAGAACGTTCGTTGGGTTTTGCCGGCTCACCAATTCGGACGATGAAATAATTCTCGTTGGGTCTTCTGAAATCAATAAAGATATTAAATAATTTTCCTACCGAAATGGGCTCTGTCCGAAAGGGATCAAGAAGTAATAGGGATTCCTAAAAGCTGGTAATATTCAAATGAAATGTTCCTATACAAGGTACTATGTCACGGTAATTGATAAGATTAATGGTTTTTTAATTGTAGACCAGAAACAATTTCTATCTAGATCTACAATAAAAATTTGGAATGACATAACAAACAAATAACGTTACTATGTATCTACGTAATAAGTATAAACAAATGTAGTGCGTGATATCTGGTAGTGTCGATCACAGAGAACTCAAGGTGTCGATAGCCCGATAGCTAGTTGAGCTGGTTGAGCAACGCTTTGTTTGGATACGTACTTGGAAGGACATAATTGGTTTAATTTAGGACCTTGCATTTTGCATATGATCATATGGTCTTCCCTAGCTCGCAAAAGTCTTCAGAAGAATTTTGAGGGTTGCTCGCTTGGTTGCTGTCGGTTGACGGATTATTTATTATAGATTATTTATATAGTGATTAATTTGTTAGGGTTGACTGAGAACTAGCTCCAGTGACTTCTAGCCAATTTGATGCTATATTTAAATACGGCCGGTGGGATGAAACAAACTCGCCACGCAATTTTCACGCGACGCACGTATCGCCAAAAAAATTTGTATCTTCGGGAACTGAAGATATATAATATAAATATAATTAACGAGCTGAATCTATATTAGAAAACTTCAGCTACTGAAGATACTAACTATATGTTTGCGAAACGCGCGTCGAGTGAAGTTGACATAACATCGGTGTTCGGGTAGTTTTTATTTCTTGAGAAGTAACAGAGAGTGTGAAACTAACGAAAAAAAAACTATTTTGTATCGATCCAAAATTGCCAGAGTACGTTTCCTGATTTTTTTTTTGCTGTTTGTTCAACACATTGAATTAAGTACTATGAACGTATGGCCCCAGTTTTGACACAACTACAAAGTTACGATTTCTTCTACTGATTTTTAAAAATATAGCATTATATCAATAACTATTTTCAAATATTACTATTACTGTCAAATATAATCATATCTTTACAAAAATTAATTTCGATATTGACTGCTGAAAATTGGTATTGTAGTGAAAATACACTCAACTAATTTCGCTAATTTATTTAAAACTCTTCTAAATGATAATTTATTTTCACATTGATTTCACAGTCACTGTCGTTACTCTGTCTATTTGTTAAATATCGGACTATATCTGTAACTGTAACTCTGCGACTCTGCCTGCCATCTTATGTTGAACGTCTTATATACAGACAAGAAGAATTCTTTTACTATTCTCGAACAGCCGCGACTCTACGGTGACTCGTTCAGATGGCTCCCGTAAATTCTTGGCTCGGATAGAACTATGAGTCATGGATGTAAAATTTACTTACGTTCGTTGAATAAATTAAATGTTGTCTAGTGGCGTGTTTGGAATCTCGCTTTGGGAAGGGGATGCTGGGCATAAATTCAGACTGAATGGATGGATATTTTTGTTTTTTTAGTTTTTATTCGAGTCAAGTTCGCACCCAAGGGGGGTGCGGGGTAGTTAGAGGGTTCAAAATTCCGAAACAAAAATATAGAATCGAATATTATCAGTACCCCCCCCTTTTCGACGCTAGTGATCTACAATGCTTCCTCTTGTTAAGATTCTCTTAATTTAGCTTTCTTGCAAAATCTTCAGCATCTGAAATTGTGTTAGAATTGTAAAATCTGTTGATACCATCATAAAGATCGTTGCTCAAATAGAACACAAAGTTACAGAAATATTTTTTTTCTTATTCAAAATCAAAAATATTATCAGCCATGTGTAATGGCGTTCTAAAATTCAATAAACAATGTGATGATACAAATTTTGTGAAATTTCATCAATAATTCTGATTCAGAAACTTCATCAAAATCCTAATTTTTTGAATCGATTTGTGTTTTCGTTTTTCACAGTTCTGTCTTCATATCCATTTCTCTCAGCAAGTTTTCACACCTTTTTTCAGTTTCTTTTCTATTTTTCCCTCATCATTCTTCAATTCTTGTTTCAACAATATAATTTCTAACTTCGACTGAGAAATTTGGGACTCCTTGGACACAATATATTTATTAGACTCCACTAACTTCTCATCTGCTGCTAGGAATCGCACGTTAAAAGGTAAGACCTCGTTAATCCTTAGCTCGCACAAGTTTAGACTTCTGAGGGCTGTCGTTCGTAGGGGGATGACAGCTGGTTAACGAAAAAATTTAATTTTAAACAATTTTTTTTTTATTTTTATCTTTAATTTTTTTTATCATACATTCAACTGAAGTTTTTTTCAAAACATTAAACCCGCATGGCATGTTAGGCCTTTGTCTGTCGTTTGAAACCCTCGTGATGTCATATGATAAATCAACTTGAAAAATTAAATTTTATTTTTGGAATTTCGTAGAAAAACTTAAGTATATAACGCGTTTATAAACTTCTCTAGACACTCGTACTAAAATGACGTGCATAACTAGTCAAAGACTAGTACTATTATTTACTTTTTATACCTCCATTGAGATTGTATGCTTTTCTATTGTAAATCATATGCACAAAAATGATTTTTTTTCGAAAATAGAGCCTAAAATAGCTATGATTCTAGCGCCAGTGGCGGAAACTTTCAAATCGCGACCCAGAGGATATTTGTTTTCAAATAAATGTGTATTTTTTATATTTGATATCGATTAATTAGATATATCTGGAAATTAAATTTGTTTATTCACAGTAATCAATAATTTTTCTCAATAGAAACGGTAATAAATAAAAATACAAACCAAAACCTGAATGTAAAACATTAAAATGGGCAGCAGTGGTCATGATGGTAGAGCTCTCGCCTCTCAATCACAGGGGCGTGGGTTCGATTCCCAGCATGGTCACTGGTCTCGTGCTAGGAATCGCACGTTAAAAGGTAAGACCTCGTTAATCCTTAGCTCGCACAAGTTTCGACTTCTGAGAGCTGTCGTTCGTAGGGGGGCGACAGCTGGTTAACGAAAAAACAATTTTGAAACAAAAAAAACAGTTAGTGATTCTATAATTATTATATACTTACATAAAGTGTGGACCATTCAACATACATAATTCAACCGGTTGGAATTCATTTTATAAGGCATTCATGAACAGGTATTCATTTTCAGGGCCAACAATTCTTATTTTTCAAGGTCAACAATATAACAAATAATTAGCGATTTTTTCAGAATAATTCTGACTATACCCCTGGACATTTTCAGATGGTTAATGTTAAAATTACGTTGGAATGTCCATCAATAAAGAGTTAAGGGGAAATAAAATTTGAAAAATCTGCCGTTTAATTAACCGTCCACTTCGATTTAAGAACTAAAGTAATTAAATTAGTGAAATATGTCGTTGAAGGAATAAAATTTAAAAAAATATGCTTTTTAATAATTTCCTTAAATGTTTTTTATATTTTTTTATTATCTTCCCAAACTGTTATCTTAGTATTTTTTTGGCTCGGATCGGATAACTGTAAAGTGATTCATTCAGTAAGGCAATGAAAATTATTTTCTAGCACAAATAACTTTAAAGCGCATACATAATGGTTAAAGAAAAAGTGAATTAATAAGGGCGATTAACAATTGAGGTATTTTAACGCGTGAGCGGAGCGAGCGCGTTAATGTTCGAGATTGTTAATCGCCATTTTAATTCACGAGTTCGTTACAAAACTTTTTCGTTGACCGTAATTTTCAAAAAAAAATTAAAATATGGTACCACTTGGGGATTGAACCCTCGACCTTGCTATCACCTCAGGACTCAAACCAGCATTTTACCAGCCGGCTGCGTGACTATCTAGCTAATAATGCTACTGACAACTTTACTGATATATTTGAATTTTTTTTACAGAACTTCATCACTATCCATCTTCTGATTTCAAAATAAACGTAGTATTTTAAGAAATTACAACAATGAAATAAATAATGACAGATTGTACTAATACAGCTACTTGATTTCAAAATAAATGTTCTAGCTTGTAAGTATAAATATGTTTGGTTGCATACGCCACAGGCATTGGAGCAATGTACGTTGGGTTGCATATAAGTAAATCGTTGATTAATAGAAAATCATTCATTAACAGGGGTCATTAATCAACGATTTTGAGTGCGTTAAAATACACCGTAAATAAACTAAACGGTCGACGGAAAAGAAAAATTACTCAACACTGAGAACTGTGATGACTGATTAGTGGAATTATATGGAAATACGAATGTGGGAAGATGCACGCCACACACTGAACGAAATTTTTTTGCGATATCACGTGATCACGTGATCCCGTCACCTAGCAATCGGATAGGTTTACAACCGCATAAGTGAAGGGAGAGTTTACACGTGCAACGAGTAATATGTTTTACGTCACTTATCATTTTATGGCATTTAGTTTTGTAATATTTGGTATTATTCTTTTTTGTTGTTGTTTGTTGTTAAAATTGTTATTTCCGTCAACCGCTGCACAACCTTTGGAGTACAACCCTCAAAAGTCATCGAAAGACTTGTCCCAGCTAGAGAAGACGCAGCCCTTACCTTTTAACGTGTGATGCCATGCACGAGACCGATGACCATGCTGGGAATCGAATCCATGACCCTTAGGTTAAGAGACAAGCGCTCTACCATCTGAATCATAAAGGTCGATTTATTTTGCCTATTGTTATATATATAATGGGCCGCGGTGGTGTGCGGGTTGAGTCCTCGCCTCATAAGCCAGAGAGCATGAGTTCGAATCTCAGCATTGCCACCGGTCTCGTGCATGGCATCACACGTATTAAAAGGTAAGGGCTACGTCTTCCCCTAGCTCGCACAAGTCTCTGACTTTTGAGGGTTGCACGTAGGGGTGCAACCGGTTGACGGATATAACAATTTTTAACAATACGACTTTCTGAAATCGAGAAGACAAGAAATCCATTATTTATAATAGAAAATTACACATTTTGCGCTAGTAGTGAACGCTACACCCTAAGTCCGGCTCTGGTCGAAAGTGAATTAGATGATTCACTATCATTGTACTTAGGTAGGTTTTTAATTCCTTCGAAGTCCAGTTATAAGAAGTATGTTTTAAACTTATATACAATTAGGTATACAAATCTATTCTTTTACAATTACATTGTGTTGTACAAAAATTAATTTTTTTCTACGTACCTACCTAGCCCGTGTAATTAATATTTTGAATAAAAAATGAAGTTTGATTCGTACTACCTACCCTTCCTTCCTATGTGACCATTTCACTCACAAGTAAACCAACAAAATTAAATGAACTTGTCTAGTGAGTGAAAATCAAATAAATTAAAAAATTTACTCACAGTTCTCGGATTCATCTAATGGTAATTTTTTCTTTATATTTACTTCGATTTTCTCTAATTCAAAAGCGCAGGAGGGCTAAAGGTTTTTTTATAATGTTTACTCTTATGCTGAAATTTTGTATCTTCTCTTGAAATTTCGAGGTTTCTCTCATAATTTCAATATCAAGACAAAACGCAATATCAATTTCTGTAATCACTATACCGAAATGAACAAATTGGTCCAGAAATGGCAAAAAATATACGATGAGTGTTTCAGTCTTACCTGAAATATCGACGTATCACAGGTAACTATTCACAAATTATAAAAATTGAACAGAACAAATATAATTGATACAATCGAATTGAGTAAATCTGGAACAATGATAAAAGTGGGACCTAGACTCTGTATATGTGAGGTGTGAGGAACTGAATTGAGGAAAAATTGGCATTTTTGCCTATAGTGAAAACCCTATTAACACCCTTCTATGAAACTGTATGGACTAATATTTAAATCCTTAGGTAGAGTAGGCAGGGTAAGGGAGACCACCCCGGCATAAGGGACGCCAAAAATCTAACATGATGTTTCAATGGATATATTCAAACTAAAATATAGATCGTTTTAGTCTCGATATTTTTTCTCAAGTCTATACTTCGTGGTTATTAAAATTCATAAACCAAAGATTGATAAGGGGATAGTCAGTGGCGCACCCAGAATGTTATTTGGGGGGAGGGCACACGGATGTAAAATTACGCCGCAGGCGAAGTTTTTTTGCGCCGCAGAAGAATCTTATTCTGGTCAAGGTTATGTGTATTTCAGGATAGCGATAGAATGCTATTTATTTTCAGTTCGCTTACAAACTGTGAGAAAAATAGTGGTTTGTCTGTAGGAGTTCGGGGGGGGGGGGCTGTGCCCCCCCTGGGTGCGCCACTGGGGATAACACCCCTATGATTAATTATCTGTATATTTGTATCCAAATCAAAATATATATTGCAAAAAATCAAGCGAGTAGTGAGGATTATTGATAACGGATTTAAAAGAATAATGAAATAAGTTATATAGTTCCCCCTGTTAACTTTTGAACGGTTTGACGTACAGACATAAAAAAACTGTTTGGAGGGTTTGGAAATAAAACACGTTGTTATAGATGGCGCGGGGGGGCACATCATTTAAAAGATTATTCAAATCTATTTTCAACCACCTACATTTTTTCGAATTCCATGACACTTGACCCACCCTGATTTTTTTAATTTTTAAGTAGATTTGCCCCCTCGCGCCATCTATGAAGCAATTACAATGTGTTTTCTTTCAAAACGTAGTATCGGTTATTTTAAGGTATGTACGTCATACTATGTTTAGAAGTTAACAGGGGGGGCTATTTAAAAGCCGCACTGTATTGTAAATTGATGATAAGTAGTTCGAAATGGAAACTAAAATGTTAGAACACAACTATGAGATAAAAATAAATCTGTAGCCTAGAGGTAAAGGAGAGCAGATAAATAGGTCTTGGGATGATTGTTAGTTCTTTCATTCTTAAACAATCTGACAAAAGATAATATCGATTATTTGAACATTATTCCTAATATTGGCCCGGCAACCGTTTGGAAAAATAAAGTTGCTCAGAATGAGTTCTACTGTTCGTTAAGAGTCGAATAGGTCCCAAATATTGACGATTCGAATGGCTAGAGTGACATATTCACCTACATTTTAGTGAATTTAAAAAAAACAAAACTGTAAAATCGTGTTAAAACAGGTTTACGTTTTTTATTAAGTAGTCAGTATCGAAACAATTTTCAACTGAGAAATAAAGATGTTTACTGTATGTTTCATGAAAACATCATTCATGAAAATCTATCCTTAACCACGCCACTGATTTGAACTTAAAGAAGATAAAATTATAAAACTTTGCGTTGTTTGATATTCGTCAGCTGCAATAATTTATTAGAGTTTTGGTCACTAGGTTAGGCATCTTTTCATTTCGCAATAGGTACATAAGTATAATAGCTATGTTCATAATAACAATACCTGGATAGGTATATTTAGTTATTTTACTTTGGCAAGTTCCTACCTATAATTTGTAGGTATCTACCTACCTATACCAAATCAAGACTAATTTGTCCAGAATTTTTTTTCCAAAAACACCTAATTCACCAGAAACAGCTAGGTATGTCAGATACAGTACAGCTGTTCCGCACACATGTATAAGTATTTCAACACAGCGTAGGTATACCTATTTCTACGGAGGTCACGTACAGCAGTGAATCATACAACAACGGTTTCACGACGTTCTGAAAGTTTCTTATCAAATTCATTCAGTATTACAGGTGGTTATTATTTTCAGAATTTCACCGTCCTGAAATCTGCAAAGCTGCATTTTCCTCTCGTCTTAATCGAGTAAAAACAACGACAAAACGCTTGGCAACGTCGCAGGGGAATGTCAGTCTTGCTGGGCCGGGCTTGGAGAAACATCAGACAATCGAGGCCACGCCAGTGCTGCTGCTTGCCAACTACGGCGAACCCATCAACTAAGCTACAGCACGCCAGCTTAGCAGTGCCAGTAGTGAATAGTGAACAGCTATAGGTATGGCCTCTGCGAAAGATACGGCTACGTTCTTCACCCACGGCACCTGTCAACAATTCGAGCAGGTCCTCAAATTGTATCCACAAGCAATTCGACTCAAAGCTGACAGAAAGGTTAAGAAACCAGAGGAATTGATCAAATTAGACAATTGGTAAGTGGATTTTAGTGAATATGTGTTGTGTCATTGAACCCTACTAATGTGTTCACCGTCTAAGTCGTCGAGTGAATAGCTTTAGCACCCCCGCGATATCTTTCTCTGACGGTCATTAAAATCACGCTCGTCACGTGGTAATCGATGACAACTGCAACATGCTCTCAAATACTCAGATAGTTGCATTTTCGATGTGAAATCTCGCGTTGCTAGGTCGGCGTCATGGCCTCTTCTTTTATAATGCATACGCGTCGAATTTCACCGTAAAACTGTAAAATGGATCTACAACCATCTGAAATGCTGCCATAAACAATATGTACATATCAATAGTGCTTGTTTCTATCGTTATACCTGAAAATTTAATGGAATAATCGTAAAACATGCCGTGTAAAACTTTCAAAATGGAGCCTGATCAAACAAAGCATTCTACTTTGTCTGTAATTTTGAGTTTTCCATTGTTTGAACCACTGTTTTCTCATCGAAATCCTTGAGCATATCAAAGAAGGGCTCTCGAAGTTGTTTACTTTTAATTTATCGCGCGGTTTTCTTGCTTCAAATCGATTTAATCTTAACCGAATCCCTGTCGGAGTAGAGGGGATTTCTATAAATATCGTTTATTCTCTTATGTTATTTCAGTGCATTTTTGAGCAATTATTTTGATCTTGTGTTTTGCATTTTGCACTTATTGAAGCTCATCAGCTTCATAACAGGCTACATCTTCCTGTAAACCCTCAGAAGCCATTTGAGTTCATGGAAAATTTCCAGATGTTTGGTAGGCTGCGGCGTTTCACAATTTGTAGGTGTGATGATTAATATGATTATATTTTCATATTTTTACTGTTTTAAGTTTTGTCTTCTTTGGTATTCGTGTACCTACGTACCTAGCAATATAGGTATTGAATTTTTCGCCGAATCAAAAATTTAACAATTGGTTTTTTCTTTGTTTTCAACTTCAGAATAAGGTTTCAATAATTTTAAAACAAGATCCACAAATGTTTAATGCCTATTTTTTAGTTATTTTACTAATACCTATATCTAAGTTATGTTTGTGTGATCGATGTAATTATAGGTATAATAATTATTTTACAATATCCACAGAATAGGAAAATCAACAATATTCAAACAATTCACGCGCATTGGGAAAACATGTTATAAAATTTTAATACTAATGTTTCCGCAATTATTGTTCTCTTCAGGACTTCATTTAATGTAATAGAGAACATTTAGATTACCAGCAAATAGAAAAACAACTATTTAAATAAAATTAATAATAACCACATTTTCAAAACGGATTAAGTAAAATAATAATAATACTCTCTCATAAATACTCATAGACTGTACCCAAAGATAGCTTGTACAGCTAGAGGACGGCTATTATTATTATTATTATTTGCCGTGGCGCTTCGGGGCGACTTACTGATGTTTTTAGTGGTTGGTGTATTCACTTTTCAACTGTAGGAAACCCGAAAAACCTACAGCACCACACCAAATGACGAAGATATTTCTACTAGCCCCATGCATCTGCATGCTCTGAAAATTTGGCATTGTGAATTTTTAATAGTTAAAAACGTAGGGCGTATGCATGCCATGTATACTTAATTGATGTATGATTGTATGAATTCACCCAAGTCGTACTTAATGCACTGCAAAAAATATGAACTGTGTGATTTTAATACTTACCATTTATTTTCTACCGGTTTTCGTTTTTGGTAAATATTAAGTATTTCTATACTTACTTAAATATTAAAAATTCAGTCACAAATTTTCAGAACGATCTGTATATCGACTAGAAAAAATTATTCTATTCTCTAATCCTACTGTTTTGAAGAAATAAAACTGTCCTGAAAATAACCCCCTGTTACGAATTATTTTTCTTGGTTTTTTTTTTTTGGTAAAATAGTAGCTCATAACCTGCTATTGACTATAATGAAAAATGTCTATCTTTCAAAATGGCGTATTAAAATGGCATTGGGGTCGAGTGATACCTCATTCAAAACGTCTTTTCTAGAAAAAAATAATAGAAAATTTTCATATTCAGTTCACATGAAACAGTGAATATCTGTGACTATCTGCATGTATTTTCCAAATGAAAACCTCATGCCAGGCACTGATTTCTGAGTTGTGCTCACTGAGATACTTACATGTTCTTTAATCTACATACTATATTGGAGAAACATAATAATAATAACGTCGGGGCATGGCGCAAGTGGTATGGCGTCCGGTTTTGGGGCTAAAGGTCCCGGGTTCGAGCCGCAGTCGGAGCTGGAATTTTTTCAATTTAATTTCACCCATTGAATTGTTAAAATCTCTTGGCTTGATTGGGGTGAGACCTGCACGATTCACTGTTGCGTAGACATAATAGGAATACAGTATTCTACATTAGGTTAGTCAGATCAGTTTAGATTAGCTAATAATTTATATACGCATATTCAACTAACAATTATTATGATTTATGCCGATATACGTAAGTTTTCCAGGAGAATTTGCCCTTCTTTCGTCTATTTTCACGATTATTATTATCTCAGCTGTTGCGTGCGCAGAACTATATGTCAGGGAAGTAGTGATACTTTATAGGTAGACGCTAGTGGAATTTTTTACCTCAAAATGAGGTAAGGAGTCTGTGTACGAAGTTTGTCGGTCTTATTCTGACTCCTCCTGTACATATATTTGAGGGTAATGTTTGGTGCAGTATTTTCAACAAAAAAAATCATTGGACTATTTTTCTTTCGTTACAATTGAACAGCTGAAAGGTATTTGGATTTTTCGAGAAATTATTTCTACACTGAAGTAGACACATTTACGTTGAATTTGAGGCGAATGATGTATTTTCAACAAGATGGGGCTCCTAAAGTATTTTGGCAGTAAGTAATCGGCTGGACACACCTTTTCCTGGAAAGTGGATATTTAGAAATTCCTTGGCCGTCACGTTCACCTGACCTGACCCCATGTGACTTTTTCTTGGAGGGCTATTTGAAAAATACTGTGTTGAACGTGGCAACAGAGAGCGATTTTATGCATAGAAAGAGAAGGAAGGCGATTGAGACATGAATTATTGTTATTATGTAGAAGTGGTTGTGAATTTGTTGTTATTGTTTGTGAAATACTTTTATTGGTCGAATAAAAAAACGAACGAACGACAAGTACTCCTTTTCACGACTACATATTTCATTTTGAAGTGGGATATAAATGTATATCTAATAATCATGAAAATACACACCACTACTTCACTAAGTAAATAGTACACCGAGCCAGGCTTGAAAATTGTGAAAATATTCAGATTGTCTATGTTAGAGCAATAATGCGTTAAATTTAAATTTTGGAATTTATGTGCGAAGTGTAACATTCAAGCACTATTATCTTCGAAACTTGATTATAATCTAGAAAACACGATGTTTCTGGAGTGCCTGCCATATCATCATAATAGTTTTGAAGTTCTGACTTTTGGATACGAACCAACAGATACCAACAGCCAGGGCCAGTACAAAAACCATTTTTTTTTTTCATGTCATCGAAATAGAAATGCTTCAGTACTTGATCTGAGTTCAGTACAATCAAGCTATTTATAAGAAAAAAATAAATAAAATAGCCATTCTCAGTTTTTTTGAATTATCAATTGAGAAACTCCGTATATGAATATATAACTAAATTCTAAGCAACTTTTTTGAACATCTGTCCATCTGGCCCGACTTTTTGCCCCTTCATTTTTTTTCACCACCACCACCTGAAATGCATCAAAATCGATCTTTAGGTCGTTGAACATGCATGTTGAATCGATCACCCTAAAATATTTTTCTTTTACTACAATAATAAACTTTTTCCCCATATGCTACATACTTTATGGCGATCGCTGTTTCTAAGGGGGTAGGGGAGGGAGAAGTATCCCAATCATTCACTAACAAAATGAAGCTTGAGCTAGTGGGAGGTAAGCAATGTAAGCATTCACCTTTGAAATATCTACCTATCTTTATCTTTTCTAACTTGAATTGTTCGAGGTTCTTTAATATTTTCAACGCTGTTATATTTGGACTAAATCACTCCGTCAAACGTTCTAATTTTAATACCGTTAAGATAGGTCAGTGAATGAATCTGTGTTATTTTTGTAAACTTAAAATCAGAAATATTGTTTAGCTTTTGTTTGGAGGGAACTTTAGCTATTTACAGATTTAACCGAGTTGATCTTCCGTAATAATCGATCTGTATTGGCTCTATTCTCGAGTTATGAGGATACTATTGTTATTTTTGGTTATTTTAGGAATTGAGTAAATATTTTTATTTCAAACTAAGTTGGGAAATGTTTTTCTAGAGGTCCATATGAAATTTTAAGAGTCATTCGGCAAACCCTTTAGGGTAATAAAAAAGAGAGTGATGAAAGTGCGGCATACTGGGCTAATTCCAGGATTTTATAGTCCGGGAGACGGGGGAATAAATTATAGTTCTTATAGGAGTATGATTATTATTATAATATTTGACTTTATTCACCAATTTGATCAATAAAACTAGATAAACTACACCTTTTCAAGTTGTAATTCAGAACGTATAATATGTATTTCAGAATAGTATATTCTGTAACAAGGTTAGAATGAAAATTAGATGCGAGTGGAATGGAATGGAACCACGAGCATCACGAATTTTCATTCTAACCGAGTAGCAGACTATACTTTCTACACGATCACATTTTAAAATATTTTTAAATGGAAACGAACAAAAGATAATTTCCACACGAAATAGTAACTATTATTCAAAAACACTTTATCAGAAAGGACTAATCCTGGACTGACCAGAACTAATTTTCTAATCGCAAAGATGCATTAAGAATAAACCATTGAATTAAAAAATATTGTCTTGTCGGTGGCTTGAACCCACGACCTCTCGTCTACTATGCCAATGCTATACCATCTGAGCCATCCGGCCTCTTATTAAAATATGTATGATAAATATTATATTAATACTACGAGTCTCAATTATTCGGGTGTTTTGGTAATAAACTCTCCAGTATATTATTTGTACTCTTTGTAATTTCAGGTGGTGTATTTTCACACTCTGATTCTGAATCACTGGATAAATTCATGATACTTTTTATATTTTCGAATGAAAACGTGACAGCAATAATTTTGACATATCTGAAATTTGCCACTATGGTGATTATTTCTGTCGTCTATTAAATATCAGTCATCAACCAATCATACGTTTGTTTCCTGTTTGACAGGACCAATCAACACGCTCTATTAGCGACTATTTACATGATGCACAATAGTCACCGACTGTTCAGCATGATACTCATATCAAGGAGCCTGAGCATCTGACAGTACTCTAAATAAATACATATTAAACGTCAAATAGAATCAATCGTGTTAAAGATGAATAATTATTTGAAAATGAATCGGTTTGGAAAAATCAAAAACGATGAGATATCGAGGCTACAATCCCTGACAATACAGTGTCATTCATATGACAGATATGAAGAAATGGATTCAAGAAATAATCTTCATAAATATAACACGACCTTGATTAATTGTCGACTATTTTATTGCTGCTAAATTTCTCTTGTATTTATTAATTTTACTCGACATTATTTTGGCATTAATAATCAGAGATGAAAGCCCTCGAGCTTCGCTCTCGGGCTCTCATCAGATTATTAATGCCAAAATAATGTCTCGTTAAATTATTATAAAATACAGTCGAAATTTAGATGCAATAAAAATAGTCGACTATTTATCAAGGTCTTGTTACCCTTGACAATCAACTGCGTCAAGGCTAATGTTATTATTGCTAACCAGTGTGAGAATATTATTCTCATACAAGAGAGATAATGTAAATACATTTGAATTGCATGGGGGCAGAGGTGTTGCAGAATATTTCTTCAATCTCAAGAGAGAGAATTCCAGCATTCTGTAATCAAATTTCATTTCATAATTAGCAAATTCTGTGATGATCGTGGAGAAAGTATAATTTGTTATTCAGAATAATAAATTGTAATTCAGAATAATAAATTGTAATTCAGAAAACATTAAATTGTAATTCAGAAAACATTAAATGAAAATCAGATTGGCCAAATGAACTGTAACTTGTAATTCAGAGTAGTGAATTGTATTTCAGAATGTGTAATTTGTAATTCGGATTAGTGAATTGTTAATCATATGGTATAACTCAGAAAGCAATTCTGAATGACAAGTTATACTTTCTGAATTACATTTTACTAATCTGAATTTCAAGTTACACTTTCTGAATTAAGTACATTTGGAAAATGAAGTAAATTATTTTTTAATTTGCTTGTAGAAAAAATATGGATCCTAACTCACGCGGGAAAGGTACTCTTTCTGTACTTGTTAGGATAATATCTTATTTCCTGCTGTCGGCCTGATTATTATTTGAGAATGAGAAGGTAAATTGTTGTGAGTTACATTTTTTGTAGCCTCAATGCATCAGAATTCAAAAGTGTTGGTCCATAAATGCTATCACAATTGGACAGTCTCAGCGATTCGCGCAATTCAAGTTTCATACAAATTTCAGCAGGTCGCACAAGTTCCATTTATTTGCAATCATCTCCAACTGGAACCATCGTGGCCGATGCCAGGGAGAGAAACAATATTCTTTAAAATATTTTAGCCAGTCCCACATCATCATCGCTGAAACTTTGCAGAAATATAGTATTCCGTATGATGATCGAAAGTCTTGATGGGCACAACCCCCCATTTTCAACCCCAGACCCCCTACAGTCCACCAAAGCCGTCAAAGTACGCTTTCCAGTGTGTTAATCATAACAGTTTCAATTCATCTTCAAAACGTTTCCTTTCACTGCCCACACCTTTCTTCAATCAAATCCTACATGCTACCCTCACCAAAATCGCTGAAATATAACCATCTGGGGCTACTTACAGGGTCGGTTTAAGAAGGTAGCGATTTTTGTGAAGAGTCTGTCGCAATACTTACTCTAAAGTTTGAACATATGACAGATTTTAATAAAACCTATTGGAGAATCTTTAACCTCGTAATTGTGTAATGGGGCATTTATAAAGGATGGGGTGCGGGGGTGAGGGAGGGGTGTGCTTAATGTATGCTTATTTAGGTACATATATATATATATATAATAACAGCTTCAAAAGATTGAATTAAAACAAGTAAAGAATCTTCAACTTCGAAAGTGTGTGATGGGGCGTTAATAAAGGGTTGTGTGGGGGTAGAATGTAGGATTCGGTTGGAGAAAGGGGTGGGCAGTGGAAAGAAAGTATTTTGCATTAACACACCGAAAAGTGTACTTTAGAGACTTTGTGGTTCTGTAGGGGGTCCGGGTTGAAAATGGAGGGTTGTGCCCATTAGGAATTTTGATCAGCATACCAAATCTCTTTGCAAAGTTTCAGCGAATTTAGCTGAGAGCCATTTTCCATTAGGATTTTGCGGGGTCCGTTGTAGTGAAAAAACCCACGATTTGAAAATATGTAAATGCATCGCCAGCCAGAGTCCCATGTAGAACTACGAGACTTGTCCTAGAGGCACGTAGGCACAGAAATTATTTGCCATTAGAAATGACTCATGAAATAATAATCTCGTTTAAGTACTATGGAAATCAGGAATGAGTTAGTTCACTGTGGAAAGTGGGCCTGTCTCAACGAATCATGGAGCTGGACCACCAGTCCTAACCACCAAAGGAGCACTGACGCCTCTGCGGATAAGCAGAAAGATGGAGGAATGCCTCGGAGGTCAGTCACTGATGGGCCAAACGGTGTATCTCTTCAGAAATGGGACCATCAGGCTAGGAAGGATTGAGGTGTGCGAGCAATAGCTACGGCGCACCAGGATGTTCAGTGCAGTAAGGACGTAAACGTTCTTCTATTCATGCAAAGGGGAGACCCAGTAGTCATTTTATATCTTGTGTTCTACAAATTTTTTCATAATACTCAATCAGAACTACAAAGTGGTCAAAACCCATTTTTTTGTTGCTCCATCAGTTTAAATTGAAATGGTGCTATATGCAATCACAGTGCGCTATTGACCAATAATCGCAACGATGTATCGGGTCCACGTGGACTGCTGGCAGTTATAATCTAATTTTTATTACCCAATAAAAATCAAAGTGTGCTGTATGAGTCTTAAGTTTTCACCTAAGCTTTACTTCCGAGCGTTCAGATAGATCGGCCAATCTCAGCGATTGCGCGAGGCCGTATGAAATATGGACTCATTTTAATCTTCGTTTGCATGGAAGGGGTATCAATAAACTACATTTCTTTTCATTCATTTATAGTACTCATACCTAATTTCAGTATCACTTAGTCCGAAGCAAGTGTGAATGAATGTCACCGAGTGTGAAAGTACATTCCATTTGGTGGCGTTTTTGTTATATGACGAATCACTATCTCGGAAGAAAGCGATGAATCGTCTAATTTAATAATTGTTAATTTATTTTTATTTACTACTCACTCAAAGGTTGGCAATCGTTAACAAATGAATAAATATTTGGAACCGTTGGTGTGAATAACATTCACTAATTAATGGAAAATATTTCTGTAAGAAAGGGGTACTCGGAGGAAGTAACAACATAACTAATGAGTAGGAAAAGGGAAGATGATATCGAGACAGAGTGGAACAACATCGAAGAAAGTATGAAAGAAAGAACAGCAAAAAAACATGTAAGACTAATGCAAAACAAACCCATCAGACATGAATGGTACAATGATACCATGTAAAAATGTTACAGAAGATAAAATAAGGGCTAGGGCTAAATGGATGAGGACTGAGAAAAACGAAGACAAAGAAGAATATGAATAAGAAAACAAGCGAAGAAGATGATTAGGCAGTGTAAAAGAGAATGGACGGACAAAAAAGTGCAGGAAATTGAACAGGAAAGTAAAATTAGAAATACAAAAAGTTTCTAAAGACAAATTAAACAAATAAATAAAAAAAGCAATAGTAGAACAAACGGAATAAAGAATAAAGAACGAGCAGTGATACTAGAAGACAAGCAATACAAACAAGTTTGGATGGAATACTTCAAAGAATTATTGGTAGATGGAACCGCAAAGGATGAACAGAGAGTAATAGTAGTGGAAGACGAAGAGGAAATGCGCGAAGAAGAAAATAATATATTAAATGAGCCCAGAGGAGATAGAAAGAGTCATTGCGAAATGTAAAAATGGTAAGACGCCCGAAAAAGATGAAATTAACATCGAATTGATATAATACGGAGGGCATGAGTATAAAATAATGACATCAATAATACCTACAATCAAGGTTGGTAAGTATTACAAAAAACATAATAGGACCATATCAAGCGGATTTACACAAGGAAAATCAACCATAGACGCGATTCATACACTAAAGCAATTGATAAAAAAGCCTATGAACACAAGATAAACCTCGAACTGCTCTTTGTAGATTTCCAACAAGCATTTGACTCAATAAAAATAGCACTGAAATACTTGAAAATCCCACAAAAACTGAAAAAGCTGATATAAATGACGATGAAAACATCTAAGATCACAATAAGAACACAAAAACGAGAAACAGAGGAATTCACAATCAACATAGGGGTAAAACAGGGGGACTCACTTTAAAAGACGTTAGTCAACCTAACTTAAGAATATGTTGTGAGGAGAATTAACAAAAGGAATCTCAGGACAGGAGGAGGACAAATTGCGTACGCTGATGATATAGCCATAATTACCAAGACCAGAAGAGTAATGAAAGATATGCTGGAAGAAATTATAGCAGAAGGGGAAATAATGGGGCTTAAGATTAACCAAGAAAAAACGAAAATATTGAGATTAGGAACGGAACAAATACAGGGAAAGATTAAAATAGGAGCGAGAGAGTTTGAAGAAGTGAAAGACTTCAAATATCTAGGAGTAACGATAAGTGAAACGGGAGAAAGAAGACCAGAAATACAAGAAAACATGTTAAACGCGCAAACAGCCATAATTAGACCAATTATGTTATACGGAGTGAAGACGAAGGAAGACATGAGGAAATTTGAAAGAAAAATTATCAGAGCAATATTAGTACCAAAAAAGATCTCGGAGGAATAATACAGAATAAGAACTAACCTAGAAATTAGACAAGAATTAAAAGAAGACATAATATGTAAAATAAAACAACACAAAGGGGGGCAGTAACTTACTCAATGTTACAATGGGACGGACTCCGGCGGAGGAAAGATAATAGGAAGACCAAGATCAAAAAAGAAGCAGGAAGTGGAAGAGTACTTACGCAAGGCGGAAGTGGCAAACTGGCAAGAAAAAACCAAAGACAGGATTAGATGGAGAAAGCATAAATTAATAGATTGGGCGTGTTCCACCCAAAAAACTAGATCTAGATAGCTTTTGCGGCTTAACCCCACAAGGGGTGTGTAGCCACTGTATAATAATAATAATGTATGCAAAACACCAAAAAAACGTCAATATCACTCGATGCGCGTTTCGCAAAGTTGGCATCCTCAGGAGCTTAAAAAAGCGTTCTACTACAGTACGAGTAATATTGACGTTGTTTTGGTGTTTTGGGTAGTGTCCATTTCTTGAATTGGCAATAGTAATTTGGATTTTATCGTCACACATTTATCAAATGATCATTTTATGACGGTGCTTTCATGACGGATTCTTACGAATTAGTGGAAAATTAGCAATATTTTCAACCGGTTTAAGGCCATGTTGATAATAATGGTTCGGTTTCCCACTTTCCAGTCACATTCTAAAATTGTAACTGGTCTTGGTTTTCACAAACCACCCTAGTCACGAGTGTGGATTTTCAGAGTTTCACGCTCCCGAACGCATTTATACCACCAGTCTGTTTTCCAAAGGAACGTTGACGACTCGAATCGATTCTCGAGTGCTGTTGCGTTCGAGAGATTCTCACCCCACGGAAATTTGGCAATCATTTCGGGTGCTCCAATGCCGCGCATAGACTTCTTGTCAGGGAAAAACAGGAGAATGGGGGTGCCAGTTAACAATTTTAAGATCAGTCATGACTTTTTTCTTGACTTGTTTAATTCAATGATCTTTTTATTTTAGATTTTGCAATATTTTTTATATTTTCTAAAAAACGTCACTTTACAAAAATAAGTGTTATTTTTGTTTTGCAATAAATTATAAACAAGATGTTGAGTGGAAGAAACCACTCGTTCATCAGTTGATTGAGTCTGGACTCTGGACTAGAGCTAATAGGTGAGATACCTATAGCTTTGATATTTTTCAACCTACCAATAAAAGCAAATTATCACTTTTTTTCCCCTTCAGGAATATCCCAGTCAGGCCCTGTCTCCGGAACTCCGATACTACCGGGGGGCGTGCTGGTATGTCATTAACCCCAGTAACCACTCCCTACGTCCGCGGGGTGAGTGATTGCTGGGCCCGAGAATCATGTGCCCTGAGTTGGCGGAGTGAACCAAGAATTACGGCCTTCTGCATTCGTCCGACTAAGATTTCTGTCATATCATGGCAAGCCGATATGATGTCCACCAAGGACCCCTATCAATTATCAGAACCACCATCTCGATATTAAGTCCGTTTTTCCTCCTCTTTTCGGACGATGTTAATATTTTGTAGTTTCGTTTTATATACAGTGTGTCCATTTAGTGCGTAATTCTTCGATACTTCGAAATCCATAACCACTGGAGAAACTAGCTTGTTCAGTTACTGAAGTGGCCCATTTCAAATATATTTTCCACCTCACTGGGTGTTTTATAAAAGCGGGACGACTCAGAAACGAGTTATTTCAAATAGAACAAACATCCAGTATTTTTTATTTGAAATTTATTCCGCCAAGTTTTACCTTTTCATCGCTGTAAAATAATTAAAATCAGTTGCGGCATTGCGTTGTTTAACCTATTTTTATTATTATTGAAGGGTATATTCCTTTGTTCAAATTTTCAAAATTTGAATATTCCGTTATCTTGTTAACTTTGATATAATCAATCATGAGCATGTGAAATAAACGAACAAACAGACTAGTGAAGAATATACCAAATCTTCTACCCTACCCAAATATAAAAGTATAAGGGCAACATCTGGATATCATGCAGGCCACAGAAATGTTCCTCGTATTCCCCATCAATGGTGATCGAACAAGGATGTCAATCTGGTATACACAGTTCCTGTATTGTTCAGTCATCCAATTGATTTTTATTGAATAACCCGTTAGAGGTTGAAGCTAGGAATGAACAAAGCTGAGTATCTCATCCTTTAATTCAATTTTCTTTTGAATGGTGTCAAAATAAATAGTATAAGCTATTTGGAAAAAAGGCGTTATTGATAATTTTTGAATGAGACATTCAACCAGCTAACTGCTCCACAAATTTGAATTCCTGATTTTGAACGGTTTGCGAGCTACACATTTTTTCCTAAACTACGACGGTAATTTTTTTCAGAAAAATATATCAAAAACTAATAGATAGGTTTACATAAGGTCACCCTAATATTACAAGGTTGTATGTTATATTGTAGGCACTTAAAACATACAACCTTGTTATATTAGGGTGACGATAATTTAGGTTTTCTAAACTCATCATCAGAAGGCCAATCGAAACGAGTGAAAAAAAATAGGTTTCCATTTAAAATAGAAAAGTATGTACCGACTTTTGCTGTAGGACTACAAATATTTTAAGTAGAACGTTCATGATCGGTTATGACAGCATACGAAATTTTAAGTTTCTAATCCAACATCAAGTTGAAAAACGTCTGACGCACGCCTACGTGAATCACCCTGTATATAAAGTGTTCGCCATAAAATTGGCTACATATTGGAAAAATGTATTATTGAAATTTCTGACAAACTCCAATTGCAAAAAAAAAACGTTGCGACTTGTACAATGTGACCCAATATTTAGCAGGTTAAAAGAAAAATGACTGATACAGAAAAATTTGTTAAATTGAAAAGATAACGAAAAAATGTTATTGATGAAATGTGTTTGGAATCCAACGAGGACCCCATATGCCAATTTTGGACTAGATTGAAAAAAAGATATTAAAAATATCATTTATTTTATTCCCCTACCCTTACTAAGAAATATTATACATTCGTTTTATGTGGAAACGCTTTAATAACACAAATCACATAAGTTTTGGTGAAAACTGATCAAATAGTTGTGGAATAGACTTTTTGTGGGAGATTAATTATGAAAACATTATTTAGTCTTGTCACTAGATGTAGTCATGTTCTGTATATTGATGTACATGAGCTTATTCAATATTCAAAACCCATGAATAAAATTTGAACCAAGTGGTTTGTAATTAAAACTTGATAATACATTATTTATTCTTACTATTGGTTAGTAAAGAACTTCAAAAGCAATATTTATTTTTGTGTTTTTTTTTTCAATATTTTTCAAAATTGGTGATTGGGTTACAGAACACATTTTCTCAATAATTTTTTTCGATATCTTATAATTTTACCCATTTTTTGGACACCACAGACAACTTTTTTCAGAAAGTTTAATAACAATTTTTTTCCATCTGTCAACCTTATGGCGGCCACTGTATATAAAGAGTACTGAGTACAATTAAATTAGAACTGTTTAATATGGCAATTAGGCAGGAACTAGGTGTTGTTTCATTCAGTCTAAATATTTTATCTCTTTTTATAGTGTCTCATATAGAAGCTAAAGAGAGCCTGCACATTTCTAAACCATTCAGTGATAACAAATAATAACCTGAATATTTACATAATGCGAAAGTGAAATATTGAATGTTGTTGATCGTTTTATAATTATTTTATGTATGTACTACAAGAGGAGACGTTCAAGTTTTGATGTATGTGAAATTATAAATTAATTATTTTTATTTTTCAATGGTTTCAGTAAGTTTGTAGTACGAAACGACCCTTGGATGGGGGTTACAATTCAAATTGCTATTTTCTTTAACAAAAAAGTGATACATAAGGTTCCTAATGACATTGCGGTAGTTTATATGCTCAGTATACAAACTTTAAACTTTCGTTTTATTTCCATTTGATCTATTTATGTAATTTACTGCTTCTTTTATGTCTAGGTTTCAAAATGAACTGCCAAAAAAACTTAAAAGTCGTGGTAAAGACGCTCACTTAGTACATGAAGAGTTGGTGCAATGTATGAAATGGAAGCAGGCGAGGGGAAAATTCTTCCCCCAACTCTCCTATTTGGTGAAAGTAAATACACCCAGAGCGGTTATGGCAGAAACGAAAAAAGCTTTCAGAAAGTTACCTAATCTCGAACAAGCTATGCAAGCCCTGTCAAATTTAAAAGGAGTCGGAACGACAATGGCATCAGGTAAGTTACATTACACTTCAAGTATGTGAACTCTTTAAATTGGGATGTTTTGTCCTTGAAAAGCTCAAATATAAATAACATGCATCTAATGGGATGTTCAACTTTGCTTACGTTTGTCTCAGTTTTGGAATGTTGATGTATTGAGTATTTATCAATGACTCGTTTGAATAGTTATCAGAATGTCACATTATTATATTTGTGGATGATTCGTCAGGTGACGATTTACTAGAAAATGTAACCGATATCATTACTTTCATATTATATTACGTCATGGTGTGAAAGAAAAAAACACAAAAAAATTTGTTAAAATATAATATTATTAATATTATTAAACCAATCAAAATATACTTTTTTGTCTTGCTTACATAGGTAAGAAGTGAACTATTTCTAAATTAATCGTATTATTAATAGAATTCCAGACGAATTGGTTTTTAATGACAAAATAATCATGTCGCAAGATTTTAAAATAAAAAAATTCCCGATTTTATTTTGTTCAGCAAAGATTTTCTATTTAATGGATTTTGTAAAACTAAAGTCAAGTGATCAGCTCTCATATTATTATTCAGTAAAGTTTATTTTCAGTCAATTCATCAGAAACTATCTCTATTCAATGAAATACATTGCCCTTCAATAGTTTGCACAGGAGTGTTTTTTGCATTTTTGTTTTTCGAAATTGATATTTCGGTGATGTTAGATTTTCAAAATTCAAACGGAAATAGAACATTTCTCTCCAGTTTCAGATTTTTACTCTGATAATGTCCATTTTTTTTTGAAAAATCTGTTAAGGTGAAAAACTATTCTATTCCATAAAATTTCACTACGTTTTGGATTCAACTCACTATCTTGATTATTTTTGATGTAGACTTGATGAAATTTTCAAATTAACATTAATTTTCAGCACTCTTAGCTGCCGCTTGCCCAGAAAGTGCCCCGTTCATGGCAGACGAATGTCTGATGGCGATCCCAGACATTGAAGGCATTGACTACACTACCAAGGAGTACCTGAAATTCGCGCAGCATATCAATTCTGTCGCCGACAGGTTGAATAAAGAAGCCACCGAAAATAAGAGGCCTGACGCTGTGGTTTGGTCTCCACACAAAGTAGAATTATCATTGTGGACACATTACGTTGTTTCTGAGCATAAGCCAGAATTGCTCTCTAGTAAGTGCACAAATTTACATTGATATATGCCATATCTATGAGCATTAAATAAATCTCAGGCATTTATTTTGATACTGAACTACGTCAGTATCAAAATACATTGACTACATGTAAAGTTGGGAGAAGTCAATGCCACTTTTTTTTATTCTTAAACTAGTGAGCGGATTTTTCTGAAAATTATCAGAAATTTGATAACCTTTGAAGCCAAAATGTTTCTACACAAAAACTGATGCTTTTCTAGTTGTCCTTTATACTAAGTGATAAAACTGCTAAGTAAAAACATTACCCCATAAAACATCTAAATCTGGTAAATTATCGATTGATTATATATATTTTCATTTGAGTAACCCAATCTAGTTGGATTTGATTATTTTTTATTCCGACTAATTACTGAAAAATACAATATTTCTTCTCTTTTTCAACACCTCGTATTTGGACGTGGAAATGATGTAGAAAACATTGAAGGAATATTTTATTTTTGGGAAGTGGTGTGGAACAGCCTCTCAAGTCAGAATAGAATAAAAGGTTACATGGTGAAGTTTGTATGCAATATAAATTAATAAATAAATACTTGGACACCTTATGCTATTATTATTCAGCAATTTTGTCTGGTATATCCAAACTCAGTTGAATATGATTTCATAATTCCCTATATAAAGAAAACAGTAGACCAGATTGGGTATATTATACGTGTAACCGTTGGTCGCCTGGAAACCACTGAAACCAGTCAGTAATGCTCTGACCGCCTGTTGCCTGTTGTTCGGCAGTCTGGCTTTATGTATGAAAAGAAGAACAGCAGCGAACCGCGTATAATGTTTGTTACACTTCCTGTTGAAACAAGTGTACTGAATTTTGTAAGCTTATTTTTTGAAATCTCTAGTGTTTCGTGTTTTTTTAATTTAATATTTATGTTTTAAATTTTGAATCGTTGTAGACGAAACTTGATGAAAATCCATTTTAACGTGTACACTAAAACTGTAATGTTGATTTTCACACTATTAGTTTACAGAAGTATACTGAGTTACTATTACAATGTCCTTTTTTTATATTCCAAAAACGGTAATTAAATTGGGAACTCATACTTTTGAATACAATTTTGAAATACTACATGTGTAAGGAAAAGGGTTGAAATTGAACCTGCTTGAAAGTTTTGAAAGTAATAAAGAGAAGAATTCTCAGAACATAATGAATGATCAAACAGAACTCATTTCCTCTCTACTTAATTTGTTTTGCCATTAAATGTAAATGTAATTAATTATTGACAAACAATATTTGTTATAGAGTTCTCCGAAAACAGATATAAAACTGTTCCCAAATTAATTAATGTAATAGCAACTCAGTATACTTCTACTTGAAGAATCCATTGTATTGGCAAAACATATGTCGCGTTTTTTTAAACTAAAAGTGTGAAACTCAACATTGAAGTTTTAGTATAAACCTTTGTGTATTCAGTGTTGCAACATGGCATTTTGGAGACCATTCTTAGAACGTGAGGAACAAGACTCACAACCTAATGAACAATTCGAAGAACGTGAGGAACATGACTCACAACCGATGAACAAAGGGAATTTAAAAACAAAGATCTTCGTTCAGACCCAAAGACTTATTCTGAATATATATAAAAGATTTCGAAAAGGAAATGAACGACAAATGTGACAATGATATTGTAGTAAAAATTCACTAAACTAATTTTGCTTATTTATTTTAGACACTACTAAAACAATTATTCAACTAAAACATTGACTTCACTATTTCAATTTATTTCTACTGTTGCTCTCTGTCTGCGAACTCTGGAACTATATCTGCAATTCTCTGACTACCCTGCCCTTCATATATACTCGCATTTACAGTTTCGTTCATCAGCAAATTCTCGTTTGTTCTAGGCGTGACTCATGTGTTTGCGAGCTTAGGAATGTTTACTTGTCTGTGTGCATTATTAATTAGATGATCAGGGCCGGTCTCTAAATTTTTTACAATATTTTCTAAAGGATATCCCATCTCACCAGTTTGGTGCATTCAACTATTTACAGAGTGGTTAAACAAGGGGATGTTGTAGATCATTCTCATAAAAGAAAACGAAAAGATCCGAACGTTAAGTGAGGAATTTAAAGATCTTTGGACAGAATTCATTTTACTCGTGATTTCAAAAGAACGTGAATATTACCTTTTGCCATCCATTCAACCAGTAATCATAAACCTGGGTGATTCGTTTGATTCGGAGGATTATGATGTGTATAAGATAGCCGTATTATCAAATAAATTAAGAATATTTCCTGATGTTTTCTCATTGTACTTGTTTGACTTGTTTTCGGTGCGTCAGCTAACTTGTCAATAAGTTACGAGCAACGTTCCGTACCCATACATACGCAGTCCTTGAATTCTATCTAATATATAAAATTCTCGTGTCACAGTTTTCGTTGCCATACTCCTCCGAAACGGCTTGACCGATTTTGATGAAATTTTTTGTGCTTATCCGGTATCTATGAGAATCGGCCAACATCTATTTTTCATCCCCCTAAATGTTAGGGGTAGTCCACCCCTAATTTTTTTTTTTTATTTTTTAGACAAAATTTTTAATTTCTATTTTTTTATGATACAACATACAAAAATACATACAATCCCCAATTTTCACCCTTCTACGATCAACCCTTATTTTTTAATAGCCATTTTAGTAATTTAATCATTTTTCTTCTGTCGAAAACTGATCAATCGTCATTTAATTAGTTATCCCCGCCAGATGTCTACAGGTGTCACTTCTGACGCAGTAAACAGCACGGAGTAGGGATGAGAACGAAGCCGGTCTCCTTTCTTTCTCACTCCCTACACAGTTGTCGGCCATCAAAATTATTTATATGGCAAAACAACGTTTGCCGGGTCAGCTAGTTCATTATAAAAACAAGAAACATTATATTCCCAAATTTCTTCGTTTTCGCTTTTAGCTGATATATGATGGAGCCAAGGAAGAGAAAATATCTCCGCCTATGATCGGTGAGTACGTTCAAAGAGGCGAACTCATTGAGTGGTGATATATGGTAATTTATGCAACAGGCGGTCAGCGCATTAATATTGGTTTCCAGGCGGCGAACGGTTACAGGTATAATAAGATTACTCTGGTGTACTGTTTTCTTTATATAGGGAATTATGAAGTCGTATTCAACTGAGTTTGGATATGCTATAAACTATTGATTAAATTGTTATTGACAATCTTTTCCTTTCTAGGTATTGTGGCAGGTACCCCTCTAGAAAATGGCAACTCTGTACCGAAAACGGTGGTACACCAGAACGGTGACACCCTTGACCCCACCACGTCTGATGAAAGCAATCAGGGGCCGATAAATGGCAAAACCATCATTGATGAAGACACCACCACCTCATTCACTGACAACAGCCCGCCGTCAATTGACCAAAATGAGGAGACAAACGACAGTGTCGTGTCAGTTTCAGAATCTACCAAGGATTCGACTGTGTCGGAAGATTCCAACAGCCTAGGCGATTTTACCAAACGAAGGATCGAAGACGATTCTATTCAGCCGTCTAGCAAAAAAATACGGGAAGACTTAGGAGATAAGTGACAAATACGTAATTATTTTTAATTTTTTTACTTTACTGTAAGGTTAGAATTTACACACATACCCTGTAATAAATAGCATTATTTGATTATTCGTCAGTGTCCATGGAAGTCCTAATGTTTCAGTAGGTTCGACTTTACACTGGTGTCATCTAATAACATTGAGGAAATACATTATTCTTGAACGAGTTGAAAATGATCCATATGTATGAACCAGTATTTGTATAGCTACTGACTACTATGTCAAATCTTTGAATTGACAGTACTGACGGTGATTCTCGATATAAATATGGCATTTTAAATCAGATGATTGTCAGAAGTACCCATCAACAGACCTAGTTGTTTTCTTTATTTGAAGTTACAAGAGTTATTTGTGATTAATGATTCATTTCAATTCGATACTGAAAAGCTGCACAATTACGCTACCACCAGGCTATATAAGAAAATTAAATTGACGTATTGAAAATATTTCAGAGCTGCATAAAAAAACTGAATTATTAATTTCCAAAATCTATTTTATGGCGAAGGAAAATTAAATTCACTATCAGATAGTATGTCTAAGGATGGAAATAACAATATTTGGTTGGTCATGAAAATATTGATGAACAAGTCTGTCTACTGCTGAACTAAAAAAATACTTCATTGTAGTTCTTTGTAAGGAGAAAGCAATAAATATCTGAATATGTTAACCATTTTGACAAATGAAATAGATATATCATTGAAAATATAGTACGAACTTTTTTAAAATCCTTTCCTTCTTAAGGGCAGTTTGGCTAGAATGAAGTCCAGAGTTTGTTCAAATTCTCTTTGGTTTTGGCGTCAGAATGTTTCTGAATTATCTGTCGTTTCCCTAAATCAGTTAAGTATCCAATATATGGAGACACTAGAGTGACTAATCTACTACCACATTATTTGTCGAGAAGATGGGATTTCAGGACCAGTGATCCCTGAACTATCAGTGATTTCCAGGTTTATTGGTCCTGGTTTTGGGGCAATTCTAGTAGATGAAACAACTAGAATTATCTCGAGACCCACCACAAAGTCTGGAAAATACTAACAGTATACCCATTTGTATACTTTGCTAGAAAGGGGTCATAAAATTACTGTCACATTTCACTAATACTAATTTGGCTTTTCATTTTGAAGAAACTTGAAAAACACAAAAATTTACAATTATTATAATGGTATGAGTAGAAACTTGTACAATTAATTCTTTATAGATGTATAGATGAATTCTAAATGAATGTGAAAATCTTCACTAGTTCTTAATAAAACAAATGATTTGAAATGTACTTTTCATTCATTGGAAAATGTTGATAAAATTATCATTAAAATTGAAATTTGTTCATTTATATTTTTTTAAAACAAGTTGATTATATTTATTGGATTCTTTGAATGAGGAATAGTTCTTTCAATTTGAGGAAAGTAACCTTCTGTTGGTGAACAGAATTTTACCAGAAGTAAAGTTGTTTCAAATTTTGTTCCAAAGAATCGTGAAATATTTCAATATAAAAAATTTTAAACTCTACAAACATTTTTGGCGGGTTGAAGATGGTCTTGAATATTAAATAACAACAGGGAGGTAATGACTTGACATCTCTGAATGTTTTCAGTAAATGCATATTTATCAAATAGTCCTGTTTTTTGCCCAATGTAAAAAGTGATGTGAAAATTCTCTGTTTCATCCATTTTTGTTTTTGTTGTTTTTTAATTATATATTAGTCATTACGGAATTTTTGATACTGTTCTTTATCATCAAAACATATTACCATTCTTAGGGTAGTTTAAGTAATTTATTTCATTGTTTTATGTATTCCTTTATTGTAGGCATTCTTTTATGTATTAAATGCGGTACATTCCAGTTTTTAGTTTCATCATTTTTTGTTTGTTAGTAACAAATGTATAACTAAAACAGGAATTTTTGCATTTGAAGTTTCCTGTATTCTTGTAAATAATATATTCATATATTTTTATTTCTTAGTACACCTTTTAGTTGTTCTGTTGATGTCCCAACTTCAAATGTAATTGTTCTACATGACTTTCGTTTTTATAAAATCGTATTAAAGGTAACAAGTACAAACAAAATTTGAACGATTTTGTAAGCTCGATTGAAATAGCAAAACTCCATTTTAATATAAATATTTATATAAATATATATATAGAGACAACAAATAACTGAATGCCTTTTATCAAATAATGTAGACGTATACACTTTTACAGAAAAATACATAGCTGTTAATTTGAACCATTATCGAATGCGTTTGTAAATCCATCCTTAGCTTGGTAAATTTTTTGAACAGTCCGGAACGTTATGCCAGATGACTGTTTGAGGTCTTATCGAGGTTGTGACTTCACAAACGCATATGAATATAGTAAGGTGTTACTTTTATAAAACAGATTTTGGATATCTTCAGAAAACTGAATAAGTATTTTCTCATTATTGTGCCCTCTTCTCACGCTTTGTAACCATTTTAGAAGATATTCAATATCTGTCGTTATTTAATGTAAAAATTATCATTTGTAGATGAGTTTGAGGTTTTGTAGAATATTTTCATAAATATAAATATTTCACGGCAACAATGTGTTTTTTTATGCAAGCTTCCTAGCCTAAAAAAATCATTCAATGATGTTAATACTCGCTACTTACAGCGTGGGAGTGTCCGTAATTTCATATAAGTGACAGGTATCAAATATGAAATAAACTGAAACAACACCTGCTGAAAAAATATACTCGGTCCGATATTCATACCAAGAAAAATGAGGAAGAGAGAAATATACCTTAGTGTCCAAGAAATCAAACTTATTGACAAATCCCTTGAAAAATAATAACTGCGTATGTTAACATTACTAGGAATCGCACGTTAAAAGGTAAGACCTCGTTAATCGTTGGTTTGCACAAGTTTCGACTTGTGAGGGCTGTCGTTTATAGGGAGACGACAGCTAGTTAACGGAAAAAAATTTAAAACAAAACAAACAATATAATATCATTGAAACAAATAATAATAATAATGTTTATTTCACACGAAATGCATGACAATTCAAGGTACATACAACGCTGATGCAAAATAAATAATACTAAAATCACATTTGAAATAAAATCATAACAGTTTCACTGTAAAATATGCTTTTCTGTTTTGAATAGAGTATCTTTCATTTTTAATTATAATCCACCTGTAAATCACTTGTTGAAAGCTTTGGAAATAATGTTATTATGCAAACCAGACAAAGCCCTTCCTTTCTCATTAAACAGGGTGTGCCTCAAGGTTCCATATTGGACCCCTTCTATTGTTAATGCAAATAATCTCCTAAATTTTTTACTTTTTTACAGAATCTGTGAACGATTCAAATGATATGGTATGCTGCCAACAGAAATATTATAGTATCAAAATGATTTTTGAAGTCTTGAGGAAACAACTAAAATGCAAATATAAAAAGTTATTTTGTGATCGGCAAAAAACACTCTAAATGTACAATAAACAGTATTAATGAATCTCTCCTTGAGTTGTCAACCTGATAACTATCCCTATGTTTGAAAATGATGACAAAAGTGTGTATGTGGAAACCACATACCGACATTTTCTGTGTAAAACTGAGTTACGAATTGTTATGCACTGAGATTTACGCTCAATCACTGTATCAAATCGATATCGTCAAGTCTATATTATGTATTGAGGTATGGGATAATCAACTGGAGTACATCTGCATGATGGAAAAGAGTAATTGTTACAGAAAAATGTCATTGGGATAATGAAAGTTCTCGGATTTCTCTCACGATATCCGACGATACGATGATCCGATAATGTTACCTCCGGGTTCCTATTGGTTAATTTCAAATAATCAACCAATAGTCACACTTTCGGACCATTTTATCGTCGGATATCGTGAGTGTGAACAGTGGGCATTATAGACACTTTCTCAAACGCTTTTAACATTTTAACCGTAGCAGGCCTGTATATCAGGGTGTTTCCGAAATAAATGAAGTGGGAAGCAGAATATGACGAACAAAACGAAGTGAAAGAATACATTTAAAAAAATATATTTTTAAAGTTTTCAAGACTCATTAGTTGATCACTGATCAGAGGCAATAGCATACGCAAACCGTTCGTTGTCGGTGAAAAAACACTGCCAGCGCGCAGATACGTTGTGGCCTGGAGAATCAAAACCAGTGCCTCCCAAACAAAGGCAAGTAAAAGCGCCAATATTTCATGCCATTTATTGTTACCTTATGTCACAAACTCCGATCAGATGAGTAATACTCAAATATATAGAACTGAAGGTAACATCTTTTCATAATGTTATCGCTCGAATTCGGGCTAGGAATCGCACGTTAAAAGGTAAGACCTCGTTAATCACTAGCTCGCACAAGTGTCGACTTCTGAGGAGGGCTGTCGTTCGTAGAGGGATGACAGCTGGTTAACGGAAAAAACAATTTTAAACAAAAATTTTTTAAACAACAAAAATCATCAAGAATTCCTATCCACAACACTTCCCAATAAGCAATCCGCATGGACCAATCAAAACTCTATTTTAGTTGCGCCTGCGCGGTGTGCAATGTTATTTCAGGTTACGTTGAGGATCAACTTGGATATCAAGTTCCAGTTTGATTAGATAAGATCATGTTTCCTTCTCTTATGGATTAAAAATGAAAAAAAAAGGGAATATGATTTAACCTAACCAAACTAACTTTGCAATCCAAGTTGAATACTACATACCGCCTTTAGCATCGATTCAAATATACCGCCTTGGCCAGGATAGTTCTGATTGGTTCATGCGGATTGCCTATTGGAAAGTGTTGTGGATAGGAATTCTTGCCTCAAATCATGACATTATTGCCATGTCGCAAATTTTCAAGGATACAATAAGCACGTCAGCTAGATTTTGATATCTGTCGGGAATATTCATGGCAACGAAAACCAAAAAATACTGTCTTGGATGAAATATATAGTAATAAAAAGGCAATGGGAATGTTCATTGCAGCTTGTTGGGAGCATGTAAAAACGATAGTATTTCCATCGCCGAACGGAGATTCTTCGTCGTCGATATAGTTTGGTCAGTACGGCAACACTGCAATCCAGTAGTCTCGTCACACACAGAATAAATACAACCATTGGAAAAAAAAAAATTTATATAATTGAAATTTGATATTCAATGAAATACCAAAAAATTTGAAAAATGTCAGAAAAAAATCTTTTCAAAAAACATTTGAAGAAACATTTATTCCAATGATGCTTTTGACAACCCTTCTTTTTTTTCTGTTGCAATCATTTCTTTGAATTTTGTTATTTATTGTTTTAAATAGAGAATTAGAACCCTATTATAAACATTTATATTTCTTGGGTCAATAAAGATTATTATTATTATTTGGAATATCGAATGTCAAATGTGACAGAACAACAACAAATCATTTCTGTTTTTTTCGTCTTTGGCTTATTGGAGTGATTTTTCGTGAATGAAGGGCAAATTCTGAGTTTATTTGTGTTAAACTATCGGTAGTTTTTATTAGTAAGCAATGGTGAAGCATTGTAAAAGACCATTTGAAGCTGGAAATAAAAATATGTCATTTCATAGGTAAGCTACCAGTGTCGTAACTATCGAGAAAGAGCGGCTTTACATTTATGCAATGCATTTGCAATGCAAGACAGGTATTGCAAGGTAATTTAGAAATTGTGTCTTACATTTATGCAATTATTGTTGTGTTGCCAGCAGTTTATACCAACATACTATATTTCGAGAAAATCTAACCTCAATAAAATATTTTGATATTTTGTTGGTTAGTACTTTACTGAAATTCGAAAAATGACATTCCACCTATCACTAACGCTTGTGACAAATTTTCTATTTCTTTTTTAAGTTGGAGTTAAAGGTTAGGAGACATTCGAAAAACAATATCTACAGGTACTTTAGTGTGCTATTGGCATTGAATTTCTCACCAGAAAATTCACTAGAATTGCTCACGAATTGCGTGAAAATTTCAACCAGTCGAAATTTTTTGGGCTTGCACGAAACTTGCATGGGCGCAAGCGCAATGTAAAATTTAGTCTTGCATTGCACAAAAATTGCATGAAAATTGCATAATGTAAAGCCGCTCAAAGGGAACCGAATTGGAAAAGAGTAAAATTAATGAATTATGAAAAACATGTCAGTTAGAGCATCGGCTGTTCTCAAAATCCTGTGGAGATTATTCCATCAGAATTTCAGGTTTCCATTTCATTTTGGGTTTCCATTGTTTCTATTTTATTGAACCTCAATCGTCGTTAACAGAAACGACGCACGACATTGCCGTTGGGGGAAGATGTTCCTTATACACAAATTTTAATGCATGTGCAGCGAGTTACTCATCTAGATTGTGTCATTTAATAATAATAATAATAACATTTATTTCCCAAGAAACATACAAGTTTATGACAGAAAAATAAACACATTTACAACTAAACTAAATTAATTACTAACTAGTTATTTCTAATTTTCATATATTTATAAAATTCATGAGTATAAATATTTTTTCAAATTTACTTTAAATCTCATTTTACCATAGGATTTCAAAAATTTTGGCAATTCATTGTAATGCATTATTGCTTTGAAGTATATTGATTGTTGACCCACATTTGTTCTCACATTGATAACTGTGAGTTATGATTATTGTTAATTAAGTTGAAAGCCAAATCAGAGTGTTAGAAGTTATTTTTAACTAGGTGAATTAAAGTACAAATCTTCAACTTATAAAGAGAATGAATGAATATCTACAATTTGTTTTGGTTTGTATAAATTTATTGTAGGTTCCTTGTATTCTAGTTTGAATATACATTTGATAATTTTGTTTTGTAGTGTTTTCAATGCTTCAAGTACCCATTTTGTTGCCGATCTCCATACTGAGATTAAGTACTGAAGTTTCGAAAAGACTAAAGAATAATAAATTAATTTCAAATATTTCAATGGTAAACAGTTTCTGATTTTGAAAAGAATTCTGATTACTGGAGATATTTGCCTCCTTTATATTTCAATGTGTTTGGACCATAACAAATTTTCATCAATATACAAGCCAAGAAACTTCAAAATGGGAGCATACTTGATGATTTCACCTTTGAAATAAATAGGTTCTTTGAAATCGACATAGGTAGATCTTTTGGTCACAAACATAAATATGATGATTTTTTGTAATTTAAAGTTAGTTTATGGTTTATTAGACAATATGATATTTTCTCAATGTCAATCAGCACTTTTTATTTCATTTAAAGTATATCCGTTGTATATTATGGTATTATCAGCAAACATTTTGATTTTACCAACAAGTTCCAAATCGGCTAATGAATTAATATATATAAGAAAGAGTACAGGTCCAAGGATTGATCCTTGTGGCACTCCACATAAAACTGTTTTATACAATCCTTCAGTATCTTCCATGAATACAAACTGTTTCCTATCTGAAAGATAATTTCTGAACCATTCTGAAGCGATAGAATACCACTTTTTTTACCCGAATCTATATCAAGTTGGAATTGAGTAATGACATCAAGTACTGCTGATTCTGTATCGCTAGATCTTCGAAAACCACACTGCCCATTACACAGTAATTTTGAATTTTCAAGGTATTCAAATAATCTACAATGCATTGCTTTTTCAATTATTTTTGAAAGTATTGACAGAATCGAGATGGGTCTGTAATTATTCATTTGAACTTTTTCAGAGGTCCCAAATAACAACCCGTTTTTATATTGCTCCAATTTTGGAAACACCCTGTATATATGTTTATGAGCTGTTTCTCATTTTCTCAAATCAAGTTTTCTTATAATGAGAAAAATCATCTGCAAAAAACAAAATCTAAAAATATGCTTGTTCCAGGCCCACAACGTACAAAAAAAATTCAGAAAAGCCACCTATTTCTTGGCTGCATAGTTTACAATGAATTAGATACAAGTATTAAAAAATCCCCCTTATATAAGTTTATTCAAGAAATCATTAAAAACCTATCAATTAACAAATTTCTTCTATAATTCGTGTGAATAATCTTAATGTGTTCTGTTCTTTTGGTCAATATCTATATAGGTATTTTTTTTATTTAAATTTTTTTTAAATTGTTTTTTTTGTTAACCAGCTGTCGACCCCCTACAAGCGACAGCCCTCAAATCTTGTGCAATCCAATGATTAACGAGGTCTTACCTTTCAACGTGCGATTCTTACCACTTTCTCAGACCATCAGAAAAGTAATCTGCAATCGCTGGGCTTTGAACCCACACGACCGGCAGCCAGAATGATTGAAAAACGGCCATTCTAACCACTCGACTATCTGGCCCCATTCATTCTATATTCTAGACGTGTTCTTTGTTTTTGAACAACTGTACCTTTTCAATAAATGAAAAAAAATTATATTTTTATTACTGTTAATTTTCTATTGACAACACAAAAATATGTACATTCAGGAATTCAAGTGACCAAGCTTACAAGTTTATGATTCCAGAAAAATGCAATATTAAAAAAATATTTAAAAAAATATTTACATATATTACATGGTCTTGCAACTGCGCTCCGGTGGTCCACTGCTTCTTAAGTGCGAAATATTAAAAATTCCTTGGAATGCAAGCATGTTTGCTTCTTCGAAAGTATACAAGATGACCAAGAAAAGTGCACCAAACGGTTCTGTTTTATATGGTTGAACTGACCATTTGAAAAATATAGGGTCAAGTATGTCCATCAACGTTAGTTATATTGTTTTAAAAAAACATGAATTATTCAACACTTTGTTACTCCTTGGGGAAAAATTATTTCAAAAATTGATAAGAGGCGAAATGACTTTAATTCTAGTTTCTGTAACTGTAACTGTAATTTCATAACTTTTTATGTACAGGATTAATCAAAACTTAAATTGAATATCTTGTTTTTTTTAATGACGGCCCACATATTCAATTTCAGTAAAAAAATCCTTTCCAATGAAGTAGACTATCACACTTGGCATTTACTTACCACAAGGAAATTTTATTAGAAGAAAAATGCAGAAATTATACTCAAAAAGAAATTTTCACTGTTATTTAACAAAAACTAGACCTTCTAAGAGTCATTTGGCCTCCCATAATTTTTAGAATTATTGCCCCAAGTGACGTTACAGGGTTTTGAATAACTCATGGTTTTTAAAGTAATATTGATATATCTCCAGAACTGACGCTGATGAACATACATGACTATATTTTTTGAATGGTCAAAGTAATATTCATTCAACCATGTATTGAAATATAGAGTGTTCCATTACAAAAAACATAACTTTGGTTTGGTGCACTTTTCTGAATTATCTTGTATACTTTGAAACATTTTACAAATATATCCTTCCAAGAAGGAAACATGCTTGTATACGAAAGAGATTTTCAAGTTGCGACATTTAGAAGTTATAGACCAGAAGAGCACAGTTGCAGGGATTTTATATTTTACAGAGGTATAGAGCAAATGAAAAATTCATTCCACTTCCATCCCTTCGCGAGGTCCACGATCGTCGGATTTTATATTTGAATACAACTTCCATACTAAGCTGTCAGTCTGTTGTCGCCCGGTAAACTCCGGTCGTGACTTTCCTTTCTCTTGAGAGGTGAAAATTTCCAGAAGGGTTCTTTGAGTATTATATATACATCCGCCTCTACTCAACCCTCCTCTGGATAACGGTGGATTAATGCTGGCCAAAGGTGGAGGTGACATGGGAGAATCTGTTGTGGCTCGAATTACTGAAGCTCTTGGTATGTCTTGGTCAATTTTTCCAGGACCTTAGAACAAAGGATGTGATTATATTGAATACTTACATTCGGTCAAAGCCATTTTTGGGATTTAATTTCGTATAAGGCCGCTAACTAGTAACAAACCAAAACTCACATATCTTACCAATGTTATCCAATTGATTCAAAGCTTCATCCAGTTCAACCTTCTCAGCAATTTTATCTTCATCAAAATTGAACTTATGACATTCTAACAGGCAAGTGTAGACGTTTTTATGATTGTCAGAATGCAAGTTATTCTTGAGAAGCGTTTCCAATTCATTCCACATCGCTTTATACTGGTCTTCTCGCTTCTGACCTTTCACTCGCTGACCAGAACTCAGAGGATGAAGAGGCTCCATCTTAGATTCGAGCGATATTAGGTTGTAGATAACTTTCTTGCACTGGAAAACTTCGTCGTCTGTTATCTTTTCTTTGGTTATGAGCGTTGGTAACGGATCGAAGTACTATAAAAAAAGAAATTGCGATAAAGATGAGTTAATGTTCAGTTCTATGTTTGTGGGGGTATTGAGGTCACCGTGGAGTGCAAAAACTACTAAGTACTCTGAACAAGTCTGCATGAGCACAAACACAGCATTCGTATGAAGCTTTTGGCTTCAGCTAAAACAAAAAAAAGGCCCTTCCCAGACTATTTCATCAAAATGGTAACTGATTATTGAAGCCTCATAAAAAATTGTCTTCAGAGGATTCGGACTGGTGAGGCGATATCCATGATGAAAAAATATTGCAAGCTGAAACCAAAGGCATACAATCTTCTTCTAGGGTATGCCAGAAACAAGCTATGATGGTCGTGTGGTAGAGCGCTCGCCTTACAAGCATAAGGTCGTGGGTTCAAAGTCCAGCACGACCATCGGCCCCGGATCTTTTCCTTGCTCGCACAAGCTCCTAGGAGCTTCTGAGGGGTTTCTCTCTCTGGAAACCTGAAAGATTCGTTACAAAAAAAATAAAGGTGCTAGTTCTATACTTTTAGTTAAGCAAATCCAACAAAGATCCAACAAAGAGCAATAAACGTTAACCCTTATGTGGGTCCTAGAGAGGAATGAAACTCAATGAAATTAGTAGTACTTGCAATAAGTTCATAGCTTTCTTAGCGAAGATTTATCAAAGAAGCACTTGTGTAGAGTGTGTCTACAATAACCTGGAAACAGTAACATTTATGCCCGAACATATAACCGTACAGAGTACAGAGTACAGTCACAAATACTTTTTTTTCACTGATTCTCGATTTGGTGGTTGTGTATGAAAGGATATAGGTAGAACCACAGTAAAGTAATACAAAGCCTGCTTCATTCTGGGCCACTACATATGATTATAGTGCAACAGGTGGGATCATGAACACTCAATCCGTAGCGAATTTAATATTATTTAAAACATAATGCGATTTCAGTTATCTGTAGGATAGAATAGAATTATATCTACCATATAGACCACTGATATTGACTCAAGTTGCATTGTATTTTGAATTGTACTAGTTTTGATGAAAGCTCAAATTTCACACCTCAGGTCGAAGTAAATGATTATTTAACCTTCTTTCATCTTAGTGGACACAAAGTACTAAGTGACACGCACATATCAGTCCGATAAGTAATAGGTCGGCGAAGAAGTGTGTTACAATATGAACAAATTAAATGTAAAAAAAGCTTTTATTCAAATGGGCTAAAATTAATAAAATAAACTTTGAAGTAGATCAAACCCATCAGTTATATATCATTATAAAGTTTTATATGATATAAAATGATATGAAAGCTTGCCGTGAAAAGTGCCTGTTTTTTTTATAAATTAAATTCAAAATTAGCTGTGTCAAAATTTATTCTAGCCAAAAAATTTTTTAATGTAACAAAATGATGGGTTTGATTGACTTCAAAGTTTATTTTGTTATTTTTGGCCTATTTAAATGAAAACTTCTATAAAAAAAATGTTTTAAGTCTATTTTTGTACATTTTAGTGTCAGGAATTTGTTTTGGCTATTTATGTTATTTTATAACAAAAACAAATACGCGAATATTTTGTATTTGTAAGTGTGAGTGTGTCTAATTATGATTTTTATCTCTTACTTTTATGTGAAGGAAAATATTTTGGATTTGAAATAAAATATTGAAATTGATGTAATTAGTTGAAATCCTTCTCTGTCAGCCTTTTGGTTTTACTTTCTTGCACATATATCAATAATATCGATAGTATTTGGTAAAATTATCGCGTGATCGTAGGAAAAATAGCATAAACTACTTGTGCAAAACCGATTTTCAACACTCGTGGGAATATTTCCCTCTCGTGTGTAAACTGTCACTTCCCACACTGATGTAATTTACCAATCCCGCACTAGTACGGGATATTATCACTTGAAACACTTTTGGCGCGTGGGGAAATTTTTCCACATCTAGTGCAGAAAATGACACTTCCCAAACTAAAGTGCTTGCGGGTATAGGATGAATCACGCATGCTTGTAGAAAAATAAATAACCACCAGCATAGAGGGGATATTTTTTATGTTGCATTCTGTTGATATGCTGTGGACGGAAGTCATTCCCACATCTTGTGTGGTGTTCATGGAATTCACTATTTTTGTGTAGATTTTCGGTGTTTTTGACTATGTCAATCGTTTGTAAAAGAATGAAACTAAGTGTTGAATATAGATGTTTCTACTGATTTCTCTATAGTCTTAAGTTGAATAATGGTGTATACCAAGGCATGATACATATTGATCAGAGAAAAGGCTGATGATTAAGACCTCAAAACCCTCACTTTTCCCCAAATTACTACACTTAAGCAGAGACCTCAGTATGGAAATCAGTTTCTTCCTTCATCAAAATCTTCAATATCGAAGATAAAACATCAAACATCAAAAATTCCTAAACATGGTTGAAAGTAAACTTTGAACATTTGAAATAAATGTATAAAAATATACCTAATTATTTTAGGTTTAACGACTAAAAGTTGATATAAACAGGGAAATAATAGGGGTCTTCAATTACCAAGACAGAAAGATTAAAAAACTTTATTAACAAGGACCAAGCAATTCCCAGCGCAGAAACTTCTTCAGGGTTCTAAAATATGTCATAGTGGTTAGTGGAAAATAAAAATAGTTATTTGTGATATAAATTTACTTACACTTTTTAAGTTGAATATTAAGGTAGAACTTATCGTTAATGGCCAGTATCGCGTCAGTCTATTTACTCTCGTTTTCATTTTTTGAATGGGTTGACTTCCATCCTCATTGTTTTTCATCTTAATTGGAAATAAGGTATTTTGTTTAATAAATAAACCGAAATCTGGAATTCTATAATCAGTCACTCTACCACCACATCCTTCTGAAATCGAAGGAGGATCTTCAAGGACTGATCTGAAATATGAGTAGAAATATTAGAAACTAGATTAATGGATGACAGTAGCAAAACTAATCAAATGATAATAACAAAAGCCCGTTAGAAAAAAAGTTACTTGAAGGTACTGAAACTTCCTTTGACTGTGTGTTCGCATTTTTTTCTTTCAATATAAATGCAAGATTAATATCCCTCCAAAGCATTTTATTTATTCACAAGTATTTTTCAAATTTTTAAATCAATAAATATTTCTTTATTGATCTATCTTAGCTAATACTTTATAACCAACCTGTTGTGACACTCAAAATTATTGAATAATTCATGTGTTAGGATTATAATATTTCCTTACCTGGCAGTACACAAAGTATGAATGAATATCTCGCCACCGTGAGCAGCTAGTAAATGACTCGTAATTTTTCCACCAGCTTTTCTTGGCATTTCTAACATGACTGACCTACCGTTCAGAAGGAAGTTGATGAGACACAAGGAAGGCCTTGAATTCACATCAACAGGTGTTATTCTGTGCATACAAGTGCAATTTTGAAGTTCAGAACCAGTCACTCCTCGTGGAGTACACCATTTCAATGTGGTCTGAAAATGTTACAGTTATAAGGGTGACTATTTATTCATTCATCATCAGATATTATGTATTCAGGTACCTAATCACGAATCATATTATGTCTACATAAGTCAAAAAGTTATATATATCTAATCTTATGAGATATTGGCGAGTTGCCTGCACTTCATAGAGGTGAAAAACTAAATAATAACAATAATAAATATAAATTTTTTTAAACGTTGACTGATACGATGTTGAATAACTGACACCACAGAATTAAATGTCGTGAAACAATTTAAAACTGATTAAGGTTAAAATTAAAGTAATCATTGAAGAGTACAATGTTTTCTAGATCTAATGAAAAATAAGTCTTCTAAAATTGTTCAGTGGCACACATTTATTTGAATGTAGTGGAAATAAGTGGAAAGAATTTAACATTTGGTGTCAGAAATGTATTATTGAAAAAAATCGAGAACAGACATAATGCTTTTATATTTTCATTCTGTTGAATTTTTAAGAAAGGGAAATATAATTCAGTGCATCAGTTTCCCACAAATCAAACCCTAGCTGAAAATAAAAAAGAATACCGTTTCATATTCGAATCCATCTTTCACAGTCCTAATGGCTGCAGAATCTGAAGCGTTTCCTTTAAGCATTGCAGTATGAGCTGAACTGGCATGGAAAATCTCTACATCATAATTAGCAGATGATGAGGCATTCTGTTCTTCTTTCATTGGTATTCCAGTAACGGTAGTACTTGCCAAATCGTAATGGTCCAAAATGATTGAAGAAAGTTTGTTTGGTATTTGAGGAGCTTTTATTGAATGAACTTCGGTTGTTAATATCGGAGATAGCTGAAAATATCAATTAGATATAGTTTGAAGATTACTAAAATCTATTTGCTGCTTACAATTTTTGGAGAGTGATTGTTTACTTGAGACTCAATATTTATAGGAAAAGTGTTTATAATCACCAAATGACAATGGTCAATGGATAGTAATCTGAAACAAAGAATTAGTATTGACAGTAAGATTTCCTCTAGTAATAATATAAACATTTGTAGAGTGTACCCAAAGGCATAGCATGTGTGGGTGGAGGATGGATATTAACAAAAAAATGTATAAAATATAAAGATATAAAAATTATAAATAAAGTCAACGAACCCTTACACTAACATTTGACACTTTCAAAACCATAATAACTATGTTTCAAAAATATCTTGAGGAAATAGTTCAAATCATTCTCCCAACAAGTGATATTTCGTTTTTTTTTTTCAAGAATGAACATCAAGAAGTGCATTCTTTGACATAGTTGTTCAGGCTGTTGAAGGTTAATATTATTATATTTTTCAGTCTTGTTTTATTTTTACTCCAATATGTATATTATTTTTAGTCCTAGTATTGTATTTGTGATAGTTTTCAATTCATTACATTTAATTTTTTTACTCAGGTAGATAGATTGTGATACATTTTATAGGTTAGTAGCATGGTATGTAATATGCATATGTAATTTTTACCAACATCTATTTCCATTCTTCAAGCATATTTCCTATAGATGTATCTCATGGTAACTTCAATATATTTCTCATAGCTCTGTTTTGCTGTTTTTGTAGGCAGTCTAATTCAGTCTTATCAAGTGTGAATGTTATTCATGCAAAGAAAGTAATACTAATGTATTGTACATCGTTATTTTTGATCATTTGGACAAGTTTGGTGATACTCTTATCAGTTTATAATTAACAATACTCTTTATACAACTTGTAGCACATCTTGAAATTTTCAATCTTTTTATAAACTGGAAGTCATTCAAACAGATATCACCATTGTTTGAAATTATATATTATAGTAGTATATTAAATTTGAAATTCTTTATATTGATCAGGATGATTGGCCCACCATTCACTGTTGGGTTCAAATTAACAGTGCTGGTCTTAACTAGGAGTATGAAATCAGTAACAAAACACTTCTGGCTAAATGACTTCGGTTGATGGCCTTTTGAGATCATAAGATGTTGATGAATATAATTACTACTCCTAAATCTATACAAAAAATTGTATTCTATTGCAAGCTTAGATTCCTAATTTTTTAATTCTCACCTATCAGAAGTAGAAGACAACTTATTTTGTTGATTCAGAACTGTCAGAAAAATATCTTCTAATCTTTTCATACTATCATTATCTCTAGCTGAAGTAATACAAATTACCCTGGCTCGATTCAGAATTTTTGGATTTTCTAGAGAATTTTGAATTTTTTCCTGTTGCAAATCAGTAGGTTCACTCAAAGCTTCGATAGCAGCACGCAAACCATGTAATACTGTGTGGTCCAAAGGTGTACTAACAGATCTTGGAGGAGGAGGTGGGACACCTATTAGAGACATACCATTCATAATCTGAAATTGATAACTTAAATGAAAACAATGAAATACTAGGAAGATAAATTTGACTTCAAGCAAAATAGTTTTTAAATACATTCTGGTTGGGGTGGCAACATTTCTCCCCAAAATTTTTTGTTCTTATTAATATATATATTTGTGAAAAACTGGCCCTAGGGTATTTTCAGTTAAATGAAAATCTCTTCCATTTTTACAGAAATTTCAACAAGTATAGAAATATAGATACCATAAACTAATATACATTTTAGTTACAATTTTAAACGTTGCTTATGTTCCAGTTCCATTAGGATTATCATCAATTCCTTATAATTTTTCATTTACTTACATGTGTTAAATTTTGTTGTAAAGGGCTCCATGTGTTCAAAATATGTGCAACAGTATCACTAGCAATAAACCTGACCTAAAAAAAAACTACAATGGTTGGTGGTTGGGTAATAGTTCTATAATCCATACCAATTTTCCTTGTGGATACAAGTCCCACACTATCCTACAATACTCTATGGCGGATTCCACACTAGAAGTCCAGAGAGATTTAGAAATGGGGTTCATAGGTATGAAACCAGGAGTTCGACTTTTCAGAAATTCAAATTCTATGGGGTTTTCACATGATATTCCAAAATATGGTGTATGATCCAACACAAACACAGTTTTATGATTTGCGGGGCATAATTTGTTTGTTAGAGCAAAAGACATGTTTTTTCATTTATTCACCAACACCAAATACAAAATTTTCAGCGTTGTTTTTGTTATGATTCCTTGCGTTTTGTTTTGATTAATGTCTTCTTCTTCTTCTTCGCATTTTGTTAGGTTATGACACAGATCGGAGTGCGTTCAGATGCTTTGTCCGGTAGAGAAAAAATGCACGGTAAGATTTTTCTTGGTTGTAGTCGTTGACACAAGATTCATCTGAACGATATTGGGAGATGTCAAATTTCAAAGTCCCAACTTGAAAACTCATCAACCACCAGATTGTGAGAAGTCGACTCTTGATCAATATAATTCTCTCTTTAGTAGATTAATCTCCAATATCTCATTTGAATCATTTGCACACTCAAACATAACCCAACTTCCTGTCATTACATATTGCAATGCGCATGCGGGTTAATTTCTATCAATGCGTCTACTGGGGTAAATGGATAGACGAATGGTAAAATTTACCGCTAGCATCTGAACGACCCAACTTATTACCAGACGTTTGTATCTGAACGCATAGAACGCGCCCGACGTAGGATCTGAACGCATTCCAGAAGATATTGCACAAAACACAATCAAAGAATATTTACCTATAGGTAAATATTCTTTGACACCATACACAAAGGTGTTCATGCACAGTCCCAACGATTATAGATTATAGTCTATAGTCGTTGGCACAGACCATCTACTCTAGAGTAGGTGGTCTGTGTGTTCATGGCGATTTAGGGCCAGTTTATCAATGTCGTTTTAGCTTACTTTGACTCCCGGTTAAATTTGACTCGTGGTTAGAATGAATATGACATTTGCTAAATGAAGGAATCGACTCACATTCTAACCACGAGTTAAATTTAGCTCGAAGTTAAAGTACAAAACTGGCCCTTAGGACCGGTTTTATAGGATCCAGTTAACTCCAGATCGACTAACTAATGGTTTAGAATGGGAACTCTAACAAGATTATCAAATGGAAATGATTCACATTTTAAACCATTAGTTAGTCCATCCGGAGTTAACTGGAACCTATAAAACTGGCTTGTTCATACCTTTGCGAATTTCGCAATTTTTCTGTGAATAAAATTGCTCCCAGTCATGCCGGACCAATCGTTGATGCAGAACCATGTCGGCAGCAATTTTATTCGCAGAAAAATTGCGAAGTTCGCGAGGGTATGAAGTAGACTTCACGATTCATTTATTTCATTTCCGCGAATCTTCCCCACGGCGGATAGCGGATGGCGGAATTTAATTTTAAATCACAGAACTGTACACAGTTCAAATACCGTTTCCATATAATTTTCCAAGATAGCCCAATCCGTTGGAAAAGAGTGAATAACCAAAGATAGACAAATAGAATCCGACAAAATCTCAAAACATACAAAAATCCGCTAAAAAATAATCCGCCGTTGTGAAAACTCTGCTTAAAAGAGGTTTTATGAGGTTTGTCAAAGAATAAAAAGAAGAAGTAATGGAGTTAGGTTGGAAAATTGTGTTTTGCTTTTTAAATTTTTTATGATTATGAATTTCATTTAATAATGTCCTGAAGGAGAATAAATATTGTTTATAACACTCAGATATAGGTTTATAAAAATGGCTAGTGATAGTTATTGTTCGGAGAATACTCCCAATCTATATTTCAAAGAAGTTCAAAGCGAACCTAGAATGGTCACCCAATACGATAAAAGTGTGTGGAGGAATATAATATGTTTAGAAACAGGATGCAATTCCACTTTTGAGACAAAGAAAGCGTTAATGGAACATCTTATTGAGCTGCATGAATTTTCCTTTGAATTAGAAGAATCTGAAGTTACAAATTGGCAAGGTGATACATTCTATACATTCATTTATTCAACTTTTTTTTAAATGGATGTATTTCTTTTAGAATTCCAGGTTTGGAAGGATCTTACAGAAGAAAATGAAAAATATAATTATGCACTATATTCAAGAAAATACGATAAAATTTCTAATCAAACAGTGAGTTTGACATTCTCCTGCCAAGGTAGATTATGCTGAATATGCTCTCATCAGTCTACATTTACTGGCATGCATTTTTTTTTCTAAATTTTTCCTCACTATTCTTATATCATATAGTTATTTATTGTATGAGTGTAATATATGCTGATAAGACATGAAATGCTAAAAAAATGTTATCCACAGCTGATATGATGTAAACACGAATACTTTTCCTAATTTGAGAGCTTCTTTGATGTTTATATGACAGTTGCAGAGAAAGTTATAATATAATGTTATAAAAAAAGAGTAGCTTGGATAAAACAGATGTTATTTCTATAGAAAAGTAACATATAGATCCCATATATACAGAACTTCAACCTGACACAAAAATCAATTGACAGCACTCAAACAAAAAAACTCCTTTTTTTCGTGGCTCATTTTTTTCCAATTTCTCGCTTATACAACCGTTTATTGATTGAAATAAAACTTCTTTCCATGAAAAATAAAAAAAATTAATATATCTATTTGGGTCTGCGGAGACATTCATATACTAATGCAATCCCTACGATTTTTTTTTTCTTACTATCTTGAATTTTTATGTAGCATTACATATAAACTTGAAAAATATGTAAAATATCAGTGTGTCATTTTTTATGTGTTTATTCAAATGTCAGTGTACTGTAATAGTTACACATAGTAACTAGCTGTGCAAATACATATGTGAAATTTTTGTAATATTTCCATTCATATTTATGATTTTTTCTTTATATGATTGTATGTTATGAGAATTCTAGTGTCTGTTTTTGACTCTATGATTTCTAACTTCAGTAATTTTTTTATATAATCTTTAATTATTTGGTTGAAATTTTGAAAGACAATTTCATATTATCTCTTTTTCAAGTTGGATGGAAAAGCAATCTCTGCCATGGAGTCATCATGTGCAGATGTTGAATCCTTCTTTTTGGTATGAACTTTTTGTATTTCTGTCAATAAAAACAATTATTTTAAATATTATTATTAATCAATTTTCGACATCAACACTACTGTCTTTGAGCATAAGACACTTGAGATGTGTTACTTTTTTTTGTGTCTTATATGGCTAACAAAACACTCATTCAATAAATATTTTCTAAAACAGCTCTCATGGTAATAGAAAAAATTTCAGTTTAACCACTTGTGCATCTATATTTTCAATTTGGCAAATAATTCTTTACAAATATTGTTGTATTGTTTTCAAGGATAAATGTAAATAAATTTTCTTTGTAGGAAGCAGTAAACTTGGAGGTGCTAGAGGAAATCAAGAGCCTATTCAACATGCCTGTACAAGTCTTATAGAAGCCAAAGAAATTAATGAATCTTTAATAACAATAGAGTGGATCAGGAGTCATTATGGACATGTTTGTAATGAATGGAATACTCAAATTAAAGTTGAAAGGTATGTTATAATATGCAAAAATATCAGGGATCAATAAAAAATTGAAAGGTATGCTTCATAAAATGTTCTGCATGTTCTAGAACCAAATTTTTAATAATGAAATCCTAAAATTTGTCAGTCATATTCAAGTAGTATCAAATAGTATGAATTTGGTGCAAGAGTACTTTTATTTGTGACAATATTAAACATTATCATGAAAAGTTGTTTGTTCATATGTAATAATATGCAATCATGTATATCATCAAAAAAAATAAATATAATTTTCTCTACATTAACACTAGTTCACCTATTTCAACACAATTTTTTAACAAAAACTAGATGAGCCTGCTACATCGCTTCAAATACTTTCTGACCTTTCATTGCTTAAGTTTATTAAGTAAACAAAGTGTTAATGCATAGATAAATATGTAAAAACCCATTTTTATTGTTTTCAGCTTAAACATTTATGATTGCATATTTGAACATTATTTTTAAATTTATTCTGAAAACTTCTCATAATAACACTTACTTTCGATATTGTCACAAATAAGAGTACATTACTCTTGTACCAAATCCAATTTTTTTTGACACAGAAATTCAACATTTTATTATTTTTAATTAAGTTTTAGAACTTTTCATTAGAATTATTTTTTGGTAAGTAAACGAAAAATAAAAAAGTTTTTGGCTCCAATCATATAACACAACCTAGATGAGTAACTCGCCGCTCATTCCGTAAACTTTATAAAGGCCGATTCAGATACATGCACGGGCGGTTTAAACGCCTTTTTCCCACGTTTCTACCACAAGAACATATTTTATTTGGTTTTTGTAATAATTCTGTCAATGATAGAGTAATGATCTATTTGAGTTTTTCAGATAATCCCAATATATGTTTCACTTTATCCTTTATCTCATGCTGAATTGGCACACATGTTTCTGAATCGGTCTTAAAGGCAGTGAAAAATACACCGGAATTATTTGAAAAACTCAAATAGCATTACACCAGCCCGTGCTTCAAAAACCATGCATGGGCACGCATGCACGCAGCGTTGCCGTACTGACCAGACTATATCGTCGACGAAGAATCTCCGTTCGGCGATGGAAATGCTATCGTTTTTACATGCTCCCAACAAGCTGCAATGAAGACAATATTTTTGGGTTTTCGTTTCCATGAATATACCTGACAGAAATCAAAATCTAGCTGACGTGCTTATTGAATCCTTAAAAAATTGCTACATGGCAACTGGCAACTGTGTCATTATGTGAGAGATAACATTATGAAAAGATGTTACCTCTTCAGTAATATTCGAGTATTACTCATCTAGGTTTGTGTTATTTGATCGGAGGTTTTCGGTATATCGCCCACTTAAGTAGACACGCTTTATATATAAATTTTGAGGCAACTTGTTAGTAGTAGTAGAGTGAAACAAAACCCCCGAAAACTATAAGGCTTTCAATAAAATTAAATGGTTTATCATAATAATAAAACTCAAATATGATTCACTGACTGATTTGGAATGATCAGTGATGTTGAATATTTCAGTACAAGGTTTAGTTTATAATATTCAGAGTTTAACAAAACTTACTTTTACAATTTATAAAAGTATTTTATGGCCAAAAGAAGAGATCTGCAAATATAAGTATTTTGCAAACATTGTGCTAAATATTCTTGTGAAAAAAAGCTAGTGCTATTGATTAGAAACTAACCATAAAATCATTAAAAATTAAAAATAAGTAAGTCCAGTTGATGATTATAGGATATTAGATTGTTTTGAAAGCATTGCTATAAGAGCCTTGTTCAATAAAGGCAATGGACTATTACATTCTAAATTATTTGAGTTGATATCCAGAATGGGATAATTAGCAATTATTAGCAGGTAGTTGATCACATTCTCTTTACATATTAATATGCCTTATTTTGAATACTTTTTGGTGGTTCAGTGTTCCTACTGATGATAATAACTTGGATTTCGAAATGCGCACTAGGAGTGTTACTTAATACTTGTGTGGTAAAGGAAAAAATACCATTTGTTCTTCAATCGTTACAGTTGGGTATGGATTTTGACTCTGAAGAGTTGTTACCTCTAGAAGTTTTAAAGGTAGAAAATATTCGGCTTAACTATAGTTGTTGTCACAGACGTGTCGCCAGCGGCGCACATAAGGGTATTTTGTAGATTTTACTGTCCAAAGTTTTTCAAAAAATTACAAGTACCTACCCTTAAGAGTAAACACTACCTTGGTAAAACGGGAAAGTATTTAAAGTACCCACAATTGGGGATGGATTTGAATATTGAAAATGGTGGTAAGAAAGTTTTCCTCCATAGATATCTTTTTTGCATTATAAGTTTTGGTCAGCAAAGTATTTTTTCCCTAGTCAGTTCACTTCTTCAAGCAAGTATAAACTGGTTTGACTCAACCAGATTCAGATTATTAGACCATGGCCATATCTTGTTTCCCTAACTATTTAACTCCGATTTTAGTTACTTTTCACCTTTACTGTATTTGAAAAGTCGACTTTTGGCCAGCTAAATCGGAGCAATACCCGTATGTGCGGCGGGAAGAGTAGAAAAAAGACCCTAGGGGAGAAAAGTGACGATTTTAAGGCAGGAAAATAGCTTTTTTCATATACAACATAGAAAAATTGCTATTTGTTTATTAAGAGAAGAAAATAGCATTTCCTACCCGAGTATTTTTAGCACTAATAAACAAGAAGAGAATTTGCATTTTCTCCCAAGTTGACTACATATTTTTTCTATCTTGGCTTCTTATTCAGAATTGTTGCCACTCAAGTCTCATGAGAGATGGAAAAGTAGAAAAAAAGCCACTAGTAGTAGAAGTATTTATGGGGAGGCGGTTTTACAGCTAAGCAAGTAGGCCCTTATGGGCCCTTTTTGCAATCATCTGATCTTCTCATGCATTGTATTCTGCCTGCCTATGGATTCCACCTGCTCCCCGCAAAGTCTAGGTGGGTAGTGTGTAGGTGTTTGTCAAGGGAGGGAGTTCTTAGTCAGGTAGTGCGGCGGCTGCGGGTGATTCCATTACCGGCTACCAGACCCGCAGTATCCGATTCAAGGCTAATTCTCCTGTTCTCACTGCTAGTTCCACCCATCCTCCGCCTCCTGAAAGTCCTAGTAGGGCTGGTTCTCGGGCGGGTGGTGCGGCGGCCGTGGGCGATTCATTCACCGGCTACCAGTCCCGCAGCACCCGATACAAAGTCCCTCCTCGGCTTCCACCCAAGACCAGGTGTTCTAGCTCTCGCAGCGAGTTCCCTCGATCCATCTTCTCGCGAAAACCTTGGTAGGGCTGGTTCTCAATCGGGCGGAGCGGCGGCCGCGGGTGATTCATCACCGGTTACCAGTCCCGCAACACCCAATTCGAGCTCCCTCCTTGGCTCCCACTGAAATCTGCCATTTCGAAGTTCTCGCATCCCTCTGTAATGTGTGAGTGGGTACGTGTTAAGTGTCAGGAAACATGTGTGTTTTTGACGTCGCTGTACTATAAGCTAGAGCCCACGGGTTGTTACTCCCGTTGACTGCAACGCCTCTGCCACCCTTGGAGATCCCTATGGGGAAAATGACATTCTTCAGAGTTGTCGCCACAGAAATCTGGTGCACGGTAAAAGTGTTATGAAGCATTATGTGAGGGTACGAAGTACGAAACATATTTTATAATTCTGCATTAATATTTGATAAGAGCAAACTTGGGATACTGAGGGTTTTTCGGAAAAAAATCACTTTGTGCTGTTCAATGATTTCCTTTCAAAGGAAATATAGATTTTTGGGAAATTATTTCTATATTCACATTCTCAAGAAATGTTTCAGTCAGTAAAAAGATTTTCCCAAATATGTTACTATTTGCATTAAGAGACGAACAAAATAATTTATTTAAAAATATTAGCAGGTGTCTGATACTTTGTGAAGAGTTTATTCACATAAATAATGCATATGCATTTATGATGATCAGTTTTGATAATTCAAAATTCCTTTTTTTCTTTTAATTAGTGAATTCCAATTAATTTTTAGAGATTTGGACACGCCTGATGACAAAGAAATCGAACAATCACAAACGGATATTGCAACTATAAAAGATGAAAAACTTATCACGACTAATTGTAAAGATGACCCACTAATGGAATTGAGTAATGATGACAGCGGATTCTCTTTAGATTTGTGGGTGCATGAATGTGAAGGACATCAAGACAACCCAGTATTATTTTATAAACCGCCAAAGTATAAAGTGGAAGGTTTTTTGGCAGATGATTTTTGCTTGATAGTAATGACTAGCTTTCAAGCAGATATGTTACGGAAGTATCCAGATATAGTAGCCATTGATAGCACATACGGATTGGAGGATTGCGAATTGGAACTCACAACACTACTGGTTATTGATAAAAAGGGAGAACTTTTTCCTGCTGCATTTATGATTACAAATAATGAGAATAAATCTACGAGTACTCTATTTTTCGGATATGTGAAGGAAAAAGTTGGTAGTGTTTCTCCACAAATCTTTATTTCTGAAATGACCGGTAAATTTTACGACTCATGGTGTGGAGTAATGGGTCCCATAACAAACTGGTTGTTTTGTTCCTGCCACTTGGAACATATTTGGAAGCTGAATCTGTTGAATATCAAGAGTAGAGACAAGCGAATTTGGGTTTATGAAACCCTAAAGGAGTTGCAACTGGCGTCAGATGAAAAAAAGTTCATAGCTAGTCTCGATTCTGCAATAAACGAAATATTGAATGATCAGGACACGTTCGCATTTGGAGAAGCATTTCAAAACTCATATGTAGACTGCATAAGACAGTGGGTGTATTGTTATAGGAAAGAACTCGGTTTAGAAGCTGATATATTTTTGGATAACATGAAAAAAATGGTAAGGTACCCGGGATGTAAAGGAAAAATAAAAAAACGCGATGAAATTGTGTGTGATATGTTGAAATATGTTCGTGATAAAACAGTAACGTGTATATGTGAAGAGGCCGAGGGAGATTTAAAACAGGAAATAGACCAAAATCACGACAGATCAGTTCAAAATGCTTTCGAAATCTTGAAGTGTAGTGAAACGATATGGAAACTCAGGAAGGACGGGGAGGAGAATATTTACTCTATTGAAAAATTATCAAATACAAAATGTTGCGATATAATTTGTTGTAAGTGTGACATATGTGTGCATACATACTTATGTAGTTGTCCTACGTACTTTATAAATTCCAATATTTGTGAACATATACATTACATTGCTTTGAATTATCCAAATTCAAGAAATCAGTCTGAAGAGGAAATGAAAGTTGTGGTTGAAATGGAACTGGACGATTGTTCAGAAGGTCTAGAAACTGGCAAACTCATGTCAAAAATAATGAACAAGACTCTCACCAAACTTCAAAGTGTTGATTTCGATAGCATGCCCGAAAATGTGTCTTCACAGATATTGGCTCATTTGGTAGCTGTCAATAATCTTATGGACCTCGTAGATAATATTGATAATAATACATCCAGTGCTGTTGCATTTATAAATGAACCATCATAGTGAAGAAGTTCGATCTTTCGAAAGGGACTGTTGATAAACTAGAATTTCATTAGTACTGTTACATTCCTGGGTTTCTCGTGAATTATCACTTTATTTGGTACATCAGCACAGCACAGCTGAAAGTTGACTGTACAGATATCCTCAATACATGGTGAAGTGTATATTTGAAGATACTTGATGGAAGATTATTAATGAAATAAGTAATGAAAAATTTAGCCTTCTGCTACATCCTTCGAATTGGAATTCCGTGGGAAAGCATCCAACAGAAAACAAGTACTGCGTTTAACCGCAGTTGAATGATATCTGTTATATTATTCGCCAAAGCTTTTACGACTTGGCAAGTGCTCTCTATGAACCGCATAAAATTAGTTTGAGTCAAATGGGGAGGTAAATCTTCGGTTAGAGTGATCCGAATTGAAAAATAAAAAACATGTAGTTTGGTATCCTGAACAAAAAATCCATGACAATTTTGGCTGTCACGACTATTTTTTTGTAAAACTTCACCTTTTGACAGATTGAATTTTTTTTATTGGAAATACTCAAAATTTGTTTTTCACCACATACGCCCTTATTTACTTGGTTTCAGCACTTTTTAGTGGAAAAATCTATTATTTGTTCAGAAAAGTCACCCTTCTTGAAAACATAAACAAATCATTCGAATTTCACTGCTGAACACTGAATATTTAGTATTTTTGTTTATGCAATGTTGGCAACGAAATATTGGGATTGTTCGGCTTTCGTCGAGTCTAGTCGGTAAGCAAGGTGGTAAACGGAAAAAAAACCCCGAGAAAAAAACCCGGAAAAATAACCCCTGGAAAAAAAAACGGCAAAAAAAAAACCGGAAAAATACCCCCCCGGAAAAAATACCCCCCGAAAAAAAACCAAAAAAAAAAAAAAACAAAAAAATACTCCTATATGCGATAACAATGGCCAGTACACAAAAAGTAATGAAATTTCAACTGTGTGTCATGTTCATTTTACAATACAGAGGGGTGCAAAAAGGCGAATCTGTCACCAGGTTAGTTCGTTCAGGAACAATCGATTCATAAAAATATAAAAAATCGTCTTTTTTGGTCGTCGACGATGAACATTCCACAGGATAGGTTAAAACTTAAATGAATGAAATGAATGAATGAATGAAAAGGAATCAAATATGGTCTAGTTTCTGTAACATGACACACAGTTGAAATTTCATTACTTTTTGTGTACTGGCCATTGTTATCGCATATAGGGGTATTTTTTCCGTTTTTTTTTCCGGGGATATTTTTTCTTTTTTTTTTCCGGGGATATTTTTTCCGTTTTTTTTCCTAGATTCAAGCAATGTAAAGTTAAGTTTATCGGGATCGGCCATAAAATGAAAAACAAAATCGTAACTTACGTAGTTTTATCTCCTAAACACGAATCCGAAGGACATAGTCCTAATTACTTATCGTAAAAGAAGGGGACACAACATAACCTAACCCAACTAGCCTAGCTATCCAAGTTGTTTGGAATCCGTTCATTAATTATGATAATAATAATAATAATAATAATACTCCCTCATAATCACTCATAGAATATACCCAAATGCATAACCTGTGTGGGTAGAGGACGGTTTTTATTATTTTCCGTGGCGCTCTGGGGCGACTTACCGATGTTTTTGGTGGTGTATTCAGTTTTCAACTGTAGGAAAACCCGGAAAACCTATAGCACCACCCCGGGTGGTCGGTGCGCACTTCAAGGTAGCACCAGACGATGGGACTGGCATCTAGGCAACTCAGATCACCCTTGGTTTACAACGAGGCATGGGCCACCTAAAGAGACCCATGTACTTGAGAAAAAAGATTCTCGCTTATCGGAGCCTCGAACGCCTGTCTGATGCGAGCCAGGAGTTCCACTGCTAGTAGATACCTTAGCCACTGATCCACCGACCTCCTCTGTACGAAAAAGTAATATTGAAGCAAATGCCCGCTGTGCTCGCATTTTATTAATTACCAGAAGAAAGAGACACGCCTCTACTGCCCACGTTTTCAGCCGTGGACCTAATTTCTTAACGTAAAAGAAGGGGACACGACCTAACCTAGCTATCCAAGTTGCTGGTAATCCGATCACTAAATGGCATAAAAAAGTGAATCAACGCAGATGCGCTCGCACAACACTTGCCGATAAACTTACCGGTAAACTTACCTTTACCTTTGCTAGACTCGACGAAACCCGAACAATCTCAATCTCGTTGCATAACAAAAAATAGCAGGCATTCAGCATTCAACAATGAAATTCGAATGATTTGTTAACCTTTGGAAGAAGGGTGACTTTTTTAAACAAATATTAGTTTTTTCCACATAAAAGTGCTGAAACCAAGTAGATATGGGCGTGTGTGGTGTTATGATTGAAAGAAAACAAATTTTGTGTATTTTCAATAACAAAAATTCAATCTGTCGAATGGTGAAGTTTTACAAAAAATTGGCCAATATAAAAATTTCATATGGATTTTTTTGTTCAGGAGAATTGCAAAACACCGAAGATTTACCAAATGAGGGACCATATTCTGCACACGCGCACCGGTTTCATGGTTATTACGCACTTGTAAAGAATATTTTGTTTTAACTGCATCATACTTCTTCCCAAATGCACTTAAAAGCTTGCAACATTTCTAAGATTGATACATATGTCTTGCTAGGAAGGTTGTTGCTAGGTAACAACGCCAAGTTCTCAGGTTTTATTATATGAAATGTGAAATAAGCCTCCATGTTAACAATATGTGATATGAGATGGCTGTTACATACTTGAATAAATGTAATAAAATATAAGAGACAATATCCTGATGAAAAATTCATTTCCAACATTGTTTTTGAAGGCATAATGAAAAATAGCGTATGATACACTTGTATAGGTGCCTTTAAAGCACTAGCAACGTTTAAGGGTACTCTCCTTTCGCATCATACCCTTAAACTCATTGCGCGTGCTTTAAAGAATGGGAGTACTTTTTTTGAAAATTTGTATACGGAAGTGTTCTGAGGAAACACAGGGAAAGTAAAGTTTTTCCAAGTTTCCACAAAAGCTGTTCAAGTTAGATATAGGGTTGTAAGCATAAACTCTTCCTATTTTTAGCGTAGAATCCACTGGCATTGAGAAAAAATGGGAATGCCATAAAAAAAATCAATTTTGAAATAGCCGAATTTAGCGCCCATTTCTGAGAAACCTTTTTCCATGTAATTTGAACCAATCACATCTACGTATTAGTGACTAAGTCACCAGAAATAGCCAATCAGACAAACATTTAAGTGATAAGTGCCCCGGTAAATTATCACTATTGAACAATCGAGTCACCATGGTTATGAAATGTTAGTCCCTTCGAGTAGATATGGAAATATCCAAAAAGGGTCGATCGATATAATTATAAGTGACAATTCTATGAAAAAATTTTCTTACTGAATATCCCTCGGCTATTGATAAATTCTCAAAATTTGTCTTAACTTTTCTCAAGTGAGTTGCTTTAAGTTACCAAGCAACTCGCTTTCGAAAGTATACGACAAATTATTTCGAAATTATCAATAGCCTTGGAAAAGTTTCCAAAGATTTAGGAAGCTTCAGATCTTATTCAGGCAAATTCTGACAATTTTGAATTTTCGAATAAAGTTGTATTGAAATTCATCGTACATTCTTAAAATACAATATAAAAAAATTGAGTTCCCCTTCTGGTATAACCGGAAGTCGTAGACAAATTTTCAAAAAAATACTCCCAGTACTTTCCCATGTACATATCGACAATTCTCATTGTGGTAGATATACCGTGCACATTTTATTGAAGCTCTGCCTAGAATCTACCTTAGCGATCGTAGGGGGCAGTAGTTGTTTTCTGTTGAATGCTAGCCTACGAAATTTCTATTGAATTGGCTATAATGGAAGTTTGAATTTAGATTTAATTTTGATAATAATATTACTTCCTCAATAACACTAGAGTGTACCCAAAGGCATGCTGTGTGGGTAGAGGACGGTTATTATTATTATTTGTTTATTTATATCGTCTTCAATTAACTGCTCGCAAAATCATACAAATTATTGAAAATTCAAAAACGACCACATCTGTTCTTGAACATGCTTTTTTGAATTTCAGTTTCGTAACAGTACAAAAAATATAAAAAGATTTTATACTTTTTTTTTTTATTATGAAAATTGTAAATAATTTGAATGATTATATGATGATTACGAAACAATTGTTATTTTTCATTAATTTAAATTATAAGTAATAAATATGGATTTACTGAGTTGAATTTATGAAATACTGATATAAAGTTCGTTCCTAACATATAGATTTCAACATTGTAAACCTAATATAATCGTCAACTTGTTTATACTGAATACCAAGTTCGTCATTTCCTTAGTATCATCAGGAAGGGATAAAACATCGATGGGACCAACTATGAAGATAGATAAAATAGAAACATAAGAGTTCATCAAGGGATTCGAATTGAATTTATCTTCTGGTTTTGCGATGTACAGAAACGATCCCTTATCCCTATAAAGTGTATTTAATCATTGCAAACTTTATGGCCCATACTGTAACATATTGATTGAAATAAGAGAGACACAATTTTGTCGTCGCATAATATCGGGATCTCTAGAGACATTCCATTTTTGCAGATATCATTCCTCTGTATAAAATGTCTCATTCACCAGATATCATCAGCATTTTTAAACTAGAATGCTCCAAATAGACCCAAATGCCGGTTGAAACATTTGATGAATAAACACGACTAATTTCGACGGCGTTGAAGCACCCTTCTCTCCACACATTCCCACCAATTGGAAACTATGAGACAATTATCTGACAGAAAACGACTACTTTCCTGACTAATACTACGACTATCTCTCCAGGAGGACCCAATTGCAAGTGCTTATTGTAATTTAAACAGAGAATATCCTTCATTTGGCTGGGGATTGCTACTATTGACTACCTGTAAACATATTCAAAGGTTCTTGCCTATCGTCAGTGCTAGGGTAGGTCGGACAGAATTAGAGTCGTCTTGTTCCTACCGAACGAAAGGCATTCGTCTGTGTAATAATATTTTATCACTAGTGAAGCGACGACTTATAATCAGTCAGTAGCACAGATTCGAAAAAGAGTAAAGCTGGATTCATAAACTTGCCGTTCGCCGTTGGCTTTCGCGCTGGTGTTCGCAATTAAAAGTACAGAAACCCGTAAGACCATTTATATCGACCGTCGGTGTTGCCGTTCGCCGTTGGGCTGCCGTTCAACTTAAATCAACTTTAACTTTTGCCGTTGGCGGTTGGCCGCCCCTAGCACCGTTCGTAGCAAGTTTGAAGAGCCAATCAAAACTATTTTTAGCTGTCATGTGTTTTACGTCATATGTCAAAAACAAGAGGCGCTGCTTCTTTCGGGATTATAGATCACCTCGACTGCCCAGCAACGATCAAAAATTTAAAGGGATCAATAAAAACTTTCAAGCTCACATTGATCGACCAAAATTTTCAGCAGATTGAAATTTCAAACATAGTCTTTGAAAACCACTCGAGGACGATCTTTCAGTGTGAGTTATCCGATAAGAATATACACGTGTTGGAAATTTTGGTCGTAGTTGGACGATAGCGGACTGTCGGTCACGGTTGCTCAGTGTGCTGGCTGCCTTAAAGACAGCTTATTTATACATTTGTATCATGAACATGATTTTTTTTTCATTAATTCCAGGTAAGTTCCACATCAAAATTCTTGCATTCTGTTTGATTTATAGTTTGTATCAACAGCGCCAGGACTAAGGACGATAAGTGTATCGGAGTGTCATTAGCAAACGGAAAGATTTTATAGTTTTCCACTACAGTTACACCATCAGTGAATATCAAGAACAAGAAGAACGGGGGTCGGTAGACCAGTGGAACTTCTAGCTCGCATCGGACAGACGTTCGAGGCCTCAGTACGCGAGAATCTTTTTTCTCATGTACAAAGGTCTCTTTAGGCGGCCACATACATTGTTGTAAAGTAAGTGTGATGTGAGCCTTGATGCCAAACCCGACGTCTGGTGCTAGCTTGAAGTCCGCACGGACCACCCGGGATGATGGTGTAGGTTTTCCGGGTTCTCCTACAGCTGATAAGTGAATACAACACCAAAAACATCAGTAAGTCGCCATGGAGCGCCACGACAAATCTACCAGCACAGGCTATGTATTTGGGTACACTCGAGTGTTTATGAGGGAGTCTTTTTTTTTCATCAGGAATATCCCGGTCAGGCCCTGTCTCCGGAGCCCCGATACATCAGTAGGGCGCGCTGGTGTGTCATTAACCCTAGTCAACACTCCCCACATCTGTGGGGTGAGTGATTACTGGGTCTGAGAATCATGTGCCCTAAGTAAACGGATTGAAACAAGAATTACGATCTTCTCCATTCTTCCGGCTAAGCTTTCTGCCGCATCACAGCAAGCCGGTATGATGTTTAGATTCGAGAGCAGCGTGTCCATCATTCCACCATGATCAGAACCACCATTTTGACAGAGTTCAAAAAGTAAGTCTCGATATTTTGTCCGTTTCTCCTCCTCTTTTCGGACGATGTTCGTTTTGCCAGGAGCCGAAAACTGTATGACGAAAATCGTCCTACTTTGATGGTCGAGGAGGACTACATTTGCCTGAGGGTGGTGAATGAGAAGTTTCAATAGATTTGGCACTTCTCTTTCTCATTTTCCATAACGGACTCAATATCCCCCGGAGCATAAGGCAACACCGGTGTCTCGTCAATGCCGTATAAGTATCGTAGGTGGTAGTGGTAGTACAGCACTCGTAGCGCCGCGTTATGCCTGTGCATTATGGTCTCAGCTGCCCCACGACACGCTCTGCATCTAGTATCAGGGACCTCAATACCCATCACGCGACTACGGTAGACGACGATGTTGAAGATACCATCTTGGCAGGCCATTATGAATCCCTCGGTTTCCGACTTCAACCCACTTAACCTGAGAAATGCGCATGTCAGGTTTCTGGATAAGCCAAGGTCTTCAATGTTCTTGATCAAGACACCATGCATTGACTTATTCTTATGAAGCTGTAGGAGCCTCTCACTCTCCGCAGCTTTGACGTGGGCTTTTTGCTGAACGGGATCCAACTCGGTGACAGAGTTTGGGTTCACCGTTCAGTGTCGAATACGAGACCGAGTTCATCGGCTGCACGAGTTGCTGCCTTGAAAAGAAATCGCATACGAAGCAGAGAAGGGGATCGGAACTCCTGATGACTTTACATGCTCCATCCAGTACCATTCTGTTGTGTAGAAACTCCAAGCTCAAAAGCCCACGGCCTCCTCGATGTCTGGGGAAGTATAACCGTGGAACTAGATAACTGTGATAAAAGCTCCAGTTTGTTTAAGAATATGTTCACACCCGAAGATGGTGCCCTAGACAGGTTGTTTCCTATGAAAAAAAGTCAGTGGCGCACTTTTCTTGCAATATTTTTGGCTGTGGTGCACACTGAGACGCCACTGGTCCTAATAATTTCAATCTAGTTAGGGCTGAATGATGGTCGCTTTATTAGTTCAAATAAATGTACGAAATTTCAACCAAATCGGTTCCAGGATATTCATGAAATTTTATAATTACCGTTTTTTTTTTAATTTCATTGCCCTGTATCTCAGAAACGAAGCAACTCCGGACACATGTTCATGGAAACTTTTCTTTTTGAAATGACCTAATGAATCATCCCCTGCAGTTAATTTTTTTTGTAAAATTCGTTTGTACGAATCACACAGTTTTTCAGAGAAATTCCTTCAAAGCGAAGTTTGTCCGAGTAAGGGAGATTCGGGACCTACAGCTTGCGTAAAAGTGTATTCCGAACCACTTTGGCTCAGTGGTCGGCGGTGGGAATCGAACCTAGGCCGCCTGGCTGGGTGGGAAGCAAACGCTCGAACACTTCTCTTTTAGGAACCGTACTTGAGAAAAACCCTGTATATGGAGCTTTATATTTGACTTGTTACTGTAAATTATTGAAAATTTTAATTGTTTCTCCTCAAATATCATAACTGTGTATTCACTCACCCAAAGTAGTTGTTTTCTGTTGGATACTTGCCGACGACAATACCTATTGTATAGGTTTTTTGCGGAAGATTTGGATTACGTAATTCCCCTTTTTTCTCAATTAGTTAAACAATTACTTTTTCAGTTCATTTCCCACTTTGCCCGGACCTCCACTACATTTATTTAACGTAATTCTTTTAGACTGTAGACATCACAGAAATTGGCTTAAGCTACAGGTGATTTTTACAGGTTAATGAAAATAAGTTTCAGTTCGACTTATCATCGGTTGAAATAATGACAAAACACAATTTTTGCTTGATGACCTATTCCAACTCGAAGACTTTCTTTAGCTCCTAGCTTGGAATTTCGTTTATTTTTATAGGTGATTGAAAACAATGCATATTGATAATAAATAATTTAATAAATAAAATAAATAATCATAAATTAAGTTGAACATATCAGTTTATGTAATAACACCTAAAACTAATGAAAAAAGGCACATAAACAAATTTTCTCCTTTCTGGCAGTTGCATGAGCTTATTACTTTAACGTTCGTTGACGTCAAAAGTCCTTATTATAATTTCAACATTCCGCATCAACTTTCGTCACTCTGTACTTGCAAGCAAGTCTCATGGGAAAAACAAGTTCTATATAAAACATTCCTCATCCACGATAATTCATCAATTTCAAAGTGTAAAAATCGAGTAAATCAGATAGAATTCAGATTTATCAATAGATAAAATATTCCAATTCAAATTATTGTTTTTACTATCAATATCGCAAAGTCGTCATCAGTCAATTTCCTGGAGGTGGTCTCAGCATCGATCTTGCTGCCGATGACAGTTTTTGTGAGACAAGCGACGCTATGTGGGAACTTCTTTTCCACATGTATTCCCTGGTTTTGTCATGGTTGTCAGCACTATCCACTCTCACCTAGATGACAAAAAATATTAGCCCAGCTAAAATAAGGAAGCCAATGTGAAGGAGGTGACATCACTTCGTTATTCGATGATGTTAGTGAAGGTGGGCTTGGTAAAGCCGTAGACACAATGGAAGTTTTATACATAATAAGTTTTAAGTTTTGGGATTTTGGATATCAATTTTACGAATAAAACAAGATGTGAAACAGAATTGAATAATGAAGCTTCACATCCTCACGCCTCATTAACGAAATTGTTTATGAGGCGTGATCAGAATAATAATGGCAATGATAGTTTCGCGTTAAAAAATATACAAAATTATGGAAATTAAAACTAAAGAGATAAAACTTCCATTGTGTATGGAAAAATAGATGGGACAGATGAAATCTTTGTAAAGAAGTAACAAATAACGCATTACAGTTATTTAGGTACGTTATAAGTCTGGTAATAGTTATTTATAAGAAATTTCTAAGAAAACTGAAATGAATGTTTTTAAAAAAATATACAGACTGATTTCAACATTTGGTTGCAAGTCCTGGGTACTCTTACACAAACAAAAAAGCAGAATCCAGGCCATTGAAATGAAGTATTTAAGAAGAGTAAAAGGAGTAACAAAAATGGGCAAACTAAAAAATGATAAAGCAAGATTTAGAAATACAAGCAACAAGGAAGTTTATTGAAAAGAGGCAACTCAGCTGGTGGGGTCATTTACAGACGATGAGTAACGAACGCCTGGTAAAACAAATATGGCAGATGAAGATTCAAATGAAAAGAAAGGGATACCAAGACAAACTTAGGATGGGGTAATTGTGGAAATTTTAAAGAAAAATGGAAAATCTTACACAGATGCAAAAACCTTAGCAAGAAACAAGAAAGAATGGGCGAAGCAGTTTGTATATGATTGAGAACGTCATTATAATGTAATCTTTGAAAATGGATTATTGTGATGATAAGTGCTGATTTGGAGGTTGAAGTTTTGTATTTTGAATCGTATTGATATTAGGTACTTGCATTTTTTCTTATACTTGAAGTTTATTCATGTTTAAACTTTCAGAAACTTCACATTTGAATTTCATTATAGTACTAGAACTTTTTGAACTTGGACCATAATGAACTTCATTATGTCACTAAAACACAATGACATAAAAATGTCATTATGACAAGCCAGCAGATGAATACATATTCAAAGCGAGTACTGCAAAAAGTTTGAATGACTTGTGACATAGGTACATTTTATTTCATACTAAAAACGTGTTGGGCCTAGTAGAAAAATTTTACTCAACAAGTCCAGTATTTTTTTAAAGGGCTAATTCGGTAAAAGTGTTAAATTACAGGGCTAGTCCGGCAAAAAAAAATATTTTACAGGATAGTTCTGTAAAAATTTTCATTAGGGGGTACTCAATACCGTAGTTTTACAATACTTCATGAAATAAATATTTATGCTCACTTGTTTGGGCTGTAAAACCCTAATTGCATGTAGGGTGGCTGCACCTCCATGCATTATTCGCAAATTTAGTCTTCCATACATTTCAGCTGTGGTTGCTGTTGCACTCTTCAATTCTCGTCTGGCACCTTTACCAAACTGAAAAACAGTAATACACATTACAGGCAATAGTGATTGTGTGTATAGTACAACAGAAATTATGAAGATTTTTCAACATTTTCATTTTCACCAAAGGCAAATTTACAAATGCGTACAAGTGTTGAAAATGTGCATGTCAATGAAATATTAGAAACAAATGCTATGCACGCATGATTTTGACAACTATTTAATGTATTCCGAAAACAATATTTGAAAGCTCTCAAATTTCGTAAATCTGCAGTTTTGTTTAAATAGAAAAAGTTGCTTAAAACAAAAACCATTATGTGGAGGCATTATATTATTAAAAAATGTTGTTCAACTTTTTTCTGGTGTTATCTTCAAAAGCTGAAACAGAATAAATACAATTCTTCAAACAACTTTTAAGAAGCTTTCTCGTGACGATATCCTATCCAACGTTTCGATATCAATCCACCATCATTAAGTTGTGCTGTTTTTAGAAATGTATTATTCTCTCATAAACACCCGTGGAGTGTACTCACAGGCCTAGTCAGTGCGGGTAGAGTGTGAAAATTTCTTGAAAAATTCGTGTTTGAAGCCGAAAAAGATCTATATTCATAATGAAAAACAGGCCCCAGTAAACATGAATCATTTAAGAAACGCTGAATTGTTAACATAATTCTGAATATTTGTAACGTTCGTAACTAATGATTCATAAAAATTGCTTTTTAAAAAAACTTTGTGATATGAGACTCGTTCGAAACAAAAAAAAAATATTGCTTTCACGTAGGTAAAAGTAAATGAGTTTTCCATCATTGCCACGATTCAGTTGTAACGATTGGAAAAATAATATGTATCTCTCTGTCTACTGTACAAAATTTTACAGAGTTCAGTGAATACATCCAAACATTTATTATTAGATCAAATCACGTTGATTTTGATTTTAGATCAGAACGCTTGCATTCCAAGACAGCACCATCACGTTCACGAAATTATCGTACAAACGAAAAAAATTGATTGAACTTATGTCTTCTGTTCCGACTTGACAGTTGACAGATGGCAATGGCGTGGTTTGTGTGACTTTGTGTCTTCTTGTGGTTCAAGGTTCAACATATTTCTGTATGGAGAAAAGTATTTTGATACATCAAATCACAGAAAACATATACACATCAATTTTCACTTGCTCAACTGATCATTGTTTGTGCTGCGACCATTTGAATTGACGTAAATATTTTCCCTGTTTTCACATCGTAGGAACTGTACTTCTAAAAAATGTGATTATCAAAAGTGTCATACTTGAAAAATTAAGTTCTTGATTGTTCGATAGCGAAACGTCATCTCATACAAAGTTGCTGTACAGAACATTATGTTCTTTAGTTTATTCTACGATAAGACCAAAAAAATTAGATGAAAATTCAAAGATTCTGCTATGTAACTTTTTTTGCAATTTATCAAAACTGTATCTAGTTTGAAGAATATTCTAGTCCTGAATATTAGAAATTTATTTTATATATAACAAATTAGGATGCTCTTTTCCAATGCATACCTCTTTTTCAACTCTTAGTGTCAAAGGTCCCAAAACGAAATCGGTTTTTACGTTGGTGTGATCAGACATCATGGTAACAGTTACATCACCGTCTCTCCTGATGGAGCTCAGTCCGAATAAGGTAGCTCTTGATGATTGTTTGTTTTTCGATTGTTTGTTTTTGTTGTTTGATTGTTTCACCTTGTTCTTGCTTTTGGTTCCCTGCTTGGTTGTATTTTTTGTTTTGTTTCCAGAAGATTTTGTTTTGTTTCCCGATTTTGTTGTGTTTTTCCTCCTATTTTTGTGGTTGTTTCTCTTTTTAGGGGAATCGGCTCTCAATTCTGTAGTTGTCACCGTCACGTTTTTGAGAAAATCTCCTGATCCAGCTTTCGAGATCAGAATAAAGGCTGGCTCACGAGTCTCACTCTCTGAAAAACAGACTTTAAATTATCAAGAAGTGCGCCGATTTTTTACATGAATAAGATTGGTGTTGAATATTTTTTCATCTACAGGGTGTTTAATAAGTACTTGTACAAACTTCAAAGGGCAAATCTTTGACTAATTTCAAAATAAAAAGTTCATATGAATATGTGTTTTTTTTTGGAGATACAGAGTGTTGAAATTGAAATTTGATTCTCAATTATTTTTAATAACTTTTCCAAAAAATAAAATTTTCGCAACGAATTTGGTGAACTAGTTGTTTTGGGGTGAGAAATTAAAATTTGATAATAATTGTTACATAAAACTTACCCTAACTCTTTTGACAGTAAGCTTAAGAAATTTTTTATATTTTTATCTTATTCCCACAAACTTTCTTAGCAAAAAAGGTAACTTGCGCAGGAAGTCTCAAAATACCATACTTATTAGAATTTCATCAAAATGTTAATAAATAAATATGATTAAACGGCATATTTTTCATTCACTTGTAACTTTTTTACTGATAGACGCATTTCAACGTTATGTATGACGTAAACTATTTGAAAATGTCGTGAATCCAGTGGTGAAGTCAGATTTTTTCGCTAATAATATTTTAAGATTCGATAAATGGAGTTTTTGAATGTCCACCCAATGAAAAATCATTCCTAGCTGTTGAAAAACTGTATTTTTCAAAAGGATATTTCTATTTAAAATAGGCCACACTGTATATGAAAGAATAATGTTAAATGTCGGTTTATTGTTTCCTTGAACGCTAAAATGAATGTAATATAATTATTAAATGCCTTGCTAAAAACCGCTTTGACAATGTTTTTGTTAGAAATGGCTAACTTGATTGGTTCTCCATTAAAAACTGAAGAAAAAAATCTCAAAATTAATTTTTTTCGTCGTATTTCTACAGTACAGGTACTTTTTTTCCCATTATCAATCATCATGAAAATGCGCAACTTTGCCTTAATTTAACTAATTTCGTATTTGTTTAGATTATCAAGGTTCCCTTTAATCAAAGTATATTTATATGAAAAACCAGACATGTCAAACAGCTGAAATGAAAGGACGAAATATATCCTTGACGTGCTTGAAGTTGACTTATATTTTGACATAATTGAAAGCGATTAATTAGCATACGAAAAAAAAACACCGAGAGCTTATTTATTTAACTTTACTTTAACGGATTAATTTTTCTAAAAATTGTTGCAATTAATTCAACATTTTTTAATGCGGGTTGAATATACTGTTAACAAAAAAAATCATTATTTGATGAGGTTGAGCCACTGTCTGCAGATTCAATATTAAAGTGATCAAAATGAGGGGTACTGCTCTCCTGTAAAGTCTGTAACAGACCTATAGTGAATTCATATTTCAAATACGCTCCATGTAAACAGTGATCAATGCATGCTTGCAGCGTGTCCACCTCGTGATCGCCAACTCGCAACGCTATTGGTCGATAGAACATCAACCTGACACAACACCCATCGAAATGTTTTTGCAGAGATGTATTCAGCTTGGCTACGTTACAATTATTATTTGTTCGAAGTTGCAGCGGTGATTTATTTTTCTGTTTTTAATTACATTATTATTTTGAATATTTGTTTTGGTGTAAAGTTCTGGGTTGGTTTTGGATGATGTTACAGTTTCAAATTAATTTCATTGAGTAAACAAGCTTAATGCGTCTCTGTTCTAGTTTGGTGTTCACGTGCTTTTGATGACATCGTCCGTATTTGAAATATGAATGCACTATAGTGTTGTAAGCTTGTATTGTCAACAATCGCTCACCTATCACTTTGGGTTCATCAACAATCTCATTGGTAGATCTTGCAATTGGTAGTTCTCCCATTTTATTCCTTACGTCGGTGGTTTTCCGTTGGGGGTTTCTCTTCTTATCATTCTTCTTTTTACCTTTTCCGTTACCTTTTGATTTCTTGTTGTTTCCCTTGCTCTTCTTACTATCGCCCGACTGCAGTTTGACGCGAACCGGATCATACGATTTCCCCAAAATTTTGTTGATGCGGCCTATAATGTTGTCCACAAATCTGTTGTATTTTGAAATGTAAATTGCTGGCATTTTGGGTTGACCCATCTGAATAGAACCTATAAAATTAAATTTGCTCATTATTAATTATCCTCATTTTACTACTTTGTGGTACGTTTTCCCCATACTAAAATACAGATTGAGCATTGTAGTTTGCATTTACGTTTTGTTATGCATTGAATGAATTGTTATATGGTGGAAAATGGGCCACTCAATGTTAATTGAACAGTGTTTTTATTCGATCAGAAAAAATAGAAAAACTGGTCTTGACCTTTCCACAGTATGAGCCAAACAATATTTTATATTATTTTTGAAATCAATACGACTCAGTCGATTACCTGGAGGTTCCTCATTGAATTATTTCAATGCTAAGTCAGAATTCTCACTTAACATTTCGGAATTAGCTAATTTTGAGTTACTAAGTCGGAATTCTGACTTGATATTTCAACAAAACGAGGCACCTCATTATTCTCTCTATTTATCAATCATGGTGAATTTACACATATTATATCAGTTTATCTGGTATGCGACTTCCGCATCATCCTATAAAATTCGTAGGAAACTCTCGAACAGGAAACAGCTTCTGCTCTCTACAACTATTTATTGACATCTGTTAGTTTTATGGCAAAGCTTTTACATGTAGTGCTTTGTTGGTTGTTTTCTGTTGGCAAACAAAAACAAAACCTCTGTTTTATACATTTTTGCAAAACTCCGGATAGTTGTGACCCATTTATCTTCCTTCAAACAATCTCAAAACCCACAATATTGAATATTTGAAAGTCGCGTTTGGGACTTGGAAATTTTGCTGAATTTATATTGCAGTGATTAATTAGCCTAGGAATGTTTAACTTACGCCAAAGGTAGTTTTTCATTCATCAATTGGGTAAGCCAGCCTACACTAATAATTTGCAATCACCATGACACCGGTATGTAGGTGTTTCTCGTTTGATTCGAAACATAAGTTTGGCTATGAGATTTATGGATTACCGCAAAGTAGTTTTCGTAGATTTGCCAATAATCTAATAGATATAATCCAAAGTTCGTAGGAAGCAGTACATGTTTAGCGTTGGAGACTTGTCCATGAAAGAATTTCATTGTATAGATTTATGCCAAAGTCCGGATTGTCAAAATGAATTTTGATAATAATAAACACAGAATTAGTAGTGAGTACACTAATTTTGGAAGCAGGGCGTTTGCTGGGTACTCAGTTTATGGTATATAAAAACACGTTATGAGCTAACAAGTTGGTGGTTTTGTTGTAAAAAATCCATGAAATAGGTATGAAGAAACGGCTTCATTAGTACTATGAAAACTTTTGATTGTGTAGTTGTGTGTTTAGAAGTGAAAGCATGTTGACATTTTTTGGGGGATGCATATTGTGTTGCCATAAATATCCTAATAAATATTTTCTGAAAATTTGTTCGAAAGCACAAGGGCGTTCTATTTTTTTTGGGGCATTTCAGGGGTAACTTGAAAATTGTACGAGTGTATAAAAAAACGCCTGGTAGCTGGGAATTACAGAAATTATGAACAAATAACTTTCCAGGAGGCTATACAACAGCAAATAGAGGAATTACTCTGAAATTCAGAAAGATTTGGAATTCCTAGTTGCACTCTGAGCAGAAAAGTAAGAGGACATGACAGATTCAGGCAGTCCAACAGTATTATCAGAGCATAAACAACGGATCATCTGTGATAGTCTTGGTAGTGCTGCAGAATGGGGATTCAAGATTTGGCCGAACTTGTGAAGAGTTATTTATCAAGATCTGGATCCAAGGTAAATAACTTTCTTCATTGACACACCGAACTTTCGAAAAGATTTTTTCAGTCTATTAGGGAAAGCAGAGCTGCAGTGAACTTTGAGGTCATAAACAAATTTTTTGACAACCTTACCCAGAATATGGAAGGCATTTTTTGTGATGGGATTGTAAACTATGATGAGAACAATTTCACTGATGATCCGGGAAAGGTGGTCATTGTATGAAGACAAAGTAAAAAAAGGCGGAGAAAATCATTCATTTTTGTATGTACAGCGTCAGGAAAGTTCCTGTCGCCATATATTGTTTAGGAGGCCGACAATTTATAGTCCACTTGGACTGAATCTGGTCTGGTTGGAGTTAGATATACTCGTATCCAGTCAGGTTGGTTTGATTCAACAGTGTTATATGATTACCCAGGATCAAAAGTACTAATCTGCGATACATCAGCAAGTTATATTTCATTAGATGTGATTTATGAATGCCAAGAGAATCAAATTCTTGTGTTACCGCCGAATAGTACACATTTCATCGTGTCATGTTTCCGACGATCAAAGAGTCATCAGGAAGGACCATTTTCTTCGCCTTCTGAAGCGAGCATTATTTGAAGTAGAAGGTAACAGATGAACAACAATCAAATCAGGATATTCAACAACAGGTTTAGTTCCCCTCGCTTGATAGAAAATTCCCTTCTCAGTGAACTGCCAAGGAAAACTGTGGTGAAAGAGGTCGGTCGGTCTCTTAAAGAAGAAAATAGATTTGGTCGTGTGGTCTTCTTTGGGAAAAAGAAAGAAATTGAAACTAGAATCTGGGGAAAGTGTCACAGCAAAAGATATTGTAAGAGAAGAGCAGTTAGAAGAGTAACGGCAAATCACAAAAGCAAAATAAGAAAACTAAACGAAAACAGACTGAAACGATCAAAAAGAAAAAGTCAAAACAAAGCACGTCAAACAGCAGTTCTTCAGAAAGCAAAGAACAATTTATATCTATCGATAGTTCGGTTGATATAAAAACGGTTTTCGATTTAAAAATTATTGCACCTAACGATGTTGATGGAGTAGAAGATTTGTTTGAAGGTTCTAGACGATGTAGTAACTTGATTACTTAGGTTTCGGACGTCCATCGTCTTAATGGGTTTGAAAGATATTTGACTTCTTTCACTTTTTCACAACGCTTCGATTGCTTGTGTCCGCAATCGTCTTCAGTTGAATACCGACAAGTTCAGATGATACGAGGTCTTCATAGATCTTTTGATATGGTTTAGTTAAGGTGTAATTATGGCGGTGTTGTGGCGCGTGTAATTCCGCGCTTTTTTGTTCCCTCCAAAGCGGTCTATGAGTGTTTACCATACGTTTCTTATTTCCACGCTAGGCTGACTGAAAGCACCATTGGCTTCGATATACACGGTTTCAATGAATTTTCGTTTGAACCAATGTTCCTCCCTACGAAGAATACTAGACTCGTTCCAAAGCAATTCCCGATAGATGTCTCTCCAAGTTGAGTCTACTTTTTGTGATCGGTTTTTCTTACGGATAAAGGACTCTTGGTCTCTCCGATGTAAGAATATTCACATTCACATGGTACTACGTAAATGCAGTTTTTCCTGGATTCTACTGTATTTTTAGGTTCCGTCTTGGTGAGGAAGATCTGTAAGGTAGACTACTGCCGGATTGAAAGCAGCTCTTGATGTTGTACTTGTTTCTTGGAGATACCTCTGAGGCATGGTATATAAATGATAATGTTATTATTAATGATAAATAAGTAAAATGTGATTTATTCAAGAACGTATTTTTATCATTTCACTAGAGGAATAAAGTGATTTCATTAATCACTAGTGGATAAAGTGGTACTTTGTATGGTTCATAACTATGAATGAAACTTCAATTATTATATATAAGGCGATTGTGGATAAAATAATTGAAATATATGCCAAAAATCGGTATTCGCTAGAAGTGGGTAACACAAGAGATAAACCTGAGTCAACAAAAAAAGTTCGAACCCCATGATGTGATGAAGCCCGTGTAAAACTCTATTCCAATTGTTCTGAGTTCTTTTACTGCGCAGATAAGGGAAAATTATATGATTCATTATTTCAGTTTTATATTGAAATCTCTTGGAAAAAACATCCACAGATCTTCTACGCGGAACTTGTCTTTGCAAGACTGTCTATAATACATTTGCAAACTTCGGAAGAACCGCAGAAAGATGTCAAGTGACTGTATGGATTTGCATAGCATTAATTATTCAATCATCTGCACCGCCTTAGCAAACCAAATATTTGTTTGCCATAACGGTGGCTCCGGCACCTACTACGGCTAAAGAGTCGGAAGACGTCAGGTCAGTGACCAGAAGGTCAAATCGAGTCATGGTCACACTTTCTACCACCTGTCTTGTTGAATGTGAGTCGAGGTTACCAGAGACTGTTCACGCGCCTCGACTATCGTAAATCAAATGTTTTTGGAAAATCAGGAATTAATTAATGTTAACATTGTGGAGGCCGGCCCGCCGCCACCAAGACCAGGCTTGTATATTTCTCGAAGAAAGTTGATGTAGGTACTTCAAAGAATTGAGTGAGTATTACGGTTTCCCATCCGAACAGTCGTTTGAAGAAAATAAGAAAATGAGTACCTGTGTATACGAATTGATTCACCTAGAATTGACGATCAAATAAAATAATAGTTGTTAAGTATTTTAGGTAGCATTTTATTCGCGCAAGAATGTTTTAACGCGTGAATCTAGAGGAAACAAAGCGAAGAAACTACAGTATTGGAAAGAGCACAATTGGAAGAATTTTCGACGGGAGCTTGCGAAAAAGAATATTTGTTGATCAAGGTTATAATAATATCTGGTAAACTTTTAGACAGTTTAGATAATAAACTTTGAAACGGGGCCGGCCACAGGGGGGAAGCAACTAGGGCAATTACCCAGGGGCCCGGCGGGGGCAAAAATATCTTGAAAAAATTTGTAAAAAGAGGCAAAAAATAAAGTTTTGCAAGGCAGATCGCAACCCTTGATGTAGAGACAAAAAACATCGGTGATCTGATTTTAAGAAATGATAGATTTGCGAAATAAATGAAGCAATCTTTACAAGGAAGCAAAACTTGTGGCTGAAAACATGAAAGAACATATGGAATGTGAAAAAGATCTCAAGTATAAGAGAATCAAGGAGAGAAAAACTTTCCATGATGAGGTCCGAGAAATCTCATCAAGCAATGAATAATTTGGTCTTCACTTGAAACATACGGAGGAGAACTTCAGGATCAATGTGTACTATAAACTTATTAATTCCAGTATAGGAGATCTAACACAAAGATTTGAACTTTCCCAAAAGGTAAATGTCTTTCGATATATTTTGATTAACCAGATGATGTAATTGAAAAGCATTGCGTGATTTTGTGTCAAAATTACAAAGATGACATCGGATGACATTGACTCTGGAATTTATAATGAGAGATAATACACTTAAAATCAATACTGAAGAGCATATTAGGTTAAACTAAACTACAACCGCTACAACTTGTGAATGCGTTAAGGAAAACAAAGTTGGATTGTCTTTTTCCGAATAAATCCATCGCAGTCAGGTTATTCTGAGTTTTAATAAGTTTCATAAGCACTTATTTCTTCAGGTTTGACGATTTAAAAAGTAATCTCAATTTACTTCAACATTTCTCCCTGTAATACATTTTATACTTACGGTTTAACTGGAAATTATTTTGAATTTTTTAATACCAACTTCTGTCCTTAAATTAACTTCCATTTCAAGAAAATCTGGGGTATGAGTGGTAGCAATAGATTTGGCACTTCTCATTCTCTACAACGGACTCAATATCCCCCGTAGCATAAGGCCTCAACGGTGTCTATACCGTACGAGTGTCGTAGATGGTAGTGCAACACTCGTAGCGCCGCGTTATGCCTGTGGATATAGGATGAGACCTCATAAGCTAGACAGGCTGACAGTAAATGCAGTATGGTGTCAGCTGCCTCAAGACACAATGCATCTAGTGTCAGGGACCTCTATACCCAACCCATCACGCAACTAGGTAGATGAGGGTGTTGGAGACACCATCATGGCAGGCGATTATAAATCTATCGGTGTCCGACTTCAGTATAATCAACCTGAAAAAGCCATGGTCTTCAATGTTTTTGAAGAAAACTCCATGCATTGACTTATCCTTATGTAGCTGTAGGAGCCTCTCACTCTCCGCAGCTTTGACGTGGGCTTTTTGCTGAACGGATTCCAACTGAGTGACATAGTTTGGGTTCGTCCGTTCAGTATCGAATTCGAGACCGGGTTCATCATCTTCAACTAGAATATTTCCTAATATTTTTAATATATCGAGTGTTATGCCCGCGTACAAAAAGGGTTGTAGACCTTCACCTGATAAACACCGTCCAATTAACAATCAGTCCTATGCTGTATCACTTCCGTTAAAAATAACGTCACCGTTATTCGCCATTTCCGTTGTTTTTGCTATTATCAAGCATTGCTTGAGTAGAATTAACCCTCAAAATATGAATACAAGCGATTTTTCATGATTTTTATTATATTTCCTACAGTTGGGATATTCAGCCCTATGCTGTATCACTTCCGTTAAAAATAAGGTCACCGTTATTCGCCATTTCCGTTGTTTTGCTATTACCAAGCAATAGCATAATAACGGAAATGGCGAATGAATCACATACCAGTTCACCTCAAATAATGGACAGCAATAAATACTCAGCAAGAAATTCTGTAGGTTTCATGGCACTGAAAATGGCCTATCATTCACTTTTCCGCTAAGTCATTTCACATAGAGTTTTGATTTGGGGGCAATCCACCAACTCGATTATATTTTCAGATGTCAGAAGACACAGGTAAGCACAGGTAAGCACTAAAAAAAATTCGCTGAATTTAAATTTATGTAACTGTCTCCATCAATTAGTAAAATCTTTGGATTTCAGAAATTTCTATAATTTCAAGAGATACCTTCTAAAAAATTGTTTTCACACAATCGAAGAATATGCTGGTCAATTCACAGTTCTTGAGTTTTGAATCGTGTTAAGTTGTGATTAATCATATTTTATTTTCAAAAATGTTTATTGAATTTATTTCTATTAAGATTTTAGTGACAATGTACTCCTTTCGAGTTATTAAATTGTGACAGATTAATATTTATAATGGACCTTTCAACGGACTATGCGAAAACACTGTAATTAGAAAGTATATACGCTAATATCACTAGAGATTTTTTATTTATTTTTTCTGACCGCCAGTTTTTCTATAATTTGAATAGCGGGGTTTCGTGATGTCACGTTCATCAAAATTAAACTTGGCAACGTCGTATAAGTTGTACACCATTTAATCTCAAATTATCATTACATCTGGATTGTGTTCTATGATAGTTGTCATTTGATTTTGATACCAGATGGGTTTGTTCTTCTTTTTCACGGAGCAAATCAATAACAATTGTTTTTTTCTGTTCAACTCATTTGCTTACCTTATGTGATACAAGATAGATGCTAGTAGATCAAATCTGTATGTTGGAAACTAACAGACTCTTGAATATTTTATTTTATGAGGTTAAAGCGACTTTCAAATTCAAAGTTTTGTTGTTTGTGTTAAATAATTTCTCTATTCCTTATAACCGTGGAAATGTCTAAAAAGTGCTTTGTACCCAGTGTCTGAACACCAGTGAAAATTCAAATAACCTGTATGTGTTCTGTGGTAATAACAACTTTTGTTCCATTTAGAACTGGTCATATAATTTGCAGTGTTGCCAACAATAGTTTTTCATCAAAAGGCAGGTTTGTTCAGAAAATTTGAAAGTTACAAATAATATAAAAAATTGCTTTTACGTAAATTTTTTTGATATGTTGATCCAGTGACAAAGTTTCAATTATTTCTCGATGGCTTATAATCAGCCAGTAGCTATATATTATGGGAGAACGATATTCCCTATTTCGGAACGTGGATTATGGTGGGGGACGTTTCCGATGAACGTGACGTCAGAGGCACACTTTGAAAAGTGATATTTTTCTTAAAGAAAAAAGTAGAGTGGGCCACAGTGGTCATGATGGTAGAGCGTTAGTCTATCAATCAGAGGGACGTGTGTTCGATTCCCAGCATGGTCACTGGTCTCGTGCTAGGAATCGCACGTTAAAAGGTAAGACCTCGTTAATCCTTAGCTCGTACAAGTTTCGACTTCTGAGGGCTGTCGTTCGTAGGGGTATGACTGCTGGTTAACGGAAAAAAAAATGTAACAATAATTTTTTTAACTCGTTGATAAATAGACATTTTAGACTATTAACAATCGATTGAAACGAGTTTTACAATTAATTTTTGTAGATGTAAAGGTCCATTGATTGTTTTCTTATGCAGAGACATTTTTACTCATATCGAGATTTTGAATGTTAGTCTTAGTAAATGAAAATATATGACTTGCCATAATTTACTTTCTATATAAATATAATTTTTTTTGAAATTTGTTTTGCTCAATATTTTCATTCAAGCGCTGAATTTACAAGGCTTACAAAAATATGACAAATCCACAATGGTTTTTTCCTTGTTTTTACAATCTAGTATAGGTACAGGTAGATGGGATTTTTTCGATGGTATGCCTTGCTCTCTCAATTCCTTCTTTGGTCGGTAAATCATCCATCCATTGTTCCGATCCAGGAGTTTTCGTGCAGGTATGCAATAAAAAAAGATGCGTCATTCCATTATCACAAGGTAAGTCTCGATTTAAACTATTCCACCTGATTTACATACCTACTTTCAATTTTGTCGCTCGTACTTTCTCTCTTGGGATTCTCAACGCACGCCATATTGTCAAACAATTTTTTACGCGTGTGCCCAATCTTAACGAACGTCTTTGGTAGAACGACCTCCGGTAATTTTCAAGCAACAAGGTCAGTGGGTGACCCAGTTGTGGCCCAACAGTTCCGAAGACGTGGATGGCCTACTAGAAGAAGATTTCCCGGACGCATACCGAACGATGTTTGTTTCGTTTTGTCAGAATCTTCATCTCGCCTTCATTTGTTTAAATTAATGGGTAATTTGATTTCAAAACATTTGTAATATATTTATTTCACTTTTGATTTTCATTATACTTTGAAAACTGTGGTAGTTCTCAAGCTCCTACCCGAATCATAATCAAGAAATTCAACCAGTAAAAATAAAAGAAGCTTTGAGGCGTATCAGAAAACAAAATGATATCAGTTATGGAATATTCGTAGAAAATATATCAAGATCATGACAAATGGCCGACTATTATTTTTTTCCTAATTCTATGGAGAGTATCTTATACTTTAACAATTTGATTTGATGGAACCACGTGAACATAAATAATCTGAATAAACCGAGTTATTTTTTAATTAATGTTCATATGGTCGAATTGATTTGTCTCAAAATACAAGTTATTCGAGATGAATTAAAGAAAATAATAGTCTCTATTTTCCACGGTCGAGTGATATTCAGGAAGAACATTTTATGAACAGCATAAAATCATTCATATACTCGTTCATATACGTTTCAACATTTAATTCAACTTATATTATGAGATGTGTCTGATTTTGACACTTATACAAACAAAAGAGAGCCGCTCATATTCTAGTATTTGAATTTATATACGTGTTTATCCAAATGGCCGCTTTTTTAACTAAATAGCCGCTTGGGAATAATAACAGGGACCCGAGTACTATATACAAGGATTATCTGATCCTCAGCCTTTTCCCTACATCATTACAATTCTGTTATTTGTATATTTATAGATTAAGAATCATAGTAATATGTTGTAATCAATGCTTTTATGGGAAATAAAGATCTATATCTATATATCTATCTATGTGTCACACATCATGTAACTTCAATCATGAAATATTATAGGTGCGGTCATGGGTGAATGTTATTATCAAGATAATTCCACGAAAAATCACTTGGATATTTCGAATAGATATTTGTCACTTCGAAACCATTTAATTTACAATAATAATAATAATACTAATGAGAGTTCACGCATGCTACCGAAATGTAGTTCGGTATCGACGGTTCATCTCATAAGAGGACGATGCGAGGAATACGAAGAGGACGTTCAGCTCGTAGATAGAAGCAATTACTTACTAAGGACTTACCAAGGGGTGGAGCAACGCCGTTCACAACAGATAACGATTGTTAAAAACTGTATCCGCGGCAAGTATCTGCACAAACTCCGACAGATCTGGTCATCTGATGACCAGGTTTGTTGGGGAAGAACTTAGTAACTGCAACTAATATGCTTGCCGATCCGATTTTACTTTACTTCTTTGGAGTTATGAAATGGTCTCAGGAAGAGCTGCGACAACTCGACGTAAAAACTCGCAGAATGATGCATCTTCAACGGAGCTTGCATCCTAAATCGTCTGTTCCGCGGTTATACTCAAAAAGCAGGGATTAGAGCATTTATTTTCGAGGCAGCAACCCGTGCAGCCGATGAACTGAATGGATGAACTCAAAGTCTGTCACTTAGTTGAACCCGTTCAGCAAAAAGACCACGTCAAAGCTGCGAAAAGTGAGAGTCTCCTACAGCTACATAAGGATAAGCCTAAAACATTAAAGATCTTGGCCATGTCAAGTAGGCTGAAGTCGGAAATTGAAAAATTCACAATTACCTGCCAAGATGGTATCTTCAACACCCTCGTCTACCGTAGTCGCGTGATGCATGAGTATCGAGGTCCCTGACACTAGATGCAGACCATAATGCGTTTGCTGTCAGCCTATATCCACAGGCATAACGCAGCGCGACGAGTGTTGCACTACCATCTACGACACTCGTACGGTATAGACGAGACACCTGTGTTGAATGAGAAGTGCCGAATCTATTAAAACTACTCATTTCCCACCCTCAGGAAAATACAAGCCAATGAGCCTCATGTAGTCATCCTCGACCAACAGATCAAGACGATTTTCGGCTCCTGGCGAAACGAATATCGTCCGTAAAAAGGAGGAAAAACGGACTAAATAGCGAGATCTACTCTTTGAACTCCGCAGGCTTCACCCAAATCATTCTGTCAAAATGGTGGTTCTGGTAATAGGGGTCCTGTGTGGAATGATAGATACATTGCTCTCAAACTTAATAATCATACCGGCTTGCCGTGATATGGCAGAAATTCTAGCCGATCGAATGCAGAAGGCCTTGGTTCACTCCGCCTACTCAGGGCACATTATTCTCGGACCCAATAGTCACCCCACGGCATGGGAAGTGATTGAAGGGGTAAATGATCCAGCGCGCCCTTCGAAAGTGCCGAGGCTGCGGAGACAGGGCCTGAATGGAAAATCCCTGACGGATGAATAAATAATAATACTACGAACCCAAACTCTACCACCAAGTTGGAACCCGTTCAGCAAAAAACCCATCTCTAAGCTGCGGAGACTGAGAATCTCCTACAGCACATAAGGATAAGCCAGTGCATGGGGTCTTCATTAAGAACATTGAACCAGAAACCTGACCTTCGCATTTCTGAGGTCAAGTAGGCTGAAGTCGGAAAACGAGGGATTCATAATGGCCTGCCAAACTGGTTTCGTCAGCATCCTCGTCTAGCTTAGTCTCGTGACGGTGTAGAGGTCCCTGACACTAGATGCAGAGCATGTCTTGGGGCAGCTGAGACCATAATGCATCTGCTGTCAGCCTGTTCAGCTTATGCGGTCTCATTCTATATCCACAGGCATAACGTGGCCCTACGAGTGTTGTACTACCGTCTACGAAAGTCGTACGGTATAGACGAGACACCAGTGTTGCCTTAAGCTCCAGGAAATATTAAGTCCGTTGTGGAGGATGAGAAGTGCCGAATCTGTAAGAACTTTTCATTCCCCACCCTTTGGCCAATATAACCCAATAAACCTGATGTAGTTCTCCTCGGACCCAGTAATCACTCAACCTACGGACGTGGAGAGTGACTATCGGGGTAAATGTCACACCAGCGTGCCCTCCGTATGTATTGGGGCTCCGGAGATAGGGTCCGACTGGAATATTCCCAATGGAAAATAAAAGTAATAATAATAATAATACTCCTTTAAGAACACTCGTAGAGTGTTCCCAAAGGCATAGCCTGTGCGGCTATTATTATTATATTTAAAGAACGGAGTTGCCATTTTGAAAATTTGCTTTAAACATATACTGTGAATCTGTGATTAACCGGTCATTAAGCGTGGGTCATTAAGCGCGGTACATATCCATAAAGATGAATATGGAAATTAAGTATACATGAATTCACGAAACCAATGTTTCCTCATCGATTTGGTTATACCGTTGGTGATAGAAAAATATTCATGTGCGTTTTTCTTGTATTAAAGTAGGATGAGTTATCAGGCGACATCTAGCTGGATTATCAAATATTTAAATATTTCAGTGTTTTTGTGTTCAGTTCCACGTTGGTCTGCTTACCCAGTAGGATTCTTACTAAACCTTCACGCAACAGAAAGACGATATCAGTCATTTGAATATTAATGCCATAGAAAAAATTGTTTTGACTGGTAATTTATTGGACGAAATATGCCATTATACCACTAACAATGTTGAGGAATGTTTAGAATGAGTTTAATTTTATATGAGTAGTTTGGTAGAATGACCCGTGAGAATATTTGTTTTTGTAACCTTAACTTTATCGGTTTTAGTATTAGTTTGTTAATAGTACGGAAACTCTGGTTCAGTTATAATAGGTCTGAGAAAAAAATTGTCTACTGTGATTGATATTATGATGTTTTTTTTGTTACTGCGACTTTCGTTCAGATTGCCAGCAATCAGCCCTATGCTGTATCACTTCCGTTAAAAATAAGGTCACCGTTATTCGCCATTTCCGTTATTCAGCTATTACCAATCATAGCAAAATAACGGAAATGGTGAATAACTTTGACGTTATTTTTAACGGATGTGATACAGCATAGGGCTGAATGTTAGCATAATAAGAGAGAAATTCATTGGCTACTTAATGTGGTTGATTAAATATTGAATCATCATCATGTTCAATGGGGCATCAATGTTCCAGGGACATAACATTACATCCCAATTGTTTCCGATAGGTAGTGACACAATTCGAAGAAAATCTAACTACCTGGTGGCCCCTCACTCCCTAGGACGTATCCTCCACCAAGGGCGTCCAAACCTATGGCCAAAGCCCCGTCACCCCAGCTAACACCAGCTTTAAAATGAAATCCTAAAAAACATCCAGGTATCACATGTGCAGTTCTTCGAAAAAAAAATGTTTTAAAATCGGTGAATTGTGTAAGAGATGACTTTACGAGTAGTAAGTAATAACTAATACAAGTAACAAACCTTTTCACCTAGGTCACCAAGAAATTAATGAATCGAACGATTTTTTATAGTTAGTTGGGAAAAGACTTACCTGTATCTATCCTGGTAATATTGAGTTATATCATTAAACAATCTCGTAAAGTTCACACTTTCGGAAATAACAATTGATTACATATACGACTGAAACATACAAAAGATATAGTTTGGCTCATACAATAATCATAGAAAACATCTCTGAACATTTCTCTTTTTCTAATTATTGAAGTGTAGATACTCCGAATAAGCAATAATCTGCAATAAAAAGCGATGGAAATGGATTCAGTATTATCAAACATTCATTGATTTTAGCAAAAGATTGATTCATCTGGTGATTTTAGAGCTCATTAGTAGAGAAAACACAACTATTTAGCATAAAAAGAGTGCGTGCAAACTTTCGTTCTTTTTTATGCAAACTAGCCTGTTGTTGATTTTAACTAACGGAATTTCTCAAACCGATTGTTGTTTGTGTTTTTCACTTAATAGGAATAATCACGACAATGTTCTCCACATGACACGCGTGCTGGGGTATTTGGTAATATCAATTTTCTCCTAACCCCGTTAGCGATCAAAAGTTACTTTCGCTAAAGAATAATCATATATCCTTGGGAGATTGTTACTAAAACATGAAATAAGAGAGTCCAAATGAATAATTCAGTGTACACCACTGTAGACAACTCTCTCTTACAATTTGTGCCCTCTTATTATGTTGAGTCGTATAACCTTTTAATTAAATATATACTCTTTTGAAAAATCTTGTGGCGTCAGATCTGAGGATGTAACTGGCCATTCGATAGAACTTCCACCGTTTCAGCCATTTTTTTTGGAGAAGAATCTGTGCTTTGTTAATGGTCGCTTCACATCTCTTTCACTCGAATTTCTTAATAATCTGCGAGAATCCTGCCAAGCCTTCAGTTTTTATGTTGAGATGATTTATTTAGAGATGAGGGCTTCCGTTAAACTAGACAAACTAGTATTTTTTGTTGCATCTATTTACGAGATAGGTGTAGTCATATCCGAAAAACATTTGCTATCAAAAGAATTTTACTGTCCTGCAATTCGATTAGACACGGTCATATTCATCCCCCTGTATCCGTGCGTCATTTTATTAGAATGGAATTTGGCGACTAGAAGAATTTTTTGATCATGCTGAATTACATTTGCCATTGATAACGTCCAAGAGCAGATGAAAAATTTCAGTGTAATCATGACATTTCTTGCCAATCTCTATACGTATTTGATATGGCTAACGGTTCAAACGGTATTCTTGGTTGCTATACATATTGAACTACATTCGCTCTATTGTCAAATCTTGATACTAAATAGATTGAAATGGAATTCTACCTGAGATTAACTGTTAGATTTTGGATGGGTAACTAGAGGACGAATATTTCCAGTGCTTGTGATTGCACGTTAAAATAAGGTTGTGCCCTCGTTATCACTAGCTTGTATGAGTAAAAGTCTTCCTTAGCATGTATGCAACTAGTAGACCGGAAACATAAGTTGAACAAAAAACATCATAAACCAATTATCCAGAAAGATGGCACACCTCACACTAGCTTAATCGGTTGAAACAGTGCAGGTCTAAGTCAGATCTGAAGCCACTTGTTTCTGAAAGATATCAAAGTGCGCGAGAACATTTGCTAATGACGCTAGAAGCGTTGGTGAACATTTATTATATTACTATTATAGTGGGTATGAATTATTTCTCCATGTTATTATTTTCATCACTGTACTTTTGTATTCAAATTTTTGTCCTGAAATATTTTGATTTTTCACACATAAATCTCGTCTCTGGATAATATCATAATAAACAAATATGAATGCTTCCACATTGCAAAATTATCAAAATATGCCAGAACTGGATTTGTAGTTCACTTCTCATAGTCTACCATAAAGCTGTTAATTGAATCCATTTCTATCGCCATCAATTGACTGTTATCGAATCTTCGAATAATTGTACTAAACCACACATGCATTTTTTGTTAATATTGCTTCAAAACTACTCAAACAATGAGTGAATAAGTGGATTGGATCAATGTTCTGGGAGAACTTTCTACCACAAAAACTAAACTACTTATATTAGAATACAAAAAGACGAAATTCGACGATATATGATACTAATATTTTACGTGCCATTTTTTGGTTCAGCTTGTTGCACAATCGATATCGTCCTTTGGTATTCTCAACTTCCTTAAGGCTAAAAATAACCCTCCGTTTTTATTCTAATAGTCCTACGTCAATCATGTCAAAGTTATAGTCATGCTGTTATGTCGAATCTACCTATAGTATTTTTCCTATGATAATATTGCTTTCTCAACAATGATGAAATGATAAGATGAACTAGATTTTCTGTACGTCACATCACATACAAAGTGTTTAAAAGTAAGACCATACTTTTCGTTTTTTGATTCCTGAGCCTAGAAGTCGATACAGTAAGGTACCATCGAAATTACTTTCGGCTTATGGATATTTTTGCTAAAAATGTACAAACCATCAGTGTACCATCGATGACGAAAACTGTCATTACTCGCTCACCTCATCTAATTTTTGATAACATTTTGACGCCGTTCATACAGAGTCCAGCAGACTATTTGTTACAAATGTGAAAAAAAAAATGTTTTTCGAACATTGTGGCTAGAGAGGTATTGCTGCTAATTGCTACGATGACCACCTGTGACCGATATAGAAGTAAGTTTATCGGACTCGGCCTCAAAATAAAAAAAAGTAATTTACTTACGAAGTTTTCTCCCGAGCACGAATCCAAAGAAAAACGCTCTTCTGAATCTTGAATATCGACTATTTTTAAACACGATTTTTTTTGCAAATACTCTTGCATACGCTAGTCTATCTACAGTTCGATTATTATATCTTTACCCGTGCGTCATCATCACAATACCATAATTCTTAGCTTAGCAGACAAACGTAAACGAATGTTGAATCGCTCATAGCGGTTGTTAGAAAGAGATGTTCGATAGAGGATGTGTGATTTCTTCGATCATAAATTGATGACGCATGGGTAAAGATACAATAATCGAATTGTATTTTCGAAATACTAGCACCAAAAACAAACGTTTTACAAAAAAAAAAATTACATAAAACTTTTTTTAATAACTTTTATTCTCTTGGTAAGTTGTTTGATTTCCACTATTTTTGTTATAATTATTACTAACATAATATCACGAATTTTTTATATTGAGATCCTTCCTTTTTTCATATTCAACCCATAAGAGAGCGAGCCTTGTTTCTGGATTGTAAGTAGGCTCTTATAAGCTCTTTTTAGTCTATATTTTAAATTAATTTTTAAAATTGTTATTAATTAAAAAAAATAAACAATTGAGAATATTTTTTTATTATGCCATCGGCTGAATTCCAGGTATTTCTGCGTAGAACTTTTTTCTCCCCGCTGTCAGGATTATCTTCTGATGAACTCCGGATCTTCTGATGAACTTCTGGAGATTTCTCAGGAGATATTCATCCTTATGCGAGCCAGAGCTTCACATTCAAACAATTTATGTAAGGCTGTTTCGTCCTCCTCACCGCAGAACCTGCATAGTGTGGAGTATTGGTGTATCCCCAACATTTGTATTTTCTCTGGTGGCAGTGTTCTGTTATTGGTCCTACCACCTTCCTGATGGAGTTTCGACTCAGTTCAAGCCTTGATAGCCGGTCAGTTGGCCCCATCACTATCATTTTCCCGTGAGCATTGCCTGTGGTATCTTGATGGTTCTTGACACATTTCTTTGTGTCCTGCTTTATGTCCCCAAATGGGACAGGCTGGTTCTGGTCCAATGAGAGTTGTTGATGCCCCCGCTCTTGCTAGGGCATCTGCGTTCTCATTCCCCTGGATGCCCTTGTGACCTGGTACCCAGATAAGTTTCACCCTGTTCTGTGCTCCTAGAACGTTGAGGTTTTTGTGAGTCTCCAAAACTAATTGGAAGAGATTGCAGAGCCTTAATTTGACTGTCGGAGAGAATGACTATGGGTTAGTTTCTAGGACCCCTCCTTAGAATCTCTCTTATGCAGACGGAAAACACTGTTACCTCGGCTTGGAATACGAAGGCTTGAGTACCGAGACTTAGACTGATGTCTTGCCTCGTTCTCTGCCCGTATATGCCAGCCCCTACCTCATTGCTTGTCTTAGAGCAATCTGTGTACCAGATTTGCCCCCTCGATATCACTGGTACCCTTGATGCGACTTCCCTAACTTGAATGATGGTGGTGAATGTTCCATCAAAGGAGTAGGTTGGGGTCATTTTATTCGACGGTATCTCAGATGCGTCGATTTTTATGACCTCTATTATGTTGGAATGGCCTAAATTGTTGCGCCTCCATTGACTCACTTACTTTAGTCTGGAGGCTTCTATCCTCGCTTCTGCTATAGATGCAGAGAAGGGAGGTTCCGGATCACCTCCAGGCTGATCGTCGATGTGCTGGACATTGCATCAGTGACGAGAGCAGGGCCAGTCTTGGAAACTGGACAGATTTCCTCATTTTGTAACTTTTTCTTCCTTTGGACACCACAGCAGGGCCCCATACGATATAGAGGGTATCACTATCGCTGTATACAGCCAAAGCGATTATTTGGGTTGTAGTCCTCATATTCTTCCGAAGAACCGCCATTGTTCCAGGTGAACTTTGAGTCTAACTTCAGCCCTAAGTATTTCGACTCTCCTGACATCTGCAAACTTTGATCAAAGATTTGAAGAGCTCTGCTGGGCTCGTAGTTTCTTTTTCTGGTGGAAGGGATAATCGTGTTTTTTTTGGGGTTGACCTTGAGGTTATTCCTCATGCAACACGTTTGTACGTCTGTGAGTGCTGATTGAATCAGATCCACACAAACCCCCATATACTCACCCTTCACAATTATATACTCCTCCCCTATAAGAGGGTTGTCTACAACGAGGTTCCACAAAAGATTATTCTCCAAAAGAAATGGCTGAATCGTGGCTTCCAATCGTGCCAGCATGACAGATATCCACTTGTTCAGGACTGGAGCACCGTTTCTTTCTCTAAGGGCTGTAGAGATAAACGCATATGATGTATGATCAAACGCCCCTTCTACGTCAAGAAACGCTGTGAGTGCAATTTCTTCATTCGGGAGTGATTTTTCAATCCTGCAGACTGGAATGTGCAGCGCAGTCTGACAGGATAGGCGTGGTGGTACTCCGAGAAGATTGGATAATCTGTATCATTATCTCGGATATTTTTATCAACTAATTTTTCCATCGTTGAACATGAGTGATAAGGTCGATGAAAGGCAAATTAGTCTGAATGCCTTGGCCTCGGCAGAGGATGATTTTCCCGGCTTCGGTATGAAGACCACCTTGGACCTTCGCTAGGTGTTGAGTACGTTCCTGTGAGTCAGGCTCGCCCTGAACAGCCTGACTAGGTATGGAATCAGTAGGTCTGCTTCTCGCTGTAATGCTACAGGTTGGATTTCATCCGACCCTGCTGATTTGAATGGATTGAAGGATATTGAGCATATCATTGAAGGGGAAGTTATTTGCTCATATTTGAATTGTGGGCGGCGCAGATTCCAAATGACCAATTAACTTATCGCACGAATGAAAGTAACTAAAGAAGGAGGTTATGTTTGTAGTATGTTGTGTTGAACGGTTGTTTTTGGTGTTAGTGATTATGGAATTAGGCAGATTAGCGTCTGGAAAAAGTGTCAACAAAAAGAAGGACACATTTTGTGTGACTTCTAACCAAAAAATTTGTGTTCGAAAATAAACGTTCAAAATTCAGAATGGCATTATTCAAAGAGTAATTCAGACTACCTAAAATATTCTTCGGATTCATGTTCAAGAGACAAAACTAAGCAAGTTCAACCTTTTTTTTTATTTTAAGGCAGAGCCCGATAAACTTACCTTCACTCTGTGACCTTCCAAATGAAACTATCGACTTATTAAACCCATTTAAATCCAATTTGAGCTAGCGATATATACAATCTACAATGTTTCCTCGATTTGTTCCCTCTATTTGTTTCCTCCACCCAAGAATGATTTTCTTCTTTGCATAAGTTTCTGTACATTTTGAATAATTATGGTAGGTACTTCGAACTTGAGCTGTTTTAATTGTTCTAGTATGCGAAGGAGAAGTTAGGATGGCGCATTGTGAGTTTGGACAAAATTTTGTGTAGACTGGCATTTTCTGAGTTATTTTAAATGTTTCTGACATGTGTATTTGAAAATCTGCCGGCCAACTTTAATATAGGCCATGAAATAAATTACAGAAATTGAAAGGATATTTTTTTCGAAGTAATCAGAGAATTTAATAAACAGGTATTATATCAATCTGTGTCACACTGAATATTCACTAATATCAGTAGTAGTAAACTTTCACTGCAATATTCTTTCGTTTTTCTTTTTTTCCCCCACTCTCTATCTCTTTTGTATTTGTCCATAGTTTTAAAATGTTAAGTGATGCAAACTTCCGAATGGGTATATAAACTTAGCAGAGCCACAGGATGTTTCCAAAACAGAGGTCAAAGTTTTCGACGAGTCAACCTCGAATTCTAAGTAATATTTTTTTGTTTGCTCCACACCAAGGGTTGGATGCATTCAATGACTTCGATTTTGACATGACTTTCGAAATCTAGAGCGTTACCCAGCTGCATAGTAGTGCACTGCTGAACATAAGCCTCCCTTGATTTTCACTACAAAAATGAATTCAACTGGAAACTTTAATTGTAACGAATTCACTTCTAAATTGAAGAGAGAACGTCTCTACGCGCTTTAGTCTCTTAAAGACACAATGTAGTACCTCCTCAACATTTTTTTTCTGAAATTCTGTAATTCATTCATCATGCTATCTACTTATATTCATCCATGCCTTGGGTTCATTTTGTGTATATTTTCTGCCCAACCATTCACCCTTTCAGTCCAGTTAAAGGTGGGGCTTGTTTCTACAATTACATTTCAGTTCTCAGTTGACGATGAGACTGTCAAACAACAATTCTAGTTTGACAGTCAACGTTGAGTCTGTGTAACAATTAAGATTTGTATCCGACTGATCGGTAGGCAACTGACTATCACTCTTTAGAACAGTTTCTCTTGCAATTTTTATATAGTCACAGGTGTCTCCGTTGATACCATGCATAGAAATTATAATTGACACTAGAACGTCAATGCTTACTTTCCATATCTCATTTAAATGACCCCCACAGCGAATGAACACCTACCAACTATACATGCGCAGAATGTCCCGACGTTGACACAGCTATCTTTTCAGTAAATAAAGCTCAATTAGGTGTTCTGTGTCGCAGATTTTGATAACTGTGATAAGAAAAACAGAAATTATCTATCATATAAGTTTGACATTACTGCCGAAAAAGAGTTTTCTGGCACGTGAATTCGTTAGAAAGAAACAGAGTCGGTGTCGACGTAGACGTTGTGTCATATATTTTCTTCACGTGGCGTGTTGATCAATTTTAGTGTTGGAAAATCAAATTTTCTACTCGTTTAGTTCTTACATTTGAATTACATTGACTCTTGTCAAAAGAGCATGAACATATCTTTTGTAATTTTGTGAAAATAGAGGGAGCAATCCAGGTATTACCTTACTATAGTGAATAAAACTTCACAATTCAAATGTATAGGTAATATATGAAACAATTTATAATTTTTTTTCATGCACGTTTTCTGGAAACATTTATTAATCAAACTTCTGCATCTTTATTCCAATGCATGAACATTTTTTCAGCAAATGTTCATTGCATTAAAAATGATTAAAACAATATCTAAAATTTACACTAAAATTAGATTTTCCAATATTGCCATATCACAAAAAGAAGAAATTGGATCTGATCTCAAAAGAAAATCTTTTATTCTATAAATAATATAATACCAATAAATGTTAGTATTGAATAAAACGCACCTATTGAAAACTATTGAGGTACTTACTTACTTCTCCATCCCAACCATCGCCTCCTTAGTTTCTCTTTGAATCATTTTTTATTATTCCATTGATGAAAACTGACATATTTTGAACTTTATTTCAGTGTCATATCTCAAACTTTAAAAACAATCTGAATCTGTATCAGATGTAGTTCAAAGTAGACATAATGCGGGCTAGGTACGTTATTGTTTTCTGTTAGATATTACAAAAACAATTATTTATGATATTAATTTGTAAATTATTTGATAAAATATTCTGAATCTTATACCAGATATTGCACTATATAATGAACATCGGAGTTTTGTTGTAAAAAACATAAAATATTCGATGACCTTGCATTGATATGTAAAGCTGAGATACTTTAAATTGAAATAAGTGAATGTGCCACCTTCGATCTCGATATGTTTTTGTCTGCAATCAAAACTTTTAGCTTTCGAAATTAATGCTTCGGGAGTAATGAACTTTCAAGTTCGTGCCTTCTTTACAATAAAAGCAATATGTTTCATATTTTTTATTATACTAATGCTATTTTCACCTTTTGGACCATCCCTTTGTTATATTTTGTATCGTCAAAAATTATTTCTATCACAACCTTTCTCTTTCCAAATTATCTTTGTATCAATAAAGTTATATACAAAATAGATAAATTGAAATTAAAATTTCAATTTGATCTGAATGAAATATATTTTTTTCACAAATACAAATACAATTTTTTTACTGCCTATTTTGAATTATATATTAGAAGGTAAAAATAACGTGAATATTTCCCATGATAAGATTGCTTTAATTGAAAAAAGGACGAAAATTACAGTTATTGGCGTTTGAAGGGCCATTATACTAAAAGTATGCAGAAGCCTAGATCCCCGATTTGTAGTGAATGAAAAATCTCGTTTCAACGTTTGTGTCATTCACTAACATTGACCCGCCGCGACTAAATCCACAGTCTATTGCGCAAACTCAGTAGTAGGTGAAACCTCCTGGGGGTGTCATTGGCATTCTAGTGTTCATTATTATTGGTATGGTTGAAACCCTTATCTCCCTTGTCGTCGTGAGGTTCGATGATATGACAAATAAAGTTGGCTATAAAAGAAATGAGGATGAAAGCCAACATTACTTTGGCGAACAACTCATTGACATCCCTACAATTCTGTACATTTCATTACGCTCTGGAAGGGAGGCGGAACTTCCTTCGTTCCCTCCTCTCTGGACCGCTTCTGCTGTCTATGAGGGTACAGTTATTAGTATTCATTTGCAGTTAGAAACAACACATATTCAGCAAGCATCAGAGTTTCACTAAAAAAGCACCGCTTCGGCAGACCAGGAAGCTCAGTAGCATGATTTTAACCTATAAATACATTCCGTTGAGAAGAAAAAATATGATAAAATGTAGGGAAGAATTGGAGATTTTGTGATATACCGGGTGACCACAAGGTGAGGTACGCCCCCCAATTTTTCTATAGTTTTGAAGATACAGGTTTCAAATTTGGTACATCAATATATTACTCAAATACGCATATTTTGACTCCATTACCGAAAATTCGCCATTTCCGGTTTGATCGGAAGTGATCCCAAATTTTTTTTTTAAATTGAAATGACACCCTGTACAATTTTTTCCAATATACGGAAGAACACGCAATTTGTGATAACACTTTTCTTCAAAATTGAAAATCGGTTGAAAAATGGCGGAGATACGGATGATTGTTCAATTGCAGCAACCATATTTTCCAACAAATATCAAAAATTTCCTCAAAACGGAGTAATACCCATAAAGAAATGCTCACAACTGCCATTTCTCAAATGGCAACATACTCTTTTCATATTGTATTGAAAAGTTATGAATTATCCAAATAATCGTGTTAAAAGTTTCGGGGAATTATGAAAGGAATCGAAGATACGGGATGTTTCATTATGAGTGTTCTCAAAATTGAATATTCTTAAACAGAGGCGGTTTGAACCTACGAAAGCTAAGCAAAAAATCAAATCTTTTCATTCGAGTAATCTGATAAATCCATCATTTTTCAATACGACAATGTGAAAGTATATTGCCGTATGAGAAATGACAGTTGTGAGCATTTCTTTATGGATACTACTCCGTTTTGAGGAAATTTTTGGAAAATATGGTTGCTGCAATTACATGAGAAGCCCAATTTTAAGCTGTATCTTACCTCGAACCTTCCTCTCGTGAATGTTGACGCCGTTCGTCAGTTGTGATGATTTGAGTTTGATGTTCATGGCCAACTTTGTTCGATTGAACAATCAACTGTATTTCCGCCATTTTTCAACCGATTTTTAATTTTGATCACAAATTGCGTGTTCTTCCGGATAATGAAACAAATTGTACAGGGTGTTATTTGAAAAAAAAAGTTTGGGGTCACTTCCGGTTAAACCGGAAGTGATGAATTTTCGGTAATGGAGTCAAAATATGCGTATTTGAGTAATATATCGACGTACCAAATTTAAAACCTGTATCTTCGAAACTGTAGAAAAATTGGGGGGCGTACCTCACCTCGTGGTCACCCGGTATATTGAATCAACTTCTTTCTAGATGAAAATCATTCAGAAAATTCGGGTATTCCCTCCCTATTTCACTGCTTGGAACTGTTTCCCGCCTAGAAGAATGTATCTGAACTGTTTATATAGCAAAATCAGTTTTAATTTCAAGAGGAACTTTTTTTTATCGGTGATGTTATTATTGTGCAACTTCAGAAGCTCAAGTGGCACTACCACATCATTAAAACATTATTTCGAAAAACATAAAATCAGTGGCGTATCATGATTAAAACAGGGTACGTTATTATCATGACTATAACAAATGTCCAAACAAGTAATTTTCGAATAAACGAAGTAGTTTTCAATTCTTCATTAAAATTTTTTAAACAAAAAATTCTAGAATATTCGAGCGTTACAAGCAAACTTTCATACAGGAATATTGAACAGTATATATGTCAGTATAAACAATCGATTTTAAATATTGTCAGTGGTGTAGCGTACCGGAAGTATGGACATTTACTTCCTCATTTTAAATAGATTACTATTTATTTTATTATATTATTCATTTTCATAAATTTTTCCTAGCATGGCAATACCGAATACACTCATGAAAAAAAAACTGAAATGTGATATGTGATAGATTTACTACACTCCCAGGCAATAATATTGTACGCATACGTTTATGATACTTAACGCAAATTATGATACTTCGATGAGGCATCTCGCTAACCGAAACTACAGACTCGAGCGAAAAATCACTGGAAAAGATATTGTGTTGACGTCAAGTAGATATAATTAATTATCTGTCATTGTTGTATAGGTCAATGCACACTATGCTAATTTATTATTTTTCATTAACGCTTATTCACTTATAATGGGAATATCCAAACAGTTTTTTAAATTTATAACAATAGGAAAATACTCAAAACACTCCAGTGAACAAGATATACCAGTACAAGTCACAAAAGTTTTCGACAAAAAAATAGACCGTCATTAAAATATGCAATATTTTTGTCTAGCAGTGTATATCTTGAAGAGTTTCAATTAGTTATAAAAAAGGTGATTTTAAACATTATGTTAATTGAATAGGTTAATTATTTATTAGGTTTTTCTTTTTGAAACTACCAAAAAAGGATTTTTCCTTTTTTTCTGTTTTAATTTTTTTTCCTAAAACACAACATTGAAAATTACCGAGATTTCACAAATTTTTTAAATTTTTCTTAACCAATTCACTTACGGTACCGTGGATGATAAAGGGGCCCAGAGTAAGGGAAACAAGGAAAAGGGGGTACATTCAAAGATGAATTCTGTAGAAAAAGGCGATACAAGGGCTAATTTTGGGCAGGGAAAGAGAAAAAAGTGGATGGTGTTCAATTCAGATAATAGAAGTCCGAAATAAAAGTATTAATTTATTTTCGGAACGCATTATTTCATGAATATCTGACACATAAATTTGTTGTTTGTATCGCTCGTGAATGTTTGGAATGGCCTAATCTGTTTATACAATTCTATCACTCGTGCAATTCAAATGCTTATGCCGTTTTCATAAATAAACTTATATAGCTCAATAAATCGGAGCAGAATTCAGTTGTGCGTTCAGTAATTCGAGAATATACAGGGCGTTCCATTTTAAAAAATTACTTTCAGGGTTTACAAAAACATCCGACTGAACTGTATCACTTTTGATAACACTAATAATTTTTTTAAAAGTTATGATGTTTACTAACTCTGGTAAAACTTGAATGATTCAGTCTTGAGAAATTTCATGATATGCATTATTAAAGATACTCAAAATATATAACAAAAATAGTACAAACGCGATAAAGGGTACAAATCAAATAAATTGTTCCAAAATATTAGCTAGATAAAAACAAAGATTACCGAGTGTTCCATTTGAAAAACGAAGATTTTATCCAATTCCGAGTTAAATGAAAGTGCTACGCCATTGACAATATTTCAAATCAATTGTTTATGTTAACTTAGGTGACTTTTCGAATTTTCAAAATTTTATTCCAATGAGAACATCGAAAGCTTGTAATGGAAACCGTTCATTACAAGTTTTCGGGTTACGTGAAAATCCCTCTATAATCTGATGATAATCGTTTGAGAAAACTTTAGGGTTGTATCTTTCCCACAATTTGAAATTTTATTCCAATTTTCTTCCTATCGTATAATCCGATTATTCTGATTTTGTTTCAATACGATTCAAGATTATAAATTATCAAAAACTCTTAGTCGATAATATGAATTTCTGATGGATATGATCACAAAAAGCTGAAACAGAATTTCATTCTTTCACAGCCTCGCGGACTTGACAACTTGTTAATTTCCATGGTCTCACTATCAAAAATCACGATTGAAATGTCATATCAAATCAAAACTTTTCTTCGATAACAGATCGTACCTTTCAGACTCATAATCGAATTTCTTTCGAAGTACCCTTATTTTGAAATGAAGAAAACGGTTTCAAGTTCGGTAGAAACAGATTGATTTTGGGAGAAGACAGTAAATATTCGGAATGGAAATGAATCGTCTACCCAACATATTGCCCATCAGTTAATAAATCGATAATCCCTTAGATTCTTTTAATAATTTCTGAATTGAATAAGTAATACTATCATATGTAAATACATAAGTGTTATTTAGTTCCACCAATTGAAATTTATATACTCACCAACTTATCCACCACTATTTAAAAAATTTGAAGAATGAAAAATTAGTGAGTAGGAAAATGATTGCCGATGAAAATTATGAACAGCTGGATTTGCGTTATGAACAGAAAGCTTGTTAGTAACAGAATATGCATTAGCTAGATAAATGTCACAAAATGTTAAAAAATTAGCAACATTTGTGGGTGCGATATCGAGTGAATGAAAAAATAAAACACATGGAGTATGTTTCGTAATATAATCTATTTATTAAAATTTGTACAAAGTTCATACAATAAACAGATCTCCAATTTAGGGGTTTTTTCTCTTTGAAATAGTCACGAAATATGTGACATGTACCTAGATCAATGCAAAAGCATTTTAAATAAATAAATAATTCATAAATAGTGAATACAGTAAGGAAATAAATACTACAAACTACATTCATACTTTTTGCTCTGGATGCCAAACTGCTCAGTTTCAAATTGAAAAGTCGTCTATGTTACAGAAGGATCAAAAGCCAGAAAGAAGCCAAGCATTAAGCTATTATTTGACAAAATTAAGCTATCAGAGATTGATGTTCACTTATTTTTGTAAAATTATTCCAAAAAGTGCTGATATTGTGTCAGTGAATTATTTCTAAAAAAAAACCTGCAGAAATCCTAAATACCAGCCAGAATTTGCCGAGTGTTGAGAATATTCCATTAATGAATGTCATTAATTCAGGACCGCCATTTTATCAGCCAATTGAAAATTGAAAACGTAGTCCTCTTATTTTATAGTCATTGATTCTTCAAATAATCATCCAAAAATACGTGAAACACCGTAGTTTTCCAACCAACTCCAGAACTAAACATTTTGGCCCCAAAGTCCACACCTTTGTACAGAAATTTCCGACACAAAAAATAGAATCTACGCTAAATTGCTACACTACTGTCTATCACACTTTGTTAGCAACTTTGCGAGTATGATGTTTTCTAGCCTTTTTTGATTTCTTACTATGCTTTAAACTTTTGGACTCACGTGCTCGTTTAGCCTCGATAACGTCTTCTAAACCAGTTTCGTCGTCGTCATCGTCGTCATCATCGTCATCGTCATCAGCTTCGTCATCGTCGTCATCGTCATCGTCATCGTCATCATCTGTCAAACCTCCCAAGTCGTCGTCATCGTCGTCGTCATCGTCGTCATCGTCACTGTCATCGTCATTGGCAGGTACAGGCTGTACGACTACTGGCCTTACTGAGTTTTCGACAGCCTGTTCCTCCACTAGGTCAGAGTCTTCCCCAGGTTCGTTAGTAACAGCACCTTGATCTAGTTCTCCTGCAGATTGTTCTTGAGCGTCGAGCTCCTCGCTTGGACTCAGTTCAGATGCGGCTGCTACTGGGTCCACTGATTGTACTTGAACAGGTTCAACTACTACGGGTTCTTGTGACCCTACCGAAGAAACGGGTTCGTCTTCGTCATCGTCGTCATCGTCGTCGTCGTCGTCATCGTCTCCACCTGCAATGAAGATAATGCATGAGAAAATAATTTGTGTTGAGCCGTAGTTTTATGTAACAAGTTTTGAGTTCTACGGTTTAGGATATCAATTTTACAAACAAAGCAGGATGCAAAACAAAATTGAAAAATAAAGCTTGTTTGTGGGACGTAATCAGAATAAAAATGGCAATGCCAGTTTCCTGTTGAAAGAAAATCTAAAATTATAAAAATCCAAACCAAAAAAACAAACTTCCATTTTGTTTCAGCTTTAGAAGTGACGTTAAATAAATGTTTCCCAATGCTCTAATAATAATTTTTTTCCCTAAATGTTACTTACCTACCTTATAGCGGACAATGTATAAACAATGAGATCAGAAATTGAGGTTATGTCTGGGTTTTCGCTAGAAGGATTTATGAGGAAAATTTTTGTTGTTTTAATTGTTTGGTCAGTTATGTCGTTGTGTTATATTAGTGTTCGCTGTGTTTTCGAAACTGTGGTAGTACCCATTTGCAAATATTCTGGAGTCAAACTTAACTGTGAATTGCATGAATGCCTGAAAAAGTTAAAAAAAGTTGCGTTGTAACGTCAGTTAGTTAAACTAATTATTATTTAGTGTATTTTCTATATTATTGTTTTTTTCCATCCTGTAAGTGGCTTCGGCTGTTGGATGGTGTACGAATAGAAAAAAAAATAAAAATTACCTTAAAATGATATAATGTACTTCCTCAAATTTGATTTTCTTTTTTCATTTTAAATAGCTGACAATCAGCCCTATGCTGTATCACTTCCGTTAAAAATAACGTCACCGTTATTCGCCATTTCCGTTATTTTGCTATGATTGGTAATAGCCATTTCCGTTATTTTGCTTTTACCAATCATAGCAAAATAACGGAAATGGCGAATAACGTTGACGTTATTTTTAACGGAAGTGATACAGCATAGGGCTGATTACCAAGATTTTTATATTTTTACATCACAATTCATTATATTATATTCATATTATATTGGTGGATAAATAACTGATATCATTTTATAATTTTTATGAAATGCATATGACTCACAAACTTTAGTGATTCCTCATCTTTATTATCATCGTCTTTTTATTTGATTGCTATATCTGTAAATTTTGAAATTTTTCAAAATGAACATTATTATTATCATAATTGATGAAAGTTACGAACACGACTCACAGAACTTTATCTGTGGGGTATAGTTCTGTGACACCACTAAAGTCCGCTGAGAACACCATCTGAAACCGATTACAAAATCACCGCGATTTCATTTGTTTTGTCCATCACAAAAATCCAAACAAATGCTGGTACACCAGAGTAATTTTCCACCCCTTTCGAGTCACATTCTAATGTTCAATAATGCAAAATCGATATAAAAAATGTTCACAGCAACAAAGTAGGTGTATTGAGAAATCAGGATAACCAGCAAATAAAATGGGCTAACGGTCGATTTTTTCTGAAAGCTAGATAAGGTGACTATCAGCTCACAGGAACCCAATAGTTTTTTTGCTAAATCTTCTGGAAATCTTATCAAAATGATATGCAACAAACTAAACTGACAAAGATAAGACAAATGCGCTTAATACATGGACAGAGTATCAATACAGGACTTTTACAGGGTCTATGTAGAGTTGCAAACAATGTGCTTACTGAGAAATTCATGAAAACCAGAACAATGTGAATTCATGAGAGTAATAATTTCTAGCCTGGAGTAATCCTTGAGTCATTCAAACTTCTATCATTGAAAATTGACCTATAAATATGTATTTCCAAACAGCAATGCTCACCTCCTAGAATGTCATCAAGGAAACTTCCAAAATAGTCGCCATCATCATCATCGTCGTCGTCATCATCAGACGCTGCGCTATCGTCGTCATCGTCATCATCATCCGAAACACCAAGATCTAAGTCGCTATCGTCGTCATCATCGTCGTCGTCATCATCATCGTCATCACTGGATTGCCTTCCTTTCACCTGTAACAAAGGAAGGAAAATTTAGAAGAAATGGAGACAGCCACCTTGTATTCCATGTGTATCAAAAACAAATTCATTTATCTGTTACTGCTATCGTAACAATTTATTAAAAACATAGATGAAAAAAGTGAACTCGACGGGTCGATCCTAATGGAAATGTCAACGAAGGAAAGGCAGATGATATATTATGAGAATAGCAGGAAATGAAAATGAAAATATCTACAACATAGAGAGAGTTCGCCAACTTTTCTGCGATGTTCCAAGGAACGTATTTGAGTTTGTGAGTAAAGCAAAACGGAGCTTCAGTGTATATTTTGAGCTGTACTCCATATACGGGAACAGTAGTCCACGGTGGAGCAAATGTGAGTAGGTTTAAAAATCAAGGATGGAGTAGAGGAAGAAACGGGCGAATTGAAGAATATTATAGGTGATAAAATCGAAGACGGAGTCGAGGCAGAAATGTACAAAATAAAGGGTAAATTCGGTAAGTCCGAAAAGCGATTTGATACTGCGCACACCACAGAAACGGTTAACAAAAATTCAATGCTGGACCAATATGAGATGAAAAATTCCGAGGTCAGTCCTAAAACCGGAAAACTTTCCATGAAACAACCTCAGTTCGACGGAAAAACTCCATGGGCAAACTATCGCCGACAGATTGAAGCTGCAGCTTAAGTAAATGGATGGAATACAAAGGAAGCAGCTGTAGCATTGACACTGGCATTGCATGGCGAACGAGAGGAGTATGAGTAACTACGGTATGGCCAGGCCCACCTTGAACATGTATACCATTCACAACAGCTACCAGAAATCAAGCGAATCTTTACAGGAATTTGAAGCAAACATTGCACACTTGGTTCGCCTTGCATATCCAGCTACACCAAAAAATGAAATGAAGCGATTGGCGGTTCAGGCATTCTTGGATGGACTTCGTGACCAAGAAACCAGGCAAACATAACCATTGGCTCGTCCAACACATCTCGTTGAAGCATTTATACCAGTTTTGGAATTTGAAGCGTCGAAACCATTCTGCAAAAGCCAGAATGGAGTCCGGATGATTGAGGAAGATCCGCACGAGCTGTCATGAGAAAAGTAATGAAGGTAATGCTGCCTGGGAGATGACTGATAAGATGCCGAAATTGTAGAAAACTTGGGCACGTGCGTAACAAATATCCAACACTCAAAAATCGACACCGACGAAGTTCGAAAAAGAGCAATCGTCAGCTCTAGTTTACAAAGCGCATGTCGCTGCATTTCAAAGACATACTGTAGGTTGTAGACGGTCTCATCAACAACGGGCCTCGCACCATGCTCCTTGATACAGGTGCGACTAGCACGATCCTTGGACCTGTCTTTGCCAAAACACCGGCAAACTTTAAACCCCCAAATTGAAAGAAAACTGTCTAAGGCGAGCTACCAACTTAACTGACTTTGAGCAGCACTAAAGTGAAACATCGGGCTCTAGAAGCAGACATCGAGGATGATGCAATCATAGGGTTGGGCATCATGAATTCCGGAGGGTTTGAGATGGTGCTTCATGGAAGAAGCGAAATGATGATTCGTGTCCTGTTGGCTGAAGATATGAGCGTACCTGAGAGGGCCGTAACCATTCTGGAGGCTCACCTGGGCAGGGCAGCGAACAGTAGAAACGTGGTAGTGTTCGAGGCCAAGCTCCATGATGAGAAAATTGGACTAGGAATCGCACTAGGAGAAAACTTGTTGTGTGTTAATGAATGTATTCCAGTAAGGGTAATTATTACCCGGTAACTTTCACGAAAGGAACAATTCCGGTACGTGGTGGGATTTGCTAACATCGCCAAACCAGTAACCAGGCTTAACGAAGGGCAAACAAAATTCCAGTGGTCTGAAGAATGTCAAGATTCGTTTAGGAAGCTTAAAGGAGCATTGATCACGAGCCATCCCCTTCCGAAGAGAAAATTCATTTTGGATACGGACACAAGCAATGTGAAACTTGGAGCTGTTGGAGTCGGGCTGGTATCAAAGGAGTAGAGCACTTCTACAAGTACGTAAATGGAAGAAGATTCCTGTTGAGAACTGACCATGCAGCCTTCAATTGGCTTCTTCAATTCAAAAATCCCAAGGGTCAAGTGGCACATTGCATCGGGGGTCTCCAAGAACTCTACTTCGAGATCGAATATCGAGCGGGGACCAGCCATAAGAACCCAGCTGCTCTCTCACGGAGACCCTATCATAGCAATGAAGCTTAAAAAAGTTTCTGTAGAAAACGATAACAGCAGAAAAAAATTATTTTGAAAATTTCACATTTTTTTGTTGCGTTACTATCGTCTCATTTGAAAATGGATGTATCTATTACCTTTTCAGATTTGTCCGTGGTGAACAACCACACTTTGGAATCATTTCCTTTACAAGAACATGAAATAACCCCATGATCGAGGATTACCTAATACAGCTGTATACAAATTGTAGCAAACTTGTTCTTTTCATTTATGCAAAATGCGGCACAATAATCAATATTTGCACGCATAGTTGAATTTTCAAAACGACTAAAATATTTGATGTATAACATTTCAAATTGGTTCTATCAAAAAAAGAGCTGGATTTAAAATGTCTATGTGTTGCCTTTTTTTGAAGGCAATCCAGGTTTATATCTGAAACAAGGCCAAATCTATAATTTTTGTTTGATGGATATCTATTAATATGGTTTTCAGATTAGTGAGGTAACTGGAACGATCTTTACTTTCATTTTCACAGAAACAAGTAAAAGGTTACATTACGTATGAGTTCATGCCATTTAGTTGTACACGCTTAATGAATACATTCATTGAACTTAAAAAATATCCAATAGTTTTTCAGGTTGGTACTTTCTATGCTACTCCTGAAATAATTGCTATTTTATCAGTTACATAAGTGACCAAAGCTTTGTCAATAACCTGAATGTTTTGTTCCTGTTTTTTAGCTGGAGTCTATGCTTTGAGAAGTGCTTGATACGCTGTAAAGCGTTATTATCTCTTAACGAAAACGAAGGAATCGAATATTCAGAAACTTGATAAATTTAGATAGGAAACAGATGGATTTAATGTCCTCTATAATGACATAATGTAACAATGATGAAACACGAAGACCCAGAAACCTCGTATGCAGGTGCTGGAGGTCACCCCATCTGAATCACATAAAATGTTTGTGTTTGAAAACAAGAAGCACTCGTAATAATGTTCTAGAGGAACACTGCATCATTATCTATCGGATATATTTCAATGCCATCGCAGCATTAGCTAGGTAAGTAGTTGTTTTCTGTCAGAAATTTGTTTCATATTGTAAATTGTGGGATTATAGATTATTTCAATAATAATTATTTTTATTCAGTTATAATAATTTCATCGAGAAAATAGCATTCAACATAATGTGTAAAAAGTTGATCGCTCACTCATGTAACCAATGAATAAATTTAGTTTTAAGTGTTGAAGTGAGGAATGAATAAAAATACTATATAAATATAAGATAGCGTCAAGAAACATAAACATTTTAAATGATACTGTAGCTTTAATGATTTTCACAGATTATGCAAGGGCTTCTTTAAATGAAAATATAATAAAAAGTTCAATTTTGCAGGTTTTCTGTCAATAAATGGCTTGCAAAAGTTGAAATTATATTTATATCGCTATTCTCTTCTTGAAGGTTCCACCCGTTCGACTCATATAAAACTTGGGACAAGTACCTCAAGATAATTAATAGATACTTTCCTTATTTAACACTTCACTGTTGAAATGTTAGCTTTTGTGGAGTAGATTCGTTTGTTGGCATAGTTTCATGGCATTTCAACCTTCCACAGTATAAAAATGAAAAAATGTAAAATGAAGGAAATTTATGTGTACAAGTGTACAAGGGTAAATATAATAGAAACAAAGTTTTTATAGGAAAATTCAGAATATGAATAGTTGCTAATAATAGTGGATAATCTTAAAAGTCTTGTAAATACTGTCTGTAACTTGTCGGGACAAATTGCTTCATTTGCCCTTTCACAGCTTTTACTTTTGTTGTATTTAATATATATCTCAAACGCAACACTGCTTTTTCAAGAAATGATCTTTTTTACAAATTGGTTCTCCTGAATATAATGACTTTAACCCTTTGATGGTCTTTAAGATGAAGATAATGAATAAACTTCTTAAATTGTATTTAAAAATAGTTTTTTAAACGGAAGGTTAGAAAATTCAAAAACATTGTTAACATTCGTTCGAAGATGTCTACCTCTTTAATACAGTTAATTAAGGTACTATGTATGAGAAATATTTACTAATCTGTGTATCATACTGCTGAATATAATTTATGCACATTTATAAATCCATAGTAAGTGTAACTCATTGAAGTTGAAGTTTATATAATGTATAGGCGATATCTATTCAATAAAAAATATCTAATACAAAATCAAACGTGGTATGAGTACAAATTAATTACAAAAGTAGTTTGTTTTCTAGCAAAATTAAGTATGCTAATATCTAAGAGATATTATGTTTGTAGGAAACATACAGAAAATGTTTGAAAAATGCTTTGCGCTGTACACAACTCTCTACCCTTAATTATAGTCGCCAATAGGTAGGCAAGGGTTTCCTACTGATTGATTCTATAAACAAACCAACTAATTGGATATCAAACATGTCTCCATCATAAATTTGTCATATATGGTCATATTTCAGTATATTTTTTGCAGTGTACTTGTCTTTTGCTAATAAAGACGAATAATGTAATTCAGAACAATAAGAAAGTCACGATAGAAGTAACGAGCACATTCACATAGGGCTTACTTTATGCCATTCATGAGGTAAACGTGATTCATATAAACTTTCAATTCAGAATTGCTATTATGTTTACCGTATTGAGCATGTTTCTCGAAGTGTATCACAATTTTATTTTTCCGTACAAATTTATTTCAAATGCTGTTATATTCATGGGACTAGTAGGAAGAACTAATTATGAATTCGATAACAAACTGATGGTTGAAGTCGAATTGTACTTTTCATTCACTAGTTGAATCTTTACTAGTTTCATTATTAAAATATCTCTAAGATCTGGTGAAAGTGACAAGTAAACAAACTGTTGAATAGTTCAGTATATCTTCAATCCACAACAGGCCTAACTGAAATGAATATTTTGGCTAACGTGATTAAGTATTGAGTCTTATCGAACACTATATGATGAGAGAGATATGAGTTTTCTGACTTGCTCATCTATATTCAGGTTCACACCCAAAGTGATAGATACCCACGGCAAATAATAATAATACCCTCACAGACTATGCTTTGTGAACGCTCTATGAGTGTTCATGAGGGAGTATTATTATTATTATTATGTTTATGGAAGATCGTGAGAACGAAACGAAAGAGAAAAAATGTAATTCTGCAGGGTTGTAAGCTTGATGTTGGTTTGATTTTTTGAGAAAATATTAAATAAAGAGTTAGACAGTGGTGACATTATATAGTAATTCATCAATGTGATTTTCCCAATGTTTCACCCTTCCACTAACCATATTTAGCCAACAAAAAGTGATATTTGGTTATTTTCTATAAGATCAACTGAAGATTATTAGAAAGAAAAAGCGCTAATACTATTGGTAGCTACACATAACACTCTCTATATTGAGATCAGGGACCTGCATGTTGTCTCGAACCAGAATCTGGACCGCTATTCTTGAATTCAATAGAAAGTCACACTCCCTTCGAATTTCCACTCCCTCATTTTTCTATTACTTCCAAAAAACCCTATTCTTCAAATAAGGGAATGGAAAGGAGAAAGGAAATTGAATAAAAACGTTGCCAAACTTTGGAAGAACTTTTCAACCAATCCAAATGCACATATTTATGAATAATTGTGACAGGAAACATGAAAATGCAACATAACCATTTTTTTATCTTTTCAGGGTTTTCGTGTCATGACTCATGTTTGGCGGAAAACTGTTTTAGTTTCTAGTTGTTTTACTTTTCCAAAATTGCAGATTGACTACAATGAATAAGAAATATATTTTACCGCAGCAGAAAACTCGAATGATACATTTTTTAAACGATCATCCCCAGTGGTATTCGGGGAAATTTACCCCAAGTTATACTCGTGCTCGCATGCAAAGGCTTTGTGGATTGAATTATACAAAGAACATCTGCCCAATTTTACGATCAGAGACATAAAATGGATCAGATCTTGGAAGAACATCCCTTTCAATATGCCCATCCTCTACAGCTTCTTCCATATCGTCATGAAAAAGGTCATTCCAATAGATTAGTTGGTTGATATCATCCATAATTCAATCGGTATTAATTAAAGTAATGAATAATTGAATGGGTGTATAAACAAACTTTAGAAATTAGAAACTTTACACTCCGACGTACGGATTTTAAGGTTATGATTTCCATTTCCACTCCCTCTTTCAATTTCTCTCACTTGGAACCAGTAGAGTCAGCAAGAGAATTTCATTCTATCAATTTGTAGTAGAAATCGTTCAAGAATACAGTATTAGGAAACCACGCCCTTTTTTTCTCACTTTCTATTAAAATTTCTACTCTCTAAAACTCAAGAATAGCGGTCCAGGTGTTGGTTTTGCGATAGAAACTATGCAGTTCTCAATTGGTCATAGGTAGCTGTGGAAAATGTATATACCAATAGATTTTTATGTTTGAGGTTTGGGGTACCACCTCAAAAAGATAGGTAAGTCAGAGAGTGATAGTTGCCGCTACTGCGAGAACTTCGCTGAAACAGCAGAACATCTGCTTTGCGAATGCCCAGCGATCTTCAGCAAGAGGCTTAAATTACTAAAACATACAACCAGTAAAATACACATTTTCGATTAGGTGGGTGTGATTTCATAGTTCATTTCCATTTCAGATGTTATTGTTTCTTTAACATGTTTCAAACATATACCAGACACTGTATTTTATTTCACATCCTAATATCCATTGTCATGCATGGCATCGCACGTTGAAAAGTGATGGCCTTGTTTCCACTAGCTCGCACAAACATCTCGAAGACTTTTCAAGGTTGCTAGTAAGGCTGCAACCGGTCGATGGAAAGAACAAATTTGGTCGCTTTCCAGCTACTGACTATTTTGAATTTGATCAGATAGGGAAAATTCCAAACGACCGTATTTTCTGAGAAATATTCTCTCGAGGTTACAGTTGATTCAAGACCATGCCTGATATCGCACTTGAGATTCTGTCTTTCCTAGCACTCACAAATCTCTCAATAACTTGAATAGGTGCAATTATCAGATTTTGGATCAACTTTTTCATTTGTATTTTTCATTGTTAGGCAGAATTTGAAATAGCCAAAATGCAAGAAATAATATGAATTCTCAGATTTTCGTTTTTTTACTTATGCATACAGCTGTTTTGTCTATCTTGGATCTAATTAGGGCTGATTCATTCATGTTTACAGCTTCAACAAAAAACTACTTGGGAGTATATTAAAAATTTCCATATATTCGACTGTTTTGCATTATTTGAATTTTTTCAATGCCCTCAATAGTCGCAGAAAATGTCAGCAATGCGTTAGAAATATTGTCTCTCAGAACATCAAATAACTAAGAATGATTTTTTTTTATGGTTGCATTTTCAACATATTTGTGTGTCAACAAATTTGCCCTGGCAGCTATGATCCCAGCTGATCTCAACGTTCAATTAGATCTTTATGTCGGTTGTCATCATCAGCATGGTCACTGGTCTCGTGCACGGCATCGCACGTTAAAAGGTAAGGGCTACGTTTTCCCTAGCTCGCACAAGTTTTTGACTTCTGAGGGTTGCTCGTAAGAGTACAGCCGGTTGACAGATATAACAATTTTAACAATTCAAAATATGTTCGAATCGCCGACTGTTTACTTTTTTACACTTCAATTCTTCGTAGAAAATCTAATTTTCATCTGATCCAAATCATCAAATGCTTGGGTAATCTTGTCTTTCAAAGTTACGGGTGTTTTATATGCTTTTTCGTAAGACATGCTTCACAATAAAAATCTAATGGAATAAGATCGGGTGATCTTGCTGTGCAATTTCACGGTTCCAAACGCTCATCCGCCAATTTAACTCTTTCAAGTTTTGCGCTCACTTCTCTAGTTAGTACCAACAGCTTCGATATTCTTCAAGTGACTGATTATCGATAATGTTCTCTACATTATTTATCACAATATTCAAATAGCTTCTGGATGTTTATGACTCCTGAGATATCACATACTTCAATTGGTTATCCATCAACATGCAGAATATATTGAAACGAAAAGTTTCTTAAAATCCGACTTCTTTGAATCTCTTGAAAATTTGTATTCATTAGCCCAAATTATTTTATTTAAAAAATATTTGTCTTCGTGGGTGACATCTTTCCACAAAATTCAATTCCCTGTCGAGGGTCTTAAAGCTTTTGCTTAAATTTTGGTAATTTTATACAATTACTGTTGAATATTTTATACCTAAATATTTTTCAGCACTTTTTAACGACTCTGGAAATATATGAAAATATGCCTAGATAACAATCTGGTTGTCACGGATTGAGGCAAGTTTCTTTGCGTTTCTAAAACTGATACAAACGCATTGGAATTATTATAAATTGGTATGCATTCCTTAAGTCCCATTGGCGATAGATTTGGATACATTTCATTTACATTTCTACATGTCAGCTGATAATTTGATCACTTTATCCAAAGATAATAAAGAAATAAAAAAAACTTCGTCTGAATAATGTTCTATTATTTTTTCAAGTATTTGCAACTACTGAATGGACAAAAATGTCGAAAATATTACAGAATAACACAACGTTAATGTAAAATACTAATCGTGGGCTACTTATCCAAAATTGAATGGGGATATAATTTTCAAGAGACATTATCACAACTAAATGAATTGTCATTTTAGTCGGGTAGAGAAAGTCCACAAATGCCCTACATATTATTTTCAGAGTGATCCATTAGCTGGTTAACCAGAAACTTTCAATTGTATTAACTTGACCTGAATAAACGCTGGTGAACAGCTTCCTTATCATCAATTTGGCACCATACCAACCAGTCTTGGAATATTATTACAATATATCGATTCTAATAGCTAAAGACCCATTAAATTTTCTAGGTTTATATCAGAAAAAAAGAATTTGTCTCGTTATATTTTTACTCTCAACAGTTTCATTTAAGTCGACACTCCTTCATTTTGAATACTTTTTCCACGAATGGAAAAGGTTTTACCAAAACTTACAACTTGAAGAAGTTCAAAATTAACAAAACTTATATATCCCACCATGTTCTATGAACTTCTCAAGATATTTCATAAAATATGAACATGAAATAATATATGAATATAAATGAACAGTTTAGTTTCTAAATAAAAGTTCCCTTACCTTCGCTTTCGTTTTCGGTTTATTTTCTACGACACTAACTTCAGTTTTTTCAACATTCGACTTTTCAACCGGCACTGGCACTTCATTTGTTTCGGCAGGAGAAACGACATCGGCCTCTTTCACTTCAGTTTCTTTCACTTCGGTTTCTTTGGTCACTTCTTTAACTGTCGCACTTTCCGTTTTGAAAACACCCGGCGTTTCTTCCTGGATCACACCCTGTTTTTCGATACTCGTTTCGGCATCGACGGGTCGATCATCAGCCGTGAAAGTAGTTATGGGACTTGCTGTGCATCGCAGCAGCAGAACGCACACAATTGTGCCGAGGAAATATAACTTCATCTCGAATCTGCAGAAAAAACATGATGAATGAGTAAGGAGACATTTCTATTTTTTATATATAGTTTTTCATTCATAATCTAGCATACAGAAAAGTGTTCAAAGAAGTTACCCTTTGAGATAGGCTCAGATGACACAAAAATTCATTCAGTAGTTATTTAACCGAAAAATAAATTTATGTAGTATTAGAAATTAGTTGAGGACTGCATACACCCGTGTACAAAATAAGGTACTTGAGATCAATTGATTATAAGGAATTTCTGATATTGCTAACAAGCATAATATAATATACGTTTCAAGGACACGTTGGGTAGGACTCAAATGTTGTATCTGACCTATCCTAGTACTGATGAGAGGTAAGAACCTTGAACATAATGTTCCTCTTTTAGGAACATTGCACAAATAGATGTCGGATGTAATTTAGTGCCCGTAAGGGAAAGTAGTTGTTTCCTCTCAGATATATGCCTCATATTCCTACACTTTGTGTGAATAATGAGGAATGTTATTAACTGGGAGCCAACCTAATTTGAGTTTTTTAGTCGATACATGTTGATTTAGGTTAACTAACCCAACACATTTTTTCAGTAATTGCTGGACAACATTATTGCTGGACAGCATTTTTATTGCATAGACCATAAACTACATCGCAATAGTTCAAATAGAGAAAACCAAAGTTTCGCTCACTATTGTTTTAGTTTTTGAATATAGCAGATATCACATTTGTGATACATTTCATTATTTGTTTGATTGAACATATCTGATAACAGTTCTCGAACTTCGTTCGATTCATTTATTGCATTCGTCCTTCCCGGAGTGTTGTTTTCTTTTCCCTCGCGGATGCGCTGCGACTGATTTATTGTAAGTTGCGGCTTCATTCGTAGGAGAATACTACAAGTCTTTTGAATTTCATCGTTCGTTTTGTCGAATAAATCGACTCTATTGTTGTCTGACCTATTCTAGCACAGATGAGAGGAAATATTCTCGAAACGTGCATGTATGAAGGATAATATCCAATGGCTTTATTACAATCAGCACTTGCGCAATAGTGTGTCCTTCTTGAGGAACATTACACAAATAGATGTCAGATGTAATTCAATATCCGTCTGGGGAAGTAGTTGTTTTCTGTCAGATATTCGCCAACAGAAGGGTATTTTCGACCGTAGTCAAAATTATTTCATTTATTTGATAATTCTTCGTTGAAATACTTATTATTTTCTTTCAAAGTTGAATCCATCTGTAAACCTAGTTTTTCTCAAACATCAGTTGCGACAAGCTTTGAATTTTACATTTACATCTTGGGAGTATTTTTGTTCAGTATGCTGATTACCAAATGATGTTACTTGTGGTTCATCAATATTTTGCATCAGATCTAAGAAATTTTTACTGAAGCCAAAATGGTGCAGTTTTGCTGCCCAGTAAATTATGATTAAATCTGTCAAAGGCATTGTCGGACAGGACTCCGCACTTTTCTTATGTAAAGTGGCGACCGGTCAAATTTTCTGAAACTTTGGTATGTTGTTGTACTTGACCTATTAACCAAAAGTGTCAATGTGCCCGACCTAATCCTATGACTAGTTTTCTAGATACGGGGTGTTGAAACTGATAATTGCCCAGATTTTTGGAATTTTTTTGGTTAACTCAAGAACGAGATTGAATATCTGTTGCATACATACGTTTACTACATGTTTTAGTAAAACAATGGTGAATACATATTATTAAAAATATTTATATTTACGGGGTGAGTGACAAATGACTGACAGTGATTTTTTGCAAAATCTCATTTTCTCTACTGTGACCTTAGCAAAGCATATTCTCGAAAGGTACTTCTCGATATAATATTTTGAGAGGAAATTATCGCAACTAAACATTTTCTATATAGAGTGTTTCATAGAGAGAACCACAATATCAAATAATTTTTTTATGCATTGATTCAAAATCCTTTACCTATATTATATACCTATATGGATTTATTTGAAGGTAAATTATTATCACTAATATATGAGTTTCTCTAAGCTTCAAGATATAAAAGGTGGTTTATAAGGCCATGAACACTGTATTCTAAAATTTCCCTGCTCAACTTTAACCATTTTCTCAGTATATAATAATTGCAATAACGTCTTGGGAGGTATGATTTCTTCATCCGATCCTATGACCAGTTTTCTACATACAGGGCGTTAAAATGGAGAAAAGCTGATTTCATCAGTTTTTTTTCTCAAATTGAAAAACTGCAATGACTTATATTGCATATACCGGGTGACCACGAGGTGAGGTACGCCCCCCAATTTTTCTATAGTTTTGAAGATACAGGTTTCAAATTTGGCACGTCGATATATTACTCAAATACGCATATTTTGACTCCATAACCGAAAATTCACCACTTCCGGTTTAACCGGAAGTGACCCCAAACTTTTTTTTTCAAATGACACCCTGTACAATTTTTTTCATTATCAGGAAGAACACGCAATTTGTGATAACACTGTTCTCCAAAATTGAAAATCGGTTGAAAAATGGCGGAGATACAGTTGATTGTTCAATCGAACAAAGTTGGCCGTGAACATCAAACTCAAATCATCACAACTGACGAACGGCGTCAGCATTTACGAGAGGAAGGTTCGAGGTAAGATACAGCTGAAAATCGAGCTTCCCATGTAATTGCAGCAACCATATTTCCCATCAATTATCAAACATTTCCTCAAAACGGATTAGTACCCATAAAGAAAGGCTCACAACTGCCATTTCTCAAATAGCAACATACTCTTTTCACATTGTTATGTTGAAAGATGATGAATTATCAGATTACTCGAATGAAAAGATTTGAAGAATTCCGAAAGGAACCAGAAATACAATATAAGTGTTCCCAAAATTGAATGTTCTTCAACGAAGGCGGCTTTGAACATAAGAAAGCTAAACAAAAAAGCAAATTTGGCAACAAAGTGACAATTTGTTCTACTCATTCAATACAAGAGAATTGTAACTTGTTGAAAAACATTCCGATGGAGCGAAAATTTACTAGAAATGAAAAAGTAGATTTACTGCTAATTTATGGCGAGTGTAGAAAAAATGCAACTGCGGCTTGCATTCTTTACAGTGAACGATTCCCTCTCAGACAACGCCAACCAAGTAGAAACTATTTCGCACGTTTGGAAAGGCAATTCAGGATAGAACCAGATGACAATGTACATGATCAGGATAGTTTTATTATTGATGCAGAGACGGAAACTAATGTTTTGGCTGTTGTTTATGTAGATCCCACCATATCACTTCGACAAATCGAACATGAATTACCAGTTGGAGTAGAATCAGCTCGAAAAATTCTAAAAAAACATGGGTTTAAGCCGTATAAATATCAGATACATCAGCGCCTTTACGAAAATGATCATCAAAGAAGGGTCCAATATTGCAATTGGCTACTTGAGAACCACATAAGGAACCCGAATATGACGAGAAACATTATATTTTCCGACGAATCAAGATTTACGAATCTTGGTATGTTCAATAGAAACAACACCAGATACTGGGCAACTGAAAACCCCAGGCTCATAAGACAAGGGAATTTTCAGGAACGCTTTGGATTCAACGTGTGGATAGGTCTGATAGGAACTCGAATCATTGGGCCCATAATATTTGATGGTATGTTGAATGGGCAACGCTATTTGGGATTTCTACGAAACGAAATAGAAGGATTCATGGAGAATTTACCTCTCGACGTCTACCAAAATATGTATTTCCAGCAGGATGGTGCACCTCCCCATAATTACCTAGATGAAACATTCCCAAATCGATGGATTGGCACGAATGGTCCTACAAGATGGCCTCCGAGGTCACCGGACCTCACGCCACTGGATTTTTTCATATGGGGTTACCTGAAGAACAAGGTTTACTCTTCTAGTCCTACATCAAGGGAGGATTCGGAACATCGCCTTAGATAAGCAATTGCAAGTATTACTCAAGCTCAGTTAAATGGAGTTATGGAAGCAATAGTGAGACGTGCAATTTTGTGCAGAGAACATAATGGAGAACATTTTGAACAGTACTTGTAAATCATTTTTTCATTACTTTGATTTCTGTTAGTGTAGTAAGTGACCAGAACCAATAGACAATTTACTTCATACCTTTTTTTTCGTTCAGAAATTAGTTGTATCAAATGTTAGAAATTGGAATAAATATCTAATACATTTTTTTTTACTCTGCAGGTATATTCTTATGGTGGATTTATACAGCAGTTCCAATTCATGAGTTTTTAGTCACTAGTAAGAAGTCATAAGAATGTTCGTTAATGGAATATTTATTCCAACAACGATCTTAAAACTGCTGTATGAATCCACCATCAATTACGATTAGCATACGAGTAATGAGAAAAAAGTTCGCTCCATCGCCGTAGAATGTTTTTCGACAACTCACAATGTTCCATTATTCAGACTGTACCGCAAATTTTCACAATTTTTTTTTAAATATGAATTTTTGTTTAGCTTTCGTAGGTTCAAGCCGCCTATGTTTAAGAATAGTCAATTTTGAGAACACTCATAATGAAACATCCCGTATCTTCGATTCCTTTCGGAATTCTTCAAAGCTTTTCATTCGAGTAATCTGATAATTCATCATCTTTCAACATAACAATGTGAAAAGAGTATGTTGCTATTTGAGAAATGGCAGTTGTGAGCCTTTCTTTATGGGTACTAATCCGTTTTGAGGAAATGTTTGATAATTGATGGGAAATATGGTTGCTGCAATTACATGGGAAGCTCGATTTTCAGCTGTATCTTACCTCGAACCTTCCTCTCGTAAATGCTGACGCCGTTCGTCAGTTGTGATGATTTGAGTTTGATGTTCACGGCCAACTTTGTTCGATTGAACAATCAACTGTATCTCCGCCATTTTTCAACCGATTTTCAATTTTGGAGAACAGTGTTATCACAAATTGCGTGTTCTTCCTGATAATGAAAAAAATTGTACAGGGTGTCATTTGAAAAAAAAAGTTTGGGGTCACTTCCGGTTAAACCGGAAGTGGTGAATTTTCGGTTATGGAGTCAAAATATGCGTATTTGAGTAATATATCGACGTGCCAAATTTGAAACCTGTATCTTCAAAACTATAGAAAAATTGGGGGGCGTACCTCACCTCGTGGTCACCCGGTATGTAGCTTCATTATGAGTTTTGGTTGGTGGTACATTGAAACTTACAGCTAGAAATATTTACTGCTACAGGGTGATTCACAATTAATACGTTTTGTCAAACACTCAACAATTCAACATTTGCGCCACAGAGAACTTATTTCTGGAAGTATTTACTTACTTATTCGTTCACAATTTCGAGGCTTAGGGATTTCGATATCATCAGTTTTGTGCAGGGTGAGCCATATGACAAACCATCTAATAATGATAGCGGAATCTTTTTTGTAAACTTGTAAGTATAAACTTCAAAAAATAAGTTCTCTGTTGCGGAAATATTAAATTATTGCAGTAAATATTTAGCTGTACCTTTCAAGGTACATTTGACCAAAACTCATATTGAACTTACATCCGCAATATAAATCAATGCAATTTTTCAACTTGAGGAAAGAAATTGATAAAATCAGTATTTCTCCACTTTATATAACGCCCTGTGTTTAGAAAACTGGTCAGAGGATCGGATGTGGAAATCATACCTCCCAAGATTATTAAAATAATCATATACTGAGAAAATGGTAACATTTGACCGGGGAAATTTCAGAATAGAGAGTGTTCATTGTTTTTGTACTCATCTCAGAATAGAATACGTTTCGGCAAATCAACCACCTTGTACATCTTGATACTTAGAGACCTTCATATATTAGTGTTAATAATTTACCCTCAAATCAATCCATAGGTAGAGGGTTTTGAATTCATCCATGAAAAAAATTATTTGATATTGTGGTTTTCTCTACGAAACACCCTGTATAACAAATGTGTACGGTCTAATATTTTATCGTCAAAATACTATATCGAAGAGAACGTTTCAAAAATATGCCTCCCTGACGTCACAGTAGAAAAAGTGAATTTTGGCAAAAAACTACCGTCATACATTCCTAAATCACCTTGTAAATATAAATATTTTTGACTATACGTATCCACTAATTTCATTACTAGAACATTTAGTAAACGTCTGCATGCAACAGAAATCCAATGTGACTTTCAATAAATAAAAAATAAATCCGAAAATCAGGGCAATTTTCAACTTTAACACCCCGTATTTAGAAAACTAGCCATAGGATTGAGTTGGGCCCATTGACACTTTTGGTACAACATACCAAAGTTTCAGAAAATTTGACTGGTCGCCACTTTACATAAGAAAAGTGTGTCCTTTTGCTACTAGGAATTAAAAAAAAAATCATACAATTAAACATGTATTCGGTAATAAATGAAATTATCTCCTATGTAGTTACCACTGATAAATGAAATTCAATAGAAAGAAAGCTATTCAATGATGACGTCTGAGTCACTTTGAAAGCGATAGAAAGGTGCAGTATTTTTATCGAAACGAAACTGATTCGATAAAAAAGCTCTTGTTTTTTCACTTATCTGTTTCTTTTGCGAATACAGTGTATTTATTGTAAGTATTGACGATAATCTGCGGGTTCCTTTTCATGTGACAATCGAATTCGCGAATTTAGTGTAATGACGATGAATGTCGTGAAATTTTCACGCCAAGACATATAATTGAACTCGCGCCAATATTGGTGTTATGATATCAAAATCCGTTTGATATTTTTCAGACAGTTGACGGTAGTATCAAGTACTTTTGTAGCCGTGAAAACTCTATTGATGTATTGTGACGTGACAATACGCTAAAACAAAGGAAGTTTGGTTATTTTCGGTTCAGGAACATGTGAAAGTGAGATTAGTGGAAAATATGTAATTATCTTCGATGTTGTCCAGTTTTTGGAAGAATACTAGAAAAAGCCTTGTTTGTTCAGTCTGAATTTAAGGAATTGAAGGAACCAAGCGGAAGAACTTCTTTTGACCATTACGGATATTGGATAGATACGTTAAAGTTCTACGCAAATAAGTTGGGAGCATCCGTGGAAAGTTCATAATGATAACAGAAGTCGGGCTGGAACACAAAATGTGTATATCCTGAATCACCTGGTAGGTAAGTGTGAAATTAACTTTATGAATAAGTACGCATTATATGTAGTATTTATGTTTATTACATAGCTATCAAATAACATTCAAAAAATCATAGATAGGTATTATCTATAACCATCATACGGCCTTTCGTTAGTGTGAAGTTATTAACGATTTTACTTCTATTCACGGTTTGTATTATATTTCTTTGGTCGTATTTATCAGCAAAATTGATGTGCGATGTTGCCAAACTTACATATAGCCACACTCTTCACACATTTTCGCATATACAGAGTGTTTTTAAGTACTTGTACAAACTTCAAAGGGCAAATCTTTGACTAATTCCAAGGTAAAAAATAGCCACAATTTATCAACAAACGTACGTACGACTCCTGAACAAAATATCCAAAAAAAATTTTTAGCAGTCTCAAGTAATTTTGGAAATATGGGCCTATTTTGAGTGATGACTGGAAATTTTTTAGAACATATTTCAACCGCAGAAAAACGTTAAAACACTCAAAATTCCTTTTTGTTATCATTAGCAGAATGTAAACATCCTATGACCTTCAGTAAAAAAAAACATTCTCTGCTTAATTTAGGCAGATCTCTGACAGAAAATAACTACTTCCCTAGCTAATACCACGACGAACGTTGAATTTAATCTGACAGATATCTGTGCGGCGTTCTCCCTAGAATCCGGGAGACATCCGCAAATGCTTTCTGTATCAAGTAGCAGAACCCTGCCCGACATAATTAAGGACTTGAGCACTTACAGACTAGTTTCGAGGTATTTTGCCTCTCTTCAGTGCAAGGTAGGTCCAACAACTTTTAACGTCGTCGAAGCCCTTGGTCATGCCACGCAATAGAAATAATTGAAATGAGAAAGAACAGTGTATTTTTTTCACGAATATTTTTCCTATTGAATGATCTGTGATTATTTTTCTATTGAGGAATATATTGAAATATTGAAAAAAGCGCACAGCGACGTTTCCTTAGATAATTATTTTTAACGTTTCAACAATTATTATCGCATTTGCTGTGAAATGTGCGAAAAGTGATACTTTTTAGCACAAGTGCGTAAAATCGTCAACTGAGCGTAAAGTAATTCTCATCATACATTTACTCCTTGAAAAAAAAAACTACTTTACATTAAATTTTACTCGGAAATCATTAGTTGATAATGCGAAGAAAATTGAAAACTTAATAAAACGGTTAACAATTTGTAATATTTTTTATACTCGTGTATTTTAAACTTTGTTCTCATACGAAAATGTTCCTACTATTTTACGAACTTGTTTCATTAATAACTAATAACTCGCTATCATCTTTTAACACTCTTGAAAGTGACAGTCATACAAAAAAACTATTTGTTTCACGGTGGAAAAAAAAAAAGTTCTCAACACATCAATAGAGATGCAAAAATGTCAAATTATTGTGACAGTTATACAAAAACAATTTTTTTTGTGAAGGCATTCACCAAGTGCACAAAATATGAAAAATTTCTTTGAATTTTTTATTTTTTCTGCCTATCTATGACTGACTGAGGTGTACGAAGAAAAACTTTGAAAGTTTTTAAAGGACCCCGCACTTTTTATAGGTAAAATGGTTCTCGGTAAAAATGTCTGAATTTTTAGTATATTGTAGTATTCGATGTATTGATTTAACGTGCAGAATCGCAAAGTCGTTGATGGATAGATTTTGAAATTGCCAACTGCATTTTCGCTCTTATCTTCAATGTACTTTCATATTACTAAATATCCAGATGGTGCTGATTATATCATTATGTACGGAGTGAAAAATAAAAACATTTTAGTAATGTCTGAAAATTCGATGTAATAATAAAATATTGATAAAATTATTTTGGCATGCAATATACTATTCTCATTCCATCATTTAATTACAAATCATACATTTTGTACACATCCTGTATATTCAAGTGAATTATCATCCTCCGAAGATAGCTGATATATATGTGGTGATCATGAAAAGTTTCGATGATAAAAATGACAATATATCACGTTTCAGAAATCACCCGGTAATTCACGTTTAACTCGGTGGAATTCCTTTATTATTATTTAATATATTCGTCATTCTCTCCTCAACACTGTCCCAAAAATTCAGTTTCCTACTATGACTAGATTCATCATAGTTATTAATTAAGAAACTTATTACCATTTGCATGACGACTTGAAGGAACTTGTTCATGCGTACATTCTACTAGTGGGCAAGATTTTTCACAAATAGTGAAACGTAAGAATGTGGAGATCAAAATTAATATAAAATAGGTTTCTATCAATCATTTTCACTTTTTTCAGATAACTAGTTCATTTTTTATTCCGACAAAGCTTAAACCAATAAAATTCACTTAACTATCTTATATTATTAAATTCATATATCTGATGTGATTGTTATTTCTAATCTTCACCCTCTTTTATATTTAATTTGATCTCCACATTTTCACGTTTCACTATTTGTGAAGAATCTTCGCCACCAGTAGAATGCTGTTCGTGTGAACAAGTTCCTTCAACTCGTCATGCAAATGGTAATAAGTTTCTCAATTAATAACTATGAAATTAGTCATAGGAAACCGAAATTTTCGGACAGTGTTGAGGAGAGAATGATGAATATATTAAATAATAAAAAGGGAATTTCACCGAGTTTATCGTGAATTACAGGGTGATTTCTGAAACGTTGATATTTTGTCACTTGTATCATGTTTATTCGCTCGGTATCAGTTATCTTCGGAGGTTGATAATTCACTTGAATATAAAAGATGTGTACGAAAGAACCCACTATATATTTCACCAATTTTTGAAATCACCCTGTACAAAATATATGAATTGTGATAAATGATGGAATGATAATAGTATATTGCATGCCAAAATAATTTTATCAATATAATCGAATTTTCAGACATTACTAAAATGTTTTTATTTTTCACTCTGTAAATAATGATATATTCTGCACTATCTGAATGATATTCAGTAATATGAAGGAACGTTGATGATAAGAGCGAAAAAAATGCAGTTGGCACTTTTAAATCCCGAGATAATAATTGAATAAAAATTACCGATATTTAACTTGAACGCCCTGTATTTTATAATCTATCCATCAACGAACTTTGCGATTCTGCACGTTCAATCAGTACATCGAATACTACAATATACTAAAAATTCAGACATCTTCACCGAGAACCAATTTACCTATAAAAATTGCGGGGTCCTTTAACTTGAAATCTATATTATAACGATCAGTGATTCAAAGCTTAACATAGATATATTTTTATTTTTTATGAAGGGAATAACCCACAAAAATCATACTTATCGAACCATAATATGATCTCCCATTTACAAATGAAAATAATTCAACAACATTCCCAGATGAAACAGCTGCATTCTGCTTTCAGTATGAGTGGGTAGAGGAGTTAGTTTCTAGAAAATAATTTTTTAACATTCCCAAATGAAACAGTACCGCATTCTGCTTTCAGTATGTGTTTCATGAAGGGAAAATTAATCTCCCACCTAGTTGTCAGGCCTCAAGAGGGTGGTAGGAGTAGAATCTATAAAATAATTCAATAACTTTCCCATATGAAACAGTACCACATTCTGCTTCTAGTATGTTTCATGAAGGGAAAATGAATCGAATGACATTTGCCACTTAGTTTTTCAGGTCCCAAGAGAGTGGTAGAGGGGGCAGAATTTAGAAATTAATTATTTTCTAGAAAGTACCCCTTGTACTAAGAAGGCCTGAAAAAGTATATGGGAGATGTTGTTCAATTCATGAAACAAATTCTGAAAGCAGAACGCGGTACTATTTCATTTGGGAAAGTTAATTTTTGTTCCTAGTAACTAAGAAATTACCCCCTCTACCACCCTCTGGAGGCCTGACTGACTTGAAAGATGGAATTCGATTCATTCCTTTATGAAAAACATGCTGAAAGCATAATACGGTACTGTTTCATTTGTGAAAGTATTTGAATTATTTTCTAGAAACTACCCATTTATCACCCTCTGGAGACCTCACAATTGGTAAGAGTAGTGTGAAAGATAATATTAGCTTGGAGTGTACAACGACCACCCGAGGTGGTGCTGTAGGTTTTCCGGGTTTTCCTACAGCTGAAAAGTGAATACATCACCTGAAACATCAGTAAGTCGCCCCGGAGCGCCACGGCAAATAATAATAATAGCCGTCCTCTACCCTCACAGGCTATGCCTTTGGGTACACTCAACGAGTGTTTATGAGGGAGTATTATTATTATTATTATTATCGTGACTGAATTGTTCAATTAGTATGTTTTTTTGCGTTATCTCCTTCATAAAAAAAATGAAGAAATATTGTCCCAACTTTTTTCTTGGAGTGAATCTGTGATTGTGGCTAACTTCACATCGGTGATCCCCTCATATTTTTTATTGATGATTTCAGTCCCAAGAAATGATTCCTCTGAAACTGTTATGATTTGCTCAAGTGTTTTAATGTATATAAAGCTGAAACACTGTTTATTTGCTTAGTTTTTTCTCTCGATGATCGCATATTTCTGGTAGAGATATAGGTTTGCGTTGAATGACACAATAACTTTTCAAAATATGTTCCAAACCGTCATTAATGTATGACGATAACTGAAGTGTTTATATGAAAACTCGTATTTTTCACCGTGAATATAATAGTAATAATAACGTTTTTATTCAAACATAACGGTAGAAACATTCTGCAATAGTTTCTAGTATGCCCTTCAAACAAAATAGTGGAAGTTAGTGTATAGAATACAAAACTAGTTCATTCCACTTGATAGAAAGAATGAAATCTCCATGTCCCAATCATACGATGAATCATTCAGAAATTACTTAAAAAAATGATCAACACACAGTACCAAACCTTTTTCCTGATATAATTTGAAAGGAAACAGGGATCAATAAGTCAACAATAAGTGACTTGATCAATTTAAAGAATAAATTATTAAATGTGAGAGTTAATGTTATTACAATGTAGTGTAATTTATATTTTGTTAATACCACCTTAACTTTCGTTTTATTGGCATTCAATTTCAATTTGTTCCTGTGTAAATATTTTCCATAAAACATTTGATAGTGTTCACAACATTGCACAGCTGTGTATCTGAGGAATAGAATTTCGTCTGCAAATTCAGTTCACGTGCACTGGGAACATAGTGAATATCAGTTGTTAAAATTTTTGTAAAATATGTTGTGAACTAGATTTGCTAGGTTTTTGGAGAAAACCAATCAAAAGCACAGATAGTGCAAGCAAGGGAGATCCGGAACGTACACCTAACGTAAGAGGATTCCTAACTATATTATGAATGAAAGTGGCCCCAATACCCTTCCTTGAGGAATACCAATGTTAATGTCTCTCTCATTGAAAATTGTAGAACTGATTTTTAATTTTTGTTTTTATCCACTCAGATCACTCACTAACTAATACAGAACATAGCCAGATGTTCCATAATAATCTGATTTTATTACCAACGTCTTTTTGTTGGTTGTTTCAAATACTTACTCATTTACTTAATTATTTATTTTCATCATATGCAATTTTCCATTTTGAGAAAGTATACTGATTACCTGAATTACCTGAGTGATTTTTACCAAATCAAGATTGTTGACACAATAATTTGTCATTTGTCATGATCAAATTGTTCGCATGCTTCAAATTCAATTACTTCCACCTTCCACAGTTGGTAAAACATATAATGGACGAAAGTCACATGCTGCAATAGCATTATCAACCTTTGGTATTGGAACAACCCAGGTCATCACTTGGTCCAAAAATATTCCTTTTTTTAGAGACTTACTTACAAAATTCAGACCCAATTTCATAATGAGCTTAAACTATTATTCCTAATATTAGTTGTTAGACTGTTACAAGCTGCTAATTACAAGTCAATTTTGGTTATCATTATGAAATCAGGCCTTAATAACACATAAACAAATACTTTCAAATCTTAATATTCAGTGTTTCAGAGTTGTTTTTTATTGCTATTTAATTAACGTATCAGTCTTCACATTTCTGTCATAGTTAACAGTTCAAATTTAGATAATGAGTCGTTAATGGCTGGATAGTTTATAGTGGAATACTACATGAGATATTCAAAACAATCTTAGCAAAATGTCCGTTAAAGTTTTTTCGATATCTCGTATTTATTATCACTAAATGTTATTCAATTGTTAGGAAATTTTACTTCATTATTGATAAGATATATAATTAAGGAGAATTTCAATTTTTAAATTGTTTTTTAGGCTGCCTTTCTTTCCTTATCTTAATTCCTCATTTCACAAAGGAAGATATGTGACAAATATCTAACCACAAACGTATTTCTTCCCTGACCAATACCGCGATGGACTTTGAATTATATCTGACCGATACATGTGCAATATCCCTCAATCATAACACTATTGCAATTGCTTCTTGGAATTGAATAGAAGAACTTTGTTCTAAACAGTTTATACTATGTGAAACTCGTTTCTGAAACCTTGCCAAAAACACTGCAGTACTTACGTCAACTCATGTTTAAATGTACAGATTTGATTAGGAAAAGGTCTATATTATCTATTCCTCAAAAAATATTCTTTTGGTATGTCTGTCTTTGACTCTTTCAGGCAAAAACTGCCTGGAAACGGAGATGAAATTTTGCAGGGGCATACTTCATACAGGATGAGTCAAAATAAAACAGACAAACTTCGTACCCGGAAAACCTACAGCACCACCTCGGGTGGTCGGTGTGCACTCCAAGCTAGCACCAGACGAGATTGGCATCTAGACAACTCACAATACACTTGCATTTCAACAAGGCATGCGGTCGCCTATCGATCCGATATAAAGTAGTTGAGAAAAATTTTCTTGTAGCTACATCGGTCTCGAACCGTCTATTGCTATGCTGGAGTTTCGAACTTATATGTAAGAAAATAAGGCAGCATACTACCGTAACTACTCCACTGTTTTGCAAAAATTAAATACCATAACATCAAATCATCACATTGATAAATCTAGATTAGTGTTTGAATTATTTTCCTTCAAAAGTTTTGAAGAAAAAAAATTAAATCTAATTTTTTTTCGGTTTTTCGACACCCTATATGTCAGAGGGGATTCATTTTAGGATGAACATTGATAAGAACTTCTCACCTCAAAATGAGATAAGGAATCTATGTACGAAGTTTGTCGGATTTATTCTGACTCACCCTGTAAGTGGGCAAGATACAGAACTGTAGACGTTGACGTTCCAATAATGCGTATTATATAAGGTGTTCTCGGAAGTCAAACATATTTTGTAACAAGATGTAGAACCGAAAATTTAACTATGAAAAATTGAAAAAACAACGCATTAGCAAAACTTATCGATCGAATAAAATGCTCTTACTATTACAGTTATCACCATTACCGTGTTTGATTTTTTCAAAAGTTCGACAATCAATTCGCGAAATCTCCATTATTTCACCTCCCACATAAGGCATGTTTTCCATAAAAAATCGCTCCAATGAAAGTAGCGAAATAACATTGAAAATTAATTTAGTCACAATATCAATACTTTAATAAAGTTGTTTTTGATAAAATCATCAGTTTGATGAGTTTTACCTCCTTTACATTTACACTGTACTTTACGCCTTACCTTTATGAATTAGCGAATTTACTGAAATATTGGCGGATGTTCAGAAATATTGGTGGATGTTCCGAAATAATGTTGAATGTTCCGAAATATTGGTGAATTCCGAAATATTGGCGAATGTTCAGATATATTGGTGGATGTTTCGATATATTGGTGAATGTTTCGAAATATTGGTGAATGTTCCGAAATATTGGTGAATGTTCCTAAATATTAGTGAATGTTCTGAAATTTTATTTATATTGTGGTGAATTATGCATTTTCAGAATATATTATGGATGATTCCTTGTTAGTGATAGTGAATAATGAAATACTTTCAATTACTTATCACTTGTATAACATTCAGTTCATTACAAAATGGTGATTAGTTGTATGTGCTGTTATTCAGGAGATAATAGTTGCTATCACAGAGGGAGTTCGACATAATATACTGGAAAAATTAAATCACCGTCCATGTCGTTGTATCAATGCCATCGGTACCTGCATTAGAGCGGTGAAATTTTCTTATTTTTGCCAACTCAACACAGTACGTGGTCCTCATCATTTATTTATTTTATTTTTGCTGTTAGTTCTGGCAGCTGTAAATGTTGCAGCAAATTGTTGGAGCCATTTTCATGTACATTTTATGGTAGGTAGGTATCATTCCTATTATTCCATATAGACATGACTAATTTTTGTACATATCCAAAAATGTCCCACTTTTCTCATGGAGACACTCCCGTAACTTCTGTGATTTTTTCCGTAGAATTATGACCATTCCAGGTGAAATACACTGCACGCCAACAGCGATCAAATCACCGATATTTCTGAAAAATCATAGTAGGGGCAAAATAGGTCAAAAATGTCTTTGGATTCGTAATCAAAACAACCATTGTTCCAGTGTAATCACATTGTTCCTTAAAAATTCAGTTGTAAAATATACAAATTTGTTTAACTTTTTTTGGAAACACCTCCGTAACTTCCTTTAATTTTGACTTATAAGTGTGAATTTTGTAGAATCAATAGATACAGCAAGAATGTACAGTCTTTGTTGAAAATTACGAAAGTTACGGGGGTGTGAGACAAATTTGGATTTTTTCGAGCAAAATTTTTTTGCATTGGAGACCAGCTGAGATTGATAGTAGGGTTTTTTCTACACATATTTCATTTCAAATTGAGGAAGTTATTTTTTTTGGTTTGTTGTAATAAATGTATCAAATTTCAACCAAGTCGGTTATAAGATATTTATGATATTTTTTTATTTCAACGCCCTGTATCTCAGAAACGAAGCAACTTCATGAGAACTTCTCTTCTTAAAATGACCTAACGAATAATTCCTTGCAGTTAGGAACCGTTGATGTTATTCTTAATTTTGAGTTGATGTTTATAATAATTGTCAATAGTTTATTATTATTAATTGAACTAATCAAATATTTGATTTATTCTTTTGTAATTTTTCTCAATTCCTAATATTGAAGTGAATAGTGACATTTCAATTACACTGTACTACTAATATAACGTTTGCATGAGTATCTGAGCATACAATTAACAGTTACGAGACACTAATAGATTACGGCATTTATTACTGTTCTCACTAACAGTTTTAAAATTTCTGGAGTGTGACTGATGTAAGTGCAGTCGATCCATTGAAAATAATGTAATTTGTTTCAGCAAGAAAAGTTGATTGTCTTTTCCTCCTCCCCCCCAAGAATATGTTGTATGCCAGCGTTTGCTCTATTCGCTTCTAACCATAGTAATGATGATATTAATTTAACAGTCAACAGCTCTATTTTAGAATACGATATCACAATTGGAATAGACTTTATGATCTAAGGAACTGTTAGTCGTAATAAGGTTTCGGACCTATGTTGTTCTATCCTGATCTTGTCATATTGATCACGTATTATATTCGCTATTCAGAAAATATACAGGGTATTCCACGATGGGCTCTTTTAATAACCTAGTTACATTCCCCGTTAATTATTGACAAATTGAAGTAATCTTCGTTAATAGATAGATATTATATAGTTTATTTACTACTTTACATACCAGATTACATTTGTGGTATGTCATGTTGTTTTAGGATAAATATCCATAGATACAAAAAAATATTGATATACTTGCACACAACAGTGAGTTTGTTTTAAGATATCGGGACAATCTATGTTTCACCAACAGTTCAGGAACTAGTACAGGTATGATTGAAATCGGTCTGAAATTCTCAATGTTAAGTGGGTCGCCTTTTTTCAGTAACGGTAGAATAACAGCAATTTTAAATTCGTTTATGAGAAAAGAAAACAGATGAGCTAGTAAATCTATCACTTCTTTCAAACCATAAAAGTCTTGACAACAAGAATTTTTATCAAGAAATCAAATGGGTCGTGATGCATGTGAGGCAATGAAGATATTATTTTTTCTGCAATATTACAAAAATAATCATTAGATTATTCTTAGATAGCTGTGTGTCAAATTTGTTCTCATTGCGCTCAAAATTCACGAGTCTCCAACTGTCTCTCACACTTATCTAAGGAGCTGACGAGACATTTTCACAAGAAAGTTTTTTGTGTTCAATAATAGATTTCGTTGGATTGTTTACGATAATAATTGAATGTGTTATACGTGTTTAAATATCTGTTCACCTCTTATATCAGCTTAATGTTCTGCAGCGTAGAATTCACTAGCGTTGGGAAAACATTTCTGAGCAACCCTTATAAAGTTTTTGATAAACTTCTGAAGCTTCAGGTCTCATTTAGGCAAATTCTGGCAATTTTTTACGACTCTCTTTGTTTCCAATATATATTTTTTTTGTAAATGGTATGAGTGTCTATGATGGAGTATTATGATTATAATTAGGTATTATCAGGAGCACCACCCCAATATGCATTATATGTATTTAACAAATCCAGAAAATATGACAGTATTGCATCAGTAGTGAAGAAGCTTTTTAGCCTTCTGCGCCATAGTGCGTTACCTACCACATCAGAATGAAATGTTTTGAATGATTCTTCTTCTAAACTTCCAATTTCTACCTTATACTCCATGAAATGTTAGCAAAGCCTTTTTCTAACTGAATTATTTCCTTGGAAATATCTATTATTTACCGTGTGTCACAGGCGAGGGCATATGGTCATTTCATGGGGGGTAATCATCCTTTTGGGACATATTATTTATCATGAATGTTTCATATACCGTGTGACACAGACTCATGGTTCTGTAGCTATATTTCTGAAATTTGGAACATTGAATATGCTCACTATAGGGCACATTTCGACTTTCACGGAGTTCTAGTCAATATTTCATCCCACCGATAGAGCTCCTAAATCTCGAAGGCTCAAAGCCTTGGTTCAAATGTAAGTAAGTTATAACAGTTAGGTTTTCTCTCACAATTCAATTAATAACGAAACAAAATAAAAAAGAGAAATCTTATAATAGCTGTTCGAAATGTCCACCACCAACATCCAAACATTTTCGAGCTCGTTTGGCGGTATTTCGAATAGCATTGTTCAATTATTGAGGCGTTATACTTTGAATGGCTTGTCTAACTCTTAATTCTAGGTCATCGCGGGTCGTTGGGTAGGTTTTGTAAACGATGTTTTTCAAGTGACCCCAACTAAAAAAATGTAAAAGGGTCAAGTCAGGTGATCTTGCAGGCCAACTAACAGGACCATGTGTTCCAATCCACTTTTCTCCAAATCAGTCACGAAGGTTATCCGTCACGATCCTACTATTGTGTGGAGGTGCATTATCCTGCTGAAAGAACAGTCGATTTTCCAGAATTAGCGATAAATCTTCTAAATAATCTTCAATTTAATTTCTGAGGAAACTTTGGTATCCACCATCATTCAAAGGTCCATCAAATATTATGGGACCAATTATTCGATCTCCAAATACTGTGAATTTTGACTTATTGGAGAATACAATAATTGTTTTCAGGAACTCATTATTTTGCTGTACATAATGGCGTAGTACCCACCTGCAATATTCCATCCTTCTCATACTATTGTTTTCGAACAAATGTTGATTTATACGATCGATACTTATATTTTTTCAAAATTCTTCTGACACTTTCACGACTGGTATCCAACTCGGAAGCGATCTCCCTAAGAGATGCTGTTTTGTCGATTTCCACTCTCATGAGAACATCTCCATGTCTTCAGAAACAATATTATGCTCAGTACCAACATCAGGCTCTCTTCTAAACTGCTCTTCAAGATTTTTGAAATAATTTGGAGCCGGTCATTGTCGTTATTAATCCAATCAATTCAATAATGTATTCAGTGACTAACTGACAATTACAGATTATCGAAACTTCAAATTGTTATTTGTGTTCCACAACCACCTTGATAAATGATTGTTATTGAACCGAGAAGATACTTAAACTTGTCTGAACTCCATTATCGCGTTCGTATTGGTTATACAGAAAAAAGTTAATATGGATTGATACCTCATCGATGGTACTTTCGAATGACGTCAGTTTCAAGTAAAAAAAGGGTTTTGGTTTAGGTTTTTTGGCACGTATTTCGAAACACGATACTTTTTAAATCGAAATTACGATAGTCAGCATTATTTTGATTATTTGGAATAATTTGGCGTTCTTGGCTCTTTAGATCGAAAAATGAAATGGGTGTCCTGAAGAATAAAATATCAACTATGAGGTATCATTGGATTCAGAAAATTATGCAGATTTCAATAATGTAATACTATACCCCATTTGAAAATCGAAAGATGATGTCATTTTCGAAAAAACCAGAAGTTGGATAGTGAGCATATTCAATGTTCCAAATTTCAGAAATGTAGCTACAGAAACAAAGGAGAAAAGGTTGTGTACCATGAGTTTGTGTCACATGGTATATTCGAAAAAGTTAAATTCCTCTTCCCTTCTCAATGATGCCCGTACTTTGTCAAACACCCCCGGAGTATTCCTGACGGTTATTTAAATGCATTTTATGTTCGATTTCGTAAGGCATCAATGATATTTAATGGTGCTGCATGCACTAGAAATTTGAGATGTCCCCATAGGAGAAAATCTATGCTATTTAAGTTAGGGGACCTAGGTTGTCATTCAAATATTGGCGAGCCACAACAGTGTTGCAAAAAATGTCTGTGTGAGTGACCAGTAGGTAAGTTGACCAGACAAAAATATCTATTGGCATTGTTATGAGGCTATAACGAATATTTATAAGAAATTTGCACCAAACAATTAACAATTTAAACACATGCATAGACACCTAATGCATGCGAACTGTCAAAATTAATGACAACAAGCGACTTTCCACAATAACGTCATTTGAACATTTTACTTTTATTCAGCGAATTAAAAAAAAATTAAAAAAATTAATTTTTTTTTATTATGGTCATAGATTCGAGAAAAATATAAGAAAAAAAAGGTTTGTAAACGAACCCAAAAACTCATTTTGTATTTTAAAATTTACCAACGATGCACCGAAAAAAAGTTCGGGGGAGAAAAGGGGGCATGATCTATAAAGAAAAAAGAAAAAACATCTTTAAATTTCAACAGCCCGTAGATCGGTATCGAAGCGTTTACGCACGTATGTTTATATGAACATTTAGTCGTAAAATGAGCTAAGGAATTTCCACCTTTTGGATATACAGGATGTTTAGGAAAACCATGTATAGGTATGACTCATTCCTCATGGTGAATCATTTGAAAGAAAGATGATTCATTCTGTTCGATGTGTGATGTGTGAGCACTATTAAAAGAAAAAAGAAAATAGTTTATATTTCCAACTTTATAGAATTATGATACTCGAGCTAAATTTGATCAGAAAACGATATTTTCTGTAGATCAACTCGCACTCAGAGATTCACATCATACACTGGTCCAAAACTAGCAATCTACTTCCTATAGAAATCAGATCAATTTCTAAAAACACAATTTGAAGTCAAAATTGAAAAAATATGTGAATCAAAATTATGACTTATTGAAAAATTCATATGAACTAGATAAGTAATAGAAGTTTTTTAAAGTTTAGATGCTCCACAACTTAAAAATATACGTACTATTTTGAATTAGTTCAAATGTCATAATATTATAACCTCTTTGGTATAAGACAGTTTGTTGCTTCGACAAGAATATAAATGACAAAATGTCCCATCAAACTCTTGAAAGTTTGAATTAATCTTTTTTTCTGTGAGTGGAAGAGCAATTTGGTGAATATTGCAATCAACTTCTTGACGTTACAGCTATCTATGTTCAAAATTTTCAGTTACATGAATGTTAGGATGGTCGTATACAGTGACCCTCCAGATCGCCCAACTTTATACCACTGGACTTTTTTCTCGAAGATCTTATTATAGATCTTTATTTTAATTGATCACTCCCAGTTCCATAATTTCTTGAAGATCACTTTACCGAGAGGTCATGTATTAATTTCAATAAGATACTTTACTTGGATTGATACAATATAGAAAAACTTTTGGTGGGTTCTTCTGAATGATGATGATTGGCTTCGTTTTTAAGACCAGTGCATTCAATTTCTAATAAATTCATTCAACTTTTCAAATATACCAACAGGCTTGTTGAGTAGTTTTCTCTTCAAGAACTTTGCAGATATATTCAATAAACACTATTAAATAATGGTTATGGCATACAAAAATAATATACCTTTTTCTACAAACGTCAAAAAATGGACAAGGTTCGCGCATTGACAACAATATGTGAAGTGACCCTTTTTTTCATTTTCCTTCGTTACCATGACACCGTGCGCGAAGTAGTGTGCGAAATACTTCGCACACTGCATGTAAACTATATGGGATTGTTATATTTTAACCTTTATGTTCCTCAATCTGCGCCTCATTAAAAAAAAACAGTTCTCGATCACCAAAGTAGCATTTCGCGCACTAGATACAAAAATAACTATTTCAAATCTATAGATAATTTCTGTTATATTTCTTGACCCGCTACATATTAATTATTGTGAACCGTACATAATATTAGTCACTATCTACAATTTCAGAACTCGAGCATGTAAAGTAGACAAGTTTGTGCAGTTGATATTTCAACGTGTTAATAATTCTTCACTTGGGGGATTATATTCAGATTAGTGATCCAAAAACTGTACTAGTTGAGTGATCTCAGTTTAAAGAAAAAATATTCATTCAACTGAAAATTAAAAAAAACTGGATGACTCAAACCGTAGACACAATGGAAGTTTTATGTAATAAGTTTTAAGATTTGGGATTTTGGATATCAATTTTTAAAATAAAACAAGATGCAAAACAGTATTGAAAAAATTTTACTTGAATTTTACCAACAAGATTGTTTATGAAGCGTGATCAGAATAATACATTTAAAAAATATACAAATTTATGAAAATTAAAACTAAAAACATAAAACTTCCATTGTGTTTCAGCCTTAATGCTGTGAGTTAAAACAATTACGAAACACTTTAAATCAGAATTCAATTTTTTTTTGTCATTTGATAAAATCTGTATTTGAATGGTTGTGTATAAGGATGTGATCAGCTAAATTTATTACATTTGACATTCCTATAATGCCGCACGTCTACAAAGCAGTTGTCTAACTGATATAAATCAGTGGTTGTAGAAGATAAGTTGTTTTCTGTTGTGTTCTGTTGTCTGTCATCAATTATTTGATAGTCTTTCGTAAAAAATTGTCAGTACTCTATAATATATTCAGTTCTACCATAATGGAAATGTGAGAATGTTTCAAATTATAATTTAGAAGCCTAATTTGTCCAAACTAAATGCATCAGCTGTTTGTTTATCTTGAAATTCTCATTATTACCAGAGTATGAAACCCAGACATTTCTGATTCAGCATACTTTTTGTTAATTCTTGAAGAAATTAATTGTTGATAATTCTCTATAGAACAGTTAGTATTGATTGAGGGCAATGATAACAATAGTGATGAAGTCCTGTTAGTCGATATAAAATCGTAAATACTAGTGAACAAATCGAGTTTTAATTATTCAGTTTATAAACCCTTCTCCATAATCATCATATTTTGAACATTGTGATTTTACCTACATACTTTTTTGATATGGAAGCAGTAGTAGGTTAATATGGCAAAAACATAATGTATTGGGTTGTGATAAAAACAAAAGAACTAACACTTCGAAGATATTGTGAATTCACCAACAAACAAATTACACAAATGATTAAGGTAGCTTTACACAGATTCACTCAAATGAAGATAATATTTTAAATGATTAAATGGTAAAACATAACTTTTTCTACGACGTGATATCTGATGAACGATGCTCTATTGAATTTTCGGGTTATTCATTTGATATAATTTCACGAATTCGAAATATTTTTTTCAATTTTGAATTTTGAAGAAGTTAGTACATGTATTTACCATAATCATAATTTCTATTACAGAAGGTACTAGTCTTGCCAAAAACTGAATAAATCATTTGTTTTCATTGATGAGCTTCATATTGAAGTGGATCAATGATTGTTAGAATGAAAGTAGAACCCAAGTGAAAATTTGGAATAATTTTAATTTTAAATTTTGAAATGTCGATTCCCAAGAAAATGACACAAATTATTTCAATAAATTCTGGGTAGCTTTCACTTTGCTCAAATGCACTCAAATGAAGAATATTTTGAATTATTACATGGTAACGGATAACTTTTGCCTCATGATGATAATTTCAGAATTCGGTATAATTTTTTCAATGCTGTGTTTAATGATTTGAAGAAGTTAGTGGGTACATGTATATACCGTCATCATAATTTCTATTACAGAAGTTACTAGTCTTGCCAAAAACAGAATGAATTAATTGTTTTCATTGTAAAAGCTTCATATATTATCAAAGTTGATTCATGATTTTCAGAATGAAAGTAGTACCCGAGTGAATGTTTCGAATGATTCATTTTACTAGGGGGAAATGTCCTATCAATCTCTTCATCATTTCATATCATGACCATACAAACACACGCGAAAATCACCAACAATTCGTATCACCGGTATCAACACAAATCTACAGAAAAACACTATGCCACTGAATAACCATTCGAACACTTTTCCCAAATTCCTATCGATAATCTTAATATTCTTCGTGGCAAAGAACTTGACTTACCTACCACTGGATCCAATAGTAGGTCAAACGCTGTAAAACGCACTGTAACACTTGTTAAACGTCGAAGAACCAACAGCCGCAAGTGCTACGACCTGATCTGACCGAAGGACGAGGAAATCACACACAAATACTGCTTCCTCGATTTAATTTCACTTCTTATACTCGAAGTGACGTCAGTGATTGATGAACTGTTACCACCACCTATCGCATCATCATCATCATCTTCTGCAGGAGGTTGCGACGCTACTGATATCGGATAGATGAAAGAAGTGGGAAAAATCGTAGAAGGTAAAAGTAGAATCGGGATAATATCAACGCTCGACATCGACATAATAACGAATACAAATAAATTCACAATTATATTCAAACCAAAAACATCGAAAACAACATATATAGGTAATAATAATAACTTCAACTCATTGTGTATAGTGTAAAATAATGTCATTTCAAGAAAATCTATCTAAGTATTGATTGTAGGGGGGTCGTGCAGGCTGTGCAGCTTCACAAGCACCTCGACCTGTAAGGTCTTTTTTGCGTGACCATTTATCTATTCAAGACCCGGGATTCTGAGACTTCGTTCTGCAGTTTCCGTAAAGTTCTCGCAGTAGCGGCAACTATCACTCTCTGACTTGCCTATCTTTTTGAGGTGATACCCCGTTTAGCTTTCCTTGGCGATAGGGTCGCTAGACTTTTCGCTTGTCTTTGTCCTAGCACTTTATTCAAGTGAGATTTCATTTCATCAAATTCCCAGCGTCGAAACCCTTCTTTCGAGTGGGCTTTGGAGAGTCCACTGAAGGGTTCTGGGCCGGGAAATGGTGTGTTTGCTTCCGCATTGCCTCTGATGCTCCTGTGACCCAAGTCAGCTTAGACTCACCAATGTGTGAGTTCAGAGCTTTTAGTGCTGCTCGGCTATCTGATAGTATATAGATTTCGGTCCTTCGGGTGCATCTTTCAAGGCATTCCTGGGCACAAATCTCTATAGTATGTACTTCTGGTTGGAAGATGGTTGGAGTCCTACCAAGGGATTTCGATAGCCTGTAATTTGACCTTGTACCGCCCACTCCAACCCCTTCGTCCATCTTGGATTTATCTCTGTACCCTACTGAGGCATCCATTGCCAATTGAGGACCGTTTATGACCAGTTCAAACTGCACTTCGAAGTCTCAAGTCGCTGCACTTTCTGCAGCTTGACTTGTGCTGACATTTTTTGCATTTTTGGCCACCATACCAGTGAGGCGTGGGTGATCATAAGTTTGATGATCGTTTGGTTTGACCAATAAATCATTTTTGGTTTCAGACCCCATGTCTTACCGAAGACTCTGCCACATGTCCAGCTTGCCGCTATAGCCCTGGAAAGAATGTGGTTGATTTGGCTATTCCATGTCAGATTTTGGTCGATTATAACGCCCTGATATTTCACTTCTTTGGAAGATGTTAGCTGGGTTCCATTCAGGGATGGGGCTTTAGGTTCGCCTTCTGGTTAATGGGACCAGTACTGTTTTGCTAGGATTGACATTGAGTTCGTTCTTTGCTTACCAGCTTTTGGATTTGTTTAAGGCTATTTGCATACGGTCGGGAATTTCGGCCTGCCCTTAATGGTGACGACCAGGTCATCGGCGTAACCTTGAATCTGAACCCAGATTCTTGTAGCTTCACTAGTAGGTCGTCGACAACCAGTGACCACACCATCTTGGAGGCAACCTTTTTTCGCTGTCATCCTGACTGTCTCTCTCCCCAGGGTCACTACAATGATTCTGCTTTTCAGTATTGCTTGTATCCATCTGATCAATGAGAGTTTCCTCTAGTGATCTCGTTATGGAGATATCGAATGCACCCTATGTCGATGATGACACAAAGAGCCTGATTTTTGCAACTTATTTCTTTTCAATCAGGCATTGTAGAGCATTGATCGTGGATTTTTACCCGCTTGGTAAGCAAACTGTTTCTTGTGGAGCAGTCCTAACTCGAGGAGAAAGGAGGTGAGACTGTGATACAAGTCTAGAAGGGCAAATGAAAAAAATCATGTCAAGATATGAACTAACAGAAAAATTGGGAACCGTAGGTTGAGCAATCGTTATCAAAAGCGCAATTGTTATAAATGGTTTTATTTGGTGTAGATATTTCGACTTTCTCCTCTCTGATGGTTTTCACATATGTCAAGTATTCTTTCGAACAGCTCGTAGTTAGATTAAGTAAGATCGTATGTCATTGACAACATTTTCGTCAATTCGTTAATATGGTTTGAACGATGTTAAAGATGAATGTCCAGTTGTCTTTGTTATTCCTACTATACTAGAACATAGTAACAGTTTTAGAGTGTACTTTAAATCGAGTGGATTTCAGAAACAACTGCTTGAAATAAACATCGCAATAGCAGAGTATTGTTTTACTGAAAATTCCATAATGGGGTGTTGAGTGAATTATTCTGACCTCATTAGTGGAAAATAACACGGGTGAGGTGATAGTTTTTCTGAAAGATAAATTCAGAAGAAACGCCAAGTGGTGGAAAAGTGTTTAACAATAGTACTTTTTTTGTATGTCCTTTATTCAAATACGGTGACGCTGCTGATATTGAGAATTATAGGTCAATATCAATTCTGTCAACATGAGATGATCATATATGATCACATCTACCTTCTTTTCAACACGATTTTATGAGATGTAGATCAACTGTTACCATTCTTACCGTTACAACTCAGTATATTGCTGATCATCTTGATCATTTATGTCAAGTTGATATTGTCTACACGGATTTTTCGAAGGTTTTCGACAGGATGGATTATAGTATCTTGCTTAAGAAATTGCCTATAAAATAATGGAAGTTTTCACGACAAAATGTGCTTTCGTCATTCCACAATTTTTCGATAAATTTTGAGTTCAGATAATGAAACGTTACAAAGCTACATGAGTAAACTGCATAGTTACAGAGCTACATGAGTAAATTGCAGAGAAAATTTAATTGTGTTATCAATCTGCATTCAAACGGTGTTTTTAACCCTCCTAAAAAACTTGTATTTTTATGATAAATATACTTCGGTCATTTGGTAATTGTTCAATATTTTCCGACTGAAAAAAATATATTCGACCATCATACAGTGCGTAGGTAATACCGAGAAACTGGAAATTATAATTTTACCATTATTTAGAATTGGGAAGTAGTTTCCCGGCTATTAAAGAAAGTGATTTTTTACGACAAACATATCAACGTCATTCGACAATTGTTCAGTGGATTTTGAGACCATATTAAAACTTGGTAATTCTACAACTTTATTTCGGTCATTCGACAATAATATGACGATCGAAAAAAGTATAATTAATTATAATACAATGTGTAGACACTACCGAGAGACTGGAAATGATAAAATTTTACTAAATTCAGGTAGTTTTTCAGCTTCAGGAAATTTTTATGTTAATTTTCAGGTGCAGAAAAAGTAAACCAACCCAATTATGTGGGAGTATCACCGAGAAAATAGAATATCTCCATTTTCCACTAATTGTATATAGTTTAGGAATGAAGGCTTTCACGGCTGACGTCAATGTTTTGCTTGGTTTCCGGGTTTTGCCGTGGTCTTCTTTGGTTTAAATCTCCAAACGTTTCAACTGCAACTGCCAGTCATCTTCAGTGGCTTTCAAAGTTTCAGTTGATACGTCTAGAAGAGTACTTCGACCACGCCACTGAAGATGACTGCCGCGGTTGCAGTTGAAACGTTTGGAGATTTAAACCAAAGAAGACCACGGCAAAACCCGGAAACCAACCAAAACATGTATATAGTTTTCCGGCTTCAAAAAAGTAAGAGTTTTCTCGACCATTACTTATATTTGTCTCAGTCAAACGACAAAGGTTCAGTGAATTTTGGAGCCTTCAACGAAAATAGCCACGTTATATGGAATTGTCTCTGGAAAACAATTTGATGTTGGTTCGTGTCAGCCATATGTATTATTATATTTTATTGGTTTGCATTTCTATTTCATTGTATATGTCTTCATCTGGCGTTCTCTTGATTATTTTAGCTTCCGTGTTTGCAAAGGTATCGCGAGCCATCGCATCGGCTGTTTCGTTTCCATGGATTCCAATATGTGAAGGAACGCACACTATTTCGATTTTTTTCCTCTCAATATAATTCACATAGAATTCCCTTAATTTTTTCATAATAGGGGGTGCATAGGGTAGAAGTGTCGGAAACCTTGTAGGTATATTGCATTCAAAGAATTTGTAAATATTGCCGTTCATCTCCCTTACTTTAATAATGCCAAATACTTCAATTGAATTCAAACGTCAAAATGGAAGAAGCACTCATTGTTTCATTGAAAATTTTCGACCAGAAAAATACACTGTAAAATCTTGATACCGAAGAAACGCCCTGTATATAATAAATCTTAATGATTCTAAAAATGCACTTGTATTCTTCTTGTTCAAATAACAACCCTTGTGAGTTTCTAATGCTTCAGATACGTCATAATTCTGTCTAATCGTTATTCCAGTTTTCGCATGTTTCTTTTGAACAGTTGATTACATCCGTTCAAAAAATGGAAAGTTGTCGAAAGAAAATTGGCAGACTTTCTCACCAATTCTTGAAAACCGATTCACTTTCTAGAACAACTCATTTGCTTACAGTTTGCGTTAATTGACAAATTTTATACCGTATTTTTCTGACACGAGTTGAGAATATCAATAGTGGGATCAAGACAATGAAATATTTCTGTCGAATTTGGTGCTGCGATTTGAGCAGTTTGTATTTACAGATAGCGAGCCTTCGCAGGTCGCGACCCACATAGCACTTACACGGCTGTGGCTAGAATACACGGTACCGGTTATTACGTTCCCATTTTCGTTTCATCACGACCTTCTTCATTACAAGCTGTGATGAGAAAATTTGCACCATTTCTCATCGCTGAGAGTTGCGAGTGAAAATAAATCAGTTTTCCGATGATTATCATACTTATGAGAAAATATCACTGCCTGACGGAAAACAGAGTAACCCATTTAAAAACAGACTATCTCAAGAATTTTCGTTCAGGTTTGAACGATTGCTCTCTTAATGCCAAAATATCGAGATTATTTGATGGCCTAAAATCTGAAAATATTCAAAAAAAAATCTGTCTACGCCACTGTATTTATAATACTTTCAAATGAGTGTTGCCGAAATTTCATAAAAAAATATTGATTCCCAACAAAAATAAAGCATAATTAAAATTCAAATGACGTTATCCGAATGTTTCGGATAATCATCCTGTATATCAGATGTCTGAAAATTCTCCATCAGACCACTATTTGTTTGAATTTTGAAAATTTCTCACCAACAGTTATTCATAATTAGCGACCCGTATGTCCGTCCCCCTTCGCACGGGTGAAATTTATAGGTGTAGTTATTTATGTTTAAAAAGAACGGTTCGATTTAGAATTTATCGCTTCGATTTTTTTGTAAAGATAAAAATAGTTACTGTGAATCTACGCGCTCGGCTACCGACCACTTAAACTTGCTCCTCATCACCATATGGAAAGACTCCTCACAGAGATAACTAAAACCTCTAATCTCCAATAAAAATTAGTCTGTCTATACAAGGGGTCTCTCTGGGAATTACATCGGTCAATATATGGAAAACTATGAGTAGGCCGAGTTTGAAAATTTGGTAGTTACTATTGTTGATGAGAGGCTCTCTACTGAAAAATTTTCGAAAATATGTGAAGTGGGCTTCAACTTACTTATTTTAAATAGGACTTCCTGTATATTATCACATTTTTATGTTCTCCTCAAAATTCTGAACATATTTCATGTATTATGTCCTATACCCAAGTTTTCGAAATATTTCCAAGTTTAAGTTGAATATTTCATACAATTTTTTTTATTTCTTCGAAGCATTTTTTTCTTTTGATTGTTTATCGATGTATTTGTTCAAGATAATTCTCATATCAATTCGATAAGAGTTATAAAGGACGTTCGCCAGACAATGTCACCAGACAATGGTATGAATGCGATTAAAAGTTCTTTTTTCCAATCTCCCAATTTCATAATCACATTCGATTTAGTATCAAAAATGAGGCTAGCTTTGAATACGATTTTCTTATACCGATATTCAACAGCTTTCGAAGTATTGGTGGATCAACATCTCTCTATTCATGAGTTTAGATATTCTCAGTTGGCCATGGCGCTCGCGGTTGCGTTAGAAACGCCAATGGAAATGTCGAGGTAATCAATCATGCAGGCTCGTTTGAATTATTCGAATGAGGACTTCTTATATTCTCATGATTTATGGCGAATGTGACATGCATGGTTGTCCCAAGAATATATAATTGCTATTCGATATCTGAAGAAACAGAAGCCGCCACAAAACACCAATAAACGAATTATAAAAAACTTCAAAAACATTCATCTACTGTAATGAAAATTAAGATGAATAAATTACCTATATAGAGAGATATGCGCAAATTATTTGGTGAGAAAATGTTCGAATTGACGCCTTTCAACTTCTAAACATTTTTCACATATCAATTATAGTGTTTGATGTGTCGCTTTGCTTATTGAATCGGGACTGAGATTCTCAAACGAGTTCCAAGTTGTTGAATACAATCTTCCATGGTAGTTAATTGAGTTTTATATACTTGATTTTGAATTGATGGTAGTTTTTCTTCTTCAAAGTAAGGAGAAATTGAGTACGCATTCGTCGCCAAATACTAGTATTAGTCCGATTGTTTATAACCGGCTTCTCATTCAGGGATTTCTCCATTAGATACGAGCAATTTCTTCATCGATTAGTTTTATCATTTTCAGCAGTTTCTGATTCAGCTTCTGAGACATATCCATCTATTAATTTGTCGGATTGACTCTCGTTGAAAGATTTGTCAACCACTGTTTTAGTTTTAAGTAGTATTATTCTTCTTCTTGTAATCCTCGGGGTTCTCGATTATTTTTCTTTGCTAGTTAATTCATGGATTATGGTTTGTAGTTCGTTTATTATATTTGTAGAATCTTATGACTTTTTGTGCTCCTATAGGACAGATTGTTCATCTTCCTGTGTATCAATTCCTCCAATAATGTACCTATATTTAGACATTTTTCTTTCACCAAACTATTTTCTGAAGTTTATTTTTTGTACCTGAAGCTACGGCACTGTCAATGAATATTTTAGTTGAAATTCCTCTACTTTTTCCATATACTTGTCTTTCAAACTGCTCCTCATAGCAAAATATTATGTTACGATGTAGAAATTTCGCCTTATGTTTTTTGTAGACAACTTCGATGGTACATATATGAACAGATTTCACACATTAAATAAAAAATGGTTTCCAATCTATCAAGTGACTTTCATACATTTTATGAACTCGACAAATAATGATCATACGTCCAATCTATGAAGTGACTTTCTTATACATTTTTGAACTCGAAAAATAATGATGTCTGATAAATTACATTTGTGAGATCCCGATTTTGCGTTACGAACAATTTTTCTAGCTATATGAAACTCTCATCTCCTGCCACAAGAGCACCAATCAAAACGGTATGCCTCTGATAGTACACGTTTTTTTTTTCATTTTGAACCGGTATGACCACGTCAAACATCACTGGATAGTACATCTTGTTACTTAATATTAATCAGTCATTAGTTGTAGATATGGAAGAAATCACGACATAGAAACAAATGAATATCTTGAACTCGGATCAATTTGCTTTGAGGTAACGACACTCGTCAGGAACCTGAAGAAAGCACACAGAGTCTCGTCAAAACCTAATGACCAGTGAAATTGAGGTAATTTTCATATTTCTGTATTCCATCTGCAGGTTTTTAGGATAAAGAACGCCACTGACAAAGACAAAGACAAAGACATCAAACCTGTAATTGCCATTCAAAAAAGGGTCATCCAAAGTAAAAGTATTTGCACTCGAGATTCATGAAGTAGCATGTGACCCCTGCACTGAATGAATATTTCAGTATTCGGAGGAAACAAAATCATAGAAAGTTTTTAATGATATTCCAATGGTATGTATGGTTTGAACTCTCAGTTAATGGTTAGTTTGGATCGTTTTCCAACAAATGAATCAGAATCCGAAAAAACAAAGGGGGTCTCAATTACTTTTCGAATTACGCCCTTCGGAATCTTGAATATCGACTATTTTCAAACACGAATTTTTCAATTAAAAGTCATACAAAATGCCTCCTTCTTGTTGTCCATACTTTTTTCAAACGCTAATCTACCTAATTTCACAATAACTATCATCAAAAACAATTGTTTTAAGCAAAAATTTAAATATTCACCATTCTAAATTGTATTCATTTCTTTTTTCATCTTCAACCCATATTTGATTGATTTTCGTGATTGCAACAATTAATAACAATTTTTAAAATTAATTTATAGGCGAATATCGCAATCCTAATGCAAAAAATATAACTATGGAGGAAAACCTACTTGCCACCATATTTAAGATTGGGGGTAGTTTATACTTGCGATTGTTTGGAAACCTTCATTGTCCGAGGGTTTCCAGTGAAGACATATAATGAAAATAGTAAATTATAATTTCTCCAAATATACTTTTTGTGCCACTATAGAAAACAGTTCAATCAGTTCCGTCATGGGGGTAGTTTAAACTTGTGATTTTTCTTAAAAATTTTGCTAACCAGGGCTCTCTAGTTACTCAAGTAGACTATAATTGTCTAAAATGTACTTTCTCTACTCATGTATATGAAAATGATAATTTTTCAACCGAATTATCTACATGAAAGTGGTAATTTTGTACTCTTGAGATGAAAATAAAACAAATGAACATTATCATGGGAATATACTAAAAACAAATTGATGGATTTTTGATATGACAGTTAATCTCACTACTTGGCACTTGAATCAGCAAACGAACGTCACTTCGTTTGACAATTTATAAACATTTTCACGATTATATTTGAACTTCTCTCTATAACTATAATCAATATGGACTCTGATATCGAAATTCCAGTATTTCATAAATAACATCTATCGTAGAAAAAATTGCATTTCATCAAGGTTCAATATTGGGCCCTATACTTTTCTCTATTTACACATCGAATTTTCCTGATTTTTTTTCCATGTTTACAACATTACTATGATGACGATACTCAATTGTACAAGTCATTTTCCTTGGATGAAGCAAAACAAGCGGTAACTGCTGTTAATTATAACTTACATAATCTATACCGGGTGACCACGAGGTGAGGTACGCCCCCCAATTTTTCTATAGTTTTGAAGATACAGGTTTCAAATTTGGCACGTCGATATATTACTCAAATACGCATATTTTGACTCCTTAACCGAAAATTCACCACTTCCGGTTTAACCGGAAGTGACCCCAAACTTTTTTTTTCAAATGACACCCTGTACAATTTTTTTCATTATCAGGAAGAACACGCAATTTGTGATAACACTGTTCTCCAAAATTGAAAATCGGTTGAAAAATGGCGGAGATACAGTTGATTGTTCAATCGAACAAAGTTGGCCGTGAACATCAAACTCAAATCATCACAACTGACGAACGGCGTCAGCATTTACGAGAGGAAGGTTCGAGGTAAGATACAGCTGAAAATTGAGCTTCCCATGTAATTGCAGCAACCATATTTCCCATCAATTATCAAACATTTCCTCAAAACGGATTAGTACCCATAAAGAAAGGCTCACAACTGCCATTTCTCAAATAGCAACATACTCTTTTCACATTGTTATGTTGAAAGATGATGAATTATCAGATTACTCGAATGAAAAGATTTGAAGAATTCCGAAAGGAATCGAAGATACGGGATGTTTCATTATGAGTGTTCTCAAAATTGACTATTCTTAAACATAGGCGGCTTGAACCTACGAAAGCTAAACAAAAATTCATATTTAAAAAAAAAATTGTGAAAATTTGCGGTACATTCTGAATAATGGAACATTGTGAGTTGTCGAAAAACATTCTACGGCGATGGAGCGAACTTTTTTCTCATTACTCGTATGCTAATCGTAATTGATGGTGGATTCATACAGCAGTTTTAAGATCGTTGTTGGAATAAATATTCCATTAACGAACATTCTTATGACTTCTTACTAGTGACTAAAAACTCATGAATTGGAACTGCTGTATAAATCCACCATAAGAATATACCTGCAGAGTAAAAAAAATGTATTAGATATTTATTCCAATTTCTAACATTTGATACAACTAAATTCTGAACGAAAAAAAAGGTATGAAGTAAATTGTTTATTGGTTCTGGTCACTTACTACACTAACAGAAATCAAAGTAATGAAAAATTGATTTACAAGTACTGTTCAAAATGTTCTCCATTATGTTCTCTGCACAAAATTGCACGTCTCACTATTGCTTCCATAACTCCATTTAACTGAGCTTGAGTAATACTTGCAATTGCTTCTCTAAGGCGATGTTCCAAATCCTCCCTTGATGTAGGACTAGAAGAGTAAACCTTGTTCTTCAGGTAACCCCATATGAAAAAATCCAGTGGCGTGAGGTCCGGTGACCTCGGAGGCCATCTTGTAGGACCATTCGTGCCAATCCATCGATTTGGGAATGTTTCATCTAGGTAACTGGTTACTATTCGGGAATTATGGGGAGGTGCACCATCCTGCTGGAAATACATATTTTGGTAGACGTCGAGAGGTAAATTCTCCATGAATCCTTCTATTTCGTTTCGTAGAAATCCCAAATAGCGTTGCCCATTCAACATACCATCAAATATTATGGGCCCAATGATTCGAGTTCCTATCAGACCTATCCACACGTTGAATCCAAAGCGTTCCTGAAAATTCCCTTGTCCTATGAGCCTGGGGTTTTCAGTTGCCCAGTATCTGGTGTTGTTTCTATTGAACATACCAAGATTCGTAAATCTTGATTCGTCGGAAAATATAATGTTTCTCGTCATATTCGGGTTCCTTATGTGGTTCTCAAGTAGCCAATTGCAATATTGGACCCTTCTTTGATGATCATTTTCGTAAAGGCGCTGATGTATATGATATTTATACGGCTTAAACCCATGTTTTTTTAGAATTTTTCGAGCTGATTCTCGTCCAACTGGTAATTCATGTTCGATTTGTCGAAGTGATATGGTGGGATCTACATAAACAACAGCCAAAACATTAGTTTCCGTCTCTGCATCAATAATAAAACTATCCTGATCATGTACATTGTCATCTGGTTCTATCCTGAATTGCCTTTCCAAACGTGCGAAATAGTTTCTACTTGGTTGGCGTTGTCTGAGAGGGAATCGTTCACTGTAAAGAATGCAAGCCGCAGTTGCATTTTTTCTACACTCGCCATAAATTAGCAGTAAATCTACTTTTTCATTTCTAGTAAATTTTCGCTCCATCGGAATGTTTTTCAACAAGTTACAATTCTCTTGTATTGAATGAGTAGAACAAATTGTCACTTTGTTGACAAAATATGCTTTTTTGTTTAGCTTTCTTATGTTCAAAGCCGCCTTCGTTGAAGAACATTCAATTTTGGGAACACTTATATTGTATTTCTGGTTCCTTTCGGAATTCTTCAAATCTTTTCATTCGAGTAATCTGATAATTCATCATCTTTCAACATAACAATGTGAAAAGAGTATGTTGCTATTTGAGAAATGGCAGTTGTGAGCCTTTCTTTATGGGTACTAATCCGTTTTGAGGAAATGTTTGATAATTGATGGGAAATATGGTTGCTGCAATTGAACAATCATCTGTATCTCCGCCAATTACATGGGAAGCTCAATTTTCAGCTGTATCTTACCTCGAACCTTCCTCTCGTAAATGCTGACGCCGTTCGTCAGTTGTGATGATTTGAGTTTGATGTTCACGGCCAACTTTGTTCGATTGAACAATCAACTGTATCTCCGCCATTTTTCAACCGATTTTCAATTTTGGAGAACAGTGTTATCACAAATTGCGTGTTCTTCCTGATAATGAAAAAAATTGTACAGGGTGTCATTTGAAAAAAAAATTTGGGGTCACTTCCGGTTAAACCGGAAGTGGTGAATTTTCGGTTATGGAGTCAAAATATGCGTATTTGAGTAATATATCGACGTGCCAAATTTGAAACCTGTATCTTCAAAACTATAGAAAAATTGGGGGGCGTACCTCACCTCGTGGTCACCCGGTATATATTTTCAATAATTCGTTTACAACTGAATGCATCTAAGACTAATGCAATTATTTTTGGAAATAAAGTTGATTCTCAGGTGTTCAAGCAGTATTACTCTTCAAAAATTTCAATTAATGGTCATACCATACAATTTAGTGATAAAGTAAAAAACTTAGGGGTGTGGTTTGATGAAAACTTAAGATTATCAAGAATATTAGTAAATGTTTACAAAAAGCTTATGCAGCTCTAAAACTTATATTTCAATCTCGTCACGTGTTGGATAGATAAGTTAAAATTCTGCTATGTGAGTCATTAGTATTATCTAAATTAAATTTTTGCAATATTTCATACAATTCTTCTTTGAATTCATTCGATATCAATAGAATACAGAAATTGCAAACTTCATGCCTGAGACTTATTTTTGGTATTCGCAAATTTGAGCATATCAGATACACATTGAGAATTACTAAATGGTTACACATGAAAAATCGTGGAGAGATGCATTCTACCATGTTTTATGTTAAGCTACGAAAGGAAAACTCTCCACCATATCTGTGTCATAAAATAAAATACAGAACTGATGTACATTCTCTCAACTTGAGACATATAGAATATTCTCACTGTACCCCGTCACCATACTGAATTCTTCAAACGATCGTTTTCTTATTGTATTGTAAACTGTCTGAATAACTTACCCTACGATTTCGTTCACACATCAATACACAAACTTTTTTGACTTTTATTCATCTCAACAAATATAAATATCTTTTCTTGGATAACTGATAGCAAAACTTTTATTCTTTTCCAATCAACATTGATTAACATTGATTTAATTGATTCATTTACATTTCTATTTGCTATTCTTGATTTCTTTTTGGAGTTAGATGGAAGAGCAGATGTATTTCGTGCTAGGAATCGCACGTTAAATGGTAAGACCTTGTTAATCCTTAGCTCGCACAAGTTTCTACTTCTGAGTGCTTTCGTTTGTAGGGGGATGACAGCTGGTTAACGGAAAAAACAACATTTTTTTTTTATACAAAACAATGTTAGCTACTATATTTATAATTCTTATTGTATTTGAGGTTATTATCGATTACATACAAACTGAATCTCGCCATAATCATATAAACAAAATGTGATTTTCTATTCTCTAATATTTGGTATTAAAGATATTTAATATTATTATTATACTTGAGATGAAATACGTTTATTTCGTTCGTGAGATTGCCACACTCGCTCCTCTCCACTTCGCTCGTGGACAAACTCTCAGCTCATAAAAAAAAACAGTATTTTCATCTCTTGTCTTGTGAGAAAATTTGAATCAACCCTATTTTGAGGGTAGTTTGTACTTGCGATTTTTAGGAAAACTTCACAAACTAAGGGTTTTTAGTGTAATATTACTTTGAAACGTAGGCTAAATCAACTCCTGGCAGCGTTTTTAAAAAATTCGCAAGTGCAAACTACCCTTAGAAGGAGGTTCATTGAAAATTTCTCTATGGTGGCATAAGGAGTCTACTGTTTCAGGGACATATCTCCACTAGAAATCCCCGGTCAGTAAAGTTTTTTAAAAAATCGCATGTACAAACTACCCTTCAGAGGGGGTTGATTCAAAGTTTCTTTTTGGTAGCATAAAAAGTATATTTTGAGTAATTCTATACTACTAATTCAGTGTGAAATACCTTCATGGGAAACCGTCAGTTAGCGAAGATTTTCGATAAATTGGAGTACGAACTACACTTTAGAGGGGTCGATTCCAAATTTTTTCTATGGTGGCATAAAAAGAAATATCTCCACTGGAAACACCTGGTCAGCGAAGTTTTTCAAAAAATCAAACTACCCTTAAAATATCTAAAGATTCGGTTCAACAAAATTATTTTTTGATCAGTAAATTATCCAAACTCGATTATTTAGCATTGATCAAAATATAGTTTCAGTTGAATCCATAGTCATACTGAAATCATTGATGAATGAAAAAATAAAACATTTACATAATACTTAACACAGAAATGAAAATAAAAGAGCACGAGAAAAGAAATTTTACAGACATCGGCTTTCGTTGCAAGAGAATTTGAGGTCAAAAAACGACCTTCATTCGGTTCCTCAACTCTCAATAGAATACCATGAAGGAAGTCCATACATAGGCGTACTATAAAAATTGGAATTGAGGTTCTGAATCCAACTCAATGAAATTAACCGCTACCATTAACATTACTCATTAGAATCTTTTTAAAAATGTTTTTGCTGGAATCGAAAATTAAATACCTTTTATTTACAAGTAGAAAACATACGATATTTTTGAACATTCCAAATAAAAAAAGACAATTTTGCTTTGGATAGAATTCACTACAAAGCTCCGTAGACCCCGATGAAACGAGATAGAAGTTCTTAATTTTCCCATCCTTGTTGCCAGGGGACGTGCTCTGTGATTGGTCGCTATTTCGGTGGGGAGTTTAAATGACAAGACAGCTGCATGCAAACTCAGTTGTAGTAACCAATCAAGAATGGATAAATTAACTTTCACTCTAACATAGATCGCCCTGTATATCGAGAACTGAAGAATTGATTATAAAAATTGACAAGTATTTGAACTATACAAGAAAAATCATATTGTTTAATCGGGGTTCATAGCTATGACCAGATTCTAATTTGTAACTCAATCCTAAATTTAACCTCAAACTGCTTGATGTAATTATATTTCAGACTATATAGTAAAACACACTTTTACATATTTGATTTTAGTCCTAAAAATACCTTTTTATGGAGTACCGTAATGAAAATTTTTACAGGACTATTACTGTAATATAATTTTTTAAATATTTTTTGGCGGACTCGTTCCGTAAAATATTCTTACCGGACTAGTAAAGTAAAATTCCACCAGACTCGACATGTTTTTGCAAAGTAGTAACATTTTCAGAAGTATGAAATAAAATGTTGTATGTCACACCTCCGGTAAACTTTTTCCAGTACTCGTTCTGCTGGAAACATCTAATTCGTACTGTAAACATTTATTTACCGGACTTATAACATAAACTACTTACCAGATGAAGTGGGACAGCCAAAAAATTGCCTAATTTTGACTAGCTAGAACTTGGACGTTTCTTGGCCGATGATGGATTTTCAACCAAAGGTGGAAAGCGTCATTCTTGGTCTATGCGTCATTGGCGTCGTGTTTCTTTTTCTGTCATTCGTTCTCTTTGTGCAGGGTGGGTATTTAGAGCCGGAAACATTTCAAATTTTTTACCAGTAATTTGGGAAATGTGAGGGACCCTTGAATTTATTTTTAGATGATGGATGAATTGTTGGGCCAAAACCTCGAGACGTCTTTGAAATAATTTTAATAAATTGCGTTGCTATAGAAATATCGTCATTTTCTGAAATTCTGTTTTCATTTCAAAATGTGGCCTTTTTAAGTTAAACAATAACAGCCACCATCTAAACTGCAACAAGGGATATTTCTACTGAAGAAAATTAACACCAGTGGCGTGCAAAGAGGGGTTTCGTTTTTTTTTTAAATTCGACAGTTTTATTGATCGTTATAGTTGAAAAGGTGCCCTACCTTTAATCAGCATGAAGCTGACAAATTCAGATGCGTGCAAAAGAGGATTCTGTAATGTAGACAAATCAAAATTCCAGTTTCATTATTTTTTTTACTCTTTTACTCATTTGAGATGAGCATCCATGTAATTCGTTGGCGTATAAAAGAGGATCCATTATACAAGGCGATCCAAAAAGTTTGATTCATATGGAAACATTTTTAATAATTTTATTAATTGCTGTTATTAGTTCGCCCAGTAAGATTTCCTAATCGTGAACATTGATGAGCCTTTAATCCCTGACCATGTATGGGCCTCCTGGTAGTGCATGTCAGTAAGCAGTAATAGTACCTTTGTTAACTTCTATATTTATCAATTCTGCATTGGAAAGTCGCGACATTTCTTTCGATTCAAAATGCAATCTAAATGTCAAAACTTTATTTTTCCACAACCACACTCCAAAACATGCTTTTCTGCATAGTTTTACGTTCGCAAACATGATTATTTCTCACAATAATTGAAATTTGACATTATTAGTATGCCGCAAAGTGACATTTCTGTGCAACAAAGTGACATTTCTGTGCAAAAATTTTTCAGTACCTAATTTCTAAGCAATACAGTTTTCGTGACAGCAAGGTGAAAGTATATTTTGAAAATTCTGCATTTCGAAGGGATATTCGATCAGGCAACTTCAAGAATGAATAGACAAAGTCTATTGGTTTATATAATATGAGGGAAATTGGCGTACAAATTCATAATATTTTGAACAAAAATTATAGACATCACTACTGCTGTCTCAAATACCCACATACACACTATTCATTGCTAGGCAACGGAGCAACATCTATCGAAACATTTGAATGTCAACAAATGTCAAGCATAAAATATTCGTAAAATATTCTTGTCCCGTCATTTTTTAATGAGATTGAACTAAAATGGATAGCGACAGTTCTGAAATTGAAAATACTCCGCCAGAACTAAGAGAACAAGTTAATTCATTGTCATTGAATTTACTACCTTCAACTTCAAGATGAAAATATGAAAATGTATACAAACAGTTTATGGATTGGAAGGAAAAATACAAAACTAAAAGTGTTTCTGAAAATATAATGTTGGCATATTTTGAAGAACTATCCAAATCAAGAAAAGCCTCTACTCTCTGGTCAATATATTCAATGCTAAAATCGACTATTAATATTAATCACGGAATTGACATATCAACGTATGCAAAATTACGAGCTTTTTTAAAGAGAAAGTCTGACGGATATTTCGCGAAGAAAGCACAGACTCTGACATCCGAGGAAATAAATATATTTATAAAAGAAGCCCCGGACAATATATACCTGTTAACAAAGGTAATGTTAAGAGAAAAATTTACATATTTGACAATAAAACGTTAATATTCATTATCGTAGGTTGCAATGGTTATCGCAATTAGTGGTGCATGTCGAAGAGGAGAATTATGGAAGCTAAAAATGAGTGACATAGAAGACCTACATTCAACTCTAATAATAAAATTACAGGACACAAAAACAAAAGTTCCGAGAAGTTTCATAATTACCGGACCCTTTTATAACCTTTGCAAAAAATATATTTCTTTGCGTCCTTCTAATCTTTCTGAAAATCGTTTCTTTTTAAATTATCAAAAAGGAAGATGTACACGTCAAGTGGTAGGAATAAACAAATTTGGTAAAATGCCCCAAGAAATAGCAACATTTTTAAAGTTACCGAACCCAAACTTGTATACAGGGCACACATTCCGGCGGACATCGGCAACCATGTTAGCAGACGCAGGAGCTGATCTGTTAACTCTGAAACGCCATGGTGGCTGGCGGTCAAATAGCGTAGCCGAAGGTTATGTTGATGACTCTTTGCACTCCAAAATGAACATTTCAAATAAAATAATGTATTCAGTTAAACCACAAATGTCAAATATAGTGTCAACAAATATGAACCAGATATCACACCCTTCATTATCATCATCATTTTCGCCTTCAACTTCTGTTAAAATTGTAGAAAATTTCGCGAGTAATGCACATTCAAAGTCTACATCTAATTTGAATATTACAGAAAATGTTTCCAAAACTAACTCTCCCAGAATTTTAATTCAAAATTGTTCCAATTTTACAGTGAATTATAACTACAAATATATGCTATTTTTAATCATACCAAGAATTAATTTATGAGTGATTTTTTTGGAATTTGTTTCTCAGTTACTACCATTAACAACTAATAGTTAATAATTAACTTAAATATATGTAATTAATTATTATAATAAATATTTGTTTGGAAATAAACTTAATTATACTATAAAACGGAATTAATAGTCAGCGACGTTCAGTTCAGAAAAAACAAGAATGAGAGCGGCTTAAAATCCTCTCCCTCTTCCCTTGCTTCTCTTGGGCATCATAAAGCTAAGAATGAGTCACTGACATTTCATTCCATCTTATAGTATAGTATTATTTTTAGCAAAAAGGGTGTTGTAGAAAAAGTATAGTGTGTAACACGAGCAGAAATGCAATTTCTCACTCGTTTGAATTGCAGCACTCGCTTGCGCTCGTGCCGCAACTTTTTCAAACTCGTGAGAAATTAGCACTTTTCTGCACTTGTTGCACAATATACTATTCTGCATGTTGATGTAAATAAAAATGTCACCAAGGAAATAATATTTTGACATTAGATTGCATTTTAAGTAAAAAAAAATATCAATTATTTTTGTCGTCTAAATGCCACGACTTATCAGCGCAGATTTGGTGAAAATTTCAAGATTGCGGCAAAGAAATTATACAATAAGAGAGATTGCCGACATACTTGATGTCAATAAATCATCTGTAGGAAGAGCTTGGCAAAGAGAAGCTAACAACGGTACTGCTGCTTATCGACACGGCGGAGGAAGTCGAAAAATTACAAATCCCCGTCAGGACCGATCAATAGTACGCACTGCAATTAGAAATAGGGTTCGGACCGCCAAAAGAATCCGAGCGCACCTGTAGTTAAACGTTTCAGCAAACATTATCAGAAGGCGCCTACATGCCCAAGGATTAAATGCTCGTCGTCGGGCAAAATGTCCACTTTTAACAAATAATCACCGGGCGAACAGAAAAAGATGGTCTGAAGAACACATACATTGGCATCTTCGGTGGAGAGACTGTCTTTTCGCAGATGAATGTCGTTTCAACCTGTATAATTCCGATGGCCGATTGTTAACTTGTAAACTTAGAAGAAAACATGCGTCCACAAGTTGCAATTGTCGGTGGTGGATTGACAGTTTGGGGCGGTATTCAACACAACGGAAAGACAACTCTTGTGGTGTTTCGAGACAATGTTAACAGCATAGTCTACCTGAATGAATGTCTGATTCAGGAATTTCTTCCGCATGCTCGAAATTATGGCGATGATTTTGTTCTTGTGGATGATGATGCTCGGCCTTATCGGGCAGTATTAGTAGACAGGTATCTGCAAGACCAAAATGTTAATCGTAGTGAATTGCCTCCCAGATCTCCAGACTTGAATCCTATTGAGCACGCCTGGAGTTGGATGAAGTTGGAGTTTTCCCGAAGGGAACGTCAGCCAGAAACTCTTGACGATCTCGAATGGATGATTATGGACCTCTGGGAGGCAGTTCCTATAAAACTAATCAACGAATTAATTTCGTGCATGCCAAGTCGGTGCCAGGCAGTTATTCAGGCCTTACTGAATAGGAATAATATTCTTGTTTTAATTTGAGGTACCTATCTTTATAGTTTTTTAAATAACGTTTCCTTATGTTCGTAAACATATGGATCCTTCTTTGAACGATGAAAACTGGAAATTTAATTTGTCTACAATACAGAATCCCCTTTTGCACGCCTCTGAATTTGTCAGCATCATACTAATTCAAGGTATGGCACCTTTTGAACTGTAACGATCAATAAAACTGTGGAATTTTTTCCACAAAAACGAATTTCTTGCGCGCCACTGGTGTTAATTATCTTCAGTAGAAATGTCTCTTGTTACAGTTTAGATGGTGGCTGTTATTGTTTAACTAAAAAAATCCATATTTTGGAATAAAAACGGAATTTCATAAAATGGCGATATTTCCATATCAACGCAATTTATCAAAATTATTTCAAAGATGTCTCGAGATATCGGCTCAACAATTCACCCAACATCTCAAAAAAAAAATTCTAGGGTCCCTCACATTTCCCAAATTATTGGTCAAAAATTTGAAACGTTTCCATCTCTAAATTCTCACCCTGTAGAAAGAAAACAAATTACAAAAAAAGAAACCCGGCGCCAATGACGCATAGACCAAGGATAACGCTTTCTACCTTTGGTTGAAAATCCAACATCGGCCAAGAAATGACCAAGTTATAGCTAGTCAAAATTAGGCAATTTTTTGGCTGTCCCACTTCATCTGGTAAGTAGTTTATGAGGGTGCCTGGAGTCCGGGCATCCCAACGCTACTCTCACCTCCATTTGGTGAATACTTGGCAACGACATGACCCTAATAAGAGTGAAGCGGACTCTAGGGGTGGCTGAGGCGACGCACCAACCGGAGTAACGACCAGTGGGCCCGACGCCAAAAACATACATGATCCATCGCGACACACGAAACATAAACATTCAAACACCACAGATGGTAGCAAGAACTGACATATCTGTCTCCAATGGAAGCCAAGGAGGCGCCTCGGATCGGGAGCTGCGGGACTGGTATTCGGTAAACGAATCGCCTGTGGTCGCCGCACCACCCGGCTGGGAACCAGGACTTCCTTGAGGAGGTGGATTGAAGGAGCTCGCGGCGAGAACTGGAAAACCTGCTTTTGATGGAAACCGAGGAAGGGCCTCGGATCGGACGCTGTGGGACTGGTAGCCAGTGAACGAATCACCTGCGGCCGCTGTAGCGTCCAGCTGAGTACCAGCTCTACCAGGATTTCAACGAGGGGGCGGTTTGAAGGAACTCACTGCGAGAACTGGGAAATCTGTCACAAATAAGACCCAGGGAGGGGCCCCGAATCAGATACTGCGGGACTGATAGCCGGTGATTGAATCACTCGCCGCCGCATCGCCTGGCCGAGAACCAGCCCTACAAGGTTTCACGAGGAGGCGGGTTGAAGGAACTCGTTCCTTCTACAAGCACCAACACACTACACACCGTTCAAGGCGCTACATTTTCTGGAAACACCATAAGAGGGCGATACCAGGAAGATTCGACGGAGCATTCCATCGATGAGGAGACCAGGGGATGGCAAAAAAGGCCTATTGGGGCCTACTCGCCTGGCTGCAGTAGCAGCCTCCCCACCAACTACTACTACTACTACTATAACATGAATAACTTTTATATTTGACTTTTTCGACCGCTCCTATCGCCTTCCTTATATATTTCTACAGGTTCGGTGAACTGAGCAATCCGATAACTCCGGAAGAAGTTCGTCGGATGGAGATTTGTCTGATCCCATGAATTACAGACCGATAAGCTGCTTGAACGCATGTTATAAGATATTCACTCGCATCTCATACATGCGAATACTTTCCGCAGTTGATCCGGAGTATAAACGGATATATGAGCAAAGAAGAAGGTCTAAGAGAACGTGCAAGGAGAACGTGCTGATCGACAGATCTATCTGTCACGCATCCAGCAACCGGAGGCATAAAGTCACTCATCTGTTCTATATGGATGACCTCAAACTGTTTGCCTCAGGAAAAAAGGATGTAGATCAGTCCATGCAAGGGTGGTGCATGGAGAATAGAGTTCGGGAACGACAAATGTGCCACGGTACATATCTCAAAAGGAATATGGAGAGGATGTTCAGCTCTCAGATGGAAGCGTTTTATATCATGCTGGAAAGACGTAGACTCACCAAGGGGTGGGAGAACGCCGCTCCCAAGAAATAACCTCATTTAATCTCTCCGTGGTAAGTATCACCATAAACTCCGTCAGATCTGGTTATGAGAACTGTCGGGAAAGAACAAAGTTGCTGAACTAATGTGCATGCCGTTCCGACTTTATTCTATTCTTCTTGACTCTCAAGAAGAGTTACGATAAATCTACGTCAAAACTCGCAAAATTATGTATCTCTTCATTAATCGTCTACTCACGGTTTCACGGTTATAATTTCCCATACAATAGGGAGGCCATAAACTTTCGAGTTTGGAGAATCTACATAACAGAGTGGTACTGAATGGAGTCTGTAAGTCATTAGGAGTTTAATTCCCCTTCTCTAAATGGCACGCGACCATAAGAGGCAGGGGTCAGATTATTTTGAAGACAAGCCCGTGCAGCCAATTTACTCGGACTAGTGTTCACTGAGCAAGGTGATTGATTCACCGAGTTCAAAGCTATTCAGCAAAAAGCTCACATTAAAGTTTCCAAGACTAAGGTCTAGGCTACACAAGGATTAGCCAGTGCATGGGGTCTTCTTCGCAATAACATTGAAGATCTTGTCTTATCCAGAGTCGTGACTTTCTGACTCCTCAGGTCAAATGGGCTGAAGTTCATTCATAATGGCCTGTCATGCCTGCCAGGATAGTGTTTCAGCACTCTGGTCTACCATACTCACATGATGGGTAAAGAGGTCTCGGACACTAGATGCCGAGCGTGTCGTGGGGTTCCTGAAACCTTGATGCATTTGCTGTCTTCTTGTCAAGCTTAGCTTAAGCGGTCTCAGCCTATATCCACAAACATAACACTGTGTTATGAGATCATCGACGTCACTCGTACGGTATAGACGAGACACCGGTATTGCTTTATGCTCTGGGGGGGGGAATGGAGTCCATTGTGGAGAATGAAAAGTACCGAATCTACTGGAACTAGGTAGTCATTCCCCACCCTCAGTTATAACTATTTCGTAAAGAAGCAATTTCAAAAAATTACGGCGTTCAAACCCAAAAAGAGATTGTTCAAATCCAAATATTGGCCAAATAAGTTTTAAGCAATCCATCAAGCCTGATGTAGTCCTTCTCGACCATCAAAGTAAGATGATTTTTGTCACAGAGTTTTCAGCACCTGAGGAGACGAACATCGTTCGAAAATAGAACGGAAAACAGACTGAATGTCGAGATATAGTCTTTGGACTACGCAGGCTTTACCGAAACCGCTCTGTTAAAATGGTGGTTCTGATCGTAATGGTACTTGGTGGAATAATGGACACGCTGCCCTCGAATATGGAAATTAATTCGGCTTGCGTGGTTGGCCTGGCACCCGATTTGCACATGCAGTAATATAATAATAATGATAATGTTTTCATTTCAATATTCAATATAATAATAAAAAAAAATTATTATCCTAGAGTGTTGGTACAATCTGGAAATGTCATGGGGAAGTTGACCAGTTGATGCTCTGCAAATCAACCCTTGTGGTAAAATTTATCATTATTTTATGCTAATCAGACTTAACCAAAATAACCTATCATAATATATATTTTTTTCTTTATCCCTTTATTGTTTCTCAATTTTTCCGATTACTGTAGACTATCCAAAGCTGATACTTTGTTGCAATCCAGAATCTCGAACAAAGAATTTTTCAAAAATCCAGGTACCTACCTGAAGTACCTCATAGAATCGAAATATATTTTCTTATGTTCTGGACTTTATCCTGTACTTAACGCTACCAAACTTCTAACCATTGGTCCTTGCGATTGAATTTATATGTATATTTTTATGATGAATAAATTGATTGATTGATTGATTGATAGTGAGATCTCTGAAGCGCGTGACTTCAAATAGTTTGGTCGAACTGCCTTGAAGTGACGTAATTTCTAACCATTGGTCCTTGCGATTGAATTTTTATGTATATTTTTATGATGAATAAATTGATTGATTGATTGATAGTGAGATCTCTGAAGCGCGTGACTTCAAATAGTTTGGTCAAACTGCCTTGAAGTGACGTAATTTCTACAGATTCGTTTAAAATTTTGCGAAATCAACCAGTAAAAATTTGAAAAAGGGGAAAATTTCTTTTGTTCAGTGAAAATTACGTCAGTTTGATTACTCTATTTGACCGCACTTCAGATAGTTCATCCTCATTCTTGGAAACTGATGTGGCACCTGTTTTTCATTCAAGAGTTATCCATCCATCCAATATTTACCACTGAATTTTTATTTAAACCTCAAAAAATACAAGTCAGGACAAACATTTTCACCCATCTGCTTTGCAATGTACCATTCACAGTTTTTATCTAATGTTCATGGAAAAATCTTTGCTTCCACACAGAATTTATTTTCTCCACGATTATCACAGAACTTGCTAATTCTGAAATGAAATTTGATTACAGAATGCTGGAATTCTCTCTCGAGATTGAAGAAATATTCTGCAACACCTGTGCCCCCATGCAATTCAAAATTTACATTATCTCTCTTGTATAAGAATAATATTCTCACACTGGTTAGCAATAATAACATTAGCCTTGACGCAGTTGATTGTCACCGAAGCGGCAAATTTCAGTAGTGTCAAAATATTGCTGTCACTTTTTCATACGAAAATATAAATTCATTCATAATATGATTCAGAATCAGAGTGTGAAAGTACACCACCTGAAATTACAAAGAGTACAAATAATATACTGGAAAGTTTACTACCAAAACACCCGAATAATTGAGACTCGTAGTATTAATATAATATTTATCAAACATATTTTAATGAGACGCCGGATGGCTCAGATGGTATAGCATTGGCATAGTAGACCAGAGGTCGTGGGATTCAAGCCACCGACAATGCAATCTTTTTTTAATTCAATAGTTTATTCTTAATGCATCTTTGCTACAAAAAAATTAGTTCTGGTTAGTCCAGGATTAGTCCTTTCTGATAAACAGTGTTTTTAAATAATAGTTATTATTTTGTGTGGAAATTATCTTTTGTTCGTTTCCATTTAAAAATATTTTAAAATGTTTGATCGTGGAGAAAGTATAGTCTGCTACTCGGTTAGAATGAAAATTCGTGATGCTCGTGGTTCCACCCGCTCGCCTTTGGCTCGCGCTCGGAACTTTCCATTCGCATCGAATTTTCATTCTAACCTTGTTACAGAATATACTATTCTCCACAACCATTAAAGAATGTAGTAACTCTGAAATCATTTTCAATAAAAGAACATATACTCATTCTTACTCTCGAGTTAGAATATGCATTCTGAAACACTTGCTTCTTATGTGTTTTGCATGTATTTTCAATCTATAACAAGGTACAGAATGCATATTCCGTTATCCAACTAAACGACATAGATTGCGAGGATTTCAGATAAGTTCAAATATTTGATATCAAAAAATGATCCAGCAAACTGTCTTCTAATGAATGAAAATGAAACATTGATTATGAGTCTATAAATACGACTTTAATGCGATTATGTACAACATCGACATCTATAACTTAGAAACTAACATAAAAGAGGTACTTTATAAATATCTATACTTTTAAATAATAACTAAAATACAACTCCTGAATTAATCCGTTTTTACAAGAAATATTTCAAGGTTTCTAGCATTCAAATAAAACAATTACTCTTCAAAATTAACAACAGATACCTATATTACGAATCGACACGTCTAACTGAGCAAAATAATACAGAAGTGACTATGTAGTGTTGTTTGAGAACGAGACATTGCCTCTAGTTTTACTAATTTCCAAGGTGATTATTAGAGAGAAAAGAAGTAATCCCTCAGCAAACATTAAGTATTGTGTATTGAATAATCCCATACAACTTTTAACATTAGTTTTCAGTGGACTTCTTCAAATTTTCCCAGCTTAAAATTTTCCTTGAAACACTCAAATAATTCAAAATGATTTACTGTAACCGACACAATTAAAAATACAATATCAAATATTATATAGCTCACACAACTATGCAACTCAAGTATATACAGAACCACTATGACTGGGATGAAGGGAAAAGAAGAAATCAATGTACAACCTTGTGTGAAAATAGACACAAAGAAAAAATCTCAAAAATGTGTATGAAATATTTAATTTTATTTCATTGTTCGAATTAGGCACAGTTCCAATTTTCTGAAAATTAATCAAAAGTAAATGTTTAGTGATGACTGGTGGTTAAACATTATTTCAAAAATGGTAAGTATTCCGCCAAAAGACATGAAATATGTCAATAAAATTAATAATAACCTACAATATAATTATTTCCATTTTTATGCAAAAAAGTTATTTGCTTAAAAGCAAAATACTATAAAGATGAATATCTAGAAAGTGTATGTGCAGCATCATAATTTTGTACGTGAAAATGTGAGTTTAAGAAAAAGCTAATATCTTTTATAGCTATCTTGCATATTATATCTATAGAGATAGAAAATAACTACATACTGTTCTTTTAAATATCATGTATATCGAGCATAAAGTCCGAAAATCTAATAGTTATACAGGGTAGGATAAGAACACAGAACTCAAAGAACTCTGTGGATAAAAAAAGTCTTTCATCAGATTTTTTGCTTAATATTTTATCCTATAGGATTACTGGTGGCAAGGATATATTGACATAATGATAATGAAAATAAAAAAGGACCCATGCACACTCTAATGGTCGGTGCAGGAAGTATGAGAGTCCACTTTTGAACAAACATATATGAACTGAAGTTAGAAATCCAAAGAAAATTACGTTTCTCTGGTTAGTTTGAATTCCTGAGGTGAATAATGCAATTTTGAATAAAGAATGTGAGTGACTGATTGTCATATCAGTAGATTTTTTCAATTGATTATTGAGATTTCTAGATATGTTTTTAATGAAACCGATTCTGCAAAATTTAGTCCAAAGAATCCTGTTATCGAATTTCGGTAATGCGACATATTTCGGGATTCCTTTTCAGTTTATATATTGTTTTTTTGAGAAATTATTTTTGAGATCTTCTATAGGTTTCGAATCGTCTGACTATATTTCTATGATTTTTGAATTGTGTCAACTTTTCCATCAACAAAAACATAAGTTAGAGTCTTCATAATATCTGATTTTATATTTCGATTCATTGAAGAAGTTGACTAGTTACCACTTACTGAACCAGTTGTGTTTGGTTGATTGCCTTCATTATATTGTGTGAAATTGGTGTTGTAAAAAAGGGATTTTCCATTAAAAAATGGAGTAATTATGAAATTTACAAGAATTTACAAATATCCCAGTTTTCACTGGTTGTTCCAGAGCATCACATCTAGGTTATAAAAATATGCAATAATAAAGTCCAATATAGAATAGTGACATAGTATGTAATTTCCACTGAACAAAATATCATTATCCATTTTTTTAATACAATATTTCATCAAACATCGGTAATATCTTTAGAGGCAGTGTACCAATTGGAAAGATGGTTAATATTATATTTTTACTTAAAAACCGTCCATCAGAAGGCATATTCGGACCAAAAAAGTAAAATACACCATTCAAAATTATACACAAAATTTCATTCAAGAATTTTCACTTCAATGTTGAACGAAATACTCGCGAATGAAATAATCAAATTTACTTCAGATTCAATTTCATTTTACCATCACCAAAACGACAACAATGCAAGTGAAATTTCTCGGAGTGCATCTTTCTTAAAATTATTTATAAGCTTATTCTCACACCTACAATGGAAGAATTTTCCTACAAGTTAGATTAGAATAATCTCTTTTTTGAATACATATTATTTACTCTTTCCTATTTTAATATAGAAGATAATTGACGAAAAAAACATTCAGAACGAGTCACCTAAATACATGCAATTTTCCACCGAAAATTCAGCTATATACATAAATGTACAGGATAGTTAACATTAGGTAAATAATTTTTTGTGCAGCTAAATATCAGATGTTCTGTATAGTTATCAGTCATTATTACTTCCCAAACCCACAAGCCAGACGAAAACCCAATTTTCCTTCATTTAAATTAAAGGAAATAAATGAAGAAATTGAAAACATTCGTGTTACTGGACAAAGAAAAAAATGTATTCACCTTCTGACCAATAATATTTTGAGTATATGCAGAAACCAGAAATTCATTTACTAGCCGACCTCTACCGGCCAGGCTATTTCTTAGGGTACACTCTACAAGTTTATTATTATTATTCTCTTTTGGATTTTTATGTTTTAGCGATGTCATGTTGTGTACTACATATTGATGATCAACTCTCCTCAAAATTCATCAGCAAAAAGTTAGTGAAAATTAAAATAAACAATGTAAACTGATATTGGAAACTGGACTCGGAACTAACTCATCTTCATACCAAAAAGGAAATATTTTCAAGAAAACAAAACAAATCGAATCGAACCAATTTCACAATAATTCTGAATTTCAAAATATAATCAGAAATGATGAGTATACATGAATATAGTCGAAGTTTAATGTCATTTGCAGACATTCTTGAGATTTCATAACAATTATTAGAAAGACTTAAAATTGGCCATTAATTCCACAAAATGTGTTGAGCCGGTCTTTTTATCTTCCACAGTAGAATGGTTTCAAGGTTTTGAAATCTGTTCAGAAAACAAATGTTAAGAAAAATATATATATTTTTTTCATTGTAGAACAGCAAATATTTGTAAAATAGTAGGTTTTACTGTCACAAACGACATGAAGTCTTATGGTCAAATATTATATTATATAAATAGATTTTGAGCTTAAATCTCGCAACTTTTCAAGAACTGAGTAGAATTTTTTGGCAGAGAAAAACTTCTATCAAAGTCAACATTGGCAATGTAGATTATTCTATTAATTAATATTTGTTAGACTTCGTAACATGTTGAAAATGTACAACTACTCTTATGACTATACAGAACATTAATACCATATTTATCAAAATCAAAAATGAAATAAATAAAAAAGCAACAAAATACTGTGAGTCCATCAAGTCATCTTACAACTGAAACAAATTGACATGAATCTTGAACAAATTTTAGGATGGAAAATAGAGGAACACCCGTGTTTGAGAAAGATAGTATTGGCACAAATGAACAAGAATGGTCGATATTAAGAGAACAAATAATATTTTCTGTAACCAAGTTATCCCAGTTATAACATATTTCGATAACCAGAATTGAAAATTGAGAGTAATTATATATTTTTGTTACTGGTATGTGAAGGCATATTTACATTCGAGAAGTAGTCTTTAATTGCATACAAATTAAAGATTTTTAAGAATTATATTTATACCAAAGGTAAATATTCATTTATTCGTATTTATTTAACATCAATATATCTAGACAAGAAGTTTTGTCTATAAGTTGAAAAAGTGTTCCTAATATTTTCTTCTTCAAAAAAACTTAAATATTTGAGAATATGTAAAAAATTTGACTTGAAGTTATCAAAAATGAAAGATATTAAACAAACATGTGAAGAGAGTTAAAAGAAAAGTAAGCCATTTGTGTTTTTATCAGACAAGTTCTTTGATGACCATAGCAATAATATTTTTAATGCAATCCTAAAAAATTTCATATTTCTTTGTCAATAAGTAATATAAATTAATCAAAAAATCGAAAAAATTATTATTGTTGATTTCTCAGTTTTGCATCATTCTTAGGACTCATCCAAATGTTGGAAATTGAGGCTCTCCTGAACGATAGCATTCAAAAACAAACTTGGACTAAACAGGTGGTATACTGATTTTTAAGCGTTATATGTATATTTATCGATATTAATTTTGCATTAAAGAATAACTTCAAAGAAACACAGTATCTGTTTATATACAAGTGCAGCTGGTATTTTAAGCTATTCTAATACGTTAGCTTGGTGTTTTTACCAGTGAGATGAACCTTTCAATGTTCAGAAATATACAAAAAAAAACAAACAAATTCTTAAAGTTACATTGATACCTTAATCGATATAAAATCATATGGAATTCAATACAATATGTTCAATAAATTACAAACCTATCACTTGGGAAAACTGTTCTGTAAAATCGAGCTTCTGGGTGGGTGACTACATTTGATGATATATATTAATACGTTTTCATTCCCATACGCTGGCATAGGAATATCTCAATGATTCAACACCAAATTCACAGATGGTAATACAATTCTGAAAGGGAAAAGCATATTTGGTTCATCCAGTTACAATCTTTTGTTCACACTGGATATATCAAATATTAGAGTCATCCAATATGTTCCAGTTTTGGACTCCAAATTAATGTCAGTTTTTCGTATTCCACAAAAGGAACAATCCAAAAACAGTTGAAAGTGAGCATAGTATGACCTTTCGATTCCTGGTTGTGTGTAAAACGGGCAACTTACATACATGTATCCAATCTTGCCGCCCTTGTTAGTGTGGGAGGATGATATTGCATAGTTAGTGATGATGGAATCAAATACACATGCACATCTAGCTAGAATCTATTAGTATTTCAGCTGGTGGCAATTCTCATAATGATTTTCTATTCTTAAGTATGGATGAGTCAGCCTAATGAATAAAACAAGAGAGTTAAGTCGTAGACACAATGAAAGTTTTATGCAATAAGTGTTAGTTTTGTGATTTAGGATATCAATTTTTGAAATAAAACAAGATGCAAAATATAATTGAACAAAAAACAAAACAAAATTGTTGAACAAGGGGCGTGATCAGAATGATTTATTTTTTTAAATTTTTGTAACGAATCTTCCAGGTTTCCAGAGAAAAAACCCATTAGAAGCTCCTAGCTTTGGCGAGCAAGGAAAAGATCCGGGACCGATGGCCGTGCTGGGCTTTGAACCTTCGATCTTATGCTTGTAAGGCGAGCGCTCTACCCCACGACCATCACGGCCCATCATAATGGCAATGATACTTTCATGTTGAAAGGAAATTTAAAATTATAAAAATCAAAACCAAAAACATTAAACTTCTATTATGTTTCAGCCTTTAAGTAGCAACTCAGGCATGAATTAAATGATAAAACCGAAACTTGGTATCCACATTACTTTATATTTTTCTAAATATGTGGTCTTCATAAATTTTTCAAGTATAGACACTGTCTGGACGACTAATAGGTTAGTTATCGTTAAGTGTGCATGCATGTTGCATTCCATTAGTGTACTATAACTATATTCAAAATTAAAACAAAGGCTCAACACTACAAACAGGTTTTACGAATATACCTCACCTGACAAATCTAGCTGGTGACTCAAAATATGGCATCCCTGTAAATGTGTTACTGAATTAAGTGATTTAATACCTATTCTATTGTAGGAAGTCATGTCAGTTGTAGAACTGATATCAACTTTGGTTCTTTGAGTAGAAGCTGTTTTTTTTTTATTTCCTAGTCAGATTCTCTATTCAAATGATACATCACTCTTCAGTTTCAGCATCAGAAATTCAAAGAAAAAACGAATTTCATAGTCAATGAGAATTGATTACTCCAAAACTTTTTGTACCACTTTAGTCTGGAATTGCTTAATTTTTTCAAATGAAATAACTCTCCCTTTTTATTTTATTGAGTTTGGCATTTTTGAATCAGTGGATGTAACTTTCGACCTTGTGACAGGTGAAAATGAAGGATATGCTTTTCAAAGCACTCAGAAATATCGTATTACGGTTATTTCATTCATTTCTCAACATAACTGTAATTGGTAAAATGTAATTTTCTACCAAAGAAATTATCTTCATCATTGAGAGTTGTATAAATCATTTTTCAAATGGTCGATTTTCATTAAATACATTGCTTGTCCATCCTGGAACAACCAGAAAATTTGCAATATTTCACAGTTCTAATTAACTTTCATAATTGTACCATCATTAGTTTAATATTTTCATAATGATTTCTACCACTCTTTTGTTGGGTTTAAAATGAATCTACAGTGAAAACTGCTGATCTGAAATCATGTCTCTTCAATATGAACAACAATGTAATGTCACTAATGGAAGGAAATAATTTCAATTCTAAAAATTTTAGCAGTAGCCCATGAAAAAAGAAGATAAAGCAAAAAAATCAATAGAATAATTTCAATCCTCAAACATTTAAGCAACTTAATGAGGAATATAGAATGATTTCCATAAATCAGAAATAAAAATACGAAAAATGGATTTGGGGATTTGATGTATGCCAGCATTTACTTTGGGTTAATTGCAAAAATTAAAAACATTTTGCGAAGATTACAAAATCATTGTTGATTTATGTAACGATACCGCGAAGTATTTTGGATATGGTATCATAATTTGAGAAGAATAAATAAAATGAGTTTTCATACTTTCTCAAAATTTATTTGGATTTGAAACTCAATGATTCAATGGAAACATATCTTGGAGTGATTCTTCATTTGATTGTACGATGCAGTGATGCACTTTCATAGTTTGCTATCCCTGATATGTTCTCGTTTTCAACTACAGAACAGTTTCTCCTTCTCTTCCAGAAACAACACTATCACTACTAAAACAAAATTACTAACATGAATAACAAATATTCGGATGCAAGTATGCAAGCGAATATCTAAGAAATGCATAAATTAATATAAATTACGAAATACTTTAAATAATGTTATCAACAATTGTCATGTTCCTCTTCTCTTTGTTTGATTAATACAAGTTTCGCAACTGCTATTGTATCACGAAACAAACCAATGGTGGGTATCTAAAAACATCCAAAAAGGGACCAAAAGAAGTAAGAAATCCTCTAGGTAATCTTTTTATAGCCTGATGTGCAATTACCAATTTTATACAGCTAATCGGAGGTAACTGATTGTTTCGGCTAGGATATTCTTCAGACATTAGTTGCCATTTGTATTACGCGCCGCTATAATGGTATTTCTGTTGTTTGAGTCTGTGCCGTATATTTTTCCTGCTTTCTTCGCCATCGAGCCAAGCAGCTCCTGAGACAGTTTGTGCGCTGATTTCAGTGAGTTGAGCCATTCTTTTAGGCCAATTTCATCCTTGAAGCAGAAAAAAAAATTCAATCACTTGTTCTCTAAGATCACACATCACATTATTGTTCAAGAAGAAAAAGCTGTTAAGGTTGAATTTTTCATTACTTTTTTATAACTATAATTGTTGAACTTTTTTACAATTTTTCGTCTTGTATCAATAAAAAAAAATAATAACAGTGCTATACAATATTTTTTGAAAATGGATCTTTCAATCTGAAACTGCAATAAAGAATATCTAATATGTTCTCTTCAGAAACAGGAAATGCTCATATAAGTACAAAAAAAATATATTTGGTTGATCGATGAAATTTTTTATTTGGTAATTATCTATTATAATTGCATCATCATGAAATCTCACATGTTCTTCAATATACAATACTATCTAATTCAATAAACCACAAAAATTCATTTTCAATTGTCCCGTCCAAATCTGTGAATCTTTTAAAAAATTAAACTTACCAGGTTGGTAAGGACTATTTTTCCATCCCTCATCCTAACAACTATACAGTTCTCATTTTTGACTTGAACCAAATCCGGACTAACTTCCTCTATTTGATCCATAAATACTAATTCTGGTTTTGCTGAATCTGGATGCAATTCCAATCGATTTGGATATAACTTTGCATACCTCATTTGCCAACTGGAAGTCCATGGTCCTCCTAATTTTTTTATATACCCGTGTAATATACAGTCTGATTCTGAAACAGTGAAATGCCTTTCAATATTCTGACATAAAATATAATATGATAGGTTTTACCTTTCTCATCAAAGTCATAGAGTTTCTTCTGTTTGGCCCTCTTTTTGTGTTCCAATTTGTCAGCCTCAAAGTTAACCGTTTCAAATACTGTTTCTGCTACTTCATTCTGCCATCGTTCAGATATCACAAGCGGAAAATTTTTGTATAGATCTTGATCAGCATCTGTCAACTATTAAAACATATATTAGATTCAACTATTGAAGACAAAGATGCCAAATCATAAACACTTCAGAACACTGAAAATGTTTTACAACTCATCATTGAATGAGCCAATAGTGACAGCGAATTTTACATATTTAGGATTTTCTTCGAATCGCCCAATAATAATAAGACTCGAACAAGAAAACGTGATGGTTGTAGAAGCTAAAAAAGGTCATATAAAGATTATGTTAAAAATTCTTTAGAGAAACTGTACCAATGCCACAAGTTTTGCAACAATGGTCAAAATGAATGAGGCGTTCTATTCATAAAAACAACGTTTTTCTTTATTTTTTTTCTCTTGGTGTTTATAATGGCATCGATTGCTAAGATCATTAGCCACGTTGTTAGTGTATACAAATTTAAAAGAGATAATACATTCAGTATGATCTAGGACCAAATTTCCAGTTTATAATGAACTACCGAACTTGGATTACCCTGTACTACCATGAAAACAGTATGAAAAAGTCTACACTTATAAATATTTATAAGATAAAAACAAAATAACTGACCGGAGATGAAAACATTGAAAAAAAATGTTTCAGTTGGGATTTAATCGAAGAGAATGAAAATCAAACATATCTTGTCTTCTATTTTTGATTACCTTGATTCCTTTGGTATCTTCTTCATCAAAAGACCCGATATCAAAGGCGTCCGCTGCGTTGACTTCGCCTCTTGGTGGGACAAGAGGTGGGGGGTATTTTTGTAAATATACCTGCTGCCAATCAATACCAGCAAAAAAAGTATGTTCCTTCACTTCCTCTGAACTGAAAAGTTCAAAACATTCATTCGCTTAAATATTACATTTTTATCTAATTATCAATTTCAGGCTACATGAACGTTGATAACTTAATACATGAATGGAAATAACAAGAATTCATACGAACTTAAGAAAATATTTAAAATTGAGATTCTGCGGAAATGAAAAGTATAAGTTTAATATATACATTCAACAAGTACCCTTCCACCTAAGTTCTTGTGAAGCCTGATCAAAAAAATTCAACACCAATTTTATAAGTGGTGTCTTGCTGCTAATCTGCACTATTCAACTGCTTTATTACAAGCAGATGCAAAAATGCCCTGGTGGCGGAACATTGCATTCAGTATTTTCCAAATGAAAATGAGTTTTTACTCTCAAATATTCGTAGTAGCTATATTGGTCAAACAGATAGAATTTTCAAAAATGACTGAATATAGTAGTTCCATCGACTCTAACGAGAATGAATGGATTTGATCTAGTGAGAAACCATAGCTAATCAACTGAGAAAAATACCTAAATTATTTACCATGTGATTTTTGCTGGTATCATTATTCAGTTTTTCACTGAGTGGAAACAGGTGAACATCAAATGAATATGATAAAAGAATGAAATGATTCAGTAGCCAATGTTTTGAAGAAATGATTCAAGAAATCAATTACGTGTGAATCGTGAACACTGAATACTGTTTATTTAGTTTTCAATTATTTTCATAATGGAATCTCATCAAATGTTGACCATGTCACTTAAAAATGTATTAATAACATACACTTTTGAATATTCAGTCTGGGCCGACTACAAAACGCGTAACAGTATGTGAAAATACTTGGACTAACATATCCATTTTGAATTGAATTAGATTATAAATAGAAAAAATCTTTCTGTCCCCTTGGAGTGACCATCTTGAATTAGTAAGTGTATAAATCAAAGCATAGGTATATGAACGATGCGACGTTTGGTCTATAAAATTAAGAGCGTCAAGTATATGTTCAAAGTAGTAGATTTATTTCCACGTGATTAATTTAACACGATACTTACCCATTTCCTTTACATCCCAGCCTTTTATCAATATCCCTCTGTAATAGTCCTTCTAAAAGAAGTTTCAGTTCTTTACTAAACGATTCAGGTAATTCTACATTCTGAAAATAACAAAAAGGACATTACTCAATAATTATTATTCAATTTTCAGATCAAGAAACCTTCCAAAAATCGACATGCTGAACTACTTTTCTAGGATAAGTATGCTTTTGTCCTGATTCAAACTGTGATGAAACTGGAATCCAAGAGAAGTGATTTGACTGTTGTTTTAACAAAAAATTAAAGCATGGGATGACCTCTATAAGCACACCTTTTAGGATATTATCCATTGAATTATGATAATATTTTTTTTTTCCGTGTGTATATGTATATGATGTCGTCATATTCTGGGATGCGGATCTCAATGACTACTTTCATGTGGTGTTATTTGTACATAATAATAACAGCCGTCATATACCCGCTATGCCTTTGGGTATACTCTATGAGGAAGTATTTATTTTGACAGCCCAGTCAGGCCCTGTCTCCGGATCCTCGATACATCCGGAGTACAAGCTGCTGTGTCATTAACACCAGTGAACATTCCCCACGTCCGTAGGTGAGTGATTACTGTGTTCGAAAATCATGTGCCCTGAGTGGACGGACTGAACCAAGAATAACGGCCTTCTGCATTCGTCCGGCTAAGATTTCTGCCGCATCACGGCAAGCCGGTATAATTTTCAGATTCGAGAGCAGTGTATTTCATTCCATCAAGTACCTCTATAATCAGAACCACCATTTTAACAGAAAGGTTCGGATACAGCCTACGGAGTTCAAAGAGTGCATGAGTCTCGATATTTTGTCCGTTTTTCCTCATCGTTTCGGACGATGTTAGTCTGCCAGGAACCGAAAACTCTATGATGAAAATCGTCCTACTTTGATGGTCGAGAAAGACTACATCAAGCTTGTATTTGCCTGAGAGTGGGAAATGAGTAATAGATTCGGGACTTCTCATTATCTACAGCGGACTCAATATCCCCGGAGCATAAGGCAACACCGGTGTCTCGTCTATACCATACGAGTGTCGAAGATGGTAACACCCGTAACGCCACGTTATGGCTGTGGATATAGGATGAGACCGCGTAAGCTGAATGCATTATGGTCTCGGCTGCCCCACGACATACTCGGCAACTACCCATCATGCGACTACAGTGGACAAAGGGGCAGTGTTGCTATGAAATTTTGTGCGAGCACGCTCTGTCAAAAACGTGCGAGATTGTGATTGAATGAGCGAGATTTGGTATGTTCGGGTTTTGTGAGAAATATTGGTTTGAGTATTTCAGGATTATGCGCAGTTGATAAGAAGTATACGCTTCACCTTAAATTTCGTGCACCATTTTTCAACTGCGCATGCTCCTGACGTTCCAGAATTTGTGGTTGGTTCAATGTACTCGAAAATTGTTTGACCTTTCGCCACCGTAGGGATCTAATATTTTCAATTCCCAAAAAATATAGACTAGACAGTACACAGTACACTAGTACCGTACCAGTTTTCGAATATTTCTTCTTTTACGTGGGAACTCAGCCGAATATTTCTTCTTCTTTCACTTGGGACCTCAGTCTCTGAGGCTAACCAGAGGCAAAACGTGCGATATCTCGCTCGATCGTGCGAGCTGTGGCAACACTGCAAAGGGGTTAGGGACACCATACTGGCAGCAAGAATTCCTATCCACAACACTTCCCAATAGGCAATCCACATGAACCAATCAGAACTATCCTGGCCAAGGCGGTATATTTGAATCGATTCTAAGGCGATATAGTAGTCCCAAGTATTCAACTTGGATAGCAAGGTCCAGTTTAGTTAGGTTAGATCATGTTCCCTTCTCTTTTCATTTTTAAGCCATAAAAGAAGGGAACATGATCTAATCTAACTAAACTGGACCTTGATATCCAAGTTGATCCTCAACGTAACCTAAAATTAGATTGCACACCACGCAGGCGCAACTAAAATAGAGTTTTGATTGGTCCATGCGGATTGCCTATGGGGAAGTGTTGTGGATAGGAATTCTTGCATACTGGCAGGCCATTATGAATCCCACTTGACCTCAGAAATGTGAATGTTTCTGGATAGGCCAAGGTCTTCAATGTTCTTGAAGAAGACTCCATGCATTGACTTATCCTTATGTAGCTGTAAGAGACTCTCACTCTTCGCAGTTTTGACGTGAGCTTTTTGCTCAACTCGGTGGCAGAGTTTGGGTTCGTCCGTACAGAGTCGAAAACGAGGCCGAGTTCATCGGCCGCACGGGTTGCTGCCTTGAAAAGAAATGCCCCAATCCCTGCTTTTTCACAGGGGGTATGAGTAGAGGATGTGAACTCCTAATGAAGAATAAAATTTAGAATATAAATAAATGAATATGAACCAAACAATCAAATTTCGTGAGAAATTTCATTTGAAAATGTTTTCAACTGCCGATATTTATAATACGGTGTATTTTGCTTTATTGATTCGACTCAACACAGGTCAAAAATACATAAGCACGACGGGCCCTCATAAATTGTACAAGGAAAAGCTTGTGGTTCATTTTCTAATATCTACAACACTTACCATGGTCAAAGTCATTCTATCTATCTCGTGTTTATCTTTGGTTTTGTGTTGACGGAATGGCGAGTGACCTTTGAGTAATTTGTACAACATACAGCCAAAGCTGAACCAATCCGCGCTAGAGTCGTATGGTGTACCTTTCGATAATACTTCTGGTGCCATATAACCATGAGTTCCTCTGAAAAAAATTAAGAATTGTGACATCGTACGTAAATATTGAGCGATTTATATTTATTTGAGAGCTGCTATGCAAATTCATAGACAGTGTAGATCTCGGCTGATATATTTCATTTGACATGGATTTTCCAAATGAAAAAACTTTTACCATACAAAAATTGGGTCGCAAACTATTTAATTTCGAACTTTTTTTACTATTCGAAATCTCTTAAGCTGGCCTCAATTAGATATTTTATTGACCCTGCAGTATTTAGGGGAGTTGCCTTCTTTGCTTTATAGTTCCACCTTTGTTTTATAGGTCGATATTACAATAAGTATGGAAAATGTTTAGGGTGTGTTGATAATACAGCGACGTGGGACAAAGTGTGATATATTCATTCTTGGAAGAACGATCTTGACTCACCCAACCCAATACTAATACTCATTTACATAACAACTTCCGAGAGTGATATTCCATCAAGAAAATAAACAATTTCGGAGGCAGGTACAATAATATCATTCTTAGGTTTGTTACTTGAGTTACTTTCGAAAAGTTCTAAAGTGTAATCAAAACAACACAAACAAAATTCTCCAAGAATACAAGTAATATTTTTTCATTTTAATTAATATCAGCAGTAATCGTGTGACACGAAAAAGTTCAAGTTCAAATATTAAAGTAAAATCCACTTTTGATACAGGGCTACTCTCGTACGTTTATACAGTATGTTTGTAAATTATGGGAACCTGAAAAATCTAACTTAATATATGTCACGTGACCATCAATATGTAGACAATTTTGAAAAATCGTTACGAATAGGCAAAAAGTGGGATTATTTTTAAAGCTAGCAGAAGAAGTTATCTGAAAAAGTTGTTTACAATTCAATTTTAGGTGCACATGCAAAATTTCTGGAATAGAAAATGTTTTGTTGATTTAAAAATGATGGTTTTTGGGTTTGAATAACTTTTTGGAATCCTTATAAACATTAAATTAAAATAGAATAATGTTTAGGCTAGTGCATCATTAAAATAACTCGTTTTCACTAAAACTCTTGCTGTTGCAATGGTTCATATCTCACAACTTCGTTGTATTTTTCATTACTTTTTGAATTTTAAGAGTCACAGTAGACCAATTTAAACGATCGGAATCAAGTTTTAAGGAAAGAAAACTATTAGCTTTTTCTTTTTTTATTTCCTCAATACTTAATCTACGTTTTGTTTCCGCCAAATAAATTATAATTGAAAACCTGCTGTTTGAATTTTGCACCAGCATCTAAAAAACAGCATTTTTCAATCAAATTAAATATTTAGAAAAAATGGCAAATTTCAATTATTTCAGATAGATATTTCAAATTTTGCATGAAGGTCTGAAATGAAATTGTAACCAACTTTCTAAAATGCATTTTTTTGTTATTTTCGAAAATAACGCCACTTTCGCCTATTCGAAATAATTTTTCAAAATTGCCCCAACATACGTGTCATATGTCAAAATCAATTTTTATGTATATCGAAATACACATGATGCTCCCCAGAATGTTATTCCAAATTCTACGTTTCACTAACGAGTGCTATACTGTTCTCACTGCATTACAGCCAAAAGAATATTCCATATAATAATAATAATATTCGTTTTGGATTGTGGCTGATGTTGGATAATCTTGCTTTCAATCAGATGTACGGCATCTAGATCGCATAAAATACTAATTATGCTAGTTTTTGAGATATTGAAGGATAGTTCGTCAAAAGCACACCAGTTTTTGATTTTTTGATGTTAAGACATATATTTTTGAATAGGCCATTTTTATTTTGGTTGTGCGCTAATAAGTTGAATTTTACATCAATTTCAACAGTTGTTAAATCATTTATATACAGAATGCAGAGTATTGGGCCAAGCAGCGGTCTTTGTGAAACTCCGTAGTTTGCTAGAGATGAATAAGTCACTGTTTTAACAGTTTTTCTTCTCTACAAGTAAGACGGTGACCATCTTTGAGAAGTTCCATTTATACCATAACGAGATACTTTCCGAAGCAGAATACAAAGGCTTTGGATTATTCACAGAATACTGCTGCAATCACTTCACGTCCTTGCATAGAGAATATGGCATGAGTATTTTTCTTTGGTTGCAGTCCATACTGAATATTTCTTATCAAAGACTTAATTTGGACGCTGTTTCATTAGTATTTGAAGAATTTTGGCTAGCGTAAGGATAACAGATATGGGACGAAATATTGAGGGATCTTCAATATTGCGACACTTATCTAGCGGGTTAACCATATACGTTTTTAAGAAGTCAGGAAAGATGTCAGTTCCATTTAATAAATATATAATTCCTGAGGAATTTTATAATTATATAATATCAAAGAGGATGCGATTCGACAACCTGAATTCAATGCGAAACTTAATTGAAAATGGTAAAGCAGAAGATTCGCACATCTAAAATAACATTGTGAGAACTTCTATACTTTCGAATCCTCCACTAAACACTTCTATTTGTTATTGGTAGGAAACAATATTTTGAATTCAAGTTCAAGTTCTGAAAAATTGTAGTATGTGGATTGAACTTTATTCAAACAGAGCTGTTTTAGATATTATAGTTTAAATCTCATTTTAAAGAATATATGAAGACTGTATTCCCAAAAATATCAGTACCTATGTGTAGAAGTTGAAATAGCCTGCAAGTTTACCTGAGCTAACTACACTATATTAGTATTATGGGTCCGAATGTGAAATGTGATTGAATTGAGCCTGACAATCTGCAAGATTTAAAAAAAAATGGGCTTAAGTCAGGGCTATCACGCCATAGACCTATATGAATTCCCAAATAATATAATGAATAAATGAATATTTGAATTCTGTACTTACACACTAGCATGGGGTTTTTTCTTGGAAAAATCACAGGCTAAACCTAAATCGGATATTCGAACATGTCCGTGTTCGTCTAATAAAATATTTGCAGGTTTTAAATCTCTATATACAATATACCTCCTATGCATATGTTCTAAGCCTGGAAACAGAAAAGAGATTATCAATAGAAACACAGTATTGTCGATTATTTCAACGATTAATATTTATTTATATGTTCCTTACAATTAAATCAATAAAAGAAAATGAAATTTTGGACGGTGAATAGAAGAAATCAACAAATTTCAGTTGTTCTGTTTCATTTTGTTCATGTGACTTTATAAAAAAAAAAATTCTCTATTCCAAAAAAAGTCCCATCTCAGAACGCATCCATCTTGTAAATAATATTCGGATTCGAACAAAATTTTTAGATGTATCAAACACATTTTTATTTTTCAGGAACTTGAAACAATGCTTGAGATTATCACGCAAGTTGTTTATTAGAGTGAGCAAAACCGAATAATAATAAAAAAGTTGAGTTTTCTATAATTACAATGCATTTCCTTGAAATGTTTTTAAAAATAATTGTTAGTTTGAAGTAACTTCGATTATTTAATTTCCAACGACCGAGTATGCATCAATCTAAAACAAACCCAGGATATTCCGAGAAATAGGTTCAGCAACCAAAATAGAGGTGTGAATATTGAAAAATGCTCTTTATTGAGAAGAGCAAAAAATTTCATAATCTCTATTGGTATCAACATACTGATAGAAAGATATCGGAGATGAAGTTCGAGAAATTTGAGACAAATATCTGACTGAAAGCAACTTCCTCGACTAATACCACGATGAGAATTACTGCTAATATTTATTATTTTAGTCCTAACAAAAATCGACTGAAACAAATTTCTACCCGTAATGAAATGAGATTTGAAACCGTTTTCTCATTTCTTCAAAGAAAAACATGATTTCATCGATATTTAGTGATTCGAATGTAGATATAATAAATGTAGTGGCGAAAAAGAGTTGAAACTATTCATAATAATAATATATCAGAAATTTCGTAAATATTAATAAATGGTAGAAACTAAAAGTTGCAATAGAACTTTCAAATTTGGCAGCAATAGAATTTTCAAATTCGGCACAGGTGTGTGAAATTGAAATAAAAACCATTTTTTTTAAATATTTCGAATAATTTGAGAAAAATTAACTTTTGACAGATAGCGAAAGTCACGTGACCCCGACAAAGGAAGCTATTTTTATCTTTTTCAAAGCCTAAATAGAATTTTTAATTATTTATTGTATTATAGTTCATTATAGATTGGTGATACTCACCAAATTTCCTTAAAGAAATATTGATCCCTAACCATGACAGAAATAAAGGATAATCAAAATTCAAAATATTTTTTCAAATTATATTTTGGGATTTTTTGCTTTGAAAAAAAAAACGAAAAAAGCCTTGACATTTGGTGATATAACATAGCCGATCAATCTTTTTTTTTTGTAAAAAAATCGTATAAATCGGATAACAATTAAATAAGTTACAGTGGTTCCGCGCTTTTGAATTAGTCACCTTGTATACAGCGTGATTTACGTAGGCCGTGTATTAGAAGTTTTTCAACTTGCAGTTGGACTAGAATCTTGAAATTTGGTATGCTGTCATAATTGATCATGTGCGTTCTACCTCAAATATTTTTAGTCCTACAATTATACAGGGTATGCCAAAAGTCGGTACCAACTTTCTTATTTTAAATGGAAACCTAATGTTTTTTTGTCATGGTTCGATTGGCCTTCTGATTATGACTTTTGACAACCTAAGTTATGTTTACTCATCTATCACAGTTTTGAAGATATGTCCATTTATCTGAAAAAAATTATGGCTGTAGTAGTTTACGAAAACACGTGTAGCCCGCAAACCGTTCAAAATTAGGAAACCACATATATGGAGCAGTTAGCTGGTAGTCCAGGCTAACACCTGTTGTCCCATCGACGGTCCCATTTTGTACCATACGGGCGCAGCCGATTTTTGAATGTCGCAATATAAAATTGTCAAAAACTCAATTTTTTCGAAAGAAAATTGAATTTTAGGATGAGTTATTTCAGCATTCCCTATACCCAAGTTCCACCTCTATCGAGTTATTCAATAAAAATCAAGAAATGCCTTATCCTGCCGAATGCTTTTGTGTTTATTCAAGTATGCATGTATGAAAACAAAAAACAACTGTAAACAAGAAGGTGCTATTCTGTCAAAGTAAAAACGAGTCGTGCTAATTCTTATATAAAATTGATTGGAATATGGAAAATTATACAAACGAAATTGTGTTTGACTTGTTTGTTATCCACGGCATGTGTCAAAAAATTGTGCAGCGAACTGTCCGAGAGTTTAATTTGAAATATCCAAACTTACCGAGGATGACACGGGGCAAGTTCTCACGATTGAAAACTAATTTTATACATTTTGGGAAGGTGGCTAGACCCGTTACTAGAGTCAAACCACTAACTGGCAATGACGATAATCAAATTACCATTCTCGGATATTTTCAAGCATATCCTGAATCCTCAATACGAACGGCGTCTTTGGAATTGGGATTTTCATACTCTGCAATACAAACCATTTTACACCGCCATATGCTACATCCTTTCAAATTTATACGATTGCAAAAATTACACCCAGGTGATTTTCCCCGTAGAGTAAACTTTTGCGAGGACTTATTACTCAAAATACAAGAGCACGCCGGATTCTTAGACAACATAATTTGGACTGATGAGGCAAAGTTTTGTCAGCAGGGAGTTTACAATAGGCGCAATCGACATTTTTGGGCTTCTGAAAATCCACATATGGTGTTCGAAGTTGAAAATCAAGTACAATTTCGAATAAATGTATTTTGTTTGGTAATGAACCAAGAGGTACGCTACTTTATGTACGATGAAAATCTGAATAGTGACAGATATGTAGAAATTCTTCAAAAAGTAATAGAAACATTTCTTGACAATTTGCCACTGGCTAGAGCTGCACGTTCATGGTACCAGATGGATGGGGCACCACCGCACAATACACGAACTGTGTATACCAAATTGACTTCCATGTTCGAGCACTGCTGGTGGGGAAATCGAGGACCCTTCCTCTGACCTGCAAGATCTCCAGATCTTACCCCTTTAGATTTTTATATTTGGGATAGGGTAAAAATCGGCTGCGCCCATATGGTACAAAATGGGACCGTCGATGGGACATCAGGTGTTAGCCTGGACTACCAGCTAACTGCTCCATAAATTTGGTTTCCTAATTTTGAACGGTTTGCGGGCTACACGTGTTTTCGTAAACTACTACAGCCGTAATTTTTTTCAGAAAAATGGACATATCTCAAAAACTGTGATAGATAAGTAAACATTACTTAGGTTGTCTAAAGTCATAATCAGAAGGCCAATCGAACCATCACAAAAAACATTAGGTTTCCATTTAAAATAAGAAAGTTGGTATCGACTTTTGGCATACCCTGTATAGTTGTAGGACTAAAAACATTTGAGGTAGAACGCACATGATCAATTATGACAGCATACCAAATTTCAAGTTTCTAGTCCAACTGCAAGTTAAAAAACTTCTAATGCACGGCCTACGTAAATCACGCTGTATATCTAAAATACGTCGTAGTTGTTTTCTGTTGAACAAATGCGATACAAGCTTGGAGTCTATTCTGAAAGGATTTTTTTATCGTCAGTTTAGAAAGAATTATTTCGCATTTTGAAATGTTCTAATGGAGCGCTCAAATTGCACTGTTCATCACGTTGGGCTCTGAATAGTTCGCAATCAATCGTGGCAAGGTGGTCGTTACGAATGATAACCTGTGTTGACTGAATTGTACTGACGAAAAATGACATATTCAGAACCGGAGGCAGATTTCTGCTGTTTATTTCATAGAGCGCTTGTGAAGTAGTTCATTCGAATTAAAGATCTTTGTACATATATTTGACGCATAGATCCAATATTTGTCGTGGCATTAACCAAGGAAGTAGTTGTATCCGTTGGATATAATACGCAATAAACGCCCAATGATAACGAATAATTAATACAATCTGGATTAAAATTACGCCATCGATACCAGAAATCTTCTACATTATTTCAAAGATTGTTCTACTTATAATAAAATAGCGTGTTTTGGATTGGTTGAAATTTTTGTGTTGATAATTGAAAACATCCTGTTCTCGATTTTGTAGTTCGGCTCTTGATTGGCTACTGGTTATGTATATAGACAAAGAGTAAGGTTACACAGCTGTCAGTCAGTTGGCAAGTTTCGGAATTGAAGAATAACAAATAATCAAAGTCACTTGCCATAGTAGATCAAATGGTTTCGATTTTATTCATGAAATAATTTTAACAAATCCAACTCGTGTTATGGGCGATCATCGTAAATTCCTTCTCGTTTTCGAAACAAATTTGTTTCTCAAAATCGAAGGAATTTCTATTTCGATAATCACCGATACACTTGTATTACCTACGAAAATATTTTCCAAGATGATTCTAGATCGGTGGTTGAAATTTAAAATAGCAAAGGATACTCACCTAATATAACTTCCGCAGCGTAAAACTTCATATCGGTCTCGTTAAAGACTCCATGCTGACTAAGGTGATAATGAAGATCTCCACCGTTCATTAGATCCAGAATGAAACACAATTTGTCTGGAGTGTGAAAAGCGTATGTCATACAAACAATAAAAGGGCAGTCTTGACCGGTACTAACTAACGACAACATTATCCTCTCGTTCAGGGCCAAGGTCTCGCCCTGTTTCATTTTTATCCTCTTCTTGTCTAGGCATTTCATGGCGTACATTTTCCCCGTGTCGGCTTTCCGACAGCCATATACCTCCCCGAAACCCCCCCTGCCTATTATCCTGTGGACACTGAAGTCGTTCATTGTTAGCTGAAAAGTAGGATTTGCTGAAATTACAAACAGGAGTGCGGTATCAAAGGATTTATATTGCACAATGCAATTTGGAATGTCTTTGGAAAATGAGTGAACGTGTGACTGATTTCCAAGCCCCAGTTTGAATTGAAACGGGTGAAAATATCTGGGGAATAATAATTTTTTGCTGTAGGAAGTTCCGTATCGTTGCGTTTCACTTTTGAAAATCATAAGCCCGTAGATAACAATAAAAACTCTTCGTGGGTTGCCTAAATGACAACACTCAGTACAAAAAGTCAACAACTTTCATTAGAAGACGAAATATTCTTATTGTCTCTCTCTCTCTGACTACTTGCAGCCAACCTACTGGTGAACCCGATTGCCGTCCTGACCTTACTTCACTGATCGTCTTTCGAGATTCTTCCATAAAGCCGAGAATCAGTGTCGGTAACGCAGCGGTTTGATGTCGGCCGTTGAAACTTGCTAGCGCTGGGCCAGGTTTGATTCATGACTCTAAAAGAATATTTCTTGCATTTCCCGAATCGATAGGCGACCACAAGCCTTGTTGAAAAGTAAGTGTGAGTAGCCTAGATGCTTATCTCGACGCCTGGTGCTTGCTGGGAGTGCGCACCGAACACCCGGGGTGGTGCTGTAGGATTTCTAGGTTTTCCTACAGTTAAAAAGTTTTTACGCCACAAAAACAAGTGAGTCGCCCCCGAGCGCCACGCCAAATGATGATAATATCCGTCCTCTATCCGCACACGCTATGCCTTTGGGTATATTCTACAAGTGTTTATAAGGGACTATTATTATTATTTTATCTTGCTAGGAGCCCTGTCTCCAGACCACCGATACATATCGACGACGCTCTGGTGTGATTCACTCCGATAATCACTCTCCACGTTCTTGGGGTGAGTGATTACTGGGTTCAAAATCATGTGCCCTGAGGAGACAAAGTGAAACTAGGATGACTGCCATCTGCATTCGTCCGGCTAGGATATCTGTCACGTCACCGCAAGACGGTATAATCATCAGATTCTAGAGCAGCGTGACAAATATGCCGCCAAGTCGCCAAGTACCCCTATGATCAGAACCACCATTTTAACAGAGTGGTTTGGATGAAACCTGCAGAGTCCAAAGAGTAAATCTTTCCGTTTCTCCTCCTCTTTTCGGACTATGTGAGTTTCGCCAGAAGTGGAAAACTCCATGACAAAAATCGTTTATTTTGATGACCAAGGAGGACTACATCAGGCTTATTGACTTGTATTTGCCTGAACGTGGTGAATGAGTAGTTCCAATAGATTCGGTACTTCTCAACATAAGGCAGTGGTAGTACAACACTCGTAGCGCCGCGTTATGCCTATGGGTATAGGCTGTGACCACCTAAGCTTGACAAGCTGACAGCAAATGCATTATGGTCTTAGGAGACCCACACGCTCAGCATCAAGTGTCTGGGCCCTTAATACCCATCCCGCGACTTCGAGTAACCAGGGTGTTCAAGATAACATCCTGGTAGGCCATTATCAATCTTTCGTTCTTGACTTCAGCCCACTTGACCTGCGGAAGAGGAGGTCAAATTTTTGGATAATGATCTTGAAGAAGACCCTATGCATTGGCTCATCCTCTACAGCGTTAATATCAGCTTTGTGATGAACGGGGTCCAACTTGGTGACAGAGTTTGGATCACTACGTTCAGTGTCGATTACGAGTTCGAGTTCATTGGCTGCAGCCTTGAAAAGAAATGCTCCGAATCCAGCTTTCTCATAGTCGAACACCATGTAGAGAAGGGAATCTGAAATCCTGATGAACATGCTCCATCCAGAACCATTTTGTTATGTAGCCACTTCAAATTCTAAATTCCACGGCCTTCCCGTTTTTTGGGGAAAGAAGAACCTGGATCGGACAATTAAGGATGCAAGCTCCTATGAATATGCATCATTTTGCGAGAAAAAAAAAACAAAAAAAAAAGATGCTACGAGCTGAACGTCCTTTCCGTATTTCTGGCATCGTTCTCTTTTGAGATGAACCGTAGCACATTTGTATAATCCCAAACTCCATTCCGATAGCATGCGTGTACTCTTGCACCACCCTTGAGGACTGATGAAGATCCTTTCCTCCAGAGGCGTGTAGGTAGTTTGAGGTCATCCATGGTAAACAGATGGGTGACCTTATGCCTCCGGTTGCTGGGGGTGTCACAGTTCCGTAGTGCAACGGACAATGGCAATAGGAAGATGCAGAAGAGAACAGGTCAGGGAGTCTCCTTGAAATATTTTTATTTTCTTGGAATCTTGGGACAATTTTGGGTTCGATCTTCTAGTTTTGAGACAAAAAATTGACAATTTTCATTTTCACATCTAGAGTAAGTTATGGATACGAATAATGAGAAACAGAATATTATAAATAGTTGAGTATCTATAGCGTTTTGAAATTCCTTATACCAGTAATTGTTAAAATTGTCAAATTCTTCAAACAAAACATTTTTCAGAAAAGCATTCCTTAGATTCAAATTCTCACGACGATACAAAATTAAATGAAACAGAATTGAAACTTCAATTTCAACATAACAAAACTTCGTGATGCTATCAAACAATGAAATATATCTTGTGTTACCAAGATTAGTTCAAGGGAAGTAAATGTTTCAATAGCATTCCGCCAAATTTCTGACATTTTTTAAAACATTTTATTGTTTATGAATCCTGACTAGCAAAACAAATATCATAGAATCAAAATCATCGGGATTAGCAGTATTATTTATTCGGAAGTAATCTCGACCTCAATGAACTAATCTTCAGTTTCCATTATTTTCGTACAATTACTACTGGTGCACTTGATACTACTTAATGACATGTATCTATGCTTTTTTTTAATGTTCCTTGCTGACTCATGACTAATTTTCATCTCTTGACTGATTTCCCCAGAAGAAGCAGTAGGCTTCTCTTCTATAGATGCTTAAATATTGATTTCCGGCACCTCATCAATGATAAAGAGTTTCATGGTTGGGAGTATCGTGTCTCGAGTTATTTCTCATCGAATGGGAAATATTGAAAACATGGATGATGTCTGCTGGAATATCTTTCAGCTTTCAGCATACAAAGTTGCTGCGTTCTTCAAATTGTTCTTGCACTCGATATAAATGAATAGCATGCCCATATTTTTTTCTTTTGTAATAATGTCGGTTGAAAAACGTAATGACTTAGGTATACGAATAAACTGAAAAATTGAGCTTGAAATACGTTCAATTTTGTATCCACTAAATGATCGATTGACTCAAATTTCCTTATGATTTTTCAACAAATAATTATTTTATTGGAATTGTTATTCAACCGATTTTTGATTTGAAACCATCAATGGCTTTGTCGCTGTCGTTCGAATTAGAATCTAAGGAATGCGTGTACAAAATTCAAGTGTGTCGGTTTTTTGTATGAAGAGTATCGCTCCTAGAACCCAAAAATGGAAACATATACAGGATGTTCTGTTTGAAATTCCTAAGTCCGGGTCGTTTCCGGTTGACCAGATGGGATGGGGAAGTATCAAATAATGAAAAATATACCGGCACAACTCACTGATTTTTGGTGGCACATTCACTTTTCAGCTGCAGGAAAACTTACAGCACCATACTCCGGGTGGTTGCTGCCCACTCAAAGCAAGCACAAGACGTCGGGATTGGCATCCAGCCAACTCACATCACACTTGCATAACAAGAAGATATGTGGCCGCTTAACGATACCGATACATTCGAGAAAAATTGTAGCGCAATGAGATCTCGAACCGGTTCCACTGTTAGCAGAGATTTCAGCGGCCGATACTTGGACTACTAAGCCACCGGCCACCGTATAAAAAACACCATAACATAACATAAATTTCAAGCAGTTGGTAGCCAGCAAGAATCTGAGGGCATTTGGAAACTTGATTTTTTAGCAAACATTAATTTAATCGTATTTTTATGAGTTTCGTAGTGTGCGATTCTAAAAATCCTGAATTGGAATATTAAGATACGGAACAGCCTGCACTCACAATATACAGATAGATAATTAACCAAAGACAGATGCTTGAGTCTTAAGACTAAATATAAAGTGAAATGAAAATTCAGTGTGTTGGCGATTTCAGTGACAATTTTGATCATTCTCACTTTTCTTCGGGGATTGAAAATTACATAATATTCACTTTGGGGATGGTCGACTTATTTATTAGAGAAAGGCTATGAAGATAATTTTTGTTTTGTCACGAAGCATTCCTTTCCAAATTTAAAGACTTACCTGTATATTCAATTCTAAATTTTTCCATTGACAAAATCTAGTATATTTTTCACTGAAACATAAAGAAAATGCGTATTAGCGTCGAAATAACGTTTATGAGGTTCAACAAGTGCCAGTTTTTCAATTCATCTATTTCGAAAAAATCGCGTCAGTCCCATTTTCACATTGTTATAAACCACATTCTAGACCTATTTTGTTTCAAACTAGTGACTAAAGATGTCACAAGTTACTTTTCATTTATACTGTCTTTGCCTTATGGTACTAATTCAGAGTGCATTCGTTTCAACTTCGAAAAACCTCATAGAGCCGTGCTGATGAGTTGGTAACAACGAAACTGCGCTGTCCACGGATGATGAGCCCTCTGAATTGAATCGGAAACTATTCTCTTTAGATTCTGTTTGCGTTCCTCTTAAGGCACGAGGAACTTGATTGAGTCTTGGTTGGTCAGAACAACGAATAGTTGCCTTCCTGTCAATGTAGTAGATAATCATCTACCTTTGGATTCCATGGTTTGTTTCAAATTAAGTTTCAAACTAGTGACTGTAGATGTCACAAGGTACTTTTCAGGGATGATGATTAATAATTATTCAATCAACTAGTGTATTAATGAAGGCGATTCATGATTGAGATATTTTAACGCGTGAGCGAAGCGAGATCATTTATCGCATTTTAATATACGAGTTGATTACAATATTTATCCGTCGACTGTAGTTGAAACAAAGTAATAATTCTTGATTATAAAATATTTAATCAAAGAAATGAACAGTACCTACCAACTCTATTGAACATTAATAATTATCTTTTAATTATTTGAATATTAACATTTGTAGTGGAAGAAATAGATAAACTGAAAGAGGATATCGAAAATGTCTGTATGCTCGCATTTTACAGCTGCACCATGAAATCAAACATAAATGGTTGACATTGATGGATGATTTCGAAAAGTCAAGCATTGAAGATGTGATGTCGACAGAAAAAGACTTTAATATCATATTTAGTGACAAAATATTGCAAATGCTGCGTACAAAATTCATATTTTGTTTCAAGAGCGTTTTGAAAGTGTCATACTTTTAACTTGGGAGGCTCATTCCAGAAATTTCTTCAAGACAATAAAACATACAGAACAGAGAGTTTTTTTAAAATTTCTTCAAATAATTTTCTTTTGATGGTTTCTCCTTTCAATTCATCATTACTAATAACTATTTTCATCTACCGCCTAACACCTATATTATTTTCTGTTTACTGATCATTGTCAACGTCATTATCACTCAACGCGCGTTTCGCCAACAAAGTTGGCATCCTCAGGATGCTTTTTGAACTTCCTGAGGATGCCAACTTTGTTGGCGAAACGCGCGTCGAGTGATATTGACGTTTTTTTGGTGTTTTTGGGTTATTTCTATTTCTTGAATTTATATTATACAAGGTTTGAATATACTTTGAGGAACATTGTAATCTCGTGAAAACAAGCCCTAAATCTTGATTAGATCACGTTTGTGTGGTTCGAAAATATTAATCGAGTCCAAAATAAAAAGGTATGCAAACTGCTGTTGATGAAATGGTGAAAGTTTTTGAATAAATGGTGAATGTACATATTCGAAGAAATGGCGAAGACACAAACCAAATGCCATATAAATACAATTAAATGGCGAAGGAACTCTAATAATTGGCGGACGATATGCAAATCAGACCTGATATTTTTTCAGTGATCCGTTCCCAATTTTCTTTGTAAATTCAACCGTATTCAACATTTATTATGTGCCAATTTGGTAGATGTTTTTTTATAATGGGTCCAGGTGAAGAAAAATCCTGTGATGTTCAGAAAACATGTGAGAATCAATGAAAGTAGATAATACTTTCATTTCGGGGGGCAACACATCGAGTTTTGTCATCCATTATCTGGGAAAGATACATTCGGCAAGTCTCTAAAGTGACTAGCAAGGGATGAGAGGATTGAAATTACTACAATGAACGATTGATGATACTTTAGAAAGGCATGTGAGAATATCAATAGAATAGAGACAGATCGTCACCATGATTTTCACGATTAATATACAGGGTCCTGCAACAACGGCAAGGTCTTCTCTATCTCCATCATGGTAATAGAATAATAATAATAATAATTAAATAAAATTAAAATGATTGCACTTACACAGGTTGTTCGTTTTTTTTCTGGGCGGGTACCAAATTTGTTTTTTCAAACCTGCATTTTTCATTAGTTTTTTTGGTTTCTACATGAGGAATAAAATTCATGAGGAATAAAAGTTACTTAACGGAAATCTCTTTTTCGAAAATATTGACGGTTTTCGAGATTTTTAGCATGACAGATTTTTTTTTCCAAAATTTACCAATTATAATATTTGGAATTATAAGGTTGTTCCAAATCCCACTGAAATTCATTCTTTGTCAAATATTGTACGCGGGTGACTCTCGAACGATATATCTGAAATCGACTTGTAAAAGTACATAATATTATTTATTATCAAACAATATTTCATCAATACTATTTACACAATCGTACGATTGAAAATTTCTAATTGATAACCCCTGAACAATTATTTATATTGACTGTTAAAAAAAATCGTGATGAACTTTCATGTTAATTGAAATGATTCTGCAAATACAATCTATTGTCATACTTAATCGGAATACAATTATTCTTTGTTTCATTTTTTATTCACCTAAAAGGCTCTCAATCAGCTTATTTTTTCCTTTTTTGCGAACGCCCATGACACTTAAGCAACCTTTTTAACTGTTCACAATTATGTGCTTTTACTGAATTGTGAACGAGTAAAGCACCAACAATAATTTTTTCCAGTAATTGTTTTTATTATGGAGATAACTGCTTTTACATCCATTATTGCACAAAACAGTAAGAAACTTCTAAACTCCCGCTCATTCAAAATATAATTGATTTCCAATCGGTTTTGTTAACTGGCACTACGTTATCTCCGGCACCCACTAAGAAAGTGAGCAATGTGATTCGGCAGTCGTATGGAGCTGTTGAATTATTTCTGTTCGACGTTTGCCGAAAATCTTATAGTATAGAAAAATATGCAAAAGGTTAAATTATTTTTATAATCAAATTTCATTATGGAATTTATTGCCTTTCAAGTACTCCCTGTTCTACATGAGAAATACTTGAATATTTTTCATGATGAAATTGGTCTCTTCGGCTTCAAACGAAGTCTAGGTACTGGTTGGAATCTTCCTGTGTTTTCTGTAGAAGGCTCTGTTGCTCACTTTCTTAGTGGGTGCCGGAGTTATCGTAGTGCCAGTTAGCAAAACCGGTTGGAAAACAATTAGATATTGTTACCGAATCTGTACTGATGAGCGAGTTGAATCGCGAAACTAGTCTGTAGATGTCACATGTTGTCGATTGCCAGTTGGTGGTTGTTACTGGAAGTATTGCAAAGTATATTCTTTGCCAGGCGTTGGGTAGACGTGATTCGGCAGTGGTATGGGGCTGTTGAATTATCTATGTTCGACGTTTTCCAACAATCTTATAGTATAGGAAAATATGCGAAAGTCTGGATTATTTTTATAATCAAATTTCATTGGAAAATTTATTGCCTTTCCACATGAGAAATATTTAAATATTTTTTATGATGAAATTGAAATGATTGTAAATATTTCACAACATACATTTCAATGTGAATGAATATAATACCAGAATGGTAATCGAATTTATAACTTGTTTATCTTGCAAACGGATAATTATAGGAATGAGGCGATATTTTAAAGAAGTGGTTGGACGAAATATAAGCATCAAATGAAGGAATCATTACAAGAAATGTGTTACAAACATAACAACCAGGTATCTCGATGGCAGTCGTCAAATATGAATAACGCCGTAAAAAACCCATTTCTCAGAAAATAGTATCATTCTGCTGATAACATCATCCATATATCTATTACCATCATAACAAAAAAACTTGATAGATTTGTAGATATATTGCGGGTCCTCAAGTGTTATTTATGCACTACTTCTTATAAGCGATCTACTTCGTGCTGATTAAGGGTAATAACTCTGCAACTAGCAAATATTGAACAAAATATTCACTATCCATTATAGAAAGTTATCCCAAAGTTGGTTCAATAGAACATTTGACTGTCAGTTATTCGTTATGGTATTAGGCTAGAAAATATTCGTTAACTTCTAGTTGCAAATAAAATTGTAGTGTCATAGAATGTTACGAAAGTTTTTAATTTGGGGATGTGCGAACTCAGTGGTCACTGGAGTGAGCAGGTTCTACGCAAAATGTTTTTTGTCGCTCACCTTGCCACTTGCTGGTTTCAACTGTGCCTACTGGACGCCACCGTCGAAAACAACAAAGAACAAAACAACAGAGAACAAAGCAGCAGATAACTGAACAGTTGTATAACACCCTAAATAAGCCGATTACTCTTTGATTAATAATTTTGTTAAAAATAGCTAATCTGCCCTCGTGTCCTTGTCCTGTCTCTTCCGGATCACTGGAGCTTGAACAGCTTGGACCGGGTATCCATTCGTTATAGTCCGAGAGCCAGGCAAAATTTCTCTGAATTTACATGATGCACAAACTTGTACCGTAATCAGTCAAACTCAAACGAGAACAGGTGTCTCAGGTACACTATCAACCCTGTAGCACCTAGCGAGGTTATGAAATTAATTTGCTAAGGCTGAAAATTCTGTGCGTGCATGAGGTGCAGACTATATGGTGACAGCTTCTCACATCATCTTTGGATGTAAAGCACCAACAGGCGTAACATAATATTCGGCAGATCAACCTAGAAACAGGTATGAACACCAAACATCTAGTAGAGACTAAACCTGGTGAAAAATATAGACTTATTTGCTAGGAACCACTGACGAATGAACAATTCAATAGACCCAGTGTTAAGGGACATCTGGTATCTCGATTGTCAGCCATAAACCAACCAACTGCATGTTTAATTATACAGGGTGTCCGTTTGAAAACTTCCCACCCTAATATCTTCCTTCCAAAAACAGGTCAATTTTCAATGGGGGACACTTTAAGGAATATTTGTAGCCCTCGTGGTTCAACCCCCTAGGAGGGGTAGATGTTACCCTTAGAATCTTAAATGGGAAGGGGGGTCAAGTGGCACATAATTTTGATTGGCGTTCAATTCTTTTTCCAATGATACTCTGACTTTTTATTTTTTTATGAGCAGTTCCCGAAAAATAGCGTTCTAAACTCACACATGTAATTAGAATTAGCTTGTTCTGAGATGCATTATTGTATTGATCCAACCCTTGAATGACAGGAATAAATTTATTACGCGTGGGATGTTTTATTTGTTGGTTATTTTCCTTTTACGAAATAAAATTTAATTTGCGAGAAAAACATTGCAAACATAAAATCTACTTACGCTTTTCTTATAAACTGTTCGAAATGTCGTCCTTTTGCTCTAAACAGTAATAAGGTAGGTCTGTTCCGAACTCCCCTCTAACATTACGGAAATTTTCAATAGGAATTGACTGGCATGCTGCTGTAATTCTTATTTCAAGTTCTTCAATATCAGAAGGTTGTGTTTTACGAACAACGGATTTAAGATGCCCCCAAAGAAAGGAATCTAAGGGAGTTGAATCCGGTGATCTCGGAATCCATCTATCCGGAAATCTCTCGTTTAACCACTATCGGACAGGAAGAAAATAATGAGGTGGAGTACCGTCCTGCTGGAAATGTAACAGTTCCTCCTGCAAAAGTTCATTACCTTCTGCATTAATTTAAGTTTCTAGCTAGTGAGTTATAAGAGGATCCATAGTCTCTTCAAGCATTTCAGGGTACAGATTGCCAGTCAAGTTTTCTTCCAGAAATAATGGACCAATAATGGCATTTCCAAAAATACCAGCCCAAACATGAACTTTTTGTGGGTGTTGTGTATGCCCTTCCCGAAAAATATGTGGGTTTTCGTCACTCCAATAGCGAAAATTTTGTCTATTAACATTGCCATTCAGAAAAAATTAATGCTCATCGCTGAAACAGATGTTTAACAGAAGATTAGGGGTGGTATTGACTCGATGAGCCATGGTTTCACAAAACTCTATTCTTCTATCATAATCATCCTCGTGGAGCGCATGAAGAATCTGCATTTTATATAGATGAAATGTATGCATTTTCAATGCTTTTCTTACGGTCTCGCGTGACATTCCCGTTTTTTCTGATACTGATCGTAAGGAGCTCGTGGGATCTGCAGCAAATGTTCCCAAAACTTCAATTTGTTACTGAACCAGTTTTGTAAAACTTATTCATCAAATCAAGCACATATCGGTGACTTACATTACAATTTGGATGTCTTTCGTTAAAACGACGTGCCGCCCTTCGTGCGCACTTTCCAACTTCTCCATAAATTATAATCATTTCAATTCTTTCTCTAAGATTGTAAACCATTTTCACACTTTTATACACTTATTAAAGTAATCACTAAACAGCCCAACAGGTAAAACTGGATTCACAATACTACCATATCGTTCAAATTTGCTAAACAATTTTTTTCCTGAAAACAGAAACTTTTTACAGCAGAAGTAGCAAAAAAGGAAGGCTATCTGCGATGAGAATCAAAAATTCAGCATTTAATGAATACAACTTTACTTTTTGATGTAAATATTTTGGAGCTAATGGCTAATGTTACCCGTGATAAAGGGTTGGAACGGTTCCACCGAATATTCTTACCAGTTCTGGTCGAATCATGCATCTCAGTATAGGCAAGTTCTAATAATTACTTCTAGTTGAGAACGCCATTTTTCGGAAAATGTTCAAAAAATAATAATAAATCAGGGTACCATTGGAAAAATAATTGAACGCCAATCAAAATGATGTGCCACTTGACTCCCCTTCCCATTTAAAATTCTAAGGGTAACATCTACCCCTCCTAGGAGGTTGAATCACGAGAGCTACAAATAATCCTTGAAAGTGTCCCCCTTGAAAATAAAATTGACCTGTTTTTTATATTCCTCATATGATTTACTGGAAGGAAGATATTAAGGGTGGGAAGTTTTCAAATTTACACCATGTATGAACGTTTCATTGTCATGGCAAACAATAGAGAATCAAAGGAATAAAAAAATTGGCGATACTTTCTCGAGTCATCTCTTTCTGCTACCCTTGATTTGAGATTTTCAGTAAGGGGTACAATTTCAACACTATTCGAAATGAATTCATTAGGAGAATTGTATTCAATTTGAAATGGAAGATTTGATTGAAAACAGACTGTTATCAATGTATGATTGATATTTATATGCATACCAAGCGGTATTAGGTGCATATTTATCAGTTATTAGATGAGTTTTTGATCGGTCAAAACGACCAACCGACCCTAAGAAATTGATAGACCTTTATTGGCTGTCAGAATATTCGTGTATTGATCATTCAAAATCAATTGGGTACCTTAATAAACTGGAAACCAATTTGCACAATTTCAAAAACTAGTTAATTTAATAAAGCTAATCAATTCAACAGCGAGGTTTGAAAACGACTCTTTAAACATGAGCGAGACAAATTGGTGGACTGAGCCGAAGGTGAGGTACTCAAGACGAGCGAGGGTGTGAAGAGGTTTTTAAACGAGTTTTTTAATAAATTTTTTAACATTCATGAAAAAACAAATCTTTATTGAACTATATTCAGTGGAAAAAGAAGCTCTTCATTGCACTAGTGCAATAAAGCTTTTATTGCACTCATCTGTCATTCTACTTCAACGTGCTGTCATCATGATAAACATAAACGTTCAAACCCACTACATATTTAGCAGATATTCTGTGAGATTGGCCATACATTTTAAACAGCTACATATTTTATATTATTTTGTATTAATGTTAGCAGTCAGAGTTGAACAAACAATGCCTTTCCGAGAATAACTCCATAATCAAAACCGATCCGCTATGTTCTAAACCGTCTACCTGCATAGAGCAAACTGTCTGTACTATGACCACACCTCCTGATTAACATACGCGCTCATGGCTACTATGATTTTGATTTTTATAATGCAACTGCGGTTATATAAACGTCAGTCAAAATTTAATTCTGACAGTTACAGAACTGAAAGTTTTAAAATGAGTAATATTAATGGAAAACTAGATGATGTTGATGAAATCGATAGTAATAATTATTTATTTAAATTGCGTATTTCATTTTCCTTCACCTAGTGCCGCACCTACATGAATAACTTTTTGCTTTTTGCATGAACGTAGAAAAAATGTTGTATGCAACTCGTGCAATAAACACTCACCTTTTGCACTTGCTGCATAAATAACTATTTTATACGACTGTAGATAGAAACCACACCAATCTCACTTTTTTTTTGTAAAACTCTTATTTATTAAGAAAACTGCTAAAATGTTGAAGTCCCCAATCAACAAATCAACGGTCGTATGAAAAATATTTTGTGAACTACGTATCAATGCAATAAAATTCCATTTGAAATGGTGGTCTTGGTGAGAGGTGATTTTATGCTGAAAAGTACTATTCACGATACTAGTGTGTATTTATATGATGATGGGTTTTCTATGATCCATAACAATTTCGAATACTGAGGGACTGAAACAACGAACTTTTTCAGAGTAAATTCAGTCTAACGCTTCCCTCAAACTATTATGTAAAAATTACACTCACCTTTCTAAAAATTTTTTGAATGGTTCATCTCTTAACTGATTATAAATTTCTTCTATATAAGGCTGAAAAAAAAAACATTGTTTAGAGAATAATTTTGATTCGAACATCTCATATTGCGTACTCAAATAGTTTTGTTGTGACTGGTTTGTGGATCAAACCAAAAAAACTTGCATTTAATGGCATTTCAAATCAGGAATATACAGGGTGTTTCACATTTGATCCGCAGCATTGCGATCTCTGGATTACCTAATCAATAATGTATCACATGTATACCGTACAGTTTTCCTGGAAATAAATTATTTGTATGTGTTTGACTCAAAAATTCCATTCCCAAAAATCCAATATATTTTTTACCATAGCGGAATTTGACATTTTGACTTGCGTTGGTGATCTCTTGATATTTTGTCTGTCGCCATATTGTTGGCTAAATGACTATTATAAATGAAGTTGAATGGGATATGAGAGCATTTTTTACAAATACACTGGAAACAGATTTCTTGATGTTAATACTAAACCTAAAATTTGAAAACTACGGTTTCCATGCGCATTCGTTATTCGCAATTCAAATGTGAATACTACAACTATTTTTAATGCCATCAGTTTATTATGAAAATGATTTGAAACTATATTTGGGAGTTAAGGTGGAATGTCTCCCATCAATATTTAATTATGTTTGAAACTCTATATAATCGATTGGTCACTGATAATTCGAATGACTATAAAGAGTTGAGACACGAATATCTTCAATATTTGTTAATCTTTTGAATTATTGGGATCTCATGAAAAAAATTGTTGGCGGAGAAGTTGCAAAATATTTCAGACTAAATAGATTACACCCTACAAAAGTTATGCTTAATTGTTAGCAGTTATTTCGTTACTGAGGTAAATGTATTGTGATAACTTTGAGTCAATATGAAGAAGATAGGTCTACGTGAATTGAGACCAAAAGAACTGAACTGAAATGAAAATTTGGAAATGCTAGAATTAGAATCAGAACATTCTTGTTCACACTTACCGGAGTTGTGTCCTTCTAAACGATATATTAGTCTATTCATTGATCAAACAACTAAAAACCCCTAGATCACACTACATGGAGGGTCGCGGGGTAAAAGCACTTGACTACATGAAACGTTCATGGCGAAAAATTAATTCAAATTCAAGTAGAAGAATGTAAAGTGGTGTTAACATGGCATACCGAAACTTTACAGCCATGTTTAACGGCTTTAAAGTGGCTTTACCCTAAATATGAATGTACGTGATGTTAAACTAGCATCTACATGATGACCCTGCTAACTCTTATTCCGTATAAACTATTGTTATGTGGTTTTACCCCTCGCATAACCATTTATATTTCAGTTTTCTTACGTAACGACATACTTTCCAACCCTATACGCAAGGCATAATAAATTATTAATTCTGTAATAAGCAAAACATTCTTCACTATATCTAGTGAATCTACCAGTTCCACCATTAATAAGTGTTGATAAACCAATAAATCTATTGGTTTAGACCAAATTTCAATTAACGCTATTAAGCAACGCGAAGAGATAGTTGATTCAATACTCAGTCAAATTAAAAAACAGTTCTGTTACACAGAAGGCACCTTTGCAACAAGCCTTAAAATAGCCTCCACAATTTTATTATTTGAAAAGGACGACTGTAGTAATCTAGAATCCTACAGAACAATTGCGTTATTGAGTATATTTTCCAAAATTCTAGAAAAAGTCGTTTGCAAAAGAGCAGAGTATTATATGAAGTTACTCAAATTATTCACAAATTGTCAGCATGGTTTTAGACCAGACTTTTCAACTAACATCAGTGTGGTTGGTTATACCGAATATTGTTGTTGTTTTATTTTTATATATTATATTAACAATCATTTAGGAAAACCCGGAAAACCTAAAGCACCACCCTTATAGATCTTCATGTTTCCCGCTCTCTTCGAGGATATAGTAAAACATGTTAATATATTCAGGAAAGGTTGCTGTTGAAAGTTACGTAGGTAACCCTTTTTCTGAGTAACATTTATCGAACTGAATCAGTTCAATTTGTTTGGGTCACTCTGTATTCATTCAGTAATTCGAAGCCAACAGTAATAATCAACCTAATCTTCCTCTATGAAGTATAACATAAATTGCTCCGTCTGCGAATATCTCAGCGCTAGTAGAAACTAATTTCACAGGAAAAATAAATAAATTTTTTTATTTTTTCGATGTCTATCGTTACCACCTAAAATACGGTAGAGCGTCATTCAAATTAGAAATGATGACGACATCTTCGTACTAAAATAAAATGATTTACATTGAGTTTTATTACCTGCCAATCAACGATTCTTTCAGAACTATAAATACTTGAATCATAGCCAGGAAATTAACGATGTGGAAACACAAAGTGCGTGTGTGGACATCTTCCATAAGCATTATCTTCTGATATATAAACCAATGTAAATAAAACAATGCAATCAAGGATTGTTTGGTTCGCTATGTTAATTGAAGAATTAGTGGTAAAACATTTATTTATGTGAACAAATATACATCTATCGATAAACTAAGTGAGAAAATCGAATTATATCATTGGGCTCTATTTATGGTATCATTTCTGAATTCATTTATTCAGTAACCCTTATATTTCGGTATTGTATGTTTAGGGCAAAAAATTAAGTAGCTGATTCCTACATGCCAAGTTCGCCAGCATTCTCATTTGCTGTAAAACTAGTTCCTCCAGACATCCAGAATTACCCACTTTAGTACTAGTAAAAATCTCATACCAAAATTGGATCTACTGAAATTATTCCTTTATGATTTATATTCATTTGGCTGAGTCAGGTACACTTGAAATTTCATATGTGAAGTCGTACGTGATTGACAAGCCAATAAAATTCCATTGGTTGTGTATCATCTCATTCAACCCTCTTCATTTTCGAATACCAACACTGAGCTGAATTTGAAGTGTCACGGTTTTCCAAATAGGATCAAAAACGTAGTTGATAACGTACTCGACAAAAAATCATGAGATTATTTTCGATGAGTTATGTTAACTGCACTTAGTGAAACGAAAAGATATCCAAACACAAGATTATATGAACACCAGAAAGGCCAGAGAAAAAAGTCGACACAATAAATCCTATCGCCCTATAAGTAGCTGAATATTCCAGAAATTGTTTTGACTGTACATGTACAACACTTTCTGGGAAGAAAAGAAGTTTTCCCCTGTTCAGTAATCCTACTGATGAAGTTAACTTGGTTAACGAATGCACATCTATAAATCTAGTGTGGTGAAGGGGACAACTTCTTTTGTTCTCATGGATGCAATAGATTCTTACACACACAATGTGCGAATGTAACTGCCACTGAAGTTAAATGTTTAAAGCTACAAACTGAAATTTTTCTGTGAAGATTGTGAACAGGGACTTCAAAAGAGAAGCTGAAAAATATGAAAACTAACAGTGTTTTGGAGAACGAGTTGATCGTAAATGAAGTGTTTGAGCGTCAGAAAAGGTCCACAAATCTGATTCTTTATAACCTATCGGAGCCTGTACAATCGGAAGCAACTCAACGAATGGAGCACGATAAAAAAGAAGCACACGCAATTCTGAGAAAAATATCTCAATCACCGGTACGAATTAAAAACATTATAAGACTCGGAAAGAAAAACGATAAAGTGAGACCAGTAAAGGTTATTTCAGAAGATGCTGAGGATGTCTTAGCAATCCTAAAAAATAAGAGAAACCTGAAGAACTCTCCTGTACGTATATCGAATGATCAAACGCCCCAGCAGCAAGAATATTACCGGAATCTAAAAACGCAACTAGAAGAAATGAAGGTCCAAGGAGAAGAAGACATTAGCATAAGATATATCAGAGGAATTCCAAAAATAATGAAAAATACAAATTAGGTAGCATAAATTAGTTGTAATTTAATTAAGTCGACTCATAAGTTTAGAGAAAAGAAATAGATTTGAACCAATATAGATATTATTGAAATTGGTAATATAATTGAGGAAGAAAATAAATCAAATACGCTGATATGTGAAAATATCGATGAGTTTAAAAGTGCTGTAAGACATAAAAATGAATTTAAAGTCTTATGTCAAAACATAAGAAGTATAGGAAAAAACTTGGAACATTTTCTCGTTGTTCTGGACTTACCGAATAATGATTTTGATTGCATAATACTTACCGAGACATGGCAAATAGACAACCTGAGCTACTTTCAAATCAATGAGTATGATATTTTTTACAATGAAGGTAAGCTTAACCATAACGACGGAGTAATTGTTCTAATTAGAAGCAAATGGAATGCAAATATAACAAAACATGACATAGCAGGCACAACTGTACTAAAATTCAATATATCAATAACATCAGATTACAAAAGTAGTTTCACAGCAATTTATAGACCTCCAGAACAAAATGTACAAGATTTTTTAGCAGGGCTTGAAATTTTTTTACAAATAAATAATGTTTCACTGACAGAATTCATCATAGGTGACGTTAACATAGACATATTAAAGGAACATGATAGAAATATAGTAGATGAGTAATTCATGTCTCTTGTCAACGAGTATACGAGAGAAGTAAATCATCAAAAAAGCTATCTGGATCATATTCTTATAAACAAGGAATTTGAATAAAATAGCAACTTACGTATTGAAAACTGAAATTACTGATCATCATGTTATAGTTTTAACAATTAGTTATACTAAAGAAGAGATCAGAAAGAATTCTAGAGATATAGACATAAATGAACTATGAAAGTTTATGTCAATCGCTGTCACAAGAAAAATGGGAAAACGTAATAAACATAGTAGATCCAGAGCTCAGTGCAAATAATTTCATGAAAAATTTGATAACTCACATTGATAGAGCAACATATAGGGGAAAGAAAAATGAGAAATCTAAAAGAACACCATGGATAACAAATGGAATAATTGAGGCAATCAAAGTTAGAGACAAACTACATAAAGATCTCCAGAATGCCTCAGAAAACATCACTCTTAGACAAAAATATAAAGAATATAGAAATATAATACATAAGTTGATATATAAATCAAAAAATGATTTCTATCGAAATCATTTGAAAGAATCTGGAAATAATACTCGTAGATTTTGGGACACAATAAAAAAAGTGCAATGAATGTGACAAAAAAAAGTTAATCAAATAGGTGATATAGAGAATGTTGACGGCAGCATATTAACTACACATAAGGAGAAAGCAGAACGTTTCAATACATGTTTCTCCTCCATAGGTAAACAGTTAGCAGAAAATTACATAAATGATCTAGAACAATCAAACAATTTGTCAGAATTTAAAAGAAAAGAGCAAATCAGAGAATCGTTATTTTTAAATCCTACCAATGTAGAAGTACGAATGACGATTGGAGATTTGAAAACCGACAAATCTCCTGGACTAGACGGTTTAACATCTTATTTGCTTAAAAAAGTATGTAATTATATATGCCGTCCCCTCGAACATATATTCAACAACGTTTTCCTACTTGGCAAATGCCCATCTCACTTCAAAATCTCAAATATTAAACCCTTAAACAAATCGGGTGATAAATCAAACGTCACACACTATCGACCAATCTCACTTTTATCAAATATTGCTAAAATTTTTGAAAAACTATTCAAAGCAAGGATTATGAGTTTCGTGAGTAAAAATAAAATCTTGAAAAATAACCAATTCGGATTTCAAAAAGGTTTATGCACAGAAGATGTAATGATAGCTTTATCGAAATCTATCTATAGTGATATTGACAAGTCATTGCCTACTGCTGGTGTATTCCTAGATCTGCGAAAGGCTTTTGACACCGTACACCATGAGCTGCTTTCACAAAAACCAGAAATTTTTGGTTTTCGCGGAAATGTACAAAACTTGGTTATATATAAAAAACAGATCGCAAAAAGTGACAATACAAGAGAGTATTAGCTCAACACAACCAATTGAATTTGGAGTCCCGCAAGGAACTGTTATGGGACACATACTCTTTTTGATATATATCAACGATTTACCATGATAAAAACAGCGAATGCATGTCATATGCAGATGACATAGTCGTTTTGGTGAACGGAAAAACTCGAGAAAAACTAAAAACTAATATGCAGAAATCAATGAAAATCATAAAAAATTGGCTCGATACCAACCTTCTAACCCTAAACTGGGAAAAAATTAAATGTTTGCCATTTTTTATAGACAGCCGTACAAAGCCAAATATCAAGGAAATAATCTTGCACAATAATAATAATTGAATTGGCGATATGAATCCAATATGTAATTGTGCATCAAAGATAGAAGTAGTTGAGGAAATTAAATACTTAGGAATCAACTTGGACACAGGCATGCGATTTGATAAACACATAAAAATAACTGCATCCAAGCTACGAAAATTGCGAAATTTCATGGACAAATAGAACTTGAAAATTGTGTATCATGCTTTATTTGAATCCATCCTGCAATACGGTATCTTAGCATGGGGTAGTAGCTATCAAAATACAATCAATCCGTTGGATATTTTACAGAAAAGGGCTATAAAACTTATACTACAGAAAACTCAAAGGTATCCCTCTGAGCTATTGTACCAAGATTTCCATGTACTTCCATTGAGGAAACTGTATGCACACAAAGTCCGTTTGAATATTTCCAAAGATCGAAATTTAATACAGTCTGTTAGTATGGAAAAATATAACACTAGACAAATTGCACAAATCATAGCAGAGATTCCTAAAAAGTGCAAAAGAATAACTCAGAAATGTGTTTCCTATGTAGCACCCAAAATATTCAACTTACTCCCTTTACAGATATAAACAGACAATTTCAAAAATGCGCGTTTTAGAAAAGAATGCACGAAATGGCTTTTCACAGTCGATATCACGATATTAAACAGAGTCAATTTACATAGCTCAGTACAGATTAGGTAGGAAACTATAAAGTTAAATCCATCATTATTGCTATATGCAACATCATATTCTAATGAATTTATTTATGTCATGTCGACCTATATGTAGTCTAGTATAGATTTAGTTCAAACCAAATAACATATTGTCACATAATTCTGTAAATCTTTATAATTAATTCTCATAAATTATACTTTTTTGCTCTTTTTTCTCTTTCACATACAGAAAAATCATATTGTTTATACAAATTCTTGTTCGCCTGTAAGAAATTGTTTTCACGCGCTGGCATATTGATGCCTTCGTGACAATTTTTTCTTTACTCTGCATTGAACATGTACTCTGAACCTGTACCTAACTTTTGAATTTTGAATAAAGAATCATTTCATTTCATTTCATGGGTGGGTTGGTGGGGATGACTTTCTAGATGGACTTACACTCAATTATAGAATAGCACTGAAAGGACGAAAGTGGATTTTTTCTTCATTTCTCTGACTTGGATATAGTGACTAGCAGCTTGGATACCGTACAAAATCAACATGGATTGAAAATATATTTTTATTGCATAAAACGTATTATATATCTCTGTATCAAGAATAAAAAATATTTTGCAGATATGCATAGACCATTGTACCAGAATTGGAAAACTGATATTTTGTTAGTGTAATGAAAAATTTAATTTTTAATTTGGAAATATACATTTCCAACAAAATTCAACACCAATTTTAAATTTATTATTTCTTCATACTCTTCCCGTGATGTTCAAGTAGTAGTTTTTGTTTTCTGAATGACTTGACATATGACGTCGCTTCAACTTAGTTCCTTGGTTTTTGCAAGGATTGATGAAACAGATAGGCAAGGGTCGCCGGCGCCGTTTAGTCGAACGATCTGGGTGTCGGCCTCTTAAATTTCAGCTGGTTCTGGCAGTTGATAAGAGTCCCTGTACAGGAAAAATATATTTCTCGAATGCATCAGTATCGACAGACGCCCATTTGCCTCGTTTGAAAACAAATTTGGTGTGATGCCTAGATGCCAATCCCAATGTCTAATTTTTGATTGTAATGTGAACCGGGTTTTCCTACAGCTAAAAATTGAATGAGCCACCAAGTATGTCGTTCCTGGGAGCTACGGCAAATAACAATAGTAGCCCCACCAGCACAGGCAATGTCTTTGGGTACACTCTACGAGTGTTCATGAGAAAGTATTTTTGTTATAATTGGTTCTTTAGTTTTTCCATTGGCTGATACATTGTTCATCGAAAATTTCATTTTATCGTATGACCTAATTCCAGAAATCTGCTTTACACTTTTCTATACCGTAGTTGCAGGGGTGGAAATATTGATGTCGGCTACGAATGCTTTACAATGGTCTTTTCTACTCTCCTGCATTACAATGACATATCTCGTTCTGGCTCTTTGATTCTTCAATACAATTTATATTTGTTGAATGCTCTTTTGTTTGAGAGCCTTGCATTCTCCTAATCTCAATTCCACCAGGATACAGGCATGCGATTTACTTTGTTTTCCCTACTTTAGTTTCAGCTACGTCGGTTTTGAGACAAATTTATTAATCTGAATTCTACTGGATGTAGTTGAATTCGTTGTCGACTATAGTTGCAAATTCTGACAAAAAGTATGATTTGTATATTCCGCCTCTGATATATGAGATAATCACCGCCTTGTTCGTTCTGCTCCTTACATACGCTTTTTTGGAGGTGATCGCATTCATACAGGTGCGGTACATACATGGAGATAGGGTTAGATCACAGAGCGAAAAATCGATTATGAAAAATTGTCTTGGAAATGAGTCATATATTCGATCCATCACTGGATGATTGGGGTCAGGTTTGTTTATAACGTTTTCAGTTTCCGCGCCTTTGAATTGATAACATTTGACCTAATTATTTAATTATGTCGTTTTATTTTTCCACTGCAACGCCTGTTGATGGAATCTGTTCTAGTAGAACGTGCTACGTTTAACGTGCTAGGAATCGCACGTTAAAAGGTAAGACCTCGTTAATCCATAGCTCGCACAAGTTTCGACTTCTGAGGGTTGTCGTTCGTAGGGGGGTGACAGCTGGTTAACGGAAAAAACAATTTTGAAACAATTTTGAAACAAAAGATTTATCAGATCTTTACTATCAACATCTGATCTGAGAGGCATGTAAATATTACATGAAAACATTTTTTAGCGATTGATATAGGAGCTGTTGCTTCATTCAGTCGTTTATTAGTGTGGATCAAACACACTTCGTAATGTTTGTTTACGAATATGACAACCTCACCACTGGTTAGTTTGAGAACAACTTTTCATTATTAGTTGATGATCATCTGCCAAGTTGGGTCCATTTCTCATAGAATGTTTGTTGACTCCATACTGAAGTTAGCATAATAGTCAGAGTACTTTTTGGATTCTAGTGATGGCGCTGTATATAAATATATTTTAGTGTTAATCTTAGGAAACCCCTCCGATGATATTTGTGAATTTGGCTATGAGATTTGAAGAGCAACGCAAAGTAGTTATTGTAGAAAACTATGCCAATAATCTAACAGATATAATTAAAGGGGCGTAAGTGAAAGTAGTAGTTGTTTTTCCTTGGAGGCTTGCAAACATATTCATTAAACATTTTTCAAACCTCTACTCACCAGGAGTGCAAGCAGTGAGGACGTGTTGATTGCAGCTGCCGTGTGTGTGTGTTGATATGTGGTGCAAAAAAAGAAAGAGCCAAGAGCGTCCTTCGTTGAAAGCTAGGAAGAAATAAGTAGTAGCGATTTATCACAAGATTTGCAGCGAGGTGACAACGATCTATTTGCAGGAGAATTGAGAACTGACGATAGCTTAAAAAAACTACTTTGTATCGGATGACGAATTGAGAAGAAAAAGAGCATTTATATTTACCGTTGATTTCACCGACTTAGGCCGGGAAGACCGCAACTTGTTACAAAACACGATTTTTTGTTATACTACACGCTTGTTTTATCATTCTACACAACTTTTCCAATCGCATTTTTAAACTTGTCGCAAAACTTTGCTGTAAAACACAAGTTTATGAAACAGGTTGCATAGTGTAAATGATGCTTCAGTGTGAGTGGTAAAAAGTGATAGCAGAGGCGGTTGTTTTTTCCTGAATGAAATCTTGAGTGTATAATTTGGTACTGGGGAAGAGTATTGTTGCATTTTTGTGGTAAAAAATAAGTGAACTTATACAGGTTTAGTAAATCAGGCCAAAAATCACCTTGACAACTCCGCACTTCACTTGGTAGTTCAAAAATACACTTCAATAACAATGCCTACTTACTACTATCAATTGTTATAAACAAACTTCAGCTATTACTACTCTCCTGTCAAATATAATTTCTTGTACTAAGATGCCTAAAAACCCTAGTGTGCCAACTCATACCAGTAAAACTGTAGAATAAAACGCTTGACTATAAGAAAACAAATTAAATCGCGATCTATACTTTCCAAAATATCCCGCGATATTTGCGTGAACCGCCACCGACGGTTTTCTTGTTATGGTACCTACATCTCATGAACAGAAGTTTCAAATATGGCGCGAGAGCATTGAAATAAATAAAACAACATAGTTTCAACTTTACGGAATCACTGCCCAAAAGCAGTTTTATTCGTTAAATTTTCGACTCATTATATTAATTTTTGTTTTTCTGAAATGCAATTTACCGGAATAATAATAACACATTCCACATAAAAATACTGAAATTCAGCTGTATGGAAATTCACCATTGGAACTTGTCAAATCTTGTGCCTATCTGACATCTGCCCAAGCATATGAATGTATCTGCCCAATTGTATCCGAGTTTTCCTTATAAACTTTTCCAGATAATAATTTTGTCGCTTATTTCAGGTTAATTACTTCTCAGAAGTGATATATACAGTGTGTCCCAGCTAAAACTTGTCACCCCCCTAATATCCGAACTCATGAAAAAATTGAAAATCGCTCAGACCCGTCGATTTTTATTTCAAGGGGGAACACTTTCACCAAATACACCATCATTGTGTTGTCAACCCCCTCAACCCCAGCACCCCCTACTTCAGAATGTTCAATGGGACTACTATACTTGTGATACATCATTTTGAAGGGAATTCAATCCCAAATACATCGGTGTACTGAAATTGAGGATCGATCAAGTGTTGTTGAAGTTTTCATGAAAACTAATTTTTTCCAGATATTTTTATTTTTCATTACCTAACATGTTATCATCGTATGAAAGGTTCAAAATGTGAACCATTCAGTTCCATACAGAAGTATAAGCGATCTTCGAAATTTCTTCGCACATTGCTCAACATTTCTGGAGTCACTGCACGACACTCCACAACAATTCTCCTGCGTAGATCATCAAGAGAAGTTGGCTGGGTAATATAAACTTTGGATTTCAAATGACCCCATAAAAAGAAGTCTAATGGTGATAAATCAGGAGATCTAGCCGGCCATTCTATTGGTCCTCGCCTTCCAATCCATCGCCCTGTGAAATTGTCATCTAAAAATTGACGTACAGGTGCAACAAAATGTGGAGGAGCTCCATCTTGTTGAAAGGTGAGCTGACCGTCAAGTAACCTATCATCGTCTTCAAGTAACTGAGTGATTCTGGGGTTCACAGTTGTATCAAGAAGTTCAAGATACGTTTGTCCGTTGAGGTTACCATCAATAAAATATGAACCCAGAATACCAGCCCAAACATTCAATTTCTGGGGAGTTTGTGAATGAGTTTCCCTGTACCAATGGGGATTTACGTCACTCCAGTATCTGCAGTTGTGCCTGTTCACATGTCCATTTAAATAAAAAGAAGATTCGTCAGAAAAGCACACATTGTAGAGGTAATTATTATCACCAATCAATAATTGACTCATGATTTCACAAAACTCTGTACGTCTGTCAGGATCATCTTCATTTAATTCTTGTACATTCTGCATTTTATAAGGATGGAATTTTGCGTCTTTCAGAATTCGATGTACGCTGCTTTTCGAAACTCCAAAAATAGTCTCAAGTTGTCTTAACGATTGAATGTTGTCCATCACTGCATGTCCTACAACTGCAACAGCGACCCCTTCATTTCTCATAGGCTTCTCTCGTTCATGTTTTTTATTCAGCACTGATCCCGACTCCAAGAACTTATTCATCAATTGAAGCACGTACTGATATGATGTGGTGTTTTCTGGATGACTTTCATTGAAACTTCGAGCCGTAGCTCTAGCGCATCGTCCATTTTCAAAATACGCAGCTACAATGGATATTCTCTCTTGTACAGTATAAACCATTTTCGAATGTTTTCAAATTGTTGAATGCAGTGACTCGAATACATCAATTACCAAGGCGTAAACAAAGATATGCGTATACAAAAACACATGAGGGCAATTTTTTTTTTCATAAAAACGTCTGTTTCACCTTTGAAACTATTATTTCTGACAGCATATTATTCTTCAATACAGTGGCGTACCCACAGTGAACCTTTCTTACGACGCTAACATTTGAGGTGATGAAAAATTAAAATATCTGGATAAAACTTAGTTTTCATTAAAACTTCAACAACACTTGATCGATCCTCAATTTCAGTACACCGATGTATTTGGGATTGAATTCCCTTCAAAATGATGTATTACAAGTATAGTAGTCCCATTGAAAATTCTGAAGTAGGGGGTGCTGGGGTTGAGGGGGTTGACAACACAATGATGGTGTATTTGGTGAAAGTGTTCCCCCTTGAAATAAAAATCGACGGGTCTGAGCGATTTTCAATTTTTTTCATGAGTTCAGATATTAGGGGGGTGACAAGTTTTAGCTGGGACACACTGTATGTGTGATGACTTGTGTGTTACAATGTTCTTCCACTATTTTGAAATAAAAATTATTGAATCGATTTGAAAAAATGTTTACCATGAAGTATTATGGTCAATTAGAGCATGACGATTTTAGAAATATGTAAGTTTCAAATTGGTTTCAAAGTATGTTACAGGTATCTAAGGTACTGGATATAAATGAATTATTGTGTTAATTTTTCTGGATTTTGTCCAGATACAAATGGAATATGGTCAAATTGTTTAGGAAAATAATATAAAATATAGGAAAATTAAGAAATAACGCTCCATTATAATAGTCAGTAATATTGCACTACGAAATTTTTGATTCCGCCACGACATTTTTGATTTTTAATTATTATTTGGATTATTTTGGAAAAATATCAAATTGTGTGGTGTTATTTTTCTAAAAAATTTCCACTTCAAGTATGGACTATGTTACTGTAGTATGATATTCAAAAAGTTTATTAACATTCCGTAAAATTCAATTAACAACAATCCAATCACTATGTCTCTGGAATATTTCATTTTTGTGTGGTCAAAATCTAATCATTCGACACACCGGGGTTTTTAGACATCTTACCTTGTATCATGAAATGGCTTTGAAATGCTCTACGACATTTCTAGATTATTCACGATGTTTCTATCCAATACCAGGTTTGTAACAGTACTCTAGAACAGGTTGGATAATGGCCTCATAAATTGTTATGATCTAACGGTAGCACGAACCAGAAATTCAACTCTTATACAGGCTTCTAAGTATGCCAATGAATCTAACTTAGCCTTCCTAAAACATACTTTTGTATGAGTATGATATATGATATGGTATGATATGGAGACGCTGATGGATAGCGTCATCTCGGTATAGGCAAATTGTAACTCATCATCTGATACTAGTGGTCGGTAACTCAGCAGTTCGATGTCGATCGTTGAAATTTCTGTTAGCTCTGGGCCAAGTTGGATACAGAAATCTGAGAGAATTTTTGTCTCGGAATTAGGCCTTGTTGAAAATCGAGTGTGATGTGAGTTGCCCGGATGCTAATACCGACCCCTGGTGCTTGCTTGGAGCGCGCTCCGACCACCCGGGGTGATGCTGTAGGTTTTCCTACAGCTGAAAAGTGAATACATCATCATAAATTAGTAAATCGATCCGAAGCACCACGGCAAATAATAATACTAGCCGCCCTCGAGTCGGTCAATCTATGCCTTGGGGTACACTCTATGAGTGTTTATGACGGAGTATCATTATTATTGATATCTCTCTTGATATCTTAGGAAGAAATTGTGACTTGGAATGTTTGTAGTAGAGTATTTAAAAAATACAAATGTTGAATGAGCACGCCTTATCCTAGGAAGTTACATGTGTTTAATTTTCTATCAGGCATTTTACTCATTGTCCTATTTCATTTTGACATCGTTTTCGTCAGTTAGTATCTTCATTGGGTACAAACACAAAATATTTGTTTGGGACAGAAATTTATTATTTTTCCTATTTTCTTTATATGATTATAACATTTCAAACTCTAATCAATACTTGATATGCATATAGCTATATATGTTCATGAAACAGTCTTTTTGGTGTGTATTCCTATGAAATGTATTACCATTTCGAATTATCAAATCCATCAAGTCCAATCTGATGCGAGAATAACAATATTATAAAGTAAATATTTTGCATGGCATATACATATGAATTTACGTAAAAGGATTTGGACGGAATTGCAAATACACTATTACAATCTACGTTAGTGCATTACAGATAACTCCATTATTTATCGTACGAAGCCATGCTTCATTCAAAGGCTGACATTTCGAAATGCAACAGTAAATTCGGATATTGAGGATTGCTGAATGTCCATTTTCGTTGTGCTTCAATATAACTATTAATTATTGAAATAGAATTACATTCAAAGTTATATCTGAAGCAAAGGTCATTGGAATTACATACAGTTTCTGGTTATATTCGGTATAGACATTCCTAAAGAACTCGTTAATGTTGTACCAAGAGATTACTGAATTAAGAGTCGTCTGAGGGGTACTGTATATAGAATATAATAAAATAGACATTCATTTCCAGATTATCAAATAATGCTAGTAGAAAAGAGTACAGTAACATTACGCATGAAAATGTATATAATAACAGTAAACGTCGGAGCATGGCGCAAGTGGTATAACGTCCGGCTTCGGGGCTAAACGTCCCGGGTTCGAGCCACAGTCAGAACTGGGATTTTTTCAATTTAACTTCATCGATTGAATTGTTAAGATCTTGTGGCTTGACTGAGGTGAGTCCTGCACGATTCACTGTTGCGTTCAAACTAACAATACAAATAATTTCACCAATAAATAAAAATATTATTACGAATTAAATACGCGCAATATCAAACTTAGAAAAAATATTGTACCTAAGTCGACGGAGAATAGTATATTGTGTATCTAGTAGTAAAAGCAATACATTCCCGGACGACAATGTAAATTGTTGGCCGAGGCGATAAGCCGAGGCCAACAAGCATTGAAGTCTGGGAATGTGCCTTTACTATGAGGTACACATACTATTTTTTCTGAAATCGCAATCAGCATTATCATAAATTAAGGAATTATACTTATTGTTTGCGTGCATTCATTTACTGTCTAAAATGTATACAAGCCGTCAAAAATTTTCCCGAATCGTTTACGATACGGGAATAGTTATTATCCTAACAAGTACGGAAAGAGTACCATTCCCGCATGAGACTGCCGTTACCCGAACGACGCAAAGCGGAGTTCGGGTAAGCAGTCGAGTGCGGGAGAGTACCTTTCCGTATGAGTTAGGATCAATATTTTTTCTACAAGTGCATTGAAACATCTTATGTTGCTCTCTTGAACAAACCTTTGCGTGCGGGAAAAATTATTCCCGCACTAGTGCGGGAAAAACTCACTTAAAGTGACAGTAGCGTGCGGGAAAATGACACTTCTCAAACTAAATTGCGTGCGGGAATAGGGCGGAACACGCACGCTTGTAGGAAAAGCACTTTCCCGTACAGTTTAGTGCCGAAAACGGTCCGGGAGAGTTCGTTGCTTAGCAACGGACTAAAATACTAGATTAGCGACTTTTGAGGCCTGAAGTTGCTCCGAGAAAGTGAGCATTCTTGAACGATTTCAGAAAAAATATATACAACTGCATTGGATGAATTCATCAAAAGAGTGATTTGTACACATTATTGAAAAAACATTATTATCATTTCTTGACATAATGATACAATTAATAAAGAAATAAGTTGTGCAAACTCACTATATAAAAAGCAAGAATACTTGAAAAAACGGGAAAATAAAAATGCCGATAGTTCTAAAGTACCTTGGGAATGTCTCAGTGATATTTACAATAAAACTTGAGAAGAAACTAAAAAGAAATAATCAAATTGAGAAATGGTAAAATCATGCAGAACAATGAACAAATCGCTAATAGTTTTTATCGCCATTATAGGACTACGGAGGATAACAGTTGTCGAAATATCGATACCTGATTGAAATCAGTCTGATAAAAGTTTGCAAGAAACCATCTACCTTCGTGACCTCGAAAAATACTGACAAAGCGCATAAAGTTAACATGGAATTGAAACAAAAAAAATCAGCAGCTCTCAATAAAATGTGTTCCGACACATTTATTAGAAACTATTGGCTCATTGGATAAATGTTTGTTGGTAAAAATAGTTTTGTGAAATTTGTTTTTACAAATCTCCCATGTTTTCTGAGAGGGGATCGAACCCGGTAGTGGAGATTACACCCGAGCCCCCTGGGTGATAGGTATAAACGCTTTAATACCACCACTGCGCTTGTTTTGATACTGGTCGTTTCCCAAACATCCTTTTAAATTGGAGTTATCTATGAAAGAACCATTATGCTAATCTTCGCGATTCTTTTGTGAGTGACCACTTTTTTGGTCAATGCTCTATTTCCAGAAATGTTTATCCTTCTGTTCAGCCAATTCAGAAAAGTGAAATAAATTATTAGTACCGAAATGATGATAAATATAACGAATAACCTTAACCAAATTAGTCTATTTCAAATACTTTCATTGGGAACAAGAAATAGCTTTCCTCTTCACCACATTAGAATTTCGTTCCTAGATGTGCATTTCTCTAACCAAGTTAACTTCATCAACCCAATTAATTATTACATTTAACACAATATGTAACACGGATGTGATCCTAACTTGTAAACATACCTGCGGCTAGGTATAATCATGACCACCCACACTGATAATATGTTATTATTCAATTTGTTGGTATCAAATCTTCAATGGACCATTATCGTTATTAAGCAAGGGCCTGCTTGAACCGTTCTTATAGGTATATAGCAATACTTTCATAACAATTTAATTTTCTATAATCATCAATGATCAGCAACACTCGATTTATTTTCTCGTGAATGTTTAGCATGGGCTTAATGTTCATCAAAATGTTTGGCCATAATATACAGGGTGTTAGGTATTCATGCGGCAAAAATTCAAGGGTTTATGCCTTGAACTATTCGAAGAATATTTTTTTATTTAATTTACGACATTAACAACATGGTATTATCAAAAAGTGCATGTAAAGTTTCTTAATCTACAATAAGTATTCGAAATGACTCCCTCCAGCCTGGTAACAAGCATTTAATCTTCTCGTCATGGACTGCCGAACTCTTCCAAACACGCCAATGGAGAGGCGTGAACTAATGACCTCAGATATCCCCTGAAGAAATAATCCTCCGTGTGGCCCACCTCGACCAATCCAGCGAGCTCCGTATAAAAAATCAAATTTTGGTATGTTATGTTAATCATAACAATTGGATAGATATAAATATAATTGATTTGGTACTAATCCTCAGTTTAGTAATCCTACTGATGAAGTTAATTTGGTTAACGAAATGCACATCTAGGCATGAAATTACTATAGTCTGATCCACATTGAAGTCAGTTAACGTGACATACGTCAATGCATTTCATATAGAATATTTCACGCCAATGTTGCCTACGTCGCTGACAGGTCCGGCCGAGCAATAAAGTGTGTCCGTTAAATTTTTGGTTCAGCAAGTTGATTTGTTGAAACGTTCTGAAAAATAACTTTCGTTTTTTATTTTACGAATGTTCAAAATGTACAAAGTTTGTATATGATTGATATCATTAATTGTTCAAACAATAAATGAGGGTATTACTACCGTTGTGAACTCAACCCCATAGAAATGAAGTGGAGTGAAGAGAAACGTTTTGAGGTTTCTCATAACACCACTTTCAGAAAAAGATAAACACGATGATAAAAAATGTATAATTATCAAACAATCATGGAATAAAACACAATGAATATGCAATACTTATTCTTGAGAATATTATTTGGGCATTGATCAGTTAGCAATGTGATATTCCATACATTATAATTTCATTGCAAAATGATTTTGATGCAAATGTTAATGATGAATAATATTTTTCAATCCAAAGAAACTAATATAACGCTATTATATCATAGTTCTTCGAACGGATGGTCTATTGAAGTAGTTGTGCTACTTTCTGTTATGGTATAGGGCAAATTTTAACACGTCCATAAACAAAACAAAAAAGTGATCAGAACAGGATATATGCACGTAAAACATGCACAGTATACATTAAACAGGGGTTTATGAAATTTTTGCCACAACTAGATGGTGCATACTTTTCGAAAAGGATACACAATATTCCCTTGTTGGGTAATGTTGAGGTTTTATCATTGTCTATATAATAATAATAGTCCCTCATAAACACTCGTTGAGTGTACCCAAAGGCATAGCCTGTGCGGGTAGAGGACGGCTATTATTATTATTATTTGCCGTGGCGCTCCGGGGCGACTTACTGATGTTTTAGGTGATGTATTCACTTTTTCAGCTGCAGGAAAACCCGGAAAACCTACAGCACCACCTCGGGTGGTCGGTGTGCACTCCAAGCTAGCACCAGACGAGATTGGCATCTAGACAACTCACAATACACTTGCTTTTCAACAAGGCATGCGGCCGCCTATCGAATCCGATATAAAGTAGTTGAGAAAAATTCTCGTACCTACATCGGATTCGAACTGACTATCGCTATGCTGGAGTTTCGAACGGCCTGTGCATTAGACCGCTGATCCACCGACCACCTAAGGAAAGTGAATTGAAAAGATAGCTTATTCAAAAGCATAATCAATAGAAGTCGGAATATTTACTCATATATCTTTAGAAAAAAGTTACATCAATAGATAAGTAGAAAATTTGTATTCGTTTTCATTCACGCAGGAAAGGAAAATGGGTTCATTGAAGGTACTGATAAGAGATTTTTGGCTAAAAAAGGTAGTAAAGATTATCATCATGAAATTGAAGGAAACATATTTGACTTCAATTTTTTATCGAAAATAAATAAAAATCTTTTAGTATGGTAGACAATGCGCCATACCATTTCAGAAAATAAAATTTTTTGAGAAAACGATGAACAATATATCGTATTATTATTCACCTTGAAAATATCGTAAAGGCGCTGAAATTTTGATAAGTGTCACTTTGACGTTCACGTGGTGGCTGGAATAAAGTTCAATATCATTCGTGATGATACTAAAAATGGAAGAAGCCGTAGTGGATAACCAGGCAGCGAATAATTTGATTCGTTTTAAACAGGGCAAAATATTGAATTCAAACTGTGAAGAAATAGATATGAATGTATTCAATTACCTGAAAAATAACAATGATGATAAGACTTTATCAGAAATAGTGAAATTTCTGATATGACTGGAGTTTGTGAGCGATCTGTATATCGATAACGAAACGAACATGTTCATGGTCCCATTCTTAACCCCAGAAGAAAAAAAAATTATCCAGTCATTCCAATGTGAAAACATATGATGAGAGTACATGTTCACAGTTAGTACGGAAAATTGTGCATGCCTTTTTTTGAGAAACTTACCTCCAAATCTCAACTATATCTTGGAAAGGGGTGAATGAAGTGGAACATCTCCCAAGTTTCAGCAAGAGTACTTTAAAAAGGCTACTATACGATATGGGTTTCATTTCTTCAATGAAAAAACTGATTTCTGTTGTATAGGTATAAAAGTTACTGAAATATAAGCAGTGGACTCCGATTAGCAGAAATATTTTATACAATAAAAATGTGACGTCATATTCGAAATATCGGTACTATGCTTCCTATTTCTAACGTTCGAATATGACGTCACATTCTCGACACATTTCGATGCTATGAAACATTTCTAATCGTTGAAGTTCTAGTGAAGGAAATAAAACGAAACTTTTTTTCATGACTTTCGAATGCTATTTTTTTGGAGCAGCTGTATGAAACATTATCTCTGATCATACGAGTGCACTTTTTTCTCGAAACATCCAAATGCACCTTTTTTGGAACAACCAATTGCAACGTTTTTTTCGTAACTATCGAATATCCCATTTTTTGATACATATAATCAACATTTTGACATTCGTTGAACATAGGTACTTTCAAATGAGCGTTTCTATCAAGTAATTTTTCTCGAGCCATAACTACGCCAATTAATTAACATATTAGTGTTTATTCTTCCCATTATGCAATAATGCACCTTCTCGTTGTGGCGCAAATTTAAGAATACCCTATTTAATTTATACTTTGCATGATTTACGTGCATACTTCCTCAACTTATTCAATGTTAACCCTACTGGTAGTTTAAAATATGTTCACAATTGAAGAGTATAATCTCTATAAGGTCTAAGTGCCACTTTCTACAATGTTATGATTTTTACATTAAAACGGTCCATGTGTCATCACCAATATTTCTATAAACGCGTCAAGGTGAGATTTCTGCCACCTGTTTCGCCTTACACATGGGACAATCGACTTTGCATGTTTTAATACCAGGAAAAGACGTTTTCATTAAATAATTTCGTTTTTTATTTTTGGCACTTAGACCTTATAGAAGTTATACTCTTCAATTAGTAAAACTACTACCGTCTAGCGTACCTGCGTACGGCCCTGCTGTTTATATGTCATTAATGTCTCGTTCTGATGTATGTACTCCGGCAATAGTGTTATCCTATCTTACATTACTGACTTCTCAATGAGGATCCGACTATAGTGTGGTGAAGGGGAAAACTTCTTTTGTCCTCACCGAAAGACAAAATTCCAACTTAAGATAAATCAGGAATTTACGAAATTAGCTGTCAAAATTGTGATAATATATTATGGCCAAACCAAGCAATCTAAGGATATACGTTTTCGTGAACATTCAGCCCATGTTATAATCAGTTCAGTAATCCTATACCTACTGATGAAGTTAACGACATGAGCATCTAGGAATTAAATAACTAGTGTGGTGAAGGGGAAAACTATTTTTTGTTCTTATTGAGTGACACCACAGGCGTCCAATACCCTATTTTCTTCCAACACTTTCATTATTGAATCATGTCAATAATGTAAATAATAATATTTCAAACAAGTGTGATTAGTTTGGGAATACCTTACTCATAATGTTAGAAAATAGCTTTAAAATATCGAAATAAATAATAATTTTGTAGGTTATTAGTATGTAGGGCTTGGGGAAGAAATTATCAAAGGCGATTAGGCAACGGAAGAAGTACTGACTTTTTACCTGACTCTACCCATCGCTGTGGATAATGTTGGTAGGCAAAACTAGAACAGAACCAACAAGTCCGGACACTACTAGGGAATTACCGGCCAATTGTTTGCATTCTATTTCAATGAATACATGATGACAGATAGTGAAAAAAAAAACAACATACATCCATTACTCGCTCACAAAACATATTCCAGTTCTCTACAGGAAATATCCCTCACTTCCTGGAAAAGTAATTTCAGCCCTCATCAAAAATAACAATCAACCTCATTTAACCTAATGAATAAGTAAAGACTCACCTCAAAAAGATTGACAGGGACTTCACTTTTTGTTACGTGGCTTTGAACGTGTTCCAGACATTCCTTTGAGTAATCCTGAAAAAAAAAAAGAGAGGTAAAGAGAAAGACTCGCATCCACAGTCGGCGTTTAATCAGGTCTTTGACGGTAAGGGCTTTACTCTAGTAGAACGAAGGCTTCCCTGGCTTTCATCACGATCTCGCTTAATGTTAAAACCCCAGGCTTTTTAATCGGAGACCACCTGGTGAAGATGAATAGTGCTCATAGGCCAGTCGACGATGCATTTAGATATTTCTGATTATTTCTTTCGTCTATTAAATGTCAGTCATCAACCAATCATACGTTTGTTTCCTGTTTGACAGGACCAATCAACACGCTCTATTAGCGACTATTTACATGATGCACAATAGTCACCGACTATTCAGCATGATACTCATATCAAGGAGCCTGAGCATCTGACAGTACTCTAAATAAATACATATTAAACGTCAAATAGAATCAATCGTGTTAAAGCTGAATAATTATTTGAAAATTAATCGGTTTGGAAAAATCAAAAACGATGAGATATCGAGGCTACAATCCCTGACAATACAGTGTCATTCATATGACAGAAATGAAGAAATGGATTCAAGAAATAATCTTCATAAATATAACACGACCTTGATTAATTGTCGACTATTTTATTGCTGCTAAATTTCTCTTGTATTTATTAATTTTACTCGAAATTATTTTGGCATTAATAATCAGAGATGAAAGCCCTCGAGCTTCGCTCTCGGGCTCTCATCAGATTATTAATGCCAAAATATTGTCTCGTTAAATTATTATAAAATACAGTCGAAATTTAGATGCAATAAACATAGTCGACTATTTATCAAGGTCTTGTTATATTACCCTTGATGGTAACACTGATTATTATTATGCTTCGCTCCTTCAAATTTTGAATTGAAACAAAATATACCAGAAACAAATTTCAGTTCCAGGATAATCATGTTTTAAAGCAATATTTTATGTAAAAAGATTGGTCTTTCATTCTTTAAAATATAAAGGGTAATTTAGACAAGTATAATATGCTCACAGCCAGAAGCGTTGAAAAAAAAATCATGCTCCTATTACCGCGTCATTAATAGGAAATTGTGCTAGAAATATGCCCGCTTCCGCCAGGGGGATAACTGTAATCTTTTGTTGAAGACAAAGACTCAAAAGCAGGGCAAGGTATGTTGAGGAGATGAAAATTTTATAATATTGGGTGATACGATTTCAGCATCACGACTTATTTGAAATTTATTGAAACCTCTTTGAGAATACAATACGTAAAAAACCTAAATTAGTACTTTTAAATGGTCTTTCGCCGAAATTGTCTAAGCAGTTGTCGAAGGAAATAAGTGAATAGAACCACCGTACGTTTTCCTTTCAACTATACAGTGGTTTCCTTTAATGCCTCCCACTTTTATTTTTTGAACGGATCAATTCAAAAAATTGAAACTTGGGATAATGAATAATGGCAGACATATGGCTACTCTATTTGTAATTTGAAAATATATCACTAGTTAATTAAGAAATAATTCATATAGGTTACTTATGAAAAGGTTTGCCAATGAAGAGTCTGCTTAGTTTCAATATAATTTTGATACAAACATTGATGGCAGACGTTAGTTGGTTGCACAAACTCAACCTAAAATTTTTACGTTTTATTATTATATTTTATAATAAAGAAATGCTTATACCAACGGCGCACATACATGCATATATGTCGCTAGCTGCCAGTCCATTTACAGACTAAACAAAGATGAAATCAACCCTGAGGTACGAAGAACACATTGAAACTTACCCTACAGTTACAAAACCAATCTTGCATAGAGACTAACTTCAATGTTTTCTACAGTTGAAAGCGTAATACTAATGGATCAGCAAAGGTTTAAACATGGATATTTGGGAAAATATAAGTATATACAAAGTAAACCATGTAAAAGCGGGGCACCACTGTATTTTGTTGAATATTAAAGTTAGGTACTTACATATGCCCGCGATAAAAGTGCTTTCATAATAAAGTTGTCGTAAATATCCTTAGCACATTTCAGCCTATCCTCTTGCGATTCCAATTTTTCGTAAGCCTTTATCTGAAACAAACAAAAATTATAATCCGGTTTATAATCACAATTTTTAAAGATATCAGAAAGTGGAATCAAAGTAAATCAACTCAACTTGACAACTGGGGTGAAAAAATACATTCGTTGAATGCGCTGCGGGTGTGCCCTTCAAAAAATCGATTCATCTGCAATAATTACAAAAGATTAAAATGCACGCCCTCATTGAAACTGTTGGTTAATAGTCACATTTGTATTTTTCCAGATAGTTAATAATATTGGAGGAGTGGATTGTGTCATACTTCATGTAAAGTTCTCTAGTTCCAAAATTTCGAATCATTTTCCAAATCAATGTACCTAAAGTTTTTGCTTATTCACTTTTTTATTGTAATAAAAACGAATAAAGCAAATTTTGCATTGAATATTGAAACAAAATCCACTTTGCACCAAGTACGATGTAGTTTTTTTAGAATATATGTATTTTTTTTAAATCCTCAAAAAGATTTTGAATAAAAAAATTCCTCCAGCAGATGACTTCTTTATTACAACTCAGCTAGTATTCTCATATGTTACCATATCTGAATTAGCCAAAAAATTGTAACGTTAAGAAAACTCGAAAAAAATCAGTTGATCAAACTGGTTCTAACTTGATAGGTGGCTCGATGAGAAGTAAAACACACTGTATAATATTTTTAGAAATATTGTGAAATGAGTGACATATTGTTTTTTTTTGGTATACAGCCGATCGATAGGAAACAATCGTATACGTCATTATGTATATTATGCGAAAAACTGGTCATAAACCCTGAATTTGCAATAACTTAATAAATAATAATCCCGTATGATGAGGACTGTGAAGGTTGAGGTGGTATGTTGCTATATTTTCCTTTATATCTTCTTTAGACAAGGGAATTGACGAATGAGTGTTTGACATCAGTCAGGCTCATCAATACTTAACCAAAAAGTCATAACATTCCATGAATGTAGATATTTCTGAGATATTTACGAAAAACTGAAAGTATGTCCTGAATTCGAAAATTAAACACTGTAACATCAAATTAACGCACTGATATATCTAGATTAGTGTACCTAACAATTTAAAAAAAAATCTTTCAGAAGTTTTGGAGAAAAAAAATTATTTTAATCTTTTTCGAACTTTCGACGCTCTCTATCTCAGAAGAGATGCATTTTAGGATATACATTGATAGAAACTTTTCACCTCGAAGTGAGGTAATAAAATCTATGTCGGTCTTATTCTGACTTACCCTGTATACTTGCACATTGCACCTAAATTAACTCAAAGTTCATTATAATGCTTAGTGACCTTCTTTAATATGTAGTGAGTGAGTAATAAAAGCAGTCGAGACCTGACCCTTTGCAAAATACATTACAAAACTCGCGATATTCACTCGTGGCAGATGTTATCAGAAACAATGGCGGTATTTGCGTGTCTGGCGTCACTTTTCAGCTTCCAATAACACCCTTGCAGTTCTCGTCATCTAGCACGACATACAATTTTCGCCATTGAATAACCTGTCATTATATTTTATTTACTATAAACACGTTATACCGATTGTCGAAACGTCAGAGTAATGCATCAGATAACGTTATTGCCAACAAAAGTAATCAGTAAATAATAAATATGTAGGTAACGCAAACTTATTCGATGTTTTTTTTTTTCGCAGCGTGAGTTGAAAAGGAAAATGTAAACAATATTTAGATTCATTACAGTCGTTCAATGTACTACTTCCAGATGCACTGTCCAGAAATTCAACCGGTCTTTGGCTGTTGATTTTATGTGAGGAGCGATATTTCTCAGGTATGAATCAATGCATTTCAGGTTGTTCAGATACTAAACCTATTGTGTAGCGTTCCTTGAAAACATCGACTATATACATTGTAGGTTTTTTAAACAACTCATACAGCTGTTAAAACGAAAGTGCTTCCGAAAATTAGTAGGTATAAGATTATCTGCCATGCCATGATAACAATACCGTTCCTCACACCTATAGACATATCTACCTCCGAGTACACTCATTAAAAAGGTTAGCTCACAATTCATGCTTTTTCCTCGTAGATCAGATTGTATATTACAATATAAACGTACTCAACTCACGATGTCAAAGAGAAGATAGTGAAATGCTCGACAAAAGCGCTCTGTAATTTGTCACTGTAATGGCGGGGAGTTTGAATGACAAGGCAGCTGCATGCAAACTGAGTTGAAAATGCATAAATTATTGGACAATATAACCTAACCTGACTCAAGGATTATACCGAGTGTAACAGGATCGTGGTACACCCCCCGTATCTCCGTTAGTTTTAAAGGTAATTGATTGAAATTTGGGATATCTCATAAACATAATAAGCAGCACTTTTTGACCTACAAATGAATTTTTTTCACTTCCGGTTACGCCGAAAGTGATACCAACTTTCGATTTTTAAATGGAATGCCCTATATATTATCACATTTCTGAAATCTGCATAATTTTCTGAATCCAATGTCACATAAGAGACATTTCAAAAGGCAACATTTTTGATAATTTAATTTTTAGTTGTCCATACAAGTGTGGTTTCAATTCATTCCAACTGATCCGTCTAATGCTAGAAAAATCAAAATCCAAAATCAAAAATACTAAATTGTGTTTTTTATGAGCAAATAAAGTTTATCGTAACCGATTTTAAAATTATTCCTTCAGATTGTCAAACAAATATTTCTTTGTTTATCGGTGTTTTTATTGCATGTGTATTGCAAAAGTCTTTACATTTGTTGTTATTTCTGTTCAAAATGCCGCACATTCAAAAAAAGGTATGAAAAAGTGGACATGTTAATTATTTATGGGGAATGTAGAAAAAATGCCGTTACGGCTAGAAACCTTTATGTCGACCGATATCCTGATAGACAATGTCCAGCGAGAAATTATTTTATTCGTCTTGAAAATCAATTCCGAAGAGACCCTAACTATGATCCCGATGAAAACGTTATCATTGACGAAGGAACGAAATTCAATGTTTTAGCTCGAATAAAAGTTGATAAGACTGTTTCTTCAAGGCAAATTCGCACAAACATAATTATAAATATTTCAAATATCAACTGCAACAGCACCTGTAAGAAAAAAAATAAAAAAATTGTATTGGAAGTATTGATAACATTGAGGATAACATGTATGGAAAAGAAAAGTGTTATTTAGTTATTTTGGACTAATTTTTTTCAGACAGGAAACATTTTTGAATACGATTTTACTGAAAACATCGAATAATATTTTCAAAACCAAAGTCGTTTAAAAGCGATAACTTATCGGGACTAAAAACCACGTTAAGATGTATTGGAAGTATTTATTTCAAATATATTTCAGACGATGTAAATTCACATTCACAGTTGTACAAAAAGTGTTGTTGGTATTTCGTGTATAAAATTCGTATTTTCATGGCACATGCGAGATAATGTTTGCCTGCGCCACGTGCCATTAAAAAAACACTAATTTCACGTACTTAATACAAAAATAACCATTGTACATGGCCTGCTGATGTAAGTCTTCCGACTGCATTCTCCTACAATAACGTGCTAGGAATCGCACGTTAAAAGGTAAGACCTCGTTAATCCTCAGCTCGCACAAGTTTCGACTTCCGAGGGCTGTCGTTCGTTATTTTAAACTCTTGTAAGTTTTGTCGCCTATCCAGTAGTAAACCTCCGATCGTCTGCGTTAGATACCTTTATTCTGCTTCATGTTGGGAACTCTATACTATTCCCTCAAAACGACAAGGAGTTAAATTATATTATTATCATTATATTATTATAATGAACCATTTTGTCTCATCAACATTCCTCTCCTCCAGACTCTATCCACAACATCATAGTACAATGGTGTCCTTTTGTCGAAAACTAAATGAACACATCATCATTCCCAGTATTATAACTAATTCTGCTGTAATATACAAAATCCTATCAAAAATTACCTTGCTACTGAGACAATTTCCATTTCAGACCATTGCTCATTTCCCAGCGATAATAAGGAATTTCCTCTACGGAATTGTCCTTGCTGACAAATAGACGAGAGAATCGAAGTGAAAATTCAATAAGCGTGCCTAATTGTATTAAATTAGCTTCATTTTGATTCGCTGATAATACTCCGCTGCCATTTAAATTACCATACATCAACGAATCCATGAAAATTGTTGTTATTTTCTGGTGGCGCTCACGAGCTGTATAATTCATTATTCAAATCTTATAATTTATTGCCCAATTACAATTTATCGATGTTATCGGCATTTTTACCACTATAAATCATGATTAACGATAAATATATACATATTAGCATCATTATAGGGCGCAAGTGTGAAGTCTTGTATTTAATCATTTTCTGTTTTTCAACGAGAATAGTGAATATTTTGGCGTAAAATCAGTATACATCGAACGAATGAACATAAATGCGCACGAGTGCTATTTTCGAATCGTTTCGTATGAGAATTTTATTAACTGTTTCATACCAATACATACTATGTATGTTTGTCTCCATTATTCGCATACGAATTAAAACCGAAGGATTCAAAAATAGCACAGACCAAAACGATTAATTCATAATAAAAATGCTGTAATCTAACCAATTTGATTAATAATAATAATTTATTTTAGAGAAATTGAAATGAAATTACAGCGGAAATGGAAGTAAATCGGATACCGATTTCAATACTGTTGTAATATTGAGTATCTATTATTGAAGAAAAACTGAATAACTATATAGTATGTGTGAAAAATATAAAAAAATTCATTCTGTACTCGCATCGGAAAGTTTGCCTTCCTGTATAATGTTTCGGAGAAGGACAAAACATATCATTCTGTAGCGATTAAACCCTGCTTACGTGCAATCACTGAGTGCTCATGAAATTATACGAGGAAATTTGAATAAAATAGTCTGTATCAACCAGACAGTTTCATTAGGAATTCAATGACATATTTTCTTTAAACGACTTGATTTAAGACATAACTGAGTGGTATAGAAAGATCCAGTACATATAATTAAAAAAAATATCAACTATTTGTGATATATAAATATATAAAGAGTTTTTCTTTATAACGAGAGAATATCTGAATTATAGTAAGCTCGGGTAAATGTGAATTTGGGGCAAATGTGAGTTTGCTCGCTATCTTCGCTAAACCGGGCTACAGCCCAATGCCATCTATTGACGAATAGCCTACACTCATAATGAATCCATAACCATCATATAAAATACAAAAGAGATCTTGTGAAATCCAAATATTTTCCCCAATTTTCTAACCTACAATTCATCAACCCGAACGAGTATAACGAGTTTATTTCAAGCTTTGAGTGTATTGTTAAAATCTAAGGTAAGAATCCATTTTATACACTTTTCTTCTGCCTAAACAATGAATCTGACTATAGATTGCCGTTTTCTCATGAAGTTGTTTTTTTTAAATTTTTCCATTGCATGTCACACTTACCCCGAAATTAAATGTTATTGGGGATAGTGTGAACTATCTGTCGGGGTAAATGGGAACCTGGTTCATCTGGCCAATTTAAACAGTAATATTTTTTCAGCTATAGTACGAAATTATATACGGAAATCTCAGAGAGCCAAACAATATACCTGGCCAGATCTGGAAGACACTGATACACTTTCTGAGGATGAAATAACAACTGTGCTTCCATCACCACTCGTCAAAAGATGGGGATCAATGAAAATTCTCATTCGATTTTTCAGATTTCTACCTGTAAATTTTTCTTTTCAACAAATGTTCACTTTCACGATTATTTTTTGTTTTGTTCCAATGGGGCATTTCAAATTCAATATTAAAAAGTTCCTAACTATGTTTTGAATAAAGATATCTCGAAACAAATAAATTGTGGTGAAAGTTCCTTTACTGTTTACTCACACCTGTCCCAAAGAGAGATTTACGTGCATTAATATCTTTAAATTTGGCCAGAATCACACTTGCCCCAAATTTCCGGGGAAGTGTGGCCTATGGAGATGTATATCTGAATATATAAATAAAAATCATAGAATACGTTTTTCAACAGTTTTCTGTGGCGTATTACAAAGACTGACCTTCGAAGTAAATACCTGCAAAATTTCATTGTTATATTAGTTCAGGTTCATCAGAAGGACTAAATTCAATGCGAACTAATGATAATCACGGTCACACTTACCCGAGCTTACCTTATAGAATATTCAATGCCAGAGCATATTGAATGAGGAAATGAAACAAAATTTCATCAGTTATGTAGCTATGGACCTCCGATCAAGTAACACAACCTAGATGAGTAATACTCAAATAGAACTGAAAGTAAAATCTTTTCATAATGTTATCCCTCAAATCATGGCATTATTGCCATGTCGCAATTTTTTAAGAATACAATAAGCACTTCAGCTAGATTTTGATATCTGTCGGGTATATTCAAGGCAACGAAATCCCAAAAATACTGTCTTGGATGAAATATATAACAATAAGAAAGCACTTGAAACGTCCATTGCAGCTTGTTGAGAGCATGTAAAAACGATACTATTTCCATCGCCGAACGGAGATTCTTCGTTGTCGGTATAGTCTGGTCAGTACGACAACGCTGCATTCGATATTTGACAGAACAACAACAAAACAATTCTGTTTGTTTTCATCTTTGGCTTATTGGAGTGTTTTTTCGTGAATAAAGGACAAATTCAGAGTTAATTTGTGTTAAACTATCGTTAGTTTTTATTAATAAGCAGTGGTGACGCATTGTGAAATGAGTAAAAGACTATTTGAAGCTAGAAATCAATATATGTCATTTCATAGGTAAGCTACCAGTGTCGTAACTATCGAGAAAGGGAAACCAAATTGGAAAAGAGTAAAATGAATGAATTATGAAAAAACATGTCAATTATAGCATCGGCTGTTCTCAAAATCCTGTGGAGGTTCTTTCATCATAATTTCAGGTTTCCATTCCATATTGGGTTTCCATTATTTTTATTTTATTGAACCTCAATATTTCTGTTAACAACGCACGACACTGCCGTTGTGGGAACATATTATTTACACACAAGTTTTATTGCGTGTGCGACGAGTTACTCATCTAGGTTGTGTTATTTGATCGGAGCTCGGAGCTATGGAACAACCCTCATTTCACGACACCATGCGTACCCAGGTCTGAATAGAACTCCGATCAAATAACACAATCTATATAAATAACTCGCCGCTCATGCTTCAAACTTTGTTTGTAAGGGACATCTTCCCTCACCGGCAGTGTCGTGCGTTGTTTACAGAAATATTGAGGTTCAATAAAAAGAAATGATGAAAACCCAATATGGAATGGAAACCTGAAATTATGATAATAATCGCCACAGGATTTTGAGAACTGCCGTTGCTATAATTGACATGTTTTTTCATATTCATTCATTTTACTCTTTTCCAAATCGGTTTCCCTTTCTCGATAGTTACGACACTGGTAGCTTACCTACGAAATGACATATTTTGATTTCTAGCTTCAAATGGTCTTTTACATATTTCACAATGCTTCACCACTGCTAATTAATAAAAACTAACGATAGTTTAACACAAATTGACTAAAAATGTGTCCTTTATTCACGAAAATATACTCCAATAAGCCAAAAATAAAACAAACAGAAATGTTTTATTGTTGTTCTGTCAAATATAAAATGCAGCGTTGCCGTACTGACCAGACTATATCGACAACGAAGAATCTTCGTTCGGCGATGGAAATAGTATCTTTTTACATGCTCCCAACAAGCTGCAATGAACGCTTCAAGTGCTTTCTTATTTTTATATATTTCTTCCAAGAAAGTAGGTATTTTTGTGATTTCGTTGCCATGAATATACCCGGCAGAAATCAAAATCTAGCTGACGTGCTTATTGTTAACTTAAGAAATTGCGACTTGGCAACAGTGTCATGATTTGAGGGATTACATTACGAAAAGATGTTACCGGTTACCTTCAGTACTAGTTGAGTATTACTCATCTAGGTTGTGCTACTTGATCGGAGGAATAGAAAATAGGAGCTTGGAGGTAAACATCGGCAGAAAGGCAATCTTGTTTTAAATTTGAAGTGAGTTGTTTGTATACGGAAAGAGTAACCTCTTCTGTTAAATCACCTGTTCTGAATTCTCCATTTGATATTGCTGTAAACTCATACAGTTTTGAATTTAAATTTAACGAACAAGTGTATTAATAAGGGCGATTAACAATTGAGATATTTCAACGCGTGAGCGGAGCGAGCGCGTTAATGTTCGAGATTGTTAATAGCCATTTTAATTCACGAGTTCGTTGCAAAACTTTTCCATAATTTTCCAAAAAAATAAATAAAAATGGTACCACTTGGGGATTGAACCCTCGAACTTACTCTCAGGACTCAAACCAGCATATTTCCAGCCGGCTGCGTGACCATCTAGCTACTAATGCTACTGACAAATTTACTGATATATTTGATGTTTTTTGAATTTTTTTTTACAGAACTTCGTCACTATCCTTCTTTTGATTTAAAAATAAACGTAGAATTTTAAGAAATTTAAGAAATTACAACAATGAAATAAGTAATGACAGATAGTACTAACACAGCTACTTGATTTTAAAATAAATGTTTTAGCGGGTAAGTATAAATATGTTTGGTTGCATACGCCACAGGTCACTATATAAATATAATATGTATTGGAGCAATGTACGTTGGGTTGCATATAAGTAAATCGTTGATTAATAGAAAATCATTCATTAACAGGGGTCATAAATCAACGATTTTGAGTGCGTTAAAATACATCGTAAATAAACGGTCGACGGAAAAGAAACGTAAATACTTCATCATTTCATTTAATAAATCGATTTCAGCCGGGTTGATCTCGTAACTTGATTATTGATATATTAGACTGCATTCAAAACTCCTTATTTACTTTATCTATTTCGGCAGAATGAACGATTTAGAGCCATATTATTTGTTTTCTTATCTCATCTTCCATCTTGAATAATAACAATTGCGGAAGTTTATTTGGGCAGATTGCAATCTAGAAAGTGTTGAAAATAATTATGAATATTTGTGGTTGATTAAAACTAGTGTTGGAAATAGTTTAAAGAAGATAGACCTGAATAGGTAAGAGGTGCGTTTCACAGCCCCCCATATAAAATAAGTAATGAAGGCTTCGCTCGACCTTATCAAACCTTATTTTGTTGGGTTCAGATTCATTATAATTATGTGGTTTGTGATGAAACTCCATTGCGCGGGAATAGCGTTTTATTATACAGTGTGGCTTTTAATAGCCTTCCCTGTTAACTTCTGAACGGTTTGACGTACAAACATGAAAAAACCCGTTCGGAGGGTATCACCGATACTACTTTTGGAAATAAAACACATTGTGATTTTTCGATAGAGGGCGTGAGGGCACATCAAGCAAAAAATTATAAATGGTATGTGGGGTCATGTATCACATCGCTGAAAAGACAATTCAATTCTCTTTTCAACCTTCTGAATTTTTTCGAATTTTGTTTTATTCAAAAAAAATTTCACATCAAACCATTCAAAAGCTATCGTGGCCAGGTAAGGTAAAAGATTCAGATCCGCCAGATCCGCACTTATTTCTGACATTTCAAATGCATATTGTGAAAAAACTTTAAAACGAAATTCTTAGAAATTTAGGTAGTTGAAAAGAGAATTGAATTATCTTTTCAACGATGTGATGCCATTTGAATTTTTTTAGTTGGTTTTCCTTCCCCCCGCGCCATTTATCGAGCAATCACAATGTGTTTTATTCCAAAAAGTAGTATCGGTGATACCCTCAATTTTTTTTTATGTTTGTTAGTTAAACCGTTCAAAAGTTAACATGGGGGACTATTAAAAGCCACACTGTATATGTAGGTACCTCGCTAAATGATAAATTATTCACAGTTTAACAATCTGAAGCAAATTTTCAAACTAGGTCGTAGGTTTGTCAATTTCTCGGTCAATTGAAAGTATAAGAGAGATCATCTTGAGGAATATACAATTTTGTGGTTTTAGAATTTGTTTGTAGAAAGACGACGGGAATATTTTATTCAAGAAAAGATTTTGCATTTTTTAAAGATATTCACATATAATGCATAACAGATTTGTTAATGAAAAATGTTTATTCAAATCACCAATAAATATATCTATTATGTCAGCTTTTCGCCAAGCAGACGTGGGTATTTTTTCTACTCGCCGACTGTGACGCGCACCAATACTGACGATAACCACATTTCAAAAACTTCAGCCAGTCTTCATAGATTGGAAAATGTTAAGACCACCATCCAAAAATCCAGAGTTGATAATCAGTCAGCAGCCCATAGCGGAAGGTGAATTGAAACCTGTCAAACCCGTCAAAAAATGCTTGCCGTAAACACATTTCATTCAAGTCCCAGCATGTTTTTGAGCGGGTATGTTCTTTCATTCAGTATAATATATTTAATTTATAATATATTTAAAATTCGGTAGGATAATTTATTTATTGTATAAACAATTGAATAATTATTGAAACATCAAAATTTACAAAATTTTATTACGAATAAAAAAAGGGGATTGATGATTTTATTAACTTTCTTGCCAATTTAAAAGTTGTTGCTGTCAAAGTGACAAAACAATTTTGATTAATGAGATTTTTAAGAAATAAATAATTAAATTTTCGATCTAATTTATACTCCTCTATGATTCCGATACGCATCTGCAGTTTCTTTCAAAAAGTTGTTAGGTATCATGGAATTTTATTCAGAAATTCGACTTAGGTGATAAGTCGTGTTTGGAAAAAAGATGGAAAATAACCCACTCTGACTACATGACTTTCGTTATCTGTCAAAAGTTCTTTTAAATAATTGCATGTTTTTATTTCAAAAAAATTTGTAGGAAAATATTTCTATTCTAAATTTCACGCATACATTTTAAAAATGCTGTAAAAATGTAATCACCTAAAATTAATTGTGTAAAAAGCCCTAAAATTTTGTTAGATATGTAAAGTAGTTCGATGATTCTCTTGTTAATTGATTTGAATAAATTTCTTTCCGAAAAGCTCAATGATACATCAACGTTTTTTCAAACACGATAGAAATGTTAAATGGATTTCCCATTTTTTCAGATGAAACACGTTTCCATGATATTCAGTGATTAAAATGTAATGATTTGATGAAGACTAGTGGTGAAAAAGAGTTCTGTCGAAGTTACAATTATTTCAATAAACTTATCAAAAGCTTCCAAAGTATTAAAAAAATTCAAGAGATTAATTTGAAAAAATGCATTTGACAGATTACGAAAAAGATTACGAAAAGTGCGTATCAAAGTAGATTTTATTTCATCTTTTCAAAGACATTACTTGACGCTCCAGTCGAATTTCAGAATGAGTCATTATTAAATTTTGTTTCCATATGAAACACACTGTAGGTATATCAAACTTTTTCAGTCACTTCTTTGTTTGAGTTATATGTGCAGCCTTCAGTAAGATATTTCTTTCCTACATTTTTTAAATGAATCCAATTTGGTTTGGGTTACCTTGGATACACTGATTGAATCGACGAATAATGATGTAATGTGTATTTGCTTATACTCCTAATAACCCGAATGTTCTTCATATATGAAGTAACTAACCCAATTTGTTCCATTGTTCCATTTCGCAAAATTTTCATGATTATGAGAAACCAATCCCAATCAATGGATATCTACTGCCATCACCTCGAAAGTGGTATGGCGTCAGAAGTGCAAATAATTTTATTTGGATAACACTAAATGATGATCAATCAAAGAAGCACACTGGGTAGGTATCCATTGATGGCGGTATTTATTTCGACGGCAGAAAATAACATATTTTTTTTGGAAGAAAAGTTGGTACTTTCAAAAAACTTGTAGGTTTCAAGAGAAACCCCTTAGAAGTTCATCCGAGAGTTTGTGTGATCAAAGAAGGAACAGTCACAATTGTGTTAAGGTCCGAATTCATAATGAACTTAAAGTGTCATTTAATTTAAATAGCTGTTAGACTGTGATTAGCAAAATTGAGTTGAGTTGAGTGATTATTATTTATTATGAAATTGGACCTAACGGCCATCATTATGGTCATTTAAGCAATATAACGTGGAATATGATCTACACGAAGAATAAAAAAACTTCATTAAACCGGTAACCAGAGCGCTGTGTCATAGTTTGTGAAGAAATATTCGGTTTGATGTTCAAATGTATTTTTTTAATTAGATTTGACTTATTTGGACTCGTTATTATGGGTGAAACGTAGTAAAGCATCCCTGTTTTATTCATTCGAGAAAAGTCGTTAAAATTATTCGTCTTCATATAGTTTAGTAATTAAAATTTAAATACCAGTCGAGTGAATCCAGATAGGTAGCAAACGGCGAGCGCTTTGATTTTTTTAGAAAACAATTCAATATTTCACATCCCCTTCAAGCAAAACAAACTCACAAAGACTTCCGAGATGTAGACGTTTTCAACAAATCCGTTTTATCTTAGCTGTAATAGTTGTCCCAACGACAAGCACTTGCATTAACAAGGATAAATGGGAAATTAGAATAATTTTCCCAGGCATCAGGATGAATGATGATCACACCGAAAGCCGATGTGGAATAGCTATTTACATACCAAGAGAGGGAAATAATACTTTTTCTCCCGCGGATAGTTTGATGCCTGCATGACGCGAAGCGTAGGGCATCAATATCCACCGGAAAAAAAGCAGTTTCCTCCTAAGGTATGTATATAGTTTTTTCCAAAATATTAAATAAGTATTCATCGCGTCGTTATCGTATTGATAATGCTATAACATATTTGGTAATACAAACATAACATTTGTCATGATGTCACGTTTTCACCGTTTTGAGTTGTTTCTGTGTTTTGGAAATGAGTTCAAGCGAAGAGGACCTGCCAAAAGATCTCGCTGAAGGGGCAAAATTGATTTCCATGAATCTTCTTCCTGATAAATCGAGAAAGCGATATGAAACGGAATATAGTGTGTTCAAAATATGGTTGGAAGAGCGCGGAGTAAAAAAAGTATCCGCAGATGAAACCCTAGTATTTTTTTCGCAGCGAGCAAGAAAATTGAAACTACCTATCAACATTATGGAGCAAAATATGGTATGTAACGATCAGTACTAAACGTTAGGGAAAATATAGAAATCAAGTGTTCAGAAATATTACCATTCCTCAAAAAAAACAGCGGTTTCGCGCTAAAGATATCTCATTTCAAGATTTTTGATATAGGCCTTAGGGTACGTTTATGTTGGAGCTGTGATAAGCGATAAGAGCGGCGATGAGAGCAGCGACAAGAGCAGCGCAAATTTCATGTCTTTGGTTTGTTGTTTATAGTAGAGCTTCGACAGTAGCGACGATCTTTGCTTTGCAGGTTGAACAGCTGAAAATAGTTTTTTGAAATGAGTGATTCTGAAGAAGGAATGCTTTCAACTTCGAATGCCGTTAAATATTATATTACCAAAGGGGGCGTGAAAAGCGTAAATCCTCTGCACATCCTATAAATACCCAAAGACCCATGTTTGGAGAATTCCATCATCTTTATAAACAATAAAGGCAACACCCTGCAAAATTCATGGAATATATATGAGACTGAAAACAGCCACTTTTTTTTGATCCCACAAGGCGGACCTGACAAATACTTCAGTTATTAAACTGTCGATATCCATATCGACTACCTGTGATAAAAGCGAAGAAAATTTGCAGTTCAATTTTCACCGCTCTTATCGTTACTCGGCTACAAAGCATGTCTCAACGTGTCGCTCCAATATAAACACCTGCATACAAAATAATGAATTAATTTTCTCCGCTTCGCAAGTATCGCCGCTCTTATCGTTTATCACAGCTCCAACATAAACGTACCCTTAGATGGAGATTATTTGCACACGAAGGTAAGCTCTTTCATTTTGTTCTTCATTAGGTTTTTAAAAAGGACAATTTGAATCAAAAAAATCTTCGAAGGGTCTTTGATAAAATTATAAAATATGAATTTTTTTGGTAAAAAGTTTTTTTTTCGGATCGCTTTACTATTGGTCATTTGCGGAGATTGCAGATGCGAAGAAGTAATTGAAACGGACGTTAAAGATATTGATGATTGTGGCGATATGGTAATAGTTATCCTTACAGTTACAAAAACCAAAAAACGACATTTATTGTTTCTGATTCTGATGACATAATAAACAGAATGTCCGCCTTGGCTTTATACCAAAAATATAAAATTCCAAACAGCCCAAAACATCACACTCCAAATTATTTTTTGTTAATTATTACTATAAAGGAAAATCATCTGTCAATGTATTCGAAAAGAATACTATCGCTAAAATCTATCGTTAAAATTGCAACATTTTTAAAATTAAGAAACCCCCAAAGTTATACCGGCCATGGCCATGGCCATGCATTGTTGCTGAAGAACTTCGGCTAAGCTGCTTCTTAATGCAGGTGGTGACACTTGAGTAGCAAGGAGGTTGGAAGTCTGGGAGGATTGCTGAGGGATATGTCGCAGAATCATTAACAAGAAAAAGGAAAATTGCAGGTAGAATCATTACTGGTCGGAAAGTCACTTTCCAAGTTCTTCTAGGGATCAGGTTGATAACTTTGTGTCGATGGCTCTTCCTTCATTGGAAAGCAACCTTGCAAGCAGCCACGCTACGTCAATAAGTGATCATCAAGAAGAACTGGTGGATATTTCAGCGGAGAATGGCTTTTCAGGAGGGATTACTTTGATTTGATTTTTGTCGTTGAGTTTTTCATTTCGTTATATTGTTGTTAAATAAAAAAATGGAAGTAGACGCTTAGAGGTATTTTTTATTTCGTTTCCATAAATCTTTCTGTTACAAAATCAAACAGACGAGTTAATAAAAACTTTTGCTTCTGTGAAAGTATTAAAAAAACTTAGAGGAAGGAAAATGTTTTGTTCTCAGGGAGAAAAAAGTACCATTTTCCTCTCTTCTTTAGGTAGTAGAAAAAATATATTAGTTCTTCGTTAGAGTCTAACTTGATAACGCGGAAAATGTTTGATCTATATTCATGAACAACACCAGTGATCTTAAATTGCCACTATCCACATCAATTCGTTGAATACTCCAGTATTTATGATTATCTCAAGAAGTATTCTAAAGACGCGAAACAGGGATAGACGCGCCAGTCTTGTACATTTGCGGCCGTGTCAAATTTTTTCACATAATAATTTGTAATTGAGACTGTTGCGGCCCTACCCCTATTAATGGGATACCTGTTAATGTATTTTTACGCTGTTCTAATGAAAAAAGATTCAGAAAGAGGAGGAAATTTACAAAAAAAAAGTCTTGACTCGCAGAACTCTACAACCAATATTTATAATTTTCCCAGAGGGTTGAAAATACGCCCGAAAACGGTACTCCGACTTGCGCAAGCCACCTCCTCTTCGGACCTTTAATGAATAAATATTATATAAACTTGATAAATATGAAAATTAAAAATTGAAAAAATTCAGGCGCTTCCAGGATAGATCAATGAACAATAATCCGTGATCAAAAAATTTTTATGGCGATTTTTCAATAAATTATCCATTAATGAATTAACAAGATTTTGTAGCACGAACATTAACATTGCAAGTGCGATAAGTTGAACTATTAACCTGAGAATTTTTTCTTTTGGTGGAGCTATTTTACAAAGGTCTAAGAATAGTTTACCGTTGGAAAAATAAAAAAATTGTCAGTTTTCGTTTTGTTATTAACAATTTACTAAGGTGAAAAATTATAAAGCTTTATTATACATTGAAAAAAAAAATTGTTTTAATACTATTATTGGTCCGTTTTCGTACGATCAGAAGCTACTTAAAAATTATTTTTAATAATTTTTTATCACCTATTGTTTAAAAAAATTTAAAAATTGTTGTAAAAAACATTAAAAGTCCGAAGAGGAGTAGAGAAGAGTACCCGTTTTCAGGCGTATTTTCAACCCTCTGGGAAAATTATAAACGTTGGTCCTAGAGTACCGCCAGTTGAGACTTATTTTTTAGGAAATTTCCTCTTCTTTTTGAATCTTTTTTCAAATTTGAATTATCTTGAATAGTTTTTGAGATATTGACGAAAAATCATACCCCCTTTTATTTTTTTCACACAATTGTTTATAACTATTGCAATTTTTGCGAGCGGCCTTAGCATTTTCTCAAACACTATCTACTTACATGCCATTCCGAATCGAATGACACCTCAATCATAATTTTCGGGGCAGGCAAAAAAAAATTTACCTAAAAAGCACTTGTTACTTAGACTACAAATGCAATATTAGAGCGAGCTCAAAATTCAAATGTGTCACACCACGCACATACACTAAATGAAAAATACCATTGGTGTTGTGGGTAGGGCTGCAATTGTCTCACTTGAATTTTATTTTATTGGAAGAGGTCCTTATGTATTGAGGCCGCAAATGCACGGGACCAGCAACCGTACTGACCGTGAAAAGTCGAAGTTGAAGAAATAATGTGGGTCAGAATTTCCTATATGTGAACAATCTCTTCAAATATCATACTTGAAATAGGTCGAATATAAATGACTAAAATGAGCTAGTCGACATCAATTTTCCGTGTCAATTATTAGCTGTAATAAAAATATCACATAATTGCGACCGCCTTTGTTCCTAATCTTATCGCGCTTGTTATCATGTTTTTACGCATATTTTATTAGCCAGAACTCAACAAATTATTAGCATAAAGGGTTGATGGCCTATCCAGGTTAAGATGAATATGCACAAATTCGAATCAGAGTTCAGATGAAATAAAAAAATTGAAGAAAGTGGCCAAAAAAGTGGGCGACACTTCTTATCGGAAGACCATTCAACTTATCAACAAAATTTGTGGACTAGGTAATCCGAATCTTCCTCTAAACATCCTATACAATAGGCATTGTCGTCGGCAAGTATTCAACAGAAAATAACTACTGCCCCCTACGACCGTTGAATTATATTTGTTTGATACTTGTCAAAGTTTTCTACAAGAACAAACTTTCCAATGCATTTTAAATATCAATATTATTGGCTTCATATTGAAGTGCCTTTTAATTCTGGAATCCAGAGATGTAGGTACAAGAGAATTTTTCTCATCTACTTTATATCGGATCGATAGGTGACCGCATGCCTTGTTGAAAAGCAAGTGTATTGTGAGTTGTCTAGATGCCAATCTCGTGCTAGCTTGGAGTGTACACCGACCACCCGAGGTGGAGCTGTAGGTTTTCAGGGTTTTCCTACAGCTGAAAAGTGAATACGCCACCAAAAACCACTAAGTCGCCTCGGAGCGCCACGGAAAATAATAATAATAGCCGTCCTCTACCAGCACATGCTATGTCTTTGGGTACACTCAACGAGTGTTTATGAGGAAGTACTATTATTATTATTATATTGAAGTCGACACGCAGTCAGAGTGCCTTTCAATTCTGGAACCCAGAGATGACGCTGAATTCATAGTTTGTTTGAGGTAATTGTTGTCATTTTGGTAGCCTATATTGGAGAAACGATAGCTTGGACATTATGTACCAGATGGCAGCGCCGTTGTTATACGCATCAATTGTACAACGAAAAAAGAGGAGACCTTATATTATTGAGTTCGGTTCTTCTGGAATTATACTGAAATAATCTTCATATATTCATCCATCTCACTTTTTTGGCACACCTGTTAGGTGACATTTATTTTATGAGGATCGCTAGAGGATCGTGTCACACGGAGTGAGGCTTGCCAATCCACAGACATTGTCATTGCAAGAGTTTCATGAAGATGATCTTTCTATTCCTAGTCTTTCAATTAATGAGATGGTCTTGAACTGCCATATTATTTGTTAATTTGTTTTATGCTCTGTTCATAACTGAATGGATTATGCAGAGAGGATAACCCAAACTCTTGATGACTTCACCTGAAAAATCTTTATCATACTATGCAATGGTCTAGTAGAAAAGATATTGCGTCCTAGCATGTGGAGAGATTTTCAACACCAAGCTAAATATCATTCAGAATACACAGGACGCAATTCTGTACATAACCTTCAAAAAATAAAGACTAGACTCAACCAACCCACTTTATGAAGAAAAAAATATTATGAATGTAAGATCTATAAATGCATATCAGTGTTCGACATGGGCTCACAAAAATAGAGAAGAAATCACTATACAAAATCCAACACTAACTAGAGGTGCAGTAAATCAGCAATAAACCGTTAACTCAAAAATCTATATAGTATGGGCCAAAACTATACAATCTAATGACAAAACCAATGAAACAAATAAGTAATATTTACAAATATCAAATAGAGGTGAAAAAGTACTCAAATAACAACTCTACTATTTTTGATATATTTTACTTAAAAGAAAAATTCATTCCACCTGGTTGTTCCTACTCAAACTCTCTACCTAGATGCCTTAAACTTATCGTGCTTATTTCACTCAAGATTGGTACTAGAAAATTGTTTATAATCATTAGGAACCACTTCAAAAGACCGGGCTCAAAAAACAAGCCTTTAGTTGCTCAGTTGACCCGATCATAGAAGAGGTTTGTATATAGATAAAAAAATAAAAAAAAACCTCCATATGTATCCATACGAACTTAATGAGAGATACAAGAAAAAAACCACTTCAGTAATACTTTTGTGTATAGATATACATCTGAATGGCAATGATAGTTTCTTCTAGAATGGAAATCTAAAATTATAAAAACCAAAACCAAAATTCATAAAACTTTCTTTGTGTTTTAGCCATTAGGAAGCAATATTCCTTGTCAAGTTGCCGCAGTTTTTCACGAATTTGTCAATGCTGCAAATAAGGCAAACAATTATCCCACCATTAATAATAATAAGCACATTATCACTTGTCGAAACGGTATATAGATTTATTGCGTTCCATTACGAGCATACCTCATATTCAATTGTTACCTCTATTGAGACTAGATGACCGAAACATTTTTTAATGTACTAGAGTACTCTGATTTGAATTAACTCGTTTTTGCTGCACTACGGTTTCATTTGAACTACATTACGCTGATTAAACATTATCTATATAGCCAAAAGCTCTCAGTTTTAATCCTCTCGTTACTCGTTTTACTCATTCCATGGCTACTGAAAGTATAGTCTGATCAAACGATATAACTGAACACAGTTGGAGTATCGTTAGAGTCTGTTGATGATTGGGTAAAACGACGTTACAAAAAAAATCTCCAAACTGACCACACTTCCATGGCTCAGAGGAGTTTGAAATTTACCTCAAAATCCTGAAAATGGTGACAATTAAAAACAGTCATCCATTGAATCAATTGAATATTTGGAGAACTATATGATATTTTATAATAAGCCAATAGTTCCTGATGATGTTGATTTTGTTAGTGAAACACGTGCCGAGTGGAATTGGTGTAGTTTTGATGTTTAGACATTTTTCTAAGGTTTTGATTTGGGTATCGATTGAATTAACAATAATGATTTTATTCTATGGCGAAGTTACTCTCTTAGACTTGGCAGTACAGTACATTCCAGAACGAAATGCAGCTGATAAAACAATGTACTTTTGAAGGAATCAACAAATTCTCATAACCTTCTTTTGACGTAAGTTTTTATATTAACTGACCCCAACCTGGTATTCCAACGAACTTCAGCGGATCTTTTCTTTCGCTGAAAAGTGAATGATTCTTCGACAAAAAAATTGAACAAAATAACCCAAACAACGCCAACGCACTTTTTCAGTATAATAATATCCCTTAACGAAAATTAACTAAAATTTCATTCTCACTTTTTCCATTCAGTCGATTTCAGCAGAAAATGGAGGAGCATCTTACCTGAAAACAAAAAAAAAACATGAAAGTGAAAATTCTCAGCATGTTAATTCTATATTATATAACACACCTGCAATTTTTAATATTGATTAATTATCAGTTGGAAGGAGCAGATTTTCTGTCAAATTAAAAGTAATAGCAAAGTCATTGCCAAGACATTCAATCAAAATACATTTTTCATGTGCCTCATCGCGGCTCAAAAGTATGATCAACACGGTCAGTTTTGATGGTGATTGTTTTTGGCGTTGTGTGGAAATAAGTGACTATTGGAGTTTGTTTCTGTCTCATTTTGAATATCTCGATTCCATGCAAATAAGAGCCATCTTCATATAAAACTTTAGAAAATTTTTCGTGTTGATAGATTATTATCAAAATTGTAAAATATCAACTAAATAGCACTAAGAAAAGAACGCTTATAATATGGGTGCAAGTTAGACGTAATCTGCAGTTTAAAATGAATAAAAAGAACTTAAGAATGTTCATCGAGTTTATATTCGGAAAAAAATCGTAATATATAAGTATTGTTCATACATTTGAGGATGTTTTGCAGTTTCCAAAGTGCTGTTCGGTGAGATCTATTTAATTTTCAAATATTTTGAAATTATTTGTTGTCAAATCTAGTTTAGCATCGATTGGGCAATAAATTTTCGTGATACGACTTTAATAGTACATAAAGATAAAAAAATATCGAATCGGACACAACTCTCAGTTGAAAGGCTATGTAACCATCATCAGTTGTGAAGCAAAATTACAAATGAACGAAGTTAACAACAGAAGCCAACCGCTCATTTAATGTTTCAATTAGAATAACCTGTGAATCCAGAGCAGTTAACATTACCATGGAGGCAGCTCTGGCACCCTGCATTACATTCGGGTACAAGATTATAAATAAAAAATTATCGAAGGGAACGTATACCTAAAAAATGATTTTATCAGAGACACAGCTCTCAGGAAAAGGACAAACCAGAATCGTGTTAAGAATTCGCCATCAAACATTCATACGCTTTACTGAACACGATGGAGTGAAAAGTCGTAAAATTTATTGAAATTGGTGAGTACATTAACTCCAGAAGTTTACATAACTTTGAGAAATAATTGATGAGACAGCAACGAAAGGCTTAATTATTGCAATCTTGGAAAAAAAACAAGATGTAATAATCAATTCCAACCTATTGCAAGACAGCTCTAATCGCTTCATCTTTACCACTAAGATGAATTATAAACTATAAAATAAAAACTGTCTTATCTTAGCATTTAAATGCAAGAAGCTGATCAAATTCTAGCACTAAACCAAATATACGAGATCTTGAAGAACACAAAATAAATCAAGTACTCTATAAAAGTCACCAAAACTAGGTTGTCAATGGAAATTTAATTTAATCGATATGTACCTCCTGGGAAAAAGTAGAAAAAAGTTGAGATTAAATTTGTATCGTATCTAAAAAAACGTTTATTTCATAATATTTTCCGGAACTTAAAAATCGTTCATGATCACAGTGCAAAACAAATATACTCAGCAAGCATTTGATACTAGCAAGACAGTAACTTAAAAAAATAGATGAGAAACTGTTAATGGAGAAAGTAACTTATGGTGCTGAATCTCCAAGAATAACTTTACAGAAACGGAGGACGACAGATTTGAACAAGACGATAAATCGAATGATACATCAATTACTCCAAAGCCCATTTACACAAAATTTCTTTCCTGAAAATTCTAAAATGAGTGTTCTCTTCCACCTCTGGACTAATGTACAGCTTTTTTTCCGGAGCCATATAATTTGAGGTGCATACATGTGAAATAAATGGGTGACTGAGCGACAATAGCTGGTCAATACTATTTGGAAATTGTATCAAAGGACTAGGCACACATATGAGGGGGATTAAAGGTATCGATAGAATTTGCTGAAATTTTAGTATGTTACACCGAAGGTATATTCGATTAATGATTGCATGCTACGCGACCCCGATAACAATTGCATTAGTTGATATAATAGAGTGTAATAGGAAATTGAAGGGGGTTTCTGGGTATCGAAAGAATCTGCTGAAATATTTGTATGTTGTACCTGAGGTAAATAAGAGTAATAAATGCATTCTACACGAACACGAAAGCAATTAGTTGATATAAAGAGTGTGATGGAAAGTGTAAGAAGATTTCAAGGTATCAATAGAATTTACTGATTTCAGTATGTTACACCTGACGTATAGATTCACTTTTGCCTACTACGCGCGTGAGCACGATGGCAACTGCATTCTTTGACATACAGCGTTTAATTACTTTTATATTATATTATTCAGATTTATATTAATTCGAACGGCCATTGTAACATTTGAATTTTTGTTCTTTTATATACTTTGGCATTGAGGCAACTTTGGTGATATCAACTATCGTAACTGGGGAATAAAATCATTTCGTACACAACCTATGCAACAATGTGAAAAAGTACTCTCATCCCAGTTTATATTCACTCAAAGAAAGTTGATTCCCATTTGGCGAAATATGTTTAAATTCATATCTATTAACAAAACCCGATTTGAAATCATACTCCACTAATTCATTGAAACATCTTCACTGGATACCTTCGGTCTGGGGGCTGATTTGTGTTTTTCCTATAATGATCGTTCAATAAATATGCTGTCCAATTATTTTCTACTATTTCAATAAAATAGTGTTCGAAAAATCACCTCATATTATCATTAATCTCAGCGAGGATTGCCATGAGAAAACAAAATATTTCAACTTATCTTTATTTGCATTTGACAACTCTTATTGTTAGTCAAGTATGTGAGAGTAATAAAGTGTATACAGTATTTTGAAAAAGTACCGTTTGAATAGAATAATGGTGAACTGTTAAATATGTAACACGAGGAGTCGTGATTTTCATAAAATAGATGCTATTAATCTGGAAGAGAATATAAACCTTAGAAGAAATGAGCTAGCCTTATTATACAGGCTACGATTTGGATTGAATAATATATTTGGTGTAAGCAATGGAAACGGAATTCCTATGGAGATACTAGTACAAAGATTTGGGAAATGTTTTATATGTGCTCGTAACTGTATAATTAGATTAGAATTGAATGCTTGGATAGATTTTTATGTAAAGACACAAACTTCTATTCCTCGAGACACCAATTGTTGTATTGCGCATTTGAATCACAAAGGATGTGTTAACGTCCAACATATGGGAAACCATGTTTCTATTCCCAGAGGGCTGACTATGAGTGGAACTAAAATTGCTTCATGGTTTAGAACTCTCCGAGAATTTATACAAAATGCAGCCAATATAAAATATGACGATGAGGAATATTTTGACGAGACAGATTTCCAAAGTTTGACTGAAGGGTTCATTGAACCCTGTACAATGCAATTTTAAGTATAATATACGTCAGGTGTAACATACTGAAATCAGCAAATTCTATTGATACCTAGAAATCTCCTTATATTCTCTATTACACTCTGTATATCAACTAATTGCTATCGTGTTCGCGTAGAAGGCATTTATTACCCGCATTCACCTTGAGATTTCAGCAGATTCTTTCGATACCCAGAAACCCCCTTCTATTTTCTGTTACGCCCTGTATATCAAAGAATGCAATTGTTATAGTGTTCGCGTGGCATGCATTCATTACTCTCATTTACTTAAGGTATAACATACTGGGATTTCAGCAGATTCTTTCGATACCCAGAAACCCCCTTCAATTTCCTATTACACTCTGTATATCAACTAATGCAATTGTTATCGGGGTCGCGTAGCATGCAATTAATAATCTAATATACCTTCGGTATAACATACTAAAATTTCAGCAAATTCTACCGATACCTAGAAACCCCCTTATATTTTCTATTACACTCTGTATATCAACTAATTCAATTGTTATCGGGGTCGCGTAGCATGCAATTATTAATCGAATATACGGGCATGTTTTTATATTCACCAAATTGGTGTGGTGGATTGCAAACTCGCCCTTTGATTTGTCCATTTGAAATTTACAGTGTTACTATTGGTCGAATAGAATCCACCACACCAATTTGGTGAATATAAAAACATGCCCTACCTTCGGTATAACATACTAGCCAGCGCACAGTGGGGTATTTGGCCAATCTAGCAGGTCAAAATTATTTCTTTGGATTTTATGAATTATAATGGCTTTATAATTGACTTTAAGCTATAAAAAGTAGTTTGTAATAGATGAGGTTTCATAGAGACAAATATATTTGAAAATTTGAATGATTTTTTTATTAAACTCAAAAAAATTTATTTTCTAACATGATCTTCGATTTCTTCTTGGGAATCTTGGGTAATATCTACAGTTTCTTTAACGAATCCGATTCGAATGGGACGACAATATAGCGTTGATGGATTTTGGTTTTGCAACAATAGTTTTTCTTAATTGGCACCATATTCATGAGTTGAAGAGGCACAAGGCTACTTCGAACTCGCATTAAACTTTTTACTGTCACTTCTAATAATTTTATATTTTCGCCAACAAAAATCAGCTTCCATGAGTCTTGAAAGAGCTGCTAACAGCGTAAGTTGTTTTTCATTGTCTTCTTGTGCCTTTGTAGCTCTCTTTGGGGAAGTAATAATTTGTTTATATATATTTGAAGCATCTCTTTTTCTAGATGTTCATAATTTCGTCCGTGCAACTTGTATCAACTCGTCATCATCTGCCGCAATACGAATAACTACATTTTTCTTCTTCTACTTAATAATAGTAATAATGTTTATTATGTGGAAATGTAATTTGAACAAAACTTGTAATGAGTTGTCGACGTTCGGCTGAAACCGCTTTTACACTACTTCTTTCGCTCAATTCGGTGAACGATTTTGATGGTCGACTCCAGATTTGCTGCTGCATTTTCGGTATTATGAATGTTGTTTTCAGCCATTCATCATGGTTTTGAAGGAATGTTGTTTCTATTTTACCTGCTTTCTTTCACCTTTGTTTGAATTCCGACTCAATATACGAAAATTTGTACTTCAGCTTCTTCATTTCATCATCAAAGAAATTTCCGCAAGACAAAAATATCTCTCCAAACTTTTGAATATTTTTTCTAAATTAGAAAAAAATTCCCGTGCATTTCATCATACAGTGATCTACGGATCACTATTCTCACACCTGATACTCCAGCTGACTCTGAAACAGAATAATTATAACGTTAACAAAATGTGAGTTTTCAATTGAAATTTTCGATTTTTTCACTATTATGGTTAATTACCACTTACTCGAAAAAGTGCGATTATGTGCGGCTGATCTGATGATGATTATATTGTACAAGCTATCATCCCACAATACCAATTGAAAAAGTAACCGGACGAACCTGGAAATACAACAAATTCCTTTTTATACGTAAAAATTCGGAGGATAATTTGATTATCGTAAAGTAATTTTTCGAAAGACAATAAACAATATTTTTTTAGAAATAGCAGAGCAAATAATTTCACAAGTATGTGTTCTTACCTTCTTGATACAAATCTATAACAATATTCTCACAAAAATCAGTGTTCACAGAAATTTTTACTTTTTAACTGAGTTGATCACATTTCGAACGCCGAAAAAGATACGTACCTTCGCAGAGATGGTAATGTTCCGACCGATACTAGAGCGTCGAAGCAGTCAATGAGAAACGGGTATGGGTTGCCTATTATTCTCTAGTCATTTAGCAATAATATTAAGCAGTTTTTTTCCACCTTCGTGAATATCTGAAAACTTTTATTTATAGACTACAAGCCCAGGCCAATTTTAGGGGGGGTCATTTGACCCAGTATGAATTATATTCAGAATTATAGTGCAATAGGAAACAACTCTTTTCCGCACTGTGCCGTCAGTTGTGAGAGGTGCGGATGAGTACGCAGGTCAAAAAAACTTTCCATCTAGAGGAGGGATTTTTCGATAAAAGATTCTTGGACGGCATTTCTCAAGATGATAGATAACTGAAAAATAATCAAATAGGACATAATGCCGTACAAAAAGAACGGTACTGAAAACCAGGATTTATTTATTTTTCGCAAATTTTTCTTATGAATCCAGGTGATTCATTACTGTACGGCATTTGTACAATTGAATTTGTATAACTATATAGATTCATTTTTTTGCAACACCGTACATATTTGCCGGTACAGGGGTGTGGAGCCCCGCACTTAACCCGTCTAATACGTCTCTTCGGCATCAAGATGATGTGGGATGCTTTCATCTACGAGCTGGACATCGTCTTCTTATTCCTCGCATCGTCCTCTTCTGAGATGAACCCTGGGTACACATTTGTTGATACCGAATTCCATTCCGACACAGAAACAAAGTTATTATTATTATCTTCGAATTTCACACTGACAGCTGAAGCTGCCTCAGTTATGAAGATAATTGAAGCTCTATAATTACAGAATCTGCTCACTGAAACCTCAAATAAGCATCAGACTTCTTTTGTTGACATCCTGTGTTTTGTTTGGCCTTCAACTAAATGTTGCACATCCTTACCCTTTGCTATTCTTTGCTAATGGGGGACAACTAGCTCGGAACACCTACTTTTACGGTATGCACTTTTATCCATGCACGTGTTGTACGTTCCCATAAAATAATTTTTAAAATACATTCTTTATTTTTATGGGTGTCAGTTCTGAAAACGATAGTAATGCCACAGTTGTTCCGCAGAAATTTTCGTGTTGAAAATACACGTTTTTTGTTTATTTGAGTTCAAGCTTCATGTGTAGAAATTCTGGAAGTCTTATCCCCAACATCCTGTTTATATGAATACGAATATTAATTCAATCTGAAAGAAAATGTAGTCGAGGAACTATTATAATCTAATTTGATATGAAACATGAAACTTTTATTACACAACAAAATTTTGTTACGGAAACATTCTGTCGTGGATGGCTTTTATGAGACGCTGTTCTCGTAACAGGTATTATCTGGGTTGTTCAAATTTTGTTCCGCAGTTGGAAACTCGTACATTGGCGTTTCAGAATAGGCGTAGAACTCATTTGATATCGATCGATTCGGAGAATATGTATATACAATAAGTGAAACATTTCATATAAATACAATAACTCTGAAATATAAATTTTATGTAATACTCAGTCACTGCAACGTAATATCCTGTAAGAACAAAAGTAATGTAATTGTTAAAATTGAAACAGCAAAGGAAAGTCTATGCAGGATAATCTTGATTTTTCATGATTTTCCGGATTCATTTGAAATATTTTCGTTTAGTTTTCGGTTATACTGGAAGTTGCATGGCAATTTCTCATTTCAAATGATTATTTCATTCACACATTGCTACCCCAATGAAATTTCATGACTGAAGTTATATGATATGTGATATGAGCGGCTATTTAGGTAAACAACCGAATATTTAGGTAAACACGGCAATTATTCATGTAAACAAAGCTTTCTTTTGTTTGTATAAGTGTTAAACGTTGACTCAGTAGCTCAAAATTGAAATGTCTCGTTTTGGGTTGTCTTCTATTACGGAAATCAATGCATATCAAATCCATCCCAGAAAATACCGTGAAGAGTAAAGAGTATATGAACGCGTATATTTGAATGATTTTATACAGTTCATGAAATAATCTTCCTGAATATCACTCGACCATGACAAATAGAAACTATTATTTTCTTTAATTCATCTCGAGTAACTTGTATTTTGAGACAATTCAATTAGACCATATGAACATTAATAATCAAAGAATAACTCCCTCGAGCTAAAGCTCTCGGGTGTTATTCAGATTATTAATGTTCATTATGGTCTCATTAAATTGTCAAAATACAAGGTACTCTCGATAGAATTATGAAGAAAATAATAGTCGGCTATTTTTCATGGTCTTGGGATATTACCTACGAATATTTGTTTGCAGGAGCCTCAGAATATTGAAAAAAATCAACGAAGGATAGAGTTAATACTTAAAACAATTATATCTCAAACACCTATATAGGCATATAGGGAACCTAGTTTATACAGTGTCACCGTTAAAGCCCGCATCATATGGGATTTTTTTTTATTATTCAATTATTGCAAACTTAGAGTTCATGAACAGTTTTTGCTTTGAAAATAATGCAAAATGACGTTTACGATTGTTTTCCATCGATTGGCTACACCTGTCAAATTTGACATTTTTTAAAATAAAATTCAAAATGTTAGGTTAATTCTCAATTTTTCGAAAAACATTATATGAAAAAGTTGTTCATTTTTCGGATTCCTACCCACCTACCAAATCTGAACCAGTTTGAAAATCTTTGATTTTTTTCGTGTTTTCTTAACCTTACACTTTTTCGGATAATTTAAATTTGCTAAAATCTGAAATAACCAGTTGAGATGTAATAATATGCTAAAAAAATTATGTCATAGTTGATGCAAAGTGGCTCTAGTTTCGAATTATCGAATTTTTTTCTAAATTAATAGGCCTAAAGTATTTTCTACTTCACTGATGTATTGTGATAAAAATAATTGAAGTAAATTTTGCTATGCAATATTCGAACTAGAGCCACTTTGCATCAAGTATGATGTTATTTTCTTAGCATATTTGTATTTTTTTGAAAATATCCAGATAGAAATATTTATAAACAGAAAAATTCTTTCAGCAGTTGAGTGTATTACATCTCAACTGTTTTTTTCCAGATTTCATCAAATTTAAATTATCCGAAAAAGTGTTAGGTCAAGAAAACGCGAAAAAAAATAAAAGTTGTTCAAACTGATTCAAATTTGGTAGGTGGGTAGGAAACCAAAAAATAAACAACTTTTTCATATAATATTTTTCGAAATATTGAGAAATAACCTAAAATACTGAATTTTTTTTGAAAAAAATGTCAAATTTGACAGGTGTAGACAATAGATAGAAAACAATCGTAAACGTCATTTTGCATTATTTTCAAAGCACAAACTATTCACGAACTCTAAATGTGTAATAAGTAAAATTTAAAAAAAAAATCCCATATGATGCGGACTTTAACCGGTGACACTACATTTCCATGCAATAGTTTTTAATAATGTCTACGACGAAAAAAAGATAAATGATCATTGCATTTGAAAAAATATTAATATTGTTGTTCCACGATCTCATACTTGATATTCTTTTTCAAGAAACCCGTACGTAATGTCTCAAAATGTTGCTCTGCTTTATTTTGTTCAAAAATAATTCGTTAACTAATCTGTGGTGAAGTATTTGTTGTAGCCATGAAACGTTCATAAGGCTGCAAAATGTGTAGAAAATCAAAATATATTTTTTCTACATTCATGCAAAAAGCAAATCTTTATTGAACTATATTCAGTGGAAAAAGAAGGTCTTTATTGCACTAGTGCAATAAAGTTTTTATTGCACTCATCTGTCATTCTACTTCAACGTGCTGTCATCATGATAAACATAAACGTTCAAACCCACTACATATTTAGCAGATATTCTGTGAGATTGGCCATACATTTTAAACAGCTACATATTTTATATTATTTTGTATTAATGTTAGCAGTCAGAGTTGAACAAACAATGACTTCCCGAAAATAACTCCATAATCAAAACCGATCCGCTATGTTCTAAACCGTCTACCTGCATAGAGCAAACTGTCTGTACTATGACCACACCTCGTGATACCATACGCGCTCATGGCTACTATGATTTTGATTTTCGTCGGACAATTTCACGTCGAGTGCAATAAACACCTACTTTTTGCACTTGTTGCATAAATAACTATTTTAGTGAAAGACCGTACACTTAAGACATTTTATCATTTATCCACAAAGAATTCATATAATCTCGTTTAGATAGAAAATTATACCTTACTATTATAGGCAATATCTCCATTAGTGAAGAGATGGAGTGCCGATATTTTATGACCTATGTGCGTAGAAAAAATCATTACTATCTGCCCGAAAGACGTCCAAATTTCATTAAAGATTGTGATCGTTTCGAGAATTTGGGAAAAGCGATTGAAAATGTGTAAAAACGAGAAATAAACTGTATTTCTGATTGAATTTGAGAAAAAGTACATTCAGAAGTACAGCAATGGTTTTTATAACATGCGAGATGGATTCTGTCTCATCGAATTGCTGGAAATGTGAAATTTGCCTGGAATGTGGTTAACTTGGAACCATGCGGTTTTGTTCCAAAATTTAACTCAACTCAGAATTTTATGACAACCGAATAAATCTTTAATTATGAATTTTGATTTCCATAGAATAGAATAGAAACAAAATAACTAACTGCATTCGTTGTTAAAGAAAACAAAAAATGGTTTGATGAAACATTTCAAGAAAGATGGATTGGGAGGAACAGTCTTTTCATTTGTTTGTATATAGAGGTGTTTAAGTATGCCCAAATCGAATAGCCTATCCATTTTTTCAAGAAAAAAGTTGGTTTTTCTTGAAATTTCGACCAATGTAGCATGCAGAGTATGCCTGAAATTAAGAATAATTCATATCCGTCAACATATTTGAATAGAGCACGTCGAGTAATATAAATTGAATTTTTCATTTTTCAAAATCGGTTCCTGGGGTACCAAAATAACAGGGTATTGCTGTTTCAGTGACTCTTCATTGTGAATTTCAATACCATTTATTTTTAAACTCATCAGTCAAGTCAGAGCAGCTCTTTGGCCATTTCTATCATCAGGAATAATCTAGATACGTAACCAAGTTGGCATCCTTAGTTACAGTTTCGATATCATTTGGAAATAATATGAAAAGGGACCCACGACTGATCCTTCAGGAACACCCATGTCTGGAGTGGCTCTATTGTGTTCTAAACTCTGTACCAATGAGTGCAAATGGGTAGGCTTTGTGTTACTGTTAAGAAAGCTGTGATAGATATGATCACGTATTTTAACATGATCAATAATTCTGAACAACTTTTCATGATAACAGTTTTTGGTACTGTCACGAATAGAAGTATCTTACTCTTGAATCAAATTTATATATTTTGACACTACTGGTATACGACTGAATTTTCTTAAAATTTGATCATTTAAAATTAGGTTCTCGTCAGCTCAAAAAGAAAACAAGTCAACAACGACCGTTGAATTATATATGTTATATTGTTGACAAAGTTTCTATGAAAACTTGGAACCTACTTGGCAGTGATCTATGATTTTCATAGACTTTATGGCTAAAGATACATAAACTGTAACAAAAATACTGCGTCATCTTCACACCCCAACTTTGTCGACGTCAATAAGTATGTAGTGGAATAAGAATTAATAACAAATATTGTCAAATAAAAATTACAAAATCATAATAAATGATTTGAACTTTCAGTAGTTCTTTTGAAGGAGCTCTGCCGTTAATCTATCAGATATAGTTCAAAGGTCATAAGAAACAGTAGTTTTTTCAGTTGGAGATGAAAATTACCCTACTGTATAGGTGCACGCGAAAGACCGGATTGTTTAAAATGTTTTGTTCGAATAAATAAGCTAAACGTGTATATTCGTGTAGAGACCTGCACGTGGCTAACAAACATTCAACAAAAATACCTACTTCAATTTCCTTAACCACAACATTCAGAAATAATATTTATATTCTAATTATACAACAAAATAACTTCACTTCATACTAAAAAAGTTTTTCAATCAATCATTCATCGTGGCAGTTTGTACCAACAACCTGTGCAAAATAGATTCAATATTGTACGTATTTATTGACTGCTAAATAAACAAATATTATATTTGATTATTTTAAGATTTGTACATTATCCCAAGTACAACTAGCTTATAGGATGTATGAATGGCATTATACAGAAGCAATATGAATCAAGTAATCCAAGTACAATCAAGATGAATTATAATATTTATTGGGCAAACAAAGATAGCGGTAGAATTTGTCGGTGTACCCACGATCCAGGTAGGTAACCGAAACCGAGTTCATTATTTCTGATATGAAATCCCCTTCCTAATTTAGGAATCTGAGCAACCGGGGTTCGCTACCGACACAGAAGCGGCAGCGAACCAGCATGGAAATCAGAAGTTTCAGAGTTATTTCGGTTAGATTAGAATTGAAATCCGGAATTTCACCGCATCTGCACAAACACTATACGAATTTCTTATTGATTTCCACCATGAATATGCCCCCACATAAAAATAACCACAAAACGAAATACTCTATTCTTTTCGACGTTTCCATCGTAAACCACAGTTGAGGAAACAGTAAAATACTAAATAAATAAATAAATAAATAAAAATATATTTTGAACAATTTCGAATTCACATTCCATCACTTAACAGAATTCAACATATCTCCTTCTTTCTTCGCCCGCACGGGCTTCGATGTCGGGGGATATGGCTCCGGACGCACAGAGAGCTGACTCCCCCTTCACCCCATTGTTGGGGAGGAGGGCGAGCGCTTGTGCCAAGTGGTGCCTAGGACCCCGATCAAGGGGCGCTGACTACCGCCTCCGCTGGTGTTGGCGGTTGGTCGTGGTGTGGAGCTCAGATGGGTCGTAGATGACATAATAAACACGCCTCCTGCCAAGCTTATGCGTGTCGTTCATTGCATTCCATTGGATACTGCTGTTGTCTAAGTTCACGTGAGGCTGATTATTGCGAGCTTACCCCGGAAAAGGCTATACGCAAAAAACCGGGTAGTAAAATACTGAAAATATTCAGATGGTGTACTGCAATCTAAATAAGCACCTCAGCATTGAAGGTATCACAGATGATACTGAATGCTGGCGGTACTTGATAAATGTTGGCGGGGGAGAAAAGGTTTGATTTTGTGCTTAAGGGCCTAGTCCACTGCCCGAAATTGAACGACTATGAAAGAGACCTGGGGCGGTATTCTCAACTCGCTACCCTACTAAGTGAGCGAGCGATTCCTCAAGATAGCGATTTGAATGTCGGCGATATGCAAATTCCCAAACTAGTGCAACCCTCGCTTATTTTAAACGTGTGTGTAAAGTTATGGCAACAGCACTAGTTGAGAATAGGGAATTTGCATCAAATCTCTACCTTAAGGGATTGCTTAATAGGGTAGCGGGTTGAGGATCCCGCCCCTGGAGTCGCAGGGCCTGATATAAATCAACAAAACCGACATCAAAGTCACATAAACAATAACATCCGAGCAGTCGGCGGGTTATTGTTAACTGGGAAATTAAAAAAAAACAATTGGGACGCCACTCAGTGTTACCGATGCCAGGCCTAGGGGCACATCCAGCCCAATTTCAACAGAGCAATAAAATGAAATCCCAGGACGACTCCAGCCCTATGCTGTAATTGCGGGGGGATGCACACGTCGTGCTCGCCGGAGTGCTAAACATAACATATGAAACACGTAGAAGCACCATGAGAAGCACAAAAAGACAGACGGCAGAAAGAACAGCCGAAGCCGAAGAAGAAAAGAAACATTAACCGGCTCCTCCGAGACAGAAAAAACATCAGGAAGAGACGGATAGTGCAGAGGAGAAAACGCCCCAATTCCATCCCTGTAATCCTAATATTGCACGAAGATAAAGCCACCCAGGCGATACGAATGCACTACAGTGCATTCATATTTCAAATGCGGACGATGCCAACAAAAGCACGTGAACACCAAACTAGAACAGAGACGCATTAAGCTTGTTTACCCAATGAAATTAATTCGAAAATGTAACATCATCCAAAACCAACCCAGAACTTTACACCAAAACATTTATTCGAAATAAATAATCAATAATGTAAATAGAGTGCCCGGAGCAGCGGTGATAAATTCCTGGTATTCTGTAAACTAATGGAAAACATCCTCTAGATGCCAATTGAGATCTTTATGCTCAATGCGAACGGAATGAGAAGAAAGTACTACTTTGTAGCTGATTTCATTCGCAGACATAAAATTGACATGATGATTCTGTCTGAGACGAAGATCCGGTCGGATCATGGCTGAAACTCAGGGGTTATGTCACCAGCAGGGTTCGGATGGATAGACTCATACTACATATACCATTTCCTCAGAGGCAATGTTCCATAGAACTCGCAGGAATACAGCTCGAAAAATGAACGAGGATACATAAGGCATACAACCCCCCGAATAACAGGTTCACGGTGGTGGATATTGATAGTCTCTGTAACAGCGGGCACTAAGTGCTGCTCGCTGGAGATTTTAACGCGATTCGTCCAGAGTGGAACTGTGCCAATCACCCTAATCCAAACACTGTTATCATCGACTTCACAGACACCCTCACACATAACCACACAAATGGATTCGAGCTCTAAATCCTCGACTTGGGTGGTAAACAAAAACGTCACAGACATCTCGTTAATCTTCCAGGGACTGGAAAGAGTACAGAAAAAACACTGCACATACCGGATGAGAACATAAAACATTATACTCAAAGAATCCGAAATATAGAAGCAACAGAAGGGTTGCAATGGAAGGCCCTGATCTTCTTCCAGGTTAGATCCTAGAGCTAGTAAATCTAAACGATGGAAGAGAGGAAGAACTGACAAAACACCTGGAACCCCAGGCGCAAGGAAAACATGGCAGAAGTCCAAACGCCCCAGGAAGAGGTACAAGTACATACCAGCCTTAGGCAATGGTCAAAGACAGGAGGTGACGAATCCAAAATAGGCTGAAATCTTTGGAGAGTACTTCCAGAGTGCATTCCAGATAGGTACACCCAGAAGCGTGAAGAGGTTTCGCGGGTGGTCAGAGAATTCAGGAATGCTTTAAAAGGAAACTTGGACGATACAACCTTTGCAAAGTTAATGACAAAGTTTGAGGAGGTTCGAAATACAATTAAAAGGCTCGCCAGGAACAAGGCATCTAGCATCGAGTCTAGCATGGATTGGATAGACGCAATTCGGTTCAGGAACCTCCTGAAACAATGTCTAGTGCAACTGATATACATAATAAACAGTATAAAACTAGCAGCACTACCCAACATGTCTAAAGGTTGCAGAGGTACATAATAAACAGTATAAAACTAGCAGCACTACCCAACATGTCTAAAGGTTGCAGAGATTATCCTTATTATAAAGCAGGAAAAGACTGAAGAAAGGGTCGAGAGCTATTGCCCCATCTCCGTGCCCAGTGCGGTGACCAAGGGGGAGGACATGATACTGTTAAAGAGACTTCAGGAAATTGAAGAATAGTTCGGCATCAGGAGAGGTCATTTAACAACCCCTCAATTGGAGGAGGTGAAGGAGGGCTTCATTCGAGATCTTAGCACAAAAATGGTCCTGCTGGATATTTAGAAGGCGTTCGACTAGATAGGTGTATGTTTGAAGGTGTTGAAACGTTGTGAATCATAAAATACATACAGAGGATTCATTTTCTTTGTTTTTCTTTAGACAATGGAAGCCCTGAACAATTCTACACTAGATAGGGGTAGTAATGAATATGTTACGAGCAGGCAAACTTGATCACATGGTAAGAATTATGGACTCGTACCTGGTCGAAAGAACTTTCAATGTTAAAATGAAACAAACCAGCTCTATGCACAACAAAAAAAGGCCAGAGCAGGTGTACCACAGGGATCGAGCTTGTCACTGATGATTTATTGGCTATAGACTTTCCGATGTTCGACAAAACGAGCATGGCCATTTATGCCGATTACATGGCAATCCACGCCCGGGCCCATTCGTGCAATGCGACCGCGGCGAGTTAAAAACACCCGCTGCGTACCATATATGGCAAGTAACAAGATCTTGCTGAACCCGCCGAAAAGAGATGTACTGGCGCCTGGCAGATATCACCGGTGGATTCAGAGCTCTTGCAGACCAGATAAACGGCTCTGAATCTGTGAGGTACAGCTAGACAGAATGTTAATATATGGTATGCATGTCAGCTTGGCAATTTAGAGCAAAAGATCATAATCGTTGATAGCCAGAAATTCTAAGCATTCCACGGATGACAAGATGTTAACATATAAGCAAGTCATTAGACCTGCGATGACTTTTTCAGTACTTTGCATCCTCTCCAAAATCTACATAATCGGATTGGAGAGGATGAAAAACTAAGTACTTCATATTGTCACAGACAGTAACAGATACATTCTACAGATACTAACAGCCTTGGAAGTTCGCTTGACCAGGTATATAACAGCAGTCCGAGCGCACCATAATAGGCCAAAAAGGTACTGGATATTTTCCAACGAGAATCCAGAAGACGAGTGATGAACCACACATGAAGCCATAACAATGTTCGAAACCCGATTTCCGTAGTTTTTCTGAGCGATCATTTGTTGTCTTACGAAGAAGAAAACAATACCCCCACAGAACACGGAGGAGGTCAATAACTACACAACACCGTAGGGCCTGTTCTAGGACAATTTTGAGCTGGTTTTACTCCGTCGACAGCTCAGCAGGGCAAGAGTAAACCCCTTACCACAATATAATAACTCCCTCCTAACCCATTCGTGGCTCAGACATAGTGTCAGCATTAAAAATATTTAAATGATGTGTTGTACAATACATTTTTATATCTGGCTATATTAGACAATACATTTTTATAACTGGTTATACAAGCAATACATTGTTGGCGTTCGGCTTTCGTCTTCTGGTGCTTTGGAGAGTCAGCCACCCACATCCTCATGGAATGCCCAGTAGAGGCAGCAGAAAGGGACGTACACATGGGAAGCATCTGAACCCGGAGAGTGTGAGGAAGCTATCTGTCAGAAGGCTGGACTTGAACCAATTTCCAGGAGCGGTGGATGCATAACGGGCCCGCTTGAGAAGCATACATGCTTATATGGATCCATTCGCGCACAAACCTCTATTCTGCTATCTAACTAAATATAGGAATATTTATTACTAAAAAGTCAGAAAAACTGTTTGTACATAACTACCAAAATCTCACATCTTGAAGATGAAAAAATATACTTATGTTTTGCATAAACTTTAATTATCAGTATTTCTACACATTTTAACTCTGATGCTATCTAGATAAATCTGGAACAGGAATGTTCGAACTATAATATTTGAAAAATTCTGCTCTAATCACAAAATGGTATTTCCCACAAGTACAGTATTTTTTCGTACAAAAGGATCTTTCAATTAACAACTTGAATCTATTAAAAAAAAACTTTTCTGAAAGGACTTCTAACCCGAAGTTCAAATATGGTTTCTTCACCAAACTATCGTTTAGAATATACTAAAACCTAAAACGTTAGAAAATCCTCTTATAGTTGCTGTAAATTTCAAATATGTCCAATATCGCTATCTCGAATTCGATAAGATACACAAATTGGGTTGAAAAGGCTAACATTGCGAATTTGGGGAAACTTTCAGCGACACTTATGTGTCCATAAAACATTTTGTGACAAAATTCCAGAGAGGGTCCGTGGTAAATGCCAGAGCATGTAACGTATTATCAAGAACTTTAGAGATAAGCACGGTCAAGTCTTGGAAACGTTCGATTGATAAATTAGAATGTTTTATCTATATTTTTATCCTCAAAAGAACTACATTAGCCTCGATTTGTATTCCGTAGAATGGACTGATGGTTACGATGTCGATAGTGAACGACAAATGTCGAAGACCTACAGTACTGCAAGAGTTTCGAATTGACGGTAATTCCAACATGGGAAATAAATGAAAAACTGAATTTGAAATGTGATCATTTGGAATTCGAAGCCGTGTCTCCCGATATTTATTCAAATACCCCTCTATACAAAACGACATATTTGAGAATCAAAGTAGAAAGTTTGCTGATGGTCATAGTGCAAATGTTACAATCATCATCAAACTTAATCCTCGCATGCTAACATGAAATCCTGAATATTGGAAGTGTGAGCCGAATTGTTATATATTTCATTTTCATGACTGAATCTCCAATAGCCTTATCATTTCCTTTTATCAACTTACAAACAATATAACTTTCACTTTATATTTCTCTTTGTCATTTTTTATCTAAAATCTTGAAATGGCATGAATAGTGAATATTTAAAGTGACAATTGAGTAGCACGGGACCCTGTCAGGGTTCGAAGAACTGTCTACTGTGTAGTTATTGAATTTATATAACGTTTATAAATAGAATCATTCTGATTTTTTTAAATTGCCAACTGTGGATGAACACATTTACTGACGTCACAAGTTCCGTTTCCGTTATGACAGAGGTTGGATATGATTTTAGTGCGTCCTCAGGGAGGTGCAGCGAATGCCATATGGAAATTTTAGTGTTAGTGTTGTACTTTTCGTAAATAATTAATGATATTACCTCTATCAGAAAACCAAGAAACTAAATATAGAATAGAATAGAACTGACGTCACGCATGAAAAAATTCTCTCAAATTATAAGAAAAGCCTTGAATTAAAAACGTTTTCAGCTCTCTACTGAATTCAATGAAATCGAGTCCACATTACGGACATTCGAATTCAAGTACCGATGCTTCTTCATGAAAATATAAACCATTACAAAGTTATTTTGAAAACCCAAACAAGAGTGTTAAACCTAAATTGTTGAGTGAAACTACTCCAAGAAAAAGTGGTGTTTTCCAAAGACCATTCTACTATAAATAATTCTGATGCCAATGTAGAATTACTCCAAAGGTATATGCTTCATTTCAGCCTGAATGCAATTTGGGCGTGACATAAGGAAAGTTGTTGGTATCTCAAAAAATTTGTAATATTTCTGAATAAATGAAAAAAAAATTCACTCATTAGGATTTCACAGGGTTATCCCCAATTGAGGCATGCATAATACCTTCAAATTTAGTAGTAAATTTTGTAATATTTGTATACTCGTTTTTCGCGATTATAGAGTAGTATTAACAGTGTCATACCGCCATTGAGATATAAAGAATTCATTCCACACCAATTCTTAACTGACTAAAGTATTTTCATTTGTCAGACAGAACTCCTGACTATCAGTGAAGTATCGTCAGTACACTGCGTGAAGAAACAAACAAAGGAAGCAATATCAGTAGAGGGCTGAATACCAATCCTTGAGGAATGCCCATGGAAATGTCCGCATATTTAGAGTGATGTTTTAGGGCAGGGTATACAAAACAAGTTCACCAACAGTTCAACTAAACTGAGTTTACTTGCTTGTTTTATACCAGTACAACCCGCCATTACATCAGTTATACTATCTGCTTTCCAAAAAAGATTGAATGCATTCATATGCTACCCCTGTACTCTGGTTGACACAATCGCCGCAAAAAGTTCCATCAGGATATTTTCCTCCTTTTCTACATTCAACCAAACGATCAAAAAAATGAATCACTTTCATGGTTGTAGATTTTGTCCAAGCATAGACCATGTTTCTGTTCTGTAAGAATTTTATGTTCACACAGTAAGAATATTTCAATAATTCTGAGAAGCTAAATGTTAGTGATACTAGTTTCTCTTGGTCATTCTTTTTATGTCCCGGAATAATATTACCAATTTTCAATCCTTTCGGGAACTGTTTCAAATGACACATTACTCGATTAATCTCGATTCATCAAACGATGTATGCAAAAACAATTTTTATTGCATTAATTATTTTTTTTGAAGAAGTGAAGATAACCCCAAAGTCGCGAAACATGGAATTGGTAAGGTGATTACCATCGCTATCTTTTCGGTCTAAGAAAGCGGCAATGACAAAGTGCTCTTCGATATTCCAAATCAACAATAGGTTTAGAAAAAAAAATAACAAAAATTTGAAAACTCTGTTTTACTCAATTTGTTGGAATATTTTGAAATCTGCAAAATTTTCGCAACTTTACCACAATCAAACATATTTTTCGTTTCTCTGACAGTTTCCTAAATCCATAAAAACGGTAAAATATAGATATGAAATAGTCTATGATTTAAAACTATCGAACCAACAAAGTTCAGTAACGATTTTATGGAGAATCAAACAAGATAGAAAATAATTTTACAAAAATGGAATGGAATTCATAAATTACTTTGTAAAACCAAAACATTACAATTACCAATCTTCATCAAAAACGAATTATTCCAGAATAAGAAATGATCACACCAGACTTTTAAAGAACCAAAATTTGATGAACTGAAATATCACAAGATGGTATATCTGTAATACCATAAAATGAGAATAAACACAAACATGAAGACGGATATTCGATAAAACCGTCAAATTACAGGAACAATATCTCATAAAAATAATAAAATATATTAACAAAATATTGTAAGTCTGCAAAGCGTAATATTCGAAAGTCAAAGGAATTAAAATCGTCGAATCAATATACCACAAGACCTAAAATTGGCATATCGAAAATCATCAGACCAATAAATGCTAATACCGAAAAGTACAGAACTGAAAATTTTCAGAAATCGACGAGATTAGCGTATTGAAACGTCGGTTGATTCTTTCTCTCAGAGATGGCGTAGCATGCGGTAATGTACTTAAATGAATTCTCATGTCCCCATTGAATTCCGTCTCATTTCCATCTCACCACCTGATTTTACTGAAATGCCAAGGCTCACATTATATTTTATCACCAGTATATGGTATCATAAAAAAATATGATTTCACCTCCAAATGTTTTGTGGATTGACACGCTGAGCAGCAAACATCCTCTTTCTCCGAAAGCGTCCTTATTATAGGTAGTAAGTAGGAACTATTGATTACATAATATAATCCATCAGAAAAATAAAATCTCAAACTGAAATTGATTATGAATTAAAAGTATCGAACCAATAAAATCCAGTAAAGATATTCTAGAGAAGCGAAATGGTTCAGAATTAATTTTAAAGAAATCGAAAGTAATCGAACGAGAAATTTGGAAAATCAATATATTGCACTAACGGATAAGCATCAAAATCTAAAAATTCTAAAATCATAAACGATCGTATCGATCTTTCGAAGAACTGAACATTACAAGAATATAAAACTGTAATACCGTCAAAGGGGAATGACAGAAAATGGGAAGACAGATATTTGACCAAACCAGCAAATCAGAAAATCAATATTTTGTAGAAGTGGAAATATATCGGAACAGAATATTATAAGAATTAAAATCGTCGAATCCATAGAGTACAAGACCTAAAATTTCCATATTGAAAATAATCAGAAGAATAAATAGTAGAATCGAAAAGGACAGAACCGAAAAATATCAGAATTTGGAGAGGGGATAGCGGATGGCTCTAGTCTAGAGATGAAGCAGCGTGCGGTCAATATTACTAAATTCTAATATCGGAATTAATTCCCATCCCATCACATCAGCTGTGCTTGCATATTTCGTTTGTAACAGGTATATTGGTGGCAACTTGTATGATGTCATACATTTCGATGCACTATTCTATCTTCCCAAACAAGCATGGTTCTTAATTCGCTCATCCTCTCCACAATTTCTGCTAGATTTCGATTCTGACCGTTATCATTCTGACACATTTTGTTTCCAAGGATTTTATGTTACTACAGATTCATTTTCAGATAATTTGTTGGATTTACGTTTTTAGATACGATTATATGTTGTTTTGATGGAATTACATTTCGATATTTTTTGAGCGTGATCGTTTTATGTTTTGAAGAGCTTAGGTTATTGAGATTTGCAATAACTTTATTTTCTCATTTCGGTCACTATACAATCTTGCCGAATTCAGACCTATGAAATCTGGTTCTACTGTTTTCGCGTATGATGCTTTATTGTTTCTTATAAAAACATATTAGATGAATTTCAATTTGGATCATAAATCATTTCTATCCATTCAATTCTGCTGTTTTTAAGGCTTGAATAGGAGATAAAAACCTACTTTTTCATGAAAAAATCATAGCTTAAAGTTTAGAAATGGCAGCTGAGCGCCATCTTCAATAATTTTTTTAAATAGAACACCCGGTATATCATTGCATGATCGGTTAGGGATGATCATAAGGAATACAACAATACCAAGATTGATGCTATTATCTCCAAAGACTACGGAGATATCGCCTATTCTTTTATCCATAAGCCAAATTAGTGTGAGAGAGAATTTATTTTTCCGAACAGAAAAAGTTTCTCTCTCCTTTAACGCTATGATTTTTTCATGAAAAAGTAGGTTTTTATCTCCTATTTAAGCCTTCCAAATTTCGTTGCGATATACCAGGTGGTTAAAAAATTAGTAGGGGGGGAACGCACTTTAGACGGGCAGTGTATAAAATACTCCATTAGATTAGTTTTACGTATTAACGGTTTTTTCATTTATTGTTATTACGAAAGAAATTCTGCTATTCTTTGGCCCACCTGTAGAGAGACTACAGAAATGGAGTGAGTGTCCAAGTACATACGTGTACTGCACAGTAAAATTCGAATAAACGACAGTCTAGCCGCCGACGGAATATCGACCAGATAGGCGTGGGGCCAGCGGGAAAAAAATATTTGTTTAAAATTGAATGTGAAAAATATAATAATAATCATACCATCTCATAAACACTCGTAGAGTATACCCAAACGCATAGCCAGTGCGTGTAGAGGGCGGATATTATTATTTTTCGTAGGGCTCTGGAGCGACTAATTTTTAAGGGGCAGGGAAAACCTAACACTCGGAGTCATTGATGGTGCGCATTTGAAACAAACATTACATTCAAACGTATATAGCATTCATAGTAAAATGGATTGAAGATGTTCAAGTTCTGAATTTAACATGTTTCATTGACAGATATTGAATCATAAATCCTTTTGGACTTTTGGTAATTTATACTTCACGGGTTTCTCATAAAAACTGCCTTGGAACCCAACACGATTAAATAACCGGGAAGTTCCCGATGAAATCATCTTCCGTTTTTTTTGTTTTTTATTTTATTCTTCAAGTCGCACAAAAGCACTACTATTGTATGAGAACCAAATACAAGGATACAGAAACTGCGGAAAGAGAAATATTTTATTTATGAATTTGAAGAAAATATTCCAGCATGTTTATGAGAGACAATGTTCATAATTTCCTTAATTTTGCACTTTATTTAGGCCAAATATATTTTGTTCGAGTGAAGTCGAGGCAAAAAATGGAAAGTTTCAAGGCAAAACTACTGATGCATGCTTTCCTTCATGTTACGTACCATACTAACAACAAGGTGTCAATGAAAATAATATACATCAGGGAGTTATGTAAGTACGTGGCAAAACTTGAAGGGGTGATTTTTTGAGTGATTCTAAGACGAAAAGTTCATATAAACATAGTTCCGGTAATGCGTCGTTTTCAAGATACAGGGTGTTAAAATTATCAAAAGAAATCGTCGTTTTCGTATTATTATTATTATTGAATTAATTTTGATAAAAATTCTAAGACTGGACTAGACTATTCAAATCGAAAAAATAACAGTAATACTCCAGTTTTTGATGGTTTAGTAGTTGAAATGTTTTATTGCGTTGTCCCAGAGACTTGTGTTTTTTCTCAAAAACAAACTATACGAAAAAAATCTGTATATACAAAAGTTGTAATTTCAGTTGCTCAATGTCAAACATTTACAAATATTGCAAAAAAATCATATCATAATAACACTGCAAAGTTTCTATAAAATCGGTTGAAGGATTATTAAGATGATTACAAAAACAAAGATTTCTTTCAAAAATGTTGACACCCTGTAAGCATTACCGAACCTATGTTTATATGAACTTTTAGTCTTAGAATCATTCAAAGAATCACTTCTTCAAGTTTTACTACGTACTTAAAATAACACCCCGTATATTTTAAATCAATATTGAAATTTTTGTACACAGATTGACGTCGATTTATTTATTTATTCCTTCCTTCTTACAATCTGCCATAACGTGATATTGATGAGGGCAAAAGTTTTGAAATTTTTCATCTTCCGGTTTTCAACACATAATTTAGTCTAAACCTCCCAGAATAATGGAACGACGCGACAAGAGGCCAGCCACGTGGCCAGCGACGCGACTAGAATATTTTAGTGCGATTTGCATTCGAGTGCACATACTAAGGATATAAGCGACGTTACAATTCATTTCTCGTCGCTTGCCTCTAGTCACGTCGTTCCTCAATGTTAGTACGTTCAAGTACAAATAGCAGATAGTTGCTTCTAGCATCGTAGATGAGTAAGCAGAACTAATTTCACTCGCCGCCATATTTGCGTCAACATCCCCACCTCTAATTTTGCGTTTAGCCGACCTTCGGCGCAACCAAAATGAATCTGAGATCATGAGACCAAGTGAGACGTGAGACAGGACAACTTTCAGCCTACTCCTCTTGCCCCACCGGCACCGCATGCCAGAAAAAATAAAATCTAAACCCGATACATCACAGGCGCTGACTGGGAGTGAACCTACTTCTGTTTACTTGTATACAGTAGTCAGCCGATATACAAACATAGAGGAACAACGCGACAAGAGGCGAGCGACCTGACTAGCGACGAGACTAGAATATTTCAGTTGGTTTTTGGTTTTGCATTGGAGTGTACAAACTAAAAGGTAGCCTTTCGAGGATTGCGGCCGCGACTTAACGCGGCTGCCACTGGCGACCAATGCGATCTGTCGCATCTGTACCTCTTTTTCGAGAGCTGCGACTTTGTACGACACGACCTGAACGATTCGGTATATCACGATTGTCGGAAGTATTTTTGTTGGTCAATTATATGGGTTAGGATCCCGCATTGGCCGTTCGGAGCCCGCCAGAAATTTTTCTTATTTTTTTCCATATCATATTCGTAAAATTCAATGTTTTTTGAATAGTGTCACCGAATATCAAAGTGATCGCCGGTCAAACATAGTTTCAGTTGGCGTTTCGGCGAACGTTTGTATCGTCAAAAATGTGTCGTGTTAAATCGATGGCGAAAACACGGAATAAATTCCACGATTATCGGAAGTATTTTTGTTGGTCGGTTATATAGTCAACAAACAACTATATATATATCTAATATATAAAATTCTCGTGTCACGGTGTTCGAACTTGAACTCCTCCGAAACGGCTCGACCGATTTTGATGAAATTTTTTGTGCTTATCCGGTATCTATGAGAATCGGCCAACATCTATTTTTCATCCCCCTAAATGTTAGGGGTAGTCCACCCCTAAATGTTTTATTTTATTTTTTAGACAAAATTTTTAATTTCTATTTTTTTATGATACAACATTCAAAAATACATACAATCCTCAATTTTCACCCTTCTACGATCAACCCTTATTTTTTAATAGCCATTTTAGTAATTTAATCATTTTTCCTCTCCGGTCGAAAACTGATCAATCATCATTTAATTAGTTATCCCCTCCAGATGTCTACAGGTGTCACTTCTGACCCAGTAAACAGCACGGAGTAGGGATGAGAACGAAGCCGGTCTCCTTTCTTTCTCACTCCCTACACAGTTGTCGGCCATCAAAATTATTTATATGGCAAAACAACGTTTGTCGGGTCAGCTAGTATATATATATATATATATATATATATATATATATATATATATATATATATATATATATATATATATATATATATATATATATATATATATATATATATATATATATATATATATAATTCAATTTTTAGTTGTTTGTTGACTTCCGGTGTATTCAGTACAATTAATTCTAATAATTAGTTGAGATATTGCATGTTATTACTGGAAGAATAAGATGACGATGTAATCCTACTTCACGTATTGGTGACTAGAAAAAAAAGCAATTAAGGAACTATACAAAGCACATACACGTGAAGGTTCATACAACGTGCTCATTGAAAGGCATCTAAAATATAATGAGGAAATATTTCGAAAATACTGACCAATTTAATTTTGTGCGTAATTTGGTTTCGGTAGACTTAAAAGCACAAAAAAATTAAAATTTTTGCTTCTAAATGCATGCGTCCTTTACGGACAATGCGAACTGACTGCTCCTTGAGCAGCAGAGTCGTATGGTCGCCTTGGTCGTCTCTGTCGCACGTGTCGTGGTCGGATGTTGTTAAAGGAGACCTATCTTAATACATTAAAGCGGTATAGATACGACCGGCCGCATTGTCGCATCAATCGGAACGGTTGCACTGGCCGCGACTATCGAAAGGCTACCTTAAGGAGGCAGGTGTTGCAATGTCTATGTGTCTTCATTTCTTGTCTGGTCGCTGGCCGCGTCGCTTGCCTCTTGTCGCATCGTTCCTCTACGTCTGTACCTTTGGGTACAAATCGCTGCCAGCTGCTTGTAGCGACACAACTGTCGCGCTACAATAATTGTCTGTTTACGCCCTGCCTAGAGGTATAAACATAGATGAACAATGCGACAAGAGGCAAGCAAAGTGTCTAGCGACACTAGTAGGATATTTTAGTGGGTTTTGCACTGGACTGAACATACTCAGGAGGTAAGTGACGCCATGATTATGTGTCCACATTTCTTGTCTCGTTGCTTGCCTCTTGTCGCGTCGTTCCTCTGTGCTGTATCTTTCGGTACAAAATGCTAATAGCTGCTTCTAGCGACACAACTGTCGCGCAATAATAGTCGCTCGTCTGCGTCCTGCCTTAAGATATATACATAGAGGAACAACGCGACAAGAGGCGAGCGAAGTGACTAGCGACGCAACTAGAATATTTCTGAGAGTTTTGTGTTGGCGTGCACATACTAAAGAGGTAAGCGACATAATGATTATGTGTCTACATTTCTTGTCTCGTCGCTAGTCTAGTCGTTCCTCTTCGTTTGTACCTTTGGTATAAACATAGAGAAAGCGACGTGACTAGCGACGCGACGCGAATATTTTTAGTGGATTTCGCATTGGAGTGCACTTACTAAGGAAGTAAGCAACGCGATGATTATGTGTCTACGTATCTTGTCAAATTCTTAGTAGCATCGGTTGTCTTTTGTCGCGTCATTCCTTTATGTTTGTACATTAAGGCTAACCAGCTACATACGGCTTTTTCCTAGCTTTCGGATATGTCTACGGTTGCTGGGTTAGGTCTATTTCCTTTTTTCCTAAAATTTCAAGACAAGTTCAATAGTTAAAAATAATTACAGTTATTCAGCCCTTTGTTGTATCACTTCCGTTAAAAATAACGTCACCGTTATTCGACATTTCCATTATTTTGCTATTGCTTGGTAAAAGTAAAATAACGGAAATGGCGAATAACGGTGACGTTATTTTTAACGGAAGTGATACCGCATAGGGCGGATTTTATTTGTTGATGTTAAAATCTAGCAGAGTCTTATTGATTTTGCGTCGGAAAAAAGTAGAAGGAGCGATGTTAAGGTTCTGTTTTATATTCACCTGTCGGAAATGCATTGGGAACCCTTGTTTTGACACACGAAAAATCAGAGGTATTTGAAAACTATGGTGCCTAGTAGGTGACGCATTTTTCATCATCACCTTAGAGGATAGAGTAACACACTTCCCAAATCGACAACTGTTGATCAACTTGTCAGGTTAAAATCCAATACTCTCTATAAGATGTTTTTTTGTTATGCGTCTTTTGTCTTTCGATGAGAAAATTGCTCTCGGAAACTACTTATTTTTCAGTGCAGGCTCCTGGTCTAAAAGCAAAACATACAATGAGAACGAAACACGACAGGAAATAAGAACCCCTCGACCTAAAGTAAAGGCGGTAAAACTCAAGTACACCGGTGACGTATTGACTCAAAATTCAATATTGGAGTGAACCAAGCGACTGAATGAAACATGTACGTTAGCATGATCCGTGCAGGGAATAGATGTGGAAAAAAATAATGTGTCAGGCCTTTTCCAGATAAATGACTTTATTATATAATAAGATGTGGATATCATGATGTGTAAACAGTCTCAACCAATGCAATGGCTAATACAAGGGGTTACGGATGTGGATGACCTATTGTATAGGTTTTTTGCGGAAGATTGGATTACGTAATCCAACATTTTTCATATTTCATAAATATGTTCGGATAACGTCAACTACGAACTAGTATCCCTATTCAGCAAAAATTCTTGAAATACGCGACAAAAATCGATCCCTGAGTATGAATATCTTCGGAGTTGTCATGGTAACATAAGGTATTCATCGATCAAACGTCACTTCTCGTTCATATTCCTAGCCGTCAAGCTATTATCGTGGAGATATCACGTTTTGATGAAAAATGGCAGTGACAGAGCCATGTAAAGATAGGGAACCGAGAGTTATTAATAATGCTTTGATAGAAAAATGCCTCGACTACCAATACCCAAAAGGTTAGTGGCAACATGAATTATTTATGCATTGATATCAGTATCTAGATTCACACAACATTGAAAACATTCAACCTGTATTTCTGCATGTATTTTTTAATGAATTTGCGGTGTTTTGTAATCTTAGAATTGATTGTGGTAAAGATTAGCTTAGTGGACTTCACCTTCATAAAAGTGGTGTCACGTAATTTTATCTCTTAAACACAACTCTGAAGAAAATTCGAAGAGGTCTCCAATTATTTTAGAGTTGGCATCGAATGAATCTTCAAATATTAACCTTCATCATCATCGCATACTAACACAGAGGTGAATTTGAAACGTGCTTCGTCGGTTTTTGAAATAGAATCATTAGCTTGCCTGGAAACCAAGAGGTCCCGGGTTCAAATTCCAGTTGGTTCACATTAATTCAGTTCTTATTTAAATTTTTCCGTCTACTATGCCAAAAATTCATTTTCGATTTCAATTACATACGTAAAACTACTTCAATTTCTTGTAGCATGTACATTTTCGCTACTGTAGGTATTCTGTTTGATTGTATTGCTTCAGAGCAAGATAGAATTCAGCCTATTTGTTAATCTATTTTCTAACCTCATTTATTAAAACATTGTCACGTTCTAGTCCTTCTAAAAATTATCACAAGTAAAAAAAAATGCTTGAGAAATAAAATATCTTACTTTGGCATCAAATATTTACTTCAACTGAGTTTTTGTAAGTGTGTTTTGTAACAGAGGTGATCATAAGAAGTGTCTTCGAATTATTATTGTCTGTGTTCTGGTATTTTTGCATTTTTCGTTTATTTTCAATTATCAGCTGTCCGATGATGTATCCACTGTCAGCAATCTACTATTTCATTTTACGAGCTCCCAGTGTAGCCAAATTAGCTTTGGGGTGACCACAGACGACCAAATATGTCATTATTTCAAGACGTTCTAATTGGTCAATTGGTACCCTATCTTCCAGAAGCAAGATGGAATTAGTTTTTGGTGATAGGATCTGGAGAAGAAACAGGTGTCTAGTCAGACAGGTGCTCCTGGTTTTTGTTCGGCAAACGAATCCTTAGTGAATGTTTCGTTCTTATCATCTCACCCTCAACTCCAATGTGCTGGCTTTTGACAGTAGACTTTGTTGGACATTTTGGCGTAATAATACTCTGTTAAACTTCCCCAAAAACTTCAAAATGTATAGCCTCAAATACTCAATTCGAGCAGAGTAGATTTCTCGGGATTTTCCGTTCTCCAGATTAATCAGTACAGAAAAAATTCCAGGAATGAGGAAATGTTTACGGCGCCGGGTTATTTGTTATGCAAATGAGTTACGTTTCATGGTCGGCACCCGACAGTCGTTGCACAACTTCCCAAATAAATAAACTCTTTGATATTGACATATTGAAAGTTGATGTTGCGCCTTTTCTTTTCACTGAACATTCTTTTACTGTCCAATGTTATAATTTTGTTTTGAAACGAACCCATAGTGCCTACCAACGAAGAGCTGCTATATTGTACCTCTCATTTTACTTTTCAGAAAAATAAAGCTGCAATGTTTTATGTTTCTAAACTTTGATGAAATAATGATACAGAATATTGATTCAACCTCAAAAAATGCCTAAAATACTATACATATGTTTATGAAAGCAATTCCGCTCTGACTCCATTCACACTGTCATTTCGAAACTATCTGTGAAAAATTATAGCCTAGTTCCTGAATTGTAGATAGTGACTCATCGTACATTTTCTGGTTTTTACGGGATTTGAAAGTACGGAGGGGATGTACGAAAGTGGCAAAGTAAAACTTGATTTGAAGCCAAAGTAACTAGCTTATTTCTATTCTATTTTTCGACATGCTTTATATGAATTATGAACCGTACAACCGATGAGTCACTATCTACAATTCAGGAACTAGACTATAGGTATAGGTATCTCGTGTTGCTCAAGGTATCACTCTTGAATTCATCGACATTTTCCTTTTGTTCAGGTGAGATAGGACGACTAATGAAACAAGATGGCATTCCAAAAGAAGAAATCCAAGAAATTCGATTCGAGTTCATGAATATTCTAAAAATCGATCATTTGTGGGTATTGAAATCATTGATTAAGCTCCAGCTGAACAATAACTTCATTGAAAAAATTGAAAATTTGGAAACACTCGTACATCTCGAGGAATTAGACTTATCCTTCAACAAAATCAATAAAATCGAAAATCTCGACAAGCTCATAAACTTGAAAAAACTGTGCTTTTTCGATAATCTTGTGGAGAAAATGGAAAATATGGATACCTTGACGAAACTAACGATTTTCTCCATAGGAAAAAATAAAATTACAGAAATGGAGAATATTCATTACTTACGGAAATTTTCCAGACTAACCTCCCTCAATATGGCACACAACCCCTGTGCGGATAACGAACATTTTAGGATATACGTGGCTGCATGTCTACCACAACTCGTTTATTATGAATATATAAGAGTGGATGAAACTGAAAGGGAACAAGGTACGAGAATACGTATTTTTTAATGAACAAGGAAAATACTTAATTTAAACATAGTTTATGTTTACATGGGTCCAAAGGCACGGCTGTCAAGAGGGGCGGTTTTTGGGTTAGAAAAGTAGGGGGGCACTCAAAGAGAATATTCAATTTTTATTTCTCTTATTGAGTGTTATAGTGTAACAAAACATCTTCATTTTATCGACATTTCAACAATGGGTGAGGTGGATACATGAGCAAAAAAATTATATGATATTGAAAAAAGGCTGCATGCACTATGGTATTTCTAATACCAATTGTACCGGCATAAGGAATTATCTTCACAGTTGCCGCCTTGACTTAGGCGTCGGTATATTATTTTTCAGTGGTATTGTTTCAGTTATACTTATTCATAATCATAGCAACTGATCGCCCCATGCGAAACAATCGCGGCACTGATTGAGGAATATTGTGAACTGGCAAAATCATTCGGCTTCAGATAACAGGTGACTAGTCCAGCTTCTATGATTGTACCAGGAATGCTTTGGAAGTAAAAACACTGTTAATAAGTAAATTTCCCATTTGCCGGGAAGTGCATATGAACACTCCTCTTAGTGCTCCTATTTTAATTGCCGTTCCAATTGTAATTAGAAATACTATATTACCGATTTTAGTAATATCCACAATGGTGATATCGGAAGCGGAACAGAAAATCACTGAATATGGTAGATAGCACAAATTTTTATATAAGTTTTTCCGGAAAATAAAAAAAAATTATTTTGAATTCTACTTCATTATAATATCCTAGCCTAGCATAGCCTAGCCTATAACAGCCTACGTTCAGTAGACGACTGCCGGAACGTAAATTTGTTCTCTACGACGGTATGAGTCATAGCTCTTAAGAAAATCCACTACCTCTAGCACAAATTTTTATTTTTATTCAAGTTGTTCCAGAAAATAAAAAAAATTTATCTTGAATTCAAGGTTTGGCAATGTTTTCGAGATTCATACGACATATCGAAAAAGTAGAGGAAGAGGAATATGCGAAAACTGCCATGATACAGAAGCAAGAAATGGATGCCGAAATACACTCCCTGAGCTTTGTTGAGTACCTGAATTCTCCGTATCTCTTCGACTTATTATTCGATGGCGATATTGAAGGTAAAATTATACTAAAACTGCGTACATACAATTCGAACATCTCTTTCCCAGGGTTTTTTTTTCTACTATAGATCTACAGAACTCACTGCCACGGGAGGTGTTCCCTGAGGTAAGTAAACAGCTTGCAGATATTCAAGAAAAATCTCCAAGCTAATGACTGAGATGCATAAATATAAAAATTTCTCAATACAACGACTGAGACTAGAACCGTGATAGTGATTGTGACAATGATGATGATAAGTTGAATAATTTTGGTTTTAGACAAAAATAAACACATACCGCAAAATATTCATAGGTGGATAGTAGAAAAGGTAAAAATGGAAACATCACTTAGGTATTCACGAATAAAACTGTAGGAAGATACAAAACGTTTGATGATATTTAGTAAATACTGATACGCAAACATATTTTATAATTTTCCTTACGTTTAATTTTATTTATATTATGATAATTTTACTCTCAGGTGATTTTCTTCATCCTTCAACTGAACAACGTTGTAATGGTCATAATAAATCTACTATTTCAACTGTTATGAACAAACTTTGACAAGTTACGATTCTCCTGTCAAATATCAGTTTTCGTACGGGAAAATATAAATTATAACACTCCTCGCATCGTCTCCTCTTCTGAGATGAACCATGGCACATTTGTCGATCCCAAACTCCATTCCGATAGCATGCATGTACTCTTGCACCACCCTTTAGAACTGATGAAGATCCTTTTCTCCAGAGGCATATAGTTTGAGGTCATCTATGTAGAACAGATGGGTGACCTCATGCCTCCGGTTGCTGAAGGTGCCGCAGTTGTATCCGCGTGTTTTCTGTAGTGCAACGGACAATGGCAGTAGTGAGATTCAGAAGAGAAAAGATCTGAGGGAGTCTTCCTGAAACACGCCCCTTATAAAGGTAACCTGCTCTGTTTGGACTCTGACTTGACCAGATGTTATGGTGAAGCGAGTCCTCCATAGCGGCATCAGCTGTTCAATGCATCTCACTATTTGATCGGGTACCGCAAGGCATCTGAGCAAATGCATGATGAGCTCATGCAATGTTGTATCAAATGCCTCGAGATAGTCGATCCAGGCCATTGAAAGGTTAAGCTTATACTGCACGGAGTCCTAAGTGATGCATCTGCCGATCAGCAGGTTCTCCTTGCAGCTAGTGACCCCATTCTTTGACTCTCTTTGCTCATATGACCGTTAATACACCAGATCAACTTTGGAGAGTATTCGCATGTATAAGATGCGGGTAAACATAACATGCATTCAAGCTGTTGTCGGTCTGTAGTTCTTCGAATCAGATAAATCTCCGTTTTTTGGGGATTAGCACGGTTCGCCCCTCGAAAAACCAATACGGAATCTGTTGCTCCCCATCCAGCCATGAGTTTAAAACTTTTGCACTTTTTGGTGGTAGGTACATGGATTTTTTTTCCACCAATAGTTATTTAGCCCATCAGGGATTGGAGCAGCAAAGTCCTCGAGCCCTTGAAGGCCTATCGAACTTCTTCCATAGTTCATTGTGCTCAGGCTAACGAAGCCTCCTGCAGAAATCTACGAACTGGTTACATTGAGTGGTTGCGGAAATTCATTTATGTGTTTCCACCCGATCAGCTGCCGGCGGGTTATCCACAACACGTGAAGGCTCTTGGAATAGGCGAGAAGGTTTATCGCGGAATGCCATCAGCATTCGTATCCTATCAAGGCAGTGATGTTCGATGGAAAACAGCACGCATTGATTTAGTGTGTGGTGCACTGCGGGCGTAAAGGGCCTATTGGCCGCCACGTAGTCCGCCGACTTGATCTTAGCTTTGAATTATTATTATTATTATCATTAATTACGATTAGTGATCTCATCACCACGTCAAATAATAATAATAATTTCATTTTACTTTTACCCGCACAGGCTACGTTTTTGGGTACACTTAACGAGTGTTTATGAAGGAGTATAATTATTATTATACCTATAGTATTTACTGTATTCATTTCATTGTAAACAATTCCGATTATTTCACAGCTCAATCCCCAGCACAGCCCAAATGGTATTTGAACCATAATTAATTATACAGATATGTATATGGAATAAAATTATTCTGTGGGATCCCTAAAACAATATTAGCGTATCAAATGTGTGATAAACACGTTATAATAAGCACACCAAAGCTGAACGGTTTGCCAGTTGCATATAATAGATAGCAATTTCGATAATTTGCTCAATTTTGATGCTCTGCCAACATATGAAAGGACTTGAGTGGCTGGCTCTACACCAATTTAAGTTCAGCATGAGATCGATTGAGGCTGCCTGTTTGCCCAGAACGCTTTTTATTATATACAGTCGATGGAGAAATCCAGTTACTCCGTTGAATTTTGAACGTATTAACATTTTTCATTGAATTTTTTTGTTTGCTGAAACGGTAGGTAGTTCATATACGGCTCTTTTGGCGATGAATTTTGATAACAATTGAAAGAGAGATAATGCGTCTTATCAAGCTTTATAGTAAATGACTGCTAGAAAACATAGTATCATCATCAGCATTTTTCAATAAACTCTAAATTTAATAAATCATTGAGGTATCCATTAAATAGTAGTGGTCCCAAGACACTATCTTGAGGTACCTACCTCATAACAAAAAACGATGGAATCTCTGAAAACTTCACACTTGTTGAATTATACAACTTTACACCAATTCGTAAGCCAGTCTTGGGAAATTAATTAGTTCTGGTTTTTTCAGTAGTCGTTCGCGATTGACAAAATCGAATTATATATGAAGAAATATACTAAGATTGGGAGTATTATTACTTGATAAGCTATCATGTGAGATGACATATGGCATTTTCAGTTGAAACATTTTTCAATTCTGGACTTTGGATTTTTTTCCTCCTTCCTTCGGTTCACGTAACTTTCTTCTACTAAAAGGTGGGTAGCAACACGTGAATTTCACCTTTTAAAAAATTTTCAGGGACCGCTCTGCTAGAAATGGGCGAAGAAGTTGAAGAATTCTACGCGGAATTCGAAGAACAATTCGTAGCACTGTGCCAACAGGTATTCGACATAGGCCAAAAACACTATAAAATTCGCACCGATGAAGTCAAACTGTTTTTGGAGACTGTCGAAACGGCCAAAGCAGAAAACCAAAAAGAAAGCATCGATCACATGGAGAAATTTATGGAAAAGAAGGATATTCTATTCGACCAATTATCCACTCTTAAACGACATTTTGAAAACGATGTCATAGACCTTAATAAATATAGAGAAAAAGTCGAAGAATATTCTGGCACCTTTAACGGAATCATTCACGAAACCTGGAAAAACTTGATGAAGTTAGAACTTCAACTGTTCGAGCAGATTGAAGAGGTCAATCAAACTTTTGAACACGTTTTAGGTTAGTATTGTAGTAAAACTGCACTAAACTAATTTTGTTAAATCATTTACACACGTCTTAAACAATAATTTATATCACAAGTCACTATTTTTATTTATCTTTACTGTCATTCTCTATCTGCGAACTCAGGAACTATATTTGTTACTCTCTGTGACTGACTATGACTACCATCTGCTATACAGCGACTTATATAGTCGCGTTTACAGTGTTCTCGATCAATCCAGTCTTTCCGGCGACTTCTTAGATGTCCCTAGAATGTTCGGTTAGAAGGATCGCGTTTCTTCTACGCGGGACTCATGTGTTTGTCAGCTTAGGAATGTTTTCGTGGGGTGCATACTTAATGAGGTGAATGCGTAATGAGATGATCAGGGCCAGTTTCGAGGCCGGTCTCGAAATCGTTACAGTATTATGATATTACTTGAAATTTATTACTGATTTGATTTTTAACCGTTTTTCATGGATGTTCGAGTTCACGTAACAGACAATATTCAGTCGCGAAGAAGCAGACTCAAATAGTTTTATTAAAAATTCATTAAAAGAAGTATGTACATCAGTTTGTAAAATAGGTGAATAAACAGTTCAGTTATACTCGCGAAGTTTGAAACTTGTTGCGAGAAAATTAGAGGTGAGAATTATATGTATGTATATATTTTATAGATTTCAAAATTAAACAAAATGAAAATAAAAAATAAATTATCTGACATGACTAAAGTGAACGATTTCATGAAATAAATTTCGACGAGACTCTTGAATCCATGTTTCAATTTGTTTTTTGAATGATAGTAATGACTTGATCATTTTTATATGATTTGGAACCAAATCATAGTAGAATGACAATAAATATTTGAAATTTTTCTGAGACCTTGTTGTTTTAACTCTATTATTTACTGTGATAATATTTTTGTTTCTTGTATTGTGAATTTGATTATTGAATATAATGATAATGTAATAAATGTTGTTGAGACATGCAAACAGATTTTGTCATTTTATCTTGTTGAAATTCTATACCCAGGCAATAATGTAATAAACCTAAATCCTTCATTTCGAATGCTGCATTTAGGTCAGTTTTCAGTTTCTTATACGTTGTCAGAATTTGTAGTCACAACCAAATCGTCCACATATACACATGCATTCATTTTTCAGTATTTGATGGTTTCATTCCAAAAAAATTGAAGATACTCGACCTTTTCTATACCATTGTCTACCTAATTGTTTCAAACCATATATCGATTTTTGCAGGGAATAAACTTTGTCTTCTTCTCCTGGCACAATAAGACCTTCTGCTTGTTTCATATATATGGTTTCATCTAAATCACCATTGATATAGGCCATAACTACGTCCATTTGATAAAGTGTTAGACCTAATTCAGATGCTAGGTCCACTCAGAGCTTCCTCTAAAAGTGGATTGCTCATTTCACCAATACCAATTTGAGATGTTTCTTCCGAGTTGAGTTGTATCATATTGTACAGTTTTCTGGGCCTTCCACTGGAACCCTTTCTGAGTAATGATCTTCCTCATTCCCTTTTGAAAACAGGACGTTCCTTGTTTAAATAGTTTTCACAATGTGTATTAGATGTTGTATGACAATGTGCATATTTTTTTTTCTGTATGTTGTTGATTGTCAAAAAAGAATAAAAGTCTTGTCAAGTTATATTACAATTCTACCTGTTCAACTAAGTTTTACATAAATACAACAGTTTTCATGAATGGCGATTCTCTCAAAAATGGGCTGCCTTCGTTGCACTGACGCATCGGGGCTTTGGGTCATATTCGACCCATTCCTGGGTGGAAACAAGTGCAAAAGCTTTGCAGAGTTATGATTTGAACATTTCTGATAAACTGATTACTTTGAAGTATTATTAGTTTATTCAACCGATAATTTATTGAGTTTGTGGAAATTCGTGTTGAATAATTATTGAATAAGGAAAACTGCAACTTTTGTCAAATTTCCACCAACTCTAGTCTTGGTTCTACTTTTCACTATTCTACCGAGACCATTCAGTTGTCTCGCAGCTTTCCATTCGTTTTCGATATTGATAAATAAAAACTGAAACTGTCCAATAAACTAAATAGATGTAGAATGTGGGAAGCTCCATACACTTGTGTGAATTGAAAGGAGGGAAGTTTTTGTATAAAGTATATTTTAATTAATGCATAGCGCTTTCATCTTCAGTTTAAAAAAAAAAATTTAATTGTTTAAAATTGTTTTTACGTTAACCAGCTGTCATCTCCGTACGAACGACAGCCCTCAGAAGTCGAAACTTGTGTGAGCTAAGGATTAACGAGGTCTTACCTTTTAACGTGCGATTCCTAGCACGAGACCAGTGACCATGCTGGGAATCGAACCCACGTCCCTCTGACTGATAGACTAGCGCTCTACTATCATGACCACTGCGGCCCATCAGTGCAATAAATGAACAATATAATCTGGATATACGTTCAAATTAAGTGTTTTTTCATGGTAGCAATTCTGCGAAGCATTTGTCCACAAACAAGTGTTGATATTTTTCCTCTTTCATTGAACCGTTCACTTGATATTTTCTTTGAATGATGCATCTGTTGGTTAGATTTTATTGTGCACTCGGTTAATTATTTTTCAGCGGACATGATAAACGTCTTCACAGAAGAAGCTCAGGCGGTTTTCACACAAATTCGCGCTCTGGAAGTAACATATACAGAAAATATATCAGACGTAAGTTCCAGATATATAACGCAGGCCAACATGGGAGACTTAACAGTACCAGCGGTCCTGAAACCATATATGTCAGACAAGGAAGCTTTGAACAATGCCATTGCCACCACACACGATGCGCATTTGCAAATCATTGATAACAGGTACTGTACATTTTTTTTTCTACTCACGTAACTGAAACGGCATTGAGCATACGGATATGTTCGCGCTAAATAACTGATTATTAGTCATAATTTCACAATCAATGTTTGAAGCAAATTTTAAATGACACCATGGCAATTTCATTTTAGTTTCGAGTCCCGAACAACCCCATAGTTTCCGTTTTTGGCTCTCCTACAGTGTGGCCCATTTAAAACGGAAACACCTCCATAACACATACATTTTTCAACCGATAGGCAACTAAGAAACCAAGTTTCATGACTGGGTCTTAATTTTCAGAACAAACTGTAATTAGTTTTTGAAGTAAAAAAATTATACATATTTTTTTTCAACTCTAACTACACCACTAGATTAACGATATTCTCAAACGGTTTATATTAAAATTAAATTAAAATGCGTCCATCAATAAAAAAGTTATAAAGGAACGAAATCTATTGTTTTGCTGAATTTTTATTGATAGTGTAAAGACTTTGTTTAGATATTATGATTCTTATACTGACATTTATTTATATTTGCTTGTATTCTATTAATGAACTAACATATTATGAGAGCACGTTTCTCTTATAAATAAATAAATAGATGAATGTGTTTGAGTTTATTTCGTTCCATTCTACTTCCATTCAGTGCGGATATTATTTTCTAAAAATAGGTAGGTAGGTATATTAAGGTTTGGAGGAAACCACGCATAAGCAAGAAAATTTTCTCGAATAATTGTCATTCCCACTAACATTTCTCTTAGGCTGGCACTAGAATTTATACGAGTGAATGATTTTAACTTAATTATTTCTTAAAAATGTAATAAATAGTGACGGGTTCATCAGATCTTCATGAATACGAACAAACATTTGTTCACAAAACTCTACTCTCTAAAGATTCTTGGCTATAATTCTTTCATATTTGTCTAAAATATACTCTAAAATCTTCTCATGAAACTATTCAACTGAATTTGAAACCACTTTGAATAATAAGCCCCTGTGGCCTAATGGATAAGGCATCGGCCTCCTAAGCCGGGGACTGTGGGTTCGAGTCCCACCAGGGGTACTTTTTTTTTAACGAAGAATAATCATACTTCATTTCTAAATATATTTTTATCAAGAATATCAAGTATATTTTTTTCTCGAAGAACCCGTTTTTTTGCATCAGCCTTTTCCGGGACAGCACGAAATAATTTCCTCTGACCAAACTCATACACAAGCATTATCTACATTGAATGCAATTCGAACGACATGCATGAGCGTTGCAGGAGGCATTATTATAAGCACTACTACCACTATGGGTTGAGATGTTCGACCTACCGCCAACACCAGCAGAGGCGGCTACTAGCGCCTTTCACCGGGACCCTGTGTACGTACCTCTTGGCACAAGCGCTCCCCCTTTCCCTGGCCAGCAATGGTCAGGGGGAGAGGGAGGCGGCGGCTCTCCGTGTGTCCTCCCGAACCTGTCCTCTCCTAAATCAAATTTATTTATTCTTTCTCGAAGAAAGCTCGCTAACCAGAGACCTTACCACGCTCCGAATACATGATAATGAGCCCCGCAAACACGGTGGGCTCATATATCAAGCGTTGGATATCTTCCAGGAAAGATGGAAGAACCGGTTCCATAGGAAATCTAGCCGAATGAATCAATAAACGCCCGGGATCAGCTCACAATAATCAGCCTCAGACAAACTTGGACCAATGCAGTATCTACATTGAATGCAAAAGAACGACATGCATAGGCTTTGCAGGAGGCATATATTAAACCACCTACTACCATCATGAAATGTATTGCTCGATCTTCCGCCAACACTAGCGGACGCGGCTGTCTGGGACCCTAGGCACCCCTTGGCAAAAATGGGCAGGGGGGAAGGCGGCTCTCCGTGCTTCCAAGAACAACCTCTGGATTTCCAAGCCCGCGTGTGGTGATGAAAGAAGGGATCATTTTAATACAATGAACAAAAAAACTTAGTGGTATAATAATTGGCTAATTTTATAATAAAGACCATTTTTATTTATTTATTTATTTCTCGAAGAGGATTCGCTTCTCAAAGCTCCCTCCTCGAGGGTTGAGGGTCAAGGACAAATTCGTGAGAGAGTCGAGCTCTGTGAAGTACCTAGGAGTAAAACTCGACAGGCGTTTTAAATCTGGCTATACAGAGGGCGGGGGCTTGCAATTAGGCGAATTTACCCTCTATATAATACCCAGAAACTCTAAACTTAGTGTAGGTAACAAATTGTTACTCTATAAACAAATTATAAGACCTACAATGTTATACGTCTGTCTGGTGTTCTGCGTCTGGGCATAACGCTTCTTATGAAGTTTGTAAGGATGCAGAACAAGGTGTTCTGTATGGCCACTAACAGTGATCGATACATTCGGCTGGTTACTCTTCGGGAGATCTGCGAGGTCAACTCACTTCCGACGTATATTAAAAAGTTATCAAATAACAACTTTAACAATTATTTCTCACCCAGAAGCCCTTTGACGAGCATTCTCACTCGCATTAGGGAGTATGACAACGCCCCCCGGAAACACGGGGGTCTTATCTATCAAGCTCTGGATATATTTCAGGAATATTAAGAAGAACTGGGCCTGGTAAGGGGCAGCCAAGATTCTACATTATACCCACGCATAAGCTTCGCAGGAGGCGTGGATTCTGTCCGAAATCAACTTAGTCTTGAAGTATTTACGGACCTGCCCGGACCGCGGGAGCCATCTCAAGTGTTTCCCTAGAGAGATCAGGGGTTGGCTTGGCGATGTCAAAGTCAAAATATACTTTATTTTATAAGTTATAAAAAACTCATACACAAAGCTTTTTGGTTTTGGATTAATATTGAAATTGAATTTAATTAATTAATGATAAAAAGTATAATGGTGATAACGGTTTATCGCTCGGTATACAACTGGCTGTCCTGATCTTCAACCTTACCATATGGTGCTGTTAAAGTTGGAGAAATAAATCATGAACATACTCCAGGGCTATTTGTTGAACACAGTTGAACAAAAATAAAATATTTTGAATTTTGAAGTAAATTTCTCATATTGAGTAGACCCGACAGTGAATGTAAAAGGACGACACGCATAAGCTTTGCAGCAGGCGTGTACCTATTGAACTATCTACAACCTTCTTGAGTTGAATAGCTTGATCATCTGTTAACAACAGCGGAGGCGGCTATCAGGACCCCAGGTACCCCTTGGCACAACCGCTCGCCTCCCTGCTTAGAAATTGGCACGGGGGAGGCTGCACTCCGCACGTTCTTCTGGGCATCCAAGCACTCGTTGGGCGAAGATAAAAAGTAGAATATAATGAGCTAGTCAACTCTGTTCTTTTTTATAATTTTTATGATTACTACCTTTTTATTTTCATTTATTTCATTTATTTATTTAATTTCAGGGAGGACACTCTAATCGAAAGATCTAAGGAATGGTTGGAATCTTTCACCACAAACCTACACAAAGATGAAATCGAACGAAACAGATACAAGTTACTTGAAATAAATCATTTCTTGGACATTCAACGAGAGGAATTCGATGAAATTTCCGACGACAAAGTAGTACCAGTCAATGCTGATGACAGTGATTTCATTATGTAGTTTTCTTTTATGGAAAATTAATATTATACTATAATGATGATGATGATGAGCGTTTCTATTTTTGATTAATCATTAAAATACGAATTTTTATAAAGTCAAAATCAACGTCAAAATATATAAACTACTTATTGCAAATATGATCTTCCTCCCATCTGCAAATCAGCCAAAATGAGAGGAACCACCATCAATATATGCGTTTAAGGCTCATTTGCATTTCAATTGCAGGAAAAAACCAGAAATCCCACAGTACCATACCATGGCTTGCTGTACAATTTGTTTATAGAGCAGCACCTCGATTTCATTTGCCTGTTTCGAGTTCCATGCTCTGAAGAGGCAGGTCCGTTTCACAGAGGCCGGCACCACTCAACGAATGGGCTCATATAGCAGTATCGTCTGCATACACAGCCACATTCGTTCAGTGTTGGGTTGGGATGTATGTGGTGAGAGGATAGAGCCCTGAGGCACTCCGGCCATTGCTGGGTACATCGGAGAACGGTATAGTTTACCCTTACTGTAAATTCTCTCTTCGAGGTAAGAATATGAATTCTTTCGTTCAGACCTTACTGAACGCTTTTGCATATCCAGCAGAAACTATCACTGTGCTAGTTGAAGGCTTCCCTTATCTCGTGGACAATCCTGGCCACTTGGTAGGACGTGAAACGTCCTCTCCTAAGGCCAAATTGTTCCTCCATGAAAATCTTTAACTGATCCACCAACTAGGAGGATCCTATCGATCGCCTTAGCTACCGAGATTAGGAGCGAGATCGGCCAATAGCTCTCCACCCTGTTGGGACCCTGATTGGAACAATTAGCCGTATGCTGTATCACTTCCGTTAAAAAAAAAAGTCAACGTTATTCGCCATTTCTGTTATTTTGCTATGATTGGTAATAGCAAAATAACAAAAACATCGAATAATGGTGACGTTATTTTCAACGGAAGTGATACAGCATAGGGCTGAATATCTGCCTGTTTCAAAGAGTCTGGGTATTTTTGGCATCGACAACGTATACCATCTAGAAGAGCGACTTCTTCGGCAAGTTCTTGAGCAGAACCGTGTTAATGAGTAGGAGGAGAAAAAACAAGAAGGAGAAAACGAAAAACAAGAAGAGGAAAAGCGGAGCCTGCAGGAAAAACATGAACAAAAAATGAAAAACATGAACAAAAAAATGAAAAACAAGATGAGGAAAAGCGGCGCCAAAGGGAAAAACAAGAAGAGGAAACGCGACGGTTGCCTGAAAAGAAAGAACGAGAAGAGGCAATCCAGAAAATTCTCGAACAACAAAAGAACGAATCAGAACGAGTAGAAAAACAGTTCTTCCAACATGTATTACAGAAAACTGAAATACAAATGGAGGAGCTGAAAGAAAAAATAGAGGGAGACGTCAAGAAAATCGACGATGAGCTTAATAAGAAAGTGGATACAGTGCGAGAGGAGGTGAAAGGACTCGAAAACCAGATAGCTCTCCTCAAGAACCAAGATCGTGGAGACAGGGTTGCCACATCGGGGATTTCCGTAAAACTAATGACTTTTGATGGAGAGTCCTCATGAGAACAGCTGTATCGGGCTCAAATGAAAACACGCACTCAAAAAACAGGTGAGAGTCGGCAGGAATTTGAAGCGGATGTGAAACGCCTAGTTCAGCTGGTTCACCCAGAAGCACCGGGAGATTTCAAGGAACAGCTAGCGGTGCAGTCATTTATAAATGTACTGAGAGACACCGACATAAGAAGGACACTGCGATTAACATACTTCAAGAAGAGTAGCGATGCCTTGGTACGTTCTTTAGAAGTGGAGGCAGCCTTCAACACCTCAAGGCCGAAAGTACGAGCGGGATCGATAGAAGAAACCGAACAACGATCAAGCGCAGTAACGAGTTCATTAAAGAAGGTTCTGGAATAAGCACTCAGAAGAACAGGGCGTGCTATAGATGTGGGAAATTGGAACATCTTATAAAAGACGGGTAAGAAAGCCACCACATTCGCAATCACCTATGAGCACAAGATTTTTCAGCGAGTCCTCAAGTGGGCGGCAGGAAAAGTAGAATTAGTCAGCATATCGGAGCGCATGCTGACTAGCAATAATGGAGCCCCCAGGATCACCCCTTTTAACAGGCTAAGAAGAACAACCGATATCCTTACCATTTCAGAAAAATTGAACGAAATAGAAGTCATATGCACCATAGACACTGGTGATGTAGTTTCTTTGGTACGCAGTGACATTCCTCGCCCAGAAAGCGTGAAACCTATCTCTTCAAACCGTGTGCTTCGAACAGTCACTGGAGAAAACGCACCTATTCGAGGAGAAGCTGAGATTACACTGATTCTTGGGGACTCACCATCATAAATACAGTGCAAATATAGGAGATGAATTTATGGGATGGATTTGATCAGTGAATTGACAATGAAGAGAGGATCATGAAGTTTGTAAAAGGAGAATTTGTCCTCACAACTCCAGCAGAAAGGACGATGTCTGTGAAACTGCAATTAGTGAACACCGTGAAAATTCCTGGATTTTCGGAGAAAGTAGATGACTGGGTGCTGCGTTGGAATAGTACAGCCATGTACCTTCAATTTTGTTTTGGCACGAGCCCTGGTAAAGACAAAACAAGCTATTCCTGTGGTGTATCCCGAAGAAATAACAGTTAAAGAAGGCGATCCGGCAGGAATCTGTGAACCTATTTCATTGGTAGCAAACTATGATTCAGCTGACCACCAAGAAAGAAAGGCTCAGAGAGTGTTATGGCAATTCTTGAAGAATCATTTGAACACTTGTCAACAGAAGAATTGAGAGCTTCTAAAAATTTCATCAGAAGTAAAAGCGACATCTTTGAATGGAATATTTAGCAAATTTGAAGCAAATATAAGTGTTTTATCAGTCAGTGTAGTAGTTTTATGTTAATAGCGAAGTAAATAAAAACAGTTTAGCAGGGTGCTTGGCGTATTATGAAGTAATATCGTAACAATATTCCCTTCTGGGTTAATTCTAAAAAGGTGTCGCCGTAAATTGTTTCTTGGAGAAATTGCAATTCGTTTTAATGGCAACATCTGGCCTGCAGTTAGGTATTTGTTGTGCTTCCAAAGGATAGGAGACGACAAACGTCTCGTAAAGTTTATGATAATTTTACCATATAACTTGCTTCGTTAAAAATATTTTTATTACAAATCCCTTTAGAAGAACAAAATAGACTTTCTGGCCTGGAACTCGAATAAAAACATTTCACAGCTGCGGATTGAGAAAGTGTATAGCTTGCACTCCTAGTCATAGTCAGTGGCGTTGCTACACTATTTACTAAATAGTGCGAAACATTTCGAAACAAAACGTGGCCGCGTGGTGAGTGAATGTTCCACGGTTTTGAACTTTTAGATCCATATTTGTTGATCAATGAAGAGCGATTGTACCAGTGAAATTCCCAATCAAGTATTCGTCACGGCTTCCTACGATATGTCGACGAATCCATCCAAGGAACGGAACCGAACGTGACAGGATTAACAATTCTGGATCGAGACGAGGAGGACGGAATCAACATGAGGAGGTAGCGCCGACGTGAATGACGAAAAACGCAGAAGTCCATTAAAGAGGGGTCCTGATGGATTATTCTTTCCACAAATTTCGATCCAGTATGGAGATGGACGGGTCGGGTCCTCAATAATTAGGTTGAGGATATATCAGTGCCGGATGTAGAAATTTTACAAATAGGATTAGTCGCTCATATCACTGATACTAGCATACAGGGCGTTTAGAGATGAATGGAACGTCTCCTCTCTTAAGAACTATTGAAAAGGAAACTTTAATATTTTGGTTACAGATATAAGTGAGTGTGTCAATATTTTAAAAGGTGCGCAGAACTTAGAAGTCTTCTATTTTTTATGATTTGGTTCCCACGAACATCATTATAACAGAAGAAAAGTAGGTAAGAATTGGTGCTCTTGAATTTCTGCAAACTGTATGCCTCAATGCACACCTTCCGATGCAGTTAGTTCCTCACACGGTTTTTCCATGAAAGGGTTTTGCTGATGGTGAAGGTGGGGTAATGGTAATATCGCGCACCTAAGCGGAAAAATTCAGAGGTAATATGAAATATTTGGAAAAAAAAATTTATCACTGAAATTGTTTAAAACACGTGCTTTTCGCGGTATTGCCCTACCCAGTGAGGGACAATACCGCGCATCTTTGCGAAATATTACCCCCTACCGACTTTAATTTAGTTTTCTAACCATAACTTCAATAACTAAAATTCAAATTTAAAACCGAATGTGGACGAATATCACCCACGAATTACCACTCACTTTCCTTATTTGAAAACGGCACAAAATTATAACCAAAACTAACAACGCAACACTTTCATCTACTACGGGCAACAAAGTGCTTTGAGCGGTCGGAAAACCTTTTCTGCATAGTTCCAGGTATTTCTAATACCATACATATGATTACACTTCATACTACGCGATCCGTTGTTTGTTTTTTGGCCTACGCGATATTACCCAGCATTTTAAAAGAGAACATCACTAAATAGACTCTTGACATAATACACATCGAGAAATAGTATCGTCAACTCTCAACAATTTTATTTTCAAATAATTTGAAAGAAACCAATATAAATGACGTCACTTCAAAGTAGTTTGATTAATAGTTATTATTCTAACAAGTATGGAAAGAGAATATTTTTCCCGTATGTGACTGCCGTTATCCGAATGACGCGAAGCGGAGTTCGGGTAAAACGAATGCTAGAATAGTATATTGTGTAACTAGGGCGAAAAATAGTATATGTTGTACGAGTGTGGCAATATGACGCGAGTATGAACCATCCAATTTCCGCACGAGTTGTACCCTATACTTTTCCGATGACCTACCTGAAAAACAGTTAGCCTAAAATCTGAGAAAAGGTTGTCCACCACAGTTTTTAGAACTTTAAAACTTATTTAATTACAAGAAAGTTCATGGAAAGTTTCTGGATATAAGTATTTTTTATCTTGTTCCAGCTTTGACGAAAAGACCAGAAAAAATAAAACGAGAAACCGAAAAACTTAGTTTCTCCAAAATTGTTTGATTATATCAAAAATATTTTTAGAGAGTTCATACTCCCATATAGATGACTTCAAAAATAGTCGATTTTTCGTTCAGAAATAAGAACCTGAAATGACATTTTTTGTAGAGGTCAACGAAAAAATATATTTTTTATTCACACGCCAAGAACTTAACATAACTTTTCTCCCATTATGAGTTTCTCAATTAGCATAACTTTTATCACGGGTAATTTCTTTCGAGAAATCAATAATACAAACGGTTTACATTTGTTGCATTCCCCGCTATTTCATATTTATCGATTCAGAGTGGATAAAGAGGTTAGACATTCACAAATAACGAATGTCAGTTAGTGAACGCATGTATCTCTGATATAAGTAATAAATTTGCAATCAAAATGCATAGAGATTACAGAGGTGGATTATTTTATTGATATTAATATTCGAGGTGCCGCTCGAAGAGATTAAACCCATCCAGTCCTGAATCCATAGCACTGATGGATTATTAAACACACCGATATCTAATCGGCCTTTGTGATTGTCGGTTACCACGCTAAATAATAATTTTTCCTTCCTGCCGGACCGATAATGGAACTACGTACATTAACGCCTCTGCCAGCTCTGATGGCCAGACGGATAATCCATTGGAAACTGCGCAATCAATGAATTATATAAACGCATTTACGTTTAGAGAAAAAAAACAGGTTGTTGAGGATACTTTTTTGTTATTGGAAAAGGGGTTCGAGTAATACCTCCCTTGAAACATTTTTCAATTCTCTGTACAAAATCAATCTCAATAAACATTCTTATCAATCTTCCCAACTCTGCCTTGAATGTACTAGTCGAAATAATAAACGAATCTTTTGCTCTCGCAGAATTTCCTTTCTGTCTGAAAACAGCCCTTGTTATCCCACTTTTCGAAGGCGGTAATCCAGAAGAACGAGTAACCGCAAAACTCTTTAAAAAAATATTCAAATTTTTAAATACCGATGAAATATTAGTTGAAACGCATTTTGGATTCCAGAGCTCAAAAGATAGAAATACTGCCATTTTTTCTTTTATTGGACATGTTTACATGGTTCAGGTCTTATGTAAGCGACCGAAAACAATTGGTTGAATATAATGGAAAGTTATCTAACAACAAAGATATTTTATGGGGCGTCTCACAAGAATCTGTCCTGGGTCCGATACTGTTTCTTATATATTTAAATGACCTGGCCCTCAATTCAATTAAAGGAAAATTCACAATATCCGCTGATGATATGACCCTCCTCTGATATGAAAAAGATAACAAAACTATGAAAGATAATATCACTGAAGACTTGAAAATGGTAAAAAAACTGATGCGAATCTAATTATTTGTGCTTCAATACGAACAAATCAAATTTACTGTCTTTTAGCTCTGATGTTGATAATCTCAACTTTAACGGAAATATAATTTTAAAATAAAAAATACTCCAAATATCTAGGAATACTCATAGATAGTAAACTGAAGTTTGAATATCATGTTATAGCGTTAACAAAAAAATTGGCATTAGGATTAACACACTCAGAATTGTATCAAATGAACTGAGTTTTTTTTGGCGAAGATGGCTTGTCACTACGATCGAATCTCATTTAAGGTATGGTATCTCTTTTTGAGGATTCTGTACTCAACATCTATTTCAGTCAGTATTTATTCTACAGAAGCGAGCAATTAGATATTTACGCAAGGTTATTGAGACACAAACGTCATGTACACCCTTATTCATAAGGGAAAAAGTCACCTCTTCCTTGTTATTTTATTTTATGATCAGTTTGTCTGTTTTACGAAAAATACCACACAACTTAATCCCTGAAAGAAGCAAACCATCTTACCCGACAAATTACATATAGGAAAATACATATTCCCATTCCAAAATCGTCCTTGACGAAGGATTCTTCAAATTTTGAAAGGAAAAAATATAAAATAGCCTAACCGCAACACTAGGAAATTTCAGAAATGGTATCCAACAGGACCTAATAAAGAATACCTTTTACATTATGAATTTAACAGTGATACTTTGTGATGATTCTGAAATTATTTATTTTATGGCGTATGTATTTAAATGTGTATATTTTGTATTGTATAATTGGTAAAAGTAAAATTTTAACTGAATCATTTTACCTTTAAAACACATCAAAAATAATTGTTTTATATTTCAATTGTTTGACGTATTCAAAAATTGTGACTTTAACCAACATAATTTTTTTTTATTTTATTCATTACAGTGTCCGTTTTTACATATATGTGTTTAATATCTTCTAAATTTATGACATTCATGTAATTGAGTGGAAATTGAAAACTATTTATTTTTAATACCAAAAAAATGTTAATATTTCAAAAGCTTCGATTGTACAGTCAACTGTATCTCCGCTATTTTTCAACCGATTTTCAATTTCGAAGAACAGTGTTATCACAAATCGCGTGTTCTTTCGGATAATGAGAAAAGTGGTACAGGGTGTCATTTGAAAAAAAAAGTTTGGGGTCACTTCCGCTAAACCGGAAGTGAGGAATTTTCGGTAATGGAGTCAAAATATGTGCATTCGAGTAATATATCGATGTACCAAATTTGAAACCTATATCTTCAAAACTATAGAAGAATTGGAGGGCGTACCTCACCTCGTGGTCTCCCGGTATGCTTTCGAATTGAAGAGAGGAAGTCCTGGAATATACTCTATTTCATGTTTTGAGAAATTCACAAATTATTACCTTTCCCTAAGAGAACGCGCTTCATAGCAATAATTTGACTGTGGAAAAAGTAACATCACTTTAGACAAAACAATTTTTTTATGTGTCGCAACTCAGTATTCATCTCTGGCAAACGGATGATCCTGGTGGGTGATGGCCTCTTGATAATTACAAGCTCTCCAATTCCGATTCAATAGCTCAATGACATTCATATCGGCGGACGACAACTTGAAGTCCCAAATCTCGAAATTTTCTTTGATTCTTGACTTTGTAACCGACTTAGGAATAACGATAAGATTCCTTTGGATCAGATACCTCAGCACTACCTGGGCTGAGGACTTATTATAGCACTTCGCGATAACCTTGATGGCTGGGTCATCCAGTAATTTCGGATCACAAGGTTTAGCCCATGGCCTGTCCGGAGAGCCAAAGGGGCTATAAGCGGTGACGGTGATTTCTTTTGATAAAAGGAATTTGATCAGTTCTTTCTGGTTCAAATAAGGATGTACTTCGATTTGGTTCGTAACCGGTTTGATGATTGACTTTTTCAGAAGGCGCTCTATCTGCCTTTTATTGAAGTTTGATACTCCGATAGACACTGCGAGGCATTTTTTGACTGTCTGTTCCATCGCTTCCCACGTTTCTAGGTAGTCCACGTGGCTGAATGCAACGGTACCGTCTGGATTGACTGGAAACATCACAGGGCCCTCCTTCAGTGCGAAAGGCCAATGGACAAGGTACAAATCGATATAATCGAGACACAACATCTTCAAAGTATTCTTTAAAGCCTTTTCCACATCTTCCGGTCGGTGTTTGGTATTCCACAACTTACTTGTTATGTAGAGCTCGTCACGCCTGACCGTACCGTCTGCGATTTTTTCCTTGAGGGCATCACCAACTTCGGATTCGTTTTCGTACGCATGAGCACAATCGATATGGCGATAACCGATATCTATGGCATATTTGACAGCCTCGTAAACTTCTTTCGGTTTGGACTTCCAGGTACCTAACCCAAAAAGTGGGAATTTTTCACCGTTGTGAAACTTGATGAAGGGGACTTTTGATGGACAACTCGACTGGTTACGATTTCGAACACTAAGATTTAGGGTCTTCGGAAGGTTCCGATTGAGCAGACTACGGGACATTATAAATTTTGAAATTCCATGGAGAAAAAGCGAATACTGACAATTTTCAGATTACTGTCAAAAATGTCATGCGAACTGAACCAAAATGTTGTAAAACAGACACTGATCACTGACAATGTAGACGGTGTGAATACGTTTTTCAAGTTGTCACTTTGAGTGAGAATACAGGGTGTATCAAATACAGAGTGTATCAACGATGCGTGGGTAGACGATAGCTGCTTACCTATTTAAGATATCTCCCATTTTGACCTATGCACAAATTGAGTCTATCTACAATGGCTCTTAGAACTTCAGTTAGAGTTGATTTTGAAATGGAGCAAAAATCTTCTCTTGGTTTATCTTGATAGACCTTGCCTTCTGTGCATAATGAAAAATGAGATATCTTAGTACCCTTTTCTATGAGTTTCAGATTCTGGGTTCACGTAGTTGCAAAGCAAGGTTGAATTTTTCGGCAAGAGGCATCGAATTCCACACAGCGAGGCGGTAGGCAACAGTTTTTACTATAAATACCAGGCTGAAATTCAGGAGAAGACAGTTCATCTGGGACCTTCTAATAGACTAGACAACAATTATTGAAAGATGGAGTCACCTACACGTTCGTACAGAACACCACTACATCAAGAAAGCACAGGTCCGTTAAAATTTGTAACCATGCATTCGGAAGTCATTCACTATCCTCCATTAGTTTCTCTGAGAATTTTAAACCCAGTGAATCAAATCCAGAGGTTTTAAAAAATGGGAAAATATCTATTCACCAATTCATAAAGAACTGTTTGATGTTAGCGTCTCCAGGATGTAGAGTTTTGAAAACCCTCATCGCAATGAAGTCTTATCCGGTTCATTTATCCTTCCTGCAGCTAAATTATGAGATGGTTGAACAGAGTATATTTACATTTACTGCAATGTTACTCTCATGCAATAGATATTTCAAACATATTCTCACATTTTACTATACCCTAATATGTTAAAAAGATGGGGAGAACGGTATCGGGTTGGTTACCAGATGGCATGAATGCAAAAAAAGAATTTTGAAAACCTGGCCAACTCCATGGTTGTGAGAATGTGGATGAACTGGATCCCCCCTGGCACAATTGGCGACAATCCTCTATCACCGAACTTTGATAACTATTTAGACTTTTAGACTTTGGGGATGTTCAATATCAGTCAAAACCTCCCAGATATTTACTAAAGTTAGGGTTTGCTTTCCAAAATCTGATAGTTTAAACTTCTCTATTCTCCAGATGAAATTATTGAATTATTAGGAATATAATATTTGAAGTTTTGACGCTAATATTTTATTCTTAATGTATTCCGAGAAGTTGTAAAATAATGATTATAATTATTTCATATTTAATTTCTCCTCAGATTTGCAGAATTTTGTATCCTGAAAGAACCAAAAAAAAACAAAACGTGGTAAACCAGGGCGTTGAATCACTTAATACAGTGAGCTGATATCTTACCAAAGCACTAAGAGGACCAGACGATCAACAGGACAGTATTTTGGACGATCAGATAAGGCAGGGTTACATTTGGTCACAAAGCTATTTGACATATTCAGGGTCTTATATGTCTTCTAAACGTAATCTCCACAATGCTGCTGTACTATTCAATGAACAGGAAATAATCTCAGCAACTAGAATCAACATTCCTACAGATGATTGACAATAAGAGATGCTCCCAGATCTGGTAAACCTATAATGAGCGAAGAAGTTGAAGTTCAGATGATCGATGAAATGGTCGTTAATCCCAAGCAAACCACAAAGCTGGTGGAGGAGAGTAGCGATATTTCCCTTTCGCCGGTCCAGAAAATGCCATCCTCATGAAATAAAAACTGTTCATAAGCTAGCTGAAGATGATTCAGACGAAAGTAAACAATTTGGCAAGATTCGTAGCAAACGCCAACGCCATAAAATTCAGGCCCCAGAATTTGCAATGGTCATAGCAATGAACAGTATTGTTTTCCAGAATCCACGTAAATTCTCCGGGTATAACACAAGACGACTCTACACTATCTCGGAAAAGTGAGAAGTTACGAGTATGCATGTTTCCTGGATAGATCAATTGGTCGACGGTATGACAGAGTGGCCAGCTCAATTGCCAGCTTTAACACCACTCGACAACTTTCTCCGACAATACTCAAAACATCAAATCTTTCGTGTAACATGCACAAACTGGCATGGGTGAAAATTGATAACTTTAGACCTTTGCAAAGCCCTATAACAAAATCGAGGCCCAAAAGCGACTTTCTCATTGGTGTAACTAGTTGCACATCCACTATTTTATTCCTGAATAAAGTCGATAAATTCGAGGAAAATCGGATATCTTAAAAAGCTTTTCTATATTCTATATATTTGAAATCGAGTTCTCTATATAAAATCTCAATTTAGCGGAAATAATCAGCAGCACAAGAACTTGATTGTGAATACAAATAAATGTCATTGAAAAAATATCGTAATAACCCCAAACGAAACAATAAGAAGGTACATCAGTCCAGCAATTAGTGAATGACGTTATACAGAGTAATTAACAATATACTTTTCGTTTCATTGATAAACTCGATATACGGCAATTAGGTAGGATATTCTAGAGCTGTCGAAATTATCAGTAATGTATTTCAAATAAAAAATAAATCATCGCGAGTTATTACATTTTAATCATAATTTATTCGATGTTCCCGAGTTTTAATTGTATATTTACAACCACTTAATTATTTTGCGTCAGAGAATGTTTTGGTGTCAAAGAATATTTTGTGTACATTGTTATGGTTCTGTTCACGGAGCAAAGTAATAAATCATGATGTTCGACATATTCAGAGCCGTGCAATTAAGGGAATATCGAACAGTTTTAACTTATTATATTTCACTTCAAGTGACAATTGCAGTGAAATTATTGACAACTTGAATAGTGAATATGTAGTATAAAAAATCATAATACAGAATGTAAATCAAAACGAACAAAGTTCGCTGCGTGTGTTCAAGTAAGTAGTTTGGTACTATGACAAGCAAGTTGTCATCAAGACGTCAAAGTTTCAATTTATAAAATTATTTTCAATAAAAGCAATATTTTAAGGGATTCGTCAGGCGAAGAGCTCCCAGAAGCAATTTTAATTGCTGCAGATGAGGTAAATTCAGACCTGTTACCTATAGTAAATCACGAGAAAAATACGAACAGCAATACAACCAATTTTTGAACTGGTGTAAGGAAAAAGGGGTGAATAGCTTCAGAAGAGTTTTTTTTTGGCGTATTATTCCGAGCTGAGTAAGGTACTTAAATCCAATACCCTATGGTCGCGATACTCGATGGTGATATAAAACAAAACCTGGACATAAGCAAGTTTCATGAGTTGACATCGTTCCTAACAAAGAAATCAGATATTGAAAAACTGTTGCCATGGCAACCGTTGCTATGGTAATGAGAAAACAAATATCCAACTCTTAATTATTTATACCTAGTGGCCTGTGGGGCAAGCGATTGCGTTGCTCATTTGTGATCGAACTAAGATTGACAAATGGAAATCAGTAGATACATTCTTTTCGAACTATAGTCTAGTTCCTAAATTGTAGATAGTGACTCATCGAACATTTTCTGTTTTTTTACGGGATTTGAAAGTGAGAAGAGGATGTACGAAAGTGGAAAAGTAAAACTTGATTTGAAGCCAAAGTACCTAGCTTATTTCTGTTCTATTTTTTGACCTGCTTTATATGAATTATGAAGCGTACAACTATCTACAATTTATAGGAACTAGACTATATAGGTCTTCAAACTTCCAGTGATGTTAGGTCCAATCAACCAACTTGGTCTCGAGATATTTTCGTAAAATAAAAATTAAACCAACAACTCAAAGAAGAATATTTAATTTTGATATAATTATTATCAACTTGTATCATAAATGAGTATTTTGTGTACTCTTCATCATAACAACTTTTATCACATCATCCTTTTTTCTGAACTGAATTCATGGTAATAGTTTTTCTATAACTGATTTCAGCTTGACTATAATTATTGCCCCAACTTGGCAACCACGTATTTCCGCAAAATGGGAATAGAGTTTTTGTTTACTCTTCACAATGATACCGATTATGTCAACCTTTTCTTTTCATAATTGAAGGGGCAAGTGGATGAAGGAGTTATGTTACAAATATGTGTTTGTGGGAAAAATAGGTTTTAGTAAAGTTAGCGTCCATAATGTTTAATGTAACATAGCCCCTTCTACCACTGTGTATCTGCTCAGATATTAAGAATAGAAGCAAATCCTGACGGGGCAAGGTACATATGCACGTAACACCTTCTTCCATGACATAAACGAATATTTTCAGAAAATGTTACTGATATGTGATATGAGATATATCCAAAATAAATCAGTTACCACAATATGAATTATAGTCATAATAAAATTTTAACTAACCTCTTCATAAAACCGCAGTTGGGGTGCAGGATCATCCCAAACGTTTTCGCAAAAATCCTTGAAAAGCAAAAATCCTGAAACAAATATGATTCAATTAGTTAATTCACGATAAACTATCAATAGGTATACAAAAACCAGTCTGAAAAGACGAACACCGAATACCCAGCCCATTCCAATCCTATTTTGTTACGTACACCGCTCTATAATAAGCAAAGAAAGAAGTTAAAATAATAATAAAAAAACAATTTTTCGAAAAAAAGCCTTCCATGGGAAAGAGTCTTTTGGATATAAAACACAATGTGCCGAGACAATTTTGAGATGTTGGGTATGGAAACATATACAGGGTGTTCCAAATTGAGTCGGCACTACTGCCAACTCCGCTATTTATGATGCTATAAATTCGGTTAAATGGGAAAACTAGTTACATTTTCAATGGTCTTCTCGATGCTGAAGAAAAAAAAATTGACAGTCATATAATGATATTTTTTTTTAATGGAACATTCTATATTTTATCATGCACTTCGATTCGTAATCACATTATCAACAAAAAGCCATTTTTGCTACAGTTGAAAATGAGACAGTTTTATTAATAAAAACAATTAATTATAACAATCGGATTCGATGAAGGGCTGTAAAATATAGAGTAAACGTTCCAAAAAAATCACCTTCTAGTTGAACACATATTTGGGCCTTGACACTACGTGTTGCATTCATCACAGTTCGGCCATCAATTCTACTCATTATTGTTTCAATATTGTCTAGGGGTGTCATATCTGGTGACCGAGGAAGGTACTTAAAAGGACGATATCGTAATAATTGTGAACAGGAAGTATATGGGGGTTTGTGTGGATCGGATGCAATCAGCACTCATAGACGTACAAACGTGGTGCATGAGGGAGAACCTCAAGGTCAACTCCCAAAACAAACACGATTTTCGTTCCACCAGAAAAAGACACTTGGATGCCAACAGAGCTCTTCGAATCTTTGGTGAAAGCTTACAGATGTCAAAATAGTCGAAATACTGAACGTAGACTCGAAACTCAACTGGAACTAACATCTGTGAAAAATGCTGACAGTCTGATAAAATTCCACTCGTGATTGAATTTATCTCATTAGTCTGTCTTTTAATTCCTGAATTCAACTAAATTGATTCAAGAAAACACCACTCGACCTGTGGACTCGTGGTGTTTTCTCGAAGCAATTCGGTTTTGATCGGAAATAATCGACAGACTTATCGCGAAAATTCAATCACATTAATACTGACTATTTCACGCACTTGTCAAATGAACCAATCAGTAGTTGTAGTCAACCTATCTACCTCTCACTTTTGTGAAATAATCTAATAAAATTCCACTCGTGATTGATAAATTTGTCTCTTATATCTGAACTCAACTGAATTTCTTGTGTTTTCTTGTAGCAATTCAGTTTCGTTCAGAAATTAACCGACAGACTTAGCACGAACATTTTTTTTGATGGAAAAACGGCATTTCAAAAAATATTCGAACAGTTAAAATAATTTACGACACGATATACTTGGGAATATTTGACAAATAGTATTTCAACAATGTTTCACGACAACTTGATTGCTCATAATAATTTTACTTTATCGAATCAATTTTTTTTTTCCAAACCGCACTAATATGGAAGAAAAACTGATCATAAACCCAAAGTCAAAATATTGGAATATTATATCACAGAATACCAAAATAATTATGAAGAAGACCTATTGTCTTGGTTTTGTAAACTTGAAATTTGTGGAAGAGTTAAAGTTTTGTTATGAGAGTTAATTCTTCAAGTTTTGGTGACATCAACTGAATATTCTATACTAATAATTTATGAAAACTTGACCGTGTCCCATAATACACACCTGTGTTCAGTACCTCTTAGTAACTTTACCTGTAGCAGTTTTTAAATTTAGCGATTCCTTTTTCGCGTTATACCTACCTATCTAAGAATCAATAGTGAACGTGCTCGTCTTCATCAATTCTCAATAATTAAATCATTTCGTTGCTACTGTCAAAGATCTTGAATCTCATTTTGCTCGCTCTACTGTGTTCTAATAGGAGAAGCCTAATTTTCCGATAGTCAGGCTAACAAGAAGTCACAAACATTATTCAATTAAAATTTATCGGGAAGCCCATTCTAATAGTTCGTTGTGATGTGGGAAAATGATCTCACAATCTGGTTTCGACAACAAAGGGCATCAAATATCAGAGTTTATTATATAGGTATACCGCGTTCAGGTGTGATATGAATATATTACGTCACACGCAGCTAGTTCTGTCCCCTGCTCCTCATGCCCTTGTCACGTCGTATTCCGTGTGTTACAGCGCCAGCGGTGGAATCATAGCATAATGAATAATCCCAAGGGCGGAACGTATGCATCTTGGAATTGAAGCATCACTCCTACTATTTCTGTGGATTCACAAATACAATACGTACCTACCTAGAAATTATATATCGATAAATAAAACCATATGTTGAGTTCGAAAGAAATTTACAGAATTGTTTGCAGAGTGCAAAAAGAACAACAATCGATTCAGTTGTTAATATTCTTAAAAAACAGGATGTTCAGAAATTAAACAGAATTCAGCCAAAAAATTGTATAACTCATTTTTTTCAAATGACAAAACCATTTTTTCTGAACGCCTGTGGGGACTGCCGTGTTTTCAAATTGCATGCCGATGTGAATAATTGAAGATTTAGTAACGAAATCACTCTGGAAAAATTGGCATGCGCCCCTCGTCTGACCAACACTGGAAAGTTGCGCGAAAACTCTGTAAATATTTAATACGAGTTTCAAAACGAGATTCCAAACTGCATGACATTAGAAAGATACGTCATTTTTATAATTAATTAATAGTAGGTAATTTGACATGCACACCAGGATTTCGCAAAATAGAAGCACATAAATTTTAACAGTCTTTTTTGTAACTTTCGTTATGCATGCTTCTACTGCTGTGGCCATTAATAAGTAGCGCTTTTCCTCATGAAGTGCACACGTGGGGCAGCCAGGAACCCGTCTATTTTTCATATTTCAGGGTTAATTATCAAGCCTTAACAAGGCATGCAGTGTCAAATGAGAGAACGTCACCTGTCAACAGCTCCTTCTTATCTATAAGATGCCTAAAAACCCTGGTGTGCCAATTTATACCTGTAAAACTGTAGAATAAAACGCTGGACATTCGCTAGCTTGATTATGAGAAAGCAAATGAAATCGCGGTCTACTTTCCAAATATTCCGCGATACTTGCGCAAACCTCCACCGTCGGACTTCTTGTTAGGGTATAATTTCATTAACAGAAGTTTCAAGTATTGCGTACTAGCATGGAATAAATAAAACAACATAATCATTCCAATTTACGCAATCACTGTCCGCAAGCACTTTAATTCGTTACATTTTCAACTTATTATATTATTTTTGTTTTGCTGAAATGCACTTTACTGGAATAAATAATAATTACTCATTTCATATGAAAAAATATTGTTATAAGGCTGCATGGATATTCACCATTAGAACCTGTCAATCCTGTGCCTATCTGACATCTGCGCAATTGTTTTCGAGTTTTCCTTATGAGTTTTCTAAATAATAATTTTGTCGCTTATTTTAGGTTTAATTGCTTTTCAGAAGTGATATATATGTGCGATGAGTTGTTCGTTACAATGTTCTTTCACAATTTTAAAACTTTTAAATGTTATGTAATAGTGAAGATATTTCTTTTTTCTGCAATTTTTTTTTGACAGAAAATTAAAATTTTTTGGATCATCTAATTTCACTGAAAAGAACATACTATTTCAACATATAAAACGAATGATAAAATGATTAGGATGTACAAAAGCTTGATGATATGCAAAATTGATAGATTTCAGTAGGAATGGTGATTTTTTTTACTTTATCACGGGCTTTCACAACTCGTAGGTACTTATAGAAAATTTTAAGAAACAGTATGGCTAAACAACGTACCCAATTGATTGAACACTTTTGAAATAGCCGGAGTCAATGTCGAATCATCCTCAGTATCGCTATTCATTTTCGATTACTTATTTTTTTAAACGAATTTTGTGAAAAGTAATATGAAATGTCGAATTATTAGACAGAAGTTAACAAACTTGATTCAATCTTATTATGTGTAAAAACCTTGGTGTTGGCACTTATACCTGTAAAACTGTGGAATCAACACACCAGCCTACTTGATTATGATTGACTTTTGACGATTACGCGCCGAATGCACTAGCAATGTTTATACACAAGGTGCTCATATTTTGACTTGCGCCATGACGATAGAATAGACATCTTACCGTCAATACCGCCTGACCGGTGGTGATCGTTCAATTTTGAGGGTGAAGGTAGGAAATATGGGTAAATGTCGGATTTGTACGAAATATTCACAGATGGCTTAAAAATGATAAAAACACTATATGTCGTAAATTTTTTTGCTAAACCACCCTTTTCAATTTCTTTTATTGAGAAATATGTAAGTCGGTCATTGCTTCCAAAACACTTAAATAATCTGTTGGACGGAGTATTAAATGCATCTATTCGATTGAAATATACTGTGTTAAACCGCAAATACTTTCTCCCATACACACTTTTCGCAATGATTGAGTAAAATAATCCTCAAGAAGTTCAAAGATCTAGAAAACTGATCATTACTCAATGGACACAAAAACCTTAATAAACATAATCCTACATTTTATTTGATAAATGGCAGCAATATTCGATATTTTAGAACATAGATCTATAAAAATTTAGAAAAATAATACCTATATCACGCCAGAACCTGACTTGGCACGAGGGGATCAAGCGTTATGATGGCGAAGAATGCGAGAAATTGTTTTCGTTAAATCTTCGGCTAGAGTGAGCATCCGAATTTAAAAAAAATTGAGATTGGGATTGTTTGAGTTATGTCGGTTCTAATCGGTAAGCAAGTTGAAGGTAAGGTTATCGGCAGGTTGTGAGCGATTTCACTTTTTCATACTAATTGGTGATCGGATTACCAGCAACTTTTATAGCTGGGTTAGTTAGGTTAGGTTACATTGTGCCCCCTTCTTTCACGATAAGTGTAACTAGGACTACGGCCTTCGGATTCGTGTTTTGGAGACAAAACTACGTGAGTTTGACGTGAGTTCAGTATTTATTTTTAATTTTAAGGCCGGGCACGATAAACTCACCATTACCTTGCTTACCGAGTAGACCCGACGAAAACCGAACAATCCCAATCTCATTTTAGGTATGAGGATTATAGTCATTAGGTACTTTCTTTTATTCAAATAGTACTCTGTATTACTTACGCATGTGCGTGCGTATTTAAAGGCACATGTGCGCGCGCATGTATATACATTATTGGTTTGGACACATGCAAAAATTGTTTCCGTGATTTTATCACGTTCTCTCTGCCAATCTGCATTCATTTGCTGTTACGAGAGAGCTGCATGTCAGTTGCCATTCAAAATGATTGCATGTCTATCGTATACAGGGTTTAATTTTCAATTCTTGAGAATTATTTTACTCATAAATTGCTGCAACCTATGTCAGACTGACATAATAATAATGTCAAATGTATGACAGCTTTAAGAATTTTTGGAGAAACCAATATGATAACAGAATAAAATTAAGTCGTGAACGCAAAACGCCGTTATGCGTAAGCTGCCTAACAGTTTCCTGTCAGCGATGTAAGTACAACGTAGCGGAGAAACGGGAACTAAAACGTAATCCAAAAGATAGTGCGGTCCGAAAAAATCAAAACAAAATCGAATCGTTGCATTCACCAGGGTCTTTAGACATCTTAGCTCTTATATATATATTATAATAAAATTAGTTGATACCTATAATGACAGTCTAGTAGTTCAGGAAAGTCATGGGAAATGAAATATTTTGATACAGCTAGCTTGTGGGAAATGAAAATCTGATACAACGTGGAAGGTTTCTTAATCGAAGACGTACTTGAAATGTACATTTTTCTTAATGGTCGTAGAAAAAAACTATTTTGTCCTCAATAAGTTCGGAGACTATTCCAGATACTTTTTATATTTTCAATATCCTATCCTATTCATAACATGAATAGGGCTAAGTCCTGTATGCTATTTTTAAAATCATATAAGAATCAATGAATACAATATGTTCTCCAGCCTCTGCCTTCTAACATTACTTGCACTTGCAAAACTAGTTTCCGGCCTTGTGATACAAATAACTAAATATATGAACATTTTTGCGTCTCTTTTCTGACGTTTGAATGGGAAAATACTGGTGTCATCACACTCTGTACAGGTATGTTATGTGGAAATGTGAACAATTTCTCACTTTTTTCTATTTCATGTAGTATTATTGAAGTGGAACATTCGGCGGTTGGTTGTTGGAAATTCTCAGTAGTCTTGCCACGTAACAAGCAATCGTAGAACAAACCTAATAAATTTCAGCGCGCGTGATTGTGGCTCCGTGTTGGTTTTGTTTCATTTCATGGTCTATAAACAAGCGGGTTGACTATCGAAAATACAATTGGATGCTGTATGATGGTTTCTGGTGAAATTCAATTTTTGATGGACTTTTACAGGAACCCGAAGTATATTCCTTGAACCGGAGTGAAATTAACATCCATTCTCATAGTTCATTGGAGAACACCTTATAATTTCCTCATATCCGTCTCCGTCATTTACAAAGGGCATGAAAGGTTGAAACCAACATCCAAAAAAATCGTGTAATTTTGTCAAGTCATATCAGAAAAATCCTGCCACAATGAAAATGCTACAGCTTATTGGGAAACCTCCAATAATATTCCCATATTGAGTTCATTCGTTTGCATAAGAGAGAAAAGGGTGCATACAAAACCTCCTGAGAATACGTGAAAATCATTCAAGTCCTGTCAGAAAAATCATATCAGGATGAAATTGATTCAATGCCTTTAGAAACCCACGATTAAATACATTCAATTCAATCTAAGACTAGTCAGAAAAATCTTACCTTATTGAAAATATAGTTCATTGAAAATCTTCCAATAGATTCTCATTTCAGTTTCAATTATTGACCACTCTGTATGAACATCTCAATAAACCTACCATTAATGCAAGAACCTCGACCAAAAAACAGATACGCAGTGTAAAACTGCAAATTTTTTTCAATTTCTTTCCTATTCCCAGGTAATAATGTTACGAGATTGATAAAAGTCCCCTAGCTACGCCGCTGAGTCGACTTTGCAAGTGTTTTAATTCCGTCGATGATTAGTTCCTGGAAATGTGCAGATGTTTTTCGGTATTCTCGAAATCATCGCGAAGAGTCTGGCATAGACCAACTGAGTAAGATATAAGGCAACACATTTCACTCGGAAGAGAAGTTTTATGAAGAAGTGATAAGGAAGTTGAGAAGTTTTGAAGAAGTTAATGAGTTTTTGGAATATTTAGCTGATTGAAGAGATCTAAGTGTTTTATTAGTCAGTGAAGTAGTTGTATATTCAAAGCGAAGTTAGAAATAAACAGTTTAGTAGTGTGCTCGGCGTATTATTTAGCAAACATTGTAACAATACTGTAAAGAGATTGAAGAAAAATCCCTCAGCTCCGCCACTGTAGTGCCGACCATGAAACGTAACTCATTTGCATAACAAATAAACCGGCTGTTCGCTGTAAACAATTCTTTTTCTTGGAGCAACTTTCAATGGTTTTCTATACTGATTATTCTGGGGAACGGAAGGATCCCGAAAAATCTACTCTGATCGAATTGACTAAATAAGGTGACACTTTTTGGTAGATTTAGCTATTTGAAGTCAGTTGTGCAGTTTAAAAAGATCTAAGGGTTTTATGAGCCAGTGCAGTAGTTGTATTCCTATAGCGAAGTTAATAAAAATAGTTTCGTGTGCTAGAAATATACTATCAATACAAAAATTGTACATCGGAGGATCTATACTGCAATCTTTGAAGTGTCGATTACTGATTGGTTTTGAAATCACACAAGAAACAATAATTGTTTGTGATTATATCATCCGAGGTGAATTTAGGTGAATATCAGAGCACGAGTTTGAGTGAATTTTTTCAGAAATTTCTTTTCAAGCACTTCTTATTTTGATGATACCTTCCACCATCGATTTTACAAATGAATTATAGGCATCTTCTATTATTTATACCAACTATTGTCACTAGAATATCACTAAATGAATGAAACAACCCTATATGATTGTTAAACGATATGGAATATAGGAAAACTTGGAAAATGTTCTCTATGACAAATGTCCATAAAATGAACGATTGGTGGTTCATCTGATGACTTTGGATTGGAATTGAGTTTTGTCAAAGTCAGTTTGATATAATATTTTGTATCTCTTTCCGGAAATCAGTTCCTGTAATGCTAGTGCACAGATCCTAAAAATAACTTCATCACAATGGTTAAAAAAAATTCATCATGTGGTTTGAATGAGCATATATTTTGCTTCCACAAAATCAAACATTCTATCACTCTCTGTATTAACGGTCGATCAAATATGGCGGCCAAACCATCTAATGACAGGATAGAGCCATAAGGTCTTGAATATGTCACGTGACTTAGCTAATATTTGTCAGGCCAAATCTGTGTGTTTGGCGCTCTAATTGCCCTTTCGGCACCAACCGTGTCCGGATAAAGCAGAACGTATGCGGTGCAATGAAGGTGAGTCAAGATAACCCTAATATCTCAAAACAGAACATTATGTCATGGCTTTAGTGAATACAACATACCGGATGATATATTATGATTTATGCCAAAACGCAGTCGTTTTGTTACTTTGGAATCTAGAAATGGATATTCAACTAAAAAATTCACACCGAAAACTCACACTGACGGGGGTGGGGCTCAGAAAATTGTAACACTCTGTGTACTATTATTATTACATTTTATCAACAGATATGTAATGAGATTGCGTAAGTGTATTTCATGTTAAGAATAAAAAAATTGAAAATATTCGAAATTATTTTTCTCTAGACTGGTTTCTGAATTTGGTTGGTAGGTAATGTTGCTATATTTCTGACCACAGATGTGTACATATGTTTTTTTATTGAAATGTGTTTTTGTTATTAATTTTATTAATACTTTATACTAAGTATATGTCATCATCCATAATTTTAAATTAGGACCTGAGGATGGCGAAATATATTGCCAAAACATTGGTCATTTCCAAGCATATGAAGGATAATATTCAATGGCTTTATTACAATTAGCTCTTGCACTTGTCTGTGAGGAACGTTGCACAAATGGATGACACATGTAATTCAACGTACTTATGAGGAATTAATTGTTTTCTGTCAGATATTTGCCTCATTTTTTCCACTTGATGAAAATGTGTGGAGAGAAGGGTACTTTCGATCGCAGTCGAAATTATTTGGTTGCATTTTTTATATTCATCAATTACCAATTGAAATCATGCCAAGAATTATTTAAAAAAAGTTTTTACGACTTTCGTGGTTTCTGATCAGCTCATGAGTGCCATTTTCTGAGAAAGCTTCTTAAACGGGTATAATGGAAGTTAATAACAACACCGATAATTCATTTTGATTTACAATACAGCTTCGAAGTTTTCACAACATTAAGTAATATGTACTTATCTTGTGCGAAACTTTATTAAAAGGAGATGGTTCGTTCCAGTTGTTTGAACCAATATTTCAAAATAATATACCCTGAAAATTGCTTTCGCAGTTGAAAGGCTTGCACCAGAAAATCACAGCATATTTCATTGTTTCGTTTTACAAAGGATTGTAGCTGTTTAAAATTGAGATACGGTACGTTTTGAATGCGTAGCGATATTTCACTCCGATTTGAAGTGACATCACAATGCAAATAGTATGCAAACTATATGGCCTCTTTCCTTATCTAAATAAGCAAAAATATTGATTGCCATCAGCTGAAAGGACTTTAGTAAATAATATGAAATTTTGTAATAATAATAGGCATACAAAGAGAGTACGGAAAGGCGTGGAAAAGTTCTGAGAACAATTCGAGAGTACGGCCCAAAGCTCACGACTGTCAAAAGATCCAATGCGAGCCGAAGGATTATTGACCAAATCAGAATAGTTATTTATTTACCAAGGGTATAAATAGATGTTTATGCTCTGAGGTCGACGTTTTACGAATCCGAGGGCCTCTGGCCTCAGGGTATACACATCTGTTTATGCCCGCGGTACATACAAACTTTTATGTCATACTAGTTCGTTATTGCAATCCAATCTCAATACAAATCAGTATTTAAAAAAATCCTATTTGAATTGATAACATTGCCATTTTATCATAGTAGACACTATTGTTGCTAGGTGAATGTTGACAAACGTAAATGTCATAAAATCACAATAATTTTTATGTGTCAAAGTTAGATGTCAAAATGAACGAAGATTACAAAATTATTGAAAAAGCAACGCAAGAATATTACTATATTCCGTTTGTAATTTCATTAATAAAGGTTATTAAATAAGTTAAACAAAAAATTATTTCTCTTTATGCCCGCGCGGGCCATAAAGTGAACTTTATGCCCACACGGGCATAAAGTACGACATTAGATAGTTGGTAACTAAGCAATAAAAACACAATAATCTTCTGGTAAGTAATGGTAATGGTAAAAATGGATGGTGAGTGACCTAGTTAGATCTATTGTGCCCCATCTTCTGCTATTTTGAGGAGGTCTATTCGTGGTATTTCTCCCACTGTCAGCTGGTGTGATCCCAGTATATTCAATCTTTTGTGATGTGCAGCATAATACTCCATCAATATATGGTGTCGTGTTACTGGATGTTCCCCACAGAATCTGCAGGTGCTGTCCTCCTCTAAGCCTAGCTTCCTTAGGTGTTCTTTGAGTCTGCAGTGCCCCGTAAGAAATCCCGTCATTGTCTTTAGACTAGTTTTTCTGAGGTTAATCAGTGTCTTCGATCTTGCTCGGTTGAAGTTACCGAGGAGATCTTTGGCCTGCCTTATCCCTGGAAGTCTTTGCCAGTAAGTTGCTCTCATTGATTCTTCAGTTTTATTGAGTTCGTCTTAGAAGTAAGACAAAAATGAACTACTTAGTAGATACCCACTTTCATACCGGTGTGAAGACAGCGGCCAAAGATAGCGGCTAATATTTCCGAAATCACCCGAACGCTTCAAGCAGTGACGTACCAATCAATTTCCAATTCACTTGTACGAAATATAAATAATTGTTCCATTGAGTTTTATTTAATTATTGAGACAAAAATGGGTGAATCAATATTACGACGGGACGTTGATTTTTTTTATCTGAGAGTAAAGAAAAAGTTAATTGCAATATTTTGTTATGTTCTCTCAGAATTCGAATTTTTAAATAAATGTGTTGGTAAACGACCCCCTGGCTCCCTCGGGAAGTCAATTTTTTTTATCTGAGAGTAAATAAAAAGTGAATTGCAAAATTTTGCCAAAATTTGTTCATGCTCCGGCAACGATTTCTCCCAGAATTCGAATTTTTAATATAAGGGTTGGTAAACGACCCCCTGGCTCCCTCGGGAAGTCGAATTTTTTTATTGGAGCGTAAAGAAGAAGTAATTTGCAATATTTTGACAAAATCGAGAAGTCGATTTTTTTATCTGAGAGTAAATAAAAAGTTAATTGCTATATTTTGTCAAAATTTGTTTATGCTCCGGCGACGATTGCTCTTAGAATTCAATTTTTTGAATATAAGGGTTGGTAAACGACCCTCTATCTCCCTCGGGAAGTCGAATTTTTTTATTGGAGAGTAAAGAAGAAGTAATTGGCAATATTTTGACAAAATTTGTTTAGGCTCCGGAGACGATTTCTCGCAAAAGTTGAATTTTAAAATATAAGGGTTCCCTCAGGAAGTCGAATTTTTTTATAGGAGAGTAAAGAAGAAGTAATTTGCAATATTTTGACAAAATTTGTTCATGCTCCGGTGACGATTTCTCCCAGAATTCGAATTTTTGATGTAAGGGTTGGTAAACGACCTCCTGGCTCCCTCGGGAAGTCGAAATTTTTCATCGGAGAGTAGAGAAGGAGCGATTTGCATCATTTTAACGAAATGTGTTTATGCTCCGACGACGATTTCACAAAATATTAGAATTTTAATGAAATAGTTGCAGAGTACACCCGCTGCATGATTGTTTTACAACAAAATACTATTCGCAATATCTTGTCGACGTAATTGAGAATACATAACTAAGTATTATAATTCCTTGTATTTTTATCAGGCCAAAATATTGATTGACCCATTTTTGTCTCAATAATCAAATAAAACTCAATGGAACAATTATTTAGATTTCGTACAAGTAAATTAGAAATTGATTGGTACGCCACTGCTTGAAGCGTTCGGGTGATTTCGGAAATATTAGCCGCTATCTTTGGCCGCTGTCTTCACACCGGTCACTTTCTTGACTCTAGGGGAACAAATGACCCAGTCGCCCCCCATAAAACACAAACAGGTGATGCTAGGCTCCAGCAAGGGAAACCTCTGAAGAGCTAGTTAATCACCTACAGAAACATAAAATCGGCAGCAACCTTTAGTCCTTTTCAAAATCTTCTAGAGTTAGTGGGTTTCCTAGTGCCTTCTAGAAACACTAGAAATAGGGCTCTCCATGAGATTACTCAAAGGAATACCAACTTAGACACAAATTCTCCTATTCCTAGATTGAGTGAGCCTTCGAGATTCAGGAGCTCTATCGGTGGGATGAAATATTAACTAGATCTCCGTGAAAGTCGAAATGTTAAATTGTTGTTTGTGTTCCATAGCCACCATGATAAATTATTGTTATTGAACCGAGAAGATACTTAAACTTGTCTAAACTCCATTATCGTGTTCGTATCGGTTATACAGGAAAAAGTTGATATGGATTGATGATACCACATTATGGTACCATTTGAAAAAACGGAGTTTCGAGTAAAAAAGGGTTTTGTGTTATTTTTTTGGCACGTATTTCGAACCAGCATACTTTTTAAATCGAAATTACGATAGTGTAGTATTATTTTGATCATTTGGAATAATTTTAGAGAGTTCATGGCTCTCTAGATCGAAAAATAAAATGGTTGTTCTGACGTATGAAATATCAACTATGAGGTATCATTGGATTCAGAAAATTGTGCAGATTTCAAAAATGTAATAATATACAGGGTGTCCCAATTGTAAATCGAAATTGATGTCATTTCCGGAAAAACCAGAAGTTGGATTTTTTTTCCAAATATGTCAAAAAGTGCCCTTTAGTGAGCATATTCAATATTCCAAATTTCAGAAACTCCAGCTACAGAAACAAAGGAGAAAAGAGCGTGTACCATGATTCTGTGTCACACGGTATGTTGTATGTCAATATTATCATTCGAATCATATATAAAAACACATTTGTTTCAATCAAATGCATAATGGTATTGAATATTTGTGAACCATAAGATGAATTTTCTTAGTGAATTGGTGGATACTGTATTGGGTGAACACCAAAAGAAACCTATGGACCAATAAAGCTCTCCGAAACTTTGTTGTAAGCCTACAGATGTAAGAAGAGTCGAAATTCCTAGTGTTAAACCTAAAAGCTCGTCTTAAACAAACATCTGAAAACATTGCTAACAAGTCAAGAACATCACTAATAATTGCCAGGCGTTCCTTGAAACATAGGGACTTGAACCCTAACCATCCCTTTGCGAAAGAGAAGCCTTCGATAACGTATGGACCATTGGCCCGTGTGGTGGCCAAAGGTAGAACAACTGACAACCAGAATAAATATACTGGAGTTTTATCCCAACACCAAACCACTATTTTCAACACCTCGACACGTGTTTCGGTCACCAGAATAAGGCTGGCTAGTTTACAAAGACTGGCCATGCTCGGAGTCACTGGCATTGGTCATTTGCATATTATAGAGGAGGCCGGGATAGAAACCTCCAGACTGAAGCGCCTGGGGATTGTCAACAACCTAGGCCATTCCAACATAATATAAGAATCAACACAGCTGAGATTCCGTCAAACACAACATTAACACCAACCTACTCCTTTACAACGTCATACAAAATGGGGAAGTCACATCAAGGGACAGAGTTATAGATTGCTTTAACCTAGTCATGCATGTTGATCCAAATCAAGCATTATAGATTATGTCTGCACACATCAAAGATGTATCATGCTCAGTAATCAATCCAGGTCTTTCAGATCACGAAGCTGTTTTTTGTATCATTCCCAATATTTTCAAAAATAAAATCATGTAAGATAAGCAGTACGGACGTATATATAGCAGAAAAAATTATACTCAATTTCTAAATCACTGTCAGACCACAGACTGGAATTCTATACATAGGGCAGGGGATCCCGTGAATGAATTTCAAAAACTTGTTTGTGAAAGACTCTCTAAATCATTTCCTCTGCGCTTGATAAAACGGAAAAAATCCAAACCCTGGATCACACGAGGACTTTAAGTTTCGTCGAGAAACCTAAGATGCCTACACACTATTAGAAAATTCCATAGCGACAATGTATTCTTTGTATCATACTTCAATAACTTTCGTCGAATCTATAGACAAACTATTAAATTAGCCAAAGATCATTTTTACAATAGATTAACCTCCAGCAGGTAATAAACAAAAAGAAATGTGGTCAATAATAAATGAATTGAGAGGTAATAAGAAACAAATACATCCAGAAATTAAAATAAACCTCAACCAGTTAAATAATTAATATTGTTCAATAGCCTCAAAACTAACCAATGATATTATCCCAACAATTGACCCGTTAAATTATTTGAAAAATGTTAGAGCTCCTAAATTCTTTGTTTTTGTATGATACACATCTGAGTGAGTTGAAACTAGAAATAAAAGATATAAAAAACAAAAATTCTGCTGGTGAAGACAACCTTTCTGCGAAGTTGATGTTACAATTGCCTGATGAAGCTCTTCAAGCCTTAGTGATCGCAATAAATAAATCGTTTAGCACTGGTGTCTTCCCTTCTAGCTTAAAATCGGCTAAAGTGATACCGCTTCACATAGGAGGTGCTGTTGACGACCCAAACAATTTCAGACCCATATCAATTTTATCAACGTTATCCAAAATTACCGAAAAACTAGTCAAACGTAGGATAATGGGTTTTTTAGAAAGACATAAAATTTTAGCCTCTGAACAATTTGGCTTCCAGTGTAATAAAAATACAACTGATGCCATTTTCAATTTTTTTGAAAATATTTACACCACCCTAAATGACAAAGAAGTGGCTGCGGCAGTGTTTTTGGACCTTTCTAAGGCATTTGATTGTGTTGATCATGAACTCCTCTTAGAGAAACTCTATCATTATGGATTCCGTGGAACAGCCTTAGAATGGTTCAGGTCCTATCTAACTGGTAGAAATCAGAAAATATAATTAGAGCATAAAACTTCTGAAATTGGAAACATTATACGCGGAGTTCCTCAAGGATCAGTCTTAGGCCCAATTTTGTTTCTGATTTATATTAACGATATGGCTAAACTCGATATATCTGGAGCATTCAACTTGTTTGCTGATGACACCACGATACTTTGGCGTAATGAAAACACCGCTTCTTTGACTCGATACATCCACTCAGATTTAGAAAAAATAAAAAACTGGTGTGACTCAAATAGGTTATCATTAAATGTTTCTAAAACAAATTTGGTGTCATTTGAGTGGGATTTGGATTAGGAAGTCGAATGATTGAGAGTAAGTCTATAACCAAATTCCTCGGTATATATATTGACAGTAATTTGAAATTTGAGGCGCATATTACTGCTCTAAAAAAAAAGTTGTCTTCTGGTTGCTTTGCAATAAATGTGATATCTCGTGAACTCGGATTTTCTGCATCAATGAATGCATACTATTCACTTATGGAGAGTCATCTCCGGTATGGAATTCCTTTCTGGGGCTCTGGCAGCCATGCTCTGATGCAAAGTATTTTCGTTATTCAGAAGAGAGCATTGAGAATAATTTTCAAACTGAAGATGCGAGACTCGTGTAGGCCACTTTTCTGCAATAACGTAATACTAACAATATTCGAAATTTTCATTTTAGAGACTGTCTGCTTGCTTTACAAACACAAAGACAAGTTTTTGAATCAAACCGAAAGACAGACTCGTAGTGACAAAAAACTTCCAATACCCATCTTATCTCTGACAAGGGTTATCTGAAAATTAAATTAATGAATTGATATTTGACTATCAATTCGTAACAGAATAGGAGCATATTATTATTAACGTACCTGAGGTTTACATAATAACCTGTTTTGTAACAGTGATCAGAATATCCTCATGTTTTCGGATATGTATTTTGAGTAGTTCGTAATCAACTATCCGTAAAGCTTGAAATACGAGGATATATTGAAAAATTCTTAGCCTACTATAGAACCAAACAAAATTTCAATGTCAAAATATTTTATTACTCAACATATGCTCCGTTAATTGGATACATTTATTACAGCGAACCTGCAACGTCTCTAGACCTTTCAAAAAAATGTTTCTTCTTGCTCTGCAAACCAGACCTCCACAGCTTTTATTACCTCCTCGTTGGAAGAAAATTTACGACCTTTCAAACTTTTTTTCAGTTGACCAAATCTGATGAATAAGGGAGGTGTTCTAGTAATTCAAACCCTAAATCACGAATTTTTTGCATGGCAACATGAGATTTGTGTGCAGGGGCGTTGTCCTGTAAAACAAAACACCTTTGGATAGCTTTCAGAGTCTTTTCTCTTTAATTTTTTCCCGTGGAGTGGTCAGTAATGTCGAATAGTAATCTCCAGTTATTGTTCTACCCTTATCCAAAAAATCAATCATGATTACTCCATGGCAATCCCAAAAAACTGAAGCAAGAACTTTTCCAGCAGATTTTTGGACACGAAACTTCTTAGGTCTTGGAGAACCGGAGTGTCGCCATTCCATCGATTGTTGCTTTGTTTTTGGATCGTAGAAATGTACCCAAGTCTCATCCATAGTAACAATTCGGTTCAAGAAGTCTACATCGTTTTCAAATCGAGCACAGATCGAACGCGATGCTACTACCCTTGCACGCTTTTGGTCAACATTCAAACATTTGGGGATCCATTTTGCAGCAATTTTTCTCATGTCCAAATTGACTTGAACTATATGATGAACGCGTTCGTATGAAATATTCAGTGCTTCAGATATCCGTTTTAGCCAAATTCGACGGTCTGTTAAAATCATGTCATGAACTGCATCGATATTTTCGGGAACAGACACAGAAACTGGCCTTCCCGATCGGTCATCATCTTCAATGGAAAATTTACCTCTTATGAAGCTTGCAGTCCAATTTTTCACGGTCGCATACGAAGGACATTGATCACCAAGGGTATTAGGCATATCTTCGTAAATCTGCTTACCTCTTAACCCTTTTAAATACAGGTACTTGATGATGGCTCGATACTCCAATTTTTCGATTTTCACAATTTCGGTGGACATATTTTTCTTTTAACTTATTGCGTAACTCTGGTTTTCTTTTTTGACGTCAAACTTTACACTGACATTTCTAATAAGTTATTGTTCGTTGCTATGGTAACGCAATATTTTGTTTATGCAGGGAACTGGTCTAGGCTAACTAGATATCAATACATCCTCGTATAACATAAAAATGTACAAAATTTCACAAATTAAAATAGACTTCTGGACTCGCCCAGTACAAAATTTGAATTTCTCAATATTTTTTTTAAAGGGTCAATTAAGAATTCAATTTCAAATGAATCTTGGCTTACCCTGTATTCAACATTATTTCCTATTGAACACCAGTTGGAAATTGATACCTTACGGTGAGAAATATTGTTCGCAAAAAATGGCCAATTTCCAATTTCAGTACCCTGCATTTAGAATGCTAATCATAGGATTGATTGAGTTTTGCCCATGATCACTTTTGTTAAGGTGAAACTCTACCAAAAATTCAGAAAAATTAACCGGTGCCAATTATTCTTCAAGGTGCTTCATCTCTCAAGATGCTATTCAAACTTGGGATTGAATTACCAACACAGAATTTGTCATTTTGAGACGTACACTACTAGTGAATGACCTACAACAATTTCGCCTCATTCCATATGGAATATAACTGATAAATTTGCCCATTTTTAACTTCCCGAAGGCCTCCTTGTGGAACACCTAATACCAGGCTGTGACGCGGGCTCTCCATCCCTCGTGGGAAAATGGAGAGTTTTTTTTACCGAGAAATGATGACCTGTCATCTGCCTGGAAATGGGTGTTCCACAACGAGGCCTTCGGGGGTCAAAAATGAGCAGGATAGACCTTGGCGATTATCCACATTATTTTCATTATGAAATGAGGTGAAAATGTTGCATATCATTTACTACTACTATTATTCCACACACATATTTCAAATTTAGTTCATAATTGGATACATATCATTTGATTAGAAATAAATAATTTAGTGAATAAACAAAATGGGGTACCTAATATGAATTTGACGAAATATATTGTAGTTACACTTTGCTACTTGATTGGACCACATTCAGTCAATTAGTAATCGCTATTGGCTACGTGTAAGCGGTTAAATTCACTGATTAGCCTTCTGCTTGTTAAAAAGGCCCGTGGGATACAAAATTTGGCAGGCTTGAGTGAAGCTCGTATCGTGTGATGTTTGAGATGGCTAACACGGACTAGCCAATATTCACCAAATAAATAATTGAGATTTGATTATGCAGGAGGGACAGGGCGAAGTGGGTTTTTGATAGTATTGAATAATGTCAGTTCAATTCATTTGGAAAGAATCGAAGAAATCATTCAGGAATACATTATGGGTTAAAATTTCTACAATTTTACTGCTCTCTGTTTCGATTATCTCAGTCTGTGTGTCCCCAATGCTGGACTCAGATACTTTTGGTATTGGTCTTGGTGGTAATGGTATCCCAGTTCAGAATCTCCTCAAGATTTAATACCTGAGGAATCTGAAGATTTCAAGGAGGTATAATATGTGGTATTTCCTCCTTTTTCTTTTATAATGTAGAACGTCACATTCATGATTTGGTGGGATTTCTCCGGTTTTTTAAAGCAAAACCTCCAAGTGCTGTTCTTTCCTCTAAACCTAGCTTTCTGAGATGTTCTAGGAGTCGGGTCAGTGTTTTGAACCAATCTCTGTTAAAGATGCAGATGAGATCTTTCACTTGTCTTAGACCTGGAAGTATGTGCCATTGCATTCTTCTTGATGCTACCTTCTCTTTATCAAGTTCCTTCTGGAAAAATTAGCCTTCGAAACCACAAATGGTTTTGGCCCAATTAGTGATGTGGAAGCGAGGGGAAAACATCTACTTTGAAAATTGTACAACTAGAAATTGTGAAGATGATCACTTGGTGATCGAAACACGTGTCGAGGTGTTGAAAATAGTGGTTTGGTGTTGGGATAAAACTCTAGACATTTTTTGAGTCGTTTGAGTCAATTTTCAGTACTTGAATCTTCGCCTGTCTTTCAGTCATCGATTAAGTCTTTCAGTCTTAGACTTGATTGAGTCTTTGAGTATCTTGGATTTGATTTTGAATCTTGTACACATTTCAGCTATAGATATTTCGCCATCGTGTAGAAGCTACTTTATCGTTCCAGTGCATCTACTTGTTTATCATCATCTAGTCCGACGTGTCCTGGCGAACGGAGAAGAATTACTCATTTTTGTTACTAAGCTCATTAAGTTTGTGTAGGCATCCCAAAACATCATTCAAATTAATACAGAGTATGCTCAACTCTCTGGTGGCTGTATTTTTTATCGAATTTGAACTGGTTGCATATTTTGATAGCGTGTATTTCCGCTTGAAACATGCTTCGGAATTTATCCATGAGCTCGTGGTACTTGAAACGAGGCCCAACAATTCAAGCCCAATTTCTTCCGGGATGTTTGACACGTCTGAGTAACACTTTAGTTATTCCTTTTGAGGGCGTTGGTGCCGGTGTTGAATGTAAATTCAATTCAATCGAAAAGAATCGAATTCATCATTCCGGAATACAAATCATGGGCTCGAATTCCTTCAGTTTTGCGGCCCTCTGTTGCTCAGCGACAAATCAACTTAACGATCGATTACTCATACAGGGCATCAATAAAACTGGCGAACTAACACATAGTACTTACCTATGGATCAATATTCTTAAGCACTCTGTTATCCATGGCACGGTTTTGAACAACAGCATGTCCAAATATTTGAAAATCCAGCTGAACTAAGCAGTTGGCATAAATGAAAATAAGAAGGCTCATTCATGCAGGCACTATCATTTATCAGAGATGTTTAACTTTATATTTTTTATTAAGATTTTATTATAAGGATACGATTTTACTTGAAATGGCTGATAACAATGCATATATAATATTGAGATTACTCAGTTGTGAAAACTAGTTTGAACCAATAAGGATATGTTAGTAACACTTGGTGTTAGAAGCGAGATTTTGAGATAAATATGTGTAAGTGACAAAAAAAACTGACATACTTCTTTTGCGCGAAATAGACCAGCGGCCCATGAAATAAATAAGTGTTAACGAAGTGGACAGTTTTGTATACTATGGAAAAAGAAACGGATAACTTTTTTTGTGTGAAACAGACTAATAACGCGTTCAAAGTCTTTGAAAGACAAAATGTTTTCGAGGAAAATGTACTTTGTGGACTTAAAAGTTAGTGATTTGAAGCAAGAGTTGTAGGACAGGGAACAATAAACAATCGGTAAGAAGGCTGTTGTCTGAAAAAACTTTCGGAAAAAAAATTCAAGTTGAAGAATACCCCGAAACCTTTCAACTGCAAGTTTCTGATTTGAATTCGATAATGAATAAACTAGACGAAACTACCAAACCCTTGAAAGGAAGACTACAGCAAAATTCGATGTGGCTTAAAGAAGAACTTCACGAAGATACGAAGAGTTTGGGAGATAAACTTCTAGTAAATTCGAATAGATTAGAATAAAAACTACAAAAAACTGCTAGGAGTCTGGAGAAAAAGCTACTAGGAAATTCAAAAAGCTTGAGAGGAGATTCTATAAAATTTAAATATTTTCGTAGACAAACTCCACGAAAACACAGAAGGCCTAGAAGACCTTCGGGTGTGACCAACCGTTTAGAAGAAAGAATGGCACAGTCGAGACAGATAGATAAAATCAAAGATGATGAAAGTGACGCAGAAATAGACAAAATGAAGAAATTAATCGGTTAATTGTAAAAACAAATTGGAACTGATGCGTAAACCACAGAAACGTCCAACAGAAATGCCCTATCAGTCTAAAATTCATTTAGATTTCCCTAAGAGGGAATTGAGATCATCCAATAAAAAGGAGCTGATTCTTTTCAGGCGTACTTTATTTAATGATGAATCTTTCTGCAGACATGCTAAACATCGTTTTACACTATTACCTACTACTTCACTCTTTGGAAGGCTGGCCTATTGACTACCGAGTCGATATCTGTCCATTGATCCGGTAGTATTTCCGGGATTTTTTCATCCAGATAGACAGATAACCAATTTATTTTATATCATCCTGTCAGCGAGATGGTTATATTTCTCCCGAGGGAATCTACCTTTTACGTAGCGGAGATTCGATTTTATTTCAGCTTGTTGCAACGCAGAATAAGTCTTCTGATAATAGATTGTTTGTTATTTATTTGTATTTTTAAACTTCTCGGAAAGTTCTATTTCTCGACGAAAAAAAGTAATATAAAGTGTTTTTCATGTATTTAGAGCGATAATTATATTAAAGAGATGTCAATAAAGAAATATTGGATAATTATAATCAAAAATATATTAATAACCCAGCAGAGGGTAGAAGTGCTCCAAAATAACCATACAGTTAAGGACATTATCAAAACGTCGAATTGTTGAAATTCTTAAAAATTGTTAAAATTGTTATATTCTTCTACCGGCTGCACCCCTATGAGCAACTTTCAGAAGTTAGAGACTTGTGCGAGCTAGGGGAAAAAGTAGCCATTACCTTTTTAAACGTGTGATGCCATTCACGAGGTCGGTGGCTGCGCTGAGTTTCGAACTCATGCTCCTATACGGAAGATTGGATTATGGAGAGAGTACTTAACCCGCACGCCACCACGGCCCATAATTGGGGTAACATAAATTTATGTGTCCATCATAGAGTTCATGTGGATTTTGATATGTAAAAAAAATCTGCAGAATAGATCTCCTTAATCATCAGCAAACTGAGTAATCTGGGCGTCATGGCCAATCTTACAATCAATCACGTGAATTAAATATAAAAATAGGCCCCAAAACTGATCCTAAGTAAAACCCGTTTTTTATTCCTTCAGTTTCAGATGCTTTATATTCAGATGAATGTGAACTCAGATTGAAGATATACTGAGTTCTCCACAAATTTGAACTAGTGCAATTTCAATTAATTTCATGTGATACACAAAGAATGCTGCTTGAAGATCGCAGAACACAGTTCCTGTGTGAATCTCTGGAATCCCTCGGCGATCTTATCTAACAACTACATGACGGTATCTGTTGTCGATATTCCGCTTCGAAGTCCATATTGATAATTAAGAATAATTTTTTGTACTTCGAAGTTGGTGGAACAACAACAATTTTGGATCTGTTTTGAATCAGTTTCCAAAAGTGGCCAGGATTGAGATTGGCCTCAGCTTGGACATCTCTTCAACGTTTTATTCTTTTGGAATTGGAATAACTTTTGTAATTTTTATTCAACTGGGCAAGTTGCGGATTTTATGGCCCAATTTATAAACTTTGTTAGGGACGAGACAATAAATGTTTGAATTATTTTTTACCAATGAAATGTTCAGCTCTTAATCGTCGGACTAGTTTTATTCATTTAATTTATTTTAATCCGAGTTTCATTATACGTTACTTCCCAGAATTTAACATACTGTTACGAGATTGATAAAAATCCCCTAGCTACGCCGCTGAATCGACTCGCACGCGTATCGTCGATATGGTTTCCTAGAAAAAGGCAGATAATTGCCAGTAATGAATATTCGGGATAACCGTCTCATCGCGAAGATTCTGGTTACACTTTAGTACCTGAATAAACGCGAGACATTTGACTGGGAAGGAGTTTTATGAAGAGAAGTTATGATTAAGAAGATTATGAATAAGTGATAGGGGAGAGTTGCCATATTCGTACCGGCTCCTAAATCGTACTGCTTCAATTGTCCTCATTTTAGAGCACATATCGCCATCTTTCAATCAAAAGCATAACTGTTAGTCTCTTAGACACTCGCAGCACGTGACTCCATCAGTTCGAAGTGGAAGCGTATGTAACTCATTCGGAAAATAGACAGTATAGAAATTATTTCTACAAAAAAAATTATAATTAAAACGTATATACAAATTTGTCACAAGGCAATGTGTCAAAATTCGTCCAAGCTCTCAAATCGTACCTTTCTGTGTATCATAATTTGTACCGGTCCGATTTTGGAACTCAGTTTTAGTTATCAAATTTTTTATTCTAGAATTATGGCAAAGTGGTCGCAAGAATTAGAAAGAGCTTTAGCGGCGTATAGACTAGGACATTGTGGTTTAAATGAATGTAGGAGAAGATATGGCATTTCTAAACCCACGCTAAAAAGACATTTGGAAAATAAAAATATTATTGCCAACGGCAATGTTATTCATCGTGGACGTCTCATAACACTGGGAAAATACTTTGAAAACTCCATAGCAGCTTATGTACTGCGAATGGAGGAATTACTTTTCGGTATTACAACCCAAGACGTCAGAAGACTTGCATTTAGTCTTGCTGAAAAGCATCATATCAAGCACAAGTTCAATGTTGAAACACAAATGGCAGGAAAAAAGTGGTATTACCGATTCATGAAACGGCATCCTCAAATTTCACTTCGACAACCGGAAGCAACCTCAATGGCTCGAGCTAGAGGTTTCAACAAAGAAAATGTGAAGGGGTTTTTCACATTACTGGAACAATTAGTTGCTAAACACAATATTGGACCAGATAAAATTTTCAACGTTGATGAAAGTGGCTTCAGTACAGTACAAAAAAAAACACAAAAAATGCTAGCTCAGAAAGGTATACATCCAGTTGGTACCATTTCAAGAGGTGAACGAAGAGTCAATACAACTATAGTTTGCTGCTTAAGTGCAGCTGGTGTTTATATACCACCAATGATCATCTTTAAGAGAATGAGGCATACTCCAGAACTAGCAAATGGTGCACCACTTGGTAGTTTAGTTGAAATATCTGAAACTGGATACATTAATACAGATTCATTCGTGAAATGGCTACAGCATTTTATCTCTTATACGACACATAGACTTCAACCTTTGGATGTGTGTTTTTTCAAACCTCTGAGTTCATTTTTTATTCAGGTTGCAGAAACTTGGTTGAGAGCGAATGGTGGCCGAACAATAAGTCAGTTTCAAATGTCACAACTTCTTGGCGAAGCCTATGGAAAAGCAGCAACCGTGGCTATTGCTAAAAATTGCTTCAAAAGCACAGGATGCTGGCCTGTTGACCGGAGCATTTTCGGGGATGACAAGTTTGCAGCTTCAGAATATTTACTACCTAAACCACTTCCAATACCAAACCCCGATTTGTGTAACACTGCAGAAACTCCAAATGAGAGTAATGTAGTGAATGATAGTATTGCTTCAACGGATAATTTGAATAGTATCCTACCATCGACTTCTAAAGCAAATTTAACACCACCACAAGCAGTTATCCCTAAAACGTACAAGAGAGCACAACAAGCTGTCGAATTAACATCCACTCCTCATAAAGATCAACTAGAAGAAGCAAAGTTAAAAAAGAGGAAGAAATCTACTGCCAAAGTGAAAAGAGTTATAACAACCGATAGTGCCGGTATTCCCAAGAATGAACGTAAGTCTGCTGAATCCAAAGAACCTGCAGGAGTTTCAACAAAAGACGATCCACCCTTGCAGAATAAACGAAAACAGTTAAAAAGGAAGGCGACTTCAAACAGTACAATTATTTTTTCGGATGATGAAAACTTTGCAGAAGATAGTTCTGATGATACCTGGTGTCTGTATTGTTCTAGGTCCAAATCACGGGAAACGTGGTTTCAGTGCATGAAGTGCAGACAATGGGCTCAGATGGAGTGTGCTGGATTAACACCAATTGTAAAAACTTATATATGTGAGCTATGTAATTAAATCACTGACTGTTGTCAGTTCTTTTTCCGTTATTTCATACATTTTCAGAATAAAATTTGTTTGACTCGTTAAGGCCATTTGATTTCTATGGTACGATTTAGGAAACTGTGTTCCTAATTCGTACCGAATGCAGTGCCTGTGCATTTTATCAAATACGTGAAAATATGAATAGGTACATTCTTCCTTTTGGATGACAAAGAAGCCAATACATGAAGGTTTCGCTATATCACAAACACTTTGAAATATCTGCCAAATTAAACGAAAAATGAAATAACATGTCCAATGTGGTACGAATCAGGCAACCTTCCCCTAAGCAGTTTTTGAAGAAGTATAGAAGTATTGGGAATATTTAGTTAGTTGTGTTGTTGTATATCTAAGTGTTTAATTAGTCAGTGAAGTAGTTGTATGTTTTTAGTGAAGTTAGAAAATAAACAGTTTAGTAGTGTGCTCGGCATTATTATTTAGCAAATCGTAACAATACAATGAGAAACCCAAAATCAAATCCCATATTTCCACATGTTACATTCTGATTCTCTGTTCTATAATACTCACTCATCCGTCTTTGCCTTTATGTTCGTGACTGTAACGTCACACTGCGTGAAAGCTTTTATCATCTACAACTTGTCACGACTACGAGGAGCTTTTATTTCCTACACGGAGTGAAATTCAACAATACCAGGTGTATATTTCGAGAACACTTTGTTGTAGCTAGAACGGGGCGATTCTATCTGAAACGTTTAGTATTGGGGCATAGCAGGGATATGCAGACACGACAGTAAAAGCAAAATACTCATCCACACATTTTTTGGTCGATTCAAATATGTTTATCTCGCTTTTGTATCTGTCAAGGAAAAGTAAGTGAAGGCCGCATTAGATCAACGTTTCAATAAGAAGTTATTATTAATTTCTCAAAAAACTCTTTTTTACGATCACTCCAGGTAACACTGATGTTAACACGATTAGACTTCAACAGATTTTATATTACACTCGCGGCATGTTTCACTACATTGTAGCTTTATTAAGAGATTTTCGTACTCTAACATATACTAAAATTAAAAAGAAATTTGATTTTCTGACATAAATAATGTTCGTTATTTCAATAAATAACAGTGTTTCATATTGTGGAATACATGTTTCTGGTTAATTGAAATATTTGGGAAATAATCTGCGACCGACGCCTATCAAATCGAAATTACACTTCTATAACATTAAAATGCACAATGCATTCTGTAATAACAGTAAAAATGTACATTAGTGAAAATATAAACCAGTTATACAAAGTATATCGAAATTATCAGAAAGTTATTCCATCCAAATAGTTCATTAACAGAAACGGAGTACACCAGAAGGTTCGGAATTGATCAAGATTCCATCAGATTGTGAAATTCAATATCATGCGCTATGGGACAAAACGGTAGACAACACATGAAAAATACCTTGAGCCGCGTATCGATTTTGCGAGGCAGCCTCGCGCGGCGACCTCGCGAGGCTGCCTCAATGGGTGATTTTGAACGGAAATGAGGCAAGCACGCGAGGCAGAGCGAGCCATCAGTCAGTGCGAGGCACTCCACCATGGCGCGGTAGAAATAACGACAAGGCACGGTACAAACGGCGCGAGGCGAGAGTGTCGAGGCGCCTTTGAGCACGACCAAAAACCGACTGTCGATGGCTCACCCTGAGGCTGCCTCAGGGTTAGGCAGCTTCAAGTGCGAGGCAGGAATCGATTTTGCGAAGCATGCCTCGCGAGGCTGCCTCTCAAAATCGATACGCGGCTTTGTTGCCAGGCTGCATAGTAATTATTTCTTTGAAGAGACTGAAAATGATTTTGTAATTCTGTTGTAATGCAATGAAGTGAATTTAACAGTCACTTTTGAGTGGAAATACTGGCACAATTTGAAATAGTTGTTATCAATGGAAGGTTCTCAATGGAAAGAAATTATCAATCCAGTTAACTGCAGCTAATACGAGATATATAGAATCCTTTCTTTTGTCGATACAACCAGTGTTCAAGAGCGAAAGTTCATTCGTTAAATGGTGTTTGTTTTATATCATATTATCATTCCATGGCACATTTATTATTCACATAACTATCTAAGTGACAGTTTATTTCATTAAAAATTAACAATTCTCCAATTTGCTTTTAAATTTCAATCGCCGGCAACACTGTACAAAGCTCAGTCTGACGGAATACGTTTCTGCTGCCTTCACTATCTGATACAATCTGAATATTGTCGAATATCATTTAGCTTGATTATCGGTCGACGGATGTCTAGTCGGTGATGGTAGCGATTAAGATATTTGTGGGTATTTTGATATGTTGGCTTTGTAAACATAAATCGGAGAATGTATGAATTTGAGGATTTATATAACTTTGAAATCCAATTCTGCTGCGATTAATTTCTTTTGAAATGGAGGAGTTTTAATATTGGCCGTAGGGAGAAGTATGGATTTGTCCATTCATTTTCTGATTGAGAAGCTGTTGGGTGAGGTAAATAAAGTTAGTTTCATTATTTTATATAGTTCGATCGATAAAACATCGTCGTTATATCTCGGTGTGTGATTTTCTAGTTTATTGAAAAAAAAACTGTGTAGAGATTTTACGGGAGTATTGCTTATTTTAGAAATATACCTGATCGTTTTCACGGGAATTGAAGAATCAGTAGAATTTTTTAAATATATAAGTATGTTATTTCACAATAACAATGGTGGAAACATCAGAAATATGTAAAGTTTAGCAAACTGCGAACTGACTGTGAGTTTCCTTTCCGACAAAGATTTGATTTATTTCCACAACTGAAGCACCTCTGTGAATCTGCTGTGACTGACAGAGTAGTTTTTTGACAGTTCTCTATACAGTTTTTTCAGCGCAGACATATACAGTTTGTCTCACTAAGTTTTTTATTATTTATTTTAGGAAAAAAAGTAATTTCTCACAAAAAGTTCTGCATGTTCTAAAATCTAAAATACAATCAACAGATATCAAATTTTTTCAGTCGTTTACGCGGAATATGAATTTTACTCACGAGTAAAGTACCTTTATATTTGAATATATCGATAATTCTTATAGAAAAAAGTTGTTCAGAATTGAAAATTTCGTTCAAATATGCAATTACGTCCATAGACATTGAAAAATTGGTTTATGTTACTTTTCACTTTATTTTTATTTTGAATGAACATTTATCTCTTTTGATTATGTAACACATGATCACTTTTCCGTTTCTCAAGGTTTTCTAAAAATTTTGCAATTTGAAAACATAATGAATGCATATGCATATATTGTGCAAATACAAAAAAAAACATACAAATACCAAGTTGAGTAACTAACATAATATGAATTCTGGAAATGAATAGAAATTTAATGTTTCCCTATTCCACTAATGCCTCGACATATTCTCCATCTCGTTCAATGCATATAATCGTTCTTTTGGCAAATTCACATAATACATTCCCTATCATTACTGAAGAAATTTCCTGGCATGTTTCTAAAATTATCCTCTCCAAATGGTCAACATCTTGAAACGACACTTTCTGATAAACTTTTTGTTTCAAGCAACCCCATAAGAAGTAATCAAGGGGGGTTAAGTCAGGGGATCCAGCAGGCCAAAAAAGCTCAGAATATCTATGAAAAACTTTTCCATGGAATGTAGTTCAAGATAACATTTAATGTACTGTGGCATGCGGCACCATCTTGTCGGAACCAAATACATTGAAGTTCTTGCAAGGGTAGTTCGTTCAAGAAGTAATCGATGGGAGTAACTAAAAGCTGTAGGTAACGTTCGGCATTCATAGATTGGCGAATAAAAAAGGTCCTATTAATCTGTTCTTATAAATGCCACACCACACGTTCGTCTTAAATGAATATTGGTCATGAGACTTTATTACCAGTTCCATTTAACGAAAATGTTGACTCATCGGAAAATATTATACGCCTCGTGAAATAAGGGTCATCTTCCAATTTTCCTTGGCAAAAATCATAGCGCCTATCATAATCCCTTGCTTTCAATGTGTGAACGATTTTTGGTTTGAAAGGTCTGTATTTATTCAGTTTCAAAATTCTTGCCACTGTATCGTTGCTCACATTTTGTTGCATCGACGACTTCCTTTTGCGCAATGACATTTTTGGATTTTCTACAACAGACAACATTACTTCCAACTGCGTATACAAATCGGCAACCACTTTTCGGCGTTTTTCATTAAAACGATTGTTAATACTTCCAGTATTCTTGAATTTATCTACGATTTTCGTAACAGTTGAATGTTATTTTTATTGGAATGTCTGTCATTAAAAACAGTTGCTGCTTCTAATTGCGTTTTATAATGTTCTCCTACAATCAAAACAATTTCTTTTTTGTCTTCACAAGATAATATCGCTACAATTTTTATGTATCATATTACTTCAAACGCGTTTTGACATTTACTGTCAAAGATGTCTTGCTATTGAATAATCAACAAATCATTTCTTTGTCGGCGCATCCTAGATTACACGTAACTACATTTGCATTGTTATTGTTGACAAAATAAGAAAAAATTATTTTTTTCATGTAAGTGGATGCAATTGCATATTTAAACGTAACTTTTAGTTCTGAACAACTTTTTCCTATAAGAATTTTAAATATTTTCAAATATAAAGGTACTTTACTCTTGAGCAAAATTCATATTTTTTGTCACACCGCGTATACGACTGAAATTTGATATCTGATGATTGTATTTTAGATTTTAGAACATGCAGAACTTTTCATGAAGAATAACTTTTTTCCTAAAATGAATAATATGTTTTTTTTTCATATGGTTCCAACTTAGTGAGACAAACTGTATAACAGAAAATAATGAGCAAGGTATAGGTTGAAGATGAAAATGAAAAATATCAGTGTTATCTAATTATTGGACTTGGCAATGGCAAATTAACTTTCATTTGTCGCACTATACCACGATGAGCTGAGTAATCAATGGTAACGTTTTTATTCAACCTTGCTACGTTGTCCCACTACCTGTTTAACAAGAAGTAACCCCACCTAATGTTTTTCAAATTCCACTCTGTATATCTAGCCCTAGCCTATCTCATTTGCCTCAAAAGCATCTATTCAACCATGTATCGTAAATTGGTATTCGTTTCTTAATTGGCAGTTGAATTATATTATATTGAAAACATCAAGTGGGCTGTGCTATTTGTATCTTGTCTCACCCGGAATAAAAGACAGAAATATACAACTCAATGGCTGAAGGAAATGAGAATCTCATCTGGCATCAAGTCCGGTAGTTTTCGATAACGAGTTGACTCGGAAATTTAACGAATCCATCCCGGAGCTATTACAAGCCACGGCTCAATCTGAAGTTCCATTACTTCTTTGATTGAATTAAATTTCGGGACGAGAATTCTCGGTGTATATTAGGTACTCTACGAGACTGGCGTATAATTTGTTTTTGTGGAGTATTATTCTGCCAAACACTCATTCTTGCGTCAGTTTCCAAAGTGGTGTCTACTTAAGAACATCAAAAACATAAGGAACGAAATAACTTCATGACTTTTATAATTAGATGTGGATGGCTATAGCTATATAAAAATAAGGCCGAGGTCATGGTTTAAGATGTTCATGACAGATGGAATCTAGAATGGGGTTTTCACTATATCGACGAAATCAAAATCAGGATGCTATCTGAAAATGTAAGAGATGTATTAAATAAACCTCTATGCCAATCTATGACAGATCAGATCAAAATAAATTAAGAAATACAATAGGTACTGAAGTATCAACGAAAGAGTGAGTAACTTAGATGTCATGTTTGGTTCAAAGAATTGAAAACATCTTAGTAATAATTTTTAACCGAATTGGAGTAGAAGAAAAGAGGAAATGCAATTTTTAAATAAATAACTACAAAATACGCTTGAATTCTTATTTTTTTCTGTTCAGGGTGAAGTATACGTCAAAAACTAAAATAAATCTCATTTTAGCAATTCCGCAGCATTATGCAAATCGATAACTACTAGATTAATCATGAAAGAGGGGCGACACCACTTGACGGAAGACCATAAAACTAATAATGAAATATGGTGGATTACGTAATCCAATCTTCCGCAATAAAACCTATACAATAGGTAAAGTCGTCGGCAAGTATTCAACAAAAAACAACTACTGCCCCTACGACCATTGAATTATATTTGTTTAATACTTGGCAAAGTTTTCTACAAGAACCACTTTGCAATGCATTTCAAATATCAAAGCTGAAAAATAATTTCCACACATCGCACATCACCTAGCATTGTGCCTGTGCTATGTATGGTGTATGAACAGGTAATACTATACGATGTGCGGTGCGTCACTGTTGACACATACTTATCGTATTTCCATATGTGCGGTGCGCCAATATGGACATACGATAAGTATGGGTCTACAATGACGCACCACACATCGCACCATACCTAGCATTGTACATGTGCTATGTATGTATGGTGTAAGAACAAGTAATACTATACGATGTGCGGTGCGATGTGGACATACGATAAGTATGTGTCCACAATGACGCACCACACCTAGCATTGTGCAAGTGCTATGTATGGTAGGTATATGAACAGGTAAAACTATACGATGTGCGGTGCATCATTGTGGACACATACTTATCGTATGTCCTCATGTGCGGTACGCCAATGTAGACATACGATAAGTATGTGTCTACAATGAGGCCAATGTGGACGTACCCAACACATCTTTAAACTGTATCTGACGTTTACGGAAGACAAACTTTATTTCTTTGATATACAAAAGCTTACAAAACAGAAATGATGCAAATAAAGAGGGATCATCATTAGGTGTTGAATTATTTATCATCAGTATGGATTTTACTAGAATTGGATTTTCCTTCTGAAAGAGTGAAACATTTGGTTCTAAATTAATTTTAATTGTTTTTACCGAACTATTAGTAAGAAATATAATCATTGTAGACTGATTAAATAAGCGGAACCTATGATTAATGGTTATAGGGAATGTCAACTGAAACACTAGCAATTCATTTTATGATCGTGTCAAATTGTAATAGAATCGTTTAGTAAAGAACTATACCGTCACCTAAAGAATAATGCCAAGTAGTTGAAATTCCCAATGATACAAACTAACATCATCAAAGCGAAAATTCCAGTCATTAAGAATCGCACGTATATCTTCCAAATTTTCATGTAAATTGCGTAAGTGAAGGTGATTTGGGAATTTTTGTTAACTTCCTGTGTCACAAACTTATCAAAAAAAATTGTTGGTGAAGCAATTGTCATACATAATAGTAGGTCATCTCCATTGCAATATATAAATCAGAGAGGTATTTTGTGAAACGTTTATAGGGGAATGGAAGGCACGAAAGGTATTAACAATGCTAAATTTTTTTAATAGGAAAACATTTTGAAACTATTCGTAGACTACACCCAGAATTTCAGATTCCTGCGAATCCAAATACCGCAGTAATAAATAATCATTTAATTGAGGCTACATTTTGCACAAAAATAAGGAAATCGATAAATTCCTCTGAAATCGCTGGGTATAGATAGAGAAGTAGTATACAAAAATTATTGGAAAGCAGAAGCAAAGTAAAGAATGCAATAAAATGCAGGTTCTCTCGTTGCTAGTTTTCAGAACTTTTAAGAAATCGAAGCAGTATCTAGTATGAATGGAACTTCATTTCCTTATAACTAATAAATATATTTTTTTTATTGACTCAAATTCTACAATCAGGAGAACTAGTGGAAGTTGTGGCAACCTAAGAAGACCAGCAAACAAAATAGTGATCCTAATCCTATATGACCAGACGTAAATAATAATAACATAATATTGTAGAAAAAATAAATGAAGAGATAGAAAGATAGAGAGAGAGAGAGATATGTTTATGATGAGCTCTGGGATTGACAAGAATTGCTATTCATTATTCAACTATATTTCGAAGCACGTTATAATTTATATGAACAAATTTTTCCAAGTCTCTTTTGAATTTGAGTATGTTTCTTGTGCATTTCAATGGGGCAGGTAGAGTGATGTGAAGTTTGGGTCCAAGATACGATACAAATTGTTGATTATGTGTGAGTCTGCAGCGTGGAACACTCATGGTCTGAATGAAACTTGTACGAGTGTTGAGTGCATGATGTACAAATGTTATTCAAGAGTTTGTAGTCCAAAATAAAGTCTGAAATATGTAAAGTTTTCTACCTCCGAATAATCTAGTTTCATTATACTACTGAGTACAGTAGCTCCGATCTTTTTTCATCATAATTCTTATCAATAAATTTTGAGCCATTTGCAAGTCAACCAGCGATGTCTTGTAGATTCCACTCCGTACAATCATACAATGACGTATTACAGAATTAGCTAAGGCATCATATACCATCAATATCATTTATGTTTAATACAGGGTGTTATTCAAGTATGTGGCTCGGTATGTGGCCAAACTTGAAGGAGTGATTCCTTGGATGATTCTAAGACTAAAAGTTGACATAAACATAGGTCCGGTAATGCTTCGTATACAAGATACAGGGTGTCAATTTTTTTTTGTAAATTTCTTAATAATCCTTCAACCGATTTTATGGAAATTGGGCAGTGTTATTAAGTGTCGTAAGGGCTGATTTATTCCTAAATATATCGAAAGTATCATGTCCAATGGCGTCCCGGACGGCACCGTAACCAATATTTTGTACAGAAAAAATGTGCGCCACTGATTTATTTGCATATATTGTATTCGTTCCACATTGATCAACTGAAATCATAACTTTTTGATATCAAGATTTTTTTTTGTACCTTGTTTTGTTTTTGAGAAAAATCATATAAATCTCTTTATTTCAAGTCCCTGGGACAACACAATAAAACATTTCAACTACTAAACCACCAAAAACTGTGGTGTTACTGTTATTTGTTCCATATAAATAGTCCATTCCGGTCTTAGAATTTTTATCAAAATTAATTCAATAATAATAATACGAAAACGAGGATTTCTTTTGAGAATTTTGACATCCTGTAGCTCGAAAACAAAGCATTACCGGACCTATGTTTATATAAACTTTTCATCTTAGAATCACTCAAAAAATCGACCCTTCAAGTTTGGCCACGTATATTCCCAAGCTGATGAAATCTATAGATTAATTAAAGTAGTCATTGTGTATTCATTACGTTCATTCCATCGTAGAAATTGGTCCACTATTGCGTCTAGGTACTTGATTGATCAGTTTTATTTATAGAAGCACAACTACAGTTTTGAATATTAGCACAAGCTGTTTTGTAAATTTTTATAATTTTTGTAGCCGGCTGGTTGGAGTAAATGCTATGAATTTAATTTTTTTCATTTACACTTAGTAAATCACCATTCAACCAGTCAAAAATTATTTTGATGCCTATTTCCAACAAAGGTGATAGCTGTATCATCAGCAAATGAAGTTATTTTACCATTGGAATTTTGATCATATATACGAGGAATAGAATAGGCCCCAATACAGTTCTCTGGGGTACGCCCCTGGTAATTAGTAGTGGGTCGCTGAAAGATTCGTTTCCTTTGACAATTTGTGGTCTATTTGTCGAACAATCCTCAAAAATATCCAAAGCAACACCTCTCACATCTATGTCAGCTAGACGCTGAAGAAGTATATTAAGATCGACAGTATCAAATGCCTTGGCGAAATCCAAAAACACAGTAATGCATTTTTCATGGTTTGGAAAACAATTTTTGATTTGTTTAACTATTTCAAATACTGCTTTTTTCTGCGGTTGATCTGTTTACCAGAAAACCATATTGTTATTCTGAAAAAATGTTTCAATTACATAATTACACAACTCTATTTTGGAGACACGTTTCGAATATTTTTGAAAAATTATTAATTAGAGTGATGGGACGAAAATTAGTTACCAATTAGTAGTCACTTGGTTTAAAAGCCGAAACCGAAACAAATGAACCAACTTTCAGTGGAGATCAGACAAACGTTATTTTTCTCCATCCACTAAGTATTCCAATATGAATATCCACAACGTAAATAAATCATCAATCTAACAAGTTCTTTCGTTGCTTCTTATGTGTAGGGTCGTATTTCTCCTTGTGTAGGTATGTTATCGAAACAAATATCGAATTCTATTGACACGATAAGTTTACCATACCGATCAATTACCATTTGACGTCAGCCACCTTGCAAGTGGGTGTCGATTTTCGTTCAAGGCTTCCGCGATTGAAGTGTTTTCGACTAGTTTACTTTCACTTGAGATGGGGCAGCAACCTATTTCTGGATACGGAGCAGACCTTCAGAATATTCAAACAAAACTTCAATTACATTCATGTTTTCGGCTATTTGAGTGGGACAGAACAAACACTAAAACTCGTTTGACGTGTGATCATCTTTTAAGTAAAATTCGTAGAAAAATTGAATACTATACTTTCGAGTCGGAAGTTTAATGGGGTTATGGTTGCAGTAAACGGTTTAATGATATTATTCGATAAGAAAATACTCTGAATTCACCCCACCAACGTTTGTCCGGCCGTCGGAGAGGTGGAAGGGGTTTGATTTACAATAAAACGCTACATAACTTTTCCAAAGAGTACCTACCGTGTTCTAAATTTGGAATATGTTATTTACTGACATGGCTGGATAAAATAAGGTAAGAGCCCCAGTAATTGAGAGTGTTCTAGTGATTGACACTTGCTCACTTCCTTTAAAAAAATAAGATTATTTGCTATAATATTACCAATATTTCTAGAAAACCCTCAAAAACATATTATCCTCCATCCCTCTAGCAGATTTCGTAGTGATCAGCAGAAGCAATTTCCGGTTTCGAAAAGGCGAAGTGCATCACATCAAGATTCTTTGTGATTCTAAGTCCACTAGATGATATTTTCTTATTTTTGTTGTCTTAATGTTTAATCATTCCATATATCATGAAGGTGTTTATTTGACACCTTCAATTCGTTTCTGATAACTCACAAGAGAGAAAGTTCATATGAAAATAATGGAGAGTGGAAAGAAAGTGGTGATAGCTTCGGAAGAGAAGATGAAGATGAATTGCTAAATTTTTTAGGTCGAAACTTTTGTTTCCGCCATTCATTTTGCAGACATCATCAAAAAAACTATTCCAGCCAGAATGCTATGCTAATGTGATTTGAGTTTTGAGTCTTTCGTGTCATTTCACTCAAACTTTTCAAATGAAATGCTTTAGTGTGAAACGAACGTATTTCACAACGTTAGTGTTTTTTTGTATTAACAAAAAATTATTTCACGCCATTTTATACGCCCTTTTGCGATTGCCCTTCAAGCAATGAAGACGAATGTTTTTGCCATTTCTAAGATTAGGTAATTTTTGGTCAATAAATTATTGTAGTAAAACTGCACTAACTAATTTTCCTAATTTATTTAAAACACTATTTACAACAATTATTCACTAAAACATTTACTATTTCAATTTATTTCTACTGTGGCTATCTGTCAGCGAACTCTGGAACTGTAACTAACTGAATTCTGACTGTCCTCCAGCGGTTATATAGTCGCAAGCCTATCTCGATTATTCTGGAGTATAGAACATTTCATCTAGATGGCTCTTCGAATAGTATCGACCAATCGATTTATTCCAGCTTGTTCTCGGCAATCCGTACGCCAGCAGATATGCAGTTGTAGTTGAACGAGGGTGCATAATTAATTAGATCAGGGCCGGTCTCGGGGTCGGTCTCGAAATCGTTACATTATAATGAATTGTTTAATACTGAATATCAGAATGATGTTTAGAACCTATTGATCATTTTATATATGCAGGAAGACCTTCAGAAACGTTTCTTTTTTCAACCCTGGATGCCAGGTGCCTATGATGGTGAAATTAGTTTGGAAATTTTATGTTAAACGTAGATGCAATACTGGAGCTCAAGGCTGAAATTGGAAAAATCCCAAAAAGATGAAGAAGAATAATTGATTTTCATATTATAATTCACCAGGAAGAACAACATTCACAGAATAAAAATTGATTAAAAATAATCCAGCTCTTCGCTTATTTCCTATACAGAGTGTAACATAAGTATGTTAAAATATTTTAGTGACGTATTCCTGAGACTATTCTAAGAAAAAAAAGTCTATATAAACTTGTGTCCGGAAATGCTTCGTTTCGGGGTTTTTTTGACGTGAGAAATCATAATTTCGTATTAATGTTCATGTAACATCTAGAGGGCGCTGCGACGCTGTCATTATTTTTTTAAAATTGCCCTAACATTTTGGACAGTAAACTTTTGGTACTTTTCATGAAAAAACATTATTCCCACACCTTTTCCAAGTAACAACGCTGAAGGTGATCGTTTCCGAGATATTTACAATTTTCTATATCGATGCATGTTACTTAGCTCCTAGGGCGCTAAGTGAAGTTGCTGAGAACATTACAAAAACTAAGTATGTGGTAGGTCTCGTTCTCCTATGAAATGTTTATCCAAAAATGATATGTAAAAATGTTTTCGAGATACAGATTGTTGAAATTTTTTAAAACATGGTTGGTTTTTGCATGGGTTTTTTGCAATTTTAGTTATTTTCATTAAACTTTATACGCAGTCTACCCGGACAGATTTCTTCTAAACTGAGCATTATCAAACTGCTTAATCAGTAAAGCCAAATTTGATTTCAATAATTTTTGTTACTCTCCGCTTCCAAATTAAATTAATTAAATCGAGTAGGCTATGAACGTTTGTTTATAAAAATAGAAGTTCGCTGTCACATTTTTAACTATTCATTGACAAATTCACAGTTCGGAGTTTATAAACGACTAAACGAATGCTGAAATAGCTGATATGGTTTTTGCATACGGCTTGGCTGACGGAAATTCAACCGAGGCCAGACGCATCTATCAGGCCCCAGCGCGTCACTCCTTGTGACATTTGCGAATCTTTTCCGGCGACTTACCGAATAGTTCAGTCGACAGGTTGAAAAAAGTGGGGTTAGGTGGAAAAAGGTCGGAAGTTAATGAAATTTCAGGAGGTTCTTCAGGGATGGTTAATCAACATTTTTTACGTTTTGGACCTCAAGGACCCTGTGCGAAAAAAGTAGGGGGGGGGAAACTGCAAATTTTTTTACCTCTCTCCGGTTTTTCCTCGATTACATTCTTCTCTTACGTCCTACGAAAAAAACATATCCATACTTTTTTGCAGAGCGTAAAATTTTATACAATTTATACAATGCGCTCTTCTATTTTCTTCCCCCAGTCGTCTCCACGCATCCTCGCCTTTTCGATGATTCTATTAGAAATTTCGAGTAGAGTCACTTTGACTGTAGCATTGCGCCTTTCCAAGGGCAACTTTGCCTGTTTAGCTCCGAAATCATCAGTGATAGCTTCCTCACAAAGAAAACACGCATTGGTGAAGTCGAATTTCGCAACTTGTGACCGTCGGGTAAATGCAGCAATTCATTTCTCATTGTTGTACCTTGTTCGGCAAGCACTGTGTGCACTCTTACTTCACTCAACTCACGCAGAAACTGTTCATCTGCCGAAAGTTTCTTTTTTACACTGGACTCCAACAGTCTGGCAACTCCTCTGGCTTTCACTACAGTTAGTTCACCTGCTTCAACTCCTCCTTTACAAATAAAGCACAAGTCTGATCCACAAGATGTAGACGCCATCTCAGAAAATTACCCAAAAACAAAAACTGTCACTAACACTCGATGCTCCTTTCACTAACAAAGTTATTCACCGCAAGAGCTGAAGGTTTCTAATGTTACTTATCTAACCTAATCTTATATATACTCTGAGTGGTTAAACACTCTCTGTCCCATTTTTACCAATCCCTAATTTTAATTTTCTTATTACCTATTTGACTATTCTACCTGAGGTACTTATACCCTTCTATAATTACTATTTTTCGATTTCTTCTTGGATTTAATGAATAATAGAGTCATGTTGAAAGAATAAAATGAAAAGTGATCTAATATGACCTCAAAAATCGAAAACAAATAGGTCTAGATAGCATTTCTCTAGGGTTTTTGAAAAACTACTATTCTTTACTACATTATTTTGATACATCTCTCAAGGTTCAGCCAATGTTAGCCATGTAGGCGACTTCTAAGTTCTAACCTTCCAAAAGAATGAAAGTGAGAACTATACCAAAATCTGTTGCGTGATTTAGAAGATAGCGACTTTGTTTTATAAAGTAGATAAGTATGTGGATGACGTCGTCCAACACAATTATGATTTCTACGCGAAGCTTGCATGAGCATGGAAAAGTCTTATAATTATTTTATGATTATGTTATTTGGAAAGAATTCTGTCTTTCCGACTCAAAGTTCGCCGCGATTCATATACTTATGAATATAAAAATTGAGAACCCCTTCACATTCGACATTTTTCCTCTCTCATTTTGGTAACATTCCCGTGATGAGGTGCACGCTATAACAAAAGGGAGCCAGCCAAATTTCTGTGTTCGGCTTAAAGAGGGAATCCCAAGAAAAACTTTCACCAAAAGTTGCTCTTAAGCACTTCCTGGAAAGTTTCAAATCTCTTTCCATATTCTCCTCATTTTTGAGATGAAATATAAAAATCATCCGAGGCCCCTTCGATATTTACGAGGAAAGTTCCATGAGTCCACAAAGCTCTGGAATAAAATCCAGACATATTCGTGCTACCCTGGAGACAACACTAAGTAAAAGGGATTCATTAAAATGGAAGTTTCAATATCACGAGTAGGTGTGTAGAGTTTTTGTTGTTCGCTTGAGGTGGGGGCGGTCTAGGGCGTATTGTTGGAGGGGATTGAAATGCTGAAATATCTCAAATGTTACGAGAGTAAACACAGTGCCGGGGTTTTCATCCACGTTTTTTGATACGGCAACGACTGCCAGCCGGGATACAAAAAAGGAATTCGTATGCTCTAGCCGCACCAACAACACGAATGCGCTTCCTGATTGGTCCCTGCCGAATACATATACATTGCGACCACGTTCAAAATGCATGAATTATTAGCCAACGTTACCTGGCCGAATTAACCTTCAGATGAATAGGAAAACCAGAGAGAGATGGTCGGAGTGCTTCAGTGTGGATTTAGCTGTAGCATTTGGAAGCGCATATCTTTTTAATTTGATCACTGAAAAATTGAATATAATGTTTGCAGAACTGGTGAAATTAGTCAACGTATCTTGAAAGAACTTCTTCAACATCTCGATGATAATTCATCCAATAGCATCGTTCTCCAATTTGAACCAGTTTCCTCTTGATTCTAGTGCACGATTACTATGAAGGTTTTCGCACATCCTTGGTATGTGCCCTCAGCAGAACTAATTAGTACAATACAGTTGCTGCATGGGCACTCCCATATGCGATGCAATCGTCCATCACAAATACATAGGAAATTCGATTAAGCCAGTATCCTCTGGCAACTGCAACAAACTTGTATACCCAGTGACTCTCATCAGGTCTAACTCAATTCCTCATTCAGCATCGGACCAACTTCAAATTGTTATCAGTTTTCTGACTCATAATATTTTCTATGGTCCATAAATCAAACTCATGGGAATTGACTCTTACGGTGGTCGCATGCAATGCTCGTCGATTAAATGATTCCCTCCAGTCGGCTCAATTGATGGTGTCAGAGTTGTTCGAAATTTGGATGTCACTTCAGCAGAGATCTTCATCATCTGAATTTTCTCTGTGTTATTATATGATTTATTCGTAGCCGTTTCCAATACCATTCTCGTTCTTATTGGCTTCACATATTTTTATGTATATAAAGTTAGCAAGGCCACTTGCCGGAAAATCAATGAAACCAATTCCAGTAATTGTCGAATAATTGTCGAGAATTTGTCGTGAACAAAAAGAATTTTTATATGGGGTGGCTGTGCTAACTTTATATTAAGTTAGTACTGCCACTGATATAACTTGACAGATAAACATCAAATTTTATCACTGTGGTAACCAACAATTGTCGAGTAATTGTCGAAGTCCATTTAAAGTAAAAAAAATGCAAATTTTTTTTTACAGCTTATATTATGTATTTTTTATTGGAATTCTTGATATTCGGGGAAATTTTGAGTAAGTGACAACACCGCATGCCTATAAGGATAATTTGAGCTTTTTTCATTAAGCTATTGTCAAATATGTACGGATTATGCATTCTTTTTGAAACAAATGAAAAATTTATTGTGAAAAATAGGAAAACTCAGTGTTCAATGAAAAAACTCATCAAACTTGATTATTTTTCTGTAGGCTCAGAAATTCCCTGAACGATTGGCGAATATTCAAAACATATTGCCCTAGAAGAATCCTACATTTTTATGACTGAAAAACTAAATACAAAAGGTGGAAAAAGGAAATATTAAAAGGTGGAAAAAGGAGATATTAAAAGCCGGAAAATTACTTTTGAACGCTACGTACTGGAGAAATTCCCTTTTCTTAGTAATATACACACGTAATTTGGTTAAGATAATCATCTTTTCTGTGACTGAAAATCAACTCATCAATTGTCGAATGATCAAATCTAATTTGTCGTGGTAAAACTACCTATAATTGGTAAAATTCAATTATTTCCAGTCATTCGGTATTACCAACGTACTGAATGATGATTAAATATAATTTTTTTGAGCGGAAATCTATGGAACAATTGTCGAACGACGAAAACATATTTGTCGTGGAAATTTGTATTCTTGAAAAGCCAGAAAATTACATTAACACGCTAAATATTGAACAATATTTTAATGAAAAAAGCTCAAATTATCCTTATAGGCATGCGGTGTAGCTACTTACTCAAAATTTCCCCGAATATCAAGAATTCCAATAAAAAATACATATATAAGATGTAAAGAAAAAATTTTGCGCATTTTTTTTACTCTAAATGGACTTCGACAATTACTCGACAATTGTTGGTTACCACAGTGAAATAATTTGATGTTTATTTGTCAAGTTATATTAGTGAAATAATTTGATGTTTATTTGTCAAGTTATATTAGTGGCAGTGCTAACTTAATATAAAGTTAGCACTGCCACTCCATAGAAAAACTAAAAGCGCGACAAATTTTTTTCGTTCACGACAAATTCTCGACAATTTCTTGACAATTATTCGACAATTACTGGAATTGGTTTCATCGATTTTCCGGCAAGTGGCCTTGCTAACTTTATATACATCATATTTTTGTATGAGGTCTGGGCGAACGAGTGATCTATGGTATAGGTGCATCTTTGAATTTCTAAGTGGCCCTGGGGGAAAAGTCTTCTCTGAGGTGCCATAAATCTCCCTTCTGGTGTGAACGATGTTCTAAAATTTCTGATGAAATGACCTTGATCTCGCTCCTTACTTGTCGACCATTAGCTAGAAAACAAGCTGACCGACCAGGACCGACCGTCCGCGACCGTTCAGCATCGACCAAAAATTGAAAGAGATCAATAAAAACTTTCAAGCTCACACTAAACTACTAATATTTTCAGCAGATTGGAATTTCAAACATAGTCTTTGAAAACCGCTTAATCTTGTTTTATTCTAATTTCTTTCTTGTGTTTTTGTTTTCTCTTGTATTCTTGTTCGTGTCGTTATCTTGTTTTCCGCGCATTTTCAGTTATTGTAAAAGCATTTCATGTTCCTGTTTAGCTTCTTAGCCATTCAAAAACTGAAATATGTTTACCATCTCTTCTTAGTTCTTTGCTCTAGTATTTTCCATCAAATACTGTAAATCTGCTTCAATCTTCTTACTTCAGTAGCACTCATTCCGCAATAAGTATGGTGCACCTCACCTGTAGCGTTTACAATTATTACATGCTTTATATTAATGAATATTTGTCTACTTAATGCTCATTATGTTAGTTGGAGGTCAACACCAGGGACTCGCGTACAGCTTTCTCAGTACAGTCAGGTTGATCTTAGCTGCAATGCTACTCCTTACATGTTCTTGTACTTAGTGGCTCTGATAGGCAAGGGAGGTTTATCAGGCAGAAAAGCCTACAGCAGCGGTACCAACGTGGAAAACAACTATCCAGGAAGCATAAATATGCCCTGATTGAAAAAATCCGACACAAAAGAAATACCACGTTGTAAACCCCGGTGGGAAAAAAAAACTTCGGTAGGAAAAACCACAAATGGATGAAAATGATACAAGATATAAATTTCATGAATACAAATGTATCCTGTGAATTACAAGTTGTCAGGGTTTCTCTATAGGCATATGCGCATTTTAATTCTTCTGAAGGGATTGATTTTAATCCTTCATCCCCTTTGCAAGTGAATGAAATTGATACGATACGTTTATTACATGCATACAAATGTGTCCTATTAATAATAAGTTAGCAGGTTTTTTCTGAAGGCATTTGCCGTTTTAATTATTTTGATGGGTTGATTTCAACCCTTCATTGCAAGTCGATGAAATTGAAACGAGACGTGCCTTTTGTGAAAACTTCTTATTCTGAATGAGTTTAAAAACAGTAATGAAATTTTCATCCAAACCAGTGGAAATTATATTTTTACCGACGACACTGGTGGTTTCACTGCTGGATCGAAAGTTACTTCTGAACATTGATTATCTACCAACTTCACATCGGTGCAATCTTCTCATGTCAGTTTTTCTCATGAAAATGATTATTGGCAAAAAAATATGTCAGTTTTTCGAGTAAAATTTCCGTTGAAAAAATTTACAGCCGAAAGAAATGTATAGTTCCCTCAAACTTTAGAGTAATGAATCAAACAAAACAGTTATTGAAAAATTTCGTTCCGTTACATTGAAGAAAAAATACAATGTACCCATTACATACATCTTCCTTTCCTATCCTTCTCCAGGACCAAGGGTTCAATCTTCTTCTCATATTTCGAACTGACACTAAATTTGAGATAAAATCATAATAGGATTTCAGCGGACTTGACGGTAATATTTTTCTTTCATTCGGTTCATTTCGATTCGATTGAATAATAAATTTTTGTTATCGTCGCATATCCTCAGTTCATAAATTTTCCATTTGTCGAATTTTTATTACTTTACGAGAATTTTGCTGTATATAGCTCATTCTGGAAGTAATCTCGTTATTGTCAATTTTGATCTCTTGCGTTTTCGCCGTTAAAGTTGTTTCATGTCGTTTATAGAAGGAATAACCATTAAATCGGAGAATTGCCATTTAGAACATTCTACTGATAGAAGTTTTTTTCATGTGTGATGCTACCACAGAAACATTTCATGTTATCTGTCTGATTCGTTTCCGTAAAAAACTGGGGTTGTTTCACTATTTTTTGAACATGATTGAACATAATTTGAATTATATCCCGACGTGCATTGGCTTTACGTAAAGTTGAGTTATCTGCTTCCACTTAATTACCACTCTATTGGTATGGTTGTCAAGTGAAGATCTAAGTGAAGAATATCAGATCAGTAACAATGATGTATAAATTGATTTTTTCTATTTATTAATAATATGTCGAAAACGAAGAATCTCCGTTCGGCGATTGAAATACTATCGTTTTTACATGCTCCCAACAAGCTGTAATGAACGTTTCAATTGCCTTCTTATTGGCATAATACATCCAAGACAGTAGATTTGGGATTTCGTTGCCATTTTTTCATAATATTATCCCTCAAATCATGACATTATTGCCATGTCACAATTTTTAAGGATACAATAAGCACGTCAGCTAAATTTTGATATCTGTCGGGTATATTCATGGCAACAAAAACCCAAAAATACTGTCTTGGATGAAATATATAGCAATAAGAAGGAAATTGAAACGTCCATTGCAGCTTGTTGGGAGCATGTAAAAACGACAGAAATACCAAATGTCAAATATGACAGAACAACAACAAAACATCTCTGTTTGTTTTCGTCTTTGGCTTATTGGAGTGTTTTTTCGTGTTCCGAGTTAATTTGTGTTAAACTATCGCTAGTTTTTATAATTGAGCAATGGTGAATGAAGCATTGTGAAAAGTGTAAAAGACCATTTGAAGCTGGAAATCAAAATATGTCATTTTATAGGTAAGCTACCAGTGTCGTAACTATCGAGAAAGGGAAACCATATTGGAAAAGAGAAAAATGAATATGAATTATAAAAAAACATGCCCATTCCATATTAGGTTTCCATTAGTTCTATTTTATTGAACCTCAATATTTCTGTTAACAACGCATGACACTGCCGTTGGGGGAAGATGTCCCTTACACACAAATTTTAATGCGTGTTACTCATCTCGGTTGTGTTATTTGATCGGAGGTTGTCATGAATATACCCGACAGAAATCGTGCTTATTGTATCCTTAAAAAATTGCGACATGGCAACAATCTCATTACTTGAGGGATAATTGCCGTAATTTTCTTCGTCAGAAACTGTCGGCAACTCCATCGTATTCCTTCCTACAAGTTCTCTATTCACATTTTCTTAATGAAATATTTCAACAGTCTGATGTTTTTTACTATTTAACGGAATTTTTCAATTTTATTTTCGCGAGTTTTGGCAATTTTTTTCGAGATGTAGGTCCAACTTTTTTTTCAATTGCAATTTTCCACTTCCGAAACCGTTGGGAAATATTCCGCCTTCAAGGGGATAGAGGGGGATTTTTTTTCATCGATTCTCAACAGGTGCAAAATTTTAGCTCAATCGCATGCCAGCAAGTGCAAATAGATTGCAAATTTTCAACCGAAAGGACACAGACGGAATTACAGACAGGCACACATACGAACAAACCAAGCTAAATGAAAGTATTTGGAAAAATGTCAAGACTACACTTGTTCAACGGTTGCAACTGAAAAAAATCACAAAATAAGTAATGTTTGATTGAAATCTCAGTGCCGATTTCTTGGAAACTACTACTTGAAAAATAATTATTCAGGGTATTATTGGAAAGACAAATAAACGAGTTTTCATCTCATATCCCTCTTGATCCCTCTTCGCATTTGACACATCAAGGATAACATCTACATTTTTCAAAGGTTGATCCACAATGCCAAAAACAAATTACCAATTACCTCTGAATAAATAACATAACCTAGATGAGTAACTCGCTGCACACGCATTAAGATTTGTGTGTAAGGGACATCTTCCCCCAACGGCAGTGTCGTGCGTTGTTAACAAAAATATAGAGGTTCAATAAAATAGAAATAATGGAAACCCAATATGGAATGGAAACATGAAATTGTGATGAAATAATCTCCACAGGATTTTGAGAACAGCCGATGTTCTAATTGACATGTTTTTTCATAATTCATTCATTTTTCTCTTTTCCAATTTGGTTTCCCTTTCTCGATAGTTGTTATAGCAGGGGATTTCGGGATTTACTGAAGCGCGGCAGAATAATATATATAAGGGGATACCTTGTACCCGGTTAAGTACCTCCACCAAATATGAACCTCATAAATAAGGCCGCGCGTCCAGGATAAAGGATCAGATTAGTAAAAAAAAATTGATCAACAGAAATTCTCGAGCGCGTCAGATTATGGTAGGGTGAGTCAATTACATGCTAAAAAGTGTATATTCTACTAATCTGACAATTTGAGAGTGACGTAAAGAAAGGATAGGGCTACAAAGTTGTAAAAAAAACGTCATCTCGACATTCTCGAGCGTGGCTAATTTTTTTTTTTTATTTTGAAGGAAATGATTCAAGGATAATGAAAAATATATAATCTGACGATTTCGACAAGCCGAAATAACAAAAATTCGTCGATAAAGTCTAATGCGTGCAGCTGTGTAATGCCTATATTCCCCTCTCCGCGTTACTATTTCTCTCTCACTCTTTCTCTATCTATTTGGTTTGGCCAAATTTAGATTTTGAATATAATTTGTTTCGATTCGTACCAGTAAATTTTGAGAAATCTCAAAAAAACTACGATTTTTTTTTTCAAATTTAAACGGCTCTATTGATCGATTTCAAAAACTAATCAGCTCTTAATATCAAAAACCACGTCGATCGCCGCCAGTCCGGTCAGAATCGGTTGATTCGTTCGTGAGTTATCGTTGTCGAAAGAAAACTGAAAAAAGTGTTTTTTTCGGAATCACTCTGAAATTTCTAGGTCGATCAATTCAAACTTGAAGATTCTTTATGGAGCTTGAATAACTCGTCGAATGCCGCCAACCGCGTGAAAATCGGTTCATTTATTCAAAATTTATTGCGGTTTGAAAATTCAACTTTTGAGATCAGAGAGCTCATAATGACAGAAAAATTATTTTTTTGAGCTGGGAGAGCTCAAAAACAAAATCAGTGAAATGTTGAGCGCTTAGGTATGGAGTTAGCGGGAAGTTGCAGGGATGGCCTTTAAGGTCAACCGTTTTCCAATTTTTTTTTTCCAGAGTAGGCGAATCCCTCTAGATAATCGTCAGCTTAGAAGACAGCACATCTTCTAGGACATGAAGATGAACCATATATATCTTAATCTGACGCGCTTGAGTATTTCAAAACGGCGATTTTTTTTTCATATTATAATAATGGCCGCGAGTTTGCGTCACATCGACATCGTCAGATTATTGCATGGGAGCTTTTTTTTTAGGTTCACTCAACACCCTCTAAGAAAATCTGACGCGCCCGATTAATTTTTTTTTATTTTCAACCTTTTCCTACGACCACCTCTATCATGCAAACGATTAGATTAACATACGTACATTATTAAAAATACATAGGACATTGATGCTATCAATATCTGACGCGCTCGAGTATGTCCATGCAAATTTGAAAATCTATAGCCGCTTTCCCCACCGATGAAATGGTATACATTACATAACATTCTTTTCTTCTTATCATCTAAGCTTTGCTACCCAATAGGTCTCTATCACGCTCGAGTAAATTCACATTTAGCATCGTGGGCTCCTCTACTATTACGACACTGGTAGCTTCAAATGATTGTTCTGTCAAATATCAAATGCAGCGTTGTCGTACTGACAAGACTATATCGACAACGAAGAATCTCCGTTCGGCGATGGAAATACTATCGTTTTTACATGCTCCCAACAAGCTGCAGCGAACGTTTCAATTGCTTTCCTATTGTTATATATTTCATCCAAGACAGTATTTTTGGGTTTTCGTTGGAATGAATCCACCCGACAGATATCAAAATCTAACTGACGTGCTTATTGTATCCTTAAAAAATTGCGACATGGCAATAATGTCATCATTTGAGGGATAACATTATGAAAGATGTTACCTTCAGTTCCATTTGAGTATTACTCATCTAGGTTGCGTTACTTGATCGGAACTAATTACTTACCGGAAGAGAGATATAAGTGGGAAGATTATGAATTGACTCCCTGTATTATTTATGAGGAATGCTTTTTATGAGTGTGGGAATACGTCGATCACTAAAAATTAAACCTATTTCGAGTTCGGCAGAGAGCATTTAACGGAATACCTCACCAACCCCTTTCGAAGAACAAACAAACATGGTATTCGTGGACCCCATTGATTGCACAACAGCTGAGAGGCACTTCCGATATTATCACATAAACATTGGCTTGGAACGTTCCTGTCGGAATATTACGTTTACATTGGGGAGATATCAACACTACCAGGTTGTAAACCAACATAGGCAAGTGATTACACTTGAACTTTGGGGAAATAAATCGACTAGGCGGCGTCGGCGTCGTTAAAATCCACAACGTATTTTGGCAATTCCCAGATGATGACTCGTTATAAGCTTACACAAATACGCATTCGTGAGGAAGGAAATAGGCTGGGGAGAAATATTATTGGAAGTAAAAATACATTCAAACCCTATCGGGCTCTCCTCTGAGGCCGGAATATCCGGATATAACTTTTTCCTAACGGCGTGCGTGATTCACCCTATACTTGCAGGCAATTTAGTTTGATATTTATCATTTTTAGAACTCCCCTTTATTTCTTTCGGGTAACGGCAGTCGCATGTGGAAAATGTACTCTTTTCGTACGTGTTAGGATAATGATTATCAACAACTTTCCGGGAAACTCATCACAATTATGCTTTTTCAAAGTTCTCGATGTCTGTGTCAATAGGCAAACATTATGGTACTTGGTGCTTGGGACGGCACTTCAAAAGGTGAGACCCTCGTTATTTTTAGCTAGCGTAAGTTTCTCGAAGACTTGGACATATTTATTGGAATTTCCTTAAACAATTTTCTCAAAATATATCATACAGCACTACAGATTTTCGTTGATAACAAACCTCAAAATATGGAAAAGGATACCATATTCATTCGGAATATTTGGCGAATCGATTGTGTGAATCGCAACATACATACTCTCGGAGAAATTGGATTACATATTAGGAAAACGGAGGAAGAGAATGGTTCGTTTGGATTCAATCTGTCTGGCATCAAAATTATTCAAATTTATCTGCGTATGACATCTCAAGGGGATGTTCTGAATAAATTCAAATAATTTTGATAAGCTAGAGTGTTTTTCAAGTAAATACTATCTTGGTAATTGTTCTCTATCTTCTCATACAAATGGTCTCCTGACTTTCTTTCGTCCGACCGACAGTTTCGATTTAAATAACGAATGAGACTCAGGAAAAATCACATCTGTACAAGCAAATTAATAAATATCGTTCTTCGGACTATCAAAGGTGTGGGGCCATGTTTATGAGAAGACAGAAAATAATTCTAAAAATTATTTATTTATTTATTTATTTATTTATTGAACAAGAAATACAAACAGGACCGGTGGGTCCTAATTACAAGATTTCCTTTACTTAAGCCTAATTAGAAACTAAACGAGTTACGAGCTATAAGTGCATGCAACCCTATACATACATTAAGCAATACATATATGTATATATAATTAAATGCAAACTTGTACGCACACATACATACCCCTATAAATGAAGAAAAGATAGTGGATGAAGTCTGGTGGAGCAAGAGATGTCTTTAAAAAAAAAGGTAACGAAAAATATCAAAATCCATAGATATACGAATATAAGAGTAAAAAAAAACAAAATTGGCATGATTATTACATGAGGGCAAGTCGAGATTCTTTTGTTATTTTACATTTCGAGGTAACTTTTTTTGTTTTTTTTTTTGTTTTTTTCTTTTTTCCTTTCTCTTTTTTTTTCTTTTTTTTTTTTCTTTTTTTTTACAAATGGAATTTTGTCACCCGATTTTTCAGATGACTCTTGGTGTAGGTGAAGACGTCCAAGTCGAGTTCATCTATATATTTGTTCAAAAGGGAGCAACATTTGTCAATTGTGTTTGGCCTCCTAGCGACGAAGAATAAAACTTTTTTTGGTCGTAAAATTCGAGACGGAACTATGAATTTGATTTCGGAAAGAAGATATGGGCTGTTTATGGAATTGGAAAGCAATTTACAAATGAACATAATTTTGTGAATCTCTGCACGGTATTCTAATTTAATCAAATCAAACTCTTTTCTATGTGGTTCATAGGAGGAGTGTCCTGGATTCGTGTGATGTGTTTTATAGTATAGATAAGCTATGAATTTGTTTTGTATTGTTTCTACTGATTTTTTCATAGTAAGCTTTGATGGTGCCCATATTATGGATCCAAATTCCAAACGACTGCGAATCAAGGATGAGTAGAGAGATTTTAGCGTTACTGTGTTTCTGAAGTCTTTTGACATCCTTTTGAGAAAACCCAACAATCTCCTCGCTTTACTTGTAATGTGCTCTATGTGCTTATCAAATCTCAGAGATATGTCAAACTTTATTCCAAGGTCGATGATCTGAGAGCATCTGTTTATATTTTCACTATCGATCATGTAGTCTGACAAAATGGCATTTAGTGAGCGACTGAAAGATAAAATTGAACACTTTTGTATATTTAACGGAAGTTTGTTTTCTACTGTCCAGTTGTATAAAGCTTTCAGATCATGTTGCAATATCATAGTGTCATTACGGGTTTTTATTTCACGGAATATTTTGCAGTCGTCCGCATACATGAGACAATCAGATGAGACAGTTGCTGGCAAATCATCTATGAACAACATAAATAGAAGTGGACCAAGGTTTGAGCCCTGGGGTACCCCTGATTTGGCAAGAAAGTATTCTGATTTCTTGCCCCTGAATTCAACGTATTGAAACCTTCTCTGTAAGTAGCTAGTCAATAACATTAATAGTTTGTTACTGAAACCGTATCCTATAAGTTTCTTTATAAGTATGTCATGATCTACTTTGTCGAATGCTTTAGCCATGTCAATATAGACACAATCTATTTGTCCTCCCTTCTCAATTATATCCCCGGTTTTACAAAACCCATGCTGAGACTCAGATATGTTATTACAGACATGCCAATATATTCTGTCATACAATACGTATTCAAATAATTTTGAGAAACCATTCAGAATTGTAATTGGTCTATAGTTTGAGATATCGTTTTTATCATTTTTTTTGTGTATCGGTGTGAGCTTAGCCTGTTTGAATAATTCAGGGAATGTCCCCTGAGATAAAGACGTTTGAAATATTATCATTAGTGGGTAGAGCAGGTATTCCTTACAGGCTTTGATAATATAACAGGGGATGCCATCAGGCCCCGAGGATCTCTTAGGTTTTAGTTTATCGAATGCCTTTTCCATATCAGATATAGTGATATGTGTATAGTTCAAGAATTCTATATTTAGTGATTGTGAGTTATTTAGTTCATATGTCGACTCATCTCCATAGACGGATGAGAAATAATGTGCAAAGGCACTTGATATTTTTACGGGATTCGCAGTTAACTCATCTTCTACGACAAACTGTTCGTCAATATTATTGTCTTGCTTCATTCTATTAACGAAGTTCCAGAAACCGTTCGGGTTGACGATAATTTCGTTTTCTGTATTTCTTATATACTCGGTATGAGCACGCCTAATGTCTCTCTTTAGCTCAGCTCTGAGCCTCTTGAAATTTATGAGATATTCTTCAGATATATTTTTGTTTTTTCTATAAAATTCTTTCTGTTTGATTTTAGTTTTGATTTCGGCTGTGAACCATGGCGGAAATTTTTTATAATTCCTATTAAATGGCCTAACTTTGGGAACACACGTATCTAAAATACTCAAGAATACCCTGTACAAATAGTTTACTTGCTCGTTTACATTTTGAATATGACCAAGATCTATCCAGGAGGTGTTGATCAACAGGTCACACATTAGAGGAAAGTTCGCACGTCTGAAATTGTAGGCGTTTTCGTTGATACTAGGAGGCAAGTATGTTTTTGTGAATTTTTTGAGTTCTATTTCTGATATTAAGGCTGGGTGTTTTTTATCTATCGGTACCAAAGGTGAATGTTCCTGTGATGTATTGAGCTCGACATCACTCAAGATTAAATCAAGAGTTCTGCCATTTTCATTTGGAATGTCATTAAACGATTTAAGGTTATATAGTTCAATAAATGTGCTCAAGATTTTAAATGTTCGAGAGTGATTCTCAAAGAAGTTGAAATTTGAGCCAGTTATTTGAGGAATATTGTAGTCTCCTAGTGCCAACAGATGCGTGTCTTTTGATAGGTTGTTAGAAACAATGTCAAATAAGTCAAGATAACTTTGGAAAACTAGAGAATTAGCATTGGGGATTATGTACGTACCGTTTATAATGAAAGAATTACCTAGAAAATTTGCTGCAACGAAAATTGTTTCCAGATCTGTAGGTACGTTCAGGACATGAGGTTTGAACTTACTCAGAACCGCTATAAGGACGCCCCCTCCCCTGGCTTTTCCTGTAATTTCTAGACTTCTGTCTTTTCTAAACACCCTGTATCTTGAATCGAATATTTCACCATCATGTATTTCATCATTTAGCCAAGTTTCTGTTAGAACAATGACATCATAATTCTCCACCAGCATATTCCGATAAAACTGTGAAGTTTTGGTTCTTAAACCCCTGCAATTTTGGTAATAGATTCTAAGAAGCATTTCTATCCGTTCAACGAATTTCTACAAATCAAATGATCACAGTGAAGATATAATATACTGAACAATATTTATGTAGTACTGGCACTTGATTAAAAAAAAGTGAAAAAATGTAAATAATTAATAAAGTACAAATGCTATTGTTAATTGAATTATTTCAGGACCCCATGAAATACGAAGTATTAGGAACTGTATTTTCGTAGTTCTGGCGTAACTCAAGACGATATCGACTGTTAATTTATTTTGTAATAAAAGATGAAAAAGAACAATGTAGATACATGCAGTAGAAAAAGTACAAAATGAGAGACTAGCTGTATTTGCCACCGATAGTTTGGAGTCTAATTACTAAAGAATAATTTTTTGAGTTTATTGAGTCTTTCATCCGGAGATGCACCAGTTTCTCTTTTTCTTTTGTCTTCCTTTTTACGGCTGGTTGAGGTCTCAGCCTCTTCTTTCTGAGTTGGAATGCTACCTATGGAGTTGAGTTCTTGTAATTCTTCCAGACCGAATGCCTCACCATTTATCACCAAATTAAATCCTTTTATAAGTGCCGTGTGACCTTTCTCTCTCATATATTTTTGTTGGGTTATGAGATACTTCTTCTTGGCGTAGTCCTCGGGCGTATATATAGTCAATGGAGATATAAATACCTGTGTTTTTGAGATTCTTGGCTCTATTAAGGACTTCAGTTTTCAAGGAGTTGGATACAAACTCTACTAATATTGGTTGTTGGGCATTACCATTTAATCTTGGACCCAATCTAAAAGCATCTCTTAAGTCAATTTTGTCGCAGCTGATTTTCAGTTTTTCTTTAAATAACGTATTAACAGCTTCTAATGGATTTGTACCTTCGAGATTGTACACAACTAAATTATACTTCTTGGTTTTTCTTTCAAGTGACGTTATCCTCTCCTTCAATATACTAGTCTCGTTTTTGAGGGTTCTGTTTTCTTCCTTCACTTCGTTGAGATCGCTTTCCACAGATTTTTTGAATTGTTTCCAGTCTTCTGATAGCGTAGTAATTTGAGAGGAAAGGTATGCGTTTTGCTCTTTTATAACTGTATTTTGATCCTTCAGATCTTGAAACATTCTGAAAACATCTTCTTTAGTGATGTCGTGCATGACCAAAATTGACAACTAATCTTCCGTACTATTTATCCTTTGGGAGCGATCTCAGTATGCATATGGTTTTATGCGGAAAAGTGCGGACAATGGGAGTTTTTGTTCCCTGGACCAGATAACGTTTTTGTGTGTGTTTGCTTGGAATTTGGCTAACTATTCGAATATCTAATGTCTATTTAAACGGCTGTACCACTTATAATATACCATAAATGAGTTTTTTTATTAATGCACTCACAAGATGTTCATCTTCTGATTACAGCAGTATAAAATTTGTATAGTTACTCACTTAAGTCCTCGTGTAAATCGAATTTTTAACAGAGCACTCACTATGAACCGACATTGAAAAAAAAAATTATATATACTTGACTAAAAAACAGCAGCGTATTGGGTACCTGTCGGCAGCATTGATGCATTTTACTAGTTCATACCATGCCCGTTAAGGTATTGTTATTACTATTCTGCACAGATTCTATTTGTTGATTTTAGAAATTCAGCTGGGTATTAGCTGTGGTTTTGGTTTTCATACCGACCAACTAGTGATGATAAGGAATAATTGTAGAACTAGCTATAGCTGCACTGAAAAAAAAATATAAGGCTTATAGTTAATAAATATTTGTTTGGGTGCCTTTTATTTACAATGAATAAAGAAAAGAATATTTTATGTCGTACAAGGTGATTTTATTTGATATTAGTAAATGCGATATGATATATTAATAAAAAATAAATAGTTTGTTTGAGGTCGATATGTTTATAATTAACAATATAAATTTATTCCTAATGAAATCATTTGTTGGGTGATATTACTTAATTGTATTCATAAATAATTATAAGTTTATTCAAAGTGAATAAGTCTTAGTAATAGATAATAAATTAATATTCATTGAAAATACCGCGCTGCCATTATTATAAAATCTCCGCGATAGGTGCCGTGGTGGCTTCGCTATGATGGGCACGTGTCACGTCGTTTGTCTCGGTCTCGATGTTTGTCTTCAAGTCGTGTGGTGAGTGGTGCCATTTGTGAATGTTGTGTAGGTTATAGGTCGCGTGTTATTTTAATGTGATAGAAGTGTTGAAGTGTAACTAAAAAGACTAGAAGACCATCACACGTATAATAGTTATATGCATGGTTTGTGCATCTAATCTACAATACCATCTTGGACATCTGTTGGAAAAATCACAAGTACCTACTTAATGACGGTCTCGAGCCCTAAGAATGGATCAGGTTCAGGAGCTGGAAAAGTTCCTAAATGATAACAGTTTTGTTGATTTGATAAATATTTGTAAAGGTAATTTTGTGAAGAGTGAGGTTTGTTATGTACAAACGTTTATTTTTAATGAATAAAACATTAATAATGAATATGTGTTTATTGACTGGTAATGAAATATTGATCATTAATAAATATTCTTTATTGTTTATAAATAATGTTTTATTTACAGTTGATAAATCTATAGTTTATTGGAAATTGATTTGAATTAACTATTAATGAGGAATATTTGAATAATTTAAATGCATTATTTGTTTCTTATAAATAAACGTTTATTCCGCAATATTCGAATAAATGATTTATTAGATGTTAATTCATTTCGTTAACTATGAATAAACTGTTTTTTCAGTGTGTAAATATGATGCCCGAACTGTTGGTACGCACGCCATCAACAAAACATTTGCAACCACTTTACCCAATTGATAGGATCTGTTCAAGATATAGCGAACATATCACAGCCACGAAATATTGTAGTTGAGTTTGGTTTTATATTCTATTTTTAATTTTTATGATATCTACGTACGTTTCAGGTATATCTCGTTTTGTACAAAAAATTAAATACATACAAATCTCAGCAACGGCTCTTAAAAGATGTAAATATTCTTATTCACAATTACGAATTACAGGAACCGTACAAGATGCAACAAACAGACGGGAGCCACAAAACATTGATCATATTATATTCAGTTTTCTACTTTGTTTTATTTTCCTAAAAAACTAATATGAATACAACTATAAAAAAGAAAAACTATGATAGCTACCTTAGATCACCCCACATTAAAATATATTGACTCAATTTGCAAGTGACTTTTCACTGAGACTCTTCAAAGAATTACATGAAAATCTCAACAATGACTATAGAAAAAAAATCACCCCGTTTACGGAGTCTCATAACTCTTCATCGCAACTCGTTTCGAAAATATCAGTATAGTAATCGCTATCCTTAACTTTTATAACAAAATATCCACCCCATTGTTGATTTCATGAGTAATTAACAACCCTGCATGTTTAGCACCCAGTACCTCGAAAACTTTCAATCTGATTTCGTTGTGCCCATGGACACATTTGATCAGGACATCATAGACTACATTATATAAAATTTTCAGCCAATTCGACTGGGACTATTTTTTTATAAGAACCGTCCATAATAAGAAGTCAGTTCTGACCTTATTGGTAGGAAATCACACGGATGAGGTAATTTCCAGTGATTTTGAAAAATATATTCAAACGAAACACCAATTAGTTGAAAAGTAATACTAACAATAATAGAGTTTCCTTGAAATTCGATCAGGGATACAAAAAAATACCAAATAATTGTGTGGTACACCACAACTCTGGTGTCTTCTTTGCGCTCAATTTAGCGCTGGTCTACTCCCGACTGGGTTTGATTAATTCAATACGCACTGTAGAGAAAAACCTGTGCTAATTTTTACTAAATGAATTTGAACTCGAAAAGCGAATTCATTGCATGTTGCAGAAATAGAAATAATGGGACACCCGGTTCGGGACTGTTTTTTGATAAAGGCACTGAAACCAAACACAAATAATTCGAAAGCTTTGGTGATACGTTCAGTACGATACGATGAGGGTAGAGACAAGCTTCGCCCAGAGATGGAACTTGTCTGCTTAATATTTTATGTGTGGCTGGCCCTTTGCACTGAAGTACAGCCACTATCATCTCATTAAAAGTTTATGATACGGCTTTCCAACGATAGAGTATAGCTAGTGTGACTTCAGCAACAAAGGGCAGTTTGCTGAATATTCCATGATAGTCGATGAGTGGCAACTTTCAACAAAACAACAAATATAAATAATAATACTTCCTGAATAAAAGATAAGAAATTGATAGAAAAATTGCAATATCTGGCCCTGTTCCTCCATTACAGTCTATTTTGTGGGTTTGAAAAGGATGTTTGTTCACTTGAGAATAAAAAACACCCATAACATATAACTAGGCTTGTGAAAAGTCATTACTCCAAAAAATCATTGTCCAACGACACGTAAAATTAAGAACACGCCGGCGTTCACTATCAGGAATGAGCATCTGAGGTAATCTGAGTGCGGTTCCTGGGAGTGAACCCTGGACAGGCGTTTACACGTGCATCGACATGTCAGTTTGGCGTCTAAGATGGCGTCGGCCAACATAAAGTGGACCTACCCCCTCACTGCATGGAGCTCAAAGCTGGCATGTGGAACTAAGGTACTGCTTTACAAGTAAATATACCAGTCATGCAGGTCCTATTCTGGTCCTCTACGGCCCCCGCAAGCTGCAACCAGCTGGAGTTTTTTATGTAAGAAGAAGTCCCGGAATAGAACGTATACGGCAGTCTATGAGAAGAAGAGTGGACGATCGTATCGCAGGAGGATGAGGGCGCATTTCCATAAAACAATCAAGGTAAGGTTTCTCATTTTCAGGTAATGTTCAAAAAAACTAGTGATTTAGATAAAAAATCAAATAAGTAGCGTTTTTTATTTTTCTTGCATATTTGTATACACACAGTTTGATAAAATGTCCTGACGTTTTGTGCAAACTTGATTTCCATATTCCACGCCAGAGTAGCAGAAAAGAGTCATGCTTTAACCTTCAACAACATAGAACAAATTTGAATACCAAATCACCAATACTAATTCCTTGCAAAAGATACAACGAAATTTGCTCTCTTACTGATGTTTATACGGACAATCTTTGTCAATTAAAAAATAAAATTAAAACACTTTTACTTTAAATGCTGTAAGAAAATTTTCTCTATTTAAATTCCAATAAAATTAGTATTCACTTCACAAATATCCTAAATTTCACTCTACACGTTTATTTTCTCACATTTCTAAAATTATCTATTTTTTTAAGTTTATGGGACAACTAATGGCTTGACCCCTTAAAAAATATCTCCCTGTAGAATCTTAACCTATGTTTCAAATTTCATGTTACTATTTCAAAAACTGAAAGAGCTAAAATGAAAAAAATAAAAAAATATTGAAACTTCAACGCTTTGTAGTTCGGTAACGAAGCGTTTGAAGACATGAATAAAAAGTCTTATTTTGACCTGAAAAATACGCCTCTAAATTCTTGATAGTGAATTTTAAAAAACTATGTAAATATTTTGTTTCTACTTCATTTCAGAGAACCACGTCTTATTTTCCAACGGTATCATGTCCTTTTTTTAACAAGGTTACCTCTCCAAAAGTCTCACAACTGATTAACTTTCTGGATGCGATAGCCAATGTTATTCAACATTTTTTTCACGGCATGATCCCTTTGATGATGCCACAGCTCAGAATTTGATCCCACCTTCATCTAAAATGGATATATTCAGAGATCACATCCTCGTTTCAAAAGAGAATCCGTGGGCGACACCAGCAAGGGAGGATACAATTTCAATACTCAATAACTTTACCTCGAGTAAAGTGAAAAAGAGGTCGTTGTATGATTCTCTCTTGAATTTAATTTTTGTATGTAAATGAGAAATGAAAACTGATTCTTGGGTATCTGTTGAGGACGTTGAAAATAATTATTGCTGGCAAGAAAATACGTCGTTCCAATAAATTCCCTGAACTGATCAGTTAGACAAATAAGTGTAATACGTAGTAGATGGCAATCAGGTGTTTTAAAAGATTGATACACGCCTATTATAAGAACCAATGAGATTTCTTCAATTCCTTAAAATAAATCAATCAACAGTAATTTTCAATGATAAAAAGCTACCTAGCTCTCCCAATAACTGATAAATATGCACCCTATGTTTTTGATCAACTATACCGTGACACCGGCTTCACAGAACATCGACTGCAGCGTGCGTCATTTCTGTGATTGGTTAATTCTGTATTCCCCTCACTCCCACTACAATACAGTCGATCAAACATACAACAAACCATGCAACAAATAACAATCTGTCCAACGATAGTCCAACCTTAACTTTGCAGCGCGCCTCAAAATAGTTCCTTCTATTTCAAAATCATCACTATGGTGGGGATGTGCCGCATGCTTCAATCGAAGTTTTGTCAAGCCGGGGTGAATGGTAACAATTTGACAACTGTCATTGTCAGATTAGTTTCGAGTTTTCTCAATACGTCATTTCAAAATGGCAAGATTTGGTCAAGAATCTTCAGAAAATAGAAAAAAAAAACTGTAGATAATGTTTCCGAAAACTACAGTTAATAACCAAAAGTCAATATGGAAACAGTTAGAAATATTTTTGAAAGAGAAACATTATGAACTTAGAGAAACTACTTCAAATCAAGAGCTTTGATAAGGCTTTGAATATGAAGAGAGCTGATGATGAAGATTATAAAGAATGCGTTATAAAGACTATGAATTCGAAGAAGCAAGGGATGTAAAAAATGCGAAACAAAACAGCCTCAGTCTATCCCCAACAAGCGAAAGCAAAGTTCAACTGCTCTAAGTAAGGGAGAAATATATCAAATAATAAATTTCTGGAAAGAAAATTGTCCAGAAGGACTTCAAAAAAAGCCTTATCATATATTTTGAACTAGCCTGAAGAGGTGTCAAGATGCAAAGTGCACTTTTTCAAAGAGGAAAGAAAGAAATAGAATGGTAACCCAACTGGAAGAACTGAATACAACCCAATTTTTTTCAAAACATACCAGGGTGGAGCTCAAAAAGTATCAGACAGTAAGTGGTTAGTGCCTGATAACAACTTTCTTCATGTGTGCCCTACTACAATTATGTCAGACCGTTTATTTCTGACTGTAAATCGTAACTGGAATAAAATTAAATCTTGCTAAATCAAGTGTCCCAGAAGAATAGCTCATCAAAATGACTGGACATGCAAATGGTAAGTCATTAGGCCCCTATTTACAGTTAGACGAGGAACAACATGCTAATTTAGTCAAAAACCTGAGACCTGATCCTCCTGGGACCCAAACTACAAGAGATATGAACATCATTCAAGAAAATTCTACTACTACTACTAATAGGGGATTTCCATACACTACAAAATGCTGCGATCAGTAGATCCATATAATAACAAAGCACTGCGCAGAAATCTACATGCAAAATTCTAGATTAATCGTTTGAGTAGTTTTTTCGTCAACAGGCAGTATAGATTTGAATTTTACATTCAATTCGAGAGTGCGAATAAAAGCAAAATAATTGCGTGGGCCTAGTAGTTTGTTCCAAGTTTCTCATAACCATTACATTCGATACTTTTATTCCGACGAATTTATTGCTTGCCTCTTCAGCACTTTTTATTGGAGATTTATGATCTCACAAAACGTTGAGAAACACAAGAATCGTTCAGCAGAATGACTTCATAAATCACAAGTTAATTGTCCTTCTTCCAATTCGTCTCAGTGGAGAACACAAAAAATCAGCAGAAGGGATAAAGCAAAAATTGATATGCAGAGAAAGGTCACGAAGGAATAAGGACTGTAGACAGCTTCAGTTTTCGTTTCTTGTTTTCTGTTCATACGAGTTTCCATAATGAGGATCGAATTTGACCTTGTTACGAGGATGATCGGAGGTTCAAAATTGTCAATTTTCTGTTTTACAGAGGACACTCGAAGATATTTCTGAAGAAAGTAACTTGGTAATGACGAAGCAGTTTTCGAAGAAGGAATATCAGAGATAACGATCAAGTATGTTGAAACATGATTTTTTCATATTACTCACCAACTCCGAACGAAATATTGGATGACAACTCACCTGAAACAAATAAAAATGCAATAGTTATTCAAGTGTTCAGAACAGAAAGACTTACTATATATATATATATATATAGTAATATATATATATATATATATATATATATATATATATATATATATATATATATATATATATGAAAACTAAAAGTATATATATATATATATATATATGAAAACTAAAAGTTCGGGTTGAACCGCGTCTAGAATTTGTTGAAATTCGACGTTTCGGCTCCGATTTTGGAGCCATTTTCAAGAACTGAAAAAGAAAGAAAATTAATAAATGGTTGAAACGTAATTCTACGCTGAGGTCTCAATCTGCCTACTCCTCAGGTATAATTACGTTCGGTTTTTGTGACTTGACGTCGGGGTCTCAATCTGCCTACTCCCCATGTCTCGTCACTGGTTCTCTCTAAGGTCTCAATCTGCCTACTCCTTCGAGAGAACTGAGGAATTGTGGGTTGAGGAACTGTATTTATAGTGGACGTGGCTGTAATGGCCGTGTGCAATGTATTGGCGCGAGGTGAACTATGGGCGGGAACTGAGTTGGCGCTAGATGAGCTGTGTGCGGGAACTTGGTTGGCGCTAAGTGAGCTATGTGCGGGAACTGGGTTGGTGGGAAATGAGTTAATGCGTGCAATGAGAGGCTTCCAGGTATTAGGAAGTCTACGTCCGTCGTCGCGAGTGTTGAGGCAATTGGGGCGCTTCTCTATCTCGAGGGCTTCTCGGATGATCCTGGTTTGCAGAGTTTTCTCGGTGGAAATTGTTTTTGTGTTTTTGAAGTCTATTTTGTGACCTGTGTCTTCTCGATGTTTATAAAGTGCGGAAGTGGAAGATGCCTGACGCACAGCAAGTTCGTGTTCGTACACTCTGGAAGTTACTCGTCTGTTAGTCTGGCCAATATAACTTCTCGGGCAGTCTGAACATGGTATTTCATATATACCTTGAGAATCGTTTGGTATTGTGTCCTTGGGAGATCTGAGAAATTTGGATATTTGGTTGTTGGCCGTGAATATTGTTTTTATCTCGTGTTTTCTCAAGATATTACTGATTTTGTCTGTCACACCTTTGATGTATGGTAGGAAAGCTTTGTGTGGCTGGATACTCTCTAGTGGATCATTTGTTTTTGGAGGACGGGTCAGTTGATGGCGGATAGACTTGTCGATTAGCGAATTGTTGTAACCATTCTGAAGTAAGGCTGATTTCAGTTTGTCCAGCTCTTGTATATATATATATATATATATATATATATATATATATATATATATATATATATATATATATATATATATATATATATATATATATATATATATATATATATATATATATATATACCAAGGGCCTCAATTCCCGTGGTACATATATAGATCAATTTATTTCCGACTTGTTTATTTAAAAAATAATAATATGTTTCAATTTATAATTTTTTCTGTTGTATACTTGAATCAGGTACCGTCGATTAAGGGATTTTTGGTCGTTGACAGGTTGTTAATATAATAATCATTTATTTCCTTAAGACAGTGACAAACCGTATAGAAAAAGTCAATTGTTTACATACAATGTATACCTCCACATATTTTCAGATTTTTGAATACATCTTTGCAGGAATCAATGTGAGAAAGCCCCGTCATTGATCGTATAATTCGTTTTTGTGCCACAAAGACATCTTTCGCTAGGGTAGATAGACCCCAAAAAATTACCCCGTATCGTAGAATTCATAGCCTAATCTCAACTTGAGCATAGTAGAGCTGTGTCAATTGGTCAACATTGAGTACATGCCGTAAACTTCTGAACTAAAATGAAATCGAATTCAACTTTGAGATCAGGTAATTGCAGTGAGTCTTCCAGTTGAGATTCTTATCTATTCGTAATCCTAGAAAAGTTATTTGATCCGAATTAGTTGAAATCGATGGACTCGATTCATTGGATTGAAATGACATTCTTTTTGGACGTGGTGAAATCTCAGTGCTTCAGTTTTCAGTATTAAGAAACAAATAATTTGTCGAGAACCACCCATTCAAAGAGATCAACACCTCATTGCATTTGTCACGCAGAGAAGAGTCCGTTTTATCAGATATTACTAACGACGTATCATCAGCATACATTGTGAAAGATGCTGATACCGGAAGTTGATCCAAGTCATTGATATAAAATAGGAACAGAATTGGTCCCAGTATGGACCTCTGAGGAACACCAGTGTCTATTTCAGCATGCTCTGAAAAGTGATTGTTTATAGCTACATACTGTGTTCGTTTGAATAGAAATGATTGTATCCAATCTAGAGGACAACCTCTAATTCCATGCCTATTCAACTTTTCCAGTAGTATATCGTGATTGATACAGTCAAATGCTCTGCTGAGGTCACAAAAGATTCCAACAGGGCATTCTCCTGCTTCAATATATTCTATTTGTTTTTATAATAAGAAAACACTGCAGTATTTGAAGATTAGTTGTTCAAGTATCCATGTTGCTTTTTCGAAATTATATCGTATTCTTGACAAAATGACATTAATTTATCCTAAAAAACAATACTCGAATACATTGGAAAAAGTTGATGGAACTGTGACTGGTCTATAATTTTCAAGGCTCTGATGACAGTTCTTTTTATGAACATTTTACCACATTTCAGAAAGTCTGGAAAAAACGCCAGTAGAAAATGACAGATTAACCATAAATTGAAGTGGTGTTATAAGTTCTGTAATGCACTTTTTCAATTGAATCGTAGGTATCTCATCTGACCCTGAAGAAAATTTGTTTTTCAGTTTACTTTTAAGTAACTGAAATAGTTCAAGCTCCTGATATGGCATAAGAAATAGAGAATTGGGAGGTGATGTAACGTCTCGTTGATATGATACTTGTCTATAAATAAATCAAATCGTGAATCGTTTGTCAATATAATGGGGGATATTCTAAAAAAAGCTGAAAAAGCAAGACAATCATTAATTTTATTGAAAAGTGAAGCCTTTTACCAAAAAGGATACAAAATATATCTGGAGTGGCTGACACAGACAAATGTTATTTCAAAAGATACCAATCTGTCTTTCAGGAATATTTTCAAAAAATGGTAAGGTATATTTAATATTTTCCAGTAGATTTGGGAATAGGCAGTTGTGTTCATTCGTTGTAGTCAGAAATATAATATTATCCAAATCGTTTTTGGACTAAATGTTTCATGATGAAATCAATGGTATGAGAAAACAAGTTCAATGAAATAAATATTTTTTTGGAACGAAAGAATAAGGGCTTATAAGCCAAAAAAGTTTGCAGTCTTATTTCCAAAAGATGTCAACAGATTTCTAATGAACGCTCCTAATGAAATTAATTATTGCATAAGATTTATTTTTACTTTTGGGTACATGCTAAATATTGAGAAAGCATTACGATTTCTCATCGATTAGCTCGGAGAAGGGGTATCAAATTGTCGTTCGACGTCACAACACAGAGAGGGTGAAAGGAGAGGGGAGAACAGAACTGCGTCTCTCTCTTGATTACGAGGTATTATAATTGCGTTCCTTGCTACTCTTCTAGATTTGTCTATATCCAAGAAATATTTTTTTCGATACTGTAGATTATTATAGTCAGGAACTCATAAATATGAAGATGCGGATATAGATAACCGGGATTCCGTTATGGTCGTGAAAGTACCGGAAAGTAAAACAATGGTATGAGAGAAATCTACAATTGTGGCTTCGCCTTTATCACGACTTCATAAGTCATTGTGCCCTGAACGATCTCAGCCAATTGGAAAAACATATTTGAGAAAATCCCCAGCTGAATCGCAATGTATTTAGGATTGCCAGATCTATCTTCCTATACGGGAGATTGCCTTCGTTTGCTGCAGGAGCAACTCAAAAAATACAAAGGTTCTTCTATGGTGGCGGAGGGGTATTTGGAGGAGGGCATCAAGTTAAGAAAATTGTACATTTATCATTCGTAATAACATGAATAAACAAATTAATTTTGGTTTTCCTCAAATAAATACTTATATGTTAGCATTTCTTGTTTCATTTTTAACAATAAAAAGTATAGGGAACAGAAGAATCTTTTATATCCCAATGCAGTTATATACCCCTCATCTTTGATAGGGTAACCTGAACTACCTATATAAGATTTTAATATCCCGATCATAAATAAATATATTTATTACAACTCTTGAAATACGAATGCCATATATTATTATGGGACCGATGCATTCGTCCCGACCCGGTACATTTGGTTATCTGACGTATTCACTTAAGATTTATGCGAGAATAATTCATCAAAAACTGAAGAATAACAATTGTGAATGACTCATTATGCACCCCACACTACTGCATGGCAAACCTAAGCGCATCGACGAATTCAGTTACCTAATGTAAACAATCAAACAACGGCCAGTGTGAGATGTATTACGTCACCATCGGCGCGATACCGAAGCGTAGACCAATAACGTAATTTCTAGACTAGCCGATAAATCGTAGGATTGGCGATTCTGGGCGTTGTAGATGCCAAAGGAGTTCTTGATGTTTATAAGTGGCTGTATAAGAAAGACGATTCGAGCGGACGGGGAAGTGACGTAAGCACAAGTTGAAGTAGTCAAATGAGGAACATGAATCATTATCCAATGAAGTACGCAGTGTTTTGTAGCAGAGGATCACAGTTGTATAATGAACAAGTCAAAACTGTCCAGTATTTTCTGTAGCCAGGAACCTCAAAATCGTAAAAATATTATAAACTATTTGATGTAGCAGAGTTAAATACTAGATTATTATTGCATGAGGAGACAGCTGTAGCAGATAAGTCGGTACTGTCGATAACTGAAGTTAAGCAAAGCTGACTGCGGTCAATTATTTGGATGGGTGACTTGGACGGTCGTAGATAGTTTGAATTCTCGTCCGTGCATGGCGTCATACTTCAAAACGTAAGGACTTCGTCTTCCCTAGCTCGCACAAGTCTCTCGAAGACTTCTGAGGGTTGCTCGTAAGAGGGCAGCCAGTTGACGAAAAAAACAAATTTTCAAGAAAATAAAAAAATACACAGAAGACTTTTCACTATAGTAAAAATAGATATCACCGAACACATGAAATTTCTAATGGAACTGACAATGATTGAAAGTGGACCGTTCAAAGATATGGAGAGTGGGAGGGGAAGAGGACTTTTGCTAGCACTGTTAATGATTACTTGAATGTATTTTCAGAACTCGAAAACAAAACACGCATTTCCTTGTTTATATCGCGAACTATTATTGATAATCGTAGATAGTTTCACTGTTAGAATATTTTCATGGTGGCTCTTATGATTTTGCATCACCAGAAGATCTATCAAGAATGTATCGACAAGTTTAGTTTTCCTATCCTTTGGAAACCATCCTGGAGACTTGAAGCTTCGAAATTTATGATGATGATGATGAGCTCGAAACTTTCAAATGGTAAAAAATTATAATAATTTAATTCTTCTACCTTGGCTCTCGAGACATGATTAAGTATTTTTTTTTAATTCACGAGTTATGTCTAGAAAAGAACCATTTTGTTCTATTTCCGCCAGATTTTATCAACCTGTGAAATATATCATATATGTTCACGGTAAAATATTCCACTCGGGTAATAATAATTCTTGCATAAATGATGGCTTTTGACATTTCATTTCCAGTATTCAGAGTATTCATTCAGAATATTAGTTTGCATTTAGTGTAAACAGGGGATATACAATAAACGTACCCTAACTCAATATTCGAACAAAAGAGGAAGGTAGGCAAACAAATTTCATTTGCCTGCCTTCTAATCTCTTCAATAAAACATTTCAGAACTCATAACCAACACATTCAGAAATTTATATAGTCCAGTAATACATTTAAAAATGTGTAAAATGATATATCCCTTTTGGAATCGTACCTTTACATAATTAGCAAAATGTTGTTACGATTAAATATTGGTGATTTTTAAAATGGTATTGGGTGTCGAGTGATAATTCATCCGTCACATGTTTGAATTTATCGTAATAACTCTTCCTGAAGTATTTGCTTTCGAAGAATGTTTCTTGATTTTTCTCACGGGTGGCGCTGCGACTGACTGATTGAGGTTACGGCATCAAATATTATCATTCATTGGACAGACGATTCTGTTGTCCGACCTACCCTAGCACTGCTGAGAGGCAAGAACATCGAAACATACTTGCAGGTAGTCATCCCCAGCCAAATGAAAAATAATCTACTGTTTAATTACAAGACAAGTGCAATGTGGTCTTCTAGAAAGAAAGTTGCACAAATATCTGCCAGATGTACGTCGTGGTATCAGCCAGATGAGTCGTTATAAATAAATTAATTACAGCTGACTATTATTTCTGGGATCAACTGTTTCATTGCTAGACCCAGAAGCAGTTTTCAATATACCTAAATGTAATAGTCAGTGACAAAAATTGCGTTCAGGAAGAGCAAAAGACCGACCAAGTAAATTTATTCCAACTTTTACGTGTACACTTTATATACTCATATTTCAAGGATCGAGGAACTTCTCAGTAAATATCCTCATATTTCAACTTTTGTTCCGATTCCTCGCAACATCTGCAAAGCAACTTATCACTTCTATTTAATTAATTTATCTCGAAATCCGTAGAGAACGAAACGTGAGCGGGCAATCGGGCTAATGTAGAGGAAAAATGTTTTCATTCATGTTGATATTGGGACAGGCATTGTAGCTAATAGAGTCAGTTAAAAAAAGTTTCAGGATACCAATAACTCTTAAGAATGGACGTTAGTCGACGGGTGTGCTGAGTGTTCTGCTACATAATTTACACTTTCCGATATCCTGGCATTGAAAAGTGGGTTTGGACCAAATGATAGAATGGCGTAGATAGAGCGGTCTCCAAAGATGCCTATATACATCTGGTTTCTGTATCAAAATGAATTACATACTATTTTATGAGCAATTCCTAGTTATCATTTCGTAAGAATTAATGACGGAAAAATTAAACTAAAAAATTTGCAAATCAAACTTAAACAATAAACCATTTTATGCACTCCTACAAACAGTTCAACGAGCTATTATTGAAATAATATTCATCTCTCTTGATTGCCTCTGGTACGTATGAAAACTTGCAATTCCTTTTACACGACCACATAGGAACAGTTTGACAAATCTAGTAGTAGTATTTGTAGGTGGGCTGTTGCCACACTCAAGCAAGCAGACTCCCATGGGCCCTTTTTGACATGACTCTCATCATGCATGGTGTTTTGCCTAACTTTGAATACCACCCGCTCTCCTCAAAGTCTATAGGTGTGTAGATGCTTGTCAAGGGAGCGAGTTCCTTCATTTCTCTACCTATTCGAGTCCTGGTAGGGCTGGTTTTCAATAAGGCGGTGCGGTGGTCGTTTCAATCACCGGCTACCACTCCCGCAGAATCCAATCCGAGGCTTCCACCGAAGACCAGGTTTTCTAGTTCCCGCAGCGAGTTCCTTCGATCTGCCTCCTCATGAAAACTTTGGTAGGGCTGGTTCGTTGGTGATCGGCTACCAGTCCCGCAGCACCCAATCCAAGGCCTCTCCTTGATTCCCACTTAAGGCAGATTTTCCAGTTCCTGCATCACTCTCTATCGTATGGATGGGTATGTGTTGAGTGTCGGAGGAACATGTGTGTTTTTGACGTCGGTGTACGGTAAGCTAGGGTCAACGGGTCGCTACTCCCGTAGGCTGCGGTGCCTCAGCCACCCTTGGGGCAAATCTAACTGTGCCTCTGAATATTGGGAGCGCAGTAGACCAGTTGGTGGAGTGGGGTGGGAGCACATTATCCTACAGGTATTAACATGATTAAAATGACACCTCCGGATCGATACCACATGTATCTCACCGAAACCACCGTAGATAAGTAAACTGAAGTAGATTCACTCCCAGTCGGCGCCTTTGATGTATCGGGATCAGATTTTATTTTTTTCTTGCATGCGGTGGGGTAAGAGGGGTCAGCTGTCCTGTCTCACTTGGTCTCACGGACGGCATTCTATCTCGGATTCATTTTGGTTGCGAGATAGCACAGAATACATCGTCTAAACACAAAATTCGGGGTGGGGATATATACATCTTCACTGTTCGGATATCATAATCATATCAGAACACATTTCAAGTAATAATCTTCAAAATAATATATTACATTACGAGTGCGGAAAGAGACATTTATCACACGAGTGATAAATAGTGCAGAACGAGTCACATGAAATTTATGGTATCTGTACAAATTCATGGTCAGTACTCATGTTGTCTGGTGTGAATTTCCCTCTACACAGTTCTCAGTTATTTGCAACTACGATACAATTATTAGGCACTTGACTTGTACGTTGCTTGCCAACAATAATACATTCTGTTGCGTTATTGATACTATTATTATTTGTATAATTTATGTAGAAGTAAGACTAAGAAACATGTTATTAGGCTCTGCTTGTTTGTTCATGCAAATAAATAAATAAATAAATAAATAAATAAATAAATAAATAAATAAATAAATAAATAAATAAATAAATAAATAAATAAATAAATAAATAAATAAATAAATAAATAAATAAATAAATAAATAAATAAATAAATAAATAAATAAATAAATAAATAAATAAATAAATAAATAAATAAATAAATAAATAAATAAATAAATAAATAAATAAATAAATAAATAAATAAATAAATAAATAAATAAATAAATAAATAAATAAATAAATAAATAAATAAATAAATAAATAAATAAATAAATAAATAAATAAATAAATAAATAAATAAATAAATAAATAAAGTATTTAATTTATTTTTTCGTCGACCGTTTATTTACGATGTATTTTAACGCACTCAAAATCGTTGATTAATGACCCCTGTTATTGAATGATTTTATATTAAACAACGATTTTCTTATATGCAACCCAACGAACATTGCTCCAATACATATTATAATGCTACGTTTTGCTAAATAATAATGCCGAGCACACTACTAAACTGTTTATTTTCTAACTTCACTAAAAACATACAACTAATACTTCACTGACTAATAAAACTCTTACATCTACACAACAAAACAACTAGCTAAATATTCCAAACACTTTTATACTGCTTATCACTTTTTCGTAAACTTCTTAGTCATAACTTCTCTTCGACCCGAATGTCTCGCCTTTTATACTCATCGTGTAGACTGGATTATTCGCGATGATTTCGAGACTACTCAAAACCGAGAACTTCTACACATTTCCAGGAATTGAGCTATGACGCGGCAGCTCCGTTATCTAGACTAATCATGCAGTACAGAAAACGATCCATCCAAATCGGAACTGATTATCGACGAGGCGCCCACGGAATGGACTCAGTGGCGCAGCTAGGGGGCTTCTATCAATCTCAGATTATCGCCATACGCAAAAATAACATTAAAAATAATGTGGAATGATAAATTATATCCTGTAGGTTCTAGGTTAAATAGGAACATAAACGTACTTGGTCTGTGCCATCGTCCATAGATATTCTAATATCTACCTATGGACGATGTTTGTGCTATTCAGAATAATCATTCCATTGCAATAATCATTCGAACCAAAATATTAACAAGTAGGCTGATTAAGATGTATTTTGGAATTAAACAAAAAAGAAACGAGAGCTCTCACGAACGCTGCTATCCATATTATTTTGACGTTCGAAGTAGCGTTTTTGATTCTGCCATTTCAAAAGGGTTTGGAAATCGAAATCAGTTAGTGGAATATTCAAAAAATGCCCCGTTATTCACGAACCGAACAAATTGACATGCTTCTCATTTATGGTGAATGTTTAAAAAATTCTTATGCCGCTGAACGATTGTATTTAGAGCGATATCCAGGGAGGCAGCAACCGTCAAGAAGGTATTTCCAGTGACTTGAAGAAAAATTAAGAACTGAGCCTGATGTTCACGAAGACCAAGAAGCATTTGATATTAATGAGGAAACTGAAATTAATGTATTAGCTTTAGTACAATATGATAGCACAATTTCCTCAAGGCAGATTGGCGCCAAATTAGCTATAAGTAAGGACTCTGCTAGAAAAATTTTGAAAAAGCATCGATTTAAATTCTTCAAGTATCAGTTGCATCAACATTTGTATGGAAATGACGGTGAAAGGCGCCTGGAATATTGTAATTGGTTTCTTCGACAAAATGCTGAGAATCACCTATTTAACTATTATATCTTGTTTACGGACGAGTCAAGATTTACCAACAATGGATTATTTAACAGGAATAATACAAGGTAGGTACTGTACTTTATTTGGATTATTGTCGATAGTCGAAGTGTAAAGTGCTAAAAGTGTGAACGGTCTTTTGTTTCAGGTACTGGGCGATAGAAAACGAGCACCGGTTTCGACAAGGTGGCTTCCAGGAGAGATTTGGTGTGAATGTTTGGGCAGGAATAGTTGGAACTCATATTGTTGGTCCCATTCTTTTTCAAGGCCAACTAACCGGAGAGAGATACTTTAATTTTTTAACGAATGAAATTTCAGAATTCATTAACAACCAGCGGAAATAACTGAGAGAATGTACTTCCAGCAAGATGGCGCCCCTCCGCATAATTCAAGAATAGCGAGAAATTATCTTCAAAATCGCTTTTAAGAGAGACTTATAACAACCCATGGTCCAGTCAGGTGGCCACCAAGGTCACCTGATCTTACTCCGTGCGACTTTTTTCTATGGGGGCATCTTAAAATTAGGGTGTATTCCACACAGCCTACAACTCTTCATGAGCTAGAAGTAAAAATTCGTAGAGCTTTCCAAGATATCACGCCCCAAATGTTGAGAAACGTTTTACATGAAAATATCACCAGAGTCAATAAATGTATTGACGCTGAGGGAATGCATTTCGAACATTTGTTTTGAATTTATTTTATCTTTAATCCTATCAATTTGAATTTTTTTTTTTTTCGATAAATCTGTTTTTTTGTTATTTGAATATTAATAATTGGATTTTTTGGTATTTCATTTCAAAAAATTACTTTTTATTATATCATTAGAAAGGAATGGTTATGCTGAATAGTACAGGCAAGAAAAAGTTGTATGTTCCTATTTAAGTTATGGACCTACAGAGTATTGTTTTTTTCCCAATTTTTCCAATATTTTTTTTGTCGGCTTTTTATAACGCCGACGAATGAAAATAAAATATCACAGTAGTAGCAACCGTTATCAAGTGACGTATGGTTTCCATAGCCAAATTTTCAATTTTTTGCTTTCATTTTTCTTTCACGGCCTACTCGGTGAATTTCAATAATAATTTTTTTCTGATCTAGTTTCTGGTTAGATACCAACTTGTGATATGTCATTAGAAATGGAATTGAATGCTGAATAAAGCGAAAAGAAAAAAAAATAGGGTTTCCATTTAAAATAAGAAAGTTGATGTTACTTCCGGTCAGACCGGAAGTTAACTTCGACATGTCAATATGCTCAAATTCTAGCTCTTATGTCGTTATATCGACGCTCCAAATTTCACAAACCTACTTCATACAATAACTGAGATATTCCGTAGGCAATACTTCCGTAGCCACCCGGTATATATAGTGACCTGTGGCGTATGCAACCAAACATATTTACTTACCCGCTAAAACATTTATTTTGAAATCAAGTAAGTAGCTGTTTAGTACTATCTGTCATTATTTATTTCATTGTTGTAATTTCTTAAAATTCTACGTTTATTTTGAAATCAAAAGATGGATAGTGACGAAGTTCTATAAAAAAAATTCAGAAAACATCAAATATATCAGTAAAGTTGTCAGTAGCATTAATAGCTAGATAGTCACGCAGCCGGCTGGTAAAATGCTAGTTTGAGTCCTGAGGTGATAGCAAGGTCGAGGGTTTAATCCCCAAGTGGTACCTTTTTTTTTTGAAAATCACGGTCAACGGAAAAGTTTTGTAACGAACTCTTGAATTAAATTGGCGCTTAACAATCTCGAAAATATATCAATTTTTAATCGCCCTTATGTAATACACTTAGGAACCTTGTATGGCTCAAAACAGCTATGTTCATAGTTGCATTTCTTACTGGTCGCTCTAGGTGGTGCACTCGATTACAAAAAAATGTATCTTTGATATTTTTTCACCAACATTCCAATAAATAAACCTTGCTGTTATGCTGTTATGCTGGTTTTTATGTATGCTGGTGGTTTTGCAGATGTTCCGGGTGCACTTTTCTCTTCGGGCCATCCTGTATAAACATGCATTATCCTCATACAGCTATTCAGAATCGCAAAGTAGCGTATTTCAGAGGTCATTTACATAATAATAATAATAATATTCCCTCATTAACACTCATAGAGTGTACTCAAAGTCATAGACTATGCGGGTAGAGGACGGCTATTATTATCAAGAAAACACCAGACGTCGAAATTGGCATCTGGACAAATTACATTGCCTATCAACTCCTATGAAATTGAGAAATAAAATTTTCATTCCCAGGATTCGAACCTGACTGCAAGCAGAAGTTTCAAAGGCCGGCATCTAACTGCCTCGCTACCGACCATCGATATTATTCACATAATTTACCTATCAGATATGCTACTTTCCCTCCATTTAACCACCCCTCTATCTTTAACTGTTATCGATATCCTAATACATACCTAGACTCGAATTTGAATAGCACTGTATATGAGATACTGGAAACTGTAGCCCAAACAAACACTTAACACTGTATCTATCTTCTCTCAATTGATTTTTTGAGATACCTATACTAATACAATTCAACAACTTAAGAACTTTCTGAATGTTCCGAAGAATGTATTCTCAAAACACTACACTTTTGATAACAAGAATGTTCGGTACTTCCTCATCAAGCCCCTGTGGCCTAATGGATAAGGCATCGGCCTCCTAAGCCGGGGACTGTGGGTTCGAGTCCCACCAGGGGTACTTCTTTTTTATCAGCATATACTCGACAATCTTTTTAAATCTGAAATTCAATCAAAAATAATAGGATCTCGCACGAAGAAGTAGTCTTGAAGTAATATTGATTTCAAATAATAGGGTTCGGTGTAGTGGAATGTCAAATAAAAATAATACACTTCATAAATACTCATAGAGTGTACCGAAAGGCATAGCCTGTGCGGGTAGAGGACGGTTATTATTATTTGCCGTGGCAAACACAAATGTTGGAAAGACAATATATAATAATAAATTAAATGAGTGGAATAATTTGGAAGAACAAAACAAAACATAATTTATCTTTAACAAGGAGGATAAATATAAACGAAACAAAAAAACATATCTTTAAGAGAATTCATGGGGAATAAAACAAAAGAACCGTGTCTACTTATAGACAATCGAGAGCGGTGTTCTGGAAAAGACTGGTTTTTAACACTTGCTGTTATTGATGTTATTATTATTACCAGTAAATTTTAGCCTTCGAAATCAGAGTCTCCGTGGTTGGTGACAATGTTTAATATAATTCTCACTCATCCTCGAATCATTTATAGCAGCTAGTCCTATTTAGTCGCCTAGGAAAACACAATTTTTTTATATCGACTCAACGTTCCGTTTATTATTTATCACCAACAAAGAATGATGTACGAGCCAAGGTTATAATCCGAGGCCCTCGCTGGCCTAATCCGTTAAAGTTTCGCCATGTCTAATATCCGATACTAAATGATTAAAATCCGATCTATAAGTCTCTGATGTACAGCACTAACTCCCAAAAACTGCCTTGAACGCGTTGCGTGTGCTCAATTGTCTAACTTGTTGAGTTATATGCTAGTAGATCATTAGAATAATAATAGTACTCGCTCAATTTCTTTTCAAGGCAGCAACCTGTACAGCCGATGAACACGGTCTCGTATTCGACACTGAACGGACGAACCCAAACTCTGTCACCGAGTTGGAACCCGTTCGGAAAAAGCTCAGGTCAAAGCTGCGGAAAGTGAAAGTCTTCTACAGCTAATAAGCCAATGCCCCATGCATCTTATTCAAGAACATTGAAGCGCCTGGCTTATCCAGAAACCTGACCTTCGAATTTCTCAGGTCAAGTGGGCTGAAGTCGGAAACCGAGGGATTCATAATGGCCTGCCAGGATGGTGTCTTCAACACCCTCGTCTACCGCAGTCGCGTGATGGGTATAGAGGTCCCTGACACTAGACACTGACACTAAAGCGTGTCGTTGGGCAGCTGAGACATTTATCTTTCATGATTATTTCCAACCAATCAGTGTAGAGGATCTCCATACGATAACGATACGCTTTATGGTGTGAACCAAGGAAAAGATTTAGCTGAAATATGTAAAAACTAAAAATATTTCGAAGGCTCATTATCTAAAGAGTGGACTCGAAACCAAATCAAGACCGGGATTGAAAATTTCTTGTTGTACAAGATTCAGGATTTCCTAATCACCTTAACACAATTTCATCTTCGGGAACCAAAAGCACTCTCACTATTGCCAAACTTTGTTGTTTTAGAAGCTTGGCCGGGACTCTCATGGATGTAAATGATTCTTGCCGACAAAAATTTCGCTTTCACAGTATTTAATTGGGAGAAGGCTGAATTTTCAAATCCACTTTTCATTTGCTCGTTTTTAATATTCCTTTCGGCCGTGTACGCCATTATACTTTTTCGTATTTCGACATGTCGAAAGTATTCGTTTCATTTCCAAATGAAAAATCATGCAAAATTCAAAGCTGGATATACTAAAAGCCTTTATTCCAGTTATGTTACGTTCTCAGCGGGTAAAATTAATGTAACATTACCCAAGCAGACATATTTCATTGCTTGAAAAATATCTCCGGCATATTTCAAGTCGAAGCGGAAAGTGGAAAACAACATGAATTACGAACTCGTAAATGGAACAACACATTATACCGAATCAACATGGCCATTCTAGATGTCCTGAATCTGTATGCAGAGATATAGAAATATAGGAAGTATGTACGGTGAACTCGAAAATTAACGTGCATGTACTCTCAAAGGTTGCCTGCAGAACTCCCCTATCATCGTTTCCGGATAGGGGCGAATTTATCGGAGGATATAAAAGAAATTATAAAGCCACTCGACTGATCACGCATGCATTCGTAAGGGACCTATGGAGGATCGATAATAATTCACACCGCTGTTCACGGTTCATGCCGTAAACAATTCGAACATTTGTCATTTTCTAAAATATATCACTCCTTCGACCATCTACTTTTTATGAATGAATTTTGTATTTTACAGTGCCCTGAACATATCAAAATGAACGAAACGATGGGTCTAAAGAAATAGAGTTTTCTTTACTTCAAGTAAATTTACATTTGAACAATTAACTTTGGAACTTATTATTCTTCAAGGTAGACGAGAAGATATAAAACATTATGGACAAGAAAACAGCTCTTTCAAAAAAGTAGGCAGCTTGAACACAAATATTTGCCGTTATGAAAACCATTCAACGTCTCTATTATAGTGTGTACGAAACATTGCCCTAATATTTTTAAGATTATGAAATAGCTACTACGCAAATAAAGGTCAAATACTTACTATGAGGTTTCCAAAAACAAATACATTGAAGTACAGTTTCTATACTGGAGAGTCCCACCAAAAGATTGAGTCAATTATACAGTGTGATACCTAAAGATCTTTCGTAAAATCCCAAAAGAATCACAAGATTTACGTGGGACACACTGTATATTAGACATCTGCTATTTCTTTTATTTGTTGTAAATTCGGACAAGTTTTTGCACACCATCTATAGTCCAAAAACCACAGACAAATTTGTGCCAAAACCGAAGGATGAATTGTAACACTTATGAAACTTGGCTCGTGACATCTTGACATCATGTTTAGTTGGAAAAAAAATTAGAAGTTTTCTCGAAAAGTAGAAAAACTATCGGAAAGCGGTTTCGAGAGAATAAATGGAATTACAAAGTAGTCCTGTAATACTTTTAGTAAGGCTAGATTAGGTTGAGTTCGGAGAGGTTAATGCTTCATATTTGAAGCAAATCTGTCTCCTTAAGCTCTGGAAACGGTGTATATGAATCGTCCTAAAATTGCCATAAAGAATATCTGCCATTACAGAAAAGAGATGGGAATATTTTTTAAGGTTATGAATATGTCTCATATCTCATTCATCAATATTATGAGAATTATAGGGATGGCCAGACCCGGTGATATTTTGCAAAAACCGCTACTAAATGTACATAGGCTAATTCTCTTCATAACTTCTTTCAAAACTTCATCCAAACAAGTATAGTTGCTACTTTTTCAATATTTTCGACTGATACTTTAGAAACTGTCCTGAACAGTCGATTTCTTTTACACATTTTTTGGAAACAGATCAAACAGCAATGCGAGAAAACGAAGCTTTCTGAACTGTCCCTGAGTTTGGATTTCATTGGAGAATATGAACCAATTCGAGGGTCAGGGCTACGGAATTTTTCATTGCCATACGTGAACTTCTTAGAGCTTGAAGCCCTGAGTGTGTATATATATATCTGTCGACATTTTTTATGTACTTTGACGTTCGCCAGTTCATCGAGATTCCCCTAGTTCTCTGCTCAAAGAAATCAGTGTAATGTTTCCAGCCCTGCTGGAGTGAAAAGACACCAATCCTGGCAACCCTACAAACTACCTTTTTTTAAGATTCAACCATTTAAATCTACACCTCTGTTCCCTCACACCCGACCGGCATTTATTGCTACAAAACATTTTCTCAAAGTAACTCAACAAAATTATATATTATTATTTATGAAAACGTATCTATTCATATAATTGTTCTGGGAAGTAAAATCCCTATGATCTGTGTACGTACTCTCAATTCTGTACAAAATTCAATATCCTGAAAACAGATTTATTGGCATACTGCTAATAAACGCGATTACGTAAGAGAAGATCAGTGCATGATAATTTATAAGATTCCAGATTTTTTTTCACTTTAAATACCCCTGGGAAGAGAATATTCTCATGACTTAGTTCTCAACTCAAATAATCTATTAAGAAAAACTTCCACATAACAAATTCAAATGGAATATCACTTATTTGGGAGAGAGAGAAAGTTGTGGTTTATGCACTTGACAACATTCTTGTTCTTTGCATGAATAATTCAATACCCCGACATATTTCCACCCTACTTTTTGTAAAAGATAAGCACTAATAATTTCATAGGAACCACAGCATTCAATACAACTCCAATCCACTCTCAGAATTTTTGAGGTCTTGTCTGCTCTACAATCAATTTCTACTCACTTTCAGAAAGGCAATCGCAGCTGGATCTATTATAATCTCAATTATGTCTTTTACTATGAAATTTCTCAATAATAAACACAAATTTTCAAAGCAAGAACAAAAAACTTTGTATGACAGTAGGGTTTGACATGTCTATAATAAGCCGGAAACCGGGACTCGAGATGGCTTAGATATTACGGTTTGATGATCTTTGACTATGCTGTATATATGGAATGAACAGATAAATTCATCTCCTTTCGTTTAGGATAGTCAGGGGTTTATGAAAATCCCGCGGTTCCACAAAATTATTCATCGACTGAAAATAATGAGTTTTTGGACGACCTCGGAATTTTTAAAATTATAACACAATTTGGAGTAGTTGTTTTTGTATGTTCAACAACAGATATGTAAAGTACAAACATCCAGCTTGAAATTGCATACTTTATTTTACATGCATCAGGATTTGTATAAGCGATTATTTTCAACATTTACTGGATACAATGTTGGAATAATGAGGGAGTTGAAAATGAAGCAGGAGTAAAACCCAGTTTTTTGCGTGTTTAAGTGAGACCTGTTTCACTACTCTTAAATCATTGCATAATATCTAGAGAGGGTAATGGTTCCCGCTTTGGTGTAGTTATTCCGGATTAACTAAAATATCTATGATTTTTGCATCCTCTGTAAACAATGCAGTAGGATCAGGTGAGGTGGTGAAAAAAATTATTCAGGTACTCAGATACCTGAGTACCTTATGTTTGCATGAAAAAGTAGAAGTCTTCACGACCATGCAATTTTATTTTTCATTTTTTGATCATTTTGAGCAAAGTTATGACACATTTATTTTAACGTTTGGCACCGTTGGAACTTGCAGCGGCGGGTAAACGCGAGCCGGAAATTTGATGTCAGCGTTCAATCACGTTTTCTGAGAAATTACTGAGAATTATTCTTGTAGGGAATTGAATAATCTTCAACCCTCTACGAACCATTTTTTTATAAACTTCATTATTTCCAAGATGACAACGTTCAAATTAATTTTTTTTGGGTCCATTCCCGGATTTTTAATAAACAATTGATTTTTATTTGACCTTGTTTCAACTACCAGCATGCCAAATTTGATGGTGTTACAACCGATCCTCGTCTCAGAAACTGAGTGGACTGGACTACTAGAACTACAAGAATGCCTAAAATCCCTCAAGCAAGCAATTTTCCACTACCTCCGCCATACTCCAAACTTCACTGCCGATTATTCAACATGAAAGTGCCCTGAACGATTTCGAAGAGACTTCAATTCTCCAATCGGGCGGAATAAGTGCCTACGATGTTTCCGTTTAATTTCTTGGAAAGCTGCAAGCGTACAGGAATTTCTCACTAACGCAACGCTAAGCTTGAACAAAATGAAAAAATATTAGAAAAGTTCCATCCACCGCGTCGATTTTCGAAGCGAGTAATGTGATAAGCTGAATGGAAAGATCAAGTCAGTGAATCCTCATGATTCAATAATGAAATTTCCGACAGGGCATACATACCACCACAATAGATGGAAAGTGAGCTAACAATGTCTCTTAGTAAAACGATCAATATTGCTACGAGTAATGCGAGCGATCCGGTATGATTATACCGGGTGACAACTTGAAAAACCCGATCGAAGTCACTCCTAGGAGTGTATCTGAATGAAGGAGGTTATAATGCAAGATAGTGTTTATTTGTTTGCTCCAAGTACTGACAAATGCCATCTAGGGCAGTAATACCCAATTGAAATAGGGGAAATTTGTTAATCATTTTCTCAAATAGACCCAAATGAAGAATGATAATTCTAAGAAAAAGCCATTTTGTAAAGAGAGATTGGAACGCCTTAGTAAAAATTACATACACAGGATAATAGGTGAATGTAATAGATAATAATACAGTGCAGTCCATTTAAAACGAGCCACCCTGAATAACTTTTGGTACAATGATTTTCAGGAAAAATAAAAAAACACGTCAACAATAGTATACAGGGGGACACATTTTGACATGTTCACATTTGATGTTACTTCCCCTATCGCACCCCCAGAGCATGTCACCATTTTTTTTTTAATGAATCACCCTATATTGTTTTGCATTATCAGATGTTCCATGATGAACAGATTTCAAAAAAGTAGAATACATATGGTCTGACGCTTATAGTTCGGTAGCTACAAATTATTTGAGTAGAAAACCTGAATAACTTTTGGAACAATTATTTTCAGGAAAAATAAAAAACACTTCAACAATAGTATACAGGGGGGCACATTTTGACATAATCAGATTTGCACACCCAGAGCATGTCACCATTTTTTTTAATGGATCACCCTAGATTGTTTTGCATTATCAGATGTTCCATGATCTTCAACAAAGTAGAATATATTATGGTCTGAAGCACATAGTTTGGAAGCTAAACATTATTTGAGTTGAAAACGAGCCACCCTGAATGAACTTCTGAACAATCTGTTACCTAGGTTTCATAGGTGTTTTTTTGAAGTACTTAGTAGGTATACTTCAAAAAAGACTTATTTTGGGTAGTTAAGTTTGAATTCGATATTCTCTTCATTTTATATTTGTCTCATTCTACAATAACGATTACCTACCAGGTGAAGTTACAATTGGTGTTTCTGTTTTTGTGAATTCTTGAGAAGCAATGATTTATACGCTTCGAGAACGGATTGGAATAGTGAGTTTGTACTACCAGAATGGAAATAGTGCTAGAGCTGCTCCGTATGTTCAGTGATAATCATCCAGGAAGAAATGTACCACACAAATTCGTTTCGGAATTATTGAACAAATTTATGGAAACTGGATCTGTTGCAGTTTTAGGGAACGTTGGACTAATGGAAAATATGCAACCTCTTACTAAGTTATCTCGAGAATCAGGAATCAGTCATACAAATGTTTTCAGGATCTTTCATAAGTACAAATTTCATCCATTTAAGATTAGACTAGTTTATGAATTGAAGATGATTTTGATAGACGTATCCAGTTTTGTGGGAGTCTCACAGAACGGATCAACTTGCATCAGCATTTCTTGTATAATTTTTTTTTTTTCGGATGAAAGTACGTTTAGTTTGAATGGAGAGGTGACTCGGCAAAATTGTCGATATTGAAGTGATACGAATTCGTCACCTGAAACAATGACAGTTGCTTGTGAGTATCACTGCCTCTTTATGTACTAATGACTTCGCTCTTATACCATGTTGCCACATGCTTGAGTAGGAATTGAATCGTGTCGTTTGCGCCATCTCTTGACGACATGAAATAGATCGAATTAATAAATATATGGGAATGCACATTTTTCTATATTTGTAGCTCTTGATATGTAAATATATCGTGTTGGATCGACAAAAAAATATATATTGGACGGCACAATAAAATATATTGCTACAACTAATAAATATATTTTCACGAAATAAAATATATTGCAAAAACACTTTTTACCCCAACGGCGCCCCATATATATATAAGCTTCAGACCATATGTTTTATACTTTGTTGAAATCTGCTCATCATGGAGCATCTCATAATGCGAAACAATATAGGGTGCGATAGGGAAAGTTAGATCAAATGTGAATATGTCAAAATGTGTCCCCCTGTATACTATTGTTGACGTGTTTTTTTCATTCTTCCTGAAAATCATTGAACCAACAGTTATTCAGGGTGGCTCGTTTTAAATGGAATTCACTGTATAACATAACAACTTTAATAATGAAAGGCGCACAAATTTTCAAAAAGGACTCCTTATAAAAAATGAAAATAATGAAAGGACAAGAGATAGTAAGTAAAAACATGAGTCAAATGAAAAAACCCTACTTGGGAAAAAATGCATCACTACCGTAGATAGATAATGAACTTTATTGTCAATATGAAAACATTAATTTGTCGACAAAGTCATGGTTATCACAGTGTTAACTGTTTACATATAGCATTTACGTCAGTCTCAGGAGAAAATGCTCAAAGAAAGTTAAAAATATTTTATTCTAGAATAGGATATTGAATATAAAACGACTAGAATACACGGCGGGTAAACGGTGTAGACTACATGGCGTTTACCCCTTAAAGTTGTCGTTGGTGTACACCATCCCAGCTGTCTGGGTAACGTGCCACCGCGGCTTCAGCAGATATGTAGTAGGCTGTCACAGGGAAACCTGGGCCGAACGGCGACCATTCTCGGCATGATCGGAGGTTCATGATTAATGGTACTGAGGGTGGAGGGGAGCCCCGAGTATCGGCTAGCTCGCCCCTCCGGTTGGTGTTGGCTTCTCAGGGGCAAGTGGTTCGTTAGGGGGACTGCGGGGATTTTGGGGGACCCATTCGTGTGCATGCATGATCCTTGGGTAAGATGCTGTCACAGTTCCGGCAAGATCTTAGAGCTGAAAGTCAGAGTTGTAGTGAAAACTATGTTAGCTGAGAGCTAAAGAGAAGTGGGGATGGTCCGGGGACGGTTTCGCGGTCCCCACGGCAAGCCTATCCTGTAATGAGAATCTCACGGTTCCCCCTTCGAAATCGTACGCGAGCATAGCAGGGCGCATAGCTAACACCCGGGGGAAGTCACAATGGGGGGAAAAGTCTAGGCTCACTAGAGCACACTGGCGTACTTGGCCGCCCACCCAGTGGGAGACTGGCCCAGGCTGGTGGGGCCTAACCGGCCCCCCCAGACCCCCCCGGTGCGGTCGTAACTATGACTCTCTTAAGGTAACATCTTTTTATAATATTATCCCTCAAATCTTGGCATTATTGCCATATCGCAATTTTTCAACGATACAATAAGCACGTCAGATAGATTTTGATTTTTGTCGGGTATATTCATGGCAACGAAAACCCAAAAATACTGTCTTGGATGGAATATATAACAATAAGAAGGCAATTGAAACGTTCATTGTAGCTTGTTGGGAGCATGTGAAAACGATAGTATTTCCATCGCCAAACGGAGATTCTTCGTTGTCGATATAGTCTGGTCAGTACGGCAACGCTGCATTCGATATTTCACAGAACAACAACAAAACATTTCTGTTTGTTTTCGTCTTTGGCTTATTGGAGTGTTTTTTTCGTGAATAAAGGGCAAATTCTGAGTTAATTTGTGTTGAACTATCGTTAGTTTTTATTATTAAGCAATGGAGAAAGCAGTGTGAAATGTGTAAAAGACCATTGGAAATCAAAATTTGTCACTTCATAGGTAAGCTACCAGTGTCGTAACTATCTAGAAAGGGAATCCCAGGAAAAGAGTAAAATGAATGAATTATGAAAAAACATGTTAATTAGAGCATCGGCTGTTTTCATCGCCCTGTGGAGATGTCTCCATCATAATTTCAGGTTTCTATTCCATATTGGTTTTCCATTATTTATATTCTATTGAACCTCAATATTTCTGTAAACAACGCACGACACTACCGGTGAGGGAAGACGTCCCCTACTAACAAAGTTTGAGGCGCGAATATCGCAAATATTTCTGACTTAATTTCGTAATTAATTATGAAACTGCCCGCATCTGTAAATCAAAGACTGTTTCGTGAGAGTTGAGTTAGGAGTGTTTTTACTTTTTTCCTAACATGTAAGTCTATTTGGGCTGGAGTTAATGAATTTCTCCCTGTATTTGTTCATCAAGCAAGCCGTCTCTGAAATGAAAATTTCATAGACAATTAGTATTTTTTACTGACGTAAATTGGCTTGCATGATTCACCCGCATCATCATTTTGAGAATAAATTTTAAAGCTCGTTTCTGGAGAACGAACATACTTTGGAATCAAGCTTGACTGCAATAACCCCAGAATGGAATTCCATACCTGAGGTGGGACTCAATGAATAGTAGTAAGGGGGCGTCCATAAATTACGTGAGGTGTTTTTTTTTTTTTCTGCCCCTCCCTCCCCCCCTGGTGAGATGTTGTGAGATTTTATTCAACCCCCTCCCCCATCTCCCAATCTCACGTGAGATTTTTCAAAATGTGAGTTTCTTACGTAAACGTGTTGGATTGTTATTGTAAAAAGAAAAAAACAAATTTGCTTCGTGCTTTTATTTACGACTAGTTATGACTAGTAATCAATGTTGCTGAGAGTTTAATTATAAGTGTAATAAAAATTTAACAATAGAATACTTAAATCGTAACTACTTAGATTAAAAAAAAATCTTATGCATGTACAATCTGGATTAAATGGACCAAAATAGTATAATTTTTTTTTTTGTTTCAATCAGAAAAAAAATTGCGTGATATTTGCCGAGACCCCCCCTCTCTCCAACGTAAGATTAGATGAGATTTGACTCGACCCCCTCCCCCCCTTAAACACCTCACGTAATTTATGGACGCCCCCTAAGCCGTTGTGGAAAGCGAAATTCCTCCGCATTATCCCCCAGTCTAGGTTGGCCAATAGGCGGGGGTACGGATTTTAGTATAACGATACTAACTTTGTATGTAAAGCAAAATCACAATCTCCCGATACCATGCGGTTTCTAGAGAGAGCTTACTTTAATTGATCAACAGGAAAACCTAATAAATCTTGTGAAGTTGTGTATGGAGATTCACTTGACTATAACAACTCACGTGGCACAGATTAACATATTATATTTACTAAATATTCTATCTCTTTCTTAGCTTCCGGCTACGAACTGGTTACCCAAAGAATTCCACATATGTGAATTTTCCAACGCACTGGAGTTACTAATTCTCTTGATATTTGTGATGATATCAGGTGTTTTGACTTCATTAATTTCTAACTCAATTCACAAAGAAATCTCAAGTGGTTTGTTTGTTTTCTATTTTAAAGGCGTAGGAAAAATCGAATGAATAAAAATTGATTCTACAGTTATCAAAAATTACTAGGTGACTAAATGAAATGCACCAATCTGTATCTCAGAAATGAATCAATTGCGGACCTATGTTCATATAAAGATTTTTTCTTAGAATCACCCTATGAATATTGCCCTTTAGAATCGGCATTAAATTATGAAAGACCCTGTATGATATGAAGAAGGTTTGGCTGGTAGCTATCAGAGTCCCGCCCATGGTACTTCAAAAATTATCTACTGACTTATTCCTCGTTCAGACTTCAACTCCCTAAATTTCACATTTCAGAAACTAGAAATCTGGATTTCTTACTTCCAGAGACTTAGGTCAAATGACCTCCAAATCGCACTGGTAGTCACTGTTTATTTTCTAACTTCACTAAAACATACAACTACTTCACTGACTAATAAAACACATAGATCTAAACAACAATACAACTAGCTAAATATTCCAAACACTTATACTTCTTCAAAAAAACTGTTTATCACTTCTTCATAAATTCTTCTTAATCCAACTTCTCTTCATAAAACTTCTTCTTCCCAGTCAAATGTCTCGCGTTTATATAGGTACTCAAGTGTAACCAGAATCTTCGCGATGCGACGGTTCGGTTATCCCGAATATTCATTACCGGCAATTATCTGCCTTTTTCTAGGAAACCATATCGACGATACGCGTGCGAGTCGATTCAGCGGCGTAGCTAGGGGATTTTTATCAATCTCGTAACATTATCCCCCTCTCAATTTTGATCGTCCCGATCAAACAATGTGTCTCCATTATAACGTTTGAGTCTTTCTAGGTGAACGACCTTCATTTTCGCTCTCGGGCTGCGTTGAATTATATAGACCACGTCGTTTATTCTTTCCACTATCGTATATGGTCCTTCCCAAGATGGTGTCAATTTGGGAGAAAATCCTTTCTTACGACAAGGATTGTACAGCCACACTCGATCTCCTTCTTTGAATCCACCAGTATTGGCCTTGAGATCGTATCGAGCCTTCAATCTGTCACTGGTTATCTTCAATCTTTTTCTTGCAAAATCGTGGATCCCATTCAAACTATCTCGCAGTGCGTCTGCATAATCCTGTATCTCTTTTTCTCCAGCACTTGGTGATCCGAACACCAAGTCACAGGGCAAACGAAGTTCTCTCCTGAAGATAATGCTGGCTGGGGTGAGCTCCGTTGAATCGTGCACAGAGCCCCTATAAGCCATCAAGAATAGTGGAAGATGTCGATCCCAGGTCTTTTGGTGCACCTCTGCTACTTTGGAAAGATGTTCTTCCATAGTCCTGTTGAACCTTTCAACCATGCCACCAGACTGTGGGTGGAGGGCCGTTGTTCTGGTCTTGCTAATTCCCATCAATTCACAAACTTCCTTGAATAAATTTGATTCAAAATTTCTTACTTGATCGGAATGAAGCTCCATTGGGACTCAAAACCTTGAAAACATGTTATCCACCTGCCATCATTCGTCATCGGAAACGGTCCTGCTACATCGATGGCGATTCGTTCGAAGGGAGCACCTACATTGAATTGTTTCATCTCTCCTCTCGATCTTGTCTTGGGACCTTTGCTTGCTTCACACTACGGACATCTTCGGCACCATCTCTCTACATCTTCAGGACATTGGACCCAGTAAAATCTCTGCCGTATTTTATCCATGGTCTTATTCACTTCAAAATGTCCACCTGATTTGCTGCCATGGATCTCCTCGAAGATATCACTTATCTTCGACCTAGGCACAACCAATTGAGAAATCACTTTTCTGCCGTCGGCCGATTCCCAAGCTCTCTTCAATAGACCATTCTCAACAATCAGGGAATCCCATTGTGCCCACAATTCCTTGAAACCTGGTAATCGTAAGAAGATTTCCTTCCAGATGGGTCTTTCTGCTCCGCTTTCCTTCCATCGTAGAAAATCTGCAACGTTTGGATCACTTTCTTGGTCCTTCCTCATTTTCGCTGTGGTCCAATTGTCGTCAACCATAAATCTCACTTGGTTGATCCCTTTGCGACGTACAATTCGCTCACAAATATCCGAACCAGGTTTTCTGGACAAGGCATCTGTGTTGTTGAGCAATACAGTTGTTCTTAGCCTCTTAACTCGGATGGCCTCGAGGGCTTCATCATTGCTATTTGGCATGCGCCAGGGTATCAATTCGGTTGTTCTTACCCTCTTCACAGGTATGGCCGTGGAAGTAATATCTTCGCTAGCCGGTATGCGCCCCGATATCAATTCGGCTGTTAACAGGGATGATCCTGGGGGCTCCATCATTGCTAACCGGCATGCGCCCCGAAATAATGTCTGATTCTAATTTTTCCTGCCGCCAATTTGAGGACTCGCTGGAAAACCTTGTCCACACAGGTGATAGCGAACGTTGTGGCATTCTTACCCTGCAGTCTCTAATAAAATGTCCCAATTTTCCACATCGATAGCAAGCCCTGTTCTTCTGAGTGCTTATTCTGCTTAACAAAGATTTAATCTCTTCCAGAACCTTCTCGAATGAACTAGTAGCTGCGCTTGATCGTTGTTTGGGCTCTTCTATTGAAACCGCTCGCACTTTCGGACTCAAGGAGTTGAGGGCCGCCTCAACTTCTAGAGAACGTACCAAGGCATCGCTACTCCTCTCGAAGTGTGTCAATCGCAGAGTCCTCTGGATTTCGGTGTCTCTGAGTCCATCTATAAATAACTGCACCGCTAACTGATCCTTGAAATCTCCCGGTGCTTCTGGGTAAGCCAGCTGAATTAGGCGTCTCACATCCGATTCAAACTCCTGCAGACTCTCACCTGATTTCTGAGTGCACGTTTTCATTTGAGCTCGATATAGCTGTTCTCGATGTTGATCTACATACCGCAACTCTAATGCAGTAATCAGGTTTTTATATTTATTTTGCTGTTCGATGGGTATCGTCTGCAACATAACCAAAGCTGGCCCTCTCGAAGCTACTATAAGTGCCGTAGCTTTTTCTTCTTCGCCCCATCCATTAGCCACTGCTGCAGCTTCAAATTGTCGGCGATACATGGACCAATAAGACTGTCCATCAAAAGTCGGTGGTTTTACGGAAATTCCTGATGTGGCAACCCTGTCTCGACGATCTTGCTTCTTGAGGAGTGCTATCTGATTTTCTAGTCCTTTCATCTCCTCTCACACCGTATCGAATTTCTTATTAACCTCATCGTCGATTTTCTTGGCATCTTCCATTAGTTCTTCTTTCAGTTCCTCCATTTGTACTTCGGTTTTCTGTAATACATGTTGGAAGAACTTGTCTTGATGTTCCAGAACCTTCTGGAAATCTGTTTTCCTTTGTTTTTCTATTCGTTCCAATTCATTCTTTTGTTGTTCGAGAATTTTCTGGAGGGTCTCTTTTCGTTCTTTCTTATCATCTTCTCGTTCATTTCTCTGTTCTTCGAGAATTTTCTGGAGTACCTCTTCTCGTTCATTTCTCTGTTCTTCGAGAATTTTCTGGAGTGCCTCTTCTCGTTCATTTCTCTGTTCTTCGAGAATTTTCTGGAGTGCCTCTTCTCGTTCATTTCTCTGTTCTTCCAGAATTTTCTGGAGTGCTTATTCTTTTGTTTTTCATTTTCTTGTTTTTCCTGCTGGAGCCGCTTTACCTATTCTTGTTTTTCCTCCTGGCGCCGCTTCTCCTCTTCTTGTTTTTCCTCCTGGCGATAAATTTCACAATGTCCTCCATCGTATCGTACGATGTACTTCTCGTAGTGACCATAAATTGTTTATAAATAGTAGGAATGTAAGCTTTCACGGCTGGCGTCAATATTTTGGTTGGTTTCCGGGTTTTGCCACTAAAGATGACTGCCGCAGTTGCAGTCGAAACGTTTGGAGATTTAAACCAAAGAAGACCACGGCAAAACCCGGAAACCAACCAAAATATAGTTTATAAATAGTTTCTGTTTTTCACTAATATCCCGCTTCGGATACCACTGTTACAACTTGCTAAATAATAATGCCGAGCACACTACTAAACTGTTTATTTTCTAACTTCTTCACTGACTAATAAAACACTTAGATCTAAACAACAATACAACTAGCCGATTCTTACAAACACTTCTACTTCTTCAAAAAAACTATTTATCAATTCTTCATAAATTATTCCTAATCCAACTTCTCTTCATAAAACTTCTTACAGTCAAATGTCTCGCGTTTATATAGGTACTCAAGTGTAACCAGAATCTTCGCGATGCGACAGTTCGGTTATCCCGAATATTCATTACCGGCAATTATCTGCCTTTTTCTAGGAAACCATATCGACGATACGCGTGCGAGTCGATTTAGCGGCGTAGCTATGGGATTTTTATCAATCTCGTAACAATATATAATATTACACAATGACATATTTAGTTTGAATCCGAATATATGCATGATTTTTACATGTAAACATTATTTTACAAAAGGAGTTTTACTCTGGAACTACTAAATAAGATTTATTTCTAAACCATCATCTTAACTGGATTATGTCTTGAAAATATAAATCAACAGTCTGCCATTTCTGGTTCTCAACATAAGTTTCATCAATTCAATCAGTTTGATTTCATACCAGTCTAGCACCCGATTCACATCCTGAAAACAATTATTTCTTCTGCTACCTATACTAGTGAGCATCAATATAATATTATCAGTTCAATCAGTTTGATATATCACTCCATCAACCGACTCGCATCATATATAGAATTTTACTTGAAAACATTGAAATCCTCTTCAAGAAATCGTTATTGTGTAGCAGCTTCCTAATGTCACAACGCCTAGAGGACATTTTACGGGTTTTCCACTGCTGTGTCTGACGGCGCGTAATCGTACGTACGTTTTGACGATCTCTCGGTCTAGAGACTCTAGAAAGTACATTCTAAAAAAGTACGGAATGAATGAAATTCGAATCAGTCCAACTGCTGCTACAGCTTTTTCTGTTAGTTTCCTGATCTGATGTACTGATATAAATAGTTATTATCCTAACAAGTACGGAAAGAATATCTCTTCCGCAAGTGCAAATTGCGAGCTGGTATAGAGTGGATCAGCAAGCTTGTTGAAAAAAATATCATCAGTATACGGAGATTATTCCCATGCGAGTTATTTTATTTACTCGAAAATACACTGAATACGTATGAAGCTTCTATAGATGTTACCCGCTATAAAGTGATTTATACAAATGGACGTTCTCGGTAAATTTACATCTGAAAGCAAACTTTTCAACACCGTTATTAGCATGGTAGAAGTCGGGTCATTCGCGAACTTACTTGCCTAACGGCAGGCCTAATGGCTTGATTCGTCCTAGGTATAGCTCACAAATTACTTTACTTGTGAATCTATATAATAATAATGACGGCGGATCTAATTTTGGCGTAAGCATTTTTAATAAAGTTGTTTTCTTGAAACTTTCCGAGTGGATTCTATTCCTGTAGAAAAACTTTCAAACTTTGGCAATATCCGTGATATTGCACTTACTATAAGTAATTGCGCTCTGGAAGTTCAAAGTACAGAAGTCGTTTCAAAAATCGTATCTGATGAGTCTAGGTATCTATCTCTATTGATTCCGTTTTCTGAAAAGAACCTAAAGACAGTGGAGTGGAATGGAATTGTTCATAACTTCAATTCAAATACTGTTGACAATGAATTTACAGGGTGTATCACCGATACGTGGGTGGACGATAGCTGCTTCCTATTCAAGAAAGGAAAAAATATTTCAAATATAAGTTGTAGACAGCAGTAAAAGCTATGTTTCAAAAATAAATACCAACATACAGGGTGTCCGATAAATGTGTAACTTTTTTAAAATAAAACATCCTATATTTTCTCAATCTATTGAATTTCTTTGAAAGAGTGTTTCTCAAAAATATAGTGAAGTTATGGTGACTTTTATGTCCCAAAATGGGTTCATTCAACACCAAATATCTCAAAATCAATAATAAGTAATGTTAAAATTTTTACAAAATATATTCCAAAATTATGTATTTTCATTCAATATTCATAAATTTACAGAATGGCACTTTTTCCATACAGTGGCAACTAAAATTCGGGATACGTTTTTTCTCAGTTTTCTCAAAGGGACCCTGTGAATGAGGCCATACCAGAAAAGTCCACACCATGAACTTCCAAAAAATGTCATAAAAGCAATAATGAAATTTGTATTCAATGATGGACAAACATGGCAACAAAATAATCTCAAAAAATTTGAAAAGGCGTTAATTCTCAGGAGATGTACAACGGCTCTTCGTACTTCAGTTTATGATTTTGTGATAGAGCGAAAAATTCCTCTAATTCTATTTTTATTTTCAGCGTCATTGGTTTCTCGCTGTGGACCTATTCCGTAACATATCCCCAGATAATAGAAATCTGAGAGCATGAGGTCTTGGGACATTGCTATCCCTCCTTCCAAAATTGTATCAATTGCAGAGTTCCTTGAAATCTCCCGGTGCTTCTGGGTAAGCCAGCTGAATCAGGCGTCTCCCATCCACTTCAAATTCTTGCAGACTCTGACCTGATTTCTGAGTGCGCGTTTTCATTTGAGCCCGATACAGTTGTTCTCGATGTTGATCGCCATAGTTCAACTCTAACGCAGTAATTAGGTCTTTATATTTATTTTGCTGTTCGATGAGTATCGTCTGCAACATACCCAAAGCTGGCCCTCTCAAAGCTGGCCCTCTCAAAGCTACTACGAGGGCTTCTTATTCATTAGCCCCATCCATTAGCCACTGCTACAACTTCAAATTGTTGGCGATACATGGACCAAGAGGACTGTCCATCAAAAGTCGGTGGTTTTATGGAAATTCCGGATGTGGCAACCCTGTCTCGACGATCTTGGTTTTAAAGAGAGCTATCTGGTGTTCGAGTCCTTTCACTTTCTTACTAAGCTCATCGTCGATTTTCTTGACGTCTTCCTTTAGTTCTTCTTTCAGTTCCTCCATTTGTACTTCGGTTTTTTGTAAAACATGTTGGAAGAACTTGTCTTGATGTTCTAGATCCTTCTGGAAGTCTGTTTTCCTCAGTTTTTTTATTCCTTCCAATTCATTCTTTTATTGTTCGAGAATTTTCTGGACTGCCTCTTCTCATTCTTTCTTTTCATCCAACCGTCGCATTTCCTCTTCTTGTTTTTCATTTTCTCGCTCTTGTTTTTCATCAAACAGTCGCATTACCTCTTCTTGTTTTTCCTTTTCTCGTTCTTGTTTTCCATCTTCTCGCTCTTTTCTCTGTTCGTCGAGAATTTTCTGGAGTGTCTCTTCTCGTTCTTTCTTTTCCTCCAACCGACGTGTTTCTTCCTTTTGTTTTTCCTTCTGGCGTCGCTCTTCCTCTTCTTGTTTGTCCTTCTGGCGCCTTCTTTCCATATTCGCAAATTGATTTTGGATGAATTTCACAATGTCCTCAATCGTATCGTACGATGTACTCCTCGTATTCACCATATATGTTTAAAAATAGTTTCTGTTTTTCACTAATATCCTATTTCCGACACCACTGTTACGATAATACGAATAATACGCCGAGCACATTACTGAACTGTTTTTATTACCTTCACTATAAACATACAACTACTTCACTGACTGATAAAACACTATACAACTAGTTAAATATTCCAAACACTTATTAACTTCTACAAAAACTTTTTATCACTTCTTCATAAAAACTTCCCTTCCGAGTGAAATGTGCCGGCTTATATACTCAAGTCGTGTAGGCTAGACCATTCGCGATAGTTCCGTTGTCCCGAATATTCAATACCAAAAATGATCTGCACTTTTCCAGGAACTAATTATCGACGAAATTAAAACGCTTGCGAAGTCGACTCAGCGGCGTAGCCATAGGATTTTTATCAATCTCGTAACAATATAAATGGAAAAGGAAACAAAAATTGAGATTTTGTGTCTCTTGTCTGTGATGCCTGTCGATTCTGTCATGTTATGTAGGGTTGGGAATTAATTATTTTGTTATTTGTATTCAATCTATCAGACTTGTTTGCCGTTTATGATAAATACAAATTATTTATTGATTTGGAGGAGAGACTAACCGAGTCCATCACTATTGGTGAAATAAAGGATTGTGTAATTTATGTACTGCTCGTTGTTACAAACCCCTTTAAAATTTCAGGAAGTGTAGTGTGCAGTCAAAGAGTCAGAGCTGATAGTGAAATATAGCAACGGATATTCAGATCAACAAATAGTGCAATTGAAGCATGCACTCACTAGTGATATCAAGTCTTGGTCAAGGTAACTGACCTCTGGATACCGACCGCCAACCGATCTCCATCTGCTGCTACCCCGGCAATTGGAGCACACCAAATAAACCTGGCGCCCGAGGCACCAATAGGACGTATAAGTCTATCGAAGTCTCAGGGCCAATTGTAAGCGATTGACTGCACCGAACGTAGTTTGTTGAATTGGATACTCAGGTACAGACCCCAAATTGACAACCGAAACAAAAAGCCTACTATCGTCGGAGTGTCAAGATTTGAGTATCAACATAATAGTTAGAATTGCAATTTGCGATGCTCGATGTTCATCAAATTTTCATTATAAACTTGTTTCAGTAATATAGATACCATTCTCTGTCAGCATTTTTCCATATGCACGTTTTCAACTAGGAAATTGCCAGTTGATAACTTAAAAGCATGGGGGGTATTTTCAACACGCGGTGTTGAGAAATATCGTCTTTGTTTCCACTGCCACAGGAGCCGGGCCGACTCTGTCTTCGAGGCAACAATCACCCAGCCAATCACGGCCGAAGTTCCAGACAGGCATTGTTGTTAAATCAAGCAAGCTGAGAAACGCTTGCGCGTGGGTTTATAAACTGCCAAAGCAACGAGTCAATATTTAAGAGTTTTCTCAATGTTTTTGAGCATTTACGTGAAATGTTAATGTTTGTGACCTGATTCATTAAAGAGATCAGTATACAAGAAGTGTATTAATCAACAACATAATTTGGTCCTACGAGCGCCGGATGAGTGTGGCGTCGTGTTTGTAGAAGTGACTCGCAGTTATCAGATAGGTGTTTGCGATACTGCGAAATATTTGTTGAAATTGTCCAAGCTGAACTGAGAATTCTACTGTGAAAGCGAACACGTGAACTTTTGTGAGTACAGCAAGTCTATATTGAGGTGTATTTGAGGACATTTCGAGATACAGGGGAAAATTGGAAAACAGCAGCGATCAAGCTATATACGACCTTATGGACTTGGAAATAGTGTTCCGAACATAAACATTGGGTGAAACCTACTGTAAGTCCGTTCCTTTCATTTCCTAACATTTTCCAATTCCTTCCCTTCAAACCTTGTGCACTATTTGGTGGATTTTGAATTTTCAGTTTGGTACATTTTAAATTCAAAATGAGTGACGAACCAAACTTTGGCGATTTGGTGAAAAAAAGGGGATCATTCAAGAGGCGTTTAACAGCTTTCGAAAAATACATTCTCAACCTAAAAGACAAAGTTGAAAAAGAAAAAAGTTTAGAACGAGAGGGTTTAATTGAACTTGAAAATAAAATAGAACGTGTTGAAAATTTTGTTAGTCAGTTTGAATTAGTTCAAGACGAAATAGAAATTCATAATCAGTGTACAGATGAACAATTTTCAGAAAGGGAAGACTTCGAAAATAAGTATGACAGTTTAATTTCTATTGCAAAGGGTATATTAGCTCAACATCGACAATTAGAAATTGAAAATTTAGGTTCTGAGTCAGATTCAAACTCTGGTTCATCCCATACTTCGAAAAAACAAAACAGTGTGAAGTCATTAAAACAACATTCAAGTTTACCAGTCATTAAAAAGAAAAGTATTGAATTGCCACCGATAAAATTACCGGTATTTAAAGGCTCTTATGAAAGTTGGCCAGAATTCCGTGACACATTTCTGTCTTTGATTGATTCGCGAGAAGACCTGGACGATACTCAAAAGTTTCACTACTTACGATTAAATTTAGAGGGTAAAGCTAAGCAAACTATCGAATCTATTAGTTTTCAGGCAAAAAACTATAAAATTGCTTGGAGTTTACTAATAGAAACTTTCGAAAATAAAAACCTGCTGGTATATAACCATTTGAAACAACTTTTGAATATCGAATCAGTGTCACCACCTTCTGCAGCTGGATTGCGAAACTTGAACAATGAAATATTGAAACATTTAAATTCTTTGAAAGAGCTAGGTTTGCCGACTGATGGTTGGGATGTTTTAGTTATTTTCTTAATGTGTGATAAATTAGATAAAAAAACGGAACAAGCGTGGGAAGAAAATAATAAGGGCAATATTTTCCCAACTCTGGAAAATTTCAAATTATTTTTAAAATCGCGTGCAGACATGTTAGAGAAATTGGAAAATAGAGAAAAACCAAGTAGTTCGAAAGCCAACCAAAAAACTGCATTCAACAAAAATAAAATGCTTCACAAAACCTTTGCAGTTTTCAATTCCAAATGCTCATTTTGTAAAAATGAACATTTATTGATGAATTGCCCGGAATTTTTGAAACTAGCTGTGAATAAACGAGTGGAACATTGCAAATATTCCAAGTTATGTCTAAACTGTATGAAAGCAAACCACATCAGTAAATTTTGTAATTCGAGACCATGTAGAAAATGCGGTATGAGGCATCATACACTATTACACTATGATCGCGGTGAATATGGAAATTCTAGCAGCAGTCCGAGTAACATACAGGGTGGTTCTAAAACAATCACAATTGAAGATGAGCATCGTGAGCATACAACGAACTCAGGTGGAGAAATAAACCCTGGAACCTCTACCAGTTGTTATTTTTTGCAGGGTCAAGAAGTGTTGTTATCTACTGCAGTTGTCATTGCTTATGATGATTTGGGAAACTCATATCAAATCAGAGTCTTACTTGATTCGGGTAGCCAAAGTAATTTCATTAGCGAAAAAACTTGTGAAAAATTGGGTTTGCTACGGAAAACAATAAATGTGTCAGTGGTAGGAATTACTCAGGTAACCTCAGAGGTAAAGTTCAAGTGTAGTGTTCGGCTTAGGTCAATATATAACAATTTCCAAACACATGTCACATGTCTCGTTTTGCCAAATATTTCTGATCGAGTGCCATCCCTTCCTGTGAATAGAGAGCTGATAGACATTCCGCAAAATATCTTACTTGCTGATAAAGATTTTTGTACTCCTAGCAATATAGATCTTATTCTTGGTGCAGAGGTGTTTTACGAGTTATTATGTGTAGGACAGATACATTTGGGAAATAATAAACCCATTCTGCAGAAAACAGTATTTGGCTGGATAGTATCAGGTTGTGTTGGAGGCTATGGTAATGTCAATAAAACCTCATGTTCCTTCTCAACAATAGATATCCAGAAACAGTTAGAGAATTTTTGGGTGTTGGAGGAAACTTCAAAACCCCATTCAGTATTGTCGAAGGACAAGGAAACTTGTGAAACATTTTTTGAGAAAACAACTCGGCGTGACGAAAAGGGTGCGTTTATAGTTAATCTACCGCTAAGACAATCTCCTGAAGTATTAGGTGATACTAGTAAAATTGCAATGAGACGTTTCGTCAATCTGGAAAGGAAACTTCAGAATAATATTACTCTCAAACAGTTATATGTCGACTATATGAGCGAATATCGTGATTTGGGTCATATGTCTCTTGTTGAGAATTTGTCTCCAAACGAAAAGTATTACTTTTTACCACATCATGGGGTACTTAAGGAGGGTAATATCACAACGAAACTTCGCGTTGTATTTGATGCGTCATGTGCTTCAGACAATGGTGTTTCATTAAACGACATTTTATTAGTTGGGGCAACCATTCAGGATGAATTGATAAACATTACCTTACGGTTTAGGCAATATCCAGTTGTGATATGTGGCGACGTAGAAAAAATGTACAGAATGGTGAAAGTTGATGAAAAATATTGGCCTCTTCAGTGTATTTATTGGAGGTCAAATCCAGAGGAAGATATCAAGGTATATCAGCTTACTACTGTAACATATGGTACAGCATCAGCCCCATTCCTAGCAATTCGTTGTTTAAATCAGTTAGCGTACGATAATCGTTACTCATTTCCAGAAGCATCCAAGGTGATTACTAGAGATTTCTATGTCGATGATTTCATTTCAGGGGCTCAGTCTGTTGAGGAGGCTATTCAACTAGCTTCTGATGTATCGTCAGTGCTCAGAACAGGTTCATTCGTTCTCAGAAAATGGTGTTCAAATAGTCAAGAAGTGTTGAATAAAATTCCCAGTGGGAATACGCTTTGTGATAAATTTCACTTAGGTGATCAAACGAATACGAAACTTCTAGGCCTTTTTTGGTGTAGTCAAAGTGATGTTCTATCATACTCAGTTAAGGTTGCCACAGGTCGAACGATTAATAAGAGGTTAATATTATCAGAAATATCTCAAATATACGACCCATTAGGTCTTCTTGGACCATGTATAATTGTGGCCAAACTCATTCTCCAGACTTTGTGGACACTTAAATTGAGTTGGGACGAGTCAGTTCCTTTCGATCTTGCTACAAGATGGATGAAATTTCGAGACGAGCTTACAATTTTAAATCAGTTAGAAATTCCAAGACATAGTATATGTCATAATCCAGTAGATATACAGTTGCATGGATTCTGTGATAGTTCAAGTGTTGCGTATGGTTGTGCAATTTACGTTAGGAGTATAGATGGAATAGGTAATGTGAAGGTCAGTCTTATGTGTGCTAAGAGTAAAGTTGCTCCGTTAAAATCGCACACCGTCAATAGGTTGGAGTTGTGTGGAGCAGTTTTACTTGCACAACTCATGGAGAGAGTTCAGTCAGCATTGAGTTGCGAAATCTCTGAGAAATTCTTATGGTCTGATTCATCAGTCGTTTTATGTTGGATCAAACAATCACCTCATAAACTCCAGCCATTTGTAGCTAACAGAGTTTCAAGTATTCAAAGCTTGACGAATGTGGACGATTGGTGTCATGTTAGTACAACTTCCAACCCAGCTGATCTGATTTCTCGAGGTGTTTCTCCAAGTAAACTGAACGAATGTTTTCTGTGGTGGAATGGGCCGGAATGGTTGTCATACCATCAATCTGAATGGCCCAAGAGCAAAATATACGCACTGGAGGAACTACCTGATTTAAAGAAGAAAACGTGTGGTTTGGTTTCAAGTGTTGTCAACAAATTTCCCTTTGAAAGGTTCAGAGTTTGAAGCGAGTGGTAGCGTACATGAAACGATTTGTAAATAACTGTGTGAATTCGAAACCTCGCTTGACAGGCATTTTAAGTGTCCCAGAGCTCAATCAGGGTGAGGTTATATTAGTGAAAATGGCTCAGGCAGAGACATTTAAAGAAGAAATTACCAAGCTTAACCAAAGAGCAGATATCCAGTCTTCCAGCATTCAACGTCTTAATCCGTTCCTTGATTCCCAGGGTGTCCTCCGGGTAGGAGGTAGGCTGCAAAACTCCGATTACAATTACGAGAAATGTCATCCTATGCTATTAAGTGGACATCATTATCTGGCAAAATTAATTGTGTCTCAAGAACATATAGTTCTTTTTCATGCAGGTCCTCAACATCTTCTTGCTTCAGTACGTGAACGTTTTTGGATAACTCGGGGGAAAGTATTGGCAAAATGAATAATTCGTGAATGTGTCACTTGTCAAAGATTCAAACCATCCTCAGTCCAACCAATAATGGGTCCGCTACCCAAAGACAGAGTTCACCAAAGTCTTCCTTTTAACGTAACGGGTGTAGATTATGCCGGTCCATTCGTTATTGTGAATAAAAAAGGAAGAGGTGCTAAAACTAACAAGTGTTATGTAGCAATTTTTGTGTGTTTCACAACCAAAGCTATTCATATAGAATTGGTAAGCGATCTCACGTCTGAAGCCTTTATCGCTGCATTAAGACGATTTGTGTCCCGGAGAGGTAAACCGTCCAAAATAGTTTCGGACAATGGTACCACATTTGTAGGGGCCAAAAAAGAACTTGACTCCTTTATCGAATGTTTGAGTAGGGCCAGCGTTCAAATTCAAACTAAACTAGCTAATGAGGGAATCGAATGGCATTTTATACCTGTGCAATCTCCCCATTTCGGTGGCTTGTGGGAGGCAGCAGTAAAAAGCGCCAAATTTCATGTTAAACGTGTCTTGAAAAACGCCCATTTAACTTTCGAAGAGTTTGCAACGATTCTCCACCAGGTAGAGGCAATCCTTAATTCCCGCCCCCTTACTCCTCTATCAAGTGACCCAAATGATATGGACGTGCTCACCCCAGGACATTTTTTAATCGGACGGCGGCTCACGAGTGTTGCGGATAAAGATTATACTGATATCAAAGACAATCGCTTATCTCGCTTCAGTATTTACAAAAGTTACAAAGAGACTTTTGGACAAGATGGTCTAAAGAATTCATTAGTGAGTTACAAACACGTGCTAAGTGGACAAAATCGTATAACGAATTAATTCCTGGTTCATTAGTGATTATTCGGGAAGACAATCTGCCTCCGATGCAATGGCGACTTGGGCGTATCGTGAAAGTGTTCAAAGGATCTGATGGCCAAGCAAGGGTAGCAGAAATTAAAACTGCTAAAGATGTAATCAGAAGATCATTTGCCAAATTGTGCCCACTTCTGCCAAGCGATAGCGTGAACAATACTTCAAGTTTACTGGGAAACGTCAAGTTTTCCAAAGGGGGGACATGTTGAGAAATATCGTCTTTGTTTCCACTGCCACAGGAGCCGGGCCGACTCTGTCTTCGAGGCAACAATCACCCAGCCAATCACGGCCGAAGTTCCAGACAGGCATTGTTGTTAAATCAAGCAAGCTGAGAAACGCTTGCGCGTGGGTTTATAAACTGCCAAAGCAACGAGTCAATATTTAAGAGTTTTCTCAATGTTTTTGAGCATTTACGTGAAATGTTAATGTTTGTGACCTGATTCATTAAAGAGATCAGTATACAAGAAGTGTATTAATCAACAACACGCGGTGTTAACTCAAACTATTGAAAATGTTTTCTTATGAACCCAAGTATAGCGGTCCAGGAAATACCTACCATATGACATCTGCCACACCCTTGTACTAAGGAAATATTCACTAAAACCCCAACGATTATTAGCGGTACAGAGACGAAAAGCAATCAACAGCAAAGTTATAAATTAGATGAGCAGAGTTCTGAATTGGTTTCGAATTACACCGCACCAAACTTTAAATTAGTTAGCAGGGAGAATGAAGATGTACGAACAAAAGATAAGCACCACGCTCTACCACTGTTGATCAATTTTACATATGAGAGCTGTACTTAAACAAGAGCATAGGTACGTTTGCAAAAGTCATCGTAAACTCGAAGCGGGACCTCATTTTTGTAAAACAGAAATACAAATGATAGAAATTGAAAAACTTTCAACTGTTACCCGAATATACAGGGTGCCCCAAACTGATTTAGCCAGGTTCTAGTTCCTGAACTAGCCGAGATATTAAAGATTAGAGAGCAATTTAATTTCATTTCAAACAGCTACCCTTAAAAATTTACTCCTACTGTAAAATTTTAAATAGCACCCTGTACATTTTAAAACATATTCTCATAGAATGTGTAATTCTATGGACAAACCATTGGACACTATTTTTAATGTCAGCGTGAGAAAGGTATCTCCACTTCCTAGAACACATTTTACCCGAATTTTTGGAAGAAATACCGTTGCTCGAAATACAACAAATGTGGTGGCAGCAGGATGTGCTCTGCTCACACTGCACACATGGTTACTGACTTACTTCAAAACAGGTTTGGTAGATACCTAATAATTTCAAAGCCAATGCTTTTCCTCTGATAATGTGGCCTGCACATTCGCCTGATTTTTCCCCCTTAGTTTTTTCTTCTGGGGAACTTAAAGGATAATATGGTATACCTAAGTAAACCCCAAGACAGGACCTGAAGAATAACATTCAAAATGTTTGTCGCAGAATATATAACGCCCCAAATGATAGTAGCTACATGTACTCGTAACTTATTGACCAGATTTGAAACTTGCGTTACTGCTGAAGGCCTTCATTTCGAAAACTTGTTGAAATAGGATAATTTGTAAAACCTTGAAATGAAGTGAAATCGTTACTTTTCTATCTTTTTTTAGCGGATTATCAACTTAATCAAATTTTCATGTGTATATAGTTTTGAAACTAAGAAATTAATTTTCTCAGCTATATATCAAACAATTGTGAATCGAAAAAAAAACAGGTGAATTTAGAATATGACATTCTATAAGAAAGTGTATGTCAGGCTGCTATTTAAAATTTTACAGTACGAAATGAAATTGCGCTGTAATTTTAAAGTACCCTCACAGCTGAAAATGTTAATGGACTTTGTTCCAACAAATATCTCAGCTAGTTTAGTAACTAGAACCTGGCTAAATTATTTTGTACAGTGACACTTGAACAATTAACAACGTCCCTTCTCAAAAATACAATATCGTCGGCTTAAGGTGTAAACCTGCTAACTCCAATTTGTGACAATTTATTAATAGTAATATATACCATGAAAAAAAGGGAAAACATTTTCATTGACTGTGAAAAACAACTAAGTTATTAGTAAACAGATATTCAGTGATTCTTATTGATGCGTAAAATCATTCTATTGTATTCAGTATTAAATTTAATTCGCAGTTTTTTCCATCCCTTGAGAATTTTACTCAAATGGAGGTTTACACTCTAAGCCGACGATATCATTAATGCACAGATCCAACTGATACTTTATAAGTATCACTTAGCTTGAACTTTCCGTATTTTAATAACGCAATTAATGGAGAGCGACCATGCAGAGTGGTTTCATCAGATGCTAATTCGCCTTATCATGGCCTCAAAATAATGACATTCGTGTTCGGTCTGCACGTTCTAATCAATCGATACAGTAATTTAATTAACAAGTATATTAGTGCGAGCGCGTTAATATTTAACATAATTATTCGCATTTTAATATACGGGTTGAGTACAATATTTTTCCGTCGACCTCATTTTTGTTAAAATGAAGGAAGTTATTTAATTAACGGAATGAACAGAAGATACAGTCTTTATTGAATATTAACGATCATCCTTTAATTATTCGAATACATTTACATTAACAATTGCGATGGTAGAATTAAATAGGGAAGGTACAGAAAAAGTCCATGTGTACACTCGCATTTTACGGCTGCACTACGAAATCAAACAATAATGGGTGTCATTAATGGTAGATTTCGTTTTCATGAAAGAACATTAAACAGACATGTTTATACGAATACGATAAGGTCGACGAAAAATTTCTTTACCGGTGCTGGTACACTAATGAGAGTTTGAATGGGCTAAAAAAAATAAAATTCCATAAATGAAAAACACAGTGATAATCAACACTACTCTTGGATATGCGTGACAGCAAGCAGAGTAATTAAAGTAGGGAAAATAATACACTTAACTTTAGCAAAAAACCCCTTATTCTCTCCTTAATTTTAGGCAGATATCTGACAGAAAACAACTACTTCCCTGGCTAATACCACGACGGACGTTGAATTAAATCTGACAGATATCTGTGCAGCGTTCTCCCTGGATTCTGGGAGACAGCCACAAATGCTTTCTGTATCTAGTAGCAGAATCCTGCCCGACATGATCAAGGACTTGACCACTTACATACCGGTTTCGAGGTGTATTGCCTCTCTTCAGTGCGAGCTAGGCCCGACAACATTTGCAGTCGTCGACGTCCTTGGTCATGCCATGCAGTTCACTGATACTTGAAATGATTCTCTGAAGTGGATGCAGAGTCTCGTAAGAAGACAGTCGAGAAGACAGTCGCAGCGCCACCTCTAGAAACCCTCAAAAAGCACTCCAAAGTAACTCGGGGTAGTTTAATTTGAAAAAATCAGACAAAGTCTGATGGTTTCAGGAAAGAGGCAGAACTTGAGCAAAAAAACCTCTTATTCTCTCCTTAATTTTAGGCATATATCTGACAGAAATCAACTACTTCCCTGGCTAATACCACGACGGACGATGAATTAAATCTGACAGATATCTGTGCAGCGTTCTCCCTAGAATCTGGGAGACAGCCATAGCTGAAGTTCTGTCTCTTTCCTGAAACCATCAGACTTTGTCTGATTTTTCACACTTATCTTTATTTCACCAATTTATCTTTACAATTACTATATCGCTAATTTATTTTTAAAACCTGATGTATAATACTATTGTACAGTTCGATCGTTTTATCTTTACCCATGCGTCATCAATTTATGAAGAAATCACACATCCTCTATCGAACATCTCTTTCTAACAACCGCTATGAGCGAATCAAAATTCGTTTACATTTGTCTGCTAAGCTAAGAATTATGGTATTGTGATGATGACGCACGGGTAAAGATAGAATAATCGAACTGTATATGCAACCCCAAATATCGCTAAGCTCACTGTGTATTGTCTACTACAAACTTCACTAACGGGTCGTATTTATAATAGCCTAAATTAGTCTGGGGGGTTCCCCAAAGTGTAGAAAACGCTGACTACATGCATTCCTTCAACACCGCGACAGACATACAGGGCCGGCCCCAGCTCGTTAAAATAACAAACTCTAGAGCTCTTCTGGTGTGATCCAGCTTCTGACTCAAGCAGCAAGACCTTACAACAAATCAAGCTATGATGAACACCCCACCCTAGCCGACTGCTGTTATGAGCTTTACGTAGTTATCATTCACAGTGTGTTTATCGAGTTCATGCAGGCCATTGCCCACCACTACACCTTGAAGAAATACAGAACAGACCGGTCTGGAAAGAAGAGTTCAACAGATCGAAGGACTGGTCCATGAGTACAAGTTGATTTCATACTTAAAGATGAAGCAAATGCGATAGCGTATCCCACCCAGTAAGCCGGCCCGGAGCGTCGATGAACTTTTTATTAGTTTTTGTGTCAATGATTTGGGTGCACGCTATTTTTTAGATACAGATAAAATTTCATTACGAGAACGTTTTCATGCAAACATTTGTTTAGTTTTGAAGTATTCGGGAATACCGTCCCTGGTTGGGTTTTCTGACTACCTTCCCCAGTTACCGTCAAGTACCTGTCTCTCGGTTTATCACGGCGGCTCGGAGACTTTTTCAGAAGAAAACGCTGTAACTAGCACCAGTATCTGAATTGAAAGTGTAAGATTCATCCTCGATACTAATTTCGATTGAAACTGGATTGACCATTGTTCGGAGACAGATCAGCTGATTCTAAACAATTTTGAGTATTCCCTTATCGATCAGAATCTACCAGATTTGTATACATGTATTTCTGCACAAAAGTTTGTCTGATGACCCGTTTTTACAAAAGTTATTCCATCGTCCGCAAACCAACCATTTGGGAGATATTGGGTTACAGTGGTGCTTCACTTCCTGCAGATGATGTTGTTTGCGATTGCGCGTTGGCCTTGTTCCTGAAACGCCGTTGCGCATAATGTAATTCTGGTTCCTTTTTGAAGATGAATTTCCCCATGTTGGTTACGCAGCTGATTTTGCTGCAGCAATTTCCACCACGTTCTCGATTGTCACTTAAGTTGTTTCTTGCACAACACCTTTGTCGTACGAAACAATGAAAATATCTCTGAACACATTTTTCAATTGATCATTCTCAAATAGACAGGAAGTTGCTAAAGTTCTTAGTCTAGCCGACCATTCTGCAATTTCACTGAGCATTTTTCAAGCACAATGAACTTGTATCTAGCGGCAAAAATGCTTCCACTGGGTTTGAAATGTTCCGAATACTTCTTTCATGTTCGTTTATAGACCTCATCATTAAGAACATTTAACAAAATTTGATTTCGTTGACAATAAAATAGTTTTCCAAACGTTTCATGAAAATGGACCAGTCCTATTCAGCTAGATCAAATTCACGTTGATGACCTACATATTTGGTAGCCATGTTAGATACTAATCAAGTAGGTTCCCTTTCAAAATGTCTGAGACCCTAAAGTATTCCTTTTTACTCGCTAATATCACCGTATTCTGAATATGTAGAAGATAAACTACCCACAATAGGTTGTAACTAATAATTGAGAATGATTTTTCTAATAGTTATAATACGCAGACTGAGAGTATTCTGCGTTCTCGGTATCGCCACTTGAAGCAGAACACCTAGTCGATATAACTTAAAACGTTTGACATTGCGCCTCACTCACTTCATATATTTTATATACTACAGTAAGGCTTTACGTTTTCCGTAAATGGTAATTTTATATCTTGTTAGAGAACATAGATGGAGTAGTTCTTTTGACAACCTATGTAACCCAATTCTGATAATACTATTCCAGTAATCATCATTATTCATACTGCCCGGACTATGTATTCTCGATAGAAAAGATTTCTTGAAGATAAAAGCTTCCAACATCAGGCGAAGGATCTGGGAAATCAATACTGGGCCGACAGTGGCGGGTGATCGCAGATATGGGAGAGGAACATTGTTCTAACGACCTTGACGATCAAGCAAATCGACCGTGAAAACGTTTCTTCCATTGAATGCATCCGATAATGCCAAGGACTGCAACATCTAAGGTTTCGTCTTTCTCGAGCAAATGATGCTAGACAAGGAAACGTTGGCTGCATAATCGACACGTTTATACGTACGAGGTCGGAAGCAAACATGAAAATGATATTTGGACAGAATGTATTCCCATGTGAATTCGATATGATGGTTCAATGAACTGGAATGAACAACCAAAGCTGTATACTTGGATTTATACGAATATTTTCCTCCTACTTTAGATGAGACCATGCGGTTCGAACATGAAAAAGAAAGTTCAAACCTGAAATTTAACGGAAAGGGTGAATATCATTCAGTATGTGTTCATATGAGAATTTTTAGTATTGTCATTGTCAAAAGCAAGGTCAAAAGCAAGGTCAAAAGATTATATATATATATATATATATATATATATATATATATATATATATATATATATATATATATATATATATATATATATATATATATATATATATATACAGTGAGGACCAAAAGTCCGTCGCCCCCCCTGTTACTTCTTTATTCTACATATTACAGAAAAATGTTAAATACATAAGTTGTAGGGTTTCATTGGATCTCTTTAATGGTTTAAGTTTCATTCATACAGAGTGTCTCAAAAAAGCACGGTGATTTAAAAGTTAATTTTTTTAAATGGGATACCCTGTATTTCATTGCATTATTACATTCTACGTTGAATTCTGAACAAGTTTGATAAATGGTTTTCTATCAACAAAGTTAATAGTTTTGGACTTATGAACACTTGTAAATAATTATTTCGACTACTTTTGCACCAGTTCACGAATAAATTAATGAGGTAGGCTATGCACGCTAGGCGCGTTTATTTTATCCATGACAACGAAAAAAAACTCTTATCTGTTTTTGTCAAATGTCATTGACATTTTGTAGGTTTTCAAAACTTTGTTTCAAACGGTTTCAATTTCTCTTGTTGATTAATATGGCTCGTTCAGTAGCAGACAAAGTTGAAGCCGTTATCATATTTGGTGAAGCTAACCGAAATTACCACGCTGCTATTCGCATTTTCATGAACGGTTTCCAGAACGTCCGATGTGTCGAAAATATCTGCAGAAATTGGTGGCAAAATTTAACCAAACTGGCACCGTGAAAGATGCTCCGAGATCTGGGAGGCCGAAAATAATTACGGAAGATGTTGAAATTCAAGTACTAGCCGAAATGGTAAATAACCCACAACAATCAACTAAGCAAGTAGCTGAGACATGTGATGTTTCTAAAACATCAGTAAAGAGGGTTTTAAAACAAAATAAATTCCATCCTTACAAAATAAAAATTTTGCACCAATTGGTTGAAGATGATCCAGACCGGCGACTTGAATTTTGCGAGACAATGGCAGAAAGAATTGTTGCAAATCGACTTTATTTGCAACACATCTGCTTTAGTGATGAAAGCACTTTTTACCTAAATGGAAATGTGAATACCCAGAATTGTAGATATTGGAGTGATGAGAATCCCCATGAATTCCGCGAGGGGCATACTCAATTTCCCCAGAAAATTAATGTTTGGGCTGGTATTTCAGGTAACCACATTGTAGGTCCCATATTCTTGGAAGAAAATTTAAATGTTCCCAGATACCTCCAAATGCTGCAAGACACAATAAGTCCCAGTATCGATGAGATCCCACATGAATTTTACTTGGATGCAACATTTCAGCAAGATGGAGCGCCACCACACTATTTTCGGGGGGTGAGAAATTACTTAGATGAAAGGTATCCAGGTAGGTGGATTGGACGTCGAGGTACAACAGAGTGGCCAGCTCGCTCACCGGACCTCTCAACGCTTGATTTCTTTCTCTGGGGCTATGTGAAATCCGTAGTTTTTAGGACAGTTTGTGGGTCGTTAGATGAACTGCGCCGTCGAATTATTGAAGTGTGTTCAGAAATAACACCTCAAACCTTGATTAATGTTAGGGAAGAGTTTACAACCCGACTATTTATGTGTCAAGAAATGCATGGTAGACATGTCGAACAACTTTTGAAATAGATAAAAACTCACCGTTTTTAGTTATAAATTAAAATATCTCTTCAGTTTTTAATGATTCTTGATCTGTATTTATGGACTACCTTATTTGTTAATAAAATGTTTCAACTTCATTTGTACTAGTTTTTCGTGAGATTCAACAACTCTAACAATTGTAAAATGGTACGACGAGGTAAGTTACACATGGTGCCATCAGCAGTTTGCAACATTGGATAGCATTCAAAAAGTTAGGATAGGAAAGTGGAATACATTGTGATCCATTTGTTACGATTTTCTCATTGAACTGGCGCAAAAGTAGTCGAAATAATTATTTAATAAGTGTTCATAAGTCCAAATCTATTAACTTTTTTGATAGAAAATCATTTATCAAACTTGTTCAGAATTCAACGTAGAATGTAATAATGCAATGAAATACAGGGTGTTCCATTTAAAAAAATTAACTAAGTCACCGTCCTTTTTTGAGACACTCTGTATGAATGAAACTTAAACCATTAAAAAGATCGAATGAAACCCTACAACTTATGTATTTAAGATTTTTTTGTAATATGGAAAATGAAGAAGTTACGGGGGGGGGCGACGGACTTTCGGACTTTTGGTCTTCACTGTGTATATATATATATATATATATATATATATATATATATATATATATATATATATATATATATATATATATATATATATATATATATATATATATATATATATATATATATATATATATATATATATATATATATATATATATATATATCCCGAAACCTACGATATGTGATATGAATAAATTCAGGAAAATTAAAACTAAATCTGTCGCAATTATTTTTCCTTCAGCCTTGCACTAAATACTAAATGACTAAAGACAAAGCTCAACTACCGGCACACTACTAAGACACCGGTCAATAAAAACATATACAGGCCGTTTCTTTTATCATGTGGTAACATTGCTATATTCTAAACCGTAATAGATACAAAGACGATTAAATGGGAAAAAAGGTAACTATTGTGGTGAGCAGTAAATTGGTCATAGATAATTTTTAATCAAACGTTTCGTGTCAACACCGCCATCATCAACTATTTTTTTCAAATACGCACCTCTCTATTTCATCACAATTATTGATAGAGCGATAAAATCACAATTCAGTGGTATATCACACTCGACATTTTTATAACGTTTCATATAAACTAACTAGCATCATCAGTGACAACAGCATTTATTATCAATCATAGCAAAATAACGGGAATGGCGAAAAACGGTGACGTTATTTTTAACGGAAGTGATACAGCATAGGGCTGAATGTCTGGGTTACTCACATTATAGACAATGCGGTAAAGTTGTAGCTATTTGATCGAAACCAGTTTCGGAAAATAGTGAAGAAACAGATGACACCTCAGTCCAGCCCCTTATTACAACTCAAATGATCAGATTCAAACATCGGCTCTTTAGAATTAGATCGTGAGCCCTGGCCAACAAAGTACAAGTAATTAGAATTAAAGTGAATCATGTGATTATGAAAATTCGGCAAATGTAGAAACTCGGGCTGAAACAAGTACATCAAGCCTCCTTCTCGTTTGAAAGATTATGTTCTTGTTAGTCTAACAGTTTGTAATTTTAGACAATCCTTAGATAATCGGTATAGTTCACATGGAAATCACGGAGTACCCATCAGGTATATAGTTTTTCTGTCATAAGTTGTCAGTTTGATTTATCTTGTGAACGCAATTCTACTCGGATAGTTTGTAACTAACAATAATTATTACACATCTAAGAAGTCTTGACAACACTATTCTTCATGTGCTGAAGACATAACAAAACAAAATACATTTTCAACAAGTGCTGGAGATGTTCTTGAAGCTGTAACCAACGTAACAAAATTCACGATGAAGAAAAACTCAAAATCATCTCCACAAATTTACCACAGGTTAACCTAACATAAGACTTCTGATCTCAGTGATCTCTCTATTGTTGATGCGGTAAGTATTCTAATAAGATAAAATTGTATGCATGAGTTCTGTAGAGAAAAAAATCAAAGGTTGGATATATAAAAATATTTCGGTTATTTCAAAGCGAGCCACTCACTGTCTCAGCATTCGAGCTTAGCATAAAGGTTATTAGGTCACAGGCTACTTCAGGAAAAACCAAAATTAATCTAAAATGACTCAGTTCCAATTCACAGAATTTCATTTTCAGAAACAATCGAGTAAACCACTGAAGCTAATATCGAGAAAACGAGGTATATTCGAATGTCAAATCAGACACCAACAATCTACAATTATCAGATAAGTGCAACTGAAACTCGAACGGTAATGTCGGAAATAATCTGAAAATGTCTGGAGTGGCAGGTTATAATATTAGTGCTGGAGGAAAATAAACCAAAACTACAAATATCGAATTGTGCAATTTATTTCTCGAGCTCTTTTCATGGTTCAATAAAGACTACTATTTTGCTGAACAATATTCTGTTTCAACGCGGAAACTGAAAAACATCGTCGAAGTATGCTCGTCCTGATTTTCATAAAACAAGTATATTTTGATTTTGATTAGGCAACTTCAGTTTCAAACAGACCTTCCGAAACAGAATCATATCTGTTAATTAATCATAGAAAAGACTGATTGTAGAAAACGGCAACACGGGGTTTCGTTCAGGGAGAGGAAATTTTTGTCTAATTTTATTTCTCTTCCAGAAAATTTGTCAAAGTAAAGTACATAGGTCGGGGTGGGGGACAATTGCCCCAATTTTCCCCTTTGGATCCGCGTCTGAGTGCCGGGATAAAACTTCCAGTATATTCAATACTATACCAGAGGTTACAACAGTGCAGTGCAGTGAAGAACACGACGAAACTTGCTAAAATATTACATTAATCCTTGTTTTCAACATCTAATGAAAACGTATAATGGCTAGTACAAACGTATTACATAATAAGAGCAGCAAATTAAGATCAAGGAGATAAATTACGACCGGAGCCAGATAGCGAACAGGGTGTTATTCTCGAAGCTCAGTTATTATACTTTATATTATTATTATACTGCTTCTGAAAATGTAGAGTCTTCTTTAAAAAAACTGAAATTTTCTATACAGTTGCAAATGGCATAACCGTAGCTATGACTATTACCAACTAAGTCCTTTGTGGGGGTAGCACGTTTAATTAGTAGTAGGGTCACTAAATCAAGGAGGCCGTTCCGTCCTTACGGTTATGGCCATTAGGCGTGGTCTAATTAGTTTGAATGTACGAAATCACCCACAGAAAAAATTAGGTTATGTTAGGCCAACGTTTGAACTACTGACACGTGTCAATTTCAACAGTCGCTTTCTCTTTGAGAGTTTTAAACACCGGGGCTTCTTATTCTAGCTCAATTATTGGCTAGAAAATGATATCTGTCAAAATCCACCAATGGCAAGTATGGAATAAGAAATCCCGGTGCTCGAAACTCTCAAATAGAAAGCGGCTTATGTTGGCTGAAATATTTACAAATAGTGAAAAGCCATGTCATGTTAATAAACTATTTTCATTTATATACATTTGTAATACTTGGTAATACGGTAATCGATACGAGATAGGAGCAAAGTGATATGTGCGTAGAGAGTTGTTTACTACTTACTGAAAAGATTAACCTTTTCCCTAAAAATGACGTATTGTGGAACCTTGAGGAAGAAATAGCTTTCACTGCTGAATCGTTCAGTTGAAAATCATGAAATTCGTGTGTGCAGTATATTGATATTTTCATGTTTACAGGGACTGACTAATTGAAATAATGAAATTTGCTGTATTACCACAGAATAACACATATTACAATACTGAATTTCAACAAAAATACGATTTATGACACATTTAATGGATTAAAATCGAATCGCTTTCTAAAAACCTATTTTAAATATGGTTTGGCTTATGGTTAATGCTTTACAATTTATTTTTCACTTCACTCTACATTTTATTAGTCGGTCTTCTTCAGATTTTCACTTCCACTTCCTCCATCCACTCACAGTAAATCACGGATGCTTTCTTATAACTTAAGTTTTTACTGGTTTTAGTCTGATAAAGTTTATGTGCTAATAAACATTTGTATGGCTAATAATAAATAGTAAATAGACTGTTCTATCAAAATCTTTAACGTAACTTCCTAATTCCAGACCTTATGGGACTAGGTCGAGGGCTGAATCTGAATCTACATATTGTAATTTACCCTTTGTCGGGACTGCCCTGGGCCCGAAAATCTACACTTTTTTGTAATTCGAGTTTATTGCGCACCTCTCAATTACAATCAATAACAAATTTAGAATAAGTACCTGGTATTTATCCATTCAACAATAAAATATGATAAAAATTAACCAAAAGCAACAAAGGTTCTTTTTATTTTAAAGTAACATAACCCAACCTTTTCCCTGCTTTCTCATTAGCGCTTCTGTGGGTTATTTTGAACACTGAACTACTTGAAGTATTAGACCTATTGGCCATACCCGTAAGGACGGAACGGCCTGCTTGATTTAGTGACCCTAATCAGTACCTACAATGGGAGTCATCTATTTTTTATGTTCTACTAACAGCAACCTCGTTAAAGATTTCTTTTTGGATTTTGAAGTAAATACATGCACCCATTTTGACAGCTCGCCCGTTTTTGTACGATTATTCAAGCATGGTAAGTTTTTTAAAAGCGTATGGTTATATTCAATAGCAAATTGTACCTAGTTAGGTAGTCAGTGTAGTTTTCAGTTGTAATATCACAAGAGAGTGAGAATAAAGTGAAAATAATTTGACAGATTTTTCGAAAACTTGTGGCCAGGCAACAAACACGAGAGCCCGAAGGGCTCGAGTGGCTATTGCCAAATGGCAACAAGTTTGAGAAAAGATCTGGAGAATTATTTTCTACTTTATCGAACTCTCGTGTGGTATTCGATAGATTATTTTTTGATGCCCAATAGACCTATTTTCTATATATATAACATTTTTATTTCAACAATTTACTTGAATCACTATAAACAGAATGAAATTTGGAATTTGAAGTTCTCATCATGAAATATACAGTTATTATGGATGTTTTGTCCTTGGCTGGAGGATTCCGTAACATTGTTTTGTTCTGTTGGATTGAAAGCTATTGCTTTCTCTCTGTCCCTAGGTTATCAATTGAAACTGTTTCCAAATTGACACGTTACTCAAAATAGTATTCTTACATGCATTTTCGTTGATTTTCATAAAATTTCATCGAATGATGATGTACTAAACCGTTTTCGAATCATTTTTCACTTTTCATGCAAACTGATGACAGACGTCAGATCAAAAGTATCAACAAAAATACCACAAAAAATTCCTGCGGCAATTTTCAAGGTAGAATATTCCCACTCTAATAATGCTGTGATTGGCCCGAACGTACATGAATGCTTTGAATTGATGGTTTCGATTGGTTGCAAGAATTGTCAAAAAATAATCACTTATAATATCCCAAGGCTACTGATGATAATTTAGAAATAATTTATCATCTACTTTCGAAAGTGAGATACTTGGTAGCTCAAAGCAACTCGCTTAAGGAAAGTTAAGACAAATTTTGGGAATTTATCAATAGCCGAAGGATATTCAGTAAGAAAATTTTTTCATAGAATTGTCTCTTATAATTATATCGATAGACTCATTTTGGATATTCCATATCTACTCGAAGGGACTGACATTTTGAAAATTCAATTGAGTAAACGTCAAACTATGTCATGATGACTCAATTTTTCAATAGTTATAATTTACCGGGGCACTTACCAGTTAAATGTTTGTCTGATTGGCTATTTCTGGTCACTTGGTCACTAATACGTAGATATGATAGGTTCAAATTACATGGAAAAAAATTTCGAATTAATTTAGCATCTTTTGAAGAAACATTTGACATAACCAAACTATTATTCGCTCCTAATGTGAGGAAGAGGTCGGTTCCTAATATCGGGCTAATGAGGTAAAAAAAAATAATTTAAAAAGTGCCCGAGTACACAACGTACTATAAAGAGGTACGTTAAAATGCCGGGAAATCTTGAAGATATTGTTGATTCGAGTTTGGGTAGAAAAGTTTTTTCAGTGCAAATGGACACCATGTTTGCCAACCACTGTTTAAAAACAGAAAAGAAGTTTTTTGGTATTACGAAAAGAGATATTTGTAGATTAGCTTTAGCCTCTGGAAAGCAAATTATATAAAAAATCCATTTAACGTAGCTAAAAAGTGTGCAGATATCTTGCAAGACATAAGGAGTCGTCTTTAAGAATGTCCTAAGGAATCTCTTATGATCGAATGAAATATTTTACCAAGGAGAATGTAAACGCATATTTCGATGTATCTGAACCTCTTCTGAAAAATATTGAATTTAAATAATCCAGCTAGACTTTTCAACTGCGGGTTAACTTATAGTGCACCATAAACATCTCAGGGTCGAAGGAAAGAAACAAATTGGAGCATTCAGAGTGGGGGTCTTTGTTGACTACGGTAATTTACTTTAGTGCAATAGGGCAGTATGTACGGCCTCTTTTCATTTTACCGCGTAAAAACATGAAGATGGAGTTGATGAATGGCCCACCACCTAGATTGCAATATGCCTGTCATACTTAAACTACACAAAACCCAGCCAGTACAATTCCGTAGTATTGAACCTTGATCGTCACTATTCGTTTACGCAATTTAGAAGTTATCAATGTAGCTCGTTCACATAATATGCCTGCCCCCCACTCATCTCATCGTATGCAGCCCCTGTAGGTGGCATTCATGTCGCCGTTTGAGACATTCACTGACCAAAAAATATCCAACTGGCTTTGATTAAACCCAGAGCGAGTGGTGACCGCCTATTGAGTAGGAGAACTTTTTGGAAAGGCATATGTAAGACTAATACTATGGAAACGGCTATTCATGGTTTTAGGAAAACAGAAATGTTTCCACCCGATAGAAACATTCTGAGAGAGCTTGATTTCGCAGCAGAAATAAGAGGAACAGCTTGTGAAAAAAACGGTGACAGTAGAAGTAGCAAATGAGGTAGAAACAGAGGAAGAAAAAATAACAAATCAAGTAGAACAAAAGAATAAATAAAACGCCCGAGGAGAGAATAATTCCAAAGAAGCAAATAACTCCTGCAAATCTAGCCTGTACCTTCAATGACAAAAAATATTTTGTAGATAAAAAAATCCTGAGTACACCACATAAAAACGAGTTGGAATCAAGCATTGAAAAAAACCTACCATCAACATCTGGTGTTGAAAGAAAAATTGGCAACTCAGAAGGTGAAGTGGAACAAGAGAAAAAAAAGTAACTTCAGTTACCTAGAGTTCCTTCTTTTCAGATTCAGGTTCAGATCCAAAATATATTGACGACTCAGACGGCAATTTGCTTGTTCTGTGACCTACCATCTTCCGAGGATGTGACGGGTGAAGAATGGGTGAGGGTTTTGGTATTCATTTCGACTTTTGCAAGTTCAGTTTACCAACTTATGTATTTCTTCAAACAGATTAAAATTCAGAATGTTCTTTAATTTTGTTCATAACTCACCTTTGCTATTACTATTTTCATTTTGTATAACTTGTTTCACTATTATTTAATATCCTGATATGGGACACCCCAAATTAGAGACGCATAAGGAGCAGAAAATTAACCTAATTTGGGGTACTAAGAATGCTTTTAAAATGCACAGTGTCCTCCTTTGAATATATTCTTTTATTGCCTTCATTCCATGAATTACTTCCTCAATTTTAGAAAATACAGCCGTGGAGAATATGAAACCCTTGGACACATAAAAATGAGATGTATGGAATATCGGTACTCAAGTACTACTTTTGCTTATTTAATCGTTTTGAATATATTTTTGAATATGTTCAATCTTAGTTCAAGATTCTTCATTCCAACTTCAGTGTTTATATTTTAACTTGAGTTGTATATCAATTGTTTCTTCAGTCAATTTGGTGTTATTGTACTTATTTCAATATTGCTGTCAAGTTCTTTGCGAATATTCTCTAGACGCACTGACGTCCGTCCGTTAATGGGGAATAATAAAAAATTGCTGGCATCTTTGTTGGCTCTATGTGCAAATTATGTTCCGGATTAATGAAATATCCAGAAAATCGTTTATATAAACCATTTGTTTGCTTAAGAAAATTTGACTCTGCTCACCACGGATAAATGTTATTTCAACATAAATACATAGTTACTTGGATACAATAGAAATAGCTCCAAGAAAACTTACCATAAATTCGTAACGAATCATATCAGTTTCCGATTTTTTTCAACCCCTGGAGACCGTCATCAAAGATTCCCTCTTCTTTTTGAGATCCTCAACTGTGCATGGATGCTCCATGTTGTTATTATTGGTTACGGTTTTTACCTATTTACGTAAACAAGGCAAATGTACCGAATAGCTTCACCAAATAAAGCACACGAATACGTTATGTCAAGTGAAGTTCCAGCATAATACAAGTAATATACATACTCCCCTGGAAAAACAATAATTTCAACGAGTAATATGTTGACTGTGCAGTTTATGAAACCTTGAATCTATTTGCTTGTATTGGTATTCCAAAAAGCTAGACGATTGAACTTTCGACTCGATACGCCAAATCCTACGGCCTTATATCGGACCAATATCCATTTCTCTTTTTCAGGCTGCTTCCACTAATACTAGGAAAAACAAAGTCGATTCGTCTGTCTCAAGTGGTACCTAATTCCTTCCACGAATATATTGCTAGAGAATCGGGATATCTATTGTTTCCATTTGTCCCTGTTAGCGAGTGAGCAGAAATAACAGTCCTCTCCGGGGTGGTAGATTAAAACTTTCCGAAGTACAGTCGTTCAAAACGCGAGAGTAATAAATTGTAGTTCCAGAAAATTCCAGGAAGTTGGAAGACAAACAAGCCAATGCATCGGTGCAAGGCAAGACGATGTGAGCGGAATAGTCCATACGACTCGGTTAGTATTGTTACGATTTGCTAAATAATAATGCCGAGCACACTACTAAACTGTTTATTTTCTAACTTCACTAAAAACATACAACTACTTCACTGACTAATTAAACACTTAGATCTATACAACAATACAACTAACCAAATATTCCAAACACTTCTATACTTCTTCAAAAACTGCTTATCACTTCTTCATAATCTTCCTAATCCCCTTAATCCCAGTGAAATCTCTTTATATAGTCCATTTATGCCGACTGGATCTTTCGCAAAATTTCCTAGAATACTCGGGACAGAAGGCCGTCCAAATAATCACTTCTTAGAACTGCTCGATTAATAAATACCTGCGGCGCGGCGTCAACACATTTGTATGCGATTTGTTTTTTATGGATCTCTCAGCGGCGTAGATAGGGGAATTTTCATCAATCTCGTAACAGTAGTTTTTAGCTATTTTGCTAATTGATTTTTGAAATTTTTTGAAAACGATAGAAATCAATTCAATCATTCATCTAAGTTGTGAACATTAAAACATTCAAATAGTGGGAATTTTACAACTAAACAGTTACAGGTCATGTTTCAAAATCCTTGCCTCTCTTCAGTGCTAGGATAGGCCATCAGACAACATCAGAGTCCCACTCAACGTATAATAAAACCCAAACTTACTAAAATTGTTAAAAATACGAGCACAACCATCTCTCTCTAAGAGACTTGGGCGAGTTTGGGAAGACGTAGCCCTTACCTTTTTAAACGATTGATGCCAAGCACGAGACCGGTGATCGTGCTGATTCGAACCCATGCACCAACGGGTGATTGGATGAAGAAGCACACGTTTAACTCGCACGCCACCACGGCCCACCAGCCTTATAATAAGTCGAAGCACCACATCAGTCTTAATATTCAAATAAAGGTTTAAGAGAATCTTGGAGATAAATGTGAATAAGGCTGTTTTCCGAGCTGTTTTCACAGTGTTTGGGACTATATTTGAATGTGCACCTAAATATAAACTTCTGAGATACAAAGTATCCAATCTAGTCTACAAGTGAAATAGAAAGGAAATTAAAAGAAAAGAATCATTATAAAAAAATCAGACTCGAATAATAACAATGAAAAATATAAAGAATTGCGAAAATTTACGACTAACTTGATTAGAAAAGGAAAAACAATACCTAAAGAACTTAGAAAATAATGTCACGAAAGATATTAATCAATTCTAGAAATTTGTTGGTAGTAAACGAGCCAATAATGCAAATTGCAAATTTCAATAATTACACCTTAGATGTCCGACCTACCCTGTCACTGATGAGAGGCAATAAACCTCGAAACATGCATGTCTGCAGGTGGTCATTCCCAGCCAAATGAAGGATAATTTTCTGTTTAATTACGAGACAAGCACTTGCAATTGGGTCTTCTTTGAAGAACGTTGCACAAATGTCTGTCAGTTGTAGTTCAATGTCCGTCGTGGTATTAGCCAGGGAAGTAGTTGTTTTCTGATGGATGTTTGCCTTTATTTTCCACTTTGTGGAAACGCTTAGAGAGAAGGGTACCCCTGTATTCTTTCAACATTGTTGATACCTCTCTGGCACAATATATTCTAACTAGTTCGAATGTTTACTAATCTCATAATCCTGAATTTTGACAAAAAAGTAATAAGTTCCTCTCCAGTTTTGAATATTTAGTTCTTCTGTTTTCCTTGGGAATTCTGCAGTCGGGCTCTGTCTGCCGTGTTTTATTAATCCCAGTAAACACACCCCACGTCCGTGGAGTGAGTGATTACTGTGTCCGAGAATCATATGCCCTGAGTAGGCAGAGTGAACCAAGAATTACGGCCTTCTGCATTCTTCTGGATAAGATTTTTTTCTACTGCTTCAAGGCAAGCAGGTATAATTTTTAGACTCGACAGTATTCACCTGAACACGATTTTGGATACAAGCAATTGAAACTTTGTGAAAATGAGAAAGAATTCTTCCAACGCATCAAGACGATGGACGTCCAAACCTGAGAAATCTAGCTCAGCGTATCCTTCATTCGATCAAGTATCACTATGATTAGAAACACCATTTCAACATGATCGTTTGGGTAAAGCCTACGGAGTTAAAAAAGTAAGTCTTGGTACTCAGTCCGTTTTTCCTTCTCTTTTTGGACGGAGCTAAAAACTCAGCGACGAAAAAAGGCCTAGTTTGATGGTCGAGAAGAACTACATTAGGCTTATTGGCTCGGATTTGCCTGAGGGTGGGAAATGAGTAGTTTGAATAGATTAGGCTCTTCTCATTCTCCACAACGGACTCAATATCCCCCGGAGTATAGCCAATACCGGTGTCTCGTCTATGTATACCTAAAGAGGATCCACCACCTAAGCATATTTTCTTGGCAAACATGGTATTAAAAAATGGTTTTTGGTAAGGAATCCATATAATTAAGCTGGAAGCTTGTATGGATTTAATAAATAAATTAATGAATAAATAAATAGCAAGAAACATTTTTCGGTAGCACAGACTCCAAGAAGAGTGAGTGCATTAATTCGAACAAAGTTAGAAAAAAATTATTGTATTCGATTAAGCCATTCTTTAGATATGTGAGCGTGTCCATACTTGGGTTTCATATTGTAGAATAAAAATATCAGCGATACAAGCATCGCGAATGCAGATAAATCTGGCACAGAAACCGTATATCTGTGGAGCAAGGGGGAAGTGATTGGATTCCGCTCTACTCCACTTAGCATGTTTCTACAGTGCGCCCTTGCGACTGCTGGGAGCACCCCTGCTAATCAAAGGCAGAATATCGTGCCACCTGCCATTGTTGGCTTATTGTTCTTGACGATTGATTTATAACTCACTAGCTGATAGATGACTGAAAACAACTTGCACATTAAGGAACACTTTCTGAGTAGGAGAGAAGTGTATAGTTCTATGATAGCTTGAGATCTGAATAGAAAAAAAAATCAAATTAAATGAAAATTACCAGGTATTATGGTCGAATGTGAATCCAAGCCAAGACGATTTTTCCGGATTTAAGTCTCTTTCCAATTTCATATTATTGTTCGCCAAGTATCTTCTTACCACTGGAAAGATGCAATTTTCTGTTGAAATGATGCCATCTGCAGATTGCCATTGAAAAAATTCACTACAGTAACAATTATGGATAATAAAAAGACATAACGTTGATTTCAGAATTGATACATGTTGACCAAAAATGCATTTGCACATGGTATTATTTCAACGAAAATATATTATTGCTTCCAAGTGCAAGAAAAATAAATAAAAATAAAAAGAAAGAAGAAGAATAGTTTAGCTACCCTGTGAGCAGATTGGCAATTTCAGATGTCAAATGTCCCTTTATAACATAACTTTTCAAACGCCGATGTAAAGGAATGAAAGATCTGTTTAGGTTTTGTTTTATAAAAAAAAAATTGTTAGCTCTTTCTTCATCGATATATCCTCCAGAAGATCAAGTCAATTGTAATTCTTTCATCTGACATCATGTAGAATTCGTGCATATACCTATTGGGGCTGAAACTGTGTTTATCGACTTTCAGGTGATGGACAAAAGCAGAATGTTCATGTTTATTCAAGTATTTATTTATGCGAATATTCATCAGAGGTCTACAAGTTCTATCTATACAATAAACCTCACAATCGTTGCAATTCAATTAGTAAATTACGTTTGGTAATTTATCAACTTTATTTTTTGCGTTGATGGAATGTCTACTAAGCTTATTAGTAAGAAATTTCGAAGTTATCCACCTCACCTGTTATACATTTGGATATTTTATATTAAGTAATATATTGTAAAAATTTCGAATCAAGTTCGAAAATATTGTATCAACAAAGTGAAATAAATACGGAGTACCCTTCTCTCTTAGCGTTTTCACCAAGTGGAAAAATAAAGGCAAACATCTGTCAGAACATAACACTTCCCTGGCTAATACCATGACGGACATTGAACTACGTCTGACAGATATTTGTGCATCGTTCTTCCAAGAAGACCCAATTGCAAGTGCTTGTCTTTTATTTAAGCAGAAGATTATCCTTCATTTGGCTGGGAATGACCACCTGCAGATATGCATGTTTCGAGGTATATTGCCTCTCATCAGTGACAGGGTAGGTAGGAAAACATTGTCCTGTCCCTGAATGAATAATAATCAATACATTAAGTAATATATTGTTAAATATTGACATAGATTTACCAAAAATATACATTTTCAGTTGAAGGCTTTCGATGCAATTTGATTATAATCAAATGATAATCCAGGCTTTCACAAATTTCCTATACTATAGAAATTTGAACAGAAACGTAAATGCCTCGAATAAATACGACCTAAACATTTATTGTGAAATTAAAGTTCAAGTAAAATTGTCCTCAACATATTAGTTCCTAACTTTCTTATTTAAATTGAGCTTTTCATTTTCATACACTGAGTGCCACCTAAATAAAACATTTTTCGATTTTTTTCACGAACGAAAAAAAAATATTGTATGCAACTCGGGCATTTACTTTTTGCACTTGTTGTATATACAGGGTGTCCCAGGTCTACTTCCTGTTTTCCTCTCGGGAATGAATAGAAGTTACAGGCCCTTGAAGTTAAAAAATGTCAAATGTTCTTCGTTGATAACTTTTCAATCACATTTTGGTGATTGACAAAACACAGGAATTAATCCGATAAGGTGTCATGCATGAGTCAGTTGTTTTGCTACAAAACTTTGAAATGACTGAGATTTTTCAACATTTTCTGAATAAACGTACTCGTGGTAAAGTTGATTGGGGCAATAATTTTTGATAAAAATGCAATTTCATTCGACAAGTTATTGAACCTTAGGAATACATCTTTCCTGACTTCCGAAAACAATGCTCTGGGTTTTGTTTAGGTAAATGTGTTTGCCTCGTAAACATTTGTATTGAAGATTTTTTTAATACATTATCGGGGAGATTACGTTCCTTTTGTAGCAAGACAACTGATTCCTGCATGACACCTCATCGAATGAATTTATTTGTTTTATCAATTACTTACCAAAATTTGGTTGATTTTCAATATTCACTTGAAAAGTTATCGAGGAAAAACACTTTTGAAACAGGGCCCGTAAAAAAATCTTTTTAAATAATGGCGGGAGTCTCAGGTTGAATGTCGTCAAATGAAAGTGCATTTTTATAAAAAAAACGTTGCTCCGATCAACTTGACATACGAGTACAGGAAATCTTGTTTTGTTGAAAAATAATGGAAATCTAATAAATTTCCAAAGTTGGAGGTGTAGACCATCGGGGGCATCAGTCCGTTCCTTTACCATTTAGAATATACAGTACTAGTCAGAAGTCCCCTGCCCTCTTGTACCTCTCTAACGGTTATACTAATAATGTTATACGATATTTCTAAATAACACGCCGCCGAGCACACTACTGAACTGTTTTTATTAACTTTTTATTATTAACGCTATAAAAATACAACTACTACCCTGACTAATAAAACCCTTAGATCTCTTTAATCCACTATCAACTAGCTAAGTCTTTCAAAAACTTCTTTAAAACTTTTTCAAAACTTCGTCTCCCGAGTGTGTTGTCTTATATACTCAATTCGAGCAGAGTAGATTTTTTGGGATTCTTCCGTTCTCCAGATTGATCAGTACAGAAAAACTTCAAAATAATTCCAAGAATGAGGAAATGTTTACTGCGATCGGTGCCGGTTTATTTGTTATGCAAATGGTCGGCACTTGACAGCGGCGTAGCTACTGGAGGATGGAAATAAACGGATGTAGGCTTCTTAACTAATATGAGAGCTATTTTTCAAATCTTTACAAGTCGAATGCGAAAATAAAGTTATTATTTATTCAATATACAAAATCAGCCCAAATCTAAAAATATTGAGTATGACTGAATAGATATTTTCAATACCTTCAAAACGAGATGTCACTTTCTATAAGGCCCCATTTAAAATTATTGGTCACAGTGGCCCTGTAACGTCATCTACGACTATAACTATAACTCAAAATTTCATTATTATAAGTACAACAGTCAAATAACAAGAGGAGGGAGGAGACTCTTGACTAGTACCGTGCTTTATTTTGATGCTATCACGCTACTCATTTTGGTCCAGTTGCATTGCGTAATAGAACTCATTAAGCAATTCAAATTTCCTTACGCAATGCATCTTCATTGGAACTGAATTCATACGTCTCACACAAGTCTCTCAGAAACATCTGAGGCTTGTGCTCGTAAGGGTGCAGCCGGTTGACGGATATAACAAAAAAAATATAGAAACGAAAAGAACTTATAAACATTTTATTTGAACAAGAAACTCAAAAAAAGATTTATGCACATTTGAAACTTTGAATAAGTTATTTGTTGTAAATATTATCTTACAATTTTTTCAATTTCGTCACGTTTATTCCCGAAGAAGCTATTCCTGGTTTTGTTGTTACTTTTAAAGCATAATTATCATAAATATTCAAAACTTATGGAAGGTTCAAGTTCAAGCTTTCCTAAAATGCATTACTTTAACAGCCTCCATGTCGCTTTAGATCTGCTCCTGAATCTGATCAGGTTATTTTAGAAATGAACAAACGTTTTTTGGTGCCACTGCGAAAGTATTTATGCATGCGCAGTTCCTATATTCAACAAAAAGTCGTCCATGGACGGGTATGACGAGGACGCAGCTGCAAATATTGCCGAACAATTTGAACCATATTCAGTCCCACGATGCCTCAAGAAGTTACAGGAAATTCCTGTGATATTTTGGTTTTTGTGCCAGGAATCTGTATATGGAAGACTTGCTCTTCATCCTTAACATTTTCTTAAAGCAAATAGCAAAGTTTGGCTTTTCTACATGATCCAGTTAGTCCAATAATTTAAGTAGTGCAACTAAAAAAATGTAATTGAAACCTACGGAAGGTAATAAAAATATTTTTTAAAAACTTACTTGTAGATTGTAAATTGTAGGGGGGTCGTGCAGGCTCTGCAGCCTCACGAGCACCTCGACCTATAAGTCGAGGTGCGTGACCCTTTATCTATTCAAAGCCCGGGATTCTGAGACTTCGTGCGAAGTTTATCAGTTTCCTGGGAGCTTCCTGATGTCGGAGGGCGTTGAGAATGGCCCCTACAAGAATTAAAGCCTCTTGCAGAAGATCGCTGGGCATTCGCAAAGTAGATGTTCTGCAGTTTCCGCGAAGTTCTCGCAGTAGCGGCAACTATCACTCTCTGATTTACTTATCTTTTTGAAGTGATACCCCAGAGGGCAGTGCCCAGTGAGTAGTCCCGTTAACAATTTCAAATATTTTTTGTCCAACTCTCTAGCCTTTTCGCTTGTCTTTGTCCTGGCACTTTAGTCCAGTGAGATTCCATTTCATCGGTTTCCCAGCATCGGAACTCTTCCTTTAGGTGGGCTTTGGAGAGTCCACAGAAGGGTTCTGGGTCGGGAAATGGTGTGTTTCCCCTTTTTTTGGCAAGGCAGTCTGCTTCCTCGTTGCCTTTGATGCCCCTGTGACCTGGCACCCATATCAGGGTTACCTGATTGTTTACTGCCTGTTGTCTCAGGGTTTTTTAACAGGCCCAAGTCAGCTTAGACTCACAAGTGTGTGACTTCAGAGCTTTTAATGCAGCTTGGCTATCTGATAGTATAAAGATTTCTGCCCTTCGGGTGTCCCTTTCAAGGCATTCCCGGGCACAGATCTCTATAGCATGAACTCCTGCTTGGAAGATGGTTGGGGTCTTGCCAAGGGGTTTTGAGAGCCTGCAATTTGGCCCTGCAGCGCCCACTCCAACCCCTTCATCCATCTTGCATCTTTCTGTGTCTGAGGCATCCGTTGCCAATTGAGGTCCGTTCTCTGTGCAAACCTGGTGGTTGTTTATGACCACTTCAAACTGCACTTCGAAGTCGTACCTGATCGGCATGACATCTGTCGGTTTAGACATGGCTTCAAGGCAGATTTGTTCCAAAATCTTTAGATGTCCGATCAGATTTACTTCTTTAAAGTTTTTTGTCTGGTACAGTCTCAAGGCACTATTTGCTGCTTCTTCCATTACACATAAGTGCAATGGCGGAAGGTTCAGCATTACCTTTATAGCTGCAGTAGGGCACATAAATATTGCCTCTGTGGTTCCCAGGCAAGCTAGCCGCTGCACTTTCTGCAGCTTGACTTACTTTGTTCAGCATTTGTTTTTTATAATTAGCTTCCTTTAGGAACGTTACTACTTTGTTCTTGGTAAATATTCTAGATTTCTTTGGCTTGTACTTTACCGACTGCCTTTCCAAATATGCAATCAACTGTGTATATTCGCGGATATCCACATTTTGCCTTACTACTATCACTAACTTCAACATTGAGTATAAAGCCCAAATACTGGGCGACTTGTTATTCTTTAATAACTGCTGAAAGTAAGTCATAAAAACTTTCTCATTCTTGGCATTTTCACTCCTGTTTGGCAAAACGATCGTAGGTTTGCTCATAATTCAATTTAGATTTTTCAGGCACTGCTTGCAGCTCCCTCTATATCTTATGGAAGGCTGTCTGAATCACTTATTTTGATCAAGCACATCAACTACCAGTCGAACATTTTACTCAAGGCGTTGTTTACAAACTGGCTGAACGTAGAGTGCTTGTCAAGGTAATAAACATATTTCATTGATCTCAATGAAGGCAATCGATTTCAACTAGGATATTTTCAATTCAATTTCATCAAATGTAATCGAAACATTACTGCACCTTTTTTTAAAAGGCAGTCGTAGATAAAACATTCTACTATACATGTGTGATAATGCATCATTAATATATACGTGTGTTTACATAACTCTTGCTACACACTCATTTGCAACTTACACACTTATACATTAATGATTTCTTTACCCCACTTGTATAGCGAATAACTATTTTTCCACGCAGGCGAACCGAGTTTGATTCCACCGTCTGCCACTGAGCTAAAGTGGTTTGGGATCCATTTTAAGGTAAGCTGTGGGTCCCGGATCTCCCTTGCTCGCATAAGCTCTGTTTTTGAGAGGTAAAAACAAATCAAACAAAAAAAATTTAATGTTGACAGCATTTATTATATAATACACTATAGTCTACTCCCATATTCTAATTAGTTTATGAGACATTCCCTTATTGCACAAATATATGTCAGATGTAAAATAAAACTATTTGCCACTGGGACTTCTAGATATTTCATTGTTGGGCCGAAATCTTTCCTAGCAAACTTTCTCACTTATGTTTTTGAATAAATGTTTCCGTCAACGTCATCCGGTGAATTCATATTCTTACCAAACATGGTTGAGATCTAATCATACTCTATCAGTCTATCTAATTCACTAATTCCATTTGGTCACATTTCATCATCATATAACACTTTTATGACTGCCATAAAGACAAAGCGAACCCAACAGCTTCTACAAACATCCTTTCTGCATCGGAACTGTATGTCATAAATCATTTTATATCCCAACCTCACAAGACTTCGTTTGCATTGAGAAATTCACAATAATGAAATTCATACAGAAGACAAACCATGCCTTCTTATTCGTGCACCACTGGATACCACATTTTATTATGTATATGAATATAATATGTCTTGTTTTTATTTATTTGTGAACACTCGAGGAATTCACAGATAAGTGAACGCTGGACAATCATCGAATATAATAAACATAATACTTCCTGATTGAAGACAACACTAAACAAAATAAAACGAAATTGAATGTGTATTAGACAAGGATCATAATATATCATTGTTTTGATATCTTTCGTTATCTCTAGGAAACAAACAAGTCTGTGTTACTTCTCACGGAAACACCCCTGAGACTTCCGTAATTGTTGACGTAGAATAATGATATTTCAAGAATCGATAGATACATATAATAGTTATTTATGTATCTAGGTCGTAATATAGGCGTCTAGTGCCCGATCGCGTGAATATTGTTACATTTTTAAATAATATCCCGAGCACACTAAACTGTTCTTATTAAATTCGCAATAAAAATACAACTACTACAATGGCTAATAAAATACTTGGATTTCTTCAAACTGTTCAACTGACTTCAACTAGCTGAATCTACCAAAAACGTCTTCCTAAAAACGTCCTCTCCGAGTGAAATCTGTCCAAGGTCTTATTCATTCCAAAATGTCCACCTGATTTGCTGCCATGAATCTCCTCCAAAACATCATTTATTCTCGGCCTAGGCACAACCAATTGAGAAATCATTTTTCTGCCGTCGACTGATTCCCAGTAGACCATTCCCAACAATCAGGGAATCCCATTGTGCCCATAATGCCATGAAAGTTGGTGTTCGAACGGAAATTTCCTTCAAGGTGGATCTTTTCGCTCCGATTCTCTTCAATCTTAGAATATCTGCAACGATTGGTTCACTTTCTTGGTCTTGTCTCATTTTTGCTGTGGTCCAATTAACGTCAACCATTTATCTCACTTGGTTGATTCCCTCGCAATGATCAATTCGCTCACATTGCTCAGAAGTATCTGGACAAGACAAGTATTATGCAATTCTGTTGTTCTGAGAGTCTTGACAGGGATGACCCTGAGGGCTCTATTATTGCTAGCCAGCATGCACCCCGATATGGTGGCTAATTCCAGTTTTTCCTGCCGCCCAATAGGCCTTTTCATCATGTTACAAGCGCATGCGCAGCCGCCATATTGAATGGGCGGGAATTCAAAAGTTTCGTACTGTTTTGTGAAATAATGGCTGCAGAAGCAGTATTATCTTCACAAAAAAATCTATTACCGAAAAAATTATTGATGGTGTTTTACTCGATCACAATTCAATAATAATAAAAATAATAATCTTTATTCATGTGAATTACAAATAACTCAGCTTTAAAAAATACAAACATAATTGAATAAAGTTGACAAACGATAAGTGCTATATTGCACTTGTTTCGCATAAAAAGTGGTGGTTTATTAGATATAAATCACTATATTATGGTTATACAATACTTAGTAACATAAAAATGACATTATAGTACCTATGCTTATGTGAAGAAAAATTGATTATACAAACTTATAGGGTTTTGATTAGGTTGTCAATAGCATGACATTCAGTAGGTAAGTTTTGAATCTTTTTTTAAGGAGTGAAATGGAATTAATAGAGTGGATGTATGTTTTGTAAATATCAGGTAAGAAGTTGAAGACCCTGCTAGCAAAATTGGTGAAACATCTTCGACCCACAGTTTTTTTTGCCTTGTTTATCTTGACATATCATTACGTTTCAATCTCGTTGGATAATTATGTTCGATTTTTTGTATGATGTTTTTATTTTTATATAGATGAATGATAATACTATGTGTATATAGTTTTCTAATATTCAGTAGCAGCACATAATTGTGAAAAGTGAAAAAGGTGGCTTAAGTGTCATGGGCGTTCGCAAAAAGGTAAAAAAAATTGAGCTGATTGAGAGGTTAGCCATCAGTACAACCCTTTTAGGTAAATAAAAAATGAAATAAATAATATTCCAGTTAAAGTATGACAATGACTTGTAAGCACTTGCAGAAACATTTAAATTAACATGAAATTTCACAACGATTTTTATTAATTACATAAATAATTGAAAAGGAGCTATAAATTCGAAATTTTCAATCGTACGATCGTGTACAATAGATATCTACTGGTGTAAAGAGTATTAAAGAAATATTGTATAATACTATAAAACTAAATGATATAATATTTAAGAGTTGAGAATGCTATATGAAATAATATGTACCTACCTACAGCTTGGCAAATCTAGCTGTAAATGTCGAGAAACGTACGAGATGCGCGAAGTTAGAATGAGAAAGTAGTCGAACGACAAAGAGGGTAGTATACGCTCCGGTAAAATATTTCTAAATTGTACATTCAGTAATAAAAGTAAAAGTGTAAGTGGTTGTGGTATTTCTATTGTAGTTGCAATGAGAATTTAATGTACCTGTATTAGAAATCTACTACCTAGTTAGAACTTTCAAAAAGTATTGTAGTGTATTTTAATATAAATTGAAATTTGACCAACTGATGTCATCATTTTTTGTCTTATTGTATTTTCATTTTTTATCGAGGGAGGAGTATTGGGAGTAAAAAGAAAAATGACATGTATAGAAATAATTTAGTTTGAACAAGAAACATTCATTGCAGTACTACATATGCTCCCATCACTCCCATCATTTTCTAAATCTGAAACGTCACTGTCGTCGTCCTGTAGATTAATTATAATTTGGTCTATTGCTGAATCAAGGCAAGGTTCTTGGTCCATATAAAGTTTTTCATACTTTTCTGCATGGTTACACCGCGATTTCCACTCATCTTCATTGAACGTATTAAAAAATTCGGCACAATAGTTTTTTACGTCTGTTAGGTTAAAATTCACGTTTCTGTCTGCTACATATTGATTCAATGATGCCCATACCAGTTCAATTGGATTGAGATCAGGGTGATAAGGCGGAAGCCTTAGAGCTTCGTGACCATGGGTTTTTAGAAGTTGGTCAATTTCATAGGTTTTGAAGAGTGGCTTATGCACTTTAATTAAATAGTATAAATCAACTTTGAGCATATCAGTTGTGAACGGAATGTTTTGTTGTCTTAGCCATTCTTGCATTTCTGCTTTTCTAGTATTGTAGTTTGGATATTTTTCAATTTCTACATTATGGTAAGGTGCGTAATCACAACTACACTTTTTGATGGTAAGTTAGGTATAAGTTTTTTCACCAGCCATTTTTTATAGTTAATGTAATTCATTTCCCCGTGATAATCACCCGATTTGGTTTGTGACTGGAATATTAGGCAAGCATTAGGAACAAAACCGCTTGCACTACCTGCATGCACTATGATTAATCGTTTACCTTTCGACACCGGCTGACGCAGACCTTCATTGGAATCGTCACTCCAAGACTTTTTGTGTGTATGTGATGAATGAATATATGTTTCATCCATGTAAATTATTGGCCGATTTTCTTCCCGAAATTTTTTTATGCGTCTCAAAAAGTTTACTCTTTTTTGCCTGATATCGGGTTTCTCCATCAACAGTTTTCTATTTGTTTTAGTTTTCCTCCATCGAAATCCCATGCTGTGAATGATTTTTCTTAAACTTTCTCTTGAACCCGTGTAGCCATAGTCATCGTGAAATATTTTATGTATATTTCGCAGAGTTGGTACTTTCCTATTGGTCACTTGGTAATTAAAAATATATCGTCTCAGAACTCCTTTATCGAAATTATCCAAGTCTGTCTTTTTATGTGCTACTTTTCTTCTTTTGTTTGGAGTAGAAAATAATGAAGATTCCACATTTTCTATTTTCCGCATCTCCTGTTCAATGTTTGAAATAGTATGTACACTGACACCTGCGGCAGTAGCAACACGTTCCTGAACTTTTTTAATATTTTTCACAGGTTCATTTTGTGATGCTTCGCGGCGCATAAAATGAATCACATTTGCCAAAATTTCTCGACTCTGTCCACTCAAAACTTTTCTATTCACTTTGGACTGGAATTCCATTTTATAGTCAATAAATCACTTGACAGTGCACTTCGCGTTGCGACAGATAGTAGAACTGACCAGTACATTAACTAATACTCGTTTAACAGACTGTACTGAACCCTTCTGATACTGCGCATCGGCAGGCGTGGCGATTTCACATTCAGAGATAGATTTGCCAAGCTGTACCTGTGTTGGCCCAGCTTTGACAAGATGGAAATTGACTGGATATTTTGAAGAAAAGAAGTGTTATACAAAACGTATCTCATTCTGAAGTAACTGATTCTCCTTCAAATTTGCAACTATTTCCCTCAAATGATGTACCAAAAAATTTCAACTATGGATATATTTATCATTATTCATTAACATCTTCAATCGATTGAAATCCTCTGTCACTTCAGACACATTTTTTCAATTACAAATCACATTTTCTGCATTTTGAATATGTTTTAATATATATTTTGCCTGATGATTTAATTATTTTTCTAAGATATTGAAGGCAAGGTTTTGGAAATACTATAAAATATGTACTGGCTTCAAATAACTTTTGTGTATCACTCCACAATCCATAACAAAACCGTTTTGTTGTTCCTTTTCGCACGGGAACCATTATGAATAACAACTTAATTTTATTTTCATAATATTTATTTGTTACTTATTTTTTAAGTAAATGAGTTCAAATATCAGGATATTTTAATATTTTAATTTATACTCGGACTCTATTTTAACACGTTTGTGTATAAAAGTACAAAACAGTCTGAAAAAGATGGCTGACACTGACGCATGCGCACAAAAATAAACTGAAATGAAAAGGCCTATTGGGGACTCGCTGGAAGGCCTTGTCCTCAGAGGTGATTACGAAAGTGGTGGCATTCTTACCCTGCAATTTTAATAAGATGTCCCAATTTCCACATCTATAGCACGTCCTGTCCGTCTGAGAGCTTATTCTGTTTAATAAATGTTTAATCTCATCCAGAACCATGCGTGCTTCTATTGATACCGCTCGTACTTTTGGACTCAAGGGATTGAGGGCCGACTCCACTTCTAGAGAACGTACCTATCAAGGCATCGCTACTCCTCATGAAGTGTGTTGGTCGCAAAGTACTTTGGATGTTGGTGTCTCTCTATCCATATATGGATAACTGCACCGTTAGCTGTTCCTTAAATCTCCCGGTGCTTCTGGGTACGCCAGCTGAATTAGGCGTCTCACATCTGCTTCAAATTCTAGCAGACTCTCATCTAATTTTTCAGTGCGCGTTTTCATTCTAGCCCGATACAGCTGTTCTCGATGTTGATCGCCATCCCGTAATTCTAATGCAGTAATGAGGTCTTCATATTTATTTTGCTGTTCGATAGGTATCGTCTACAACACACATAAAGCTGGCACTTTTAAAGTTACCATGAAAGCCGTAAACTTTTTATTCTTCACCACATCCATAAGCCGCAGCTTCAAATTGCCGGCAATACATGGACCAAGAGGACTGTCCATCAAAAGTCCGTGGTTTTACGGAAATTCCTGATGTGGCCACCTTGTATCGACGATCTTGGTTCTTGAGGAGAGCAGTTTAGTTTTCGAGTCCTTTCATCTCCTCTCGCACAGTATCTAATTTCTTAATAACCTCTACATCGATTTTCTTGACTTCTTCCTTTAGTTATTTTTTCAGTTCCTTCATTTGTACTTCGGAATTTTTCTGGAGTGCTTCTCGTTCGTTTTCATCTATCCGTCGCGTTTCCTCTTTTTGTATTACATTTTCTCGTTCTTGTTTTTCCTTCTGGCGCCGTTTTTCCTCTTCTTGTTTTTCATTTTCTCGTTCTTGTTTTTCTTTCTGGCGCCGCTTTTCCTCTTCTTGGTTTTACTGCTGGCGCCGCTTTTCCTTTTCTTGTTTTTCCTTCTGGTGCCTTCTTTCCAAAGCCGCAAATTGATTTTGGATAAATTTTGCAATGCCCTCCATCGTATCGTACGATGTACTCCTCGTATTCACCATAAATAGTTTATAAATATTTTTGAATAATATCCTACTTCCGACACCTCCGTTTCGATATTTCTAAATAATACGCCGAGCACACTAAACTGTTTTTATTAAATTCGAAATAAAAATACAACTACTACACTGGCTAATAAAACACTTGATGGATCTTTTTAAACTGTTCAACTGACTTCAACTAGCTAAATCTTCCAAAAAATTCTTCCTAAAAACTTCCTTTCCGAGTGAAATGTGTCGTCTTATATAATTGATTCGAGCAGAGTAGATTTTTCGGGATTCTTCCGTTCTCCATAATGATCGATCAGTAGAGAAAAACATCGAAAAAATGCTCCTGGAATGAGAAATTGTTTACAGCGAACGGTCGGTTTATTTGTTATGCGAATGGGTTACGTTTTATGGTCGGCAGTCAACAGCGGCGTAGCAAGAGGTTTTTTCAATATCGTAACAATATAATATTACACGCCAAGAATGCATAAAGCAAAAATCTATAAAAAAATACTTTATCACCAAGACTTCTGACAAATGAACGGTTGTATAACTATCCAAATTGACGGTTCTACCATCATCTTAAGTCGCTGTTGGGATATGTTCAGTATTTCCGAATAATAATAATAATACTCCCTCATAGACACTCGTAGAGTGTAACCCAAAGGCATAGCCTGTGCGGGTAGAGGACGGCTATTATTATTATTTACCGTGGCACTCCGGGGCGACTTACTGCTATTGTTGGTGGTGTAATCACTTTTCAGCTGTAGGAAAGGAAAACCAACAGCACCACCCCGGTTGGTCGGTGCGCACTTCAAGCTAGCACCAGACGACGGGATTGGCATCGAGGCAACTCACATCACACTTGATTCACAACAAGGCATGTGGCCACCTAAAGATACCCGTGTACTTGAGAAAAAAGATTCCGTACCCGAGCCTCGAACGTCTGTCTGATGCAAGCTAGAAAAGTTCCACTGCTAGAGACCTTAGCCACTGAGCCACCGACCGACCACAACATACAACGCTTTTTCGATTATTCATGTAATCAATCGAAAACAGGTAGCGTTCGTTAAACAAAATAGTAGAGCGCGTGTAGGTACTCTCAAAAATATCAAATTTTACGATTGAAATGTCAGATCGCGCATAGGAACCAGTGTTACCACGTCGTAATCTAGTAAATAAAACACAATTATCATATTCAACTTTAAATTTATCCAAGTCTTCATATCGGCAGCACAAGAACAGATTACAAACAGAAATTAGTTTTTATTTCAAACACGATTGTGCTTCAGTGGATAACTTCGAGAATTTGGGAACGTGTGTTGGCTTAAAAACTCCATCGATACAATCACTCAAAATTGACATACATACTTGACCCATTAAATTTATTTTCGGAGATTTTATAGACAAAAATCGGTATGTTCCATCGACTTGAATCGAACGAAATGCTAGTTTTTCATGGAACACATGATATAAGCGGATTGATAATCCAATATGCATGGTTTACTAATTTGTGTCACAGTTTCGGAACACCTGCTTTGTATAAAGTTATCCGAAATCAACCTCATTTCGTTGTTTCAATACGATATGTTTTGGCATTCTTTTTGTCTGTTACAACTGCCCAATTAAAAACGATTCTTTAACGAGTTAGACTTTCTCCTTTTTTTCTGTCAACATGAAGTGCCGGTTGTACGTTGTTACTATTGAATAACGATCATGAAAACTATTGAAAATTTCATTTAAATTTAGCTGTTTTTATTTTAAAACCATCGCTATAATGACGTTATCCAATTATTTGTAATTAGAAACCTATAGTTTTCTTCTGTAAAATTCAAGTAGACGATTGGATTCTGAAAACAGTTATATAAATATATCACTATATGTTCGTAAAGTTATTGCAGTTTTAGATACAGGGCGAATACAATTCAATAACAAGAATGAGGTGTCAAAAGTTGGAAGGTATGTCTGAGAGTTTCGAATAAATAATAATACTCCATTATAGAGTGTACTCAAAGGCATAGCCTGTGCGGGTAGTAGTAGTAGTAGTAGGGGTGGCCACTACTGTAGCCAGGCAAGTAGGCCCCAATGGGCCCTTTTTGTCATCTCCTTGTCTCCTCATCCAAGACATTCTCTTTATTAAACAACCTTCTTCTCCTCAAAATAAATCCTCATAATGTACATATGTATATGTGTGTGGGTGCATGACAAGAGAGCGAGTTCTTTCAATCTGCCTATTCCTGGAAGTCCTGGTAGGGCTGTTTCTTAGTCGGGCGGTGCGGTGGCCGAAGATGATTCTGTCACAGGCTACCAGACTCGGAGTGGCTTCCATTGGAGACTAGTTCTCTAGTTCTCACCGCGAGTTCCTCCTATTTGTCAACTCGTGAAAGTCCTGGTAGGGCTGGTTCTCGATTGGGTGATGTGGCGGCCGCGGGAGATTCATTCACCGGTTACCAGTCCCGCAGCACCCGATTCAAGGCCCCTCCTTGGCTCCCACCAAAGACCAGATTTTACAGTTCCCGCAGCGAGTTCCTTCGATCCGCCCCTCGTGGAAAACCTAGTAGGGCTAGTTCTCAACCGGACAGAGCGGCAGCCGCGGGTGATTTATCACCGGCTACCAGTCCTGCAACACCCAATCAGAGGCCCCTCCTCAGCTCCAAATGAAGACAGATTTTCAGGTTCTCGCATCCCTCTGTAATGTGTGTGAGTGTGTGTGTTAAGTGTCGGGGGAATATGTGTGTTTTTGACGTCGGTGTACGGTAAGCTAGGGCCCACGAGTCGCTACTCCCACTGGCTGCAACGCCTTAGCCCTTGGGGTGCCTGTGCGGGTAGAGGACGGCTATTACTATTATTTGTCACGTCCACCCAACATATGTTGATTACTGAGTATATTTTAGTATATTCAATTTGCTTTGGAGCTTACAATATTCAAACTTAATTGACTATTTTCATGTCAATCGAACATTCAACCTGCGGAACTCAAAATATGCGGCAATAATTGTGCAGTAGTGTCAATAATTGACATTAGCACTAGAAAGATAAAAGTTGTCCAACTATTAATTTAAATTTAGTTTTAGTTTCCCTGCATAAAATGGACCATTTCAAATGAGAGGTCATCTTCTTAGTTGAAGTTGAAGTGATAATTTTAATTGTAGTTTAGTGTAAATTTTTGCTGCATAAATCTCCTGTAACGCGTTTTGAACCTGTGAACTATAGAAGTGTAGGCGGCATGATAAGGTTATATTGTAGATTGATTCGTATATGCGATGACATAGTAATTGCATAACGAGTATTTTTTTTGCACTGGTACTTTGATGTTTCGGTTGTCTCCACGGACGTTGCCAATATATTTTTCAAGTGAGTCGAATAACAAGCAGTCACTATCAGAAAAACAAGAATCCCGAACATATTGAATTTTGGTTCAGTCGTTGATGAGATTGCCAGTACCGATTTGAATATATAGCGAAAATCGAACGGCGCGGTTTCAATTAACTTGCACTCGTGTTCCCGTTCGTAGGCGGACGATTTATTAATAGATTGCACGACTGCATATTGGAATTCAAAAGTTTTTGATAATGCTCGCTCGATCTCCCGCAGTCTTTATGAGTATTTCGAACCGACGAAGGTATACAGGGAGTATTTCTAAAACACGAATAATTCCGAGTGATGAAAACTCACCCGCACTTTCCTAGGTTAGCTGCAAAAGTTGAGATAGAAAAAGATTTCATAATCCATGACTCTTCAGCACAAACTAATTACGGTTTTTCATGCCAATATCAATTCTTCTTCTTTAATCTTTCATCCGAGCAACGTCATCTTTATAGTAAGGGCCAATTTATGCAACTTGTCATAATCATAATCACAATCATTATCACAGTTTTAGTCTCAATTGTTGGTTTTTAAAACTAAAACTAAGGAAATTGTATAAATACTGTGATTGTGATTAAGACTATGATAATGACAAAGTGGCATAAATTGACCCTTATACTCAATAAATACAAAAAAGCGCTTGAATAAGGAATCAGGATTCTTACGAATCTTTAATTTATGAACCAACACATGTCAACACGTATCAGGGCCGTATTTACGCACAGGCTACCTAGGCTGCAGCCTATGGGCCCGCACCACAAAGTTAGTTTTTAAATTTTCGAAAAATAGTTGGTGTGGTGCGGGCTCTCTTATAATCGATGCAGATGCAGTTATTTTGTGTTTGGAAAATGAAAAAGTCATTAGTCGCGAGAGGTGGATGTATAAAAAACCTCAAAGGTTGTTTTCCAACTATAGAGGTCGCTCTAAGAATGTACCTGTCACTTATGGTCACAAACAGCAGTGGAGAAAGGTCATTTTCAAAATTGAATTAGAACACAGGCTTCTGCTTTGCTCAGCATTGAAAGTGATGATACATTAAGACAATTTAATTATTAACATATTACAAATAGCTTCATTAGTATGAAGTGTAGGCACAAAACAATTTGCCACTAATGTAAGATTAGTTGACATATTCATTTAAATTTGCTTTTTTGTTTCATTCCTTTCTTTAATCTTGCATTAATATGTTAAAATGTTTTCTTAGAATTACAATATTTAATTTTTTAAATTACATAGACTGTCTATGTGATTTATGATAGACATAAACAACGTTTTGTTTTTTTATTAAGTTTTTGATTGTTCATATCAGTGTAATTATGCGCCGCGGTGGCATGCGGATTAGTGCTCTCTCCATAAGCCAAACATCCGTAGGAGCATGAGTTCGAATTTGAACCGGTCTAGTGCATGGCATCACACGTATTAAAAGGAAAGGGCCTTAGCGTCTTCCCCTAGCTCTGACTTCTAAGGGTTACACGTATGGGTGCAACCGGTTGACAAATATAACAATTTAAACAAATTTTTTAATACATCTTGTGTCTCATATACCTTAACGATTTACATTTCTTTCTATATTTATTAGCTCATTAATTCATTAACCATACTAAATACTGTGTAGACAAATGTTCTACAATATAAAAATAAAATATTCCTTAATTTTTTGAGCTTTTGGTTATAAACGACCCAAAATGTGATTTTTGCAGGTTAATTTCAATAAAAAAGTTGGGCCCGCACCACATGTTCAGACTAGGAATCTACAGATCCTGAATACAGCCGTGACACGTATATAACCTCGCACAATGAAAATGTTTTACAAAAAATTTGGTAACTTCTTGATAAATTGATTCATCCATACAAATGATAAAGAAGAACAATATGAATGCATATTTTAGAAGCCAGTCGCAAATCGAAGCTTATAAAATTAATATCGAATTACGATTCGAAATTACCTAGATTTATAACTTCACAGATTACAGAAACTTACAGATAAGAAGCTCCGCCCATTTCCTTTGATGTTTGAAATGCCGCCTCATTAGCCGCTTTCCATTTGAGAGTTTCAAGCACCGGGGGCCCTTATTCTAGCTCAATCATTGGCTAGAAAGTGACATATGTCAAAATTCCACCAATAGCAAGTGAGGAATAAGAAGCACCGGTGCTTGAAACTCTTAAATGGAAAGCGGCTATTGACCTCGGACCTTTAAATTTTGCGCGCCAGAGTTGCCGGTTCGCAAAATTCAAGTCGACATGGTTGCAGGTTTAGATTCGTTCCTGCTTAGGCTGAGTGCATACAAAAGCTTTTTGCCTTTCAGTTCCTGGAAATTCTGATTTTGATTGGATTCCTATATAGAGATTTGTCTAGAAGCGCGAAGTTCAAACAATTTTTTTTATTAGCCTTCATATATTGCAGTTCAATGTAGATTGTCATACTGAATATTGAACAAAAATCACCATTTATATAATGTTAATGGTTCAAGATCTTATAGATTTAAGGTTTTATGACACCGAACTCCAGAATTTGACCAAGTTAATATTTATATAAACTGATTTTTTTCCAAATATTCAATTCTTTGTAGAACATTTTGTTTGCGGTTCAGTACTGCAGAGCTGTAAGTGCAGAAATGCATGGAAGTCATGAATATTCTCAGATATTCATTTATATATAAGACTTTTCGAATACACAACGTGATTTGAATCTCAAAGGAATGGTGCCCAAAAACGATATGAAAATACAGGTGTTAGTACATTCTGGAAGATGAATTTAATAACAAGCCAATTATGAGACAAACTGGGCGTTGTATTGGACAAAAAAATGGACTTCAACTTGCACTATGACTACGTGACCAATATGTTTAGAAAACTGAATATAAAAGGATTTTTCAAATGTTCTCTGTGTAAAAACACTATACTATTCCTAGGTGACATCGGTTGTGTTTGGTTACCCAAATATTGTAAAAGCCTCATATACAACTTGGAGAAAATCAAGAATACATTCCTGTGCTTTGTAGCATTAAAGTTACCAAGGACTGTTAGCGAACACTTATACCTATCAGCTATAATTATTCTTCCAGTAGTGATGTTATTTTATTTTATTGTTGTCTATTCAATGATCTATTAGTAAAATCCACGTTCCAATTGGAAAATATTCAATTTCCCTTTGCAATAAATGTGCAACTGATAAGTACTTATATCAAGAAATGTTTGGAAATAAATCAACACACATGATAAGAAAAACATTTATTTCAAATATTTTCACATATTCTTCATTATTTCCCCTTCAAAAATGTTCTACGTGAATTAATTTTCAAGTATTTATCAAGCAGATAGTCACATACATATTTGAATTCATTTTGTTCTGAAGAAACAATCTTCTTGATAGTCACAATGTACTATTCTGAAATTATGTACATCCTGTTTTCTAGTATTTTCACTGAACATACATGAATTTGAGTTTTCAGGTATTTTGAAGTATAAAATTCTGATTTGGAGGTTTCCTGAATTATCATCACAGTTATTATTGAATTAAATTGATTATTTTTAAAATGAACAATTTTCTGAACGCCCTAGTGAACTGAATTGAAGTTGGGTTCTCAGCATAGCCATTCTGCTGTCTGATACAACTAAAGAAATCTTGTTATGGGTCTTGTTTCAGTTTTCTGGCAAAAAAAGATATAAAACCCCTTTAACACTTTCAATTCATAGAGAAAGCATTCTATCTATGTTAAAAAAATACCTGAAACTTTTCCCCTTTGAATGTTTTGAATGCAGTGCATGTATAATAGTGCGGAAGAATTGAAAAGATCAAATAGTTTATCGAACTTTGATATGACCTCAACAGCGGCCATAGCAGTTTCAGGCAAATTATTCACATTAATATGGCTTTGGTTATTTGGTCGTGCATCCATTTGTATTGGCTCATGATGTTTTGCGGTTGGCTACTTCAGAAGTTACAAGTGTAAAGAATATACTCCAGTGTTAGTATAATCTTTCTCTTGTACACAAGCTTCTATCCATATTCTGCACCTGTAATGCAATAAGACAATCAGTATGGTGAATTTAGCAGCAGTTTGAAGTCATAATAAAATATGATTGGTTAGAAATAAAGGTCCAACGGTAAACAGTTAACATATCACTAGATATATCCCAAATCAATCTGTTAAATCACTATCGTTAATCGTAATAATTTAATACATTTAAGAATCCAACCCTTTGCTTTTTATGTCATTGAATAAACAAAAAAGTACTTACTTAATTTCTCCATATGGAAAACTATGTAATTTGATGCTGTCCGATTTGCTGCTACTATTTCTGCAGTTTCTATATTACAATAATGTCTTCCGCCTCACCTGTGAGGTGCTTTATTCTGTTCATCACTCATCGTTATACTTCAAGGATAATGTAATAATCGTAAATGGTATATGTTTATCTTTCCTAATAACGAAAAACAATGATCAATGGATTTCATCAACGGTTTATACTTGGATCGGTAACACTTGTTGTTATTGTAACATTTGACATCTGTCAAAGATTAAAGTAGAAGAGGTCTTTGAATGTCAGATGTCAATGTGGCCCTTTAAATTTTGCGCTTTTCTATCTCTCTCCTCAAATAACGTTCCTTATCTGCCGTCTCATCTGATGTAAGATTCTATAGTCTGTGCTTCTGGTTAGATGGCAATAAGCATTTTGAGAAAAAATTCACTATAGCAATTGAACAAAATAATAAGAATAACTTTCTGGGTCTAAGTTCTAAGTTTGTTTAAGAGTGCTACATATTTTTTTTTAATTAGTTTTGCGTCTTTCGGATAACGGCAGTCGCATGCGGGAAAGGTAGGTACTCTTTCCGTACTTGTTAGGATAATAAATATTATTGTAGAGATGGTTTCTTCATGTAATTTTCTCCGCTTTTCCATATTTAACCACCCCGTTTCATGTAGTTTATGGAAAATGTGTTTATATTTTCGAATGCATAGATTGCTATCAAAAATGACCACCAAATTTTTTGTGATGTTTCTATAGGTAAGAACAATTTTAATTTTATCTGTGGCCTAGTTTAAATCATTTTTTGGTCCGAACAGAATGACGGATTTAGAAGTGAAAAGTTTCATTTCTTCCAGTTCATTGTTTATAATAGAGCAGCTTGAGTCAATATCAAATTTATGAATTGAATAATAGATCTGGGTTTCTTCTGCATAATATTGAACCCTGCATTTCTGAAAGAGTTTACCGAAGTCAGATGTATAGAGCAACGGACTGAGAATGGAGCCCTATGGGGTCCCTCTAGATAATTTTTGAAAATATTAATTTTTTCCATTTACTTAGTTCTACACACTGACTACGGTTATTTAGGTAACTTCTGGAAAGTGATACAGCTTTAGTGCTCAGACCTATATGATGTAGCAGAGAGAGAGAACCATAGTGTGATTCAGGGTATCGAAGGCCTTGGAAAAGTCTAATAGAACTAGAGCTGTTATTTTTCTCTAGTCTGTTGCCCTCATTATATCACCAGACACATTGAGTAGCGCTGTCGAGAAACTGTGATGCTTCCTTCAACCTGGTGTTTGTTTGGTAGTATTTCCTGATATTCTACGTACAATAGGAGCTGCTCGTCCATAATTTTCTCCAAAATTTTTGAAATACAGGCAGAATAGAAATTGTTTGTAAGTCTTTGAACTCCACTGGGGTCACTGATATTTGTAAGTGGAATTATTCTAGAAATATTGAGAGCGAGATACAAAAGTTCATGATGTGTGTCAGAAATATTAATAAAAACGGGCAGCATAAAATATTGTATTTATTCACAATTCATCGATACCACTAGCATTCGATTTCAAGCCTAGTATAATTTTATATACCTCCGGTTCCGTTACTTTTTTGAAGATAAATTTATTATTAGACTCATTCCTGCTATAATATTCAATAAGATCATTGTTAATTGCTAACTGATGGATATACGAGATAAAACAATTATCCAGATTTTCCAATATGTTGTTCTTTCCAAATCTTTCCATGAGAATGTCGTTCGAATTCTGGAATTTGCATTCAAAGAATGTTTTTTTATATCAATCTGACGGAGTTCATGATCAGATTCCTCAAGTCTTTGTAATACTACCAATGAGCAATACTTTGCGATTTTTTATATCGGAATTATCTTGAGGATAAGGGTTTCGTCTTAGGATGACACACGCAGAGGGTTGTTCGTTGTGCATTGGGTGTACGAAAAGAAAAAATCCACAACTACCATCGTTGATTCTCTTCTATTCTGCACTCGGCGATCGTAACATGTGACAACACTGCATAGGGGCGAAAATATGGATGTAACAGGTGCTTTCGCACATGACAGATCAGTACCCCATTTAATTTTCGGTAAGTGGTGGTAGTTCACAATGTATACAGACTGGAGTGTGGGGAACGATCAGCAGCTTATAAAGCCAAACGAAACGACACTCTGAAATGAGGTACCGTATGTTTTATAAGAAAGAATTCCAACCGACGCTGTGGATTCGGCGTATTTATCGATTATTTCAAAATTCCTAATCAGGTAATAGAGTTGGCAGTTAATTATTAGGTTGAAAGAATATGACCTCATTATCATGCATTCAATAATAATCCTACAGAATAAAGAATATGCCAATATTTTCTTTATCTAAAAAAATGTTAAGTTTGTTCAATATATAGCTGAATGACTGTATATTTAGAAACATGAAAACAGGGAGATTATTATATAAACTGAAACTCTCATGAATGTTACGCAGTGAGTGGGTTTTGTTGTTTTTGTTGATCTGTGGAATCCATTGATTTGATTCGGATGATTGCTGAATATTGTCACGAAGTTAAATATTCTCCGACTTTGATGTAAAGCTTTTTCTAAAATGTTTTTCTGTTTGAAATATGAGATTTTTTCCCATTCCCTTTACAGTATGTATCATTTCGAACATGGTTCGAAAATATGTGCCGGAAAGTATAGCAATAATGAAACAAATAAAGTCGACAAAGTCGAAGTACCTTTTCTGTTCACACGTTTCCACCAAGTGGAAAAATGTGGCAAACATCTTTCAGAAAACAACGAATTCCCTGGCTAATACCGCGACGGACATTGAACTACATCTGAAAGCCAAATGAAGGATAATCTACTGTTTAATAATTACAAGATACGCACTTGCAATTGGCTCTTCTTGGAAGATTAATAAATAGGACTTGGTTTATTTATCAGATGCTTCTCTACTTTCACTCTAAAACGCCTCATAATCTAGTAAGTGTTCTTTAGGCTTGAAAATTAAACTTGGTTTTACCTGTTGCCTCTCTGGCTTCTTGGCCTGCAGATTCACTCACTGACTCTACTGCCTCTAAGGATAAGGAGAAAAAAATAAGATACGAAAGGCAAAATGCTGGCACCAACCCGAATGTGTGCTGGCTAGGAGATACCTGAGTGCTTACGGCTTACTGTTTTTTATTTATCTGGAGCTACTTCTCCGAAAGGATAGAACGTTCGTGCTTCTCGCGCGAAGGAGAAAGAGAAGTCTTGAAGTAAGTAATTATTTTCGCAAACAAGAATTGAAATAGAATTGGAATACAAAGTATATTCCGAGGTGGGCTGTTATACGGGATGGTATTTTAAAAATGTTTTATCATTGAATTACATTACAAGTGCCTTAGCATTTGTTACAGAAGAACGTTGCACAAATATTTTTTCACTTGATGAAAACGTGTGGAGAGAAAGGGTATTTCAACTTTGTAAATTTTCCCTTTACAGTATGACAATGAATGTCTTGTTTCTTCCATAACCTTTTTCTTTCTAACTGCAAAAGAAGAATTTCTTAGTTGCTTCGTTTTCTTGAATTTTTCATATTTACTTTGAGTCGAAATAAACTTCAGAACAAAATATGATATCTGCCTTCTCTTTCTGAACCAATTCTAAGAATCCTACAGGATGATATGGATCCAATTTGACATTTTTTTTTACAGGGATATTAAAATAGAAGTGACCTTTGGTAAGAAGATTAAAAAAATTTTGCTTGCGTGTCTTGAGTCTTTTTATGGCGTAAAAACTACTCAACCAACTCAGCTGATGCCGTTTCGAAAGGATTCATTGTTTCAGAGTGGTGTGCATCGCAAAGGAAAATGATGGATATAGTATCTTGGATTTGACGTTCAAATCGAACAATCCATAAAACTTCGAAAGTATATAGAGCAGACAAGGAGAAGATTATAGAACTGAAGTGATGAAGCACTTCTATAACTCAGTGACCTGTTTCCAAACATGCACACGCCTGAAAATGAAATATCACTGACATTCCCTGTTTGATTAACTCCTTGCTCTACTTCCCGTCGAAAACAAAATTATTGACTTCAATAAAAATGAAGTAGAAACAAGAAAGGAGAACGTGAAAAATGTCGGGATGAATACTCGTTCGGAAAATAATTTATTTTCTAAATTGAATCCGTCGCCTCGAATTCTGTTTTATCATCATATAAAAGGTAAAAAAAATTTGAAGTTTTGGATAATTCTTTTATTCTTTACATACACTTTTACTCGAGACATAACTATCCAAAGTGTTCATACATTATTTTCTTATCAAAGAAGAGAGAAGTTTTTATTATTATTATCCGCAGGGCCAGCCAACAAACGATATGCAGGTGGTTCTGAATAGAACCTTTCTGCACCCCACTGTCAGTTCTATCTCGTAAGTACTCCAAGGTTTTTCTGTGGGATGATATCTGCTGCACTGTAGTGTACGAGATCAGTTCTCATACGAGCCAAAGCTTTGCATTCAACAGTAACAACAATTTTAACAACAATCTCCAGCAGATGCAGATATTTTCTCAGGTGGCAGTGCCTTTTAAGCAGTCCTACCATCTTCCTGAAAGAGTTCCCGCTTAGTTGGAGAAGGTGTCTTGATAGCTGGTCTGTTGGCCCCATCATCATATTTTGTTCTTTAGTATTTTTTTGCCTGAGGTTACCGGAAAGATTGATGATAGATCCTAACCCATGTCTTCGTGTTCTGAGTTATGCCCCCAAACGGGAATCCGCAGACTGGATCTGGTCCAATGCGAGTTGGTGCTACCCACGCTTTTGCTAGGGCATCTGTGCTCTCATTCCCCTGGATGCCTCTGTAACCTGGGACCCAGACGAGTTTTACCCTGATCTGTGCTCCTAGGTCGTTGACGTTTGCCTCCCAAACAAGTTTGGAAGAGAACCTGCATGATCGCAGGCCATTTATTGCCGCCAGACTGTCGGAGAGAATAGCTATGAGTTGGTTTCTGAGACCCCTCCTTAGAATCTGTGAACAGAAACAGCCATCACCTCGGCTTGGACCTTAGTACTGAGGATTAAACTTATGTCCTTGGTCTTTCTCAGCATATTTCAGCCCCTACCCCGTTGCTTGTCTTAGAGCCATCCATATACCAGATATGCCCCCTTGACAGCATATGCCTTTGATGTGGTTTTCTCATCTTTTATGAAGGTGGTGTATGTTCCATCAAAGGTATGTCAGATGTGTCGACTCCTGTGACCTCCATTATGTTGGAGTGGGCTAGGTTGTTGCTCCTTCATTGGCTCAGGCACTTTAGTCTGGATGCTTCTATCCTCGCCTCTGCTGCAATATGCAAATGCAGAAGAGGGAGCTTCAAAATCATCTCCAGGCTAATTGTAGTAGGAATAGCACCAGAAACTCCGAGCATGTGCAGTCTTTGTAAACTAGGCAGTCACACACTGGTCTTCACTTGTTTTACCTTTGGCTGCCACAGCAAGTCTCCTTACGTTATCGAAAGCTTCACTATTGCTGTGTGAAGCCAAAGTGATTGTTTGGGTCCCCATGTTTTGTCGAAGGAACGAGTGGCCATCCTTAACAATATCCCTGCCTTTGTCAGCACTTTCTCCAGATATTTGTTCCAGGTAAGCTTGGACTCCAGGTTTCACCCCGAGTATTTCGTCTCTCCTGATATCTGTTAGCTCTCACCAAAGATACGAAAAGCTCTGTTGGTCTCTAGGTTTCTTTTTCTGACGAAATGAACTATCGTGGTGTCTGGAGATTGACCTTGAGGGAGTGTATTCGTTTAAAGGAGTGCTTATTTGCATTATACTGTGGAATTTTTCTCGTTTTCCAACAACTGATGAATCAAAGTAACACCATAAATCAGTGAGTAACCCGGTTCGCCATGACACATCCTAATAATATCTGCTTCCTACCGAGACAGACCTTGTTTTTGGGTATCGTCACATGGGTGCTTATGCAAGTAAGTATTTTGGTTATTGGATCAGCGGTCTAATGCACAGGCCGTTCGAAACTCCAGCAAAGCGATAGTCGGTTCGAATCCGATGTAGGTACGAAAACTTTTCTCAACTACTTTATATCGGATCGATAGGCGGCCGCATGCCTTGTTGAAAAGCAAGTGTATTGTGAGTTGTCTAGATGCCAATCTCGTCTAGTGCTAGCTTGGAGTGAACACCGACCACCCGAGGTGGTGCTGTAGGTTTTCCGGGTTTTCCTACAGCTGAAAAGTGAATACATCACCTAAAACATCAGTAAGTCGCCCCGGAGCGCCACGGCAAATAATAATAATAGCCGTCCTCTACCCGCACAGGCTACCCTTTGGGTACACTCAACGAGTTTTTATGAGGGAGTATTATTATTATTATTATTAGTGAGATTCAAATGATGTTAACAATGTTGGCAATGTTATACATGTACCAAGCAAGTTTGACAATAATAAAATTTCGAAAATGATTAGGATCATTTGATAGAGTTGACTGAGAGAAGAGACAAATAGAAATTAAAAAAAAATAAACGAAAATGTGGACCAGCAGGGATTCGAACCCGGAACCTCCAATTTCTAGTCGTTAGCGAGATGATGATTATTATGATAGCGATGAAAACATTAGACTTTTTTTAATCCGTATTAGAACCATCAACAAACTTGAAACTTTGAAACCTATATTAGAACAACTGAATTATTTCCTACAAACTTCCCCCTCCTTGAAGCCTAACAAACTAAATGGAGGATGTCATTTGATTCGTTTTTCCTCCATGAAACACATACTCAAAGCAGAATGCGGTACAATTTCATTCAGGAAAGTTGTGGAATCATCATATAGAAACTACCTCATCTGCCACCTTTATAACAAGTAGCAATTGCAATTATGTGTCCGTAAGGAAGCAGGGTTCCCACATTGGAAGCGAGAAAATTTTCCCTGACCTTTCCAGGTTTTCCCTGACAATGCACAAACTTTTTTTCAGGATCAGAAGTCACCTTTCATTGAGTGATTAATACAAATGAGTAAATGAAAAACTCGTGTTCATCAAAATTTAATTCTCAATGTATAAAAAAACTAAAACCAATGAAACAGGTATTTCAATGATGCAACAACCACCAATATTCCATTCCGTGAAAAATTCGAAAGTAACGATTCGCTTGTATCAATGCCAACCGAAAATTCACCAAAAAAATTAAGTAAACATTACCACACTCTGACGGTACTATTTTCTTGAACCTCGAATCATACATAAAAATGGAGCATATTTTGCTTTCCGACAAAGGGAAACCGAAAACTCACGAGTTAGAAGTAAACATCGTAGGCGTATTCAAATTTCTGCCAATCATGTGCGAGTAAAGAGCAGTGCCCGACGAAAGACCGCAAAATTTAAAATTCATGAAGAAGACAACAGGGACAGCTTAATTAATTTTTTTATCTGAATTACGTATACCGATTTAGTTTTCCATATACATTCGTTGAATTCCCTGACTTCTGCTGAAAACTCCAAAATTCCCTGACTTTTCCCTGATTTATTCAACACTTTTTGATTTCCCTGACTTTTCCCTGTTTTCCAGGTTGTCCAGGTCTGTGGGAACCCTGGGAACGTTGCACAAATGGACGACAGATATAATTCAATATGCGTGGGTGGAAGTAGTTGTTTTCTGTCAGATATTTGCCTTAATTTCCACTTAGTGGAATTGTGTGGATGGACAGGTATTTTTAGATTTTACGAAATATTTGTTTTACCCTCTGAAGGCCTGATAATTGGTAAGAGGGGTTTAATAAAGTGAGGAATAATGTTATCATTATAGAATAGTATATTACACACCGATGTGGGAAGAGATTCATACCTGTCGTGAGATCATTTAGTTAACCGAGACGCAAAGCGTCGAGATTAGCTATGATCTCGAGACAGGAATGAAACTTCCTACCGAGGTTTGTATACTCTTTATTTACAACCATCATATTTCGATCAAAATTAATAAATCTGTTTCGTTCTGAACATACCTAAAATATTACATTTAATGACAAAATTACCAAGAACGCGGTTTTCTCAGAATAATCAAGTAGATATATTCTTATCGTGACTACGGGGTATACAATTGTCACCAATATAAATAAATGTCAGATAAAATCGGATATTAAATTCGCGAAAAATAAATTGGAAAGCATGTCTTCCGACGAAGAATTTATGGATTGTACCCCACCGGAAGTACGACAGTCAGATAAAGTCGGATATTAAATTCGCGAAAAATAAATTGGAAAGCATGTCTTCCGACGAAGAATTTATGGATTGTACCCCACCGGAAGTACAACAGGCTGCTCACGCAGCATTCCAGGGCTTGGTGCCAGAGAAAAGAATAGATAGAATAGATGAAATGAGGGCGGGATATGAGGGCGGGAAGTGAGGGCGGCAAGTGAGGTCGGGAAGTAGAGGTGTGTAATGTGACACGTCCCAACCTTCAATTACGTTAGTAATGACAGCATTACATATATGGTTGTAAATAAAAGCTTATTAGTATTTTTTGCGTTATTTCTCTGAAAAAAATAAAAATAAATTGTCCCAATTGTTTTCTTGGAATATATCTGTGAATGTGATAATGGTAGGTATGGATGGTGAGTGATGCGCTGCGACCTAATTAGATCTATTGTGCCCCATCTTCTTCTGCTATTTCAAGGTGTTCTCGTTTACAGCAGCCCCTCAAGCCCCAATTTCTTGAGGAATTCAAGGATTTTGAGGGGGTCTATTCGTTCGTACAGTCAGCTGGTGTGATCCCAGTATATTCAATCTCTTGTGATGTACAGCATAACACTCCATCAATATATGGTGTGGTGTTTCTGGATGTTCCCCACAGAATCTGCAGGTGCTGTCCTCCTCTAAGCCTAGCTTTCTTAGGTTTTTCTTTGAGTCTGCAGTGCCCCGTCAGAATTCCCGTGATTGTCTTTAGACTAGTTTTACTGAGGTTACTCAGTGAAGTTGCCGAAGAAAGAATGTGACTAACTTCACACGGGTATTTGATAGGGGAACAAAGCAACATATGCCCTCTTCAAAGGTCCAAGAATTTCCTAAGCTGTCTGAAGGCTAAAATGTTCTTGTATAGTTTTTTTTGCAATTCTCCCACGTGAGCTGACCAGGTTCATTTTTCGTCGTTGATCAAATCGAGATATTTTACTATTTCGACTGTTATCAACATTGATGTTATTGGAAAAAATAATTTTCTTATCTCTTTTTCTCTGTTGTTATTTACTGTTTTTTCCAATGTAATGATAGTTGTATCGTTGATATAAATCAGGAATAAACAGATCCCTGAAGAACATCATGTTTGACACTTTTGTTGAGGGAAAATTCATCACTCATGAATACTGACTGATAATGTGTTACTCAAATATGATCGGAATAGTTCAAGAGGTAGTCCTCTCACCCCACAGTATTCCATTTTCCCAAGTAAATGATGAGAGACGCAGTCGAACTTAGACATGTCGCAGGAGGTTAAAGCAGCATGCTCGCCTTTAACAACCTCATTAATCACTTTTTTAATGTTGTCTTTTGGTTTATTTTTTATGAAGCGCGAGAAAAAGTAGTTCCGGCAGAAAAATTAATAAGTTGTTGGAAAGAGTCCTTTCATTAGCAGATTTCACATTATGTGCATACCTCCTTCCGATTTTTTTCCGAAATAACTGGATTTTGAATCTTAATATACTAAATATTTTTGGGTATTTTTGGATACTGGTACCTGGTCAATTTTAGGTACGTTATAATTTTGGCCTTGTTCTTCAATAGATGTGGAAATTGTATTTTGGAAAAAGTCAAATATGTTGCAATTCATCTAGTATTTATGGAAAACCATACTCCTGGTATCCTAGCCGAGTTAAAAGAAGCACGGGTATTTTATTCGAAAATCAGATATATCATTAATGTACCCAAAGAAAAGTTTATTCTGAGCTCCGAATCCTAAAAATTATATTGACATCATGCCATCGGCCATCCCTCTAAATTCAACGACATTGACTGTTCTACGAGAAGTGTTTCCCAACTTCCATTCCACGAACGTCAGAGGTGAAGGTCGTTTTCTCCCATCTTTCAACGTCCCTCAAAATTGAATATCATCGAAATTTTACAGTGGTTGAGATTTTGGGGAAGTTTCACCCCACACAACAAACGAGTGAGAAGCCGAGGGGCACTTACCTAACGTTTGATGGAAGATTTTATCGAAGTTCACCTCGTTCTTCTTCTCCAGATACTTATGCATCACGCTCCGCACGCTGAAACAAAGAGAAAATCAATAGGGGAAATGTACAAAATCATAAAATCAAGTACAAAAAAATTTGACAGTTTTGAGAGTTACTGAAATGATATGAAATGAATGGTGTTGGTTGGGATAATACACTTCACGAGAGATAAATAAGGAAGTGGTTGGTAAAAAAAAGCCGTCCGAGGGGATGTAATGGGGGTGACATTCCAAAAAAAGAATTATAGAAGGCACAAAAATGGCTCTGTACACGTTTCTGTTCGGGATATGTTATGAAAAATGCTTTTTTCTTCATTACTGATACCGTGCAGGAAGGAGTTTTCCTGGCCGCCTGAGAGGGTGCAATAAGGGCGACTTTCCGAAAAAAAAAATCATAGAAGGGACAAATAGGTTTGTACACGTTTCTGCTTGGCATACGATAGGGAAAATGCTATTTCCTTCATCTCCGATATCACGTTAGAATTTGTCAAGCCGTTCGAGGGGGTGAAATGGGGGTGAGTTTCCAAAAAAAATTATAGAAGGCACAAATGGCTTTGTACGCGTTTCTGCTCGGGATATGTTTTGGAAAATGCTATTTCCTTCATCTCTGACACCAAGTTAGAGTTCGCCAAGCCGTTCGAAGGGGTGTAATGGGGGTGACTTTCCGCTAAAAAAATCATAGAAGGCTTTGAACACGTTTTTGCTAGGAATATGTTATGGAAAGTGCTCTTTTCCTCATCATTGTTTTTCGGGCCGACTCAGGGAGTGCAATGAGGGTGACTTTCCGAAATAAATCATAGAAGGCACACATAGCTTTGTACACGTTTCTGCTTGCGATATGTTATAGAAAATGCTCTTTTTTCGTCATCTCTGATACCACGTTGGAATATGCCAAGTTGTTCGAGGAGGTGTAATGGGGGTGACTTTTCGAAAAAAAAATCATAGAAGGCACAAATGGCTCCGTACGCGTTTCTGCTAGGGATATGTTATGAAAGTGCTCTTTTCTTCATCATTGACAACACGTACGAGTTTTCCTGTCCGCCTGAGGGAGTGCAATGTGGGTGTATTTCCGAAAAAAAAATCATAGAAGGCACAAATGGCTTCGAACACGTTTCTTCTCAGGATATGTTATGGAAAATGCTATTTCGTTGATCCCTGATACCACGTTGGAGTTTGCTAAGCCGTCCGAGGGGGTGCAATGAGGGTGACTTTCCAAAAAAAAAATCATAGAAGGCATACATGACGTTGTACACGTTTCTGCTTGGAAAATGCTATAAAAGAAGTTATTTTCTCCATCCCTGATACCACGTTGGAATTTTCCAAGCCGTCCGAGGGGGTGTAATGGGGGTGACAAATGCTCTTTCTTTCCTTCCTCTCAAAGTCGTTATCCAAGAAAACGAAACAATTTGAAGTTGAGTATAAACTATAAGCATTTCAACTTTACAGGAAGCTTCCCATAATGCTTCCTGTTAAGCAAATATCGTATCGTATTCAAGTGAAATATAATTTTCAAAATGTTAATCAAATAACCCAATGTGTACAAACGGCTTAAAGTAGTACAAGAATTTTATGTAAGTATAGATGTTTGACAGACAGACAGACAGACAGACATTTATTTCTCAGGAACTGCATTACAAGTATATATATGTTACAATAGTAATAATAATAAGTTACAATGCATTTCGCTCGGAAGAGCATCGAGAAAGAGTAGAGAGAACAAAATATAAAAAATTATTGAAAATCATACAAAATATTAAAATATTAAAGCATAAGACGAAAATGAAAAGAGAAAATAATAGTATATTGGCTCTATTAATGAAATAGTGGAAGTGATGCTTGGAGGTGAGACGCATTAAAAATGATCATCGAAAAACTCAGTTAAGTTGTAGTATACATGATTGTTGAGAAATTTCTTCAATTGTCTTTTGAACTTGGTGACCGAAGTCGTTTCAACTAGTGAGTTCGGTAATTTATTTAGAGTTTTAATTCCCATGTATAGCGGTCCTTTTCGATTGATATTGTAGCTGAGTGCTGCCATGAGAAATTGCTGCTTGTTTCGAGTGTCATAGTTGTGGACATCTGAGAATTTCGTGTAGCTTTGTTTTCGTTTGAATGCTGCTATAGCCACTCTATATATAAAGATTAGTCATTGTAAATAATTTTTCGGTTGAAAAATGCTGCCTACATGATTCAAATCTCGATAATCCTAGAAGTGCTCGTATAGCCTTTTTTTGTAAAATAAAAGTTGATTGACTATCAACCGAGTTTCCCCAAAATTCAATACCATAGCAAAGCGTACTTTGAAAATAAGCATAATAGACTGATTTCGCCATATTGAAGCCAACATTAGTTCTGATGATATTAATTGCATAGATTGCGCTAGATAACTTTTTATTCGTCACTGATACATGTATCTTCCAATCCAACCTTTCATCAAGCCAGTATTCTAAAAAGTTTGTGTTTGTGACTTGTTTCAAGACTCCATCTCTTGTATTAATCTCAATTTGTTCAATATTATTGTTGGGGTGAATTAACATGCTAAATGTTTTTTTAAGGTTTACTATCAGTTTATTTGCTGAGAACCAATCAAAAATATTATTCATTACGGTTTCGGACGTTTTTACTAGATCATTGATATTGTCATGGAAATTGAGTAGACTAGTGTCATCAGCGAACAAAAAAAATGATATTGATGGAAAGCTCTGTACTAGATCATTTATATACAGAAGGAACAAAATTGGTCCCAATATTGATCCTTGGGGAACACCGCACTTTAAGGTTCCGATGATTGACCGTTCTTTGGAAATCAATGAATTATTCAGTGGTATTTCTACAAAAACTTCACGATTTTCTAGATAAGATTTCATCCACCGATATGACGTACCACGTAGCCCATAGTGCTCTAATTTTTCTAGAAGAATGTCATGATCAACACAATCGAAAGCTTTTGATAAATCGCAAAATATAGTAAATGGGATGGCTTTCTTTTCTATGATGATATTGATTTTATTTATTAAATCGAACGCAGCGTCGCCAGTGCTTTTTTCCGCTCTGAAACCATATTGTTTTTCTTCAATTATTTGATTGAGTTGTAAATATGTCCTCAGTTGATCTTTAATAATAAACTCAAGAATTTTAGAAAACACCGATAAAAGAGAGATTGGTCTATAATTCGTTGTCATTTTTACTACCGTTCTTGAACAACGGTTTGATGATTGCTATCTTCAGACAATCTGGAAATATACCACTTTCCACAGACAAGTTTATCAGATGTGTGAAGACTGATTTTAAAATGTCTATACAATATTTGACCACTTTTATGGGAACATCGTCAAAACCAGAAGACTTCTTGTTTTTCAATCGTTTTACAACCATTTCAACGTCTGATTCAGTAACAGGTCTGAAGAATACCGATCCACTGTGATTAACATTAATGTTTTTGAGATAATATGTTGCATTATGCGTGGAATTGCGATTTTCATTGAGATTGCTAGCGATGTTGATAAAATATGTTCAAAATTCATTGGCTACTTCATGAGGTTGGTCAATTATTGAATCATTAATGTTCAGTGATGTGATTGCATGTTTCGTCCTAGAATTTTTTGGTTTTAGGTTGTTATTTATAATGTTCCATGTCGTTTTTATTTTGTTTTCAGATATATCAAGGAGACCGACAAAATACAATTCTCTAGATTTTTTTATTACTTTTTTGAGGATCCTGCAGTATTCAGATATATACTTCAAAATTATGTGGTTGTTAGTGATTTTTTTTATGTACAGGAGACAACCCTTATTCCTACAAGAATTTTTGATTGCGGGGATGATCCATCCAGGATTTGGAGGTTTTCCATTTACTTTGATTTTTTTGAGAGGGAAAGATTTGTTGAAACATTCATTAAAACTCTGATAGAATTTCTGAAAAGCATTGTTTGTGTTTATTTCTGTAAAACACGGGGTCCAGCCAACTTGCGAAATTATTGTTTTAAAATTGGATATATTTTTATCGTTGATTGTTCTCCTCATTTCGTAGCAATTAGTTGATTTTTCAGAAGTGTTCATCGTAAAAGATGCTATTTGACCGTTGTGATCTCCAAATCCAAAATACTCATTTTTAGTTGATAATAGGCAATCAGGCGATATGTCAGTGATGATGTTATCGAGAATTGATTCATTGTTATGTGTTACTCTAGTAGGAGAATCTATAGTGAAATGCATGTTGAATGAGTTCAGTAGTATATCGAATTCATCTTTCACCCTACTTTCTTTTTCTAAATGAATACTGAAGTTTCCACAAACAATTAATAATATTATAACCCTTCAGCTTTTGTGTTAAAACGAAAAAAAGATTATAAAAAGAATTAAAGAAAATGTCTACACTGCTATTTGGTGATCTATACGTGCAAATGACAATATATTTAAATAACTTGCTTACCGCTGAACAATATTCAAATTCCTTTTCAATACCCTCCACCACCAAGTTATCAACTTCTTCAAAATCAAGATCATCACGAGAATAAATCATCACGCCACCATGTATCCCTATTTTTCTACAAAAATGTGAAACTAATTTGAAATTACTGATGCTTAAACTATTCACTTCACTTTCATTCATCCAACTTTCTGAAATGCACAGTACATCAATGTTTGCCTGATTGTGGTCGTTGTCTTCCATAAAGGCTCTCATGCAGTCAACTTTATTTCTAGCACATTGTGCACCACAGTGAAATCTGTTTTTTCTATATTTGGCTATTTTTTGGGTCTATTTCTCAACGATCGGAATGAATGTTGGTTGGACTGTTGGGTGTTATCCATACGAGTATCTGCTGTAGAGTTTGAAGCATGATTTATGTTTGAATGATTTTCTTCACATTCCTTCAATGTATATGGTTTTCTATCTGCGTAAAGTTTATCATATTTGATGTAGACCCTGTGACCATTTTCTTTCGCCATTCTCAAATATGGTTTGAATTCGATGTGTTGCTGAGTCTCCTTAGTTGAGTGGAAGGGCGATACGGCATATCTTGAATCTTTGAAATTGAATGCTTTCTTCAATATTAGCTCTTTGTATTTGAAATTTGTGAACTTCATAGCCACTGGTCTTGTTTTGATACTTACATTCCCCAGCCTAAAAACCATTTCGACTACTTCAGGGGATATGACAACATCTAGCTTTTTGTTCAGGACGGATAAAATTTTTCCTTCTAAAGTCACCGGATCTTCTTCAGTATCTTCAGCAAAACCATAGAACACTAACCAATTTTTCTTAGAATTACTTTCTTTGTAAAACTTTTCCCTAGCTTTCACACACTTAACTGCCCAAGATGACAGTTCAAAGTCCTAAAATGCATAAAGTTTATAGTCAATTTTATGTTTTTTTTTTTCGTGGATATCATAATATTCACTTTGAGAAAAAAAGACTATTTCCAACAATTAATATTAATGTCACTATTTGAATATTCGGTAGATGATTGGCGTAAGAGAAACTATGTAACAAAAGATGTAACCATTTATCCATAGAACCACCACTATACAATTATTGAAAATATTCTTATGCAGATACGTGGCACGAGTACAATAAATATTTTTGTGTCAATTTCGAGAACATTACTTGTGGAGAGAGACGCATAAGTATGTATGATAGAAAGATATAGATAGATAGATAGATAGATAGATAGATAGATGGATGGATGGATGGATGAATGGATGGATGGATGGATGGATGGATGGATGGATGGATGGATGGATGGATGGATGGATGGATGGATGGATGGATGGATGGATGGATGGATGGATGGATGGATGGATGGATGGATGGATGGATGGATGGATGGATGGATGGATGGATGGATGGATGGATGGATGGATGGATGGATGGATGGATGGATGGATGGATGGATGGATGGATGGATGGATGGATGGATGGATGGATGGATGGATGGATGGATGGATGGATGGATGGATGGATGGATGGATGGATGGATGGATGGATGGATGGATGGATGGATGGATGGATGGATGGATGGATGGATGGATGGATGGATGGATGGATGGATGGATGGATGGATGGATGGATGGATGGATGGATGGATGGATGGATGGATGGATGGATGGATGGATGGATGGATGGATGGATGGATGGATGGATGGATGGATGGATGGATGGATGGATGGATGGATGGATGGATGGATAGATAGATAGATAGATAGATAGATAGATAGATAGATAGATAGATAGATAGATAGATAGATAGATAGATAGATAGATAGATAGATAGATAGATATCCTTTATTAGTCCTTTGTAATAAATCCCTTTTCAGGTGTAGAACATGTCAATGTCTATGAGACTTGCTCATATGACCTGAATTCTACCTTTTATTAATGTTGTATCCTGTTTTTTTGATATTAAAAAAAATTAAACTGATATGCTATCATATGAAAATAAATTATAATAATTCGCAATTATGCATATTATACATACAGTAACAATATTTTTTCATCTATGAATATGTTTATGTGTCAGATTTGCAAAATTTTATTTGTCAGTATATTGAGGAACAGCCATGAAAATTCCACATCAAATGAAAATCGAAATCCCTCCACGCATTTGACACATTTACAGTAATCAGAATTCAAGTCAAGTATATAAAAAAAATGCATGGGAAGCTTTGGAATTTGTTGTACCTACTTCATTTCAATAACTCAACGACGAAGTTGTCGGCAATTTTTAGTACAGTGATTTTTTTTATATTTCATTAAAATTTTCACGTCAGTGTTTTTGAATTTTAAAAATATAAGTATATTTTTGGGTATCAAAACCGTCAATACCTATAGTGTCACTAGATTTCTCAAGAAATTGTGCACCATAGCAATAAACTTTTCATACATATCGTCACAGTAACTCTTAAATTTGAATTTCTTGGAAGGAATAATAAAATCGAACATAATACCAATAAGCTGAACACCTGCGAAGATATATAAATGTATTTTGCGAGCATCCGGTATCGGTTTTCAATCACCCTGAACGGAGTTAAAAATAAAACTTCATATCTTATCGTAGCCGGTTTCGTAAAGATAAGTGTTTAATATTTCTATTCACAAAGTCATAAATTATGCATTAATAATGTAATAACGCTATAAATGGCCATTTATTGTGAATTAAGGCCTATACTTCATACATTTTTTCGAAACTGTCATTTATTTTCATGGGGTTTTGTTGACACGTGTCTCAAACATCTCTGTTTCGCCAATCTATTAAATCATGTCGATGTAGTTCGTAATGTATCTCTCTATACAAGTATCGCATACTGAATGTCACATTATGACGATCACTTTCTAATTATCCGAATGCTCGGGCTTGGTACATTGTCAGTAGTTATATACCTACTCCGATTTTAGCGGGTTCGTTTCGTATCAACATAATTTTTAACGCGATTATTAGCCGCTTTCCAATTGCCAGGGGTAGTAGCCCCCAATGGAGCTTGTTACCCCTGAACTGAACCTGAAGTGAACCGCACCTGACTTTATAAATGGGAACATAATTTATCGTGATCAGTCAAATCACTTCAGGAGCTACCCGGAGCTACTCTCTGTGGCAATTGGGAAGCGGCTATTGCTTTATGACATCAGCTGCAACTTACTGGCGGTCATTTTCTTCTCGTACTTAGGCAAAAATTCCCTTTTGAACAATATTAAATCGCAGTTTACTACTAAGGAATCTGATATCATAATTTACTTATATGGCAACTAATGAAAGAACTTTCTCATTTCACCAATATTTTGAATATAGTCAATTGATATGAACACCGTGCCAAAAACTACTCAGTATGGATTCAGTTCAGGGAGTATTTGACCCAAGAAATTATCGTATGCATTTCCCAAAATCAATCCACATAACAATCAAATTGAGCTGAGTCAAATGTTTTGGTGTGGTAACTAAACATTTGCTATGACAACCAAGTTATCATCAAGCCGTCAAAGTCTCAAGTCGAAGTAACAGATTCTGCATTTTCAAATTATTTTAAATAAAGGCAATATTTTAAAGGATTCGTCAGGCGAAGAACTTCCGAAGCAATTTTAAAGGCTGCAGTTGAGGTAAATTCAGATCTGTTCCCTAGTAAATCACCAGAAAGATACGAACAGCAAGTAGGTACCATTTTTGCTCTAGCCGGTGCTTTTCGCGTCAACGGCAGTAGTGTGCGGGAAAGTATGACTTTCTGCATTTTTTGAGAAAATAAGTATTGTTTTTTTTTATCTATTTGTTCGTTCTGTGTGTGAGTCTGCTATGTCCGGTCAGGTGAGCATGGGACACGAGGCCCTCCAAATAAAATCGAGGGATTCTCCTATGCCTTGAAGGCCAGAGCTAGAATAAGTGGGGATTCCCAGCCCATCTAAACAAATAGGATTTCAACAACGATAATTGGATACCAGCAATGGAATTTATACAGTCATTCTTCAACAGTTCGGGGGGTGGGGGAAGACTCACCCTCTTCACAAGAGGGAACCCATCAGAATCCACTCCCAGAAAAACACCGGTATAATAGACCACTTCGAGTAAAATTCCGACGAAGGAAAAACCGAACACGGAAACTGCGCATACACAGAAAAGGACGGCGTCTCAGGCGTCGTCTAGCACGTTATCCATGGAGAAGGACCCAAACATATTCCTGTATAAATTCAGAATATTTTTCTTTCAGGTTGGGTTGTTTCGTAATACGTCTCTCTAAGCTGTTCAAACAGGAAAGTGCAATTGATCTGGAGTCCGGAAACGAAGAAGTTGTTTTGACAGGTAACCTTACCACGTAACGTCCTTCCGGAGTTCGGACAGTCGTTGTGCTATAGAGGCATTCGCAATATTAATCCTCTTCTGATTTTATGGGCTTAAGAGGTATGTGCTCAATTTTCCAAAAACGTGTAATGAGTGAAGATATTGAAGGATTCAGGGAAACATGTTGAGACTGCACCGACTTGCCCTGAATAGAATCAGGTTCTCCAGTCCTGTCAACACCCATCCAAACTGTGTTTCCTGTGCAACTGGTGCATATGGAGGACCTTTCGCCACTCTCTCTTTCAATATTGCTGCATAAACATCTGCCCCTAAGATACAATCAATTCGAGAGGGTTTTGAGAAGTACGGATCAGCTAACGACAACCCTGAGAGATGAGACCACTTAAACGTCGTTAATGTACGCCCAGGAATATCCACTGTCAATTTTTCCATTATCCGCATCGGCACCAACAGAGAAAATTCAGAATTTAATTTCGAAGTCAACCTGACATATGTTTTCATCCTGGCCACTCCAGATTTTGTGGCACCAACGCCAGACACAGAAACGTGAGCTGTAAACAAAGAGAGTTAAAGGATGCCTCTGCCCCTGGATCAATCAGAGCACGCACAGAAATTGCGTCACCAGAGGAAGATATAAGGTATATTTGTGCGGTAGCAAGTAAAATTTGAGTGCCAGTAGACCCGTAATAAACAGATTTATTTTGAACCACTTCAGCTCTCTCCATATTACCTTCACCCACATAGTTATCAGATTCATCTGCACGGAGCTTTACATGATGGTGTTCGTCACAAATGATGCCGATTGACAGTCAGAAGCCCTGTGGTCTTTGTTTAAACAGTTCATACACAAACGCAGTTGTAAAACTTTAGATATGTGCTCAGCAACTGAAAGAGCCACAATCCTTCAATTTGTGAGAACCCGTGCAGAATTTACAAGCAATGTCTTTTGCCACATGAAATTTTGAGTTTTTGGCCGATACAGTCCTATTTTTACTAGAACTCGCATGACTATCGAATCGAGAACTAGAACCGTAGGCGAATTCTTACGATCCTTTGAACTTGATAAAGCACTATGAGAAAACTGAGATTGTTCCAAAGAGTGCACTCGCGATTCCAGAAATGTACGCAAAGATTCATACGTAGAGAACGTTCTACATTTTTCCTGGGAAATTTCCCAGTCTTCGCGCGTTTCACTATCTAATTTGATGGTAATCAAATGAACAAACCAAATATCGTAATGGGCAACTGGGCAACCCAAATCGGTTAGTCCCTTCTCAGCCTCATCAGATGCATCCAAGAGACTATTTATATTCGCTGCAAATTTTTCTAAATGCGTAGAGATAACCGAATTCTCCGATTATCATTATCTTCGCAATGATTTTTCCCAAGCGACAATAAAATTAGTACCGGATACTTTGATGCCCTTTACACTGCTGACCCTTCCACACAATTCATAAGATGCTGCAGCTTTTCAACAGGTGTTATCTTCATGTCGTCCTTTATAATCGAACAAAATAACTCTTTGAATGTCTCCCAATCTTGTTGCTTTCCACTAAATGTTGGAACATCCAAAACAGGAACACGTCTGTTACTAGATGTAGATGCGACGCTTTGAGTATTCGAAGAAGAATCCGCAGCAGTACTAATAACCTGAAGGTTATCAATCGCCTCCTGCAAGGAAGCTACATTCATAATGTAATCACTTTCTACTTCATCAAATATATTATTTTTGATATAAGCTGTAGGATAATAAGCTGTAGGACTCTAATGGTGAAATTCAGTGACGAGTCCAAGAGAACTTTCGGTAGGAAAAATTTATATATCTTTGATTTTGATATTCAGGGCATCAGAACAACGTTCACGGGCCACTCTCCTGCCGAACAACATCGCTAGAGATTTTCCAGGATTTATAGAAATGGAAAACTTTTCTGAGATTGAAATTATTGACTCTAAATCCGAGTTCAGTTGGGTGTTGGCTTCCAACAGATCAGTTTCTGGAAAAGACAAATAAATCTGCGTGTCGTCAGCATAAAAGTGACAGTTGCCGAACTTTACATGCTTATAGAATTCATGTGTATACAGAATGAAGAGTAGGGGGCCCAGAATCGAGCCCTGTGGAACTCCATTCTCAACAGTCAGGAACTCTGAGATATCCCTTTCGACCATAACTGCCTGCATTCTATGAGATAAATAGCAGTGTAGTAGTGATACTGCACGGAAAATCCAATGAAATGCAAGATTGATAAGAGGAGCTGATGCTTTATTCTGTCGAACGCCTTTGTGTAATCAAGCATAACCATGATTGCCAACTGATTTCGGTCCTCTGCAGTAAGTATGTCATCCGTAACTTTAAGCATAGCGGTCACGCAGCTTTGCTGAGGTCTAAAGCCAGATTGGCAAGAGGGTATGATATTATTCGCTTCCAAATGCATTTGCATTTGAGAAAACATGTTTTTTTCAAATGCCTTAGCAAGCGTACACAGGATACTAATTGGACGTAGCGATTTCATATCCTTAGGATTAGGAACTTTAGGCAATGGCCGAATAAATGATTTTTTCCAAATAGAAGGAAACGCGTGTTTCTCAATTCAAAAATTAAAAATGTGGCAAATAACTGGAAGAATTATGGGGCAGCAATACAGTAACATAATTATGTTGATTTGATCGGCACCAGTAGCTTTTGATTTAATTGACAATAAAATTGTATATATCTCAGTTTCTGATGTGAGAGAGAAAGAAAAGTTACTCACGCCCGGTCGCAAGTGGGTTGAATAGTATTTATATTAGTTATTTTCTTTCAACACTCTATCTAATAACTAACTACTAAAATACCCGAATGAAAAATATCAAAATGCTACAGACTGAAGTAATCATTTCATTTGGCTTTGATTATAAAGCACTGATAATATACGAGGTCACTGGTATTTTACCCCTGGAAAAAATCTTACACACTGAACAATGTAAATACATGCATTAAGTTGCAAAAAATCAACAGAAGTGTAATACGCGTATGATTTCAATAAACGAAATCATAACCATACTTAACATGAGGGCAAATAAACAAATATATTCATCTCATGTAAGAAATAATGTAGCCCTGGAACACCATTTATGCGAATACATAAACATTTTACAAACAAAAAATACTGTTAATTTATTTAACCGAATACCTGAATACCTTTTATCACTGATAATATTATGTTCCATCACAAGAATACATGCTTGAAGATTTTTATTTCTATGTGATATATACTGTATTCTGAATGATATCATCCAACTCATGTATATAAGTGAATAGAGTGTTTTCGATTCAATTCCGAGAGCTCAACATCCGTGGACAACGCTGTTTCGTTGTTACCAACTCATCAGCACGGCTTTATGAGGTCTGTCGAGATTGAAACGAATGCACTTGTCAGCTTTGAGCAATAGTAGCTCAAGCTAAAATAAATTTTTATTCTCAACTGAAGATTCTCCTCAAACTTCCAAAAGCCAAAAACCTATTTTATTTAGTGAAATATTCACTCTAAATTCTCACGAAGTGAGGAAATTTGGTAGGACACGCCTTCCACCGCGAAGGATATTTGCCTCGAAATTCTCGTCGAGAGTATATCGATGAGAGAAATTCCAATAGGCCACGCCTTCGCGATCGCAAACGGCGCGACCGCGCTTTCCTATCAATTGAATATCTTTCTACTGAAAGACTTGGTGGTCTGTCTCGCAAGCACGAAAGGTGCTGGGGACCGATAAACCCAATAAACTTAATTCAGTGAATTTCTTATTCTATTAATTCAAATATATTCGTGCCGGCTATACCTTTTATGCAGCATCGGTGAATGTTTATTTGCTAGATGACCGGCAGCACGTTCTTCTAGAACATACTTTAAAAAGAATTCGTAAAATACTTATGGTTGATGCAACTAAACATCTTGAATCAATGTGATAATTTTGCTATAAGTATATATATTTGGGTATTTTACCATTTTCTGACAATTTATCTATTATATATATTTTTAATTTCTTGTTGAACAATCCGAAAGGTACGGTTAGATTCTCTCGTGATACCGGGCTATTGCCCCTCCTGACATTATAGGTACCTGTAGTTGTCCGAGATTCTCAAATCGCAGTTCCTCCGATTTAATCTTAGGGATTATTGCCGTATTTTAAAAAATTATTAATAAAAACTTCATTCCTTTGTATTCAGCTGAAAGCTGTCGTCCTGGGAAATCCAATTTTTTAAACAAAATGGATTCACACATTCCGCGTCGGGCTGGATCTCCCGAACCTAGAGCTAGTCGGTTTGTGGAGAGAGGAAATCTCCAATTTTTTTAATCTCCCCCGTTTCAGCCTCGACGACACACTCTGAATTAGTACCATAAGGCAAAGACAGTACAAATGAAAAGTAACTTGTGACATCTACAGTCACCAGTTTGAAACTTAATTTGGAACGAGCCATGGTATCCAAAGGTAGATGCTTACCTACGACTTTGACAGGTAGACAACTATACGTTGTTCTGACCAACTTAAAACCAAGTTTCTTGTGTATCAAGAGAATCGCAAACAGAATCTAAAGTGAACAGAGTGTTTTCGATTCAATTCTGAGAGCTCACCAAAATACAGTCTCTGTTGCTAAGCCAATTCTGTCTATTTGAAGACTCTAGATTGTTACTAACAGACTGAACTGTAATCTTACTATATAATATTCCTCTCTGATCAAGCGTCCTGAATTTATACTCACGATAGGCTTCTGTTGGATCATTCTAGAAAAGCCAAGATATGTTGCCGTCATTTTGCCCCTTTATAGATTGGAGTAATTGTGGCGATTTTCAAGTAAGATGGAAAGGATCCTGTAGATAGCGATATATTATAGCCTCTGCCAAAATATTCAGAGCAATATCCGGCAATTTTTCAAGGATTTTCAGAGAAATGTCATCCCAACCAGTTTTATCTTCATTTCTCCGATATCCTTCATTTCATATAAGTCAGTTGGTATGAAGAAAAAGTTTTCTGGAACGGAAATCGATTTCAAATATTCTATTGGATCCGTTCTGACTGTAATTTTTTGCGCAAGTGCAGCTGCTATCGAACAATAGATCCTTTTGATTATTATCAATCTGGATTATTCTGTTTCAGCAATATATGTTTTTGCTATTTTTAATACCTTCCTGTAGGTATATATTTTGCAAAATTGAATAAAGTGTGCATTATTACTACCAAGACGTTTTCCAATCTGATGGAGGGAGCGCATATTTTTTGCCGATACAATTTATTCCTTGGTTCTGACATCGACATATATATTCAAATTAATATACGGTGGTGCTAGATATTAGTAATCGATGCACCAAAAATAAAAGCGATGATAAACCGCTGTATTTTATGAGTCTAGTTTCTGATATCCAGTCTCAATAAGATTTGTAGGTGCCCCTCGGCGAAGATGGAACTAGAAATGTATGTTCCAGCCAAGTAGAAAGTCACGTCTGGCACTTCCTGGCGTAACTCGCAGAGAAGACAAAGCGGCGAAGGGCGTCCTTAAGCTTGCTCGGCATGCAAATTGCTCGTGTGATATTGTAAATGGCTTCGCAAGTGTAATTATTGCCCCTGAGAGCGTAAACACAGTGACACCAGCGTGTATCGGGAAACCGTCCGGACCCGAGGTAGCTATTTGTCGCTTCTACTCAATCTAGGTTGTCGTAGATAGATGATTACAGCAGAAACGAAATTGTAGAAGCACAGCACGTTAGAAACAATAATTAGACTAAGAGCTATTGGCGTCTGTCGTTGATGAGGTATTTTTAATTTGCTGCAACTTCAGGTTCACCCCTGCATGTTTAGGATCATGAGATCCTGTACAGTAAGTAGAGTACATTTCCGTCAGTTGAAACTTTCCACTACGAGGTTTGAATATACCTTTTGGTGAAAAATTGATTCCATCTTGTCAACGTCATAGGGAATAAAAACTTGGGACAATTCGCATATGCATGTTTCAGTACATATTCGATGTGACAGCAGTATCTGGCTTGTTATAGAAAACTGGCGGCAATGTTACACATAAAGTTTTCATGAGTTTATGGGAGCAACATTCTGTTATAATTTTAGGATTTACAAGATGTTTCATGTCGGTACTGAAGTCCCAACAAGCTTTCTACTTGCAGTAAAAAAGAAAGTTCCTGGTCATGATTGAATTACAACCGACACTTTAAACGTCATTACAGAGTACATTATAAATCCATTATCAATAATAATTAATAAATCATTAGAAGTAGGGTACTTTCCAAGTTCTTTCAAATTGTCCATCGTTAAACCTATCTATAAAAGTGGAAAAAAATGTGAAGTTTATAAAAGTTCACCAACCATTGGATCTAGCAAAGGCCTTCGACACCGTAGATCGATCACCTTCTTCTCGAAATTCTAGAAGACTTAGGGTTTAGAGGTAGATTTCTTTAAAAGTTATCTCACAAATCGAAAACAAAAAGTTCAAATAAAAAACATTATGAGTGATGAACGAGAAATTACGTGTGGTGTACCTCAAAGCACGGTGTTGGGACCAGTGTTATTCACTATATATCTCAATAATCTATTTTTGCTGGAGAAACATGGAAAGATCACAAGTGTAGCGGATGATACAGTTATAGTCTATAAAGACAAAAACTGGAATGATCTGTTTATCGGGTTTTGTCAATAAACTTTAAGAAAACTGTATGTATACCTTTTAGTAGATACAAAACATCCCTTCCTAACTATGATATTAACATACAAGCAAATTGCATAATACGTCCTGAAAATAATATTAAATATTTGGGCATTATATTGGACAGTCAACTAAGATGGGATGAACATATCAAGTACCTGATTAAAAAACTCAGATGTATTCTATTTAAATTCAAGCATATAAAATATTTCCTATCGCATAAGCAAAAAATCATTATATGTATATAAAAGCTTGGTAGAATCGCATTTGAGCTATGGTATAATAGGATGGGGAGCAGTAACAAAAACTTACTACCACCAGTTAGAAGTATCACAAAAGCGATTCTTGAATATTTTGCTAGGAAAAGATCGTAAAAACTCGTCAGACCTTCTTTTTTCCGAAAGTGGACCAATGGATCCCAGACAAATATATTTCACACAAGCCACTACCAAGCAGTATCTAAATAAAACAAGCTTAAGAACAGTACACGATTATACCACGGGACGAAGACTTATTTCTATTACCACAAATGAATAAATCGGTTGGACAAAGAAGCTATATGTACCTTGGACCTAAATTATACGACTTTCTACCTTCGGTTATGAAGGAACAAGCCTCAATGAGCACTTTCAAAGAAACACAGAAAACGTTCATTAGAACTCATGACAGAGGAACTATTCATCGCTTGATAGAAAACTATACATGAAACTCAAAATATATATGTTTATATGTGTAAATATATTATATTAAAATTACCACGGCCATATCAGAAAGTCAAACAAAGTTATCAATGCAATTTTAATTTTAGATTTTAGGTAATGTTTAGATTTATGTGACCACCCATATTTTAAATGTTATATTCTATGCCACGCACAAGCCCTCATGCCTCGTGCCCTCCTGTGGTTTTTCTGAATTTATTATTATTTTTCGAAAAATCACCTTATATTATTATTAATCTCATCGAGGATTGCAATGAGGAAACAAAATATTTCAACTTTATTTGCATTTGACAACTGTCATTACTAGTCAAGCATTTGAGAATAATAAAGTGCATACAGAATTTTGAAAAAGTACCGTTTGAATAGAATAATGGTGAACTGTTATACAGGGTGACCCAGGGTTAAACCGCCAAACGTTCAGTATCGATTTTTTAGGTGAAAATAAGATTTTTTCTTCATATAAGCATATGTCCCAACTTGCTTCGTTTTCGAGATACAGAATGTCAAAGTTTTCATAAAAAATCAGTTTTTTATTCATTACTCAACCTTTTGGTTGATTCTGATAAAACTCAGCATGTTTATTTGCGGTGAAGGGAGGCTTATTTTAATGTAAGTACCTGGAATTTAAAATAAAAAATCTTTTTTAAATTTTGACACCCTGTATCTTGAGAACGAATCAAGTTTTGCCACATGCTTGTAAGAAGAAAAAATCTTATTTTCACCTAAAAAAACGATACTGAACGTTTGGCGGTTTAACCCTGGACCACCCTGTATCTTATGTAACACGAGGAGTCGTGATTTTCATGCATAAAATATAATGCTATTAATGTGGAAGAGAATATAAACCTTAGAAGAAATGAGCTAGCCTTATTATACAGACTTCCATTTGGATTGAATGATGCAGTATTTATTCCAGATTCAAGAATATGTTTGGCCTGTGCAAGTAATGGAAACAGAAGGTAATATAGCTGCAATTCCTATGGAGATACTAGTACAAAGATTTGGGAAATGTTTTATATACGCCCGTAACTGTAGAATTAGATTGAAATTGAATGCTCGGATAGATTTTTATGTAAAGACACAAACTTCTATTCCTCGAGACACCAATAATTGTTGTATTGTGCATTTGAATCAGAAAGGTTGGGTTAACCTCCAACATATGGAAAACCATGTTTCTATTCCCAGAGGGATGATTATGAGTGGAACTGAAATTGCTTCATGGTTTAGAACTCTCCGAGAATTTATACAAAATGCAGACAATAAAAAATATGACGATGAGGAATATTTTGACGAGACAGATTTCCAAAGTTTGACTGAAGGGTTCATTAAACCCTGTATATCGACGAATGCAGTTACCGTTGTGCTCGCGTAGAATGCAATTTTAAGTATAATATACGTCAGGTGTAACATACTGAAATCAGCAAATTCTAAGATGCCTAAAAACCCTGGTGTGTCGACTGATTAGATTTTGTTTAGATTTATTTGAAGACAAAACAAATGAAATCATGGTCTATTTCTGTAATCAGATCCAGAGATGGCGCCTCGTCCTCATGTCAATATTCCAGGGACATAGTGATTGTGATTGTTGTTGATTGAATTTGAAGGAATGTCAATAAACTTTTGAAATATCATTCTAAAGCAATATATTTTCCATACTCGAAGTGGAAGACAAAATTTTTGGAAAAATAACACCACACAAAATTTGTTATTTTTTTAAAATAATGTAAATACCGTTTGAAAGTCAAAATAGTTGTGGCAGAATCAAAAATTTCGTAGTGCAATATTATTAACTATCAATGATGTTCGTTTCTTTATTTTTCTGTATTTTATATTATTTTCCTAAATAAGTTGACCATAATCCGTTTTTGTGTGGAGATGAACACAATAATTCATTATGTCTAGTACCGAAAGTGAGTACCTACTACTTAAAATCTGTAAAATATACTTTGGAACCAATTTGGAACTTACATTTTATTTCTTAACTCGCCATGCTCTAATAAACATGGCAAACATTTTTTCAAATCGATTCAATCAACTGGGTGCATTGTTATACCCTACTGTTTCTTTGAATATTCCCTAAGTTCAAATTGCGAAAGTTCGTGACAAAGTAAAAAAAAAACACCACTTCTACTGAAATCTATCAATTTTGCATATACCATCAAGCTTGTTTAGGCTTTCTTATTTTAACATTTGTTTTCGTAAAATCTTTTCAGTGTGGTTAGATAATCCAAAAATAAATTTTTTGTCGAGAAAGAATTGCACAAAAAAGAAACATCTTCACTATTACATGACATACAGTTTTTAAAATATCGATGAAAGACCATTGTAACACACAACTCATCACACATATCACTTCTGAAAAGCAATTAAACTCAAAATAAGCTACAAAATTATTACTTTATACATACTTTATTATACAGAACTTTAAAAGGAAAACTCGGATACAATGGCGCAGATACTTGCGCATGCGCATGTTGGGCAGATGTCAGATAGGCACAAGCACAAGATTGACAGGTTCTACTGGTGAATTTCCATGCGGCTGAATTTCAATACTTTTATGTGAAATGTGTGATTATTATTTATTCTAGTAAATTGCATATCAGCAAAATAAAAATTATATAATAAGTCGAAAATGTAACGAATAAAACTGCTTGCGGACAGTGATTCTGTAAATTTGAATGATTATGTTGTTTTCTTCATTTCATGCTCTTGCGCAATACTTGAAGCTTCTGTTCATGAAAATTCACCCTAACAAGTAAACCGACGGTGGCGGTTCACTAAGTATCGCGGGATTTTTGGAAAATAGACCGCGATTTCATTTGTTTTCTCATAATCAAGCAAGCGAATGTCCACCGTTTTATCCTACAGTTTTACAGGTATGAGTCCGCACACCAGGGTTTTAAGGCATCTTAGCAAATTCTATCGATACCTAGAAATCTCCTTATATTTTCTATTACACTCTGTATATCAACTAATTGCTATCGTGTTCGCGTAGAATGCATTAATTACTCGCATTTACCTCAGGTTTAACATACACTCTGTATATCTACTAATGCAATTGTTATAGCGGGCGCGTAGCATGCAATTATTAATGTAATATACATTCGGTGTAACATACTGAAATTTCAGCAAATTCTATCGATACCTAGAATCCCCCTTATATGTGTGCCTAGTCCTTTCTCTCAATCGGTGAGAAAGATCAATACCATCCTGTCCTTTATTCCCAATAGAAAATTATCTGAAATACTTGTCAAAGGATCTATTTTTCGTAATAACGGATAACGTTACGTCGATACTCACGATTAGCTACAAAAAGCACATATTTTATTGTTTTTCATGCAATGCTGGCAAAGACGCATATTTTTTGTAAATTATAAAACACAAATATTTCGGGGGGAACCAAATTACTTACAAAAAATAATTGAAAGTTGTTTTTTTTATTGATGAACATGTTTCAACATCATTTTTAAAACCATTTGAAAATGTGAACCCAGTCAGATTTTTGTACAGAAAAATTGCTAGATACCCAATGGTTCTCTTAGAATTTTGACCATAAAAAATATGAATAGTTTGACCTGAAGACTTTTTCATGAAATTTGGAGTGCTCGTGGACTTTTTAAGTGTCAACCAAATGAAAAAATAAATCATTCCAATCGGTTGAAAAATATATGTTTTATAAGGGTGTAAATAGGTTACACTGTACAAGTTACCGTTGGACAAATTTTGACCGCGAATAATGTGCCGTTCAGAAAATTTTTTTGATTAAATTTAGTTAAACCAAAAGTGCCCTTGGAATGACTGAAGAATAACCTTGTGTACCGAATTTCAGATTACTAATTTGATTAATAACCAAAATATAGAAGGTTGCCAAATAAATTGGTTGTATTACATATTTCTGAACGGTTTCCGGAAAACAGATTTTACTCAATTCACAATGGTCGGCATTGACGCAGTGGTACTATCTACTTTAATCAAGTTTAAATGCTCCTAGATATAATTAGACGCGGTTTCTGATTATTGAACTAAGTTTTAAAATAGCTTTTGCTTATAGGCTCAACGTATAAATACGACATTTAATTTACACTTTAATCAGCTTGGTCTCGACACGTTCAAACTCAGATTGAAAGCAATAAGCACTTTGCAATATTATCATTTTTTCGTAGTGGATATTGAATTTTTAATTATGTGAGAATAACAGTGATGCTTGATTGTTTATAAAACATCTAGAATGAAAGTTCTGCATTTTCCAAACTAACATTGAAACAATAAAAATGTCTTGAACAAGTGCAAGGACGTCAAGGACAAATCTAATATCACCATTCGAATATTTAAGAAAATCAATTTTCTATTCATATCTATGATGAAAATTGTTTTTTACGAATCGAGAACGGAATCGATCTTACTGATTGACAAAGAAAGTTCTCTACTCGGCAATGACAGTTCTACATGCGATTAAAAAATTTAATAATCTGCGTGAAATATTTTATATATAATTTTTATTTTTTTTTTTCGTAAAGCGAAGTACGTAATTCCACTGTTTTTTCTCGTAAGGTCGGAATACTGGAGATATCCTATATCAAATATAGAATATTTGATATATTGGTAGTGAATATACGTAATGCTGTTGTAGAGGATAAAAACAAAATCATATGTCATGAAACTATTGAAAAGCCCCTGTATTATTCGCTATTGATATTTCTTTACGGTATGACCAGACTCCAATCCAAGTAGTAAATATGATGTTTATGTTCCAAAAACTCAGTCTCCCCACAACATCAAAGTGTACAGTGTGATAGTTTTGTTCGTTCAATGTAATTTGAAATATGCATTGATTTTATTTAAAAAATCATATATTGCTGAATAATTTCGTAAAATAGATCAAAGAAATGATTTACTTACCTGTACATTTCTGGTAACTGATAGTACACTGATAGTTTAACTTTCCAAGTTATTTCCACGTTCTACATTTTTCTTTAAGCATAATAAACATATTTGACGGAATCATTTGTTTATTTACTTAAATTTTATCTTTTACCTGGACTGATATCAATCATTAGCAAATTGATAAGTTTAGTTAAGTAAATATAGAGAAACCCGAAAAGTGTTGATAGTATTAATTGATAAAGTAGGTATCCAAGTTGGATTATAAAAATGTGTGTATAGGTAATCAGATATCGCTCATGTTTCCTTTCATTGCATGGAGAAAATTGGGGCGTCAAAAGGGTGACAGGTTTTAAGTGACTACCTTTCACCACGACCATCACAGAACTTATATAAAATCTAATTTTATAACAAAATGAAAACATTATTTCTACTCTTATGTAATTTTCCCTCCCTTGAGAGCAATATATACCCCTTATACGGGTCCTATTTACCTCTTGTTCAGTCACTCAACTCTGACTAATTGCCCCCCCCCCTTAAGAGCGTCCTGGATCCGCCCCCGTATGTAAAATAAATGCATACGGTTCTCTTTCCAAGGATTAGAAAAGTATTCTCCCAATGATAAAGTAAGCATAGACGAAGTCGACCAAAACAGCCACGAAAACAAGATGAAAACAACTACGCCTGAGCCAGGTATCTAAGAACGTATAGATAAAAACAGCCACTGCAACTGTTTCTTCGCGCCCAAATGTCTACGTGAGGTTAGCATGTACAGATTGTAACATGTACGTTCAAATATTTAAATGACGTATTCTCGGAACAATTTCAAGAAAAAAAGTCTAGTGTGTCCGGAAATGCTTCGTTTCGGAGATAACGCGTAGGGCAGTCAATGAGAAGAAGAGAGGATGGTTGTATCGTAGAAGGAAGAGGAAATTTCCAGTACCTTTTATAAAAAAGTCAAGGTAAGTGAGATTTTTTATATTTTCAGGTAATGTTCAAGAAAACTTGTAATTCATATGAAAAAACAAATAAGTAGCGTTTGTTGTCTTCATGTTTCCATTGTGTTGAAAATTTTAATAAATGAAGCGAATTACAAAAATTTATTTTATTTTTTTTCTCGATAAGAATTATAGTATTTCAGAATCCGCCAACGGCGCACCACAAAAAAGTTTATGGGGCAAAAAAGGTCTTGACCTTTGAAAAAATATCTACATCTTACATCAAATATCTTATAATCACTCGGCATGCTTGATGAGGTAAGCCTAAAATGTAACCTATACAGAAATGGAAAACTATGATCGGCATATAGCAATTCCAATACTGCCGCGACTGCGGTTGAGATACTAACGCTGTCACGTAAAGTGTGCTCGAGGCAGCAGGCAACAGTTTGTAGTGAGGAGAACAGTAGTCCAGTTGAATACTAGACTCGCCATCGCGTATATTTTTATATTTTGTACTTGTCGACTGGATACACCAACTATCAACCAACCGTATTGGGAACGCTAATGCCGATAATATTTCACCAAAGCTGTATATCTCAATAGACCAGTTTGGCGTGATCTACCTTTGAAAGAATGTGTATGTGGTATATTTTTTGTGTTTTTGTCCTAATTAGTGCAGAGAAATGAGTGAAATAATCAAAAACATTGCGTTCTCTACCATTTTCAACCTACAAATGAAAATTTTATATTAATATATGGTGTTTAAATTTTACTATAGGTTCTTTATTACAGTATTATTTATACATAAGATACTTACTGTTTAAAACCTTATGATACATCAAATATCTATCTAACAGCTTAGGAGTCAAGCACAAGAAAAGTTTGTTTGGATAATGCATGTGACATAACCCAACAAAATTGACGGCTCTGACGTCGGCACTAAAATGGTGTCTATAGGCCACGGGCATATGTGACGTCACATGTCAACTGTCAATCAGCTTGCTGGACAAACAAACCGTGTTTCAATGAAAAACAATGGTAATTTAATGATTATAATTGCAATTCTGAGGGATTATGGGTGGCGATTGACACAAGAACATTCGAGTTGCGACATCTAGTCGCCAGTAGAAATTCGAGAGATTTCCGGAACTCATTTCACCACGCTATATAAAAGGAATGTCCACGGCGAGACGACAGTTTTTGGAATCAGCCTGAGTACGATATTTGAACATTAATTTAAGTCGAGCTTGTTAACATAAATTTGAGTATAAGTGTTATAAATAAATTAGATTTTAAACGTTTAGAGTATTTTAATCGTTACAGTGGTGTACAGAAGTGGATGTGAAGATAAATTATGTACTTTGCAGAGGACAATTGAACTTCTTTCGCGCGAAACAGACTGTGATCGGGACGAAAGTGATTTGTTGCGCGGTGAACTTTAGATTGGCGGACAATCTCTGTGTGTTTTCAGCGCGAAATAAACTGGTGGCCCATATAAGTGTGCAAAGTGGACAGTTTTGCGTACCACGGGAAAATAAACTGATAAACTGTTTGTGTGAAATAGACTAATATTCCGTTTAAAGACATTGAAATAAAAAATGTTTTCAAGGAGAGTTCTTTTAGCCGATTTAAAGGTGTCGGAGTTGAAAGAACAGCTGGAAGAAAGAGAGTTGGATACAACGGGCAGAAAGGCAACGCTTCAAAAAAGACTTACAGAAGGACTGATTGAAGAAGGTGAAGACTCCGAAACATTTTTGTTCGAAGTTTCTGGAATAGATTTGAGCTCTATTATGAACAAACTCGACGAAAACACGAAATCATTGGAGCAGAAACTTCAACAGAATTCGTTAAGTCTGGAAGATAAGCTCCAACAAAATTCGGTGAGTCTGGAGGATACATTTCTTCAAAATTCAAAAAGTCTGGAAGAAAAATTTCTAGAAAGTTTTGTCAGCTTGACAGAAGAACTCGAAAATTCAAATAGTATGAAAGAGGAACTCAAAGAGAAGTTTCTAGAAAATTCGAATAATCTGAAGGAAGAACTTCAAGAGAAACTTCTAGAAAATTCGAAAAATCTTGAAGAAAAGCTGCTAGAAAACTCGAATAGCCTAAAAGAAGAACTTTCTGGAGGGGCAAATCGTTTAGAAAAAAGAATAGGGACCGTTGAAACAGAGATACAGAATATCAAAGATGAAATTGAAGAGGATCTGGGAAAATTGAAACGCGAAGTAGAGGCAGAAATCAACAAAATGAGAGAGAAAATCAGTAAGTTGGAAAATCAAATGGAAACCGTCCACACCACGGAAACTGTGAACAAAAATTCGTTGCTGGACATAAGCTCAAATCTGGATGAAACCCAAGAAAAGATCAAAAACTTCAAGATCAGCCCTGCAGCAGGGAAACTTTGCATGAAGCCATGAACCACAGTCCGATGGAAAAACTCCATGGACAAATTACCGCCGACAATTCGAAGCTGCGGCCAAGGCGAACGGATGGAATGCAGGAGAGAAAGCTGTAGCACTAACACCGTCGTTGCGAGGAGAAGCAACGATTATTTCACAAACCCAAACCGCCCAAGAGCAGGAGGACTATGAATAGCTGATCAAACATCTGGAACTACGGTATGGCCAAGCCCACTTAAAACACGTATACCATTCACAGCTGAAAAATCGTTGTCAGAAATCAAGCAAATCCCTGCATGAATTCGAAGCTGATATTGCACGCTTGGTTCGTCTTGCTTAGCCAGCTACACCGGAGTTACACTGGAGCGATTAGCCGTACAGGCATTCTTGGATGGACTTCGTGACCAAGAAACCCGGCAAGCACTGACATTAGCTCGACCAACCCACCTCATAGATGCACTGGCACACGCCCTGGAGTTCGAGGATGCGAAGCAATACTGCAAAAGCCAGAACAACATCTGAATGGCTGAGGAAGATCCACAGGAGCCCGCTAATGTCGAGGCTGTCGTGAGAAAAGTGCTGAAGGAAGTTGTGTCTGAGAAAAGACTGATACGATGCCGAAATTGCAGAAAACTTAGGCACGTGCGTAGCAAATGTCCAACATTGAAAAAATCGACATCAACGATGAAGGTCAAGAAGGAGCAATCGTCGGCCTGTATCCAGCAAGCCCCAATTAATGTCGCTGTTCTTCAACGACAAAACAAAGGTGTATTCGTGGACGGTCTCATTAACAACGAGCCTCGCACCAAGCTACTAGATACAGGTGCGAGAAGGACAATCCTTGGACCTACTTTTGCCAAAACACCGGCAAGAATCGAATCGTCGAATTGGAAGCTACGCACAGCAACAGGAGAGCCGGCAACTGTGTATGGTGAACTTCCAATTGAACTGACTTTGGGCAGCACTACAGTGAAACACTTGGCTCTAGTAGCAGATATCGAAGAAGAGGCAATCATTGGAATGGACATAATGAATTCCAGAGGGTTCGAGCTGAACTTCAAAGACTGCGTTCTACGTGTCAACGGAGAAGAGCTGGTGCTTTACGGGAGAAGCGAAGAAATGATCCGGGTTGTGTTGGCTGAAGACATGAGCATTCCCGAGAGAGCTGAAACCGTTCTGGAGGCTCGTGTAGATGGCGGAGTGAGCAACGGGAGAGTGGTGATGTTCGAGCCCGAGCTCCATGATGAGAAAATCGGACGAGGAATTGCCCTTGGGAAGACCTTACTGCGCGACGATAAATTTATACCAGTAAGGGTCAAATGTTAATTACCATCCAGTGACGTTGAAGAAAGGAACAACTTTGGGCCACTGCTCGCCAATTTCCTCTGTGGTCAGGAATGTGCCCGGTACCATTAGCCAAGCCAACAATCTACCCGCAGAATTAGAAAAGCTAGTTGCTATATCATCGAGAGGCATAAAACCGGCACAGCAGCCCAGATTAAAAGATTTAGTGAGGAGATACCAATACGTCTTTGACACCGGACAAGGAAAAGGGGGTAGAACAAAGGTGGTCCAGCACCGAATCGATACTGGAGATGCCCGACCAATCCGTCAATCAACCAGAAGACTCCCTATTGCCAAGAAGGAAGAGGCAGACAAAATAGTCAGGGACATGGGGAAAGAAGTTGTACTGGTAAAGAAGAAAGACGGATCAACACGACTCTGCGTAGATTACCGACAACTGAACAACGTGACAAAGAAAGACAGCTACCCACTACCTAGAATAGATGACACCTTGGACACGCTCGCAGGCTCTACAATCTTCTCGACCTTAGACCTGAAGAGAGGATATTGGCAGGTATAACTAGCTCCAAAAGATCGAGAGAAGACAGCTTTCACCATCGGCTCAGGGCTGTGGCAATTTACCGTTATGCCATTCGGACTTTGTAACGCTCCAGCCACTTTTGAGAGATTAATGGAGACGGTGTTGAAGGGATTCTCCTGGAAGACTTGCTTGGTATACTTCGATGACATCATCATAGCCGGCAGATTATTCGAAGACCACGTGAAAAATCTGGAGGAGGTATTTCTGCGTCTGAAGAATTCCGGATTGGAACTGAGCACTAAAAATTATCACCTATTTCAGAAAGAAGTCCACTATCTTGGCCACTTTGATTAAAGCTGTTAAAGACTGGCCCATTCCCAAAGATATCCATCAGCTTCGGTGTTTTCTTGGCCTATGTACCTACTACCGTCGGTACGTGCTAGGGTTTGCTAACATCGCCAAACCATTGACCAGGCTCACAGAAGGACAGACAAAGTACGAGTGGTCCGAAGAATGCCAAGATTCGTTCAGGAAGCTGGAGAGGGCATTAATCAACGCGCCAATACTAAGTTATCCTCTTCCGAACAGAAAATCCAGGATGGACAGGAAAGAGTCCTCGGGTACTTCAGCATGACCCTCAGTAAACCGGAGCGAAATTACTGTGTCAACCGACGGGAACTGCTGGCTGTGGTCAAAGGAATAGAGCACTTGTGTATGGCAGGAGATTCCTGCTGAGAACTGACCACGCCACCCTTAAGTGGCTTCTACAGTTCAAAAATCCTGAGGGTCAGGTGGCACGTTGGATTGAGAGACTCCAAGAATTCGACTTCGACATAGAACATCGAGCAGGGACCAGCCATAGGAATGCAGATGCCTTATCGCGAAGGCCATGTCCAGATGACTGCTCACATTGCCGACGAGCAGAGGAGAAAGAGGCGACAGTTTGTAGAACAACGGCGGTAGATGATAACTGGAATGACAGCAAGCTCCAGAAAGACCAAGAGAAAGATCCAGATCTTGGCTTAGTTATCGGCTGGAAGAGGAGTAACCGAAGACCGACATGGCAGGAATTAGCAGGATACTCCCCAGCCATCAAGTCCTACTGGGCTCAATGGAACTCCCTTGCTCTGGACAACGGAGTTCTGAAGCGTGTGTTGGAGTCCGAGGATGGTGGAGAAGACGTCAGACAGTTGTACCCAGAAGCAGAAGACCGGAAGTGCTTCGAGAAATTCATGATGGGGTCGCCGGAGGACATCTGGGAGAAAGTGGGGCAACGGTTTTACTGGGCCAATTGTCAGGCAGACGTTCAAGACTGGTGCAGAAAGTGCTGTGTATGCGCCGCAAGTAATGGACCTCGAACGCGACCTAAGGCTACAATGCGTCAGTACAACGTTGGTAGCCCATTTGAAAGAATCGCTATCGATATTGCCGGACCGTTTCCAGAATCTGACCACGGGAACAAATACATCCTCGTGGCAATGGACTACTTCAGCAAGTGGGCTGAAGCCTATGCCCTGCCCAACCAGGAAGCCATAACCGTCGCCGACGTCCTGGTGAAGTAGTGGATTTTTCGATTTGGTGTCCCACTGGAACTGCATTCAGACCAAGGCAGAAATTTCGAGCCCAACTTGTTCCAGGAATTGTGTCGAATGCTGAACATCCGGAAGACGCGAACTACAGCTTCACATCCGTAGTCTGATGGAATGGTGGAGCGGATGAACAGGACGATGATCCGCCACTTATCCAAGGTAGTCTCTGACCACCAAAGAGACTGGGACCAGTATCTCCATTTGTTCCTGATGGCCTGTCGTTCTGCAGTATACGAGTCGACCGGCCAAACCCCTGCTAGTATTATTATGGGCCGAGAGCTGCGACTACCATGTGACCTGTAGTTTGGGACTCCACCAGGACAAGACACTGCGGAAGGGGACTATGTCAGAGAATGGAAGACATCCACGAAAGAGTCCGTTTGAACATCCAGAGTGCCAGCGACCCAATGAAAGAGACCTATGACATCAAGGCCGATGCCGGAGGATTTAAGGTTGGTGACCTGGTTTGGCTGTACAACCCCAAACGTCGTCGTGGCCTATCACCAAAATTGCAGAACTCATGGAAAGGCCCTTATAAGATCTTGAAGAGGATAAATGACGTGGTCTACCGAATTAAAAAAACACCTAGAGGAAAACCCAGAGTCGTCCATTTCAATACGCTGGAAACCACGACCAAGTCCGCACCCTCAGATCACAGGAGGATGCGATGACGTTCCAGAAATTCATGACCTTGTACTCAAATGGACAGAAAGTTCAACATGGGGTGACTCGAGAGGAACCACGAGACCTTTTTAAGGTGTCTGCCGATTACGCGCTAGTCCACTGTGTAGCAGAAGATCTTCAAATGTTCAGAGGCATCGCTGTGGTGTTCTCCAAGAAGTACGGTCGTCTCCATGAACTACGGCAACAAAACCCGGAAGTTGGAGGGGTGCTACAGTTGCGGAAAGGCCAGAGAAGCATCTTCTATCTAGTCACCAAGAAGCAGTCTCGAGACAAACCGTCCTATGAAGACTTGTGGAACAGCCTTGCGAAATTAAGGGACATGATGATGAGGCAGAATCTCGTGGACCTGGCAATCCCAAAATTGTCCTGCGGGCTCGACGGACTGGACTGGAGAGTCATAAGGAGCATGTTGGAGACGATGTTCCATTCCACCGGCGTCAGGATTTTGGTATACCTTAATCATCGTCCACAACCAAACCTGAAGACGGTAGAGTGCTACTTCCATCAAGGATGACATTTCGGGACGAAATATCTCTAAGAAGGGGGCAAGTGACGAATTCTCCTGAAGCCGGTTCTGACGGAGCTCGTAAACAGCACAGAAAACAGCGCTATTTTTAGCCGATGATGTCACCATTAACTTCGCCGCTGGCGTTTGACACAAGATCATTCGAGAAGCGACATCTAGTCGCCAGTAGAAATTCGAGAGATTTCCGGAACTCATATCACCACGCTATATAAAAGGAATCTCCACGGCGAGACGACAGTTTTTGGAATCAGCCTGAGTACGATATTTGAATATTAATTTATGTCGAGCTTGTTAACATAAATTTGAGTATGAGTGTTATAAATAAATTAGATTTCAAACTTTTAGAGTATTTTATTCGTTACAGTATATTACACACCGAGGTGGGAAAAGATTCATTCCAGTCGTGAGATCAGTTAGTTAACCGAGACGCAAAGCGTCGAGGTTAGCTATGATCTCGAGACAGGAATTAAACTTCCTACCGATGTTTCTATACTATTTTATTTACAACCATCATATTTCGATCAAAATCTGTTTCGTTGTGAACATACCTAAATTATTACATTTAACGACAAATTACCAAGAACGCGGTTTTCTCAGAATAATCAAGTAGATATATTGTTACAGTGACTACGGGGTATACAATTGTCACCAATATAAATAAATGTCAGGTAAAGTCGGATATTAAATTCGCGACTAATAAATTGAAAAACATGTCTTTTGACAAAGAATTTATGGATTGTATCCCACCAGAAGTACGACAGGCTGCACACGCAGCAGTCCAGGGCTTGGTGCCAAAGAAAAGTAAGCATCGGTATCTAAAAGAATAGATGAAAAGAGGGTGGGAAGTGAGGTTGGGAAGTAGAGGTGTGTAATGTGACACTTCCCAACCTTCAATGACGTTAGTATTGACAGAATTACATATATGGTTGTAAATAAAATTATAAGTCACAACCATCTTTTCATATGGTAATCCTGTATGAAAAACGCACTTAGATGGATTATGCTCTAATTGTGAATGTATAAGACTGCAAAGTTTCTCGGAGATTATAGATTTCACTATAACAATTAACTCGAAATTGATATCTGGACATTGGTGTTCACCAGAGTGTTGTGCATGTTCCACTTCTTCAACAGGTTCATTTATATCATTCAGAGCTTGATCTTCTTCGTCAATAATATCCAAGTTTTGAACAGCTGGATTATTCAAAGCTTCATACAAAGGCTGCTCCTACGATTCAATCTCTGGATGCTTTAATTGAACCGCATTGATATTTTTTTTGTAGCCAAGTGATTGATCTTTCAATGCACTTGGCCTGCCTAAAATGAAAAAAAAAAGTATGTTGCCTATGTATCCTAGATTCTATGAACATACCTCCTACAAAATGTTTTGAACATACCGTTGCCCATTTCAACTTCTCAGTAGTTAAAATCTGCTCTTGTCTGAATCTACAATTTAATATCTCTTTTCAACAAGAGAATAAATGTTTTTTCTATTGTCGAATGAAACCTTATCTACCACTTCTACTTCCACATTTCACAATCGCGCAAAATTGAGGCAATATTGAGAAAAAAATTGTTAAAATATGACATAAATGCACAATATGCATTCATAGATCAGTTTGTTTGTCCAGCAGGCTGGATTGAAAAGTGTCATTTACTGTCGTCTGTCAGATGTGCCCGCGGTCTATTGAAAGAGCTATGAAGAAAAAATTGAAATTCTGTAGATCGATAACGAAGCATTTGCGGACATGTTTATAGGAAAAAAATCTTTATTTTGACTTGAAAAATATGCTCCTGAAATCTTGCTTACTGAATTTTGAAACACCTTGTGTTATAAACACGAAAACTATTCTTAAATTGAGGTCTTACTTCGTTTTTATGTGATTTGATGAAACAATCGCAGGTCAATTGATTATTGATGTCTTGTCAGATCAATAGTTGCGATCTCAACATTTGTTTCGATAAGTTGTATAAAAATGTTGCATTCATTGTAGATAGGACTTAACATGCCAGGTGTAGATGAAACCAACCAAAAACTTGTTTTTGAGTATGGATGAAACTCGTAGATAGGTTTATTTTTTTTTTTTTTCAAATGGGAATTTTTTGGTAAGTTAATATGTGGGTTTGAGGTAGCGAGAAATAGGACACAATAAGAAGTCTTTTAATTCTGTGATATATTTCTTATTGTGTCCTATTTCCGGCTATCTCAAATCCAATTTGAAGTGAAGGACGCTAACACTATACCACGTAAATAATGTTACAAATCTTCCAATATTCTTCTATGTAGCCATTCGAGCGATTATACTTAGTAGTTGACTTTATGGGCCCTAATGTATTGTAATCCAATAAGTTTTATTACACATAGACTGTGCTGAGTAATCCTGATATTACTCTATATGCACAAGTCATAACTTACGTCGACAAATCAATATTAATATAGTAGTACTATTTTTAGAGTGTTGATATTTTATGTAGAATGTTCATTGCCATCCCAATTTCTATCCAATTTACGTCACAGTTCTTCACTACCTAACATATTAGATGTGATGTTGATATATTTATTGAGCCGTATGGTAGAAAACACACAATTCACCTCACCGAAATTCAAGCGTTGATTACTCATGCATGAGACGTGCGAGAAATTTTACAGAGAGTTAGATTAGTACTGAACTATTGTTTAAAGAAAAATCAGATAGTTAATCAATGCCTGGAGAATCGGTGTTGCACAAAACACGAGTGCCATCTAGCGTTTTTAGTTAGAGGTAGTTGATTTTCTTAAGAGCTATGACTCATACCGTCGCAGAGAAGAAATTTACGTTTCGGCAGTCGTCTACTGAACGTAGGCTGTTATAGGCTAGGCTAGGCTGGGCTATTATAATGAAGTAGTTGAGTCAATGTTTTCGGTTTCCATTTCAATAATTTTGTGAGTTATTGCTTGTACGCGACGCACAGATATATTCAAGGCCATAGCTCTCAAGAAAATCCACTTCCAGCAAACATGAATATTTGACGTTATTTTGATGCCGTACTGATGCGCCAACTATAGTGAATAATATATGAGAATTGAAAATAACTATAAAAAACTACCAGTGTGAAGTTAGCAGCTACTTTATAGCAGCCATTTTTATCTAGCAGCCAATTCGTCAGTGACGTCGGGTGTGAAATTATATTCGGCACAATTTATCACAAATCAGCAATTATATTATATACGAGGGGTGTTTCACTTCCCTAAAATTTGTACACCAAATTCAGAATTTTTGAACGGATTTCTGGATTTCATAAGAAATTTTAAGAATTCCTTTAGGTTTTCTGGATTTCACCAAAGATTTCTGGATTTCGTATGGATTTCATGATTTCATTCGGATTTCAAGATTTCCTTCAGGATTCCAAGGTCAAAAAAATGCTGCACACAGTTGGCAGTAATGTATTCAAGCATATGGGTGCAGGTTCATCGAAATTTCATTGTTTTTGGGGAATTTTAGCGCAATTCTTCATTCGTTGACAACCAAATGTAAATGAGAGGTGTGATTTGTTTCTAACAGCTTTGTTCTGGTTCTGAAAATTATTAGTCCTGGGACGTCAGGATTATGCGCAGTTGAGAAAAAGTGAACGAATATGAACCTATAGAGCACACTTGTCGTCAACAGCGCATGATCCTGACGTCGCAGAACTGATAAATGGTAATGATAAATAAATGGTAAATGACCCCCTGGCTCCCTCGGAAAATCGAACTTTTTTATCTGAGAGTAAAGAAAAATTAAATTGCAACATTTTTCCAAAATTTGTTCATGCTCCGGCGACGATTTCTCTCAGAATTCGAATTTTTAAATATAAGGGCTGGTAAACGACCCCCTGGCTCCCTAAAGAAGTTGAATTTTTTTATCGGAGAGTGAAGAAAAAGAAGTGATCTGTAACATTTGACCAAATTTGTTTATGCTCCGGCAACGATTTCTCGCAGAATTCGTTTTTTTAGATATAAGGGGTTGGTAAATAACCCCCCGACTCCCACAGAAAGTCGAATTTTTTTATCTGACAGTAAAGAAAAAGTGAATTGCAACATTTCTCCCAGAATTCGAATTCTCAAATATAAGGGTTGGTAAACGACCCCCTGGCTCCCTCGGCAAGTCGATTTTTTTTATCTGAGAGTAAAGAAAAAGTGAATTGCAACATTTTGCCAAAATTTGTTTATGCTCCGGCGACGATTTCTCACAGAATTCGAATTTTTAAATATAAGGGTTGGTAGACGAACCCCTGGCTCCCTCAGCAAGTCGAATTTTTTTATCGGAGAGTGAAGAAGAAGAAGTGATTTGTAACATTTTGACAAAATTTGATTATGCTCCGGCAACGATTTCTCGCAGAATTCAATTTTTTTAATATAAGAGTTTGGTAAATGATCCCCTGGCTCCCTCGGAAAATCGAAATTTAGTATCTGAGAGTGAAGAAAAAGAGAACTGCAATATTTTGCCAAAATTTGTTCATGCTCCGGCGACGATTTCTCGCAGAATTCATTTTTTTTAATATAAGGGGTTGGTAAATGACCCCCTGGCTCCCTCGGAAAATCGAAATTTAGTATCTGAGAGTAAAGAAAAAGTGAATTGCAATATTTTGCTAAAATTTGTTCATGCTCCGGCAACGATTTCTCTCAGAATTCGAATTTTTAAATATAAGGGTTGGTAAACGACCCCCTGGCTGTTTTCTCAAAACAATTCAGTTGAGTTCAGAAATAAAAGACAGACTTATGAGATAAATTCAATCACGAGTTGAATTTTATTAGACTATTTCACGAATAAAGTTTCTTCATTAATATAAACACGAACAATGTATAACAGTCATAAACAAATTATTAAAATCGTCAATATTATACTGTTTCGTTTCATAATTTCATTTGAATTTGCACCGAAGCGACTCATTTTGACACAATCAGGTACAATTAATATTGATAGAACTGCCAAACTTTGTGTTGCCATGGTTACGTCGTTGAAAATACCGAAACTGATCCTCCAATCAGAATTGAAAGACAGCTGGTGTTATCGCGATAACACGAGTTGTCTTTGGTTTGCGATTGATCAGATTATGTCAGAAGTTTAAGATGAGTGAAATAGTCGACGTAATTGAGAATAGATATCCAAGTATTACAATTCCTTGTATTTTCATCATGCCAAAATTTTGATTCACCCATTTTCGTCTAAATAAATGAATATAGAGCTCATTTCCATTGTAACAATTATTTATATTTCGTAAAAACAAACCCTGAGACAACTAGCAGCAAACAATCAGGTGACCCTGATGTGGGTGCCAGGTCACAGCAGCATCAAAAACAATTAGGAAGCAGACTGCCATGCCAAAAAAAAAGGCAAACACACTACTTCTCAGACCAGAATCCTTCTGTGGACTCTCCAAAGTCCACTTAAAAGAAGAGTTTCGACGCTGGGAATTCGATTAATGAAATATCAATGGAATACAGTGCCAGGACAAAGACAATCGAAAAGGCTAGTGAGCCTATCGCCAAGGAAAACTAAACAGCTTCTCGAGTTGGACAAAAAAGACTTGCGATTGGTAACGGGAACTGGGCACTGCACTCTGAGATATCACCTCAAAAAGATGGGCAACTCAGAGAGAGATAGTTGCCGCTACTGAGAGTACTGAGACAACTTCGTGGAAACTGCAGAACTTTGCGAATGCCCAGCGCTCTTCTGCAAGATGCTCAAATTCCTAGAAAGGGCATTCTCAACTCCCTCAGACATCAGAAACTCAGCTCCCAGGAATCTGAAAAACTTCGCATGGATTCTCAGAATGCCCGGTAGTGAATAGATAAAGGGTCACGCACAAACGACCTTACAAGTCGAGGTGCTCGTGTGGCTGTACAATTGCATAGTTGCATAAATTGGCCCTCAGTGTAGAAGTAGGCATTAGGGACCAGAATTATTGAAATAGTGAAATAAATGCGAAATACCCTTCTCTCCAAGCGTTTCCACAAAATGGAAAAATAGAGGCAAACATCTGTCAGAAAACAACTACTTCCCGGCTAATACCACGACGGACATTAAACTACATATTCTAATAGTCATCAAGAAATGAGTGAGTAGGTGTATTCAAGGCATTGACCCATCTACTTGAAAAGTGCATTCATATTTTCTTGAATCTGAAGGCGGAACCCTTAGAGGAGGAGCATAGACCAAAGTACCCAAAAGTAGTAAATTAGACAGAACGAGTTATACACTTTTCACGGCTCTTACCAATTCATAAGCCCAAAGAACTCAATTTATTGAAATCAACTAGACTGTTTTTTTAAAACAAGTTGACAAACAGTATAATTAGTGTACACCTATTTAATTAATTAATTAATATTAATTGAAGGTTCGAGACAAACAAGTTGCAGATAATAAAATTATATAGCTAGGTACGCTAAATAATGCATCTAGTAATAATAATTGAATAGTTTTTTAAGTAACAAGGAATGTAACGACGTGTTAACATTCGAGGTGAGCGAGTACGAGCCGAGGCAAAGCCGAGGCTTGTTCGCTTGCCGAGGATGTTAACAGTCGATACATTCCGTGTTACTTATTACGTTTTTCCCGCTGCTTGTTGACATTTCTCAAAATTTGCCTGCATTGACGTTTGTTTTCTTACCCTTCCTTCATGATTATTCGTTCCGCTATTTCATTCTAAGTTCCTTGTGCGCGTAACTAAGTTACCGAATAAACAGACAATAATATTCAAAAAGTCTCATAACCTAAAAATTGATATAAATGAAGCTGAAGGTATTACTTGTCAAAGTCAGTCATCATTACCCTAGGCATGTAAATGACAATATTTACATTCCGTTGTCAACATGAATTAGTAAACGAATGATATAGGCCATTTTCCTATTTTGTTGCTAAGCATGTATGGACTATTTACAGTGTCGGCAGCGGGAAATACTATATTATATTATAACAAGGGACTAAAGTGAAGTTTTTAATCCCGCACGTGATGTTTATTGCCTGAGGGCTTGTAAGGGATAAAATATCTCTTTAGTCCTGAGGCATATACGCTATTTTTTGCACTTCCCAGTATTATAACTTTCAACATTGATACAATTAATAATTTTAATGAGTTATCTAAACACGGTACTTGGATTACTCAGTAGGTAACGTTATAGCAACAGTGTCAACAAAATTTTTCAATTCACTGACATTTCAATTATTGTTGACATTTAAATGAATCGTAATTTAACTAACAGAATATCAACAAAATGAATCAAGAAATGAATGAATCTATAAATTTTAATAAAGATAAGGCAGCTGACATGATAATTTTTGTCCTAGTTATTAATAGTGTAGCTGCGGTAAAGTTTGATTTTTACTTCATGTCCCTAGGGATTTGAAATGCAACTTTATCTCCCTAGGGACTGAAAGATACATTTTAGTCCCTGTTATAAAAGACTAAAGTTGGCACTTTAGTCCCGGAAGTGCAAAAAATTGTTATTTCCGTCAACCGGCTGCACCCTTACGAGCCCAACTCTCAGAAATCTTCGAAAGACTTGTGCGAGCTAGGGAAGACGTAGCCCTTACCTCTCAACGTGTGATGCCATGCACGAGACCAGTGACCATGTGCCCATTTGTCACAAAAAATTTCAAACTATTTGTAATTTTTTAAATCTTTAGTCACTGCTATGCGGGATTAGAAGTAACTTTCAACCTGGAAGGGTAATTCAATCCCCAACTTTGGGGAGTAAAATATTAATGTCAGTCCCAGCGCGGTACAAAAAAACTTATGAAACAAAAATATATACTTACTGTAAGGGAGATTGTAAATGCTACCTTAGTAAAAACGTGCAATTTCTGATTATGGTCATGTATTTCTAATAGATATTATTCGGATGAGTACATGATATTTTTAGGTAGGTAGGTAGGTATTTATCATTTGGTTTGTTTTTCACTATTGATAAATGGACTAGTTCATCAAAAGATAAAGACTGCACCTAACTGAATACATTACCATCATAGAAATAGAATTACATTACGGGTATGTGACAAACGCATGGAAACATTACAACTATGATAGTTTAAAATCGAAAAGTGGGTACATTATACTCGCAGAAACATTAACAAAACAAATGGAAATGACGTTTAAATCGTAAACAATAAAACACACAAAATGTAAAATCGAATCTGCATTATTATAATATTAGTGCAGATTTATTTATGTGACATATGTTCAACTGTCAGTCAAAGGGTGATTGACCTACCTGGGATCAGGTAGAACAATTTTTTTGCTAGCTCTCGCAGCTGGGGTGCATTTGCTTTTTTCCATAGCCATAAGATAGCTGACATCAGCTAATACAGCTTCCAGGTCCGCCATTTTGCAGTTTCACTTCACTTTTCAGCTCAAATATACATTATATTTTCCACCCTACACTTCACCACCAAAATCACACCCGTCTGCCGGTCATTATAATATAGAGACGGCTCTGAAGTGACATAATAAATGACTCAAAGTCAACAACAAGTCTACCACATTAAAATTTTTAAAGTTCCGACCCTGGATCATGAGAATTTTGACGTTTATTCGACACAGAGCTCACGAAAATTGGATACCGACTGATTTTGGTGGTGAACTGGCGGATTCCTACGGCGCAGTTCGATGCTTTTCGTGAGACAAACAGCTGTTTTGTCGCAGACAGCTGATTTTCGTACCGCCAACGATAATGATTAAAAACCCTAGCTAGTTTCGGACTGAAAAAACTTGGGAAATTTGATGACAAAACTTTAGGAAAGAATGCAAATTGCATGATACAATTTATTTCATGGCTATTCTATGATTTTTTAAAATTATAGAGTATTTATCCTCAACGAATAGAGACCTTTCTGGTAAACTATAAAATTTGGTATCACTAGCTGTCAGATTGGTTTCAAAATCCTAACCTATTTTATCCGTCATTCAAGCTTCAAAAAATGGACGATGTAAACAGCTATGAGTTATTTTCGAAACTTTTATTGAAAATTGGAAATATATTAAATGGACGCACTGTAGGAGACCATACTGTTTTGAGTAAAACTCTGGACGAGTTGAATAGTCTGAATTATAAATTTCCAGTGATAAAAAATACCACGGTAGGAAACTACAATGCAAAATGTACTGAAACTAATTTGTGCCATGCCTTTCAGAAAGCTGTCCTTTTAATCAATCAGTGCTGCAGTTTCATCCCAACAGATGACAAAGATCTTGTAGAAAAATGCAGCAAACTTTTATGGAATCTCAGTCAACAAAATTTAAAGGTGGAAGGTAGAACTTTAACGGTTGCAGTTCACTGGTGTCTGAGCGGGCTCAAAAATAGAAATAAGGATATCATTTTTGATATTTTGAAAGCTCTGGAGGCCTTATTGCGTAATAATGAAACTGAGGTTTATTCGGTAAGCATTTAACTGAAGCTGAGATAAGATTCAAAAATGTTTCAGTAAAGTCACTGTAAATTATGAATGTTATGACTTCATAAAATAAAGACCCTTGTAGACATGAAGAACAGATATAAGAAGTTTCAATGAAGCAATAATTTTTGTTTCCCATATTGAGCCAATGGGCCATAAAGAACAGGAGTTGGAATATTGGTGTTTTTCTTGATGGTTGAGTGCTGTATGCCTCTAGGAATACCTCTCTAGCAAAGAGTTCTAAAACTTTTAAACTTTTGTCATTTCTAGTGTCCCAAGTGACATCAAAATGAATCTGATAAAATAGAGACATCACAGACGCTTCTGATAATCCAGAGAAGTAATCAAGTTTTTGAGTGATGCATCACCAACTGATGAGACGAATTGCTCCTTTTTTTGACAATATTAAAGCTTTACTGTATGTTTAGAAAACCAAGTTTTTGATTAGCACTTTTAGAAATGAATCTGAATTGGTTTTCACAAATAAGTATATGAAGTTTAGTTTCCCATTGTTCATCATCTACGCAAATGCCTTGGCATCAAATAACTTCTTGTGTAATTGTGTAATTTGTAGTTGACCCTAGTTTTATTATGAAAGCAGAAACCATTGCCAAAATCAGGGTTCAGAGCAACAGTATATTTAATGAACTTGACATATGATCCAATCTGTAATGCAATTTTTCAGGTGGATTATAACCGAGATGATGAAAAGATGCCTAGTTCACTGTGGAATTTTTACAATGATAATTCTTAACTCGTTGATCTTATATATTTTATATCTACCTCGAAGATTCATTACAACTCTGATAAGACTAAGGTTTGGTCATGCATGTTACCCATTACATCTCTTTCGGATAAATATTCTTCCTTCTAAAAACTGTGATCATTGTGATGAAGAAGGAGACCTAGATCATATATTTTTCGCATGCTACAAGTATTCTGATAAGTCAAATGAACTACATGACAAACTTTGTGCTTTGAATATGCCGATTCCCTTCAATGTCATGTCGATCTTAGCCTTGAACAGCATGAAATTGTATGAATGTTTGATAGAATTCCTAATCAAGACTAATGTCAAGTTGTAGTAGTTTTTAGAATTGCATCTGTGTGTAGACCTATCCTTGTGTTATATACCCATCAATCCGTGGTCTAATTGTTGTATGTCGTAGAAAAAGTCGTCCCGACGGACCCCTGGATGTGAAGCGTGTGTACCTGTCTATTCCTGTTGTACAGTCTTCTAATTTCAATTTTCCATTCCTTTTTTAATCGTTTAGGTATTAACTTGATATAATACACTATTTCATACTCCACTTGCGGCTGGCTGAATGACGAAATGTCAAAGCCAATAAAAAATTTATATTTTATTCATTTCATACAATCTCACTTATTAAACTTATGCATTTTACTCAAACTTACACTAATCCTTCATTTTATGTATCTTGACATTACCTTGCACAGTTTGTTGACAGTGAATTACGGTTTCATTTATTTTTCTTATAATTCACACATTGTATGGTATGTTGCTCCTGATGACTTTCTGTAAAGTCTGCAGTGTAATTTATCTCGTAACAGTCCCATTTTGTTAAGGTGGTTTCTTCAGAGGGGCATTTTTCATTGAGAAGCCTCATAAAGATCCTGGACTGGTTGCTATTTAGAGTTAGCAGCAGTTCAGCTTTTTTTAATATTGCTGTAATGACCCTCATTGGTCAGTTATGTATTATTTTGTTAGCCTTTGACTGTTGATTTAAATCTGACAAATTTGAGCTCTAATTAGCATTTATTGCAGTTAGTTGTTGTTTATGAACTGGACAGAATAAATATACCTTTCCTCAATTTTATTATTTCTTTTTTATTATTATTAGTAATTATTTTTCAATAAATTTTAAAACTTTGTGAAATTGAAACATTTTGACTTCGATTCCGATTCGTTCAGTATGAGTGTCATAAATGAATAGATTTCCATTTTGTCTAGTCTTTCTTATCATTTTGATATTTTTCTCATCACAATTCTTAGAATAATTCTGTTTAGGTTTAGATTTCACCTCTGCGCTATATACTTTTCATTGTTGTACCTGCTCTATTATTTGTGAATCATTTTACTCCCTCTTACAAGCTCTTGAACAAAGTCTGTGAACTTTTATCTTCATATTTTTCAGCTTGTTGACATCGTTACAAATGAAATAGATTGTCTTATAAAAAACAGACACGAAGAATGTTCTTCCGAGACCATTTTGATGGCTCTACATTGTCTTGAATCCTGTACAGCAGTGAAACCTCTAGATGGAGTTACATACTTAGAATTATGTGCTGAAATTTTTATGTCACAACTAGAGAAGAACCACAGTGTTGAAGACAATTTGGTGCAAGTCAAGGTCAGTAAATCATATCTACTATAATATAATAATATTAAATTTATTCACTCATATAACAATTTGAACATAAAAACAATACAATATAATACAGTATAATATAGTTATTTATGCAACAAGTGCAAAAAGTAAGTGTTGTCCAACTCGGCCTAACGGCCTTGTCGGACAATTTCACGTCGAGTGCAATAAACATTTTTAGCACGAGTTGCATACAGCATTTTTTCTACGTTCATGCAAAAAGCAAAAAAGTATTTATTTAGGTGCGGCACTAGGTGAAGGAAAATGAAATACGCAATTTAAATAAATAATTATTACTATCGATTTCATCACCATCATCTAGTTTTCCATTAATATTACTCATTTTAAAACTTTCAGTTCTGTAATTGTCAGAATTAAATTTTGACTGACGTTTATATAACCACAGTTGCATTATAAAAATCAAAATCATAGTCGCCATGAGCGCGTATGTTATCACGAGGTGTGGTCATGGTACAGACAGTTTGCTCTATGCAGGTAGACGGTTTAGAACATAGCGGATCGGTTTTGATTATGGAGTTATTCACGGGAATGCATTGTTTGTTCAACTCTGACTGCTAACATTAACACAAAATAATATAAAATAGGTATGTAGCTGTTTAAAACGTATGGGCAATCTCACAGAATATCTGCTAAATATGTAGTGGGTTTGAACGTTTATGTTTATCATGAAGCACGATGAAGTAGAATGACAGATGAGTGCAATAAAAACTTTATTGCACTAGTGCAATAAAGAGCTTCTTTTTCTACTGAATATAGTTCAATAAAGTTTTGTTTTTTGCATGAATGTAGAAAAAGAAAATTAATCATATGTAATCAATTTTTCATTATTAATTTAACGGTATTCCCTCGAGTAGTGTCGCCAAGGCCGTACACAGGTTTTTTTTCCGGGGGGGGGTCGGTCCTTTGGACTGACTGATGAACGCGTTGGCTTTCTCGTATTTCTTGTATTACTATTCATTTCGTATTTATTTCGGGAGGGGTTTTGACCCCTCTTACCCCACCCTGGGTACGGCCTTGAGTGTCGCCATTTATGAATTTATTAGGAATAAATTCAACAAGCAACAATTACATTAGATGTGAGTTCAGTACTATCAGAGATAAATTTTTTATCTAAGTGTGTTTCACTTCTCATTGAAACATCCCCCGTACCTTCTGTAACTTTCAACGTAAAACCATGAAATTTGCATGATCGATAGATACATTAACTCACTGCACAAAAGGTGTCATCCTACGTGATATACACTGCACGCCAACAGAGATGGAACCACCCATTTTTTCGGAAAGTTATATTACACAATCGAAAAAGTACAAAGAAAGTTTTTGAAATTCATGTACTTCAAAAATTGCGGTATCTATCCAGCTAGGGGCTCTGACCATAACAACCTTCTTGACCACTTTCAATTCATTTCTTTAGAAAAAAGGAGAAAATGTGCGTCAATAACTTTTCTTCATAAACTGCTGCACGGCCTAATTGATTGCGGTTTGCTTTTATCAGAACTGAACTTTAGGGTACCAAGGGCTCATTCACGGCTGAATCTCACTTTTTACTGCTCCACAGCGCGAACAAATTTAATCCTGCATTCCCCAATTGAATATATGTGTGATAATTATAACTCCATATGCAATTCTTGCGATATCAATACTTGTTCTGTGAAGCATATGAAAAAAGTAGCGATGGAAATATGGAATTGACTATAATCTGTTTTTGTTGTTTTCTTTTTTTGTTTTTTTGTTTTTTCCCATTTTTTGTACCGCAAGAAATTACGTAACATCATTTTTACTGTCTAGTACCGTTCATTACCATTAATTAGTTTATACTGGTTTAGTGATTTTTCGTCTCACCAGTGTAATTTACACTTGGTTTTTTTCGTTTCTTTTTCTTTTATTCTTTTCGTTTCTTTCCTCTTATATATTAATATTAATATTGTATCACATGTCGCATTTGAACTTAATATTACTTGTTAATCATCTACTACTTAACAGTACTGTTGTATTTAATTATGTCCTGTAATTGGGTTTTACCTGTTGGGCAATAAATGATTATTATTATTATTATTATTAGGGGGCCAAAATTCCCAAAATTCTAATTTTTTTTCACTTCTCATAATTTTTAACGTAGAACCATGAAATTTTCGGGATAGATAGATACACTAGAAATTAACTAACTGCACAAAAAGTGTCATCATACACGGGGGCACATAACCATGAGAAGTGAAACAAACTGGAATTCTGAACACGAATCTGAAGGAATTTCGAACTAATTTCACCTCCTAATACAACTTTTCGGAAAAATGGATGGTTTTATCGCTGGCGTGCAGTGTATATCAAGTAAGATGACCCATTTCGTGCAGGGAGTTCATCTCTAGTGTATCTATCGATCCTGGAAATTTCATGATTTTTCGTCAAAAATTACAAAAGATACGAGGGTGTTTCCATGAGAAGTGAAACACACTGTATAATGTGAATTATCAATGGAATAATATATATTTAAGTATTAATTTTATATTTTACTTATGTAAATCATGCATATTATTTGGTAATGATATACGAATATTGCAAACTTTTTCTTTTTCAGGTACTACAGATATGTTTGTTTGGACTTCAAAATATAATAACCCAACATCGAAAATATGCGAGAACTGAACTAGGACGTCTATTAGGATTTGTTAAAACATTTATGCTCTATGGTATAGAAGGAATCAATTTTTTACCACCCCAAAAACTATTACCATCTACATTAAGTGTTCCTGACCAATCAAATGTTGCAGTAGAGAAAAAAGGAGGAAAGGTTGGAACAATTATTATTGAGCTCTAAAATGTTTCAATAAAAAATCATTGTAAATTCCCATTGTCGATATAGACGAAATTCTAGCATATACCGGGTGGCTACGGAAGTATTGCCTACGGAATATCTCAGTTATTGTATGAAGTAGGTTTGTGAAATTTGGAGCGTCGATATAATGACATAAGAGCTAGAATTTGAGCATATTGACATGTCGAAGTCAACTTCCGGTCTGACCGGAAGTAACATCAACTTTCTTATTTTAAATGGAAACCCTATTTTTTTTTCTTTTTGCTTTATTCAGCATTCAATTCCCTTTCTAATGACATATCACAAGTTGGTATCTAACCAGAAACTAGATCAGAAAAAAATTATTATTGAAATTCACCGAGTAGGCCGTGGAAGCAAAATGAAAGCCAAAAATTGAAAAGTTGGCTATGGAAACCATACGTCACTTGATAACAGTTGCTACTTCTGTGATATTTTATTTTCATTCGTCGGCGTTATAAAAAGCCGCCAAAAAGATTATTGGAAAAATTGGGAAAAAAACAATACTCTGTAGGTCCATAACTTAAATAGGAACATGCAACTTTTTCTTGCCTGTACTATTCAGCATAACCATTCCTTTCTAATGATATAATAGAAAGTAATTTTTTGAAATGAAATACCAAAAAATCCAATTATTATTCTTCAAATAACAAAACAGATTTTCGCCATACGCAAAAATAACATTAAAAATAATGTGGAATGATAAATTATATCCTGTAGGTTCTAGGTTAAATAGGAACATAAACGTACTTGGTCTCTGCCATCGTCCATAGATATTCTAATATCTACCTATGGACGATGTTTGTGCTAGTCAGAATAATCATTCCATTGCAATAATCATTCGAACCAAAATATTAACAAGTAGGCTGATTAAGATGTATTTTGGAATTAAACAAAAAAGAAACGAGAGCTCTCACGAACGCTGCTATCCATATTATTTTGACGTTCGAAGTAGCGTTTTTGATTCTGCCATTTCAAAAGGGTTTGGAAATCGAAATCAGTTAGTGGAATATTCAAAAAATGCCCCGTTATTCACGAACCGAACAAATTGACATGCTTCTCATTTATGGTGAATGTTTAAAAAATTCTTATGCCGCTGAACGATTGTATTTAGAGCGATATCCAGGGAGGCAGCAACCGTCAAGAAGGTATTTCCAGTGGCTTGAAGAAAAATTAAGAACTGAGCCTGATGTTCACGAAGACCAAGAAGCATTTGTTATTAATGAGGAAACTGAAATTAATGTATTAGCTTTAGTACAATATGATAGCACAATTTTCTCAAGGCAGATTGGCGCCGAATTAGCTATAAGTAAGGACTCTGCTAGGAAAATTTTGAAAAAACATCGATTTAAATCCTTCAAGTATCAGTTGCATCAACATTTGTATGAAAATGACGGTGAAAGGCGCCTGGAATATTGTAATTGGTTTCTTCGACAGAATGCTGAGAATCACCTATTTAACTATTATATCTTGTTTACGGACGAGTCAAGATTTACCAACAATGGATTATTTAACAGGAATAATACAAGGTAGGTACTGTACTTTATTTGGATTATTGTCGATAGTCGAAGTGTAAAGTGCTAAAAGTGTGAACGGTCTTTTGTTTCAGGTACTGGGCGATAGAAAACGAGCTCCGGTTTCGACAAGGTGGCTTCCAGGAGAGATTTAGTGTGAATGTTTGGGCAGGAATAGTTGGAACTCGTATTGTTGGCCCCATTCTTTTTCAAGGCCAACTAACCGGAGAGAGATACTTTAATTTTTTATCGAATGAAATTTCGGAATTCATTAACAACCTACCAGCGGAAATAACTGAGAGAATGTACTTCCAGCAAGATGGCGCCCCTCCGCATAATTCAAGAATAGCGAGAAATTATCTTCAAAATCGCTTTCAAGAGAGACTTATAACAACCCATGGTCCAGTCAGGTGGCCACCAAGGTCACCTGATCTTACTCTGTGCGACTTTTTTCTATGGAGGCATCATAAAAATAGGGTGTATTCCACACAGCCTACAACTCTACATGAGCTAGAAGTAAAAATTCGTAGAGCTTTCCAAGATATCACGCCCCAAATGTTGAGAAATGTTTTACATGAAAATATCACCAGAGTCAATAAATGTATTGACGCTGAGGGAATGCATTTCGAACATTTGTTTTGAATTGATTTTATCTTTAATCCTATCAATTTGAATTTTTTTTTTTTCGATAAATCTGTTTTTTTGTTATTTGAATAATAATAATTGGATTTTTTGGTATTTCATTTCAAAAAATTACTTTCTATTATATCATTAGAAAGGAATGGTTATGCTGAATAGTACAGGCAAGAAAAAGTTGTATGTTCCTATTTAAGTTATGGACCTACAGAGTATTGTTTTTTTCCCAATTTTTCCAATATTTCTTTTGGCGGCTTTTTATAACGCCGACGAATGAAAATAAAATATCACAGTAGTAGCAACTGTTATCAAGTGACGTATGGTTTCCATAGCCAACTTTTCAATTTTTGGCTTTCATTTTGCTTCCACGGCCTACTCGGTGAATTTCAATAATAATTTTTTTCTGATCTAGTTTCTGGTTAGATACCAACTTGTGATATGTCATTAGAAAGGGAATTGAATGCTGAATAAAGCGAAAAGAAAAAAAAATAGGGTTTCCATTTAAAATAAGAAAGATGATGTTACTTCCGGTCAGACCGGAAGTTAACTTCGTTAGTTAACTTCGTTATGTCAATATGCTCAAATTCTAGCTCTTATGTCATTATATCGACGCTCCAAATTTCACAAACCTACTTCATACAATAACTGAGATATTCCGTAGGCAATACTTCCGTAGCCACCCGGTATATTATATGTTCTTTAGTTTAAAGTACAAATATGATGCAGTGAGGTGAAAAAATACTATTGTGATTCAGTTAAAAGACGCATATTCTAGAGCAACATGCTAGATTGTCACGGAGACATCTATCTATAGCAACTTTTGTGTTAATTCAACCCAATAAATAAACAAGATGAAGAAGAAGAATGAAATAGAGTTGCTTTTCGAACTGAGTGAATGTTATCTCAATTTAATTTTTTTATATTCCCTCACTATTTCATTGTTTTATTATTTCATGTGATTTTCAATTACTTTTGTAACGTTTTTATTCTATTTCAGCTTACAAAATTGAGAAAACAGAGGTCATCAGGTGTACATAAAAAAGAAAAACTCGATGCAGAAGAACCTATTTTCCAGAATGCTGGTTATACTCCTGCAAACCCTGTGCTTGAATGCAATTTGGATTCTAGCATTAGGTATGTTCTGTTAATGTTTACATTTTTCTGTTATATAAATGATTCTTTCAGTGGTTTAACACTTGACGATAGACTCAAAACAAGTGATTCAGATGTTTCTGATAATGAAGCAGGAAAATCTGCGAAAGTACGTCGATTGCGAGGAAAAGTTCGACTGACGGCACTAAATTTATTTTATAATATTTTGTGGGTGAGGTTCATACTATTATTACTATAGTTTTTCAAAGGCATGTGTGGTCAAATGGTTTAACAGTGTTCATTAGCAGTTAATATATAACAATATTCTTGATTCTCTTCAAGCTATGTAGGTAGAGAAATTCGTGTTTTACATGATACAGCAATCAGTATTGATAATTCTAAACCACGGCAAATAATAATATCCGTCCTCTACCCGCACAGGCTAGGCCTTTGGGAACACTCAACGAGTGTTTATGAGGGAGTATTATTATTATTATCCAAATTCATCACAGAATAACATTGAAAGATGTTTATGTGGAGGACAGTGAAGTTTGCAAGAGTTTCCTGATTGTTGTTTCATTTTGTTTTACTTTTACAAATAATTTTATTTATACAAAAATCAAAAATTTTATTGAAATATTCAGTTCGTAATGAAAACCAATTATATTTAGAAAAAATGTAGTATTCAATACTGGATCATTCCAAATTTGTCGAAAAATATCACCAACAAACTAAACATTCAAGGATAATGTTCAAATTTACTTCCACTTAATCTGATCAAAAATATGCAGTTTTGTTTATTTCGTAGTGGCAACTAAAAATGTACTGCTAAACCATGTTTTTTTCATGAGATTGATAAAAATGTAATTTGTTGCATTCATGTGAATAAACTAAAGGTAATAACTATTTCAGAATACCGAAAAAAACGCCTTCCTTTCGTATTGGTCAAGTTTTATACCAGAAGATAGTGCATCAGGACAACATAATTTGATTATTTGTGTTCTCAAAGATCCTTCATCCAAGAATAGAATGGCAGCATTGAATGTACTGTTGTTGCTCTTGACTACTTCAAAAGTTTTTTTGTCACAAGCAGAATTTAGGTAAGTCTTGTAAAGTTGTAAATATCATTATCAATTTTATACCTACTTTGTGGAAATAGGATATTTCATTTCGTTGATTTTCAATCATGAAAGTTTGTTTAATGTCTGGAAAGCAACTATACATTTTTCAATTCAACTGGCTGAAAATGGAGTTCTAATGTTGATTATGAGACCAGAAAAAAAAGTATGTTAAACATTAGTTATTATTGATTTCACTTCAGTATTTTATTGTTCTTTAAATGAAATGATCATCGAGTTTCAAAATTGTTTTATTTTCATCTTTTTTTCTTTTCAGCGAAAAAAGTACCTCATTCACGCCCTTTTCAGTTATTTTGGGATTAACAGTAACTCAGCTACATAAAGGGCTTACTGTGGCCATAAATGAGAGGTGTATCCCAGTTTTAATACAAATATTGAAGTGTTTTGCAGCTTTGGTGCAGGCCACACCTTACCACAGAATGTCACGAGGACTACTTACAAAAATTATAAAGAATGTCAAGCAATTTATCTATAATAGAGGTAAGAAAATGAGGAAAATAATCCTATTCCATCAATTTCGAATAAGCAAGTAATACCTTTTATGCAATCAGAAAAACAGAATATTTGACAGAAGAAATAAATCTTACTATTGATTTTTAAAAAAACTAGTGAAGTAAAATATGTAATTATGAAACTCATATCAGAATAGTAATGCTTCACATTAATCTCATTTCAGTACCTTAATTTTTCCATTAATATTGATAATAGGTAAAAAAAGTATAAGTACTAAGTCGCTATTCGCCCTGATTTATTTGGTATGTATTACAGATGCATGTGTCCAAGTAACAGCACTAATAGCTCTTGGATGTGTTCTGGCGTTGGAACCAGTCCTACCAGAAACAACTGAGGAATTGTTGAAATCTAACCCTGGTCATGAAAAAAGCTTCTCTAGCCAAGATTGTTCAGAAGTAGAAAATGTGAATAAACATACTGACAATATCGATTTTGCTGAATTTTCTGATTCCGATACTGAAGAAGTTTCCCAATGTGAAGTCCCTTGGTTACTTGCAAAATGTCTCAAAAATCTGGGTGTAATTTTGGATGAAAATGATAAGGTTTGTTATTAATATTGCAATGATTTCCCGCTTATAAATAACACCTGATAGTTTATATCTATATATATAGGGCTAATCAAATTCGAGTCTATGCATTGAGATTTTGGTAACGGTAAGATTAGATTAGATAGAGGGTTAGTTGAATGAGAGCAAAGTTGCGTATTTCACAGGTAAATTCCGTGAAACAAAAAAATCTGATCTAGCTTGTTTGGTTCTGGAGTTTTACAGGAAATATGGAAAATTTCGAGATTCTTCTTTTACCTATATCTTTTTATTTTGTTATTATTATTTAAGATTTTTTTAAACTTTTTGTACTTTGCATTGGCAACTTTTTTTACTGCATCCAAATTTGAGAATAAAAATTATGTACAAAGTATCGAAAAAATTGGGCCACCCTCAACTTTTTTTTTCAAATACCGATCTATATTTTTTATTGAACTTTTTCAAATGCTAAGAATCGTGTTTTATATTTGCGTAGTATTTTCATCTGAGTTACAGGATGTTTTAGAAGTATTGAACTATTACCAGTAAAATTTAAAAAAAATTAATTCCATAACAGCTGTAATTGGAACTTGTCAACTTATTGATTCACTTTTTTTTCTGATATAGCTACTGTACGAGTCAACTTAACATCAAGACTATTAGCATAAAACTAATTTTTTCAGATTTTCAATATTGCTAAAAAACAAAAATATTCAAGTCTTAAATTTCCAAAGCAATTGGTAAAAAACTAGGTTAATGGAAAATAATACAGATAAATAATTTTCTTTGGGGTTATGGATCATAGGGGCGTGATTAAGGTGGTAAATATCTGAGGATACATCATTATCAAAAACACCTACGGAATTATAAAAAGTTCACTACATTCTGTTTGCATCTTTTCAGTCTCCAAAAAGACGTAGAGAGCTGAATGATTGTATAGTACCAGTACCAGTTAAGTTGGAATCTCTTCAAGTGATATGTGCGATGAGTAGAAATTTTTTTGAAGTCCTCATTGCCCCTTATATTTGTCATATCACAAAAGCACTCGACATCACAATGAAGGATAAATACGCGGATACAAGACTACATGGTGGAAGAACGATCGATTTCATTGGTCAGGCTATGAATAGATTTATCAGTAACAAAGGTATGTAAAATAGAATTCTAAATTGATTGACTTAAGCCGTAGATACAGTGGAAGTTTTATGTAATAAGTTTCAAGTTTTGCGATTTTGGATATCAATTTTTTAAATAAAACAGGATGTAAAACAGAATTGAACAATAAACATTGAATAATACAAACAAGATTGTGGGGCGTGATCAGAATAATAATGGCAATGGTAATTTTGTGTAAAAAAGAAATCTAAAATTATAAAATTTAAAACAAAAAACTTCCATTGTGTTTCAGTTTTAACTCACTAAAAACTCACAGTTTGAAATTTGTGCTTTACTTTATTATTATTATGTTTTATGAGAGTGCTATTGTCCAGTTCACAGTTTTTTGTGTGAAAATGGATCAAAGGCCCGAATGGTCGCAATACTGAGACAAGAAATATATTCTAATAAAAATAAATTATTTCTAGCAACAAAATATATTATTCCCTTCGAGTACTGTCTGCTATTTTGGCAAACTCTATTTAACGAATCTCTGATTGATATGTTACAAAGCGAACATGTAATGTTGAGAGCGGTGGGATGTGACTGCTTGGGGAGCATAGGAACTGATATTTTTGAGAAATTACCTGTAAGTTACAAGTCATATTTGTAAATAATTCTATTGATTAACAAAACTCATTTTGGATGAAGACAACTTCAATGGCGATTATAGAACTTTCAATGGTCAAAATTTATTTTTTTAGCGGGATAAACAAATTGTATGTGTTACCTCATTATTTTCTTGCACAAAGGACGAGGAAAAGAGTGTTAAAGGTGCTGCAGTACGGGCCCTAGGAATGTGCATTTCATATCCAACCCTTAGAGAGGTATGGATAAAAATATAGAAATATTTTACCACATGCAGACATTTCATAATCCCACTTTAACAGTGCTTGATTTGCAACATATTCAAATAACATTTTATATAAGTCATGAAGTATAGATGATATTATATTATTATCTTGCTGTCTGGAATATTTTTAGGATCCTGGTTTTGTAATAGACATGGCAGAGGCAACTTACCTTATGCTCAAAGATGCAAACTTGTTGGTCAGAATAAAAGCATCCTGGTCTTTAGGAAATTTGAGCGATTCATTGGTTTGGAACAGGTAGGACCTTGATTACGGTGTTATGAAAGTTAAGATAATTAACATTTTTGATTTAATATACTATTAAAAATTCCATGGTTTTCCAATTCTGGAACAACGGTTTATAAATCTAAATATGAAAAAAACAGCATAACAATTTCTTCTCTCATTACTAAAGTGGCAACAATATACTTCACTTAGTTGTAGAATTTGTTTCACTAGTATACAAAATAAATGTTTTTGAGACAAATAAGTTGTAATCCGAAGCTAAGTGGAATCGGCAATCTGAAAAAACAATCCAGATTTCAGAATCTGAAAATACCTACATCAAGTGAATGACTTGTGTCAACTCAGCATCTTTTTGGAACAGTACAGAAAAACTTTTTGTACAGCTGCTACGGAAACTCTGACAACTACTTATATAGCCATTTTTTTGCTACAGTATTCTACAAAATAATGATGTCAAATTAGTATGGTTGGAAAAGAATGTGTTTCAATCCACAAGGACCAGGAATTCATTGATTCACATCAGGAATTCAAGATTTTTTCTGTAATGAAACTTCGGCATTTTTTGAATTATGAAAAAAAAATTAAATTCAGCTTGAAATTGTTCTTATACAACCGACCAACATATTTGAATTTTATAATCATCATATAATGTTGATGAAAAAGACAAAAAACACTGCACGGAAACAACTCACATGCCAAAGAAGAAGATCTGATGAAATGAACTTTTCTTTTCGTGAAATTTTACACTAATACTTCTAAACTGCTATGGCTAGTTATCCATGGAATCGTCCTAGGATAAATAGATATCAATACATCCTCGTATCATTTATAGGCACCACCTCTACCAAAATGTCAGTCTAGAACCAAATTTCATTTTGCGGGATATAATTCCATAAAATAAAACAATGTAAAATTAATCTTGCTCTTTTCAGTAAAGCTCCTGGAGGTATTGAGGATATACCAGAGGATCTAATTTTGAAGCTATTACAAATCAGTATAGAAAGAGCCTCTGATCATGATAAAATCAAAATGAATGCAGTTCGATCGATTGGAAATTTGATGCAATTGTTCACTGACATTTCTATGAAAAAACCTAAATTCATCGAAATTACTGATGAAGCATTTGAGGTTTTAGTTCAGAAATGTTCAAGTGGATCAAATGCGAAGGTGAGATTAAAAGAGATATCTACATAAAATCTCTATTATATGTTTATTTATTTCAGTTTAATCAACTTTTTTTATTTAATAAATTTGTAAGGTTTTTGATGTAATGAAGTTGAGATTATTCCAACATAAAAGGTGGCATCATCAGACATCTTTAGACCTAGTCAAAAAGAAAAAATAGACATTGATGCCCAAAATTAAATCAATTTTTGAAATATTTCCTTAGAGAAAAGTTCACAAAAAACACAAAGGTCTACAGGGTGCCCACCAACCTGGAAAACATGGAAAACCTGAAAAAGTCAGGGAATTGATTCATGTGTCCTGGAAGTCAGGAAAAAACGTTAAAAAATGCGCAGTCAGGGAATTATATTTCCGGCCACCTAGGGAAATATATAAATATTGGCATCAATGTCAACTTACTCATTTTCACTAATTCTGTGGTTTCAAAACACGATAGCGTTAACAACCTTATATTGACATGTGAAATGTTTCACTTATTTCAATAAATTTGAAAGCCCCAAAACTTTATCATCGATAATTAACCTACAATTCCCTCCCTAAAAGTTTTTTATCATATACTTTATTGATCATGGAAAACTTGAAAGTAAAACCTGGAATAGTCAGGGAATTTAATTTTACAAAATTGGTGGACACCCTTGTCTATACACCAAGTCTGTCTAGAAAGAAGTAGGTAATCTTTTTCGATTCATTAACTTTTAATTAATAGTTTTAGTCCCCTAAACTTTTACACATTGATTTTGACATTGAAATTTTTTCGATTTCCAAATGTTTAATCGAGATGATCTGATAAATAGTTCAATCCAGCCAAATTATATAACAAAAGTAATACATATAAAATTATCAAATGCTTTTTTCATTAGGTAAGATGGAATGCTTGCTATGCAACAGGAAATGCTTTGAGGAACTCATCTCTGTATAAGAATTATTCCAATGAAGCAACAATTACAAAAATTTGGCAGGTAATAATTGGAACAAGTCTCTCTATTTGCTGTTTTATATGAGTTATTTGGTCTAACGCATTTTTCAATGAACTCGGTAACGAAATGAATCTCTTCTTCTGTTGTACACTTTTTTTATTTTTCAGTCCGCAGTCTTCAATGCACTAACTGATCTTGTTGTGAGTTACCGCAATTTCAAAGTAAGGATAAATGCTGCTGTGGCTTTATCAACTCCGTCCCGGAGAGAACATTATGGAAAATTCTTCTTTCCTATATGGTCTGCATTGTTGAAGGCATTAGAAAATTCTCAAAACATAGACGACTTCAATGAATATAAACATAGGGACCACCTCGTAGAACAGGTGAGACCCTCAAAACAAAAAGTGGACAAAATCCAATTTTTCTGTTTTTTAGATATGCATATCTTTGGGTCATCTCACAACATTACTCCAGACGGATGATTTGGTGCAACTTCATGACACAATCCAGCTTTATTTTGATCATTTCAAAATCCATACCCACAAGGTTTTAGAAAGAATTGTTCCCGAAAATTTCACAACTTTAGTTTCAGCATCCGAAGCTTTAACTCGTTTTAGTAACCAAAGTAATCTTACTTTGGAGCAAAGAAATGTAGTGAACTGTTTGACTAATATTTTTGTACCAGAATTTTCAAGTGTATAAATCATTATACATCGAAACTAGTCTTTTTCCATCGCATTTTAAGTCATATTATTTATAGGCTTATAAAAATCACAAGCTCCAAAGGTGAAACAAGAATGTTATTAATCATATCATTTTCCTATTTTCCTGTTCCTTTGGTCCTCAGGATTTTCAAACGTATCTCTTTTCCACTTCTGTTCATCACATGTTTTCAGACCAAAAAAGAAATGGAGCAGAAACATCTTAAAATGGAATAAGGAACTTGTCTAACAACTTCCGACCTATCACGCTATCTGTTATCTCTAAGGGATGATGAAATGTGGAAAGTCGACAATATTGTTTCTAAAGAGTGAAACTCTCATGTGGTATTAGATAACAACAGTTTGGAATCAAAGACTCCATGTCAAACTTCCTTCATAGATCTTTTTTGGTTTCCTAGGCAGGTCTGTAAACAGTGCAGCCATAAAGAGTACAATATCTTTCAGACTTCAGATAGCTTAGTTGAAGAAATTCTGCACATGAAGATATCTACAGTACAGTCTTCCAATCAGAAAAGGGCTCGATGAAGCTTCTCAACTGCAAATAAGATTCAAGCAATTTTGTTGAACCGTGTATTGCAATTAGATGTACGGTTCCTTGACACAGTGTCTACGGCTGCAAGGTCTTTCAGTAAACTGGCAAACTGTTTCAGAACTTAGCAAAGAAACAGAAAAGGCTAATGAAGTAAAGTGTTTGATAGATAATAATAATATAATAATAATACTCCCTCATAAACACTCGTTGAGTGTACCCAAAGGCATAGCCTACGCGGGTAGAGAACGGCTCTATTATCATTATTTGCCTTGGCGCTCCGGGGCGACTTACTGATTTTTGGTGGCGTATTCACTTTTCAGCTGTAGGAAAACCTATACCTAATGATAAATGGATCGCATTTATCTCCCCATAAACTCGCCACTGGACAGACATACGAACAAAGCAAGTTAAATAAAAGCCTGCAAAAAGAGTGAAAGAAATAATCATTTCATCGAATCTGGGGGACATGTGAGAAATATTTGGAGGATCTCCATTGAAAATTATCTCTTGAGAGACTTTAGTAACCATTATTGCTAATGAGTTCCATGCATACTGTTGATGACAGATTAGTAACCCCCAAACCAGAATGGATCATGTTCTGCACATTAAATAGTAGAAAACCAAAATGTTAATTCCGTCCACGAAAAGTCAACCCATGTGAAGACAGATATTCAACTACAGTGATCCTCATCAAGTATCAACATACCAAACCTTACAGGGGACAAACGATGAGATTTCATAAAAACTGATGTCAAAAGTAGGCACCACAGTGGAAAGACAATGATACTCCCACGCGTACATTTCCTTTTCTCAACTTTTTAAAACGTGGAACCTCATCGTTTTTCCGCTGGACCCTTCAAATGGTTTATTATAGTCTATTATGTAGAGCAATCGGTGATTGACATATCAAGTTTAGACTTTCTATCCCTTTGCTTTCTGCGAGGAAACTTGCCAAACCTAACTTTCTCAACTCAAGACTTTTCAATTAACGGCCAATCTCTGGAACTCATTTGGGTGTATTCTCAGAAAAGTTTATTGTAGGATGCGTTCGTAAAATAAAAAAAACTTCAAAAAACAATTAATAAATAGAAATATATATTATAAAATATGCCTAGAAATACAAATACAATACGCTTATTTCCTTATATTTGAATTCAAACATTTCCTTTACTAAGATTACTTGTTTAGTCATGAAGGTTACGAAAATTCATTAATACATGTATTATTTATTACTCCTATGCAATTATGTTTGACTTCAGAAAAAATATATCACAGTGATTTAGAAAGTGTACTGTAACCAATTCAGGACAGAAAACAAGCAAAAATAATTTGTGTCCATAGGGCTGGAAACTAGATTATTACACAGTAATAGTGGAACGTGTAATGGTAACATTCCACCGATATTGGCAGCATGCGGCATATTGACATACTTGAACGCACAAAGTTCCTATTTTAGGAAATCGACTACCGTACTATTTGAGGAGCCGTAAGTACTGGGTAGAATTATAGTAACATATAAAAGAAAATGTTCTACAATTTCGGCTTTCAATATGCGTAAATTCATTTTAAATCGCAATTGACTGCAATGCCTTATATATAGGCCAGACAGGCCGCAGTTTCAACCAGAGATTCGATGAGCATTTGAGAAGTCACAGATAAAATAAACAAGATTCAAAGTATGCCAATCATCTCATAGAAAATATTTAAAATATTTACAATTTCACACAAAATCCAGAAATTCTACACATTCAACCAAAATTCATAAAATTAAATATGTTGGAATCTCCCAAATGCCCCTTGACCTCTCTCTACCTACCTGGATAACTTCCAGTATTTAAGGAGATGACATTGTACTTAGGTTAGTTTATAACTAGCTCAGAAGATGACACAGTATTTCGAAACAATTGTCAGCAGTAAATGTTAGTGTAAATTATTGTGAAGTATCATTTTTACTCGACCCATTCATATAAAAGAAAATACAAAAACAAAGAGAATTCTTCTATAAGTATATTGGGAAATAACGCGTGTATCAGAAAACGCATCAGTGAAATTAAACAAATACATTTTTTTTCAATATTAATATTTTTAAAAAGGGCTCAAAAGAATTAAATAATTTATCTTAGCCCCATACAGAGTTATAAACCTATACACGTTGTGATTGTGAATTTTTAAGATCTATGAAAAATGTGAACGAGAAGATAGGATAAATAATAGTAAAAGGAGTGTAGGGAGTAGCTTAAACATGCAATAACTGTCATGCAGTTCTGAGCTTTGGTTAAAATATGCCTCTCAGAAGTTTCAGACGGATTATATTGCTATACTACTGTAACGATTTTGAGACCGGCGCTGATCATTTAATTAATAATGCACTCTCGACAAGTAAACAAGTTCTCCTCTTGCAAACACATGAGTCACAGGAAGAAACGCGAACTTTCTAAGCGAGTTCGAGGGACATTTAAGAAGTCGCCGAATCGACTCGATTGATCGAGAACTGTAAATGCGAGCATATAAGCCGCTGGATAGCAGAGTGCAGAGTAGTCAGAGATAGACAGTCACAGAGAGTTACAAATACAGTTCGAGAGTTCGCAGAAAGATAGTCACAGTAGAAATAAATTGAAATAGTGAAGTCTATGCTTTAGTCGAATAATTGTTTAGGTAGTGTTTAAATAAATCAGAAAAATTATTTTAGTGTAGTTTTACTACACTACATTGTCATCAGTTCTTAGATGTTTTTGAAGTTTCAAGTCTCTAGCTCATCAAGAAGTTAGTTTAAAATCGATTACAAAATGTTTACTGTACAAACAATTGTACAAACAATTGTACACCATTCCAAACCCATAAATTGTATATCAATTATTAATATTCGAAAGTTTAAAGAATGTGTCGAAAACTGCAGAAAATGTGTCCCGCAGAACAACCACTTGAGCGAAAGAATGTTGAAACAAGTTGAGAACAAGAAATTATTTTGTAGAAACAAAATGTCAAATAATTCCTTACATTCTCAGAAGGCCAAAATATTTTAATTTCAACTTCCACTACATAATCCAAGCAAAGCAGTCAGTGGGAGTGACTTAATATAATAATACCTTCCTTTATTCTCCCGAATACGTTCTCTGTTGCGTTCGTTATGTATAAAATAATGTTTTCTTAATCTAAACATTATTTGAAGTAAGTCTAATATCGCCGTAATCAGCGTAGAAAAATTCACATTTACATCGCGATACAATACGTTGAAGCTGAAATGTACAGATTAATTATGACCCAAAACATTCGCTACTTGGTGAATTTATGGAAATCATCAATTATGTTTTCATTTCTAAATAAGGCATTGCATTTGTTTTTCCAAGATGGATAAAATTCAACATTACCAATTCGATATACGGACATTACGAAATATTCAGATTTATATATCGACACAACCCTGTGTTGGCTGAATATCAACAATCTAAAAAACATATCTCACCTTGACTGAAATTATGGGACGATTAAGGTATCTGACAGTAAATGTCACAGGGGACAATGGGGGAGTCTTGGCTCAGCAATTGTGAGGTCACTATAAAAATATCCCACAATCGCACGCATCGAAGAAATAGATAGTGGTTTAATTTTTGCCCTTAGTTGAATGAAACCAGAAAAAAAAAATAGAAAACTGATGGCAAAATTAAACGCAGTCTTCCTCCCAATTCCATATTCCAGAGGGCTCCCAACTGTTTCCCTCAATCCCATCGGTATCCATATTGGTGCCCACTATACCATTAATTCATGCAAGTTCCTTTAGGGTGCTAGTTCTTTCAAATACTTCAGAGCGCCTAGGAACTATACCTCAATCCACACTGATTCCCCAAATTGCAACACTGACTGACGTTCAAAATCTGACGTAGCCCTAGAGGAACTCTCTCGGACCTCGAAGGTGACCGAAGACAATGGGGTTAAAGTTAATAGGGCTAACGGGATTAAAGCGGACTCTACATACATTGGAGAGGGATGGGATAACTGGAAATCTGAGAGCCATCCCTGCCAAGGCTTTCGCGAGTCGAATAATTGTTTAGGTAGTGTTTAAATAAATCAGAAAAATTATTTTAGTGTAGTTTTACTACACTACATTGTCATCAGTTCTTAGATGTTTTTGAAGTTGCAAGTCTCTAGCTCATCAAGAAGTTAGTTTAAAATCGATTACAAAATGTTTACTGTACAAACAATTGTACACCATTCCAAACCCATAAATTGTATATCAATTATTAATATTCGAAAGTTTAAAGAATGTGTCGAAAACTGCAGAAAATGTGTCCCGCAGAACAACCACTTGAGCGAAAGAATGTTGAAACAAGTTGAGAACAAGAAATTATTTTGTAGAAACAAAATGTCAAATAATTCCTTACATTCTCAGAAGGCCAAAATATTTTAATTTCAACTTCCACTACATAATCCAAGCAAAGCAGTCAGTGGGAGTGACTTAATATAATAATACCTTCCTTTATTCTCCCGAATGCGTTCTCTGTTGCGTTCGTTATGTATAAAATAATGTTTTCTTAATCTAAACATTATCTGAAGTAAGTGCGTCAATATGCCGCATGCTTGACATGGTAGAATCCAAAAATCCTAGAAACAAATATTCGAATTACCCCATATTCAAAGGTGAATATGAGTTATTTCTAACAAAATATATAGTGTTAGGGGCATGAATGTCGTAATTTCAACAAATTAATGCCTTACAGAAAAACTAAAAGTTAAGTAGATCCTGGGTCTGCAACCAATTGTTTTTAAGATTTTTTTATAGTTATAGTTACAATAGTATGTACAGTGAATTATTTTAAGAGAACATGATGTGATTATACAGTAGCATTTACAAAGACAGTTGAATAGATAATAGAAACTCGTATCTCCATACCAAGACAGTGCTAACATTTTCAACACTACAAACATTCCCAAATATTATGGTTTTGTCATCAGAATGATGTAGCGCGTGCAAAAATTATATTAATCAATATACCTACTTCAAATTATTTAGATTCTGAAATAGTTTCAATGAGCTCCAAAGATAGAAAAATCGTAATACTATATGACAAATCGATATAATAAGAAATCATTTGAAGGAAACGTCTAAATTTGAATACATGATCACGTTAAACACAAATTTATGAAACAATATTATATCTTTCAAATGATGACAGATGTTTGCCGTTTATTTTCCACTTGTTGGAAACTCTTAGAGAGAAGGGTACCCCGTATTCTTTCACATGGTCAATAGTAGTTAGTATTAGTTGAAAGTTTGCTATAATTTAGCAATTCAAGTGAATACTGACTCGTAAAATTCCACACAATTTGTGTATACCTAATTACTTAATTTAAAAGTTGATATATCAAAACCAAATATACAGTTAAACAATATATATAATGTCATGCCTGGAAACATTCTCCATAATTGAATAATCAAATGAAACTTTTTCACAACTCTGTGTTGGGGGTTCAGACAAGATGGGTATTACTCGTAAGTATATATTTTTTCCCTACTATAATCATAATTTTGTCTTGGAATATTGATAGTATTACCAGGTCTATATTATATAGTCCGAAAAATACAGTTTTTGAGTCACCCTGGTACGGTAAGTCAATTATTTCTTCAAAATAAGCATTCAAAAATGTTTCACAGGATACCAAATAATAAACATATACATAGTTACCCATATTGAAATAGAAATTGTCAATTTGTGTAAAGTAACACTAATTCCATATGGAAATTGATAGATATCATAAATCAATGATAAATTGTTTGAATGATATATATTTAGTTTGTAAATTTTGTTCGGGAAAATGTGTTTTGTCTAAAAACATAATTTTCTCTATTTTACAATTTATAATTAGATAAAATGAAATTGTGGAAAATGTGTCTTGGAAAAATATCTACTCTAAAATACATAAAGCGCAATTTCGTTTAATAGTTGGCTGCCATCATAGTGAATTAGTTATTAGTAGTTAGTTATCCCAATAACTTCACCGAAAGTGTCGATATACTATAGTTATCTAGTATAAGAACACTACAGTAGGTATTCTCATATTCTGCCATTTTCTTTGTTGATCAACGACGACGACAGCAATATAAAGAGTAAAATTTTTAACCTATAGAAGAGACATTTATAACACTTGAACTGTGATTAGAAAAAGTGAAACAGTCACTGTGATGAGAGTCAACTAGTAGGCGAAAGTGTATCTTTTCTAATCTATTATCACGTTTCATAATCACAAAATACTGATCATTTCAAAATACAATGATGAACAATTCAATGAATCATAATAATTATTAACTCTTGATTCAGTGAGTTTCATCACTTTAATCATCCCTAATCACGGTTATAATTGGATTCCATTTTTTGCTGAATTATAAGCTTAAAATTCGCAAGTACATTCAGTAAAATGTTTTTTGCCGGACTGCTGGCTTCCAAAGTTTGTAAAGAGTTCTGTTTTCACTATTACTTATATATATCAATTGATAGTTTCGTCGTTATGAATGGACATTTACAATTTTTTACCTTTTTGTCATTTACCAAACCGAAAAACTCCCGATACTCCTTTCCTAATGCTTCTGTTTTCTGGTGCCTGAAATTTGAATGCATTGTGAATACTGCAACATATGTGATAAATTATGTCACTGATGCCAAAATGCTGATAAATAAGCGAAAAAAAAATTTAAAATGCAGTGCAAGATAAAATATACAGGTCACATGTTATAGATGGCACCACTGTTGGCGGCGAATGATACAAAGTTGGCTAAACGACAAAAGTCGTGTATTTTATGGAACAATCGACTGATGTTCTGAAATCTTAAAACTCATTCCATTGAGAAGACTCGTTTTTTTGCGCTCCATATTTAGAAGTAGAAAATGTGTATAAGTATCGTTTCTCTCTGGTTTGCATTTTCTTCAATTTGGTCTACTTTTATTGATAGTACGTTACTGATAATGAGTAGAAAACAAGAACTACTAGAATTGTCATGAAAAAATACAGGTCCATAGTTGAAAAAATTAGGCTAAGAGTATGCCTCTCGAAGAATAAAACCGTGTGATGAAAATTAAAGTGAATCATATATAGTAGGATATTTATTCATTGACGGATGAACAATTAGAAACAATATAATTTCAATTAAGTAGTGAAGTACTCCTCTAAAAAACAATTTTCGAGGTGTCATCGCATAAGAAACATTCCCATCTTTTCCATCACGGTTGAGTGATATTGCTTCTGAAGAGTATCAATCTCAAATTTGCCTACCTCCCCTATCATTGAAGATAAAATAGATTTTTCGTCGACAAAAATTTTTTGGAGGCCTCGCGAAAGAGACCACATCAATAATTTGGACGTTTTCTGTGAGTGATACTTTTAAATATCATTCTCATTTGTCCTCATGAATTTTTATTGAAAACTAATAATTAAAAAATCAATTATCTATTAAGAGAGGGAGAGAATAAGATCCAGAAAAGCAAATTATTATTGTTCAAGCAAAGCAATAAAGTCATTAATAACATACTGAACTTACATGTCTCGCTCCAAACAGCATACGCGCTTTATCTTCTTCTTGAGGTGCAGTACTTTCATTTGATGATCCAGTGTTTCTTTTTATTTGAAGTTTCTGTTTAATGGCCTTTGAAAAAATAATTATTTATCATATCAAGAGTGTGGCATACTGGCAATATTTGATTGAAGATCATTAGATGAATAATGAACAAATATATTTAAAATCAACGCTTCCTCAATATCCTTGTACAATGTGAATCACATGGTGCGAAAAAAAAATCTACGACCACTGAATTAAATCTTTTTGCTACTTTGATTTCATTAGTATCAACTGTCTATAAGTTCTAGCGCAAGTTGTACTAAAAAGAAACCAGAAAATTATATACATATAAGTGGCTCAAAGTTTCCTAGAATGGAAGTACTCACTATGAATGTTTATCAATCAAAATTCATTCACCTGTGATAAAATAACTCTTTTACTGTCATTCCGTATGGCCATTAAAAAATCCAACCACGTCCATGTCATGTTGTGGTACTCTAAAGTAGGGATAATAAGTGAGTAGCCTCTCAAATCCTCAAGATTCTTTTCTTTGGTACCTTTGTAACTAACTTTGACTGGAACTTCCGGTATTTTTATGTAAACAAACAGTTTGTTTTTTTCAGCTCTTTCCTTAAAAGATTTACATGAATTTTTACGAAATTTGCGAAAATTCAATCGAAAGTACCTTCATTTTCTCAACATCATCGATATGAACATAAAAATTTGAATCGCGGTTACGTTTCAATTTAGATTTCTTTCCTTTCTGATCTGCTTCACCATCCTCACTTGCTCTATCACTATAATCGGTACTTTCACTTTCTCTTTCAGGAAAACAGAATTTCATCATGGTGCTGTAGAACTTTTTGGTTATTCCTGGCAAAATAAAGTTTTTAAACATTCAAAAGTACACAATATTTGAATATTTACCCAGAGTTAAAGGAACTAAATTAATTTCAAATATTTCTTTCACCGAAATTCCACCTACAGGATGTTTTTCTCTGCAAAATATCCTCAAAACTTTCTAAAACGAAGTGAATAACAATCAGCCCTATGCTGTATCACTTCCGTTAAAAATAACGTCACCGTTATTCGCCATTTCCGTTGTTTTGCTATTACCAAGCAATAGCAAAATAACGAAAATGGGGAATAACGGTGAAGTTATTTTTAACGGAAGTGATACAGCATAGGGCTGAATAGCATATAACTAAAATCGGTAATATATAATATCATACTTTATGTTCTATTGGCATGTCAAACTGAATCTCTGTGGGACAAAGAACTTCCTTATAGATTTCATTAGGCAATAAATTTGTCATTCTCAAGTAGCCAAGTTCCAACAAGTGTTCAACAGAATCATCACTTTTTGAATTCTTTGTATATCTAAAAGCAAATACTATCAGTACATAATATTCACACCATATTATATCACCTACAGAAAGTTACTCAAAACTAAATCGGCAATACCAATCTGCCCGTCAGCCTCTGTCAAACGCCACTGCGCATGCTTGAAACAAATTTCATTAGCTCTAACGATAGTAAGTGGTTTATCACTTCTTGTGGTAGCTAATCGAGCATTGGCTAAAAGTTGCGACTCTTTATAACATGAGAGCATCATGTCCAACTCTTCACTTTGAGCACTCAATTGGTTCTTGCACTCGTACATCTTAAATAAACCAATACAAGTTATTTGGTTTCAAACGACTTCTATATCCAACTTACCAGTCTTTCTAGTCTACTAGAATCTTGTCTCAACAGTATATCATCAGGATTATCTTCCAATGCCTTATTGACCAAATACGTTTCCTTTTCCAATCTCTTCAATTTACTTTGTGTTCCCCTAACAAGAGTCTGTTGGTTTTGAATTGGTTTTCTTTGATCTTCGACGCTATGAAGTTGTAGCTTGAACCTCATTCGGGCTAACTTTTCTAGTGCTTCTTTTCTGTGAGGCTCAACGTATAGTAACAGATTATTCACAATGTCTAATAACATTGCATACTTGAAAAAACAAAAACAAAAGGAATTAGTCAGGTTTTAGAAGTATACAAGTTATAAAACAATTATAACAACTCGGTGAATGTCTTGATACTTACTTGTAGCGAATTTGTACAGACCTCAAGGTCATAATGCATAAGCGTGAAAGCATCAACAGCTGATTCTCTGCTTTCCCAAGGTCCTACTTCTTCTTGAGGAGGAGGTGGTATCTCAGCTATACCTTTGGGATCAACACTAATATCGCCGTAATCAGCGTAGAAAAATTCACATTTACATCGCGATACAATACGTTGAAGCTGAAATGTACAGATTAATTATGACCCAAAACATTCGCTACTTGGTGAATTTATGGAAATCATCAATTATGTTTTCATTTCTAAATAAGGCATTGCATTTGTTTTTCCAAGATCGATAAAAGTCAACATTACCAATTCGATATACGGACATTACGAAATATTCAGATTTATATATCGACACAACCCTGTGTTGGCTGAATATCAACAATCTAAAAAACATATCTCACCTTGACTGAAATTATGGGACGATTAAGGTATCTGACAGTAAATGTCACAGGGGACAATGGGGGAGTCTTGGCTCAGCAATTGTGAGGTCACTATAAAAATATCCCACAATCGCACGCATCGAAGAAATAGATAGTGGTTTAATTTTTGCCCTTAGTTGAAAACTAATGGCAAAATTAAACGCAGTCTTCCTCCCAATTCCATATTCCAGAGGGCTCCCAACTGTTTCCCTCAATCCCATCGGTATTCATATTGGTGCCCACTATACCATTAATTCATGCAAGTTCCTTTAGGGTGCTAGTTCTTTCAAATACTTCAGAGCGCCTAGGAACTATACCTCAATCCACACTGATTCCCCAAATTCCAACATTGACTGACGTTCAAAATCTGACGTAGCCCTAGAGGAACTCTCTCGGACCTCGAAGGTGAGCGAAGACAATGGGGTTAAAGTTAGTAGGGCTAATGGGATTAAAGCGGACTCTACATACATTGGAGAGGGATGGGATAACTGGAAATCTGAGAGGCATCCCTACCAAGGCTTTCGCGAGGAGGAGAATTGAAGGAACTCACTTCCTTCAGAAGTATACACACTCGCGTAATTTGAGGAGACCAGGAGAAAATTGTTGGAGGACGGAACTAGGTAGTATTTAAGAGCATGCAATCCAAAAATTGCACATGGGGCCCTACTTAACTGGTTTCAGTAGCAGCCTTCCCACAACTATAGTAGGGCAGAAAGAAGGTGGAGAATGGCGCAGGTGGGCGGCGATCGCAGCTCTCAAAATAAGGGCTGACGATGTGAGAAGAGACGGTCATAGGCATGCACGAACAGATGCGTCTTGTGCACCCAATGGTAACTTCAAATAGGTCGAAACCAATCAAGGCGTCTCTCTCAAAACGAAACTGGTTACTTGGCACTACAGCCACGTATTTCTCACCGATAGCAAAGCGGATCCGACCCGATATTGCTCAGGAAGAGCGAACTACAACAGGCCCATTCAGCTACTCGAGGTCTGAAAACGCCTCTAAAGCGTATATTTGACAATACTTTATATGACTCGATATGTCAGGCTACAGAGAGGCGGAACGAGAGCCCAATCTTAATAATTAGGATTTGTGGTAAAAAACGTAAGATAATGAACCTACCAAACATACATCAAACTGGTAAGTAATGATTTCAGGATGTTTGGTCTGAAGCTCAAGCTCAAGAACAAACCACCTCCTCCTGTCTTTAGACATCAAAGAGATGATAGTGGTGGTAGGTCTTGGCACCCGAGCCGAGGATCCTGAATATAGACGTGTTCGGAGAATGAGAAGACCTCGACTCACATCCTCACTGAATGCCCATTTGGGAGCAGAATATTGCACTCTGATAATATATGAGATATTTTCGTGGCAGTTCTAGCAGCCAGGTGCATCATTATTTGCTCTATGTTCATTCATTCATGTCGTACCAGTGATGTAATTCCAGTCATGTACAAGGACACAAATACCTATTTTCTTCAATTTCTGAAGATTATGGTGATGTATTCAATCACAATCCTTGAATATCACTGTTATAGATTATTTGCTACAATTTTATCAGAATTGAGAAACCCCTTTAAGAGGCTTATTCAGTAAATTGTCGTTAGAATACGATATCGTTGCGCTAACGACATTTTCGCCAACGACATTCCTAACGATGAATTCTTAAATTACATTCAGTATCGATGTCGTTAGAACAAAATCTGGTAAAAGTATTAAATGGATTTGGTAAATGTTGGTACTTGAAGTTTAATGTTTTGTGACCAAAAACGTTTGTCGATACTAGTGCGTGCGTTTGAACAAAGTTGGCTGCTGTCAGAATGAAATTTGGTTAGTTTGAATAAAATATATGTACATAATAATAAACAATTCAATATAATCTGTAATAAATAATGATTGTTTTCATCCAGACTTGACTATGACTACAGCCAAACCGATAACAAAGAAGCAGCCAATTTGACTTTAAGAGCCAATTTGAGGCATTTCTTAACGAAATGAGAACTAATGATTCTGAAAACTAGGTGGAATAATTTTTATATGGGTGCAACCTATACATCCTATGATTCCTGGTATCTCATGTTTCATAAAAAATCTGTAAATTCATCAATTATTTGTTATTATTAAACATTATTGCTACATACTCATGTTTTGTGTGAAATATTTCGTCTCTCCACATAATTCCACACAGTGGACATTAAAGCAAATATCTGACAGAAAACAATTATTTCCCCCTACGGATATTGAATTATATCTGTCTTCTATTTGTGCAACGTTCCTCACGGACACATAATCGCAAGTGTTACTTGTTATAAAGCCATATCAACAACCTCGTGAACAGATCTGCTGACATTCAGTTGAGATGAACTGTTGTGTCTGTCTGATTCTACAGGATTCTGGTAGCTGCCATGCGCTTGAAATAATAATGTGCTAAAAAAACTGTGAACATACAAATGACACACTCGAAATATGCATGGCATCTATTTTCATCTCACCCTGATAACAGGAGCAGTTCCTGTGTTTCTTTGTGCTGGCAACATGAAAATCACAACTTCTTCGAATAATTATTGTGCTGCCTCTTTATACGAACTGTACATTTGCCGAAAAAGAATATCTGGTAACTCAAACGGGTTGCTTGTGTCCCTCAGTATTCTGAGTCGCTGTTGTCTCAAATAGTTTTATAGATCATTTTTGAACGTTCATATAAGGGCTGAGAATATCGTAGTATTCATGTATTCCACCTGCGCAATATATCTTGTCTAAGTAGCTGTACTATAGTTGTCTTTGGTTATTAATTTTATATTGAACAAATTCCACCACTTTGAAATATCCCAAAATTTGTGCTGACCACTCTTTCTTTCCTCTTTCCAAATATTTAGATTCTAATCCAAATTTCAAATAATCACCTATACCAATATGTTCTGTGAATTAAATCATGATTCATGTTTGATATCCACCAACGACAATATAAAGACACCTCCATCGACGTCGTATACAAAAGATAAATTTTATCGTAGAATAACGATAAGACGATAACTATATTCAGCTACAGAATCGCAAATATCGTTAATTACCGATTATCGTTCACTAACGACATAGTTATGCGTTACAGAATAGGCCTCTAAGTCTATTACACAGAATGTACTCTACTGAAAAGCTGCCAGCAAAGGGGTATATAAACATTTGTTTTCCAAAGTGATATTTTTCATATCATTGCCAACTAAGTGATAATTTTAAAATACTTTATGATGTTTAAAGTCACAATTGAAGATTTATGTAATGGGTTCAAGTTTTCAAAGTCAAAGTCAAAATATACTTTATTGTCGGAAGTTATAAAAACTTATAGACAAAGCTTTTTGGATTTGGATTAATATTAAAATTGAATTCAATTAATTAATGATAAAGTATAATGGTGATACTCCCCACTATCTGCATATCATCCCAGATGAAGGAACATCACCACTATATGCGCTCCGGGGCGACTTGAAAATTTGATGGCGCATTTGCTATTTAGGACATCAGTTTTTGAAATAAAACAGGATGCAAAACAGAAGTAAGAAATAAAGCTTGAATGAAACCAACAAGATTGTTTGTGGGGCGTGACTAGAATAAAAATGGTAATGCGAATTTAATGTTTAAACTAAATCTGAAATTATAAAATTAAATGCTTAAAATATGAAACTTCAATTGTATTTCAGCATTAACACTACAGTTAATGTGACTTTTATATGAACTGAATTGAAGTTACCTGGCAAATAGTATAAATAGTCATAGACATGGGAAAAGTGTCTTGATACATTTAGACCAAACACAAGCCTAAGTTACTCATCAAAAACACAATATCTGATATTTTCCATCCTATAACTTGTGTTTCATTTCATATAGCTTACCTGTCTAGAACAAGTGGGACCAACGGTATCGCTAACAACTGCCCCTACCGAAACTCCACTTCCTACCATATTGGGTACTTCTGAAGGTTCAGATATTTCTGTAGATTCTTTCTCCTGAATATTATCAACTGTCAGCCACATTATATTATCTACAAAATGTTTGTGTAATAAATTGGATCTGAGCTGGGAACACACTACTTACCATCAGTTGTATCATTTTCTCTAGCATTAACAGTCGCATAATACTGCATACATTCCAAAGTTCCTAGCCAAGTTGTCTTAGAGACCAAAGTTCGGTCTTTCCATGCAGGTCTATGTATTCGCTGTACTATTTCTGCTTTTGCAGCACTCATAATCACATAACCTCTCGTTTCACAGCCTTTCAGTAATACTTGAGCATTAACAAGAGCAACTGTAATGAAAAAAATTGCATTTCAAACAAATACTTCTTCAGTACCAATCAAAAAGAAGAGAAACTATTAAGAGAGTTTGCCCAAACCTTCCATTGACTGTGAAACGATTCCTTCAATACTTTTCAAGATATTTAAAAAGAATTACATTTTGGCAATAATTATTGCTAAAAAATTCCACAACGGCTGTGGTGGAACAAAGTGGGACAAAAACATCTACTGGTTGACTTAGAGTCCCACACTATTTACAGTACAAATTAACAGTTCTGCTTCTTAGATGAGAGTTAGTAACAAAGGCTACCCAGAATACACAGTGGCTAATGATTACAGCTATTGATGCCCCTATATTCACAAAAAATTGTAACCTAACTCTACATCTACATATATGTTGATTGATTAATGGATTATTCAAATCATCATTATTTTTCACCCTATTTTATGAAATTACTCACTCTGCCAATTTTTATGTTGAACATCATCCACCTGACAAGCTTGAAGGCCTTGCAAATGTTGCTGTCTAGAAACGGCCGACAGATCATCGCTATAAACGACTGCATTGTTATCCGCCTCTGCTATCAACTGTTGAAGCATATTAGCGGCATGCCCGGATTGAAGCTTACTGATAGGCGAAGGGGTATCTTGAACTGCGGTGGAAGACTGAATAGCCTAGAAATGACAATTAATTTTGTATGGCTTCCGAACAGTCTGGTCCTTCTGATAATGGAAATAAATCTGTATGAATCTAAAATGATCAACGCCGACTCAAACTAATCAACATAATAAAAATATCAAATCTTTATTGGTCCAAGAATCATAAATGTTCATAATAGCATTCTAATTAATACAGTACATAACAAAATCTAAAGAAATTATTGCAACAAAAAAAAATTGGTATTGAAAGTATCATGCAATGAATATTTCAATTCTTCAATATCTGTACACATATTACTGATCAGGAAAACTAAAATGATTTTGATGCCCGTTGGAAGAAAGAAAACCAAAATCAAATCACCACTTACTTGAATTGAGGCATTTGGAGGAGTACTTGATGGGTCAGTGTTTCTTCTCTTTAACGGAGTAGTTGCACTATCCTTTCGAAAGCCTTTCAAGGCTTCAGTTGACAGATTCTTTTTCAATCTCTACAAATAAAAAACACCGAAGAAATAAGTATGTAGCCATCAGTATTGACTGGAGATTGACCGAATTAGTACAATATGGACTATGTAAAAATGACCTTCAGTTATTAATTTTGTAATAGGTAAATACTGGCAATGATAAATGCATTGGTACAGTTCTTTCAAACCAAAAGATTGCATTTGAAACAGTCAATATTGACAAACCAGCGAAATATGGAACAACATGGACTTGGTTTCCTTTTTGCCTAACTACAGAGAACAAATAACATTATATCTGGTGCAAAGCCTTGTCCCATTCTCTTTCTGCTGTACACAATTGATGATAAGAAAGTCACAAAATACAATCTGAGAGTTTGTGCAGATAATACCATACTTTTATTCATCTGGTGACTGGGAGGAAACTTGAACAGTTTGAATGAAGACTTGTGGTTTTGAAGTTGAATAAAAAAATAACAACGCTCTCACAACTTACCACTATAAGTCGATAATTGCACCGTATTCAGATTATTACGGAACATTACTTTATGAACGAAGAACAGATAATGTGTCACACCTAGTGTGTACTGTAATACAAAGAGACCTATTGGTTTAATGTTACATTGAACCCCTGATGGAGCTGATCTTGTGCGATGAAACGGGGTCTAGGCCCCTCAACCTTGTGAGCAGAGCAAGAAACACCCCGAGTCTCCGATTTCAGAGAGAAACAATATGTTCTAAGATTGAGCTTATTCTAAATATATGAAAAAAACATTGCTCATGCAGATTTCAACATAATTTCGCATTGACTCAACTCTAAAGAACATTCGGTGAACTTGAGTTAATTTTCCAACCACCTGTGGATTTAACTCATACATGACATTAATGTTCCAGCAAGTTTTCTTGAAGTCGGCATTCATAATGAAAAAATGCATGTCTGAGAAATACGTCACAAGCGAGTCCGATATCTGTTTTTTTTTTATTATCACATCCTTAAACATTTGAAATAATGAAAGACTTTTCACTTTATTCAGAAAAACTACTCTCCATTATAATGTAAAAAGTGTACGGACCCTATTTATCAAATAGCCAGAAAATGCCAAAGGCAAATAAGTGAGAGAAAACAACAAAACAGCCTTCTTTCATTTTTCCTATTTCATTTAAATTACATTACTGCTACCATACATTTTTGCGCCGAAGTAATGTTCTTGGAATTCTGAAGAACAATCAGACGTTTAAAAAACACAGGCCCGTGCATTCTGAAAATTCACGGACACCTCGTGACTGGAATCCGTTGAACTACCGTGTGTCCATTACTTCTTTGGATGAACTCAATAGAGTATAGATCTGTGATTTGATTTCTGGGACTTTTCCTCCTTCGTTCTGGCGCTTGGCACACCCAATGTGCCAAAACTACAGTCCCCTATATTAATAAAAATAGTGCCCTCTCCTCCATGAATTTTATTGTTCAAAAATGTTCAACTAGATATTTTCAAATAAAACTATACATAAAAAGGTTGGGGTTTGAATACTCACCGTAGTTTTCATGAAAGTATCAAAGAGAGCGAACGCCACATTTCGATTGCTCTTTGTCCAAGCCCCTCTCAAATCATGAACAACCAACCTGTGTGTCGGTATATCCTTATTTCTTTCATGGCTAGGAACAACTGTTTCACGGCCATAAGAAACTTTTGCAACCGAAAGACAGAAACATTTTTCCACGGGTTGACGAGGTGATGGTACTTCTACTTCCTGCTCATCGTGTAGAGCACTTTTTAGCCACGTTTCGAAATCATTCAATTCGGAATTCATGTAGACCACTGACCATTCAGCTTTTGGCCTGTGTTTGAGACCATCATCGATGTTTACCAATGATAAAGTGTGCTCTATAAGGATTTGAATGATAAAAAAATACATTTATTGTCTAAACAGGAAAAATCCCAATTACAAGACAGTTTAGAAATATAGGATGAAGACACGAAAACGAGTTTAGAAATGCAAATGAAAACGATTATGGTGCTGGTTTACGTCAACTGTAATAATACCTTGATATTTTGTGAACAGCTTCGGCTCAATACAAAAATGAGTATTGAAAAAAATCACATGGAACTGTTAATTCTCCAATTATCATTTAAAAAGGATGACCAGTAAACATACTAGTCACGAGCTAGATCAACGGATTTCATCTTGTTATCCTCAATAGTTTAGTCAACTTACACAATGAAAAAATAGTAATTGTTCACTGTTCAACAACATTACTCATCTCTATTGTAAGTTATCACCGACTTTTTTGTAGTTATTTTAAATAAGTTAAGGTATTTTATAGTTAGAATTTTAAGGTCTTCGTCATATGAAATATTTTCATTGATAGACCAATTGTTGAAACAAGCGAAATGAAGATGATAGTAGAGCATTTTCCTCTCAAACAGACAGATGTAAAACTGCTTTAAAATTGATATTTGATTGACATTTATCAGAAAATTGTTTTTCTTATTGAGGGTGCATTTCTGTACAATAAGTTTTCATAATACTTAAAAATAATATTTGAGACAGAAATAAAAACAAAATGAAGGTATCAAACATGAACTAACAGCTACCAATCCCAAAAATCAATTATTCTTTTTTTTTTTCAATTTTTACTAGTACAATCTGCTTTATTATAAAATATAACAGGAAGGTGCAGACAAACTCGAGTTCTACTCAACTTGCAAGCATTCATCAGAAAATGGTGCAAAAACCACTTTGAGTAGTTCAAGAAAAATACCAGCCGAAAAATACATCATAGCCATAATAATAGAGTTTTGTCAGCACTTCTCCATTAACATCATAAATTCTACTTGCTATTTTGACAAATTCATTTTTGGAGCGAAATAAATTTTAAATCAATGGTGATACTATCACTTACCTGAACTCGACGCAAGTCTTCCACCAAAAAGTTCACATCCTCTTTGCATTGAGAAAGACATCCAATAGCAAACTTGGAATTTGTGTAGCCCAATCAATAGATGAACCTAAAAGTTAAAACATGAGAAATGAACGTGTTCAATCAAAGAGAAACTGAAACGAATGAAAGAAATTGAAATTACCTTTTTGTAATGTCTGCTGAGTTGGATCTTCCTTGGTATTACATTATTGAAAATTTGTCCTCGCTTAGTAGGTCTAGTTACTCCAGACAAGATCAATTTGAGGCTTTCTATCCATCTCAAAGTGCTGCCATAGAGGAGTAAAATTGGACAGCTTGTAGGTTCATTGGGAACAGGTCTCGTTTCCATAACTATATTGAGATTGACGTTTTGTGACCGAAATGCTCTAAATGAGTCATGCACCTATAACATGAACAGCTTAAAATCATCAGTAGTATAATATTTAACATAAATGTCCAGTTTGAAAAAGTATTTTCATCGTGAATTACTTAGGATGTCACCTAAAGTGTGAATGATAAAAACGATAAACTGTTTGTGGGAAATGAATGAAGAATAAGAATAACTATGATCGCATTTATTCATTTTCCAACATTTTACTTTCAAAATCTATTTTAAAACGTTTGGTGGTTCTTTCAAATAGATTGCCATTAATATAGCTAATCTATTTACTGCCAGCATATGCCTTCTACTTCAGCAAATGGGTATAATGACCTATGCCATTCCAGACCAAGAAGCATTAATAGTAGCAAGATCATTGGTGGACAATATTTTCTCGAGATTTGGAGTACCTTTGGAGCTGCATTGTAACAAAGGAAGGAATTTTCATTAAAGAATATTGTGAGTATATTAGCAAAACCAGAACGACATCTCAACCAAGCTAACACCGAATGATGATATATTAGGAAGAAGAATTCGATTGTCCTGTGACTTGGTGCACGAATCAGATAGCGCGAAAGATTCTTGTCATTGTTGAATACAATGCAGATAAACGGAAGAACTACTTGCTGAACATTGTCCATACCAATGCTGTCAAGAGGGCAAATCTGGTACACGGATGGCTCAAAGACTAGCAAAGGAGTTAGGGCTGGAATATACGGGGAGAGACCGAGGAAAGACATCAGCCTAAGCCTCGGTACTCGAGCCTCTATATTACAAGCCGAGGTAACGGCAATCTCCGTCTGCACGAGAGAGATTCTAAGGAGGGGTCCTAGAAACCAACCCATAACGATTCTCTCCGACAGTCAGGCGGCGATTAAAGCCCTGCGTTCATTCAGGTTCACTTCCAAACTGGTTTGGGAGGCACACCTAAACCTTAACGACCTGGGAGCACAGAACAGGGTAAAACTTGTCTGGGTACCAGGTCATAAGGGGATCCAGGGAAATGAGAGCGCAGATGCCCTGGCAAGAGCGGGAGCGGGAGCAGCAACAACTCTCATTGGACCAGAACCAGCCTGCGGAATCCCGTTTGGGGATATTAAGCAGGACACAAAGAAATTGGTCAAAAACTGTCATCAATCTATCTGGGAGAGTGCCTCAGGCAATACTCACGGAAAAATCATGTTGCCAACCGACCGGCTATCAAGACACCTTCTTGAACTAAGCCAAGATTCCCTCAGGAAGGTGGTAGGACTGATGACAGGCCACTGCCATATGAAAAAACACCTGCAACTGTTGGGAATACATCAAGAGTCCACACAATGCAGATTCTGTGAAACAGCCTCCTACATAATGTTTGAATGCGAAGCTCTGGCTCGCATGAGGATGGACATCTTCGGACACCACGGTGTGGAATATATCATCCCGCAGGAAAACCTTGTGAGGAATCTCCAGGAGCTCATTAAAAGATCCAGAGTACTCACGAGGTAGACCTGATACCGGGGTGCAGAAAGGTTCTATACAGAACTACCTGCATTTCAGCCGCTGGCTAATAATAATAATAAATGCTGAACATTGTCTAAACAGCTCGAAAGAGACTGACACTTGCAAGTAAGAAGATGAGTAAAGCCATTCTAGGACCAAGATAAAAGTCTCCATCTGGAAAGGCTAACGAAAACATATCATGGTGAAGTGGCTGTATTTAATCAGAAAGATCTGTACTGGAACATTCAGTAAAGATCCGATATAGCACATTAATATCCTTAATATATTGCACATTGGCTTCTATTTGACATAATAAAATACATTTGAAGAAGTGTCACAGTTTTAAATATGAAGGTTTTTCAAATATATGAAAATGTAAAAACCGCAACTAATGATATTATTCACCTGATTACTTGAATATTCTGGAACTTTATCTGGAGCACACTGTATGACACTATGGTGATCATCGGGGTGACCCAAGCAAACCCAATTGATACCCAATACTAATTTTAAATTGGGCATTTTCAATAGCTGAACATCATCATACTTTGACGCTGTCCTAACATATATGTTCAAATCTCCCTTATAAACGAATTTGGCTGGAAATACAAAGAAATGTCATTTTCCCTTTTGTTAATTAAAGGAGCATTTCATGAATCTTCAGAATGAAAAATTTAAAGTTTTATAGATTTTTCAAGTGACAAATTCCTCATATTTTTTTTTTTTTAATCCATGCTCAAAAAGTATAATAGATCTTCACCGTTAGTCCAGTCCATAACAACCTTCTCCCAAGTTAAAGCCATTTCTTCGGTAGTATTATAGGGGTCCAAAGAAGCATGCAAGAAAACTGTGAGTTGTTCAACGACCATGGTAAGTCTTCCATGTAGTAAAAGTCTCATTTTATCCCAGAAGGCCAACAGTGGTGATGGATCACGGGATGGTGCTGAGATGTGGTTGAAACCTGAACAAAACAATTAAAATCTAACAATTTCAATGGTTGATATATTGATCAGGTATTTTACTTTCCATAATAAGGATACTAAATTTTTTATGGTACTCACTCAAATTGCATTGTGCTATTACAGGTTCCCAACAAGGACCAAAGGCATAACTGAAATAATCAACTTCACAGTTGAAATCGTGGTAAAATTTCAATGGCATCATTCCCCTCTCGATGACAACTGGTTTGAAAGGTTCACCCAGATGGACTTCGACTGTACGAATTGCTGAAATGCGTATAAAAATCATGAATAACGACAGAAATGCTTTCGATAAAATTACCAAAACAACAGATATTGGCTAATTTCATCATAAGTACCAGTACAATCGGAACATAAGGATCCATTTTATTCATCAGAAATTTTATCATTTTTGGGATTTCGATTTTCAAGTCAGGATTTAGATTTTGAAGTCGGTATTCAGATTTTGAAGTTGGGATTCCAATTTTGAAGTCGGGATTTTGATTTTGAGGTTAATGCTGACGTGTCAAGTCGAGACCCCAAGTTCAGAGACCAGAATTCAATATAGAAATGGAAATAATTACATCTTAATTTATCAAACACTTCAAACTTCCATACTTGTAATTCACCTTTCTTGATTTGCAAATGTATGTAGGTATAGCATGGAAGTTATCTTAATAAAAAGTAAAAAGGAAACAAAAATATGATTTTTTTTTGTTTTTTATTTCAATATGTATAGGAGTTTCTACCTTTGAAAGTTCCTGCTGTTAGCAGAAATACTACTAAAATAGTAAAAATAGTTACTTGGGCATCGAACTATTTTTTTACTTTAATGCTATTGTTCAATCTTCCATATCATACTTTAGTGAAAATCAGAATTGTTGGGTTGAGGGAATTCGGTCGGGATGTTCATTTCCAATTCATTTCAACTCGTAGAACCACCCCAAATAGTCCTCAAGATGAAACAATATAGTTTCGAAACGTCGACGATTTAAAATTAGGTTTTCTTCAACATCCTGACCGAACTCCCACCAACTTAACAATTCTGATAGTAGTAAACGGTCGCGATCTCTTTCAACTATTTTATGAAAATATTCCGTTATGAGGATACAAAAAGTTTGATTTTTATTAGACTGCTAACATTAATACAAAATCCCAAATAGCACATGTACGTCTAATGTTTGTCCAATGGATGTACAGCATGGATCTAATGTACGTCCACTGGACGTCCAGTTACATCCATAAATGTCCGGTGAAAGTCCATCGAATGTCCAGATACACTGGATATAACATCTTATGTACGTACGGCCGTGGATATCCAATGGACGAACTTAACAAACGTCCAATGGACATACTTAACAAACGTTCAATGGACGTACATAACAAACGTCCATTGCACGTACAGAAATATATCAAATTCACGTCCAATGGACGTACTGCATGGGTCTTAAGTACGTCCGAAATGAGCACATGTACGTCTAATGTATGTAGAGTGGATGTACAGTATGGATCTTATGGACATTCGTTAGACGTCCAGTTACATCCATAAATGTTCGGCAACAGTCCACCAAATGTCCAGATACACTGGATATACTTAACATCTCATGTACGTACCTACGTGAAACACAAACAATTTCCATCAAATGCCTCTGAAAAAAAAATGTATAACATGGATCATATACATTTATAAAGATCTTATATTTCAATGGGATCTATCCAAAATCTAAATATAAACTCAACAACGATCCTGAATGAGAATACATAACAAGAAGAGTTCATCAAAATGTACAAAAAACAGTGAACTGACTGAGAATAAATGGTACAATAACTTCACAAAAAAAGTCAAGGTTTTATTATAAAAATTGTATGTTTTACATGATATAATGATCATAAATAAAAACAGGAACATTTTTATAAATGAATATATTTTTACAGTATAAAAAAACAATTAGAATGTTCTAAAATAGAGTTTGACTCTAGCACTTTCAAAACAAAAATTAAAAACATGTATGTGACATAAACAAAATATCAAAATAAACTATTCAGAACAGAAGATATTTTCAACAAAAATATAGATAGAATTTTTCAATCCTCTCCTCTCAGTTTCCGTTCTCAATCATTGGGATGTGGAATCTTATCCAGTCTCTTTTTCTAGTAGATACTCTTGATATTGTTGTACAGCTCTGTAAAATTGAATTCGAATCAAAAATTTTCATTAAGTCATAAATGTAGGAACTACAGTAATCAAAATGTATTTGTTAGCCGGTGGATTAGTGACTTCACATATTCAATTTCACGTGTCAATATTGAAAATAACTCCATACTGACCTGATGTTGTTCGTTTCCCCCTTTACATACTTCGAAACTTGTCTAAAGATTTGTCAAGAAGTTTTGATATTACACACACAGCACACATGTATACCGAAAATAGAATAATGGCGTACCATTCGTACCGAAACCGAAACGAAGAACAGCATCACGATAAATTTCCCCATTATTCTACTATCGAGGGTGCTCGTACTCAACCGATCATATCCGAACATACAGAGTGGGGAACGTACAGATATTATCCTCTTTTCTACATCCAGTGTACATCCTGAAACAACCAATTAAAAAAGTTTCTTTCAAGTTAACCACGTCCAGATGATGTTTATTCAATATGTACGTACAGCAGGAAACACACGTACAGATGTGGTCCAGTATTCCACATTCTATATGTACATCTAAAAAGGTACAATTGTAGATGCTTCAAATAGACCAGGTGCTGTACGTCCAAGGTACGTACAGTTGTGAAAAAACAAATGTGGTCCAGTATTCTACATCAGATGTACATTAGAAAACGTACAATAAATGACGTTTCAAATTGACCAGGTGCTGTTCGTCCAATGTACGTACAAGTGTGAATGTACAAATGTGGTCCAGTATTCTTCATTCAGTGTACATCCGTAAATGTACAATAATGGAAGTTTCTAATGGATCCAATTTTGTTCATCCAGTGAACATACAAAAACGTTACACATAATTAACATACAGATTAGGTCCAGTTTCAACATTCAAATATACATCCAAATACGTACATTTTATAGATGCATCAAGTTGATCCAGTACTGTTTGTCCAATGGACGTACATATACGTATGATAAGTAACGTTCGCATTATTGGTAGATTATTGTACATCCATTGTACTTCTAAAATCGTCATCTTTTCGATGTTTCATGTTGGTCCAATATTTCACATCCATTGCTCATCCATGGGACGTACAATACGGAATGTACAAAATATATCCATACCCGAACGTCCATTGGACATTCATATCGAGTCCATGGACGTTTGGACCAATCTTGGACATAAAAAGGACATCCATTGGACGTCGTGTGCTATATGGGATAATATAAAATATGTAGCTGTTTAAAACGTATGGCCAATCTCACAGAATATCTGCTAAATATGTAGTGGGTTTGAACGTTTATGTTTATCATGATGACAGCAAGTTGAAGTAGAATGACAGATGAGTGCAATAAAAACTTTATTGCACTAGTGCAATAACGAGCTTCTTTTTCCACTCAATATAGTTCAATACAGTTTTGCTTTTTGCATGAATGTAGAAAAAAAATGTAATTGCCTTGTCTCGGTGGCTTGAACCCACAACCTCTCGTCTACTATTCCAATGCTATACCATTTGAGCCATCCGGACTCTCATTAAAATAACGTTAGTAATATTTTTAATACTCATTCTTTGATATTTTTGGTAGTAAACTTTCCAGTATATTATTTGTACTCTTTGTAATTTCAGGTGGTGTATTTTCACACTCTGATTCTGAATCACTTGAAAAATTCATGATACTTATATTTTCGAATGAAAACGTGACAGCAATAATTTTGACACTACTGAAATTTGCCACTATGGTGACAATCAACTGCGTCAAGGCTAATATCATTGCTAACCCGTGTGAGAATATTATTCTATTACAAGAGAGAGAATGTAAATACATTTGAATTGCAGCCGGTGTGAAGTAAGCAGCCGATTTGACGGAAACGCCCGAACCATCAGTGGCGTCGGTGGCTGCTAGAATTCGAATTTTGAGGGGTCATTAGGGAATTTTAAATCCGGTGGTAAACGAATAGACTCAAATCATCGTAATGGGAGTGGACGATTTTCACGAATAGGTGAAATTCCTAGCGGCACGTTTTGTATGGAAATCAACAAAATTAGCAAACGACGCCAACGTCGGATTAATCAGATCAACCAGAAATAACTCAAAATGATCATGGAATTAACTACACGAGAGACCTGTCGTCCAGGTATATCGGGTGTGCGTGTTTGATATCATAGGGGTTGTTTCTCAAAAATCTAGAAATCTTAAAAAATTCTTGAATATATCATGAACGAGTTATCAACTTCATTATTATAAAAAACATATCGTAATGCTGGTAGCAATCATATAACTAAATATACGTTTTTTCTCAAGCGGACAACAGGGTCATTTTGTGAAAAAGTAAAAAAAAATCGGAAATAAATCAATAGTCTGTCTGAAACGGGGTATCAACTTGATGCATATGAAAACTATTGATTATAAAATCAATCATATGTCAAAACATGAATTCTTTAGCGAGAGGTTAAGGAAGTCGTTTTGACAAAAGAGTAGAAAATATGGAAAAAAAAATCAATAGAGTCGGTCTGAAAGGTGGTATCGACTTGACATATATAAGAAACAACCTGTAATAATAATATCAATTTTATGTCAAAAGATGAATTCCTTATCGAGGGGTTGACGGGGGTTAGTCTGAAACGGGGTATCAACTTGACACATATTAAAAACAACTTGTAATGATAATATAAATTATATGTCAAAAGATGAATTTCTTAGCAAGGGGTTGAAGGGGTCCTTTTGCAGAAAAATATAAAAATTATCGGAAAAGAAATCACTGGAGTTGGTCTAAAACGAAGTATCAACTTGAGCGAGGGGTTGACGGGGTCATTTTGCAGAACAATATAGAAATAATCGGAAATGAAATCACTGGAGTTGATCTGAAACAATGTATGAACTTGAGATATATCAAAATCAACTTATGATCATAATATCTATTTCATGTGAAGAAATTAATTGCTTAGCGAGAGGTTGAGGGGGTAATTTTGAAGAAAAATATAAAAATAATTGGAAATAAAATCGCTTGAGGCTATCAACTTGACACATACTAAAAACAACTTGTTATGTTTTTATCAATTATCTGTGGAAAAATGAGTTCCTCAGCAATGGGTTAGGGGGGTCATTTCACCAAAAGAGTTAAGGAAAATCGGAAATAAAATCACTAGAGTCTGTCTGAAACGAGGTATCAACTTGGTGCATGTAAAAATCAACTTGGAATAACTATAAAAATCATATGTAAAAAAATGAATTCCTTAGCGAGGAGTTATGCATCAAGTTGATACCTTGTCACAGACCGAATCTAGTGATTCCATTTCAGATTATTTTTATATTTTTCTATAAAATGATCTCCTTAACCACTTGCTAAAGAATTCATCTTCTGACATAAAATTGATATTATCATAACAAGTTGTTTTTCATATGCATCAAGTTGATAATTCGTTTCAGATCGACTCCAGTGATTTCATTAGCGATTATTTCTATATTGTTCTGCAATATGACCCCCTCAGCCTCTCGCTAAGGAATTAATTTCTTCACATGAAATAGATATTATCATTACAAGTTGATTTTAATATATCTCAAGTTGATACCTTGTTTCAGACCTACTCCAGTAATTTTATTTCCGAATATCTCAATATTTTTCTGCAAAATGACTCCCTCATCCCCTCGCTAAGGAATTCATCTTTTGACATATGATTGATATAATCATAACAAGTTGTTTTTGATATGTGTCAAGATGATACCCCGTTTCAGACCGACTCTAGTGATTTTATTTACGATTATTTTTATACTTTTTTGCAAAATAACCCCCTCAACCTCTCGCTGAGGAATGCATCTTTTGACACATGATTGATATTATCATAACAAATGGTTTTTCATATGTAGCAAGTTGATACTTCGTTTCAGACCGACTCTAGCGATTTTAGTTCCGATTATTTTTATATATTTTTGCAAAATGACCCCCCTCAACCTTACGCTAAGGAATTAATTTTTTCACATGAAATAGATATTATCATAACAAGTTGTTTTTCATATGCATCAAGTTGGCACTTGTTGTTTTTGATATGTGTCAAGATGATACCCCGTTTCAGACCGACTCTAGTGATTTTATTTACGATTATTTTTATACTTTTTTGCAAAATAACCCCCTCAACCTCTCGCTAAGGAATTCATCTTTTGACACATGATTGATATTATCATAACAAATGGTTTTTCATATGTAGCAAGTTGATACTTCGTTTCAGACCGACTCTAGCGATTTTAGTTCCGATTATTTTTATATTTTTTTGCAAAATGACCCCCCTCAACCTTACGCTAAGGAATTAATTTTTTCACATGAAATAGATATTATCATAACAAGTTGTTTTTCATATGCATCAAGTTGGCACTTGGTTTCAGACCGACTCTTGTGATTTTATTTCCGAACATTTCTCTATTTTTTTGCAAAATGACTCCCTCAACCCCTCGATAAGGAATTCATCTTTTGAAATATGATTGATACCCCGTTTCAGACCGACTCTAGTGATTTTATTCCCGATTGTTTTTATCATAACAAGTTGTTTTTGATATATGTCAAGATGATACCCCGTTTCAGACCGACTCTAGTGATTTTATTTACGATTATTTTTATACTTTTTTGCAAAATAACCCCCTCAACCTCTCGCTAAGGAATTCATCTTTTGACACATGATTGATATTATCATAACAAATGGTTTTTCATATGTAGCAAGTTGATACTTCGTTTCAGACCGACTGTAGCGATTTTAATTCCGATTATTTTTATATTTTTTTGCAAAATGACCTCCTCAACCTATCGCTAAGGAATTAATTTCTTAATGAAATAGATATTATCATTACAAGTTGATTTTGATATATCTCAAGTTGATACCTTGTTTCAGACCGACTCCAGTGATTTTATTTCCGAATATTTCTATATATTTTTTTATATCTTTAGTTATATAATTGCTTCCAGCATTACAATATGTTTTTTTATAATGAAGAAGTTAATAACTCGTTTGTGATAGATTCAAGAATTTTTTAAGATTTCTAGATTTTTGAGAAACAACCCCTATGATATCAAACACGCACACCCGATATACCTGGACGACAGGTCTCTCGTGTAGTTAATTCCATGATCATTTTGAGTTATTTCTGGTTGATCTGATTAATCCGACGTTGGCGTCGTTTGCTAATTTTGTTGATTTCCATACAAAACGTGCCGCTAGGAATTTCACCTATTCGTGAAAATCGTCCACTCCCAATACGATGATTTGAGTCTATTCGTTTATCACCGGATTTAAAATTCCCTAATGACCCCTCAAAATTCGAATTCTAACCGCCACCGACGCCACTGATGGTTCGGGCGTTTCCGTCAAATTGGCTGCTGGAAAGTGGCTGCTAACTTCACACCGGTTAAATTGCATGGGGGCAGAGGTGTTGCAGAATATTTCTTCAATCTTATTCTGTAATCAAATTTCATTTCGGAATCAGCAAATGCTATGATGATCGTGGAGAAAAGTAATTCTATACCAAATCGTAATTTTCAAAAAGAATATAGTTTCTATTATAAATAAAAAAAAAAGTAAGGTCCGAATGTTATTTTCCTGTGTCAACAAAATGAATGAAAATTGAAATTTTTAATTCATATAATGAACGAATATTTACTTATTGAATTATTCGGTTTATATAATTTTATAGAATGTTCCAAAAAGGACAATTTGTATATGCATTTTATCCACATTCTCCCCCCATCTCTTTTGAAGATCGACTGTAATAAATGAAAAGTTCTGGAATACGTACCAGGACGAACTGACGAAGGAACAAAAAACTATGCATTATAGAATGAAGAAAAATTAAATTAATTTTTCTGAAACCCCAGGTTTCCGGAGAAAAGGGAAATTCAGGACCTATACCTTACGTGGAATATAAGCTAGAATGCAGCATTACGTCTCATATGACAGAACCCAGACCTACAGTACATTAAACATTTGGTGTGAACGTTTTTCAAAAATATAGAAAACTATTACCAAAACTACGTCAAGTTTCTTGTTTAAACAACATAGTAGGTCATAAGATTATTAAAAGACAGACTCTAGGAAACAAAAAAATTCATCTGAAAATTAACTGGAATCGGAACTTTTATGGAGGAAAAATATCAACAAAGGATAATATCCAATGGAACACGTAGCAGAGGAAAAATATAATTCTCAATGAAATATTAATAAAATTCCAAATGTTCTGGATGGAATACATTCAGATAATTCATATTAATCACCGGGAAGATCCCAATTGATACAACTTCGTGAAAGAGACTACTTCAATGATATTTCACAAAACTATTCATGATGATAACCACTAATAGTCCATCCTAATTAGTATATAATTAGTACTTTGAACGAATGACACACCAGGATGAATATTACAATTACATCCATAAAGGATGAATGAACAATTACTATCCAAAAATGGTAATCAAATATCATCAAGATCACTAAAGATACCAAACACACCATGACTTTATGTAGACCACACAGAAGGTCGTGAAAAAATTTATCGCGGATGCTCGACTGATGCGATTAAATTATTACAGTACTGATGCTAATAGAGTTAGCAGCAATACACCAGATAAACTGAATTTCTCAATGTAGATGATGATGATGAAGATGAGTCTCAAGATATCTTCAACATTTTTATTAGTCTTACTAGTAGCTGAAATTGCAATTGAAGTGAATTGCCAGCAAATAACTAGCGCTGCCAAAAGAAAAGTAAGTGAAATTTTGTGATCTACCTGAATGCTGTTATTCAAAATAATAATTTCAAATTAACAAAAGCCTGTTCATACCTACTCTCTGAAAAAGTACAGATCTGATTTTGATCTATCATAACACTCAATTAGTTTTGAGAGTAGGAGGGGTGTTCATACTTTTTCTAATTTCTTATAAGTTTTCAAAAACTACAATTCTTGATTATTTTTGTGAATTTTTATATCACCAACTTGCATTATTTAGAAAACAACTTGTTGTTTGGAATCTAGATAAAACGCTTTATAAATGAAAAATATTGATTTAATTTTTAACCAACAATCCGCATTATTATATTTTGAAATTAGTTTATTGCACATAAGTCGTTTAAATGGCAATAATAACACGCAGTAAACCCTTCGAAGTGCTTCGAAAAATCAATGAAATCCTTCAAAATTATCCGTAGTTTTTTCGGGATTCTAAAAATGCAATTAGTAATATACAGGATATTTCATTTAAAAAACAGGATATTATGTAATTTCTGACTAAATCAAAATGTGGCTTTCGATGTCTATATTGACTGTTTCAAGTTTTCAGGTACATAATTTGTTTTCGGGCAGCTTTGAGTCTGTGTTGACCTACCCTTGCACTGATGAGAGGCTATAGGTGGTTCCCTGTCCGAATAAAAATCAAATTCTGCTAGTTGGTTACAGGGAACACTTGCAATTGTGTCCTCTGCAATGACGAACATTGCACAAGTGCACAAGTAGTAGTTGTTTTAATGTATGTTCAATTACTTTCAATACATCTAGCTTTGTCCACAAGTTGAAAATATTAATGGCATCAAGGCATATCGTGAGTTTAAAGAATATTTTGACTTTGAAGTTTACACCTAAGCAACAATTCATTTTTTTTTTATACTCCAAATCTTGATTTTTGTGTACTATATTAACTGAATCGATTTTTTTATTTATTATTTGTTGGTGCATGACTTGCATTTGTTATTTTTTCTTCTCTCTATTTTAATAAGAGATGGTATTTTGAATGAACTTGCATGTGTTGCAATGGACTGCATTAGTGATGGCGTCACAAATATGCAACCAACATTACACCGAGTCCTAAATCAGAAACGATATTTCCGTAAAACAATTTTCTGAAAGGATTATACATAATTTATAGACGAAATAAATTTGAATAGTCATCTACATCTAACTTCATGCTGCAAGGAAGTGCATCCTCGCTAGATGGCGCTCATAATTTAGGCACGAAACAGTGAAGTGGTGATCAGCCAAGTGTTTCATTTCATTTCCATTCGAATTTGAAAATATTGCTGAAGATGTCGAAAGATGAAATATAAGTTTATCAGACATTTTCATCTACGCAGACATTGATACTTTTTCATGAAAATCTCAAATAGATATTACATATGACATAATTTGTGTTCTGTGGACACGACTACGAGCAAACAACATTAAGTTAGAAGGATGATTCTATTTTGTTATTGGTCGACGCATAATGAATTTTCTGGAATTTATTCAGAAGTTATTTAGAAGACTTTCTTTACGTTAACCATTCTATAAGACGTAATAATTCTTCTTCTATCGAATTCAAATACATACATTTCTCAAATATTGCTAACAATAGCGAAATAAATTATTAACATTATAATTTTGACCGCAGATTCTAAACCTGATGTAATGGTTACTGAAGTTTCATGTTAGCACAGCTTCGTTCAGATATATTTCGTTAGGACTCAGTACACTGTTAGTTGCATACATTTTGACGTCACACTAATGCGGCCTAGTTTTAGAATTTGGAAATATTACCAAATATTATCACCATAACCTAACACATCTCTTAAATAACCAATATTCGACCTTTTATACATGGCGGTTTTGAAAAACATTTCATCACCCAATTTCGTTGAAAACATGAAATGATACTATTACTACATACATATATGAGAAAGAGATAACAAAAAGGACCAACCATGGCTAAAATTATTCAGTCTTGAATGTGCATGCCAATGAATGTTCATCCATAAAAGGTATATGTTAATGTTTATAGTGACTAATTATAACATTATCTGTTTATGTAAGTATGCATTGATTTGTATTTTATAGTACACGGTGCATTAAAGAGTATTTTTTTTTCAGACCTATTTTAGTCCACCGTCTACACATCAATTTTCGCTTTTTCAATTTCTACAAAAACCACAATATCAATGTTCACAAAAACCCCAATACCATAATTCACAAAAACCCCAATACCATTTTCCACAAAACCCACAATATCAATTTCCACAGAAACCCCAATACCATAATTCACAAAAACCCCAACACAATTTTCCACAGAAACCACCATACCAATATCCACAATTTCAGATTCCACAAAAACCACAGAATCAATATTCACAAATTCCCCAATATCAATTCCCACAAATACCCCAATATCAATTGCCACAAATACCCCAATATCAATTCCCTCAAATATCCCAAAATCATGTCCCACAATATCAAATTCCTCAAATACCCCAGTTTGAATTGCCACACATTGAAACACCAAGTTATGGACAAGTTTTTGATGCAACTCTTGATTTCATCAGAGGAAATCAACAAGCCACGCAGCAAAAACAACAATGAGGAAATGTTTATTATTTCACGTGATATATGCTAATGTAACACCACAAGAAAATTTTAAAGTTATTCGTGTTTTGATTCGTTTACCCATACTTGTTAGTATTATTTTTAGTAGCAGTTAATAGTCATGTATGGGGTCTATTCTGTAACACTTCCGTTAATATTTGGACGCCACAAAATTTCAGAAGCGTTCAAATATTAACGGAAGTGTTACAGAATAGACCCCATATAAGGTTATAATCTGGAATCCTGTAAATTTGGCCAGAATTTTTAATGAGTTTTGACCTTTAAATATACAGGGTATACCACGATGAGCTGAGTCGATAAATGGAAAACTATTTGGGGTATTTGTCTGAAAATTTGTATACGGGAGTATTCGGAGGAGCTTGATTCAGTTAACGTTGTCTACGACTTCCGATTGTAATAAAACTGCACTAAGTGTTCTAATTTATTTAAAACGCTACTTAAAACAATTATTCACTAAAACATTTACTTCACTATTTTATTTCTACAGTGTCAGTCTCTATCTGCGAACTCTGGAACTGTTACTCTCTCTGAATTCTGACTGTCCTGTTACTCTCTGATTATCTAGCTTATATACTCCCAAGAAGATTCCATCCACGACTCTCGATTATTCAAGAGTATAGAACATTTCATCTAGATGGCTCTTCGAACAGTATCGAAGTGATCGATTTATTCCAGCTTGTTCTCGGCGATCCGACAAATGCTGCCTTTCGCAACACCAAAACAACGCCAATATCACTCGACGCGCATTTCGCCATCAAAGTTGGCATCCTCAGGAGCTAAAAAAGCGTGATATTGACGTTGTTTTGGGTAATTTCTTTTTCTATTCATTTATTTGAATTTGCTGAATAAGGCCTGAAGCTTCCTAAATCTTTGGAAACTTTTCAAAAAAATTATACTTGGTGCTCAGAACTTGGCGCCCAATTCGACTTTCTCAAAAATTGTCTAACAATTTTTTTCAAACGGTAACCCTATTCGTTCTCAACACCAGTGGATTCTACGTTTAAAAATAGGGTGAGTTTTTGCTTACAACCCTTTAACTAAATGTTGCTCTTGTAGAAACTTGGAAAAACTAAAATTTCCGTGGTTATTAGCGATATCTGAATTATCAGTAGGCTTTTTTGGAAGAATCAACAAGAAACAAAGAATCGATATTTGCTAATAATTTTACGTAGAGCATAAATATATCGAAAGCATTCATCATATCCCGTTTAGGATTTAGTAACGAAAATTACTTAAAGGACAGAGCACAAAACCCTATGAAAATGGCTTTCAGCAAATTTTGAAAATTTTTTGATATTTTGTATAGTTCGAGGCCCTAAACAATTTTGAGTAGTTATAAGAGAATCGTATGATTGGGAAATCCGCTAGAGGGCGGCAAAGTTGAATAATCCAAAATGCATTGTTATGGTGTCTTCCATAAAAAATCATGATTTATTCAATAACAATTCATTTTCAATGCAGAAATCTCATCAAGTCAAAATTTCAGTAATACTCGTATGTACAGTGTACACCAAAGTAGTGAAGTGGGGGAAATAATAATTAAAGTTTGGAATCGAAACCCACAAATCAGTAACAATGAATTACTCTGTGTAAACACGATTTGAAATATAGAACGCTGGTTTACAGAGTTTTCTGAGCATATTTTGCTGATCATTACAAGAATCGGAAAGTTTTCCATCCAAGATAAAGGTTAAACTTGTTGATAGTGAAAATGTATGAAACTCTTCTGAAAATGGACAGGGTTTGAATGTGATCAGAAGTGGGCACATATGCATAAACGGTAGTCACAAACAGTTATATCCATTATTATACAGGGTATCCAAGATCGTAAAAAAACATTCTTTCCATATAGCTATGTGAATATAAGTTTATTACTCGAACTATTTGGGGTATCGGGTCGTGCTTATTTGCTGTAAATGTATTGGTGGATAATTTATTCGCTCTTGAATATCCCAGGTACCATAACCTGTATGAGGGCATGTACAGTGTTTTTTTTTTAATTTTCTTTAGGGATTTTAATCAAGATGTAATGTTTCTCAGTGTTTCTGAATCTGATAAAAAAAACATGACTTTTCCTGATGTTTTCTCAATAAATCGGTTGGAATTGAATTCTAATTTTCCACTACATTAGTTGTTATACTGAGGTTTTAGTTTGATTTCGCATGTCCCACAGTCGAGTCTCTCCATAGTTGACTTTATGAAGAAACCGTTGAGCAAACATTCAGCCCTATGCTGTATCATTTCCGTTAAAAATAACGTCACCGTCATTCGCTATTTCCGTTATTTTGCTATTGCTTGGTAATAGCAAAACAACGGAAATGGCGACTAATGGTGACGATATTTTTAACGGAAGTGATACAGCATAGGACCGAATATTATACATTTATAACGAACATTATGAAATACAGTCCAAGTAAATCAGTCAAATCAGAGTTGGGTTAAGGGTATTTTAAAATCTTTTAGTCACAACAGTATTTTAACTTGGATATAATGGTTATTTTTGTATATTTTAAGCTGAATGATAAAGATTTATACCATTCTTTTGAAGGAGGCTATGTATAAGTTGGTAAATATTTCATTTATTCTTATTGTTTGACACATGAGTTGATGGTCAATTTCTCCCGAAAGAATCTCAGATAATGGCGTTTGCTCACAGGTGTTACGTGTGAGATACTGCTTTACAACAATTGAAAAGAATCGACCGGAAGGACGACGAACGAATGAATGCATTTCTCCACATCTGATAACTTAAAAATTTTGTCAAGTTTTAGAAGAAATTCTTGTATTTTCAGAATGTGTTTCCTTGGTCTTTCTTGTTTGGATGACTTTCCGATTTTTCAGCCATAAACAAAATGCTTCGGAAACTCTGTAAGCGACGTGTTATTATCTACACAACGTAATTCTTTGTTATTGATAACTTTTTTTTATTTTCTCCCTTTTTCTAATAATTTGTTAAATTATTCCTTTTGGTATTCACTGTACATTTGAGTATTTCAAACCCTTGATTTGATGAGACTTTTGAAAAAAAAAAAACAAATAGATTATAATTTTTTCTCCGATCAAATAACAACCTAGATGAGTAACTCGCCGCACACGCATTAAGATTTGTATGTGAGGGACATCTTCCCCCCAACGGCAGTGTCGTGCATTGTTAACAGAAATATTGATATTCAATAAAATAGAAATAATGGAAATCCTATATGGAATGGAAACCTGAAATTATGATGAAATAATATCCATAGGATTTTGTGAACAGCCGATGCCCTAATTGACATGTTTTTTCATAATTCATTCATTTTTCTCTTTTCCAATTTGATTTCCCTTTCTCGATAGTTACGACACTGGTAGCTTCAAATTATTGTTCTGTCAAATATCAAATGCAACGTTGTCGTACTGACTATATCGACAATGAAGAATCTACGTTCGGCGATGGAAATACTATCGTTTTTAGATGCTCCCAACAAGCTGCAATGAACGTTTCAATTGTCTTCTTATTGTTATATATTTCATCCAAGACAGTATTTTTGGGTTTTCTTTGCCATGAATCTACCCGACAAATACAAAATCTAGCTAACGTGCTTATTGCATCATTAAAAAATTGCGACATGGCAATAATGTCATCATTTGAGGGATAACATTATGAAAATATGTTATCATCAGTTCTATTTGAGTATTACTCATCTAGGTTGTGTTACTTGATCGGATAATTTATCAATGGAAAAATTATAACAACGCATTTTGAATTATTCAACTTTGTAACTTTGTAACCACTTTTATGCGTATGAGTACATTCGTCCACTTCTGATCACTTTCAAACCCTGTCCATTATCAGAAGAAATTCATACATTTTTCACTATTAGCATGTTTCACCTTCATCTTGAACAGGTAACTTTCCGGTTTTTGTAATTATCAGCAGTATGCTTAGAAAACTCTGTAAATGAGTGACCAGCGTTCTATATTTCAAATAATGTTACTAACTATACAGAGTAATTGATTGTTACTGCTTTGAGTGTTTCGATTCAAAACTTTATTTATTATTTCCTCCACTTCACTACTTGTAATTAGTTAAACTAATAAGTTTTGGTGTACCCTGTATATTTGAGTATTACTGGCGTTTGATTTGATAAGATTTCTGCATTAAAAATGGACTGATATTGAATAAATCATGATTTTTTATGGAAGACACCATAAAAATGCATTTTGGATTATTCAACTTTACCGCCCTCTAGCGGCTGTCCCAATCATACCTTCAATCCTCAATCCTCTTACAACTTCTCAAAATTGTTTATGGCTTTGAACCTTACGAAATATCAAAAAATTATCAAAATTTGCTGAAAGCCATTTTCATAGGGATTTGTGCCCTGTGCTTTGTTAATAATTTTCGGGGAATGTGAGCTGTGTAACCTTCTGTTAGCGATAACCGAATAGACCAACACCCTCTCATAACACCCTGCTTGTCAAAAAGCAAGAAAAAAGTAAACCTGTCATATAATGAAAGCGAGAATAAAGTTACAGTCTTGGCATACTTCATAGTGTATCCAGGAAATTGCTGCCAACAACAAACAATGAAGCATCATCCAGCATAGAACCGATCAACTTGAAAAAATAGTAGAGTGCGGAGAGATTAAAAAAATATTTCGATTAAAGGGAGTGCATATAAAGCACTATGGGCTCAGTGGTACTCATTTGTAGTCGAAAACGAGTTGCTTAAAAGAACCTGGGAGAATGCTGAGTGAAAAGTTAACAACACACTATTTGTGGAAGTGCATAATGGAAAATAAAGTTAAAAATACAACTCGAGATTGCCATTCAAACGAATTTTCCTAATTACGACTTTTTTTTTACCCTATACCCGCACGCAATTTAGTTTGAGAGGTTTCACTTTCCCGCACTAAAGCGGGAACATTTTTCAAAAAGTTCGATCAAGAGTGATACATAATTTTTTTTTTTTCTACATTCATGCAAAAAACAAAACTTTATTGAACTATATTCAGTGGAAAAAGAAGCTCTTTATTGCACTAGTGCAATAAAGTTTTTATTGCACTCATCTGTCATTCTACTTCAACGTGCTGTCATCATGATAAACATAAACGTTCAAATCCACTACATATTTAGCAGATATTATGTGAGATTGGCCATACGTTTTAAACAGCTACATATTTTATATCATTTTGTATTAATGTTAGCCGTCAGAGTTGAAAAAACAATGCCTTCGCGATAATAACTCCATAATCAAAACCGATTCGCTATGTTCTAAACCGTCTACCTCACAGACCTCATGAGGTCTGTGGTCCACCTGCATAGAGCAAACTGTCTGTACTATGACCACACCTCGTGATAATATACGCGCTCATGGCTACTATGATTTTGATTTTTATAATGCAACTGTGGTTATATAAACGATATTCTGTGAGATTGGCCATACGTTTTAATTAGCTACATATTTTATATTATTTTGTATTAATGTTAGCAGTTTGAACAAACAATGCCTTCCCGAGAATAACTCCATAATCAAAACCGATCCGCTATGTTCTAAACCGTCTACCTCCATAGAGCAAACTGTCTGTACTATGACCACACCTCGTGATAACATACGCGCTCATGGCTACTATGATTTTGATTTTTATAATGCAACTGTGGTTATACAAACGTCAGTCAAAATTTAATTCTGACAATTACAGAACTGAAAGTTTCAAAATGAGTAATATTAATGGAAAACTAGATGATGGTGATGAAATCGATAGTAATAATGATTTATTTAAATTGCGTATTTCATTTTCCTCCACCTAGTGCCGCACCTAAATAAATAATTTTTTGCTTTTTGCATGAACGAAGAAAAAATGTTGTATGCAACTCGTGCAAAAATGTTTATTGCACTCGACGTATTGTCCAACTCGGCCTGACGGCCTCGTCGGAAAATTTCACGTCGAGTGCAATAAACCCTTACTTTTTGCACTTGTTGCATAAATAACTATTTATGCGCTTGTACAAAAAATCTTGATCCCAACTCATACAGAAAGTACTTGTTAGGATAAAAACTATATCAACACACTGGCGGATCTCTAGGGAGTTTTTTAGTGTGACCATGAGTTAATTGAGAATTGTAACCTAATAGGCGCGTATAGAGCTTTGTTCCATGGGGGGGGGGGTAATTCGTAGCGCGGGAGTGACAGAAAATAGAAAAGCGCCGCAGGCGATTTTTTTTGTTCAAGGTCAGATGCTTTTGAATTGATAGTTAGGTTTGTCAGTGGGGTATCATAAATATGGGGAAAAAAGGATGACAGATTCATTTTGTTTTATTTAATATAAAAAAAGAAAAATAATTTAACGAAATTAACAGATACATTTTGAAATTAAATACATTTAACTTTCACATATATAAATAAATGAATTAAGATACATTTTTTGAATCTTAATGTTAATATTGATTGAAACACTGAATTTTCTTTGATTATGGGAGGGGGGTAAAAACAACTACTCATATCCTTTGTTTTTGATTCTTACCGCTCACGGCTTACCGCTAATAGTAATATGCATTCTACTGGAGCCCAGTCCCCGAAAATAATTATTTTTCCTTTATAGTAATCTGTTTTTGCCGCCCTTTGATTTGGCCGCCTGTGTTCTTTTCACATATTCCCACTGCATAGAAGAAAATTTCTGTTCCATGTTTGTATTGGATGACAATTGACTCCTATTAAATTCAAAACCGCGTGTTGATTTGGGATGTTTTGAGGTAAAATTCAATAGGACAAATATGTTATTGAATAATTTTGATTAGTATAGCTTGTATTTTCTTCTTGTTGAAAATTAATCAAGGTTAAGTTGCATATCCTGACTGGTTGTTGAACCAACATCAACAGCTGTCATACTCTTACAAATGTATTAAATGTAATGTGTGACAGAAGACACTTCTTATTAAACACCAAGTTTACCCTCCGTTCAGTTCTAATTAACACCTACATCATTCTGTTTCAGGGACAAGGTATCAGGAAGGCAAACAATTTATCCTTTACCGATGATTTAATGAGCAATGCGATGGGTTTCATTTTGGACTTAATTGGATACGCAACAGAAGCTATGGATTTTTTTTCTGGATTACCTATTATTGGTCGAAGAAAAAGAAGCACGGTGAAGAAACTGTCATGAAATTATTATAGGAATAAATACAAGCAATAATAAAAATATGCACATCTCACTTTAAAACTCTTTTGAAATATATGTTAAAGTTAAAATGGGTATCGTTGAGAAGTAGAGAATGAAAAGTTTAGGTTGGTATGTTTCAATAGTTAGTAAAACTTCATAGAAACGCAAATGAATTATGGAATTATACAGTGCGCATCATAAGTGTTACCCCTTCCCCCCCTATCTGAGTCGTTACTGTACTCTTTGTCAGGAAAACGCCGAGACACGTCGATTTTTTATTTCTACAATTTACGTTTGAGCATAAACAGTTCGCCCTTAATTTCATCCCTTACTGGAGGGGAGCAACCCTTTCGAAAAATTTAAATAGCATGGCAAGAGCGATGGCTCATTTGATAGGGGGTTTTATTCTCTCTTCAACCGTGCATAGGAATTGAAATTAGCTAAATTAATTCAAGAGTTATGATTGTATAAGAACAACGACAATTAACGTAGCGCACTCACCCTTAGAATAAAAAATTCGGCCCTGTATGATATCGGTTTTGGTTAAGTGAGATTTGTCATATGCGTAGATATTATCTCCACGGTTTTGTAGGTGTTTTTGGATGTTTTAGGATAAATGGGCAATTCAAGAAACTGATATCACGGAGAGTACGAGTCAGTGTATTGTAGCTGTTAGTTGTGCTTGCTATTCATTTTCAAACAATGGTTGCACCACGTGCGTTAAATAAGAAATGCGAAGCGATTGTTATTTTTGGTAAGCTCATTGCAATTACCATGAGGCTGTACGAATGTTCACTGAACGTTTTCCAGATCGCCCTTTTAATAGACATAACGCAATTTCCGTTATTTTGCTATTGCTTGGTAAATGAAACACGTTCTGGGCGATCAACTACTGGGGAAGATAAACAAGAGGACATAATGAGCGAGTTTGTGAATAATGTAATGTAATAATTGAATTGTGAGGTTTCGCAGATAACGTTATTGAGATTTCTCAAAAAAATGATTTTTTTTCCCTACGAAATAAAAATGGTGCATGAACTGACGGACGATGATCCAGACCGCCGTATAGAATATTGTGAAATTGTCTCTAACAATATTTTGCAAAATCCCAGCTATTTAAAACATATTTGTTTCAGTGATGAGGCTACTTTTTTTTAAACGGTCATGTGCATAGACAAAATGTGAGGTACTGGTCCGATGAAAATCCTCGACTTTTTCGCGAAACTCATACCCAGTTTCCCCAAAAAGTTAATGTGTGGGCAGGAATACTATGGGTGGCCACATTATAGGTCCATTATTCATCGAGGCAAATCTGACTGGTGCCCTCTATTTGGAAATGCTGGAAACACTGATAGATCCAGTGATAGTGGCAACTGTCGAAAATAATTCAGACGAATTTGACATGGACATTATTCTACAACAAGATGGAGTTCCTCCCCATTGTGCAGTTTCTGTGAGAACTTATTTGAATACTGTTTATGCAGGACGATGGATCGGGCGCCGAGGACCTGTGGAATGGCCTCCAAGATTACCAAATGTAACTCCGTTAGATTTCTTCCTATGGGGTTACCTGAAATCTAAAGTCTACAAGACTCTGTGTCACTCTATTCCGGAGTCGCGTGCACCGATTATGGAAGTGTGTGTAACAATTACCCGCGAAACTTTGCAAAGCGTCAGGACTGAAACTCAAAATAGACACTATTTTTGCCGGGAGGTCAACGGGGAACATTTCGAACATTTACTGAAATAACAGAAAAAGTTAGTGTTAGTTTAGATGCCTGCCTGTTTGTGGTGTAATTCTTTGCACAGTAGAATAGAGAATAAATCTCCCTTTCAAATGAGCTATTACTCGCCACCCCGCTATTTGAATTTTTCGACATGGTTGCTCCCCTCCAGTACTCCAGTAAGGGATGAAATTGGGGGTGAACGATACAAAAATACAAAAATGTATACTGTAGAAATCAAAAATCGACGTGTCTCGGCGATTTTCCTAACAAGAGTCCAGTAACGAGTTAGATATGGGGGGTAATACTTATGATGTGCACTGTATAATCTGTATAAACTCTATAAACAATGGAAACAATGCTCATGCTTTCGCACACGTGCGCTTCTGTCGTATTTGGTCATGTTCTGATCGCCGAGTGCAGAAAAGAAGAGAATCAATAATGGTCCCTGTTTAGTTCTTTTCATTTGTTGTGGTTTCATGTATGAATACAATGAAATCATCCTAAGAATGTTTTTTGAAAATTGTATAATGCCATATGTGAATGGCGTTCGTGTAACAAAACTTTTTTCTCGTTTTACCAAAACTGTCTATTACCGTTTTCGATACACAAAATACAAAAGTTAACCGATATACCAATTGATTGAAATGAATCATAGAAATAACATAGACTTCTAAATGAGCAATCTGGTGAATATATTCTGAGGATAGGAATTCCCAAATGCTAATATATTTTTGAAACTTTTTCTCATCAGGCGACACTGCCTGGCAACGTGATGCTTGAAAGATTAATTTGTCATGTCCAGATCAAACAGCAACATCAATCCCCATTTAATTCCATTTTACTGAGATATCACTTGAGATCATGTAGAATATTAAGAGACACACAAATGTTCACTCGTGTAGAACAATTATGAAAATCGAGATTTGTTTTTAATTCAGAAATGTTAGGGTATTGTTACGAGATTGATAAAATTCCCCTATCTACGCCGCTGAGTGAACCATAAAAACAAATCGCATACAAATGAGTTGACGCCGTAGATATATCGATACCCCCAACGAACAAAGCTGTAACTAAAGTTACAGCTATTTTCAGTTATAGGTGTAGGCGTATTCAGCTTAAAAAACTGATGCTAGCGATAAAGAAGCCATATCTCTAGACCAAGTAGTTACGAAGAAATCTACTTGAAAAAAGTTGTATTTCGATTTAAACATTGAAGAAAAATTTCAGTATTTTGGTTCTCCTGAAATATGATGAAAAATGAGTTACGTCTTTGTTCGTTGGGAGTGTCGATATATGTAATGGAGCAGTTCCAAGAAGTGATTATTTGGACGACCTTATGTCCTGAGTATTCTCGGAAATATCGCGAAAGATCTGGTCGGGACAAATGGACTATATAAAGCGACATTTCACTGGGAAGATTATTAAGCAGTTTTTGAAGAAGAATATAAGTGTTTGTTATATTTAGCTAGTTGTATTGTTGTGTAGATCTAAGTGTTTTATTAGTCAGTGAAGTATTGTATGTTTTGAGTGAAGTTAGAAACAAACAGTTTAGTAGTGTGCTCTGCTCGCCCTCAGGCAGTGAGGGGGGGGGGGCGTGGCTATCCTTGTCAAGGATGGCATCGCGTTCACGCAGCTCCCGCCACAGCAGAGCTCGATCGAGCACGTTGGCATTCAGCTTGCTGACGGGACTTGCGTGTTCGCGGTGTATAACCAGCTGCGAGATAGGTTTACACAGTCCGACTTGGACAATCTGTGTAACACTGGACACAAAGTATTGCTGATTGGGGACTTGAACGCCAGGCGTCCTGAGTGGAGCGGCGGCTCCCAGCCCAACGCCAACGGCAAGACACTGTGGGAATACTCACTAAGCAGCGACGTGGTAGTGGTGCACTCAGACGAGCCCACCCACTACCCCTGGAATGGATCCACTCCGACTATAATTGACCTGATGGTCAATAAAAATGTCACGAATTTGAGTGAACTCAAGGCTGTCCACGAGATGACCTCCGATCACGATCCGGTCCTGTTCTGTATGAAGTATCGGGGAGAGGATATTCCGCCTGTCCTCCGATATGATTACAAGAATGCGGACTGGGCCGAGTTTCGGAGGGTCATGAATGCTCGGACCGTTATTAGGTCCGACATTCCTCGCGACGAAATTGAGGATATAACACTTGCTCTAATTCGTGATATTCAGATCGCTCGCGATCGGGCTGTCAGGAAAATTATTATCAGGAGTAACCGGAATGTGATTCCACCCGAAGTTCGGGCGTTAATCACTCTGAAAAATTCTCTCCGAAAAAAGTGGCAGGCTACAAAAATTCCGGAGCATAAGAACGACATGCTCCGGTTAGGTAGAGAAATTTCAGAGCTGATTAACGACCACAACGATACGGTGTGGAAGAACAAACTGGAGAAGCTGGACGTACGTGACAACTCTCTGTGGCGGATGACGAAGCGCATTTCCAAGCGCTTCGAGCCCATCCCAGCCATAGTGAGGGGTGACGTGCGTGCAGTGACGGATCCCCAGAAGGCGAAACTGTTTGGTGAGCATTTCGCCAGTGTCCATAGAAAGGCGCCGGACGTTAGTGACGGGCAGAGACAAAAGTCTGGTATCACAGACGACTTTAGACAGTCGATGCCCGCCCCTATCGGCCCTCATAGGCTCGCCAAAATCTTGACGAACTATGAGGAGCTGACGGAAGTCATTAAACGACTTCCGACGAACAAGGCGCCTGGGCCGGATGGGCTGGACGCAGTTCTACTCAAGAACCTGCCGAGAAAGTCCCTGGTCCAATTCATTCATTTGATAAATGCAATGATCAAGTGGCAGTGTTACCCAGATTGCCTGAAGAAGGCACTGGTAATACCTATCTTGAAGCCAGGCAAGGATGGCCACCAACTCGACAGCTATCGCCCCATATCACTACTGAGCGTTGTCGCCAAGGTAGTAGAGAAGATTCTCTTGAAACGGTTAATCTCCCTCGAGGAGAAACTCAAAATGATCCCCGATGAACAATTCGGCTTTCGTGCAGGTCATTCTACAACCTCGCAGATTGTCCGAGTTGTTCACGAGGTGAAAGAGGCAGCTCACCGAGGGATGAACACAGTCATGGTCCTGTTGGACATGCAAAAAGCCTTCGACTCCGTGTGGATTGAGGGTCTAATTTGTAAAATGCTGGAGGCACGCATGCCTTCATACTTGGTAAGGATCGTGAACTCTTATCTCGCGAATCGTACTTTTGTGGTGAGGGTTAACAGCACAAGATCCACAGAGTACCCTGTCGAAGCAGGTGTCCCGCAGGGGTCTAGCCTATCCCCGCATCTGTACTCTCTACATACGCATGATTTTCCTATGTGCGAGAGAACAAAGACGGCTATATACGCGGACGATACCGCGATATACGCCCAATCGTTCTCCAGCGTCGCAGCTGCTATGCAGGTCCAGACCCGTCTGGACAGGGAAATCATTCCGTATTTGGAGAGAAACAAGATCGTGGTGAATCCGGCTAAGTCCGAGGCCATTAACTTCTCCAAGAAATTCAGATTCTCGAAAGTCTTGCAGAAGTTGAAGGTCAAGGGCAAAGCATTGGAGGTGAAGACCAATGTGCGATACCTGGGAGTGCAGCTCGACAAGCGTACAACGTGGCATAAACACATCAACCTGGCTATCCAGAGGGCGGCGGCTGCGGTCAAACGCACGTACCCTCTGATAGCCAGAGGTTCACATATGTCGCTAGAGGCCAAGATGGCCATTTATAAACAGATGATCCGGCCTTCCATGTTGTACGCGTGCCCAGCGTTCTGTAACCTGCCCAAAACTCCTTTTATGAGATTGGACAGGATGCAGAACAAAGTGCTTCGTATCATCACCAAGAGTGACAGATACATTCGACTGGATGCGCTGCGCGCCCTTGCTGGCGTCGACTCCATCCCGACACATGTTAAAAACCTGTCGGAGAGATTCTACAGGTTTCACCTCTCCAAGAGTCCGCTAACGCGAGACCTTACCCGTCTCAGAATACATGATAATCAGCCCCGCAAACACGGCGGGCTGATATATCAATCTTTGGCCATCTTCCAGGAAAGATGGGAAGAACCGGCTCCTTAGGGAACCAAGACGCATCTATGTAATGCGCGAAGTACCATGACTCGGTTTTTTGCATCAGCCTTTTCCGGGGTAGCACGAAACAACCGCCTCTGATCAAACTAGACGACAATGCAGTATCTACATTGAATGCTACCGACCGACGACATGCATAAGCTTTGCAGGAGGCATGTATCATACGTACTGCAACCACTATCGTTTGGAATACTCGGCTAACCGCTAACACCAGCGGGGATGGACACAAGCGTCTCTGACCGGGACCCTATGTGCCGCCTGGCACAAGCGCTCCCTTGCTCTGCAGCCAGCAATGTCTGTGGAGGAAGGGAGGCGGCTCTCAGTGCGTCCTCCCGACCCTTCCTCTCCCCTGGTCCCTCTTGGGCGAAGAGTTGAGCTTAGGACGGAGTTTCTGTATACTAAACGATGTGTAGACAAAATGCTAACTTTGTAAAAATAAACATTTATTTATTTATTTTATTTATTTAAGTGTTTTATTAGTCAGTGAAGTATTGTATGTTTTAAGTGAAGTTAGAAACAAACAGTTTAGTAGTGTGCTCTGCTTATTATTTAGCAAAAAATCCTAACAGTTTACTGACGGAAGTGTTTTTAAATTTCTTATCATAAATGTTGATAATTTAAATTCACAAACAATATTCTGAACTGCGTACAAATCTTACATATGCAAAATTGCGTTAATGCGTTGAAACAAAAAAATTAAACACGTGAAAATTTATCGTTGGAAGCAACAGATTAAAAAACTAAATGCTAGTATTTCTACACCAAGTGGAGAAGTTATGGCACATCATCCCCGTTTATGAATGAGCGCATAATAGTGTTAGAGTGTGTTTTGGAGAAACGTACCGTCACACCAATAACGGCGCATTTAGGTAACTAATTAGCAAACATAAATAAACTTAAAACTGATATTTCAATTCATCACGTAGTATTTACTAGAATACCTATTGGAATATCACATTTGAAATTGCAAATACCTCTTTTTGGAGCAACTTGTTCGGCACCAACTAACTGGCCACATATATAACACTTTCTGATGTGCATTAATGGTTGCGGGAAGTCTCTGAGTTGAAATTTCCACTCCGCACATCTGAAAGAAACTACCCGACACCACAAAGTAGAAAACTCCATGGGTTCTTCAGGCCAAGGACTAGCACTATCTATTTCCCTCATTGCTTTTATTACTTTTTCTGTGCCATGTATAGAAGGATCAGTTAGAATCTGAAATCAAAAATGATGCTATATTTGAAATAATATCTCACACTTTTTTTCTATCAAGAAATAAATGCGAATTTTTCTTTTCATTACTTCTCAGAAGTATCGAGATTTACAGTTTTTAGGCAGATTTGTATGACGACAATAAAAAGAAATTAAATAATACAGAATCAGCTTTTATTTCACCCACATATTAAAAGACACAACTATTTTATTACTGCTTTATTGTGACGAAGAATTCAGAACCTAAGAGTTTAAAATGACAACTTTTATTTAAATCATCAGAAACAGATCAAATAATGTTTGTTTTTATTCTTAAAATGTTTCAAAACCGTGTACTTTTTTCTCTCATTTGGGATCAATCCTCATATCTCACTTATTTATTGGATATGAAAGACATGCATATTTCTCAGAGTGTTTTAGGTGCAAAGTAATATTTATTCACTTTATTTGAAAAAGTTATACCAAGTCGTTGAGGAAACTAATTTGGATTTCCCATCTTCCATTTCAATTTACAGATTAAATAAACAAAGAAAAAGACGATGTATTTCTGACATTTGAACAATTTTTTGTTCATGTGAAGCAGTAGGTGACGGTTAGTAATTTTCAGCTGTTGACCAAAAATGCTTACCAGTAATTCTAGATTAGCCATGTTCCAAGCAAATAATCGAGTTCTTTTTGGTGATGCTTTATACATCAGTTTCGACCTCTGAACATATATTTCTGCATTCTTCTTTTTCAGAGTGGCATATAACTCTTCCACTTTACCAGCTGGCATGTGAAGATGAGTTTTGAGCAAGTCGCCAATCTGCAACAAGTAAAAATCTGGTTGTCTCTAGATAGAAAATATTATTCAGTTACCTTGTCTTTGAGCATCTTCTGCCTCTTTAAACTCTCATTGTATTCATCTTCAAGTAGCTCAAAATTGTCTCTCAGTTTTACTTCGAATGGATCATCACTCATTTCAAACAAAAATTCTTTAACCTGGGGATATACAAAAATATAACTATGAATTTAATTAGATAATTGTTGGTGATTAGCTGCATGCAATTGGAGCTATAACTGTTAAGGGAATACATTTGACAAATATAGTTAGAACTATTATTATAAATTGAGAATGTATGTCCACTTCATTCATAAGGAAATATCTCGGTCAAAAACTTTTTAAAATTGATATTTCCGTCGACCGGCTGCACCCGTACGGTACGAGCAAACCTCAGAAGTCTTCGAGAGCCTTGTGCGAGCTGAGCTAGGAAAGACGCAGCCCTCGCCATTTGACATGTAATGATTGAGAAATAAACGCTTTACCCACTCGTCATCACATGTTATAAATGCAAAGAGGATTCGGACGGAGTTTTCCTTAGAGTTAGAATGCAAATAAATGAATAACTTTCAAAACTTAAAAAAAATATTATAAAAGAATCAGAACTTACATTGAAAAGAAAATCACTTGGAAGAGCCTGTTGATTGTTCCTATCTTTCTTCGGGTTGTGAATGATTTTCAGCCATTTGAACACAGACACCAATTGATTCTGAAAAGCCTCTGCAAAGTTGTGTTCATGAAGAAACACTGCCTTAAATTGGTCAATATAAATGCCATATGTTTTATTGAATTTCAGGCGGAAATTTCCAACATCTAATCGTTCAGCTTCAATGATATGATGGGATGTAATTCTGTGGACATCTATTCCCTTCAAATTGAATATTTCTTGTTCATCTATCGATATAAGCAGTGACGTGTTGATGTATATATCACTTTGTTGTTGGATTTGCTCCATTTTTTTTGTTACTGTTAGTTCTTCTGCAAAGAATATAGTTCTCAAGTCTTGGAATTTCTAACATTCATTTATCTTGATTTGATTAAAGAAAAATTACTGATAAATTGAATTCTGATTAAATATTTCATAGCGTTTCATTCATCATTCAAATCTCATAACTCGTACCACTTGCGGTACTCAAACATTTTGCACTGATTGTGCCTCAACCAGAGTGTATTTTTTGTTAAATATCAGTGTGATAATCCAGATTGTATGGCCAAACGGTTCTGTCAAAAGGATGAAATTATAAGAAATTTCAATCGATTTAGATGAAGGAACCAAGCTGATGAATGATTTGATTAAATTCGTAAATTTGAAGAATTCTCGAATTGAATCCGCCTTAAGTTCCATATGAACTTTCAATGAATGTCAAAATGTATGTAAATGTAAAATACTTTTATAATAAAACTTTAATGCTGACTTTTACAAATGTATGGTTTACAAAATCGCGACAAGTGTTTTACCATAACCGTAAATTTGTGAAAATCAACATTTGAAAATGAAAGTAATGAAACCTGAAGTGTTAACGAATTTCATGAAAAATCACAGTTTCCAAACGTCATAACTCGTGTACGTTTTAACAATCAAGTTAGCATTAGGAGTTTTCAAATTACCTTCTAGTCCTGTAAACTTGGCTAGCAATATGTGCATGAAGAAGTGTTCGCACTTTTGGTAAACTATATCTTACCTAGAGCTATTCTTGCGTTGTGGGATGGGCTGATCTCAATGTGGAATTCAAATTTTCCAAAAATATTCAAAGTGTTTACATATTTTTCTTCAATTTGTTCGTCACCTTCGACACCCAGCTCATCCCTTATGCCAGATAGAAACTCTATCACGTCTCTAACTAAAAGCAATGCCTTCAAATGGAAATTTGTAGACCAATAAGTAACAACTGTTTCCATTAAAGTCAAAGTAGTTTCCTTAGGTTTCTTTTTGGGGTTTCGTATTTCCAAGTGAGCAGTGTTGATGAAAATTTTGTAGTTGGAAATGTCCTCGGTTCGTATACAGGTATAGTAATCGCCATTACTATTCAAACTGAACATTTTGAAGCCTTGAAATTTCACATTTACTCCGTCTGAATAATTGTTTGAGGCATCTGATGTTTTATTTACTGCATCTGCAGATTTATCCAGACTGATCTTGTTCAGGCGTGAAACAAAATATTCTGAAATTTTTAAACAACATTGAACGTACGAAGACTTTCTACTTAATTATCGCAAGATAAATATTAAATTTTCAAAACAAGTTTTCAAGTTATAAACACTTGGAGATAAGTCTCACCTGTATTTTGTGCTTGCATGAAAAGGTTAAAATGAGTTACCACTAGATGAGAAGTCAGATTTTGAATGTATTGGTCATTTGTTACTTTTCTTGGAGATGTTTGTTTAAGTTTGATACTTCCATACTGTTTGAAGCATCTGTAAAGAAAATTATATAGTTAAATACTGAATGTGGTAAAATGACACTGGGTGATGAAATCAATTATTTGAAAAAATACGATTGGCAACTTTGTTATTGAAATCGCTGAAAATCATCAGTCAGCTATAACCTACATGAAGGAACAATTTTTACAGGAGTAAATCATGGTCTTGGTCTAAAAATTAACTTTCAGGAATGTTTGTGAATAATACATTGTTGAACAAACTATTTTTAACTAGTAGAGATGGAAACCAAAAGGTTTCGCTAAGTTTCCTCAGAAAATCGGTTAAAGTTTTCTCGAGAGTAATAATGGCGACCCCACCGGATTTGTGTTTAGTCCTTCAATACTCTGAAAAGATCATATTTTTGTAACTATGATTTTTCTTTCTTGCACCATTGTTCATTCAAAAGTATATAATATCCGAGTAATTACATTATTTCTCAACAACTTCTAGCTCATTAAATTTAAATTAATTAATAAGTAGACTACGAAAAAATAATAAAGCATTTATTGCAATTGTTGAGCCAAAATAAAACAGAAAAATTGTTACATCAGATCAAATTGAGTAAAATTCTACTACATTATGTAAAATGAATTTATTTTAAAATACCAATTCCAACTATTGAAGAGTTATGAATAAACTATGCACTATAAATATTACCTGAGTGCCAGCAAAACATAATCTGCAAATTCTAATGACCATTCCAACTGAACAATATCAAAAAGTGATTCCAACCTCACTTCCTGTTTCGGTGCAGTGCTCAGTTTAACCACTCCCATGCCCAAGTACAAAGGCGTACCCCATATGTGCATCACTTTAGAAACATTTGTATATTGGCTCCATTCTTTGAAAGACCACCAAAGGGATTCAACTAAAAATTCCATGGCCCAATGGCGGTCTCCTAAAAACAAACTACCCAGATAGGATTTGAACGTGGTCCCTGAAAATGATCAAAGGTAATTTTATGGACTGAAGACAACTGACAAATGCATCAAATGAAAAAATTTAAACGTAATGCAGAAACTGATGTTATGAGCATAACTTCTCAATAGAAATATAATAAACCTGAATGTCAATCATATACATATTGTAATTAATAATTAAAATAATAAAATAGCTATCTCAAATATGCATATTTCATCTAGATAATAATTTCACATATACAGACCATTTCCAATATGAATATACAAAAAATAAATTGAAAAGATGGTATTTTAATTGTAGGGTATCAGGTTGTCAGTCATTTAGCACAATAATATCAGTCTATCTCTATTCTCTATACATTGATCATCGTAAATAAAATGCAAAACAAAATTAAAAGTTATTAAAGATCTATGAAGATAAAAGTTTCATTCAGTAATACTTGCCTCTTGTTTCTTGAGACTGATCCAACATTAGTCTTACTCTGTTGAAACCGATTGAAGAGTTTTGATCTTTCAGTCTAACAACAGCCAAAACTTGAAAAAGTTCAGCACAAAAACTAATGCTCAGTTTTTCGATAATTTTTTCCAAAGCTGAAGACCTGTATTTTCTAACAATTTCCGAATCACCACCTCTATCCTTAAAATAACTTTTATTTTCCAATGTGATTCGAGTTATGTGTTGGTTTTTAGGGAAATTCGTAGAGACCCATTTGTGAATCAAATTATGGTCGTAGGTCACAAGCAAACAGTTTTGTTGGAGGTATATATTCAAAATATTCTGCTTCAACTATAAAAATTGAAAATAATCAATCATAAATACTCTTTGCTATAAGAAAAAATATTTCATTGCTTGAAATAAGTTATTTTCAAAGTATCTTAAATAATAACGACCGAAAAATATAATCTTACTTGATTTATCATAAACCGACTTTAAATTCTGATATATCTTTAATTCAGTTCAAATCGATTTTTTTTCATTACTTTGTGTAGAAAATCATTTAACAAATTATTGACTCTCCTATTAGCTAGCACCTTCTCTAACTAATCTGAAAGGAGCATACTGAAGAAGAAATATGCCTCTAATTAGCTACATGCAATGCACTGAACTTTCATGTGTTGAAAGATTTCTGTCAGCCCAGATATATATCATAGATGTCATTAACTAAAAATCCTTGTATGTTCATACAAAATGTTCGAATGTATTTATTCACTTTCCTGTCTTGTGCGGATGTTGGTTTTGTTTGCTTAATTTTTTTTAAATATGTGTTATTCATATACTCAGTCTGTACTGTTTTTAGTTTAATTTACTCTATAGTTGTAACAGGTAAATAAATAAATAAATAAAAATTAATACATTTATTTACAGTCATAATACCTCCCATAAAGCATAAACCTGTATAATGGGTCGCATACATTTAGGTAACTGTTAAGAAAAGCGATGTTTTTTCACAAAGAAAGAATTGTGGTTTAATCTAGTAATAAATTTCTACAGAAAAGGGGAAAATATTTAAATAATATTTATGTAATGGATCGACATGCTATGAGTAAGCTTTAGCTCCTGAAGGTGCTAACTTCTTTGGCGAAATGCAAGTTGAGTGAAATTGAAATAATTATAATAATAATATAATAATATTTTTATTGGCTTCTAAATATCTCAAAGTTTTGGGTCGTTATTTGTTCAACACAAAACATTGAATTTTTTTGTTTCTTACCTTTGCATCGATATTAAGATGCTTGAGTTCCAGTAGCTTCTCTTTGCTATTTTGCAAAGATAAATCGGACATGTAGAAATTAAACAAAACAGATGCATCATCCGAGCCAGTTTTATCATCAGTCGGTACCGACCTATAGTTTAAAGCTAATGATTTCAATGATGAGCTATACTCTATTTGGCTGTTGTCTTTTACTCCAGTTAGAGATGTTTCGTCTATGTAGAGTGAAAATTTCTGGAAAATGTGACGAGTTAGTGTATTTATACTGAAGTTTGTGCAAAAACATTTTTATGTTTGATTTATAGGAATTTTTTGAGCCATGTCTACTGTCAACATTGAACATAAATTAATAATAACACTAATAAAAATTATTACGAATAATTCAAATAAATATAGGGAAAATGCATTTAATTTATATTCGAATATGCAAGTACTGAGTATGGTTCAAAATTAATTAGTTATTTCAATAAAGATATGTTTACCGATAGAAAACTGTCTAATTTTTGTAGTAGACAGTAGACGGTTGTAAAATTTTAGCAAACCACATTATTTTTCTTTCAAGAATTTTTATTTTGATGTTGTAATTACGTAATAAACAAAATTTTAATAATCAACATAGCCTCTGTGGGTAGAAACCAGCTATTACTATTATTAACTGTAACACCAACCTCTGACTGATTTTTGGTGGAGCAGAAACTTTTCAGTTGTAGGGAAACCCGGAAAAAATATGAAGCACCACCACAGGTATAATCAATATCAATATAATACAAGAAAGTACCTGACACCGGGATCGCATCTAGGCCACAGTTCTATATATACCGGGTGGCTACGGAAGTATTGCCTACGGAATATCTCAGTTATTGTATGAAGTAGTTTTGTGAAATTTGGAGCGTCGATATAATGACATAAGAGCTAGAATTTGAGCATATTGACATGTCGAAGTTAACTTCCGGTCTGACCGGAAGTAACATCAACTTTCTTATTTTAAATGGAAACCCTATTTTTTTTTCTTTTCGCTTTATTCAGCATTCAATTCCCTTTCTAATGACATATCACAAGTTGGTATCTAACCAGAAACTAGATCAGAAAAAAAGTATTATTGAAATTCACCGAGTAGGCCGTGGAAGCAAAATGAAAGCCAAAAATTGAAAAGTTGGCTATGGAAACCATACGTCACTTGATAACAGTTGCTCTTGCTCTATTATCGCCATACGCAAAAATAACATTAAAAATAATGTGGAATGATAAATTATATCCTGTAGGTTCTAGGTTAAATAGGAACATAAACGTACTTGGTCTGTGCCGTCGTCCATAGATATTCTAATATCTACCTATGGACGATGTTTGTGCTATTCAGAATAATCATTCCATTGCAATAATCATTCGAACCAAAATATTAACAAGTAGGCTGATTAAGATGTATTTTGGAATGAAACAAAAAAGAAACTCTCACGAACGCTGCTATCCATATTATTTTGACGTTCGAAGTAGTGTTTTTGATTCTGCCATTTTAAAAGGGATTGGAAATCGAAATCAGTTAGTGGAATATTCAAAAAATGCCCCGTTATTCACGAACCGAACAAATTGACATGCTTCTCATTTATGGTGAATGTTTAAAAAATTCTTATGCCGCTGAACGATTGTATTTAGAGCGATATCCAGGGAGTCAGCAACCGTCAAGAAGGTATTTCCAGTGACTTGAAGAAAAATTAAGAACTGAGCCTGATGTTCACGAAGACCAAGAAGCATTTGATATTAATGAGGAAACTGAAATTAATGTATTAGCTTTAGTACAATATGATAGCACAATTTCCTCAAGGCAGATTGGCGCCAAATTAGCTATAAGTAAGGACTCTGCTAGGAAAATTTTGAAAAAACATCGATTTAAATCCTTCAAGTATCAGTTGCATCAACATTTGTATGAAAATGACGGTGAAAGGCGCCTGGAATATTGTAATTGGTTTCTTCGACAGAATGCTGAGAATCACCTATTTAACTATTATATCTTGTTTACGGACGAGTCAAGATTTACCAACAATGGATTATTTAACAGGAATAATACAAGGTAGGTACTGTACTTTATTTGGATTATTGTCGATAGTCGAAGTGTAAAGTGCTAAAAGTGTGAACGGTCTTTTGTTTCAGGTACTGGGCGATAGAAAACGAGCACCGGTTTCGACAAGGTGGCTTCCAGGAGAGATTTGGTGTGAATGTTTGGGCAGGAATAGTTGGAAGTCATATTGTTGGCCCCATTCTTTTTCAAGGCCAACTAACCGGAGAGAGATACTTTAATTTTTTAACGAACGAAATTTCAGAATTCATTAACAACCTACCAGCGGAAATAACTGAGAGAATGTACTTCCAGCAAGATGGCGCCCCTCCGCATAATTCAAGAATAGCGAGAAATTATCTTCAAAATCGCTTTTAAGAGAGACTTATAACAACCCATGGTCCAGTCAGGTGGCCACCAAGGTCACCTGATCTTACTCCGTGCGACTTTTTTCTATGGGGGCATCTTAAAATTAGGGTGTATTCCACACAGCCTACAACTCTTCATGAGCTAGAAGTAAAAATTCGTAGAGCTTTCCAAGATATCACGCCCCAAATGTTGAGATACGTTTTACATGAAAATATCATCAGAGTCAATAAATGTATTGACGCTGAGGGAATGCATTTCGAACATTTGTTTTGAATTTATTTTATCTTTAATCCTATCAATTTGAATTTTTTTTTCCGATAAATCTGTTTTTTTGTTATTTGAATAATAATTGGATTTTTTGGTATTTCATTTCAAAAAATTACTTTCTATTATATCATTAGAAAGGAATGGTTATGCTGAATAGTACAGGCAAGAAAAAGTTGTATGTTCCTATTTAAGTTATGGACCTACAGAGTATTTTTTTTGGCGGCTTTTTATAACGCCGACGAATGAAAATAAAATATCACAGTAGTAGCAACTGTTATCAAGTGACGTATGGTTTCCATAGCCAACTTTTCAATTTTTGGTTTTCATTTTGCTTCCACGGCCTACTCGGTGAATTTCAATAATAATTTTTTTCTGATCTAGTTTCTGGTTAGATACCAACTTGTGATATGTCATTAGAAAGGGAATTGAATGCTGAATAAAGCGGAAAGAAAAAAAAATAGGGTTTCCATTTAAAATAAGAAAGTTGATGTTACTTCCGGTCAGACCGGAAGTTAACTTCGACATGTCAATATGCTCAAATTCTAGCTCTTATGTCATTATATCGACGCTCCAAATTTCACAAACCTACTTCATACAATAACTGAGATATTCCGTAGGCAATACTTCCGTAGCCACCCGGTATACTGTGTCTAGGCCACACACAACACTCTTGCTTTGAACAAAGCACTTGGGCAGCTACCGAGACCAATAGTCTTAAGAAGAAAACTACCAGTTCAGTCAAATGCCAATTGAAAATCAAGCAGCCAGACCTACACAACCCTTGTAAATATAAGGCACCAGTTTAATAAAAAAGTCTTAGTCCTACCACTTTAGAGATATAACCCACGGACGGAAGGACGGAAGAAAAATTTGCAAAAGTGACACAAACCTCTTGACAGCAGCCAATTTTTAATTCACAAAATTCAACCTCGTGAAAAAGTTTCAACATGAAATATGATAAGTAATATTAATTTCAACCTCTTGTTGTGATAAGTGCCACTTGTGAATGCACCTTATCATGGGCATATGACATAGGACACCGCATGTCAACTGGTTATGATAATTGATATAATGATTGTTGATACTATACTATGAATTGGGTTCCAGGTGAAATAATATCAACACATGGCACACCTAGATCGTATCAAGTTAGAGACAATCGTGGTCACATTTATAGAAGGAATACATCCTTTATTAAACATAATCCGAATCCAGTTTTGGACAAAGAAAGTGATTTCAATTTTGATTGGTATCCTGATATTGAAAATACATGTTCTCCCAATGTTGATCCTAATACATTTCTCCAAAATATGTCGAATCAAAATTATGTTTCTGTTCAACCAGACATACAAAGACCTAGTCCTGTTTTATCACCCACTAATGAGTATAATACTAGATCCGGTAGAGTAAAGCCGTAGACACAATGGATGTTTTATGTAATAAGTTTCAAGTTTTGGAATTTTGGATATCAATTTTCAAAATATAACAAGATGCAAAACTGTATTGAAAAATTAAGCTTGAATTCTACCAACCGGATTGTTTATGAGGCGTGATCAGAATAATAATGGCAATGATGGTTTTGCGATAAAAAATTATCAAAAATTATGAAAATTAAAACTAAAAACATAAAATTTCCATTGTGTTTCAGCCTTAATATTTAAGCCCTCTAGATTTGGATATTAAAATTGTATTAATACATTGAGAAAAGGGGAGATGTGATAAGTGCCACTTGTGAATGCACCTTATCATGGACATATATGACATAGGACACCGCATGTCAACTGCACTGGGACTCCGATGATTAGAAATGTTTCATAGCATCGAAAAGGGTCGAGAATGTGACGTCATATTCGAACGTTAGAAATTGGAAGCATAGTCCGATATTTCGAATATGACGTCCCATTTCGATTCTATAAAACATTTATAATCATCGGAGTCCAGGGCCTGGTTATGATAATTGATATAATGATTGTTGATACTATACTATGAATTTAATTTATAATAAACTTATATCGCATCCATCCTAGTGTCTTCATCCATTTTAATAAACATAACACTTGTAACATAACGATGTGAAGTGCAGATTTTGTGGTGATGAGAAGAAAACACCTATTAAATAGATTACTAAATCTGGTGAAAGACACAGGCTTATTTAACTATTGTGGGATCCCCTACCGACAGAACAATACAATAGACCCCAGCAGGCCCTTAACACTGAGACCCCAAGGGTAAACCCGGTATCTGGTTCGTCAGCCTTAAACCAGTGGCGGTTCTACTATACCGCTAAACCCCGCGGCGCGGAGAGCCGAATGTTACCGGGCCCAGAGGGCCCACGCGGAAGTGGTAACCAAATATGTTTACCTGAAAACAAGGGGCCTTGGCCCAATTCTTGGGAGGAGGATATAGTAAGGGTCAATTAATGAAAAGATTTAACATTTAAGATTTAAGAATCTTTGGATGTTGATTGGCTCTCTTGAATAATACAACAGAATTCAACCAATGGGCTTTTTAGATTCTTAAATCTTAAGTGATAAGTCGATGTTAAATCTTTTTATAAATTGACCCTAACGTTCTACAGTAACATGAATTTGAGGAAAAAATCAAAACTCAGTTTTACTTCGGTCTTTTCAGGGGTGATATCTCTCAAGAGGTTGAACTGAAAAATTCTTTTTATAGGACGGACCACTCATAATTTACCAAGATGAATCTCCTCCTGAATTTTTTCACATAAATTTAGCAACAACCTGTATATGCGATATTTGATATTCATGGAAATAATGTACATTACTGAAAATAATAATATACATTCAAAAATAAATTATGCAAGTATTGTTGAGAATTCTAGAAATGTGAATCAGCTCTTGAAATTTTTCTCAAAGACTGATTTGTTTAATTTAGGCAAGGTTTGTTCACCTATATTATACCTTATATAATAGCTCTAGAATCAAAACTAGAAAAGTAAAATGTTCTAGCGATGGTAATTTGCGTTATTGGTCTGTATTCTCGGGTGTAATACCACGAGTGCTCGCAATACTATCGATAGTAATTCTATCGAAAATCAACAAGATCAAATTGCTTGGCAACACCACGAGTCCGCTAGGACGAGTGGTGTTACCTCAAAGCAATTTGATCGAGTTTAAGATTTCTGACAGAATTAACGATAGTATTGTGAGCAGAGTTGTATCTATTGAGATAATTTCAAGAGCCAACAAAGTTAGGAAAACGTATATTCTTATTCATTTTAGTTCAATGAATAAAAGCTGTCAGACTGACATTTATAATGTCATCCTTGCTAGCAAGATTAGTTATTTTTGTATCTAGTGCGCGAAATGCTACTTTGATGATCGAGAACAGATTTTTTTTAACAAGGCGCAGCCGAGTTAAAAAAAATTGTCGAGATCACCAAAATATTTCACGCATGAGATGCAAACAAAATTTTTTCTACAAACGTCAAAAATATTGTTCTAACATAAGTAATATGCTTGTAACTGTTTTTCCAAATCAAGTAATTACTGTAACTATGGAAATAAATATATAAAAATCCCATATAGTTTACATGCAGTGTGCGAAGTATTTCGCACACTACTTCGCGCACGGTGTCATGGTAACGAAGGAAAATGAAAAAAAGGGTCACTTCGCATATTGTTGTCAATGCGCGAACCTTGTCATTTTTGGACGTATGCAGAAAAAATATATTCTTCATTGTTGTTTGCATGCGTGGTTGCCCATGTCGACGACGTGGTATTACCGGCTCAAACGGAAGGAACTGTGTACTATCAGTGAAGCACCGTTTTTATTGGTTCCCATATCGCAGGAGATGCGAGTTTCATATGACGAGTGAAATTATCAGTCTGAAACACGTTTGCTTTCTTTTCTTAGCAAAATGGTCAATGTTATGTGTGAAACCCAGTGTTTCTTCAATTATAAACCCAAAGTATTTGATATGATCTGAAAATGAAATTTGCTTCTTTGTTGAACTGAATATAGCTATGCATATAAGGAGCCCATACTTACCTTAGGAATAATAGGTTTTATTCTTTGAAAAATGTCATCATCACAGGAATTCATGCTGGACCGAGATATCCTCGGCATTTGTTTACTTTTTGAACCATGTGATAAATTATAAAAACCTCCGTTAATAACTGCACTGGTATGGGACATTTTTATATCCAGTTTCTGAAAAATCAAATATTCATGTGGACAAACGATATCAGTTATTATAATGCTTACTGTTCAAACTCGATATCCGACGATACGATGATACGATAATTTTACCATCGAGTTCCTATTGGTTAATTTCAAATAATCAATCAAAAGTAACATTTTCGGATCGTATCATCGGATATCGTGAGTGTGAACAGTAAGCTTAATAAAGGATATAAATGACATCAATACAACTCGTTCATCTGACTAGATTTTTCTAAGCCAATTTTAGATAAAATAATTTCATCTGGACATCAAAAAAGATCAAGCAAGTTTTGTATACACGAGTTGAGCAAAAATTTGGCATTGGTATCATGATTTTATGTGTGAAAGTAACGAAGATATGAATTTCTATTGAAATTGAACAATTACTTTGAACATTACAAATAAAACAGAGTTGGGACCGATTTTGATGAGAATATTGTATTGTGTTGTATATTAGAGTTACCTGTTTTGTATTATAGAAATATATGTTTAACCAATAACCATTTGAAGTTGGAGCATTTGAAATATTATCTTATATTTGGTTAGACCAGATAGGAAAATTACAACTACAACTTCAATGTTCATACAACATAGAAATGAACTGCCGTGAAAGCTTACTTTTTCTGACAGTGACTAAACTGTTCTTTGAAAATCATTCGATGAAACTCAGTGAGGATGAGGTTTGTGTTATTTCACTTAATAACCCAACTAAGGTAATTTACTAAATATTGAAGTAATATGTATAAAAGATGCAATTCAACCATACATTTCTCAGTATAACTTTGCAGGGGCAGAGAATCAAAATTAATATGACTAAATTGTTCAGCTATCATCAATTACCCCTACTAGTCATCAACATAATACAGAAAATGGATAATAGCTGGTGAGTAAATAAAGTGTTGAGTGGTTTGAGAAATTTTGTAAGATCACCTTCAGTCCCAATCTAAACATTACACTCTCCTGTAACTGAAAAACATGCAAGATCCTTAATAAAATTAATGAAGATATACCTCCACAGACAACGGCCCTTGAGCAACCAATATTGTTTCCATGGATATACCAAAACTAAATTCTGCCAGCCTTGTTTCCTCAACTTGCTGCTCAGCATGTCTCAAAATCTTTGTCTCAGCGTCCATAAGATTGATGGTAACCAATAATGATTTAGCATTTTTCAAAATGCTGCCATCCAAATGTAATTCAGAAGCAGTTGCGTGTATCAGATAACCAGGCGTTTCAGATCGAAGTAACATTGCCGAGATGTTGTACACATGAACAGCCATGAACTGCAACAAAACAATTAGAATTAAGGGTCTTCATCCCTGGAAAAAAGGGAATCAGAAACGATTTTTTGTCTCTGATGGATGAAGGGATGTGTAGGTATATGAAGATAAAAATTCATAAAAAAATATTCTTCAAGTATTAAAGGAATAAACAGGATATTTCCCTTCAATTTTGGACATTTTTGTTCATCGCCACCATCAAAACGAATGAATATTTTTATATGGTTTTATCACAGTATTGAAGTATACTACTTACTTAGTTACAAGTCATTTCCTTTTTTTTTTTTTGAGGCTTCAATTTGTTTGGAAATAATTTTACAAGAATGTGTTGTTTTCGCGAAATGGATTACCTTGCGTTATTCCATCCGAAATGGAAATTTTCTAATTTTGCCCACGATAACTAATGAAGGTTCGTTTTAGCAGTCAATTGGTGAAAATCAATTATTTTTTACAAATCTGGATTCTGAATTGGAAATGAATTTCTTTTAAATGACACGCCCCTCAGGATGCTCCTTCCACATGGTCGGTGAGGAAAAGAGAGAGTATTATGAAGTCAGTGTGAATTTAAGCACAGAGTCGGATCGGGAAAAGGTGAAACTCATTGGTCGAATGGTACTTTGAAATACTTTTATTTTTACCATTACCAGTTTTTATCCAACTTCATCTGTTTGTATATATGTGTTTTTGTGTGCGGGTGAACACTATGTCAAATCTCGCAAGTCTGTCGACTCAAAATTTGGCCGGTGTTCATCACTTGGGGGATAATGTATCATAGCATTTTTGTATTAGGAAAAAACAGAATGTTGAACGGGTTTTGTGATTGCTGATTGTGAAGAGCGTTTGGGTTAGGAAATATCATGATTTTGTTGCCAACATTTCAAAATTTAAGGTGCTTCAAAATAGCAGATGAAATTTCTTAAGTATGGCTTGATTTTATTCTAAATTGGTAAAGGTATACGGATTTTTGTAGTCGGAGATCATGATTTTTTGTCAGAAATTGATAATTTGAAATGGCTCCGGACAAGTTTAGGGATTTTTAGGGTAGGACAATGATCTAAAATATTTAGAAAAGAAAATCTTGGAATATATTTACTTACATTTATCAGCAGATATGGTCTCCACTTCGTGAGGGCTATTTAGGGAGAAACTCGCATATGTGGCAAATTTTTACCAGAAATTAATTATATACCCTACTCTTCATTGCTTTCTAATAAAATTTTTTGGGCGGCGTCTTTGATGTTCCGTTGAAGTGGAAAAGCAGCACTGGATTTTTCATGAATGATTCGATGGGGCACTGCGGCAAGGTAGACAAACGAAACATTGACTTTTACAATGGAAACCGAATACCATGCAGGGGATTGTTACGGCTTTCATTGTTCAGGTTGGCGTATTATTTTTCCTAGTCGGTCTGTTTTTATCATCAAGACTTAATATATACTATTTCTGTGTTCAATAGTGTTTAGTTTTGTTTAATTTGTTTTGATAAAAAGTGATTGGTTGCCAAATTCTCTGGGGGTAAGAGGATCAACTATACAAAACATGTTTCGTTTTATACTAGAGCTCACGGGGCTGCATTATCCCATTTAGCAGGGCCAAGTTGGCATACCAAAATTTGGAAAACTGGAACCCAGAGATGGCGCTGAATTCATACTTAGTATTTGTCTCAAGTATTTCCAATTAGGCTAAAAGGATTTTTTGAATCAATTAGTTTTGTGGAAGTTTCGGATTACGTAATCCACCATTTTTCATGATTAGGGTATTCAATTTGAGAAGAAATCTTATTTACCCCGAAAAGTTCTAGATAAGGTATATTCTTTTTAGAATTATACTATAAATCACAAAAGCTTTCCTTCCTTCTGAATTGATGCAGAAAAATTATATCGTGAAAGGACCCTAACTTGAAAGAAAACATCTAAAAGATGCATTTCAATTCAGATACTTGACATCTCAATTTTTTATTATTCTGAATAACATCTCATTTTCTGACCCTGTTCATGTTTTTAAAACAATTTAAATTAAACACCTATGTGACAATTTTGAATAGGAATTCGACCTTAGATCACAAAACCTATAGTTATATTGGTGCTGCCATTTTGAATTGATCAAAAATTCGTTGTCTACAACCCCAAAATACCAATCTTCTATAAAACACGCCCGTCATCTTGAATTCCCAAATTAAAAAAAAATATATATATTATCTTCTACTCCAAAAACTGCTAATCAGTGATTTTGAACTCGTCCACCAATAACTCTCAACACTGAATTTGAATCGAATCGGACACAATCGCAAAACTTTTCCGCCACCTTGAATTCATCAAATTTGTCAAAAGATTCTTAATCTCAGAACCCGAAAAGCAATTTATTTTCCTAAACAATGTTTATCTCTCAAATCCGAAATAGTTTCGACTGGCGGCTCTTCAAACTAGTTATATTATTTTGAACAGTTCATCTTCTGGACATTCTCAGATTTTGCATTTCTCTGGAATATTTTATCAATTCTCGATACATTCTATAACTGGAATCCAAAATATAATAATGATCTGAAATGTACGTGCAAACTTTCAGATTACCACGAAAATCGAAAAAGAACAAGTTTGAACCTCTGTTTGTAATTTTGAAGAACGAGCACGGAATCATTAAATACGGCCGGTACTGTACCGCACGCAATCGTCATGTTATAAATATGGCGGAGTTTGGATTTATTTTATCGTGCGAATTCGCACTGCCATCTGGCGATTTACGTTTCCTATTTCGAAGGCTAAAGACTCTTAATAATCAAGAAATCGGCCTTTCAAAGGCATTCGAGTAATATAGTAAGTATTATGAACGGTAAGTTTTCTAGTTGAAGACAATGTTTGGAGACTGAGCCCAGCGAAGTGCTTCTGATTTGAATAATATAATAGTAATACTTTATTATTATCCCAAGAAACAATTCATACTAGTGTAAAAAAGAAAATTCAAACTTATTGGACAGTAATTACTTATCTACGGTGGTAATACATAAAATTAATACATGTATAAAAATATAAATAATGTTACCATTGTTACCTAACCTTTAGATGCTTTTATCCAGAATAGTTAGATTCAATGAAGGACTTCGACATTAATGAATGAAAAAAAGGTATATTAAACTTAATATAATGACTGTTCGGTTATGAGGATCAATTTATTCAATTAATATTCAACAAGGAAAATATTTTTATCAAAATCGGTCCCAACTTGAAAATTTCATTTGGAAGTGAATTGTAAATTAGGTATACTATACCATCATGATATACTGATTTTTTTCCAAAGTTTGTTCTGAAATTTCCCAGGCTTAGACTGTTTGCTCGTCTTGCTTTATGATCGTGTATACTATTTATTTCCATGAAATTTAAACTAGAAACTCTGTTTGATTCGAATGAAATAAATGAATGAACAAATTTTCACTGCATATAGAGATTTCAAATCCGGTAAACTCTTTGGCTTATACGGAGTTTTTCAAATCATCTCAGGACTGAAGTATTAGAGCGGCCCCCAAATAGAAAATAAACTACTGTAGGTTTGACTAAATAAGACAGTAGTAAATATTCTTCAGGTATTTGAAGGGAAAGAATTTCCTAGTCTTGAACAGAACCCCAATGACTGGATTAATTTTCTTCCTCTATTTTTCATTTATTCTATGCTATATAGTTTTTCGTTTACGAAGGGACCTAGGAATTTAGTAACTTTAATATATTTAATAGATTCAGTACCAAATAATAGAGGATCAATGGCATTATTGTTCATGTTTTTATTTCGAAATATACATAAATGTGGTTGTGCTGTTAAAGTGAGTTTCACAACTTGAAATATTGTCAGATCACTCTTCATATTTTCACGTATCTCGTTGAGATCGTTTGAAAAATATATTAACGTGGTGTCATCCGCAAATAAGTAGTTTAATTTTTCTTTCAGTTCCAAATTTGAGATAGAGTTGATATAAATTAAAAATAAAACGGGTCCCTAAATCGATCCTTGTGGTACTCCACACTTCATGTCCATAAGCTACCAGATATTGTACTATTGTTATCCATAACTTCGTCAAAGGCTCCATCCACCTAGCTACAGATCTGCCTCCCATGCATTTTTTGTATTATTTATGTATATTATGTATACTATGTGGTATAATTACTTTTTATCTTTAATATAATACACAGTGTTTCACCATTTAAGAGTGCAACATGTAGAAATTTTTTTGATTGATTGCACAATTAAAATACAAATATTGCCGAAAATTGATGCATGTTTGATAATCATATTAGGTACACTTATGATGGTTGCAAGTCAAACAGCATACAGAGTAGATCAATTAATATAAAAATGGTACAAGAGTAAAGTAATCTTATTTCATAAAAGTTATGCCTAAATACCGAAACATGGCCTTTTAAGAAATGTTTTTTTTATCTGCTCAATCACATGAGCTTTCCTCTTATTTTAACATATGCATTGTTGAATTACTTGCTCTTTAATGTGGAATACTGCACTATTCAGTCCAAGAGAGCAGCTTGGGCACACTCCGGGTGTTTCAATGCATATTCCAGAATCCATTTCATTGTAAATGCAATTTCAAGTAAATCTTATATTATGAAAAATTAAAGGTATCTTCAGAAGACAATTGTTTGGTAAAAAGAAAATACTAACTCACTTGGGCAAAACTTGTGATGAAATGAGGAACTTTATGGTCTCTGAAATCGATGACACTGCCAGCCTTAGTAGGGGAGTTTATTATTTCATCCATTTTCTTTGGGCTCAGGTCCTTATTGATTCGTACATCTTTAACCATAAGCGTTACCAGCTTTGTTAACTCTGAGTTCAAGAAACTGCTTTTGACGCCTATCTCATCCACATGCTAAAATTATTTCAACTATTTTGAGTAATATCATACAGTGGATGAACACGCTGTAATCTTTTTCATCAATATGTAGCTTTTAAAAAAAGTTGCTATTATAATACAATGCATTCTAATCTAAACGTAATTGATATTAATAGATTTCATTATAAGATAGAGTAAATGATCAGCTATATACAATAAATAACAATGTTTCAACCATTCTATGGATAAACTCAACAATAAAGAAGTACACTTCTCTCCTAACATTGCCAACAAGTATGAGAAATTATCGTTTGCTTAGCTAGTTCAGGACGACCCTACTGTTGTCCGACCTTTTCTAGCACTGGTGAGAGGCAAGAACCTTGAAACTTGTCTGCAGGTGGTTATGAGGGAGTTTGGCTAAAATTGTAGGATATAATGAAGGTAATTTGAGATGGAACCAAACAACAGGTGACATAATATTTGTTTGTCCCATCAAAAATGGGACACTGAAAGCCTCTGGATAGTTTTGAAATTCCTAAGGACAATGATGATGATAATTTGGTTATAGAAATGCACATGTAGGTTTGTAAATACTTATGTGGTAATGGGGTAAAATACTATTTGTTTCTCGTGTTCTTCCCTTGGTAAAAATTTGCCTGGAATTGTGAGATGTGACGTTTGATTTACAGGCCATTTCAAAATGTATGACCATACATTTGGATTATTTTGTTTCAACTATTCGTGGTTTGCACAACATATACAAATAGCATATAAACTTACAATACTGAAACCATTTTTTGATAAACTGATATCACATAATTTTAGGTATGGTAGACCTATTCTTCCAATTTTTAATGATACATCATATTTATTCTGGAAATGCCAGGAGATAATCATTGGGAGTACCCTGAAAACAGATAAGTTTTTTATGTGTAACTAGCTGATTTTTCAAATTGTACCATGATACAGTTAAAAACAGAACACAAATTGCAATTAAAAATACAATGAAACCACTCATTTTTGAATAGGATTTTTCAGAAAACCTATTTAGAACATTTTATAATTTATAGGTTAATTTAAAAACCAAAATAGTAACAGCTGTCAGATTTTGTTCGTCTTCTTCATTTTAATTTTGATAGCCATATATATCAGGATATCAAGATCATTGGTTCTTAGAATTTGGGGGGTTATGAAAAGTGGTCGATTTTGCCCGACATCTTTTTTCGTCATTTGAGGGGAGGTATAGGTATAGGAATTAAACATTCAATCCACAATAATTCCAACAATGAACAATCGCCGTGATAAAATAAAGCCAGGTTTTTATAATTTCAAAATGTAACCCAAACTACCGATTTTAGGATACCCAACTTTCCAATGACGTATAGCCCCTTCTCTCTTCTTCAGTCACCCCCTTGTCAAAATGCTCACTTATTTCATAAACCATGTTCAAAATTGATAATCCCCTCTGTATGGTTCTTATGTTTGCAACAAGAATTTTTTCATCCCCATTTTTCATATGGTCTCAAACTCATCATCAACTCGCGCGGTATCTTGATATTTTTCATCATTAAAATAAATAACCCACCACACTACGTTAGGACAACACAGGATAAAGAAACGAATAAAATCGGCAAAGTCGAATAAATACCCTGCTTTCTCTCCACGCGTTTCAACCAAGTGGAAAAATGAGGCAAACATCTGTCAGAAAACAACTACTTCCCTGGCTAATACATCGACGGACATTGATTGAACAGATCTGACAGATATATTTGTACAACGTTCTTCCAAGAAGACCCAATTGCAAGTGCGTATCTTGTAATTAAACAGTGATTATCCTTCATTTGGCTGGGAATGACCATCTGCAGACATGCATGCTTCGAGGTATTATTAACAGAGAGTATAATCTCTTTCTTTTGGTACAGCGCTCGCCTTACAATCATAAGGTCGTGGGATCTTTTCCATAAGCTCCTAGGAGTTTCTGAGGGGTTTCCTCTTTCTGGAAACCTGGAAGATTCGTAACAGAATAAAAAAATAAATAAAAAATTGTACTAGCAGAGAATCAGAAATGAACAGACCGATAATCTGGTTAGACAAGGTGCAAAAAGATCAACGATTGGACCAGAACCTATCCTAGGAGTTTCTAGATCATGGAGCGTGTCTCAATCACGAAGGAAATTCTGGAAGTCAAATTCCAGGATGCATATGGAAAGTAGCCCAGGCATGGAGACAATCGAAACTCCACATCGAAGACCCTTCTAGGAGGACCAAGACTCTGCTCTCAATGGGCAGAAAAGATATCGGAATGTGGTAGGGCTCCTGACGGGTCACTGCCATCTCAACAACCTCAACATTATATTGGTATCACGGATGATACAGAATGCAGATGCTGGTGCTTCGTGGATGAGGAATCAGCCACCCACATAATCTCGGAATGCCCAGCATCAGTGGCAACAATACGGAAAGCGCACCACGAGAGCATTCGTTCTGAACCCGAAGAGTGAGAAGGGTATCAGTTAGAAAGCTGGCTTCCTTTGCTCGCAAAATAAGCTACCTTCAAAACTGAACCAGTTCTAAGTTTTATTTAAAAAGGCGACTCGTTAAAAAATAAACTACTATAATCTTATCATTTTATTTTTCGAATTGACGAATGGTTATACTTCTTAACATAAACTATTTGGTATATTTGTATCCAGGATATTTGTCTTTATATTTGAGACCAGTAACTATGGTAGACCTCCCAGGAAAGGCTGTCACACCTTTGAATGCAGTATCGGTTTCTGAAAAAAAAATTATTAATAAGTGATGGAAATAATCTTTTCTATTTCAAGTGAATAAAAAATAAATGAACCGGCGGAATATCACTCCTCAGATTGAGAAGCATGAGCGACGCATACACAAAGAAGCTAGGATCAAGTCAGCGAAACAACAGGCGTCTCGTATCCAATGTGTGATGGACTACGCCGCAGCCGATACGCTCTCTTAGTGCTAACGTCATATTTCACGTACATTATTCCAAACAATACAACGGCGTTATCAATCGATTTACTTCAAGTTGAATAAGATGATGAAATAGAACAATGAAAGAGGTGATAATATAGGTACATGATGCTCTCTTCCAAAAATATAAAATAGAACGTTTATAGACGAAAACAAGTATGTACGAATTTACGAAGTTATTTTACGATATTCCATGACACAAATTCATTAACCTAAATTAATATTGTTGATTCTGTTATTTTGATGTATTCTTTCGGCACACCATTTTTTAACAAAGATATGCTTGTTCTTTCCTGTGTTTCATCCCCACCACAGATTGTTTTCTGAACGTGATCCGTAATCAGTCTCCCTGCCCCTGGAGGAAAATACCGGAATTCGTGATTTGAATGTTTCGAACATGCACGGCATCCCAAGTTGAAAGGTAAATAAGCTACGTCTTCTCTAGCTCATACAAGTATCTCAAAGACTTCTGAGGATTGCTCGTCAATGGTACAGCCGGTTGACGGAAATATATAACAATATCGCACTTCATCTTTGTGGTTCTGGGTCATATGTTCCTCTCCTGACCTTCTTACCAATAAGTAACCTCTAAGTGAATAAGTTGATGTTTTTTTTCTATTCTACCCATTCAGTTAACAGGTTCATATATCTACATTATTGAAGTTTTCGGAAACGTATAACATGGATCAACTCGAATCTAGTGGAATTAGGTTAAGGCACCATACATTAGTAAACTGAAGTAGATTCAGCGCCTTTGATGTATCGGGTTGAGATTTAATTTTTGTCTGGCATGCGGTGGGGTAAGAGGGGTCGGCTAAGTGTTGTCCTGTCTCACTTGGTGTCACGTACGGCGTTCTATCTCGGATTCCTTTTGGTTGCGCGATTGCACAGAATATGTCAGCTAAACGCAAAATTCGGGGTGGGGATGTCGACATAAATATGTCGGCGAGTAAACTTACTTCTGTGTACTTATTTGCGGTGGTTAAGGTTTCAATCAAAACACAACCACAGACAAAAGAGTATTCCTTAGTTCCATAAATTCGTTCTTTATAAGAATGATTTATGATTTGAATCGATCAGTACTTCACAAACTTAATTTCATAGTTATGTTCCGAATATTCCTGAACTGGTATGTTGAAAGAATGCAGCTCTAATGATTTTCTTCAAAAATCCTGGATCAGATGGTAATCCAGTAAACCAGAGTAGTTTCCAAAAAGGCTTAATGAATGAAGCATTTGTCACATCTAGGCAACTCACATCACACTTGCTTTCGATAATAGAACTATATTACTTTTAGATAGACAATCTGAATTTAACTTTTCAACGTATTGACTAACCAGCACGTGTCTAGGAGACCGGATACATGAAATACCGCCGTGGTTAGGAACAGGGGGCGCTGCTGGCTGCCACTCCTTGTATTTGCAAGAATTCCTATCTACAACACTTTCCGATAGACAATCCGAATGAACCAATCAAAACTCTAGTTTAGTTGCGCCTGCGTGGTGTGCAAGGTAATTTTAGGTTAAGTTGAAGAAGGAAAAATTGCTACATTTTTATACAGTGTGAAGTTTATATCTTAAATATAGCTCTCAAGTACTGGTTAATAAGTGCAAATATGCAGTCAATAGTAGATAAGTTGAAATATTGGAAATTATGTTGGAAAATGTAGCAATTTTTCCTTCAACTTAATTTAAAATTACATTTTACACTACGCAGGCGCAACTAAAATAGAGTTTTGATTGGTCCATTCGGATTGCCTATCGGGAAGTGTTGTGGATAGGAATTCTTGACTTGTATTTTACTTTATGGAGACGACAGGCGATCGGTATTAATTCGACTGTGATTGGGTAAAAGTTTAGTCTCTTATGTCTTTTCGATCATAGAGTCCTACACGTTTCATTTTCTCAGATTTCTTTTTGGTTATATCAAGATATAATATCATGTCCTCCTTCAGAGTCGGCACGGCTTTTGTAAATCATGCAAGTGTCAACAATATGTCCAACATAAGCAATACAAATTCAAGGGTATCATATGAGTCAGTAATAAAAAGTAGCTGGTATCGTCACAGCGAATAATAATAAAAGACGTTCTCTATCTAGGGATTATTACTATTATCGTTATTATTTGAGGTAGTCGGTGGACCAGTGTCTAAGGTATCTAGCAGTAGAACTATTGGCTAGCATCAGACATACGTTCAAGGCTCTGGAACGCGATAATCTTTTTTCTCAAGTAAATGTAAATCAAGTGTGATGTGAGTTGCCTAGATACCAATCCCGACATCTGGTGCTAGCTTTAAGTGCGTACCGACCACCTGGGGTGGTGCTGTAGGTTTTCCGGGTTTTCTTACAACTGAAAAGTGAATACACCACCAAAAACATCAGTTGGTCGTCTCGGACCGCCAGGGAAAATAATAATAATAGCCGTCCTCTACCCGCACAGGCTATGGGTACACTCTATGAGTGTGCATTAATCATTATGATACTCGAAAATTTTGAAGAAGTAGTCACATGTCCACAAATGTTTTGCCTCTTTTGACTTCTATGGAGTTTTTTCTGTACAATTAGATTCATTTGAATTTCCAAGTTTGCTTTTAGTTCTGAAAAATCAACATGAAAAAAAATGAAATTTGTTGATGAAAAATGAGAAAAAAAGCAAAATCTTCTTGGGTGAAGCAGAAATCAGTTGAATCCCCAAGATATGATGAACTGCCGGTCCTCGTCAAAACAAAAATCAAGTATTATATCAAATTGTAGAAGATTCTACTTCACTAGGAAGGATTGGTTACCGCATGCTAACAAAAAACAGATAACAAGTAATTCCAAACTTGCACTGCTATTAGTTATATGATCATCAACTAGAACAATGATTAAAACAAAAAATAGAAAAATCACCAAGTTACTCAGAATCAGTCTTCCTAGCAATTCAGCTCAGGACAATATTATCCTAATGAGACCGACACATTCCTAAAATCATTATACGTCACAGCCATATATTTCTAAAAAGCAATTGACAGTACAAAAGCAGAAAATTTGGAAAACTTCAAAATAAAAGTTAATGCAGTATCCGAAGGAATATTCATGGAACAGTAAAAAAAAATATAGTTTCCAAACATTCAAAGAAATATACAAACTACAAATACAAGGAAATCTAATCAATACCAAAATAGTTGAAACATTTAGACACAAGTACCAAAACAAATGGAAGACAGAGAAGATTATCAAACAGAATATGCGAAATTACACAAAATTTTGCACAGAATTTACGCATCAGTGTTAGTACCTACCATGCTCATAATGGAAGTGAATCATGGGTCCTAACCAAAACGGATTAAAACAAAAAAATGACGAGCAAGATGAAAATATTGAAAAAATTGTGAGTGTGACCAGGCTTGACAAAAAAAAAAGTTATGTTATAAGAAGAAAATTAAAACTTATAAGCGTAATAGCAAAAAAAATAACATAACTTAGATGGTTTAGGCAAATCAAACAAATGAAGGAAGAGAGGCAGAAATTGAAGAAAAAGGATAGGAAGGCAAAGGAAAAGATAGAACGAGAGAGTTGAGGCGAAAAGTACAGGAAGAGAAAGAAATAAATGGAAGAAATTTGCCTCTATACCAATGAGGATGAGTGATCAGCTGAACGAATGTTTTGAAATCATGTTTTCAGTATCTCTGTTGGAAAGTAACATTAAAATTTTACTTGGTCTAATACACTTTATACAACTTATCTTTGATTTTGTGTATATTACTTTCAAATCTAGGTTCAAACTTTGATCACCCGATACAGTTCAGCTTGGCAAATCTAGCTGTGAATGTCGAGAAACGTACGTACGTTTATATATTCGTTATCCTGATGACATTACTTATGGTGATTTTCACCAACGGTGAAAAAGTAGACACTATTTCATTAGCTTGAAATAAAAAATAAAATAAAAGAGCTTGAACCTCATTAGATTCGGATAGGCTTCAATTTTATCTATGATGCTCAAATCTAGCACTGATAAAGGACTAGGGCTCAAAAACTAGTCTGCAAGTGCTCCGAGTCAAACAAGATTCTTCTGTCCAATTCTCTGAGGAACATTAAGCAAGCATCGCCAGATATAATTAAATGTCTGTTGTCGTATTAGCCAGAAAAGAAATTGTTGTCTGTTTTATATCTGCTGCATATTCTTTCATAAGAGAGAAGGGCATTGTGAAAATTTCGAAATTATTCTTTAAAGCATGGTGTACTTACGAGGGTGGAAACGATTATATTCAAACTGAACATGTAGATTTTCGGGCAGATCCATATAACGCATTTTATCTAGAGGTGTTGTTGTATCTACAGTAGTTTTATAAAAAAATTTAACATCTCCCAATGTCTCAAAATGATGAAGCAAAGAATTCGGGACGCTATGACCTAGTGTGTCCTCACATTTACAAAACAAGGAAAACTTCTTATTCAGATCTGTTAGTTTTGTGGAGTCACTTGTTGATTCTAAGACAGACTGGAAAATATCCTTCAATTTATTGTCAACATCTTCTGGAGGAACATACGCTTTCTGTGGTCGAAGAAATCTAAAAAAAAATTGAAGTATGGAATATTTGATGGTGACTACAATGTTAAAAAATGTCATTAACATCCAATGGGATTACACATGATGAAAAGTTCCCTCAAAATTTAGGGTATACAAAAGAAATTAACGAAAATATTTTGATTTTTATCATCAAAGGGGCACCTTTATTTAGGTGTTGGAGATCGTCTCAATGTCAACTTTCTTCCTGGATTATGCTCCACTCCTTGAATTCAAAAAGGGAGTGAGGGTTGAGTGGCATCTCATTTTAAAGCTCATTCAATCAACTTGATATCTCCATTATTTTCAGATCGGTAGCTTTCAAAGTTTAAATGAACATTCTCTAGATATTATATCAGAATTTAAATTCAATTTTTTTTTAAATCAATGACATATCGCGCATTGAAGTCCCCAGTGAAAAATTTCCGAAAAAAATATTTCTGATTAGTTATATTGATTAATATTTTAAAAGTGAAATAGAGAGTTCAAAGAATAGTATGCGTAAGTATGATTTCAAGTTTCTAGGTTGATCTTGGAATAAAGGATGTTATCAACATATTATAAAATATCTAAACTAGTTCCTATAAAATAATTTTCTACTATGCAAACCTCAAAAGATGCAATATTATGAAATTCTAGAAAAAACCTTATGGAATAAAGAAAATCCCATTTGATTGTTATTAAAAAAATCGTTCATTTGAAGTTGAACATATTTATGGTCGGATTGAAGATTATCACTTTCACTAGACGAGCGTTTCGCAAAAAAGTTTCCATCTTCAGGGGATAAAGCTTACTCTTTAGCTTTTATTGAGCTATAGTTTTTGGCCGTTACTAAGCTTTAGCTCATGAAGATGTTATTTTGTTGACAAAACCTGCGTCAAGCTAAATTGATGCAACTTTGGACAGAAAATAATAATATTACACATTATATTCAATCATCTTCAAACAAAAGAAATTGAGTTTCAAAATTCGAAGAAGTCTATTACCTATGAATAGTTATTTTTCACTGTGAAATTTGAAAAAAAAGTATGTAATTGGGTGGCCGATGGCTCAGCGGTCTGATGCACAGGTCATTCGAAACTCCAGCATAGCGATAGTCGGTTCGAGCCCGATGTAGGTACAAGAGATTGTTATCTCAACTACTTTATATCGGATCGATAGGCGACCGCATGCCTTGTTGAAAAGCAAGTGTATTGTGAGTTGTCTACACGCCAATCTCGTCTGGTGCTAGCTTGGAGTGCACACGGACCACCCAAGTGGTGCTGCGGGTTTTCCTACTGCTGAAAAGTGAATACGCCACCGAAAATCAGTAAGTCGCCCCGGAGCGCCACGGCAAATAATAATAATGGCCGTCCTCTACTCGCATAGGCTATGCCTTTGGGTACACTCATTGAGTGTTTATGAGTATATGATATTAATGACAGGTTATAATTTTTTGGCTTAGTGATATAATTATATGATGTATATTTTTTTGGTTATTAATGTGAAAGTGAAAGTCAGATAAAAGTGGAAAAACTTATAGAAATTTATACAAAAACGAACATCAGTAAAATTCAATATAATTAATTTGTTCTTATAGGTAGTCTCAGTTCAATAAGGCAATCGATCCATCTTAAAAATTTTAGCAAAGAGCACATATTTGTAAGAGTTCGGATTATGTACAAAATAATATGACCGCAACTTCGCCTAGGGTAGCCAAAATCTAACTTCGACCCTGTTTTTACAAAAGAAAAACTATTTCAAATAGTGATAGATATTTTTAGCGGGTATTTGAATGATTCAGAGAATTATCCAACCTAATTTTATCTGTAAAACCAAAAGAAAAACTATTAGACATTAGGAATAGGTATGTGGGGCCTACATATTTCACCTTCATGAAAAATGTAAATAGTTATACTATAAGACTATGCAGGAAATTCGAATTTATTAATATTATATAAACCCGTCGAATATATGCTGTTCCAGTAAAATAAAAGTACATAGGAACCTATATTGTTTTATTATCGCCGAAGAAAAATGAGAACCCCAAATAAAATTGAAAAAATCAAAATACGAATTTACGTATGTAAATTCATTCCATTGGATTTTTGTATTTATGCGCAGTATCATATTTATTGACTCAAGATGATGTCGCCCCCTCACGAACAAAAGTAGTAGCTTAGAGAAAGCAATGGCTCCCATTCAGAGACAGACGCACTTTAGGTTGTTCTATATCAAAGTACACACCCTTTAGCGGCCAAAGATCGAGCTGAGGAGTCTATTTTTGGACCAACTTTTCTGTCGATTCCTTTCCTCTTCTCAGCTTTTGTGGCATACGATCTCAGGAGGACCTAAAATTAAAAAAATGTGTTTTAAACAAGTGATAACATGATACAAAATAGTGTTCCTAAACAAGACTACTAATTGCAGCGTTTACATATGCAAACGGTGACATATAAATAGGTAGTTTCATCTATATTTGAATTAATTTAGTGAGAATATTTACGTATTCTGGAGATATATGCTGTCCTGTTTTGAAAACGCCATGCCTCAGAAACGCCGCCATATTTTTCGACTGGATATGCACTTGGTCTAAGCACCGACGTACGTTTCGATGTAACGTAGCACCTTGCGGATGTAAAGTGAGCAGATGGTCTACTGGACGTACGTCAGAACTACTTCACTGTGAATCTGTCTTGGATTTGTACCGAGCTGATTTTAGTTCGGCTTGTTGTTTCGTGGTCTCCGCCATTTTGCAGTTGCGATAGAAAGGTGAAAATCTCGGTAAATGTATGGTTTTCAAGTGTGGATTTAAGATTTAAGTGACGTGCAGTGCTGCTTGTATGTGTTGTGAAGAAAATCATTTAATAATGGATCAGATATGACGCATCCAAACTTTCAAACTAACGGAGCTAGTTTAGAAGACTGCCACACTAATTTCTTTGCCTTGGTAAGTAACTCACAATATAATTTGCACGACGTAGATCTTCAAAAGTATGCCAAACGACGGAGTTATTTTCAACGATTTCGTTCTCAGTTGACTTTGCTTTTTAAAGGTATCAAACCAATTTTTCCATAACAAATATGCAGGTGAACTATTCCAAGTAGGTATAACGTTTATTAGCACCAAAACTGTGAGAAACATTGTTTTTTTTCTTTTCAATCGAACACAAATGTGTATGAATTATCTACTTTTGTTTACCATTATTAGAATACCTACCTCAAAACGATAATAGAGAATGTCGAAGCTGTCAGTTTCAAGTAGGTAAAGATACTCATTCATATTCCTACGGATGTACTTGCCCGTTCGATATACTTGTAAATAAGCCTAGACTCTATAGTAATCGTTTTATCTCTGAAAGCTTGAAGAACATTGCGGGTGTTCCATAATCTCGTGTGAACGAACGCGAGTCCGGTATAGCGGTGTTGCCAACTCGTGAATGTAACGGACTTGATTCTTCAATGTTTCTCTTCCATGGATATCTAGATCGCACGTTCGCTCTGTTTAGTAAGCTTGCTAGACTTGCCTTTTATAAACTAACAACGACCTTGGTAGAAAAGTTTGTTAAAGAAATAATTAACTTTTCTTATAAAATCACCTGTCTTTAAGTTCATGTAGGTTGGTTGCACTAGTTCCATAAACAATTTTGTTGTTAATCAGGATCGAAAACGAGCGATCATTTGTACCGAAGTCGCTTAGAGAATGTCTAAAAATAATTTAACTAGTTTCGTTTCATGTCATTTGTTATGAAAGATACTTTCAGAAGTTTATTACATTCACAAGTACCTAGGTAGTTTATGATAAGTAAAGACTGACATGATAGACATGGAAGCAATTTATTGTTACTATTCAAGTTAATTCGAAATTGGATCGAATAACCTTGAATACCTATCTAGCAATAAAAGTAAAAATTCTCATGTTGCATAAATATTAGGATTACTGATAATAATTAGTACAATCTATTTAATCTTTGTCGATAATGAAATGTTTACAAATTATTTGAATTTATTTGCAGGATTCCTACTTATGTACTGATGTTTTTAAATAAACGCTATGTTTGTAAAATTCCAGTTTTTTTCTGAAACGAGTTCAGGCAATTGTTACCCAATAGGTAGAATATCTGTCTCGGTACCATCAATGACAAGTAGTGGGAGGTGGAAATGTTTCATTTCGTGTTCTTTCAATGAGGAACCCCTAGAGATCATTACGTTTTTATCTGATTTTGATGGTGGTGTATTATTTATAAAAGAGAAAATCGGTTTTGTAATGTCTTGCCATGTGATTCTCTGAATATGAAATTTTCTTGAAATATAAAACGTACATAGACATAGACTGGTCTAGTGGTCAATCAAAAATAACTTCAATGTTTTAAATAATTAATTGTTGGTAAAATTCCGTTAACTAATAGCCACAAGCTATCAACAATTTTTGTACGTACGTTGTTTGGCCTGCTGAACAAAAAATCTAAATAAAATTTTTAGCGGCCTCAAGTAACTTTGGAGATATTGGCCTATTTTGACTGGCATTTTTTAGGACACATTTCTACTGCGGAAAAAACACTCAAAATTCTTCCTTCTTTAAACTGACACAATGTACACTTCCTTATTTACCCGTTTTGCACTATTTTATTATTAAAAATGGCATTGTTCATCAAAAAATTCAACCTTCTATTAAAAACTACAAATTTATGTAAAATGTTTAGTAAATTTATTCAATTCAAGTTGGTAACTTTGAACTTTGCATATTAACACAGACAACTTTTCGATCCATTTAATTTCAACATAAATAGGAAATTATTCACTCACTTTTTCATCAACTTACCAACTTGACAAGAAAATATTCACTAACGATTTTGCCTAGATTTGTTGGTTATGTGGTCATAAAAAAAGGATGAAAAGTACCGTTTTCAATCAAGAACAAATGTGAACAGGTCAATTAGGGTGTTAACATTCTGCTAGAGATAAGAAGAAATATTTTTTGAGTGTTTTTAATGTTTTTTGCGGTAGAAATGTGTGCTAGAAAATTCCAGTCATCACTCAAAAATAGGCCCATATCCCCAAAATACTTGAGACCGCAAAAAATTCAATTTGGATCTTTTGTTCAAGAAGCAAAACTATGTAAATTAAAAAAAAAAATTGTTGATAGCTTGTGGCTATTAGTTTACGGAATTTCACCTAATTGTTTTTGCGCTACCTCTTTAGAGAAGAAAGATGATTTTGGGAAGGCGTAAATAGGCTATCTAATAGCAGTTTTTGCGAGAACTGTCGAATCGAAAGTTTGATTCGAAGTAGGTCTTCATTAAATTTTTTTACGCGTCGTATTTTGAGCAGTAATACATGTCTAACACAAATAATAATAAGTATACTTCGAGGGGGAAACATCTACTTTAAATCTTGTACAACTAGAAATTTTGAGTAAATTTTCAGTCCCCAAATCTTCTATTCATTGGGTCTTTAGGTCAACTGGATTTGATTTTGAGTCTTTTCAGTCCCAATCTTGAGTCTCGAGTCTATTAAATATTTTGAGTATTGTACACATTTTAGCTACATGTTTGCCCCTCGGTATACTTTCCTCATTTCCGAAGACACCGTGAACACAATATTCGCCTGAAACACCGATAACAATTTTTTTTTACTGTAATTTTTGTCAATTTATGATTTTTTATACTTCGTTTTCAATTACTTATCCCTCCTATGAAAAAATAAGCATATTAGATAGTAGATTTTTTTAATTTTAAACTAATACTGTTACTAATATGAACTGCAAATGAAACAATATTGCTAATAATAAACATTATAGATATATTTTTTTAAATACCTACAACAATTTTCATTAGCGAAATGTATGGAAATACTGATTTTTCCGCTTTATCCACAACTAATATACCTACTTACTTCGTAAAAAATGGTTAAACGACTCCATATATTGAAAATACCTCATTTCTTTATATATTACTATTACTATTAATAATTCCAAACTGTCCTTACACAATTATTTTGTTTTACACTTTCCTTATCACTTCAGTTCAGTTCATTATTTTGCTTTTACCAATCATAGCAAAATAACAGAAATGGCGAATAACGTTGCTGTGTTCCCTATATTTTATTACATCTATCAAGTAAGATTGTTGACAAGGAGGCTTCTTTGACATTTCATATAATAAAAAATGGGCTTTGTTACCTATCAACAATCTTTCTAGCAAGATGTGTTTTGAACCTGAATATGTTCGCACGCTTTTTAGTGTATTGAGAAGGATTATGATTATTTCACTTATTCTAAAATAGCGGTTTTGATTGGTTGAAATTTTTGTATTGATAATTGAAAACATCATGTTTTCGCTTTTGTAGTTCGGCTCTTGATTGGCTACTGGATATAGATCTACAGCTGTCAGTCAGTTGGCAAGTTCCGGAATCGAAGAACAACAAATAATCAAAATCACTTTTCATAGTAGATCAAATGGTTTAGATTTTATTCATGAAATAATCTTAACAAATAAATACAACTCGTGTTATCGGCGATTATCGTAAATTCCTTCTCGTTTTCGAAACAAATTGTGTTTCTCAAAATCGAAGGAATTTCTATTTCGATAATAACCTACGATAATATGATGTAGATACCTGTGAAAAAATATCTCATCTATATTGTGTTCTATGAAATTAATCCTTTCAAATTTTTTTAAACTGACAATTGAGAATAATTTCTTGTTGAAGCGTTTCACTTATTCCGTGATAATTAAATCAATTCAACACCAAATGGTAAAGCTAATACAAAATTCCGACAATTCCATCCCATGATTTTCTCCGATGTTCAAGTTCACTTTCGATTACAAAACGAAATTCCTCATAGTTTGACATACTTCTCAGTATACCTATCTGTTAAGGAGGTCCGACGAGAGTAGTAGGTACCTACTACCTAGGTATTCGCTTGCTCACTTTCCACTCGATGCACGCTTTCTATCTTACCCAATGATATTTTTATTAGGAACGTCATTTCTCATTTCTTTTGAACGTTTTAATATTATTTTTATCATTATTGTCTTTGCTGACGTCTTATATGTTTATATATACATAGCCTATCGCTGCGCGCATCCCGACACAAAATGGAAAAGGAAAACGTTTGTTTTCCGCATTATTTTGTACCACTCAAGCTCGCCGATCGCTGTATTTGACATTGATATCCTAGAGACCGGACTTGGCAACGCCGCGCTACCTCGGCTGGTGACAGTAGCGTACAGTCCGAACAAAAGCGCAGCTATTCTGCCGCCTTAGCCTACTTTGGATTGGAAGTGTTTTGGTTAGAGAATGCATTTAATGGTTGGGTTTTAATATTTATGAATGGGTAGTTATTCCTTTGGTTGATGATAGTTTGGGGTAACTTTTGTCGTATCTCTATTCGTAAGCAGGTATATATTATCATTCCAAGTTTAGTTTTCATTAGTTCGTATATGTAGGTACTTTGTTGAGCGTGTTACGGTTTATTAATATTAGAAAGCTTGAACTAATTACTGCGATTGCCGATTCTGGTGAAATTCGACCGTAAATAAATATGATTCCAAGGTAATGTGCTTGATTGGATCCAAAAGGCTATCTTTAAAATTGATTAGATACCTGTCTTCGGAATCTACCTGATAATTTCATTTCGCAATGGGTACTTGAACCTATCAGGAAATAGCCAAAAGCCAGTTTGATTTCTTTTTCTTGTCCTATTCCGCATAGGCTATGTCTTTGGGTGCACTCTATGAATGTGTATGAACCCGTCTTGTTAGAATTTTGAATGAAAATAATAAATTATATATTTTGTAAGCCACTAAAATTTTCACTTCATTGATTGGTGTGTCACTTTCGTTTGAGGAAACTAAATCTGCTAACAATTATATGTAAACAGTGGCTTATGGTTGAGATGATGCTTATTGGTATTCTTGAAATCAGAATTCTTAAATAAGTCAACATATGGACGAAATATCTATTTTGGTAATTTTTAGGTAGATTTCAGGTTTTTTTTTTCATCCACTCTAGAATGAATTATCGAGATTAAACTTTTTAACAAGCACCATTTGAAACTTCAAATAAATGATTTTTTTTGCAAAAAACTCGGTGATTTTGCCAACAGAATGTGAGAACCAGAGTTCTACCGATCAAGAACATTACTAAAATTCATCCCGTTTTTACTGCTCCCTCTGATGAAACAAGCACCTTTCTTTTATTCAAGCACCTTTCTTTTATTCAAGCTTCATTTAAAAAAAATTATTTATTTTTATTTTGTGACCGCCTACCGCTCAATTCATTTAATTAATCCCCAGGACAGTTCCTTGTTTTTATGAAACCTACATTCGGATCAAAACCGCATCTGCTTCAATATACATTTAAATTTTTTTTTCTTTGATATAGGTAATGTGGAAGTTATAATAAAGAGAACAGCTATGATTTTCAAAGATATACAGGGCTATTCAAATTCAAGTCTATGTATTGAGATCTCGGTAACGGTAAAAGATATAGAGGTGGTTAAATGATGGCATACAGAAAAAATCTAAAATTTTGAAATTATTTTTTTGCCTATATCTTTTCATCCTTTGAAAATTTCTCAAAAGTTTTGGCTCATTGCCATAGCAACTTTTATAGACTATCCCAATATGCAAATAAAAAAATACTGACCTGCATTTTTTATTGGATTTTTACAAATGCTAAGAGCCAAGTTCCATACTGGTGTAGTATTTTCATCCGATTAATAAAGTGTTTCGGAAATATTAGCCATAAACAGTTAAATTAAAATAAAAAATCCACAACAACTGGTAATTGATAAATATTAGAGAATAAGAAATATCAATGACAGGTTGATATTACTCAATTACAGCGGTTATGGATTTTAAAAAATTGAAATATTACTGTAGTTCAGATGAAAATACTACACAGATATGAAATATGACTCTAACCATTTGAAAAAATGTTATAAAAAATATACCTAGGTCTGTATTTGAAAATTTAAATTGAAGGGTGGACCAATTTGTACGATAATTTGTATATACATCACTTTCATTCACATATTTGGAGAGACCACAAAAAGTTGCTGTGGCAAAGGGCCGAACATTTTGAAAAATCTTCACAAAATAAAAAGGTTTAGATAGACAGAAGAATAATTTTGAATTTTTTTATTTTTCCTACTAACTCTAGAACTAATGGCACTCCATCTTTAATCATTCCTGAAAAATAATAAGAAAAATTTATTGTTTAATTTTGTAACAATAATATGGCTACATTATGAAATCCTGCACAGGGCATAGGCCTAATAAAGTTAATAAATTTGTTGATGTGTGTGTGTGTGTTTTATGGAGTAGACTGAAAATAGTTTGGCAGATTTTATCTAGGGTAGGAGATGAGCAGGTAAAGAACCAAGTACCATGAGCGAAAGGGAAAAATACACCATCATATCAGACTCTCAAGTACACTCCGGGGAGCAATTTTATGTTTCGTATTAGGTTAGTATTTTTTATAACAGGGTTACTTGTAAACTACGATGATACGATCATTTTGCAAACGAGCACCGCACTTAACGCGTGAAGTGCCCATCTGAAGGTCACGTGAGATGAAATTCATTGAATTGTAATTTAAGCATTTTTCGAAGACAAATTTCCAAAATTTTTTACATGTCCAAACTTCCGCAATAGCTAGGAAATATAAAAATTCACAAATATTTTGACGATTCTGTAATAAACCTAAAATTTTCAAAATTTTAATAATATATGTACTTAAAGGGCTAATTTACTTGATTTCGTTTTGTTGTGTTATATGATTTATTTGTGAAAAAATAGAGAATTGTTAGTAGCTCCTGTCAAACTTTATTTTTGTCGACTATAATAACTATATACTCAGTGGTATGATTATCATCGATGATATAAGTGAAATTGAGTTGAAGATTTCACTAGTCAGAAGAACGAGTTGAATGCCGTGGTACAATTTCAAAAATTTAATGTATTTGTTGATTCAATTAATTAATTATATTACATATTAATCAATCATACCACCTATTATATTCGATGAGACAGACATGTTCCTTCTTCGATACTGCCCAGTGAAATTTGCGAGAGGCTGGATTGTTATTATTTATAAATTATGGCTCCGTCATTGTGAAAGATCTTGAGCAACAAAACATTTCGTGAATTGGCGCCATCTAAATTCTTTGTTAAAGATGGTGTCTTTTGGAACCGATAGTGGGTGGTCATTTTAAGGCGTTTTTGCAGATGTAAACTATTCCACAGTTCATTTGTCAAACTGACAAGTTTATTTCGTATTAAAATCGTAATTGAGATTCCTGAATACCCTGGTGTGTCGACTTATACCTGAAAAACCGTAGGATTAAACTTAAGACAATCGCTAGCTGGATTACGTAGAAAACATCAAATCGCGTTCTGTTTTCCAAATATCCCGCGATACTTGCATGAACCGCCACCTTCGGATTTCTTGTTAAGGTAAATTTTCATGAACAGAAGTTTTAAGTATTACAAACGAGCATAAAATAAATAACATTGAACACAATCATTCAAAATTGTTCAACTCATTATATTGTTTTCGTTTTACTAAAATACAATATTTTCTGGCATAAATAATAATAACATATTTTACATAAAAGTATTGAAATTCAGCTTCAGAAAATATATGTGTGATGAGTTGTGTTACATCGTTCTTTGACTTTTTTTAAAACTGTTCAGGTCATGTAATACTGACTATTTCACTCATCTTAAAATTCTCACATAATCTGACCAATCGCAAACCAAAGACATCTCGTGTTATCGCGATAACACCAGCTGTCTTTCAATTCTGATTGGAGGATCAGCTTCGGTATTTTCAACGACGTAACCATGGCAACACAAAGTTTGGCAGTTCTATCAATATTAATTGTACCTGATTGTGTCAAAATGAGTCGCTTCGGTGCAAATTCAAATGAAATTATGAAACGAAACATTTTAATATTGACGATTTTAATAATTTGTTTATGACTGTTATACATTGTTCGTATTTATATTAATGAAGAAACTTTATTCGTGAAATAGTCTAATAAAATTCAACTCGTGATTGAATTTATCTCATAAGTCTGTCTTTTATTTCTGAACTCAACTGAATTGTTTTGAGAAAACACCACTCGTCCTGTGGACTCGTGGTGTTTTCCCGAAGCAATTCAGTTTCGATCAGAAATAAATCGACAGACTTATCGCGAAAATTCAATCACTCGTGGTATTACTCCTGAAAGTATTTTTGTTTTTGTGCAATTTTTTTGGACATGAAATCAATATTCTTCTGGATCATCTACCGCTACCTGGCCTCGTTTATTGTTTTTTTAAGAGATAAAGAAATAGTATGTCATAACAAGGCACCCAGTTGATTGAATCGATTCGAAAAAATGTTTGCCATGAAATATTGTCAACTAGATTTCTGGAGAAACCGTCAAATTGATTTCAAAGTATGTTTAGATTCAAAGTGGTACTCACTTTCGGTACTGGATGTAAATAAATTATTTTGTTAATTTCTCTGAATTGTTCCCACAAAAATGGAATGTGGTCAAATCATTTAGAGAAATAATATAAAATACAGGTAAATAAAGAAACGCACATCAATTATAGTCAATAATTATTACACTGCTATTAACTTTCAGACGGCGGTGTTTAAATTATTTTGGGAAACATAAGTAACACAATTTGAATAATGATTTTTTTCCTTCAGAAAACAATTAGGTACGTAGCTACCTCAAACGCTTCCAAATCCATACTCTTTTTTGATAAATTTTTAATATTCATCAATAAATTGAGTCAAATTGACAAATGACAAGCGGTTTCCGAATCTACCAAGGAAAAGGTACGGTTTCTCTAGTGACAGATAAGTCACCGAAGTTTCAGGAAATAGTTATAGGTTTTCCAGGAATTTGATATTTACCGTTTGCCAATTACTAACCAAAGTAACCAAGTATTCATGTATACTCCAAATCTTATCAGACAGTAGGTTTTTAGACATATTTCATGAAACTAAGAACATTTTGAGTTCCCATAGTTATTTATGATACATTATTCATGCTTCATCACCAACCAAAATATCTGCTCCGATCGGTCAAAAATCCAATGGGAAATTTTGGTGTTCCGTGGTCCGGACATCTAATATAAAAATTACACTGTATAAAAACTCGCAACTCTCAATGGAAAAAAAGTGTTGGAGCGTTTGCTTCTCGCTCCAGCGGCCGGGTTCGATTTCCACCGCCTTCCATTAAGCTAAAGTTGTTCGGAATCCACTTGTACGTAAGCTGTAGGTCCCGGATCTCCCTTGCTTGCACAAGCTCTGCTTTTGAGGGGTATTCTCCGAAAACTTGGGTGATTCGTAAAAACAAATTTTACCAAGCGCCAAACTGACTTACCTGGCCCGAGTTCTACTGACCCCCGTGGTACTGAGTTTCTCAGCAGCTGGGAAGCATTTCGAAATGCGTCGGGGGAGCGAGTCTGAGAATCCGTAGGCGCTTCATAATTTGTAACTAGTCTTCGTGGCAATAGAGTTAAAGGTTGCCGCAGCCTGCCTGCCGTTCGGCGTTCAGTGCCACAGTGACCGTATCGTAGAACAGACTATCAATTGAATCCGTGACGAAGGTACCAAAACTTTCAAAAAATCAAAATATCGGTATTGCCTCGGCTGTTTCCGCTGTGATACCGCGAAAAAAGATAAAGGGGGTACTGAGTGAAGAAGTGGTTACAGAAACGAAAAGAATTGTGTCACATGCAAGAATTTGATGTTAATGATCTTGAAAACTTTTCACGAGTGAATATAGAATGTTTTGAAGAGATCCTTGATGTGGTGACACCATTAATAAAAAAAAAAGATATGTCAATGCTGAGGGTTATTAGTGCACGGCTTCCTCTACATAACTCAGTCAAAATTGCTCAGATCACGCAATTGAATCCGTGACGAAGGTACCAAAACTTTCAAAAAATCAAAATATCGGTATTGCCTCGGCTGTTTCCGCTGTGATACCGCGAAAAAAGATAAAGGGGGTACTGAGTGAAGAAGTGGTTACAGAAACGAAAAGAATTGTGTCACATGCAAGAATTTAATGTTAATGATCTTGAAAACTTTTCACGAGTGAATATAGAATGTTTTGAAGAGATCCTTGATGTGGTGACACCATTAATAAAAAAAAAGATATGTCAATGCTGAGGGTTATTAGTGCACGGCTTCCTCTACAGAACTCAGTCAAAATTGCTCCGATCACGCTACACGGCAGGGCGGCTGAAGCTGATCTCGGTAGCTAGAAAGGTCTGCGCACCTGCTGCCCTGCAATGGAAGCAATCTAGGAAATTGTCACTGCTTGCCTACACACGCCATAATTAAGGAGGCAATTGAGGATCAACCCCACTTTCTCGCCCTAGATTGTCCCTGTGGCAGGCTTGTGAGTAGCCTTAAATAAACATGGTACCTACTTCAAGTCTGATGTAGAATGAGTACCTACCCGAATAAATAAGATAACGGACGCCCAGTCGACTAATCTGGGAGAAATCCTCTGTATTGCAGTTATATCCTTCGCGCACCGGAAGTGATCGTATTTGCAGTCTTATTTCCACGCGGGTTACGAACGAGTTCGATATAAAAGCCGCCAGCGCGCAAAAGGGCGAACACGGGGTGCGAGTGCAGAGCGTGGAGAGATCGGCGACCCCCGCATTTCGTCATGCCGCGATGCCCGCTTCATTGATTGACGGGAAAACGTGGTGGTGGGTCCGACGAATCGTTTCATGGCGAGTACACTGCAGGCAAAAGAGGGGAATACTCGGAAAATGGGTTCATTAAAATTTTGAGGGTGTTGTATTCAGTTTTGAAAAAACTTCACCGTCTGGAATGAGGACAACACTGATATTTTTTTGACACTGTAAAAAACAACAAGAGGATTACAACAAATAACTGTTTTTGTTTAAGTAAAAAATACTTATATATAAATGTATTGCAAAATGAAATGTCTTTTTACAGATTACCCAGATTTCTGAAGAAACCTCTCAAAAACTCATTTGAGAGCTTATATAAAATACACTTTTGCATACTCTCGAACCATTTCGCAGCCCTGACGTGGCGGGGGGAGCCGGGTAAATTTACCTGGGCCAGAACACCTCAGGTGGGTCCGGGTGTGCCCGATCTTCTTGGTTTGAATGAATGATTTGAAAATTGCAAACCACAGTAAGTATTATTTATTATAGCAATAAGGATATTTCAGTTTTTTTAGTTACCAAAAAATAGTATGTCGGCATATGACTGCAAATCAAGACCACAGAATAAGAAAAATAGGTATATTGATTGAGGCTTTCGCGGCCGGGATTTTTGATAATGTTACTCTTCTTCGGGTTTGTTGGCCGTCGTGATATGGAATTGCTTCCCATTCCAATTCCATATCACGACGGCCAACAAACCCGAAGAAGAGTAACATTATCAAGAAAAATAGGCACAGAGAATAGTCAATCAATCAAAAAATCAATCAAAATATGCATTATTATCAAAGAATAGTTTTCTTATTGACCAAGCGTGTATAAAGTTAAATCAATACGTCAGATAATAAAATTTTCATAAACAGTCCCGAGAGGCAGCGTTACATTTCAGCTGCTGATGGAACGCCGATCAATTGGTATTAAAAACAAAGTTATAGAACGCCGGCTGAAATTTTTGTTATGAATAATTGACATCATACCAAGTTGGAGAAAAAGGGTCAGCTCCATCGTGGATGGGGGATTATGCGTTAGCTATTCGCATGATCTTTTAAAAAAACAAAAAAAAATCTGGAATGCTGGATGACATTTTACTGGGCGATTGTTTACATAATTGGAAGTACGAAAACAACAATCAGCTGCATGTGTAACGGTGGAAAAGCCGTCAGCTGACGCGGTAAAGGTAAAAAATAAAGTGAGTTTGAAGACTACAATAAATTGTTGAATTTTTTTTTTTTTTAATCACTGAATTTTTTTACATTTGTTGCGTACTCTTGAATGTCACTGTATATCCAGTATCTACTTGGGAATATGTGTCTAAAGAGAAAAAGCATATTGACAATGCTCGAATAATTATTGCCTCTACCGCGTCAGCTGAGCCTTTCTACCGCTACCACGCTGCTGACTATTGTTTTCATACATTTAGTTATGTATGCAATCACCTAGTGAAATTTTATCTGGTGTTCTATCCGAGGTGCTATCACTTTTTTCAAGTGCTTTTTGCAAGATTATGCAAGATTTTGCCAGTTTAGTATGATGTCAACTATTCATATCAGAAGTTTCGGCCGGGGTTCTATTACTTTATTGTTCAAATTTTTTCACCACTTTCGCGAATTCCCACGCCCACACACCGTTTCTTGAGCAGCTGGCCGTCGGTTCACTTCTTAGACATACCGGATGTATCGAAAAAAGTACCAATTGATCGGCGTTAGATCACTTTATAATGGTTTTTGGGCAACGATGAAGTAATCTCTAGATTCTTGTTTTCATACTAAGATCATCGTTTTTGAACAAAAGTAGTGGTAATATACGTGTATCTCTCGGAGTTTGTTGGTTTTATATTACCAATCAATTTTATATTTCAATCGGCTTCGTAGAATAGCTACATATCTAATAGTTAATAATAAATATTATTAATATGATACATTTTTTATGAATTGGAGGAAAAAGAGGGCCATTAAATTAAAGCCCCCGGGCCCGACATTCTACGGGCCTACCAATTCTGCAAGCACTTATCATTAATTGTTGCTCCTGCATAGATACGTACTCTATGTGACCCTTTGCTTATATTTTTTAGAATAATTCGAAAGGACATTTTTCGTTAAAGAAAAATTTATAAAATCTGTAATTGATAAAATTATAACTAGTTTCCGAGTGAAAAATTTATAATCTGATTTATTTTCAAGGGCGATGTGACGCAACAGTATGATGTCAGTAAGTTAAAGATGGATTTTTTCTAGAAAAAATTTTTCCCCACAACAACCCCTCTGTAGTTTTGAAAATATTTTCCGCTGTTTGTTAAAGTGGTAACAAATCCAGTTCTATCGATTGACGATTTCGAAAAATTCGTCAGCGTATCTCGACGTAAATTTTGAATTAATTGACTAATCTCGATGTTCCAATAATCCTGTCTAATGAGTTATTCTGGGAATAAATAGTCTTGAGATCTACACGCTACTGATGAAGCCTTTTTATTGATATTTTTCTCAGTTTCTATTATTTGAATTTTTTAATATCCTTATACCCATGAAATCTGTTGCGAAGTGTAACTCAAAAATAATAGAATGTAAGGCTTCATCTTTTATAGATTATCTTATAGTGGAACATTTTTGAAGGGTTTTTCTATAAATCTCAGCTTCAGGAAATTTTTAAAGCTTTTTCATGTTTTCAAGTAGAACTCGAATAGTGCACTTAAATTCGGTGGGTATTTTTGCACTGAGAACTTTTAACGTGTTACAAGAAATCCATGGTGTTGTAAACTTCAACTTTTCGCTGGAACGATTTCTGATTGAATGAGCTAAAGAAGTAATATGCACCTCAAGGTCACTTATAAGAGGTAATTTGTGAAACTGTACCTAACAATCCACAATCAATAATAATACTCCTTATAATAGTTTATTCAAATCCTGTTTTTCTTCTTGTTTTGAATATTGGAATATTCTAATAATGGTTGGAAAATTCCATTAAAATCTTTCTGGCAAATAAAAAATCGCGTGCTCCAGTTTTATCGACATTCTTGGATTTACTGCGATCACGCGGCGTGCCCTTTCCCCCCTCCCTTGTCTGCGAGACGAACGGAACAGCACAGCAGACCAGATGCGCGATTTCACCGGCGAAAACGAAGTCGGAGGGATGTTTTGCTACCCTTCGTGATCTATATTTATGGTACGATACCGTTTTGCGGGTCGAAATACATTAAAAGGGTCGAGGGTCTCTGGTTTAACGACGATGTTCGTGGCTTTGTCGCTATAAAATGTAATTATAATTAGTCCTAAATTATCTTTATATTTTTTATTTTATTTTTATCCCGCTTTGTGTGAACTGGAGGTTTTTATTAGTACAAAATACACGGAAAAGAATTCGATCTTTACAAACTTGAATTTTACATGTTTTCCTAACACACTAGGTTTTTCAAGTTAATGTACAGAAAATCCTTGTCCAAGCATTTATATACTCTTTCTAATCATTTATAATAATTAGATAATTTCTCAAGTAGGTAGGTTTTATCAAAAATGAAGGAAGTAGGAATGACCCTATTATCTACATTAATATAATGACATCAAAGATCAATATTAAATTCGAATTAATTCTAATTCTAAGCAAACAAATTTAACAAAGGTGAATTATTCAATTTCAGTTGGTCGGTAATTGACAACAATTGACAATTGATAACAGTTTTTTGCTGTCAGGTTGGTAATGAATTTTGGTTTTTAATATTTGAAACACTATTTTGATACACTGACATGTGCCATGTGTCAGCAATGACAAATGTCAAATTATTATAACCAATCCCTAGGAATCTGACAGATGCCAGTGTATCAAAATACAGTGTTTCAAATATTGAAAACCAAAATTCATTACCAACCTGATATTGTCAATTGACAATATTCCGCAGGCTATCGGTGATCGGTTTTTTGCTGTCAGGTTGGTAATGAATTTTGGTTTTTAATATTTGAAACACTGTATTTTGATACAATTTGACATTTGTCATTGCTGACACATGGCACATGTCACTGTATCAAAATACAGTGATTCAGACAATAAAAACCAAAATTCATTACCAACCTGACGGCAAAAAACGATCACCGATAGCCTGTGGAATATTTTTAATTAATGTGTTTAAATTTTTAAGCTTATCGATTTTTAGTGATTTCGAAATGATGAACCTTCAGTCATTTATTTTCTATACGTAAAATTTTTAATTCTTCGTCAAAACAATGATTTTCTTCTTAAAGATGATTCGAGTATGTTGAATTTGTTTTTTTCTTGTTCTTTTAAACGAGAAATCACAGTAGAATCCTAATAAACTACATCGTGGAACTTGTCCTAAGGTATATACAGTGAGGGGCAATATTATGGAATAAATTCAGTTTTACGAGAATAGGCAACTTTTGAGACAAATCCCGAAACACGTCGATTTTTATTTCCAAATTATGATTTTGTGGCAGATATGTCATACTAGTGACGTCATCCATCTTTGCGTGATGACGTAATCGATGATTTTTTTAAATGAGAATAGGGGTCGTGTGATAGCTCATTTAAAAGGTTATTCAATTCTCTATTCAGTGATATGAACATCAACATAATTATTTATACAGGGTGGCCAAAAAAATATTTAATTTGTAAATGAAATTAATTGTCACAAAAAGAAGTATTATCATTTATTAAATACAAAATTACATTGTACTACTGTCGGAAAACAGAAAAAAAAATTATTTGACAAGTAAAAATTGCTTTTCGCTTAAATTAAATGTTCAAATTGCCACCCACCGGCCTCTTGGCAGTAATGGAACCGACGAATACATTCTTCTTGAACATTGTGGATCATTTCTGGAGGTATATTACGAATTTCCAATCTAATTCTATTTCTTAAATCTTGTAAATTCTGTGGTCTATCGATGTAAACTTTTGATTTTAAGTAACCCCATAGGAAAAAATCAAGTGGTGTAAGATCTGGAGATCTTGCGGGCCACTCTATTGTTCCTCGTCGACCAATCCATCTCCTAGGGAAACATCTGTTTAAAAAATCACGAACAGGACGTGCAAAGTGCGGAGGTGCACCGTCTTGCTGAAACCATATGTTTTCATTTGGCGAATTACGATCATTTTCATTTGGAAACATGTCTGTAAGGGCGGGTATAAGTTCATTTTGTAAAAAATCAAGATATATTTGCCCCGTAAGAGACCCATCGAAGAAAAAAGGACCTATAATTCTATCCTCGACTATCCCTGCCCACACGTTTAGTTTTTGAGGGTGCTGAGTGTGTACCGCAGTCATCCAATGGGGATTATCTTGACTCCAATATCTGCAGTTTTGCCGATTCACTGTTCCATTTAAACAGAAGGTTGCTTCATCAGAAAAAAGGATTTCACGAATGAAGCGTGGATTTTGATTACATAAATCTTGCATTACTTCACAAAACTGCATTCGGCGATCTGGATCATCCTCATTGATTTCGTGGACATTATGAATTTTATACGGATGATATTTCTCTTTTTTCAGCACACGTAAAACAGACCTTTTAGAAATGTTTGTATCAGCTGCAATTTGCCTAGAATTAATTTGAGGATTCTCTGCCACACTTAATAATACAGACAGTTTCACATCCTCATTCATTGGTGGACGACCAGCATTTGCAACATGTTTCACGTGTCCAGTTTCTCTAAATTTCTTCTCAATTTTACTAACAGTGGATTGTGTGATAGGCGTATTAGGATATTTTATGGTAAATAAATTACATACTTCTTGTTGTGTTCTGGTTCTATCTCCATATCCAACCATAATTAATACTTCGATTCTTTGTGTTTCAGTTAATGGGGCCATTATTTATTTATTTCATGAAATAAACTAGTCCTTATGAGAAAATGTCAAGAACTGACTTACATTTGACCCAAGCCAACTCGATTTGTAAAAACTATACTTTTTGCTATCTTTTTAGTTCTCATTATTTATTTGCCTAATATCGGAATTTATTTTTGTTTCTTCATAGTAGTAGAAAGCACAGCAGTTCTAAACATTTATTTATAAACTGTTTCAAGTGTTTCAATAGTAGACAAAATCAATGAGGATGATCCAGATCGCCGATAGACCACACATTTCCAAGATATGACAAATAGCATTACATTGGAAATTCGTAATTCAACTCCAGAAATGATCCACAATGTTCAAGAAGAATGTATTCGTCCGTTCAATTACTGCCAAGAGGCAGGTGGGTGGCAATTTGAACATTTAATTTAAGCGAAAAGCAATTTTTATTTGTCAACTAATTTGTTTTTCTGTTTTCCGACAGTAGTACAATGTAATTTTGTATTAAATAAATGATAATACTTCTTTTTGTGACAATTAATTTCATTTACAAATTAAATATTTTTTTGGCCACCCTGTATAAATAATTATGTTAATGTTCATATCACTGCATAGAGAATTGAATAACCTTTCAAATGAGCTATCACACGACCCCTATTCTCATTTAAAAAAATCATCGATTACGTCATCACGCAAAGATGGATGACGTCACTAGTATGACATATCTGCCACAAAATCATAATTTGGAAATAAAAATCGACGTGTTTCGGGATTTGTCTCAAAAGTTGCCTATTCTCGTAAAAATGAATTTATTCCATAATATTGCCCCTCACTGTATTAGCCAAACTGACAGACCATTCAGAAATCGCATTCGTGAACACCATGGGATCAAAGTATCGGCTCAATCAATTGGAAAACTGAAGGTATTTCCAACGAATGGCTTTGCGAAATGAAATTATTGCATACCGTAAGATAGGAAATACATAAATAAATAATTTCAGGCAGTAGGTCTTCTGGAGCTTTTTTGATTTCAAATTATGAGATTTAATAAGAGCGAAAATATTCGATTTGCGGTCGCATGCTTCCTTCCAAGCAATTGTGATGTAAGTTGTGTAGTAAGGGATTGAGTTCGTGTCAGTTTCAAAGATGATATGTAATACTTGTTGCTTTCGGGAGTCACGATTTTCTGGGTGAAGGTCAGCACTATCTGTATCATAAAACATTGATAAACTTCACGTAGGTACTCAAAATATTTTTATTAAAACAAACAATAAACAATAAATTTGGGGTGATATTCACAAACTAACTGTTTGTCCAAGCAAAGAAATTTTTTTTGCTTGTCCAATTTCCACTTATTATTATTTGCATAAATTGTTTCTCCTGCATTATTACCGCAATCAAATCGTAGGAATTGTCTGAAAGGAAAATGAAGATATACGCATTATTTTCAAAAATTTTTATGATTTTTTTCATGTAATTTGGCTTACAAGACTTATCATTGGACATTGCAAAAAAGTGATGTAATAATAATGAGGATAAGTAAAATCAGATGCCTCGACCAGCGGTCTCGGCCAAAAATTAACACTCTCATTGCCATTAAAAAACACTCATATTATGAACTTAATACAAAAATAACTATTGTGAACATCCTTAATGTTCCTGAAAGAATGTCGTGAAGTCATAAAAAAGGTGAATATTTTTCCTGCTTATCCACTTTAAAATATTTTTTCTGAAATCGTTCAAGAATGCCCACTTTCTCGGAGCAACTTCAGGCCTCAAAATACGCTAATCTAGTATTTTAGTCCGTTGCTAAGCAACGGACCTTCCCGGACCGTTTTCGGCACTAAACTGTACGGGAATAGTTATTATCCTAACAAGTACGGAAAGAGTACTATTCCCGCATGAGACTGCCGTTACCCGAACGACGCAAAGCGGAGTTCGGGTAAGCAGTCGAGTGCGGGATAGTACCTTTCCGTATGAGTTAGGATCAATCTTTTTTCTACAAGCGAATAAAAAAAAATTATGCAGCACTCTTGAACAAACTTTCGCGTGCGGGAAAATTTTTTCCCGCACTAGTGCACATCCTTAATGTTCCTGAAAGAATGTCGTGAAGTCATAAAAATGGTGAATATTTTTCCTGTTTATCCACTTTAAAATATTTTTTCTGAAATCGTTCAAGAATGCCCACTTTCTCGGAGCAACTTCAGGCCTCAAAATACGCTAATCTAGTATTTTAGTCCGTTGCTAAGCAACGGACCTTCCCGGACCGTTTTCGGCACTAAACTGTACGGGAATAGTTATTATCCTAACAAGTACGGAAAGAGTACTATTCCCGCATGAGACTGCCGTTACCCGAACGACGCAAAGCGGAGTTCGGGTAAGCAGTCGAGTGCGGGATAGTACCTTTCCGTATGAGTTAGGATCAATCTTTTTTCCACAAGCGAATAAAAAAAAATTATGTAGCACTCTTGAACAAACTTTCGCGTGCGGGAAAATTTTTTCCCGAACTAGTGCGGGAGAGAGGTGTCATATTCCCGCATGTAATGACGGATATACCAAATTAAATAGTATAAAAATTATCCTTTTTGGACATTTGTGGGCCCCTATCTCAAAAATGAGGTCAAGCGCCGAAAAACAACGTTCAGATTCATGTTCAGGACATCCAAACTTATTTGCAGAACACAATAGAGTCCGTAAAATGCATATTTGCCGATCGCTTAATAACCTCGCCATATTTGGAGCAATGTCTTTGTTACGGAATCGAAGAATTTTATTTAAACCGAATGGCAATCCAATCACCTCACGAAGAAATTTTGTTGGGAATAACGGAGTATTTTTTACCGTTTTCGATGTGAAATAAATACAATTCTTAAACAAGAATAAATTGATTGGGACGCCCTGTACACATTACTATCAGACCGAAACTTGTCAACACAAAATGAAGACGGGTTCATATCACGTTAGTCGAAGGAATGCATAACAATTTTTGACTTGAAACATGCAACAATTTTAATAAATCGAATTCACCTTCACGTTTCTCCGTGACTGTACCCACTGCAAGCCTTGAATATTTTTACTTAGAACCACTAGGCAACATAAAAGTTGTTTGGTAAACTGCTTGCCGGCTGACTTCTGAAAGTTATACTTTCGAGCCACAAAGGATATATCCGAACACTTGCGGCAGCCGACTGCAGTAAAGTCTTTCCATAATCTTATTTCAGTCAACTTTTAATGAAAGCATCTGCCAAGGTCGCTTGATAGATATATGAGGCCCACCCGAAACAGCCGACTGTCGGGTTGGTTAGAACATTTTAAAAACGTCGGTACCGGTACTGGTTTTCTTTTTTTTACCTGTCTCGACGAGAAATACAAGAATATCCATTTCGTTAAGATTGAGCATATTATTGATTGGTTTGTATTTCATACATGGTGAAATAACGTGGCAAATGGTCAACAGTCTAAGTAACTCGAAAGTAACTTATCAGAAGGATGATTGAGGTGCTACTAGTTTTGAACGAGGTTCCGCCAGCTTTTAGCTGAATCAGAGCAGTTTAGTCCGTTTCCCGCCATGAAAATAATAACGTTCGTTTGAAGTTGGCGACTGGAACTACATGAAACCTGTTTTATCTCGATTTTTTTATTTCGCGAAAGTTTGTACCTAACTATGAGGAAATGTTCAGGTATTTAACCAGAAATTTTGTATTCAGCTTGAAATCATACTTTTTTATCGGGGGTAATATAAGCAATACCTTGTTTATCAGCAAATATATTTTTCAACTTCCACAGAAACGATTCTGTTTGAAAATTTAACGAGTTCAACTCGGAGAATTGTGATCTGAATAGAACCCGAGAACTTTCAAGCTCGATTGTCTAAACAATCTTCGAATTTAACGTAATTAATTTTCTGAAACAAGGATGTTTTACTTTAATTAAATTGAAATATTATTCAGTTTGATAAAGGACGGTCGAGTTATATTTGATCACATTATTTCCAAAATATATTATTTAACCAAAAACATTTATTCTACATGATTCAATGTTATTTATCACATGCTTATATATGTCAAAACCACAAAGGTCCCCGCACTTTTCTCGAAAAAAGGCGATCGGTCAGATTTTCTGAGACTTTGGTAAATTGTTATATTCGACCTTGTTACCAAAAATGTTAATGGGCTCAACTCAATCCTATGATTAGTTTTCTAGATACGGGGGGGGGGGTGTTGTAACCGAACATTTTCAATATTTTCGATTTTTTTGTCAACTTACGAGTTAGATTGAATTCCTGTTGCATACACACGTTTACTATTAATTTCAGTAATAAAATGGGGTGACTCACCAATGAATAATGACTGTAGTTTTCTGCACAATCTCAGTTATTTCACTGTGACCTTAGGAAAGCATATTCTCCAAATCAATATAATATTTGAGGAGAAAATATTGCATATTACACATTTTTTTACAAGATGTTTCATAGAGAGAACCACAATATCAAATGATTTGTTTTAAGGACTAATTCAAAACCATGCGTACTTATGGATTGATTTGAGGGAAAATTAATAATACCACTTATATATGGATGTATCTAAGCTTCGAAATATACAAGTTGATTTATTTGTCGAAACCATTCTATTTGGAGATAGGTACAAAAACGATGAACACTCTATATTTTGAAATTGCCCCAGATTATATAATTATTTTGACGATTTGATTTCTATATCCGATCCTATTAACAACTGCATTGACTTACTTATATTGCTTATGTTAGTTCAATATGAGTTTTGGTCAGGTGCATATTTAAAAATATTCAATGCTACAGGGTGATTCACGATTAATTCACAATACGTTTTCCAAACACACACGAATTCATTATTTGCAATATTTTATTTCTTAAAGTTTTGAGGCAATAAGATTTCGCTATAATTACTTCTACACAGGGTGGGCCATAATAACAAACCATCAAATAAGATAATGATAGCAAAATCGTTTAGCCTAACAATTGTGAACGTGTAAGTATGAACGTCAAGAAATAAGTTTCCTGTTTTGCAAAAAACATTTGTGAGTCGCCCCGTAAATATGGATATTTTTAGTTATATGTTTCACCATTCTATTACTAAAACAAGTTGTAAACGTGTGTATGCAATAGACATTCAATCTAGCTCGTAATTTAACAAAAAAAATCAAAAATCTCGTTAATTTTCAGTTTCAACGTCTTTGAAACTAGCCCATTGACACTATTAGTTACTAGGTCGAGTAAAACAACATACCGAAACTTCAGAAAATATTACCGGTCACCATTTTACATAAAAAAAGTGTGTGGTCCTTAAATTGGACGCTTAACGCGAATAAGTAGTTTTATTTACAGCAATATGTCACGATTTGTAAATGTTTTGCATACCTACATTTAGACAACTGTCAAGAAGATCCACGCAGTTTATTAGAAAAGGAGCAAATACGGTTTATCAGCTATCACAAATTAGGTAAATAATCAGAAATTATAGTTGATCAGGATTATTCTTGTGGAAAACAAGACTTGTGAAAAATTTGTTCTTTTCCTCAACGTAGAAAATACGATACCAAAATGTATTGAAAAATAGAATTTCTTAAACGTTGAAAATTAAACAGGTTCATATACTAGGTATTTGTCGAAAATTTTAATGCATTGAAAATTATTACATTATTCGCACAGGCAACCTGTAATTCACTTTTTGTGATCAGAGTAGTTGCTTCATTTTATGTAAAATTTTTATTTCGATTAATTAGGAAAAATACTTTTGAAACAAAGTAATGAAATAATATTACTAAAGTACAATTTACACAATTATTCAGATAAAAATTAAGGTTCTCAATTCTGACGTATCTAGTTTACATCTATCTCTATTGTAACTGGTCTTGAAAAGTACTAAATCGAGTGCTAAAAAGTTTACTATCTTTCGGGAAATTTGTACTGGAAAATTCACATAATTGTTGGAAAAGGGGTTCTTGTAATCGTTTGAAATATTCCTATAAGCAAAGCTTGGAATTACTATTAATGAAAATGTTTAATTGAATTAGAAACAGATGTGGAATTTCTTTGAAAGAGACTTTGATTTTCCTAACGAGATATATTTCGGTTTGAGAAAATAAAGTAAGGCAATTGATATATTCTTCCCATTATACAGTTTTACAAACTGAATAAGCATGCGTAATCCAAAAATTTCGTTCCAGATGAGCCTAGTTCTGTAACAATCAACATGATGTTCCATGTTTCTAACATGCAAAAATGTGTATTTCGTTCTGACATGCGCAAACGTTCACAACACCACAATTGTCCATTTATCTGCCAATATTATACTCATCTGGCATACTTGGCAAATACCAAATAATGGAATGATGGGCACCTGTGAGAACAATTTTTTTCCCTTTACCACACTTTTTTCTTCACATTCCTAGATGCACATTTTGCGACATTTCGATAACAAAGTTATCGCCATCAATTAGCAACTTATTCATTGATAGTATAGAAATGCGCATTCAGGAATGTGTACACAAATGTATTGGTAGGGGAAACATTTGTTTATATTTGGCATAGAAATAAATCCATTCAACCATTTAAAAATGACTGGAGATTAGTAAATATTGACCATATACCTAATGGGAATTCCATTGATCATAATTACCTATTAGCATATAAATTGAATTTATTTATATTTGAAAATTTACAATAGGTCAAAATATATCACTCTCTTTTTTCCTTAGTAGTAACGGAAGTGTAAATTTCAATTTTTTTTTAAATCACATCCGATGAGTTAGTCAGTCAACACATGCGCAGTGAATGAATGAAACGTTTCAAACATGTTTTGAATGCCATGCGTGAAACAAACACATTATTGTTTCCTTGAGACTGATAAAGGTCGCCTCTTTATCTACATAGTGTCAATAGTCACCGCAGGTGTTTGCAGTAAACAAATGTTTGTTAGGTATGCCCTTGACTTCCTAGATTATTGGTGGGTAGTATATAAATAGTGTGACCGCCAAGTAATCAAAAATATAAGCAACTATTTCTAACATAAATTCAACTCGCGAAATTAATATGAACATACTAATGCAAACTCCTCGTGGTTCTTAAAATATTGACACTCGGTACAAAAATTACAACTTCTTTATAACACAATTAGACCTCAAATTTTTCAACTGTCTTATTGTTATGCAATTTCACTGATCGTAGGTAACTGATCTCGGATTTTGTTCGCCTGCTTATACACCCAAAATACGCTTTTTGGGCCCAATCTACGCTTTGCCCATCGCTAGCTGTTGAAGTGATCGTTCAACTTCGAATTGTTTGCTTCCATGGCGCCAAAATGGAGAACCACGCGCGCATGCATGGACTCCTGAAAACAGATCAGTGTGAAAGCATTCATAAGTTTCGACAATGTATTTGTATGATAGATCTGTGATTTTTTTCTGTTCATACTGAAAAAAATTACTTATTTTCGTAATTTTCTATTTGTTACAGTTCTCACTAACTTTATTGTGCCTTTTTGATTTGTTACAGTTCTCGCCCACTGAAAAATGGTGTCGACTACCTAATCATTTTAAATCCTAATTTCATGGTTACCGCTAGCCAATTTATATAAAAAAAAATCCATTGGCAACAACAGACAACAGCGTAACGTTCTCTCCGACCTCTCTGTCTATGCCTGAGGTGGGTAATGATGAATGAATATCCTAAATCGCTACGTCATCGTTGATGGAACTATTACCGTTCGTTGGTTGGATTTTATCGAAAGCACGATTCTCAAAATGGACGGCTGCTTCGTGCGCTGGAAATTGGAAAAAATCTTTATTCGATAAGGGCCTCACTGACTCACGTGACGATTGGCCTTGGTTCTTGATGATAAAACAGCGACCTAATCTCGGTGATAAAAATTGGGGAAGTGTGAACTAATTTATTTCATTTTCATTACTCTAAAGAAATCACTCTCTTTTAAACGCCATCACTCATATAGGTACTACTGAAATTTAATTTGAATCAGTTGGAATATCATCAGTCTTAAGGTATTTCATCAGGATTATTCAAAATCGACTTTGCACGGGGATATAGGAAATAAGTCTATAAATAGGAATTGCGAGTTAACCAAAATATCCTATCACAAAAAAACGAAATAACGTTAACCTCCTTCAAAATATGGAAATTCTAATAAGCATTTTGAGTTATTTTCGAAGTTGGATTTTTCTCACTCTGTCAATGTTTGCGTCAAAATATCTTCTGTACCAGCCCGTTACAGGAACATCAGGAAAATTATCTTATGTTCAGAAACTTTTCATTTACACTCGTAAGATATTTTGAAACGCGGCGTTTTGTATAAATTTTAATTTTTCTTCAATTACTCTCGAATGACTGTCTCATTGATTTCAATTTACGTTTTTCTATGGTATTTTGACACATAAGTGTGTATTCTGTTTTGTATTCTGAAAACCCAACCTCAACAAGAAAATGGTATACCTATCCACTGACACAGGTTAATTTTTCAGAATTTTGGATCAATTTCATATCGATGTTGTTCAGTGGGACAATATTTTTAAAAAGATAATAAATTTTTCATTTCAATCTTGAATCAGATTGAATAAATTGAAAAAATTATTGAAACTATAAAAAAGTGAAAAGCCGGAAGAGCATAGGCTTGACCCACTATACTACCAACCTGTTTCATAGTGGGACCAGGACCATTGCATACTGGGACAACCTGATAATAATGGCGTTAAGTTGAACTAAAATATAAGCAAGAAAACGATACTAATTCATAATTTATTCAAAAACATTAATAAAAAATGCTGTCAATGCTAAATATTGGCAACTAAAATATAAAAAAACGAATTTAAACAAATAGGAACATTATTCTTGCTTGCATGTTTACTGTCTTTATGAGATTTGTTAGTTCTCCTAACTTTTTTAGTTATGCATTTTCTGCAACCGAAAAGAAACATCTGTTATCCATGGCTAGATACATCTTTTGATAAATAACGCTCATATTCGACTCGATTTCAGAAAAAAAATAAAAATTTGCTGCTTATCAGTTGTTTGCCGAATTCAGACAAACTAAACAATTTGCTGATAATATTTTTATCGATTTTCACCTTATATTAGAAAGCAGTGTAGGCCAATGTCTTTCGAGACAATTTGGATTTTTCTCAATTTAGTTTGTTGAAATTTCAATTGTTGCAAAGCAACAACCGATGCTATCTATCGATCTGCAGATTTCACAGTTCTATGGTTCTATGTCAAACTTACGGTACGTTTTCCTATGAAAAATTAGGCAAATTTGGATTTTCCAGAAATTAATGTTTTCAGGAACAAGTGTATTTATTAGCACTGATTCTTTGACCTATTTTGTCCCCACTTGCAATATTAGATGGTTCCATACATATCACTTGAAATTAGCCATGTGAGGTAATTTTCTTAATTTTGGAATTTGCAGAATCTACTTATCGATGCCTTAATTTGCAAACCAACTAACTCCATTGATAAAACGTGGAGTTAGAAATTTTGCAAATTAAGGCATCGTTATGCAAAAATGGATACAAAATTACGGAAGTTACTGGGTTGTTTCCATGAGAAGTGACACTGTACGAGGTGCAAGGTGTAAACCTCATTGCCGAATCTTTTCTCCGTGATTTAATTATGGGTTCATGGACTTGGGTTTCATGAATTACTGTTGTGTATAAAGAATAACTGTTTTAAGTTTTGGTTTCATGAATTACGTACGGTTCGACGAAATGTTAACTGAAAACCTTCGCTTGACAGTTTACAATTAGAAAATTGAAATTCGTTCGATTTCCTACAGGGTGGCAATTCAAACTCATACAATCGGTTATATTTTATGAACGACGAGTGATATCGAGAATTGTTTGAAACTGTTTCGGCGATATCGAGGGTAGATTTTTTTTAAATTATTGTGACGAACCACCCCGAGGCTTCCTCAACCATTCCCACCAAAAAGCATTTCAATAGCAATCTATTACTTATGATGGGTACATCTTTGGGAATTTCTGGAGAAACATTTTTCTAAGATATCAATTAACGGTCATGTTATGTTTTGATTGGTTTCAAGTTGGCGATTTAGAGGGTTAAGACTAAACTCGTCCAGTCAGTCCATTTCAATGAGTATCGACCATTTTTCACCAATGTTCTAAATATGCTACTCAATTCAAATTCACCCTTGGCCTAACCAACTGTATTTTATTATATTCGCTCGAGAGCTTGGAGTATGCATGTCGGCTCTCGTGAATCTGCGCGTTCCGGAACGCACCGAAAAACTGGCATGGCGAACATGTCGACTTATCGTCTACCGAATCAGCTGTACGTGTGCCGTATTGACACGACAGAGAATTGGAGTTCGTAAACCGCTCTCCGACCGGCTATCGAGCCATGCCACGAACGGACCTAACAAGGCGCTCTTTCCTTTGCTCCTTTGACGTCGGACCTGTTGCGGATTGATCCGAGAGCCAGCGTTACTTTTTGTAGTAATATGCATGCGCTCGAAGTTAGCTGACGCCTAAAGCTAAGTTTTCATGTATCCGAATTTTCTGTTTTTCGTAGGAAATTTGAAAGAAAATTCACTCTTTCGTACGAATGATATTTTGAGTAGTTTTCGTTTGTGCGAAATTCCTTTTCAGAATAAATGAAATATTCGACGTCAACCCCCTAATTTACTGTCCATTTCATCAAATAAATTATCGATCATTACTGGCGACATTCTGAAGTAGTTGAAATGTTCCTCTGAATCACCATTCCTCACATATTAAGCTGTGGTAATTGTCTTGTAATTTTCGTAGTTGGCAAATAGGTCTCACCCAAATCGTTTGGTATTCCGTTTTATTTATTTTTTTAATCAGTAAAATATAAAATATTACGGCTGTTCTTATCTTTATATTAATAATCATGATATTGCTGTCCATATTTAATATTAAAATTTTTTTATGAATATTTTAATGGATTTATTGCTTTGAAACAAAACATACCTAATTATCCCACTAGAAACAGATTGGATTTTCATATAAATATAGAATATAGAATCAGCGCAGAATAGAATAGAATAGAACGAATCCGAAAAAGATTACGAATTCTCTATCCTTCAAAGGTGTAAATGCATACAAGATTCATTTTTAATTCTATGTAAATTTATTTTGTATATGTAAAATGAAATGTTTTTATTAGTGTATTTTAGGATATTAGGAATTTCCCATGTGAATAAACTATCTATCTATAATAGTATTATCTTAATCTATCAACCGATTCATACTAAATTATGTTACTGTCGCAGTTATCTCGTTTCGGTTCAAACCAATTTAAATTTGTATAAAAGTAAGTGAACTAACTTTCTTTTTCCAAATTTTTTTGTTTCTAAACTTACCAAATGTGGAAAATTTTTAATATCGAAATCTCCGCTACTGCTGTGAATATGCTTCTAGGTTAGGTCAAGTCATTCATGGGAAAATATTTGAATTGCTCTCACAACATTAAGGATGGTAATTGTTTTGTTTAGACAACTAATGTTTACAGCATAGTAGGTAGCGAATATTGGTGCAAGATGTATGGGAGATGATCTCTCGCATCTATCTTTATTCTAAGCCTTTTTTTTTGTTACTTATTTCTACCACTCGTCTGGTGATCCATCTTCCTTTTTCCCTATTATAAGTGTTAACTGTAAATCACATGATTTTTACTTAAGCTATTGAGGTTTCGATCAACCACTATTCTACAAACGTAACCAGACCAAGAACATAAGTACCCCACAAGATGTGATACATTTGTTTTTGGATAATCAAAATCCCTTTCAATTCATAAGTACCTGAACTATTCTTGATATTAAAATTTTTATTTTGTTAGTTATTTTTATAGTTTTATTTGCAAATTGAAGCGAACAAAATACCATGCAAATTACATTTTCATTCAATTGGCTCAGAATTAACGGTACCTACTTATATTGTTTTGTAGCATTAGCCTCAAAACAAACGAAATGCTCATAATTTCTGACGGTCAATCAGAAATGACGGTAAGGCCTGCCGGTTGAATTATCATTCAACTCCCAACCTACACCCAAACTAAACAAGAATTTTCTTACTAAACCGCCACCACTCAAACACAACATGGTCTGATATTATAATCCTCATTTCGCTATGGGAACCCCTGCAAAAAAAAAACTGAATATCAGTAAAGCCATAAGCTAATCTTAGTACTTACATTTCTCACATACGATTTTTGGTATATTTTGTCAATGGTAATTTTTTATTTCATTTTACCACTGTCTATTGAAATTTTCAAACGTAAAATGTATCAGTCCAGAATAAAGGCTAACTCTTAAAGAAAGTACTTGTTGAATATTATTCTCCTTGACCGAAAGCATACAATTTGCATATTAAGTCTAGGACAGGTGAATTGAATATTTCATGTAATTAGATAAATATGCGTCACAGCTATCAGCAAGTTGACCTTCGAAGCACTAGAGAATAATTGAAATTATATTATTGGAGGTTAATACTGCACAAAAATATACTTCTAACAGGCCACTACTACCATCACTCACTACTTGTTGATTTGAGGATATACTCAATTTGCAGCAGTTTGAGATTTCTTTAGCGGGTATCATTCAATGAGATCTTTTACTCTTATACGTTTTATACCAGTATCAAGATATATTCATACCTACCTAAATAGAGGCATCAGCTTATTTTTTATTAGATCTACTCCAGCTAGAAAGATTCCCAAAGAAAAAGATTGCCTGTTAAGCACTTACGCCGTATTTATATATAAAAATGTAACAATGAGATTCAACTTGTACGTACTGCAATGTGGGTTTTGTCAAAATTTCTATATTGATTATCAGAAAGCATGATACAGTCTGGTCTCCGGACTGCAGTTTTTGTTTTCTTCTTCGTTGAGACGTATTCTCATTACTCAACTTGCTTGAAGTTGATTGGAGTAATCAGATGTCCGTTGATGTAGATCAAGTGCTATGATGTTTGTTATGCAAGAGTAACTTACTCAAGATCAAGTAAATCATGTCCTGAGTGATCTATTGATTTGAGAGGAGCAGAAAAAGTATAGAGACTAGAGTAAGATTAATTGTTTGGTTATGGTAAATTTCAGGCGATATTAGTGTAAACTCGTGAATTGTCCGTTTGATAATTTGTTTTCTTTGAATGTGAAATAATTGCAAAAGCCAATAATACGCGGAAATAATGATGACAGGGGGCGTAATAAACGTCAGGATAGAAGGCGCCGATCTAGGGATAAATGTACCTTCCTTCAAAATAGGTTCATCATCAGTATTTGAATAAATACGCAGGAGAAACAAGAAAATAAAGAAAGGTCACTGGGAATCCGGCCTGAAAAGCTTAACATGTGATTAGCGTGTATGATGATAAAAAGCCTCTGGTTTGGAAGGACAAAGTAGAAGAAAACACTGAAACAATTCAATGATAATTTTTTTTTATATTAATAATTTTAGCCGAAGTTACTAGGTAAAGAATAATGGAGATTCACATTTCAAATAGTGGATTCGTGAATTGATGTACGTTGAGATCCCATAGATCAGAGCAGCAAGAGTAACTTGATCGTGCTCCATTTTGATCTTATTTCTAATGACGCTATTCAAGTGATCTCGGGCAGTTATTCATTCAATGAACGACACTACACACTTGAGAACGATTGTAGATACGAACAATCGAAACGTCGTGACTTAGGAGCAAACACTACCTACCTTGGTAAAACGGGAATCGGTTTAACGCCCACAGTTTTTGTGTAAGAATTGTTTTCTTTAGCATATCATTCAACGTTTTTGTGTTAATTCGGGAACTTCAGTGATATTTGGTTATGATAATTTTTAAGAAATAAAAAATTGGAATGGCATGATGGTCCACCGAGCCCATACCAAAAATATCTCTTTCATGAATTTAATGGTTTTTACAAAAAACCGATCCTATGATCGTGAAATATGTAGCTGATGAGCTCTGCCCCCTACAAATAATAATAGCATTAAATTAAGATTTGCGAATTTGATATCTTCATTAACATGCCTACAAAGCTACGCGAGGTGAGGAATAAATTCGGGTTCGGTGTGACGCGCTGATGGTGGCTCTTAAAAGAGAAATAATTTCTCTCCTATATAGACAATGCAAGTTTTAAAAAATTCAGAGTTAAGATTAAATTCGATATGATTGATAACAGATAATGTTAGTTCCCTGAGTATCTAATTCCGCATAACATTATTCGCCCCATATCTCATAACGGGCCCCTCCTCTCTTTTCATATTATTGTGTTTAGGAGACAAAACTTCTTACGTATTTTTTAAGGCCGAGCCCGATAAATTGCTTACCGACTAGACCTGACGAAACCCTAACAATCCCAATCTCGTTGCCAACATTACATAAACAAAGAATAACAAATATTCAGTGTACAACAATGAAATTGCAATGATTTGTTTACGTTTCGAAGAAGGGTGACTTTTTTGAAAAAAAAATAGTTTTTTCACTAAAAAGTGCTGAAACCAAGTAAATAAGGGCGTGTGTGGTGTTTTTATTAAAGAGAAACAAATTATGTGTATTCTCACTAACAGAAATTCTTGTCAAATGGTGAAGTTTCACAAAAGAAGGTCCAATATCTTCGAAAATAGTCGTTACCGCCAAAAATTTCATTTGGATTTTTGTTCAGGAGGCCAAACTAAGTAGTTACAATTTTTTTTGAAATTCTTATGCTCACTCTAACTGAAGATTTACCCCAATAACAAACCGCAGCTTGAGATATCCCAAATCTAAAGTATAAAAATTGGAAATAGCTTTCAAGGAGCCATTGTCCATATTCACCAGTATACTTACCAGGGTTCGCATGATTTAAATCACGATTTGAATCAATGATTTTATTCGAGTATTTTTCTCCACTCCTAATTTATTTCGTAAATTGGAGTGAATGACTCCAAGTGTAGAAAATACTCTCTCTACCAAAGCTGATGAGATGACTTTCAAAATAGGAAGAAGATTTGCAACTTCAGGATAATTTCATTGTGAAACTCACCACTGTAAGGCACTAACAATAGTTTATTATACATACATCTTCTGAATACATAACTGTTTAGTTTTGGTTTTGAGTTTTACGATGAGTGGTACGAATCCACTATTTCCATACATTTCTTGTATGATATTTAATGCTGAATCTTTTTTTACAATTCAAATTTGGCTTTGGTTGTATCCAAAATATAAGTCACAAAATGATAGGAGCTTAGTAAGTGGCTGTTTATATAAAATCTGAAAAAATCACGTTTTATTTTTTTTTTCAAATAAAATTCATTGTGATTTTTTTGAAAAAAAACATGATTTTGTCGAACCCTGGCTACTTACCTAGGAATAGTCAATAGCTACAGAATGCCTGTCAAAGGTGGCAAATTGCCCAATGAGGATGGACCAGGTAACCTAAAATCTATTAATTTTCTGAAAAATCCGTAGAAATATGATTCCCAGAAAATCACTTGTATTAATAGGATATCATACCTACATAAGTATCCATTTTTCAACTAGTGCAATTTTCTATTAGAGAAAGATAGATACCTACCTAGGTATTTACTACAACTTTAATACCTATTTTACTCAATTTGTTCGGACATTCTCATTAAGATCGAACTCCTATTAGGTATTGCTAGGTATTTCATTTAAAACAATTCTTGGAAAATACAAAAATTAATTTTTTATTCACCCCCACAAGTTAAAGAAGCGAGCCGACTGATTTAATTGTCATGCATTGTAATGAGCCGAGTCCACATCTCGCTGCCGTCTCTATCAAGAATTTTCCGAATGCGGCGTTGCCACGTCCAACGGCGATTATTCGATTCAGTTTGCCGCATTCTCGAATGGGGTTTCAACTAAGTTCACGTCGGCGTTTGTTGGGATGTATCTGCATATACCGATTTGTTTGGGATTATTGTGGGTATTAGTTTGTTGTTTCGTGTATGTGTTGGTTCGAAAACAAAAATTTGAGGATACCTATGTATAATTTAAAATAAAATATTTCGTGCTGTTGAACAGCTGTTGAAGTGTTTTTTGCAAATAGGAAGTGTACCTACGTATCCCGATCAATAATTATTCATTCAAAACACTCGTCTGTTAGGTATTCATCCAACGAATCCCTTCTTTTCAATGAAGAAAAATAAATATCAAATAAACCATTCCAGAAAGTTTCGTGTGGATGGAAGTATTTTGTTTAGTAATGGTTGGTAATGAAATTTGCAAATTATGGTCGTAGACTCTTTATTGCTTGGTTTATGACCCACTTTGCTCTCGCTTTTATCAACGGTAATAATTGTGTCAAGTTTAATGATCACAATTTGAATGTTTTCTAGTTTACATTGAGGAACATTTTGTACTTGGTCGTTTGAGATTACTAATGTGGGCACAATAGTTTGTTTGATTTTATTATTTTCCGCAAAAAATAAAAATGTCTCACCATATTTCTGGATTCAGGATATCACTTCTTCATAAAAACTTCTTAATCTTCTTAATCATCCAACTTCCCTTAAACGATCCGGTCTAGATTACTCACGACAGAATTCCACCCAAATAATAATCTTTTCTTGGAAATAATTATTGACGGTACGCTTGGGAGTCGACCCAGCGGCGTAGCTAGGGGATTTTTATCCATCTCGTAACAGTACTCATAATAAATACATCTTAAACGTCAAATAGAATCAATCGTGTTGAAGCTGTATAAGTATTTGAAAATGATTCGGTTTGGAGAAATCAAAAACGAAGAGATAGATAGGGTAATCGAGGCTACAATCCCTGACAATACAGTGTCATTCATATGACTGATATAAAGAATTGGACGCAACAAATAATCTTCATAAATATAACACGACCTTCATTAATTGTCGACTATTTTATTGCTGCTAAATTTCTCTTGTATTTATTAATTTTACTCGACATTATTTTGGCATTAATAATCTAAGATGAAAGCCCTCGAGCTTCGCTCTCGGGTTTTCATCAGATTATTAATGCTAAAATAATGTCTCGTTAAATTATTATAAAATACAGTCGAAATTTCGATGCAATAAAATAGTCGACTATTTATCAAGGTCTTGTTATATTAGTCTTGATTATTTCACGAACTTGTCAAATGAACCAATCAGGAGCTCTAGTTAAGTTCGGCTTATCGATAACACCAAACTTGACTCTTGACGTTGATTGACTTGTCAAGTTCGGTGTTCTGAAATTTGTGTATGTGACAGTTGAACGTCAAATATATGTAAATATATGTAATCATGCTAAGCACTCATTTGAAAATTTATTTTTTATTGAATACATACTTTGTTGGGTGGCAGTGTTTCCTGTTTATTGAAGTTTAATAATTTCTCAGATCAACTTCTTTACTATTTTGCTAATTTCCTTTAATTCTGCGGAATTTCAAATTTTTACCTTTTATTTCGTTTGTGAAATAGTCTAAAATTCCACTCGTGATTGAATTCATCTCATAAGTCGGTTTTTAATTTGTGAACTCAAATGAATTGCTTTTAGAAAACACCACTCGTGTTTTTTCGAAGTAATTCAGTTTCGTCCAGAAATGAATCGACAGACTAATTCAATCTACGGATAATCCACATAGGAGGTGGATTACCGCTTTAATTCAGTGATAATTTCACACCTTAATGGACATTTTAACACATGAGTGAAATTTTCCGTCTACTCAATAGAAAACAAATTGTTAAATAAAAATAATTCTGAGTTACTCTTTACCATTAATTATTGGAGTGCCACATAGAACAGTATTGGGTCCAATTGTATTTATATTATATATTAATCAGATGTTTTCTATAACTAATTTTGAATAAAAATTGATTTCTTATTCTGACGGTACCGCGCGCAGTTACATTTGTGGAATATACTTACCTCGGCAGAAACATACCGAAACGTAGAACGCGGAATGAAGATAATATATAATTGACTCAACAATAGCCTATCGAGTGTCAATTTATAAAAAACTGAAATTAACATTCCAAATACAGTAATGCTTCATTCATTTAATTGCCCAGTATAAATACCTAGGTATTTTTGTGGACCAAAATTTACGCTGATGACCAGATTACATTCACAGTTAAGACTTCGTAAATTAATTTATAAATTCTACCAGTTCAGGAACATTTAGGACAAATAAAATCTGTTGACAGTTTACAATGCGTTAGATGAATCAATATTACGTTATTGTTTTGTCGTATGGGGGTGGAAACTTTGAAACGCCCTTTCATAATTCGGAAGTTGTGAAAAAGACTTTACTGAAAATTATTCTTAAAAAAAAACATGCGGTTCCCCACTTCCCATTTTATTTGGAAAGTCAGATGTTTTCAATCTACAAAAATGATATGAACAATGAATAAATATACCACATGAATCAGTATCCTCTGCTCAAAATTACTCGTGGACGTGTCAACAAGACCTGACTTACACAGAATCAAAAATGCATAACCTTAACGGACCAACATTATAATCAGCTTCCATGTGATTTTAAAAATGTTACTCATATCAATCGCAGAAAAAAATATTTAAATAATTATGTGAAAACACATCCGGAATCCTTTTTTATATTGTCAAAAACTAATTCAATATAAAACAAACTCAAAATAATGCTGCTCTATTGTTTCCCTTTTCTTCATGAACATAAGTTGTTAATTTTACCTATCAAAAAATGTTTATACACAAATGCATACATACGAAAGGATGTCGACAACTCAAGCCTATTTTAGGTGGTTTTTTCTGATTTACTGTAGTTTATCTTTGAATGAATATCACACATTTACTTGACCCATTTTTTTTCCTTGGTGTATTGGCATCGACTGCTATGGTCATTAACCATGTGTTCTGGATAGGCTTTGTTACTATCACCTTAGGAGCAGCACTGTTGATTTTAAACGCAACAGTCAATCGTGGATTTTGCTGTTAAAATAATTATGGGTATGATTCCAAGAATCGTAAAACTAATCGTAATTAATACAGGCTTATTCTGACAGCCAATGAGATTCCTTCAGTTTCTTAGAACTGGCCACCAATCAACTATCAATTACAGAGATAAATCAACTCCTGTTGAAAGATACCCATCCAATGAGGACATCTGAATCAATTTGACGACGATAAAAAATGCATGTTCCTCAAATCTCGTAAGCGACCGTCTCTTCAATTCTTGTCAGTGATTGTTGAGTATTGGTGATACAATATAAGTCGCTTTGGGTAAGCTTCGTCTGAACAAATCACAAAAAACTGTTATAATTGTGTTTATAGTAACTGCTTGTTCAAATGATCGTTTCCAAATTTTTCCATCGGTCATTTTACTCAAAAAACTGGCCTACGGTATTTTAATGTCGGTTTTCTCGTAACATTACTTATTGACAAAATTATCGTTTGTAAATAAAATGTATCCGATATGAAAAGTTCTTGTGTTGTAAACGTTGATTACAATCTACCCAGGCTTTCCCAGTAACTGATGAATATGCACCACGACTACGTGTAAATTTATATCTTGACAACTGTCACTGACAAATTATTCTCAAGTTTTCAATAACCGTATTGAGATGATATGCTAGATTCTTTAAACAATATTGAAAAAACATCTAGCAGTGTACCTATCAATTCTCCTAAATAAAGGAGGTACATACCGATATCATATTTGAAATTAAAAATATTGTCAGCCCGTTTTATGGCGCCCTCTAGCTGTACCTCCTCTTGTAATCCTGCTTCATCTACATTCAATTATTTATTGCTATTTTGTTGCCGCCTACCGCTTAGTCCATGTTATACTCACGACCGCAAATGTTAACAGTGCCGAGCGCCTCATCCACTCTTCACTAACCATCCATCCTCGTGCTTCGTACACCCTAATGCCTAAAGGGAATTCGGTCATTGAGGACCATCATCTCCTCGCGCGCTAACAATCCGTCGAAAGCTGTAGAAGTGTGCTTAGATTGTTGTCTCGAAACCTCGTGTTCCGTGACAATCAATATGAAAGTTTGTAAATTTGTTATGCAGTAATTGGTGAAGGGGGATTATGGTATTAAAAATATGTATACCTGAGTTACAGTTTTCACAAGCGAAATATTTGTTTATGAAGCATAAAGAATGAAATTCAATTTTTTTTTTCATTTATTGGAGTTAATGATATCAATATAGGGTGTTCCAAATTAATTCGACACCATTGCCAACTCCGTTATTATTGATGCAACGAATTCGTTTTAATGGGCAATAAAGGTAGTGGATTTTCTTAAGAGCTATGACCTTGAATATATCTGCGCGTCGCTTACAGGCAACAACTCACAAAATTATGGAAACCGAAAACATTGACTCAACTACTTCTCTATAATGGTCTAGCCTAGCCTATAACAGCCTACGTTCAGTAGGTTGCTCTAAAATATTGTTACGATATTATAAAAAATAAGAAAAGAAAATTTCTATGTTTTAATACCACTTTAATTTGTAACACTTCGTTACTGCAGTTTCGTCCTATATGGACATTCTCAAACAACTGAACATGTAGGATGAAACTGCAGTAACGAAGTACACTGAATAATAAAACACTTGAATCTGCTTCAACTAGCTAAATATTCCACAAACTTCTGAACTTCTCTCCAAGTGAAACGTGTCGCCTTATGTACTCAATTCGCCCAGAGTAGATTTTTCGTTCGATTCTCCCGTTCTCCAGATTGTTCAGTACAGAAAAACATCAAAATAATTCTAAGAATAGCAAATAATAACTACGGACGGCGCTGGTTCATTTGTTACGCAAATGAGTTACGTTTTATGATCAGCACTCGACAGCGGCGTAGCTAGGGGATCTCGTATCAATATAAAGTAAATGTTCACACCGCCTTCTTGTTGGGCCCTCCTCTTTATACTACGTGTTGCATTCGACACAGTTTGGCCATCAATTCTATTAGTTATAGTTTCTATATGATTCTTCAATTCATTTATTTTGTACAACTCATTTTTTGAAAATCCCAAAAAATAAGAATCTAGGGGTGTCATCTCTTGTGAACGAGGGGGCCACTTAACATGACCAATTGTAGCAATCCATCTGTTTTGTAAACAGCGTCGCACCATTCTTTTTACGCCATTGAAAGTATGTGCTGGCGCTCCATCCTGCTGAAAATAGATCATCTGACGAGCCTCCAGATCTCAAGATCGTCGAAAAACTCTTCCATTACTCTTGTTAAGGAATTAATGTAACGGGCTCCGGTGGGGATGTACAAGGAATGGATTGATTACCTCTACTCAAATAATGAAATTTCCCACGTTTTGAAAAATTTGCCTCATCGCATTGGATAATATTTTTATAGAAATTTTAATCTTGTCTACATTTATTCATAAACCATCGACAAAATCCCAGACGTCTCTCAGGATCACCAAGTTCTAGTATTTGCACTGGTCGTAAATAAGGAGAAATCTTGTGTTTCAGAATTCGTTGAATAACCGATAGTAAAACAGCTATTTCTCTTGATAAGTCTCTGATTATTTGTATCAGCCTCAAATAGGCTTAAACGTCAATTTATATATCCTCAGATATTACTTAAGATGTTTTACTTCTCCTCTTCTCATAAACTTTTTCATTGTTCCTGGATTGTCAGTGAAGCACAGTAAAAAAACGTCGATTAGGTAATTCACGATCGGGGAATGAATTGCTGTAATGATGTTTGATGGAACAGTACTTAGAAAAATATTCAGACAGTTACGATAATTTATGACATGGTATACTTGAGAATATTATTTGGCAATAGTATTTCAACAAAGTTTCAAGACAACTTGACTAAGCATATTAATTCTATTTTATCGAATCAAACACATTTTTTTCCAACCGCACTAATGTGACGCTTCAGTTTTTTCCGTTCTGTACAAAAACAATTTCAATGTTGTCAATGTAGTAGACATATTTTGATTTACAAAATAAATACGGCTAGTGGAATAGCTTTACGATAGAAATGATTGTATTTTAAATTGATCTTGCTCTTGTGATGATAGTACAGCTCCAATTCCATTATTACTGGCATCTGTGTCTAAAACGAACAGGCCTCTTTGACGTGGAAAACTTAAAATCGGACTGGAACATAAAGCAACTTTAAACTTTCCAAATGCCCGTTCACTTTCGTTGGACCAGACGAATTTGACTCGGTCTTCTGTCAACTTATTTAGGGGTGCCGCAAGTGAGCCCACGCAGGACCAGCTCCATAAGTCTTTCGAATGTTGCTGGAGCATTGCACATTCCAAAAGGCATAACAGTAAATTGATAAAGTCCGCTTATCGTTTTCATGTATGCCCACTTGCCAATACCCGCTCTTCAGATCTAGGGTTGAGAACCAACGTGAACCTGCTGAAAGTTGTCTCGTGGATCCATCCTTCTTAGAAACTAACACAACAGGTGCAGACCAAGGGCTCGATGATTCTCCAATCACACCATCTTTCATCATCTTGTTAACAAGCTCTTCCACCTCTTGTTGTTTGGCAAATGGAACTCTTCTTGGTGGTTGCCGAATCGGATGGGCTTGGCCAGTATTGATTCTGTGTTTGACCAGGTTAGTTCTTCCTGTTGTTGTTGAATCAAAGATGTCGCTTTCACTTCTGATGAAATTTTTTGCAGCTCTCGATTCTTCTGTCGACGAGTGTGCAAATGGCTAATTCTAGTTTTACTGCCACCCCCCTGAGGACTCGCTGGAAGACCTTGTCCTCATAGGTGATTGTGAACGTGGTGACATTCTTACTCTGCAGTCTTTTATGAGATGTCCCAATTTTCCAAATCTATAGCACGCCCTGTTCTTATGTGTGCTCATTCCGCTTTTCAAAGATTTGATCTCATCCAGAACCTTCTCGAATAAACTAGTAACAGCGCCTGATTGTTGTTCGGGTTCTTCTACTGCTACTGCTCGTACTTTCGGCCTTGAGGTGTTGAAGGCTGCCTCCACTTCTAGAAAACGTACGAAGGCATCGCTACTCCTCTTGAAGTTTGTTAGTCGCAGAGTCCTTTGGATTTCGGTGTCTCTCAGTCCATCTATGAATAATTGCACCGCTAACTGTTCCTTGAAATCTCCCGGTGCGTCTGGGTGAGCCAGCTGAATTAGGCGTCTCACATCCGATTGAAATTCCTGCAGACTCTCACCTGATTTCTGAGTGCGCGTTTTCATTTGAGCCCGATACAGCTGTTCTCGATGTTGATCGCCATACCGTAACTCTAATGCAGTAATCAGGTCTTTATATTTATTTTGCTGTTCGATAGGTATCGTCTGTAACACACCCAAAGCTGGCCCTCTCAAAGCTACTATAAGGGCCGTAGCTTTTTCTTCTTCGCCCCATCCATTTGCCACTGCTGCAGCTTCAAATTGTCGGCGGTACATGGACCAAGAGGACTGTTCATCAAAAGTCGGTGGTTTTACGGAAATTCCTGATGCGGCAACCCTGTCTCGACGATCTTGGTTCTTGAGGAGAGCTATCTGGTTTTCGATGAGTCCTTTCACCTCTTCTCGCACTGTATTCACTTTCATATTAAGCTCATCGTCGATTTTCTTGACGGCTTCCTCTATTTTTCCTTTCAGTTCCTCCATTCGTACTTCGGTTTTCTGTAGAACGTGTTGAAAGAACTTGTCTTGATGTTCTAGAACCTTCTCGTTCTTGTTTTTCTTTTTCTCGCTCTTTTTTCTGTTCTTCAAGAATTTTCTGGAGTGCCTCTTCTCGTTCTTTCTTTTCTTCCAACCGACGTGTTTCTTCTTTTTGTTTTTCATTTTCTTGCTCTTTTCTCTGTTCTTCGAGAATTTTCTGGAGTGCCTCTTCTCGTTCCTGTGTTTCCTCCAGCCGACGTGTTAATTCTATTTGTTTTTCATTTTCTTGTTCTTGTTTTTCCTCCTGGCGCCGCTTTTCCTACTGGCGCCGCTTTTCCTCCTGGCGCCTTCTTTCCAAATCCGCAAATTGATTTTGGATAAATTTCACAATGTCCTCCATCGTATCGTAGGATGTACTCCTCGTATTCACCATAAATAGTTTATAAATAGTTTCTGTTTTTAACTAATATCCCGCTTCGGACACCACTGTTACGTTTTTGCTAAATAATAATGCCGAGCACACTACTAAACTGTTTATTTTCTAACTTCACTAAAAACATGCAACTACTTCACTGATTAATTAAACACTTAGATCTATACAACTAACTAAATATTCCAAATACTTCTTCAAAAACTGCTTATCACTTCTTCATAATCTTCTTAATCTTCTTATATTCCGACTGGATTTTTCACTATATTTCCTAGAATACTCGATTACCTAAATACCTGCGGCGCTTCGTCAACACATTTGTATGCGATTTGTTTTAATGGATCTCTCAGCGGCGTAGATAGGGGAATTTTTATTAATCTCGTAACAATATCAAATAGCTCAGTGTATCAAGTGTATTTACATGTTGATCAAGGGTAAAATTTTTTTTGTTATTGTCTTGTTTTGCCGTTAGTAGTATATTATCGTTCGTATAACTACCAAAATTGGGTGTTTGGACACTCATGAGATGCTATTCGCCAAAGCACTTTTATGTACCAGTGAAAGAAATATTTTCAAATAAGTAGCTCATTTTCCAGAAAAATTAAACGAGATTTGTTACTGAGAATGTAATTACGAATCGAAATGCATGATGAAATATAGGATGTTACATTAAAAAATATATTCTCTTATTATGAAATATTTTGAAACCGCTACTGTCAATTTTTGTTTGTCATTGAAAATTCCACTAGTTCCGACTTGATTTAGAACACCCTGTATATCCTCATTTTTGCAGTATTAAGTAGTATATTTTGTAACAAGTGTTGTAATCGTCATTTTAGTAATGATTATTTGAAGCATGAACCCTGCATATCAGAGCGAGTGTGTTTAATAAACGGGTGTGTAAGGAGTTCATAAAGGCTTTTCACATACTTTTTTTTTTCGAACTCGTATTAAAACAATTGAACTGTATTTCTCAAGTTGATTTTCAATCTGTCATCATGATAGTTTCAATGGACAATGGACAGACGAAGACCGAGTCTGTCAGGCGGAATTCTACCTGATTGAATCATACAGTGATATAATATTTAAGGAATGGAGTTGACAATGTGATGTTTTAAAAAATTTGGTTTGAACGTAAATTGTGAATGTGTGATTAGTCGATAATTCAGCGCCTTACATATCCATAAATGTAATTCTAGTTATGTTAAAAAAATATATTTTTTGAAACAAAGGAGAAATTAAGTTGAAATTGAATTCGCACAATCTCTTGCTATATTTATCCTTAGTATAATAATTATATTTCAAATAATAATAAAAAGCCAATAACCACTTACTTAGCGTAGAGCGTGCATGGGCGGCCGCGAGCAATTTTTTCACCGACTACCACCAATGCCATCAAAAGTAACATTGTATCAACAAACATTTGATTTTGCTTGATGTCAACAACAACTACTTGATTCTCTTGGAAAATGTAATAAAAAGAATATTGATTGAAATGGTCCAATTGTGAAAAAAGTGAATGTGAGCTCATCCCCCGACACACTATTCAATATATCAACTTGCTATTTATTAATTTTGTAAATAACCAGAGGTAGATTATAATATAATAATGCCATATATATATACTAGTTCTCACAGCACCAAGAACATAGAAATAATAAAAATAATATAGCAATAATATAACTGTCCGGCAATGAACCGAATACAGTCATGCATTGTTGTCGACGCAAAATTAGTTAGTTGGTTTGTGGAAAGTGTACGTTAGTTTTAATGTCCACGTATTTTCTCCAAAATGTTTTTATGTAACTAAAAATGTGCCTATCCTAATTCCGCACTAATAAATGGGAGCTGTCATTGAAACAAAAATTCAATGTCATCATATTATATCTTTCTTAAGATACCCTTTGAGGTAAGCTCGGGTAAGTGTGACCGTGATTTTCATTAGTTCACATTTAATTAAGTAGGTATATCTAATGAACCTGAACTAATAAAAAAATGAAATTTTGCAAATATTTACCTCGAAGCTCTGTCTTTAAAAACGTATTCCATGCATTTCATTTATATATTCATATATACATCTCCATAAGTCACACTTTCCTGGGAATTTGTGGCAAGTGTGACTCTGGCCAAATTTAACGATTTTAATGCACGTATATCTCTCTTTGGGGCAAGTGTGAGTAAAAAGTAAAGGCACTTTCCCCACAATTTGTTGGTTTGAGATATCTTTATTCAAAACATAGTTATGACCTTTTTAATATTGAAATTGAAATTGCACATTTGTTGAAAAGAAAAGTTTACAGGTAGAAATCTGAAAAATCGCATGAGAATTTCATTGATCCCCATCTTCTAACGAGTGGTGATGGAAGCACAGTTGTTATTTCATCCTCTGAGATGTCCGTATATAACTTCGTACTATAGCTGAAAAAATATTACTGTTTAGATTGGCCAAATGAACCAGGGGGCAAGTGTGACATGCAATGAAAAAATGTAAAAAAACAATTTCAACGGCAATCTATAGTCAGATTCATTGGTTAGGCATAAGAAAAGTATATACCAATAAACTATAAACTCAGCTTGAAATTGTTAAAATTGTTATTTCCGTCAACCAGCTGCACTCCCCTAAGAGTACAACCCTCAAAAGTCTTCGAAAGACTTGTCCGAGCTAGGGAAGACGCGTCCTTACCTTTTAACTTGTGATGCCATGCACGAGACCGATGACCATGTTGGGAATCGAACCCATGACCCTTAGGTTAGGAGGCACGCGCTCTACCATCATGACCATCACGGCCAATCAAATAAACGAGTACTCGTTCGGATTCATGAATTGTACTTAGATTAGGAAATTGAGGAAAATATTTCCAATTCACAAGATCTCTTTTGTATTTTCTATGATGGTTATGGATTCATTATGAGTAGGTTAGGCTATTTCTCGACAGATGGCATTGGGCTGTCGCCCGGTTTAGCAAAGATAGAGAGCAAACTCACACTTGTCCCATATTCACACTTACCCGAGCATACCTTATGTTTTACTTTCACATAAAAACTGTAAACTAACAACAAAAATTCACGGGTTTGAACCGTTTTTTATTACTTATATTATGATTTTTATTGAATTTATACTGCTTTTTGAATGCACTGACTATAAGTATAATTTTTTCACTGGAGGTCTGAAAAATAATCGGCAATTTTACTACACCATGTTTGTTTTCATCATCGCCATTACTAATGCTATTTTCATTTTATAAATTCCAGACTGAACTCTCCGGTATAAAATGGCGTAAGCTCGTATGGAGCGAAGGAGACAGGGGCGGAGGCGGTGGCGGAGGCACCGCCGTCGGAGGGCACAACGCGACCGTTAGCGAGCCCCTAGAAGATCCGGTGCTGCGGAGTTACGCGCGATGTCTGGCGGCAGACATATTGTGCGTGTGGCGGCGCGTCTCGACGCTGCGCGCCGCCGACATGTTCGATCTCGGTCCGCCGCCACCCGCCCAACCGCCGCCTCTGAGCTTGTCGGCGTCGAAGGAGCTGTGGATTTTTTGGTACGGCGAAGAGCCGGATCTGAACGAGCTGGTAGCGCCCGAACTGAATATATCGGGTAAGTTCATATTTTGCATTTTATATTTCATGTTTCACATACATAGTTGTGAGCAACTTGGAATTACAACTTTATTCTCGTTGACGAAGATTCTGTTTTATCTTGCTATCTATTAAATCTAGAGCTATAGGTGATGATCTGATTTGAATAGACTTGCTTCTTCTATGCTGCCCCTTATTAGCCCATAAATTACTCACATTTTCAATTTTTCAATCGAATTTGGAACATTTCCTGATAAATGGAAGGTTGCCAATGTAATAATGCTAGCAGAAATAAAGAAACCATAAGAACTCAAAGATCAATCAGTCTTTTTTCCACACTATCCAAAGCATTTGAAAAAATATTACATATTCATATCAAAAAGCACCTTGGTAGATGTAACTTGCTGCCTGAAAACCAATCTGACTTCCGATCCTCACATGGCTGTTCCACGGCACTTTTAGCAGTAAGCGATGATATTTTGTCAGCAACTGATAAAATATGTTAACATCTCTAGTTTTGCTGGGTTGCACGAAAGTGTGCAAATCTCTTGAACTCATGAAAAGTTATGTAAGTTGTTGAACAGTGTATGAAGTATTTCGTATAAATTTTTCAGATTGTTCGTCCAAGTTCATAAAGAATATTTATTACTTATGTAGTTTGATACTCTATAAATCTACCTAATCGTCAGTCGTTTTACATCGTTTGACTTCATGTCAGAGATAGGTCAATTTTCTGAATGTTTTTACAGAAATAGAAAAAAAAAAGTCTCTCTTTCAGATGGAAAGATTTTTGTAAGAAAATCAATACTTTTCCGTCTGGGTTCCGGCAAAACCTTGTTATTGATGATGATGAGGTCCAAAAAACAAGACATGAATACCAATTTTGCATTTTAGCCTGATCAAAGTGAGGCTTTTAGCTAATTTTGAATCACTCGTAATGAAGCCAAATTCTCTGGGTTCAACAATAATTTACGGAAACCAGGTCATGGGCCGCGAAAGGACACTATTCGTTTTCAGGACGTCAAAACTACTACGTAAGAAGTACAAACATTTTTGCGAAACTGAGTATGAGTGTTTGTGACATATCCAGTATTAAAACGGATAAACACCCTGACTCCGGTATGCAGATTAGGCCAACCAAAAGGGTTTTTTGTCCCCTGTTCCCTTATACCCCTATACTAACTTTTGAAAACGTTCATGAAAATCCTGGTGTCGGCCCCAGCAAAATAGCTTTGTGGAATTTTTCTAACAATAAATATTCAAAAATAACCATTCCTTCGTTTTTTTTTACAAACATCTTGAAATTATTGAAAAAATCAACTCGCAGTCAAAGGAACTTTTGTAGAGAATTGAACAGCCTACAAAAATGTATTGGTGCGACCGGATCGGTGCATTTTCCACTGAGAAAAACTGGAATAACCTCTAAAAATAGACCTTTTTTTTAAATAAACATTTCTAATTTTAAATAAATTTAAATCTGGACAAACAATCTTGTCGGAAATGATAGATTATGTGTAGTTGTCGATTCCTTACAGAAGTTCATTTGAAAATATTTCTTCAATACTTTTTAAAACATCCAAAATAGTGGAAATTTTATTTATTGTTGAAAAAATCCACAACTCGATTTTGCTGAGGCTTGGAGTTGTCATCTATCAACTATCATTCAAAAGTTATTACAGGTTATTTGAATGGGCTCTCTAGTGACCTAGATTTGTTTCAAAGTAGAGAAACAAATATTTTAGACATGTTATTTAACAGTAGTCGATGTGTTAACCAGAAAATTGGTTGGATTTAATACATTTCCATTGAAATCACAGTGTTACTGATAATAAACTATCCACAAAATTGTATAAATCTATATTTATTAGCAGAGAAATTGTCTTGAGGATGTTACGCAATTAGAAAATTACCAATGAAAGTAGCACTTATACTACTTTCGCTTTAACTATTACTTATATTATTCAGTTCAGATGTTCAAATTTCCGAAAAGAAACTGAATATTTTTTTAAGAAAAAGCGTTTTAAATTTTAATGGTGGGCTTTTCCTTCTATTGAAATACCAAATACACCTCAAATATATTCAAGTTATCCCGGGGAGCAATAAAAGTGGTAGATTTCCCTCTCATCTGGACTGATGAGGGAGTATCACTATTGTAGTTTATAATTATTATTATTAACATCATTTAGTTAAGCTTGCTGCTTGTTTATAAGTTTTTATAACTTCTGACAACAAAGTATATTTTGACTTTGACCTTCCTAATATTTATGCCCTTATACGTATTTCTTGCGTTCTAAGCTTCATCAGTTAGATCAGGATTCCACTGTATCTCATGAATCGAATGGAAGCGGTCCACTGTCCAAAAAACATGTGTATTGAGCTAAGGCTGGGACCGTGAAACTTTGTATTCCAGCTTTTTATTTTCTTATGTTGACTCTTATCGAACAATGTAAGGATTCAAGTTCAATTTCTTCCGTTAGCATTTCTCACTTTCCTGTCTAGACAGGCAACAAATTTTTTGCTGTCTCTTTCCTGCATAGGCTGGCGAAATAGTTCATGCACTATTCTTTTTGGAACCTTTGGTGCAGTAATGAATAGACTGGGGTTTTCTTCCAACACCAAACAGCCATTTTCAATACTTCGGCACTTGTTTCAAGGCGTTGTATACGAATGCAAAATCAGTCTTTACAAACGGAGACCTAAAAACATTTTTATGACACTTTGAAATTTATGGAAAAATATTTTTTGATAAGTGGTTGAAGATTTTTCATAACAAATGAAGCTGAATATAGCACTTTTTTTTCAAATTTTGATCTCTCATAGATTTATATTCATTTTGGATATGAGTGCCGAATTCATCATACTGTAACGATTTTGAGACCAGCCTCCAGACCGGCCCTGATCATCTCATTACGCATTCACCTCATTAAGTATGTAACCCACGAAAACATTCCTTAGCTCACAAACACATGAATCTCGTGGAAGAAGCGCGAACGTTTCAAGAAATCGAAGTTTCGAGAGAGAGCCATCAGATGAATCTTCTGTGGACTCGATTCATCGAGAACTGTAAATGCGACTATATAAGCCGCTGTATAGCAGATGGCAGAATAGTCAGAAGAACTAGTTTTAAAATAAATTGGCAAAATTAGCTCAGTGCAGTTTTACTACAATACCAGTAGGTAATCGTAAAAAATATGGCACAACTAGTAGCTCTGTCCTAGATCATTTATACATATTGTGAATTTTGGATGCCTGTATTTCAGTTCGAAAACATTTTTGACCGACCAATATTTCCAGAACAGTTCGTCTTTTATGACTTACCCTTTATATGTGAATTTATACAGAATTTGTAGTGATTTCAGAATCAGTAATTTATTTGTTAAATGCAGATTACTTTTAATTGAATAACATTTATTTAGAATATACCAAGGACTAAGTATGTTTACCGCCCCAACTTTGGAGTTGTTTTTATTTGTAAGCTTGCTTAATCAATACAATAAAGAGGTAAATAGAAAGAATAATTAAGCTCAAGACTTCTAGTGGCGTCATTTATGAAAACAAGTAGTTCAAGGACAAGAAACTAGTCCGCTGAAATATACAAATCCGAGTAAATTCGTCATGTTCCTAATGAATTGAAATATATGTTTCTGTAGTGTCATGTTCAAAGAACTGAAAATTATTGCAATTATAATTTTCAAAGAATTCATTCAGTTTTCGAACATATTCCACCTCGTATTTATTAATCAGACAGCTCAACGCCAAAAAATGCAACCATTTTACAAATGTAATTTTTTTTATATTACCTTATATTCCGAAAATGAAAATAGGTTGTCTCTATCCATCAAAATGCAACAGATTTCCAATTGATTTTGTTAACTGGCCCTACCTAGAAAATGAGCAACAGAATCATCTATAGGAACCATCGAAAGCAATTCGACTGGTACCCAGACTTCGTTTGAAGCCAAAGAAACTTATTTCATTAAAAATATTAAAATATTTCTATGTGGGTTTAGGCGTACTTTAAGGCAATAAATTCATTATAACAGATCTGTATACTAGATTCACGATTCACCCGATCATCAGTGCAGACCAGTTCGTCAATTTTTTGTACACGTCCTTCGTGGTATTAGCCAGGGAAGTAGTTGTTTTCTGACGGATGTTTGCCTTTTATTTTCCACTTGCTGGAAACGCTGAGAGAGAAGGGTACCCCGTATTCTTTTAACAGAGAAGCTATTAATTAATTTTCGTTTGAAGCACAAAATTAATAATTATTAGGAGACTGGAGAAAATTATGTAAGAATCAATTAGTGTATATATTGGTGAAGGCGAAGGAGATCATTAATCGCATTTTAATAGGTATACGAGTTGATTACAATATGTTTCCGTCGACCTCACTGAGCGTTTACCTCTCACCCATGCTGCCCAGGTTCGATTTCTAGTGCCTGCCACTGAGCTAAAGTGGTTCGGAATCCACTTGTACGTTAACTGTAGGTCCCGGATCTCCCTTGTTCGTACAAGCTCTGCTTTTGAGGGGTTTTCTCCAAAATCCAGGGTAATTCGTATTAACAAATTTTACCAAAAAAATTGTCACATACGAAATATTCTTATCTGATTGTAGTGTGGACCAACGTTCAAGATCTTGTATCTCCGGAAGCAATAAGACTGTTGAATTTTTTATTGTTTTCCTTCAAATTAACGATTACAATATCTTCAGAGAACGTTTGTGTTTTTACGGCAATAAGGATTATCTAGAGGTAGCTGCGCAATTTTTTATCCTTCAAAGATTTTCTGGTTTATAACTTTTGCTTTCTTGCATTTTTCAAAAGTCATTGATGTTTTTGGAACGTTAATTTTTCGCGAACTACTCTATCGATTGAGCTTAAATTTCACATGAACATGCAAGTAACAATCCAATTACAATTACCACTTGCAATTATTTTGTCCGTGAAGAACGTTGCATAAATGGACGACAGATATAATTCAATGTCCATTGGAGGAAGTAGTTGTTTTCTGACAGATGTATGTCACATATTTTTCTCTTTGTGGGAAACAATGGATAGACGGATATTATCGCTTTTGTCGAAATATTTGTTTCATCCCCATTAGTCTTATCATTGTCCACCCCATCCCCATGCTCAGGTTATTCAGATTTTTTTTTTTTTTTTTTTTCTATTACGGATAAACTGCATGCCAGCCATTAAGCGAGTACGTTCTCACTTGTTGAAAACATTTTTAGCGAAAATATTTCTAATGCATGAATCCTTTCATATTTATTTAAACATAGTTCATCGCAGTGGCGCTTTCGAATCAATTTCCAGTAGGAAAGAATCGTTTTGGCGATAATACCTATTTTTTCTCCGTCGGTTTCATCATGCATCATCGCACACCCCATATCCGAGTATCCAATCCATCGACCTCTCGTGTAGGCTAGAAGTACGGGAGGTTGGTTTCGTGGGAGCTTATTGATCAACATGATGGCATAGCAAACGGCATCATAGCATCGAACGCTATGGCGCGGAGTAAAATACCACGGAACGACCATAATGTGCCGTGTACCGCCTCCCAGTCCCCTAACGCGCACAGCGGCGGCCTGGCCCGGGGGTGCTGGAGAATTTGTTCCTCAGGTCCGTTGATTTTTCACCCTCGACAACTTTTATAACTCGGTTATCAGTTAATTCGATTCAATCGATTGAAACTTGGCATGTGGACACAGTTTTCACTACACTACGCTTTAAAAAGAGTTCAAGAGCTCAAAAGTTTTGTCATTCATGGTCCAGCAATCAACATACCTTCCAATATCTACAGATTTTTGAAGTCTCTAGGTACAAATTTTCTGTACATACCTATTGAGAAATCTTAAATTGACGACTCAATATGATGAATCCTGACTCATTTCTACTCATTCGACGATTTAGAAATTTTTTCCAGGTTGATGACCATGAAATCCATTCGGTATTATCTTTGTTTTTAGACAAATGTAGGTTGATGGATGGATGATACTTGATTTGTGGAGATCCAACAAAATCTTATCAGAATGCATTTTTATTACTTTTTCATTCAATTTATGGCATTGCGCCATTACCAGTTTTGTTTGTATATTCATTCTGATATACTGCAAAATCATAAAAGTCATGAATACTGACACTATCACGATGAACATGTAAAATAATAAATAAGGCCAATTAGCTATTGACTGACCAACCCCATTTTAATGAACAGGCCTTAAAACAATCCAGAAATATTTGAGTTTAATGTTCAGTTCAAGGTCACACCAGAACATATGTTGTCAGCAGTCTTGGGCTATCGCTCGCTGGACAATATACAGTCTGCCCATAAAGTGAGAGAAATTGATTTTTGGTAGTTCATAAACTGCTCTTTGACAACAATTAACATTATCCACATTTCAAAATGGCTCTAAAGAATTTTAATAGGCATTAGAGGTATATTCGAATATCACTATTGTACAGAAAAGTGGAAGACTGGATAACATAGGAAGTTTTATTTCTCATTTTTCATGATGATCTACTGACTACACGGATTATTTGGTGCATTTCCATTATTAGATTGATGGGTCTTCCACCAAGTAGTGTTATGACAATTATATTTCTCTTGAAAAAATACTTGAAAAAAACAGTGGATTCCTAAGAAAACACTGAAAATTTCCGGAGGCAAGATATAAATTTTAGTAGCGGAATATTCACAAAAGATTAGGTACAGCATGATTATGAATAAAAAATATATCACGAAGCAGTTATCACCGCTTGCTTGTATTCAAAAACTATGAAAGATTCTTATAGGTATAGCTTATATTCACACTTTTAAGTAATGAAAAAACTCTTTAAATCACCTCTCTAATTACAGTTACCAAATAACAATTGCTTGTATGACATTGTTAATAAAAAGTATTTAGAGAAATTCACGAAAACGATCACGAACATCCACTGTACCTAGTTGACAGTTGACAGAGACAGTTGCTTTTAGACGACATTTGTTACATGTAAATAATAGAGAATATTTTGGACAACGTCTGTTTCAGGTACAAAAAATTTTTATAAAAGAGAGGCGATTGTTGAGCGTTTTCAGTAGCCGAAGAAAAAATCCGAAAGTTTTTCAGAGCACTGCGTTTTGACTCCGGGATTCGTATTCAGGAACCAGTACATAAATACGTATAAACCAACGAGATATGGATCAATCAGTAAAGACCGTCGAGTAATCCAGTGGCAACCAAATTTTTACATACTTATTCGTTTTTTTTTAATTTTCCATTAGTTTTTCAACTGTTAACCGATAGTGCAACAAGTTAGTATGTTGAAATAACTTACAGGTCTTCTATCATGAACTTGTGCATCCCGCAATCCCCAGGCCACAGAAGAGACATACAGTTCGATTATTGTAGCTTTACCCATGCGTCATCAATTTATGATCGAAGAAATCACACATCCTCTATCGAACATCTCTTTCTAACAACCGCTATGAGCGATTCAAAATTCGATTACAGTTGTCTGCTAAGCTAAGAGATATGGTATTGTGACGATGACGCACGGGTAAAGATATAATAATCGAACTGTATTGTTCTTTCTCTAGGAGTGGAGATTCCAATAGTGCGTCAAAAATAAAAACTGTTGAAGTTTGAGTTGGCGACTTTACCCTCACTAATTCATACACTTGTAACTTGCCGCTTTTGAAACGTGGTTTGCAAAACAATTTCAATATTTTTCCCTTCGTTTAAACGTAATGGAAGTGGGCAAAGTATGAAGACAACAGGATATTTTCTCTACAATAAGTCGACATACATATTTGTGCGTAACATCCTTTCCTGAGTTTGCTGCAAAGAATGTCAATATGCGAATTCCAGGAAAGTTTTGAATCAAAGGTTACTCCTAACATTTTGATGGATTCAGATGTTGAGACTGTGTCATTGGTATTCTCAAACATTAAGAACTGATGGTGTTACCGACCATTCCCATCATACATCATGGCGTTGGTCTCAGCCTTGTTGATTATTAGATGACCATGTTATCATCTTAGCATAGGTTTTCTCAGCCGATGACTTTAATGACAGTATTATAATATTATATATCAACCAAAACCCTGTAATTCGCTTCTCTGGAGGTGAAATTTGCTACCGGGTCTCTACAGCCTTCTTACCATATGAAACCACTTTTCGTTTTGCACAAATATACCCCAAGGGATATGACGTTACGGTGTTAATGAAGTCTCGGTGAAGACCCCATTGGTGGTGTCTCAACTCCCCTGCTCTGACGTAGAAGTTCAGACCGCCACTGAATACGCTGTGTGGTTGTTTAGGGGTGGAGGGGGAGGGGGTGGCGATGAACGACGGAGGCGGCTGCACTATCTCGCGCGCTTTACATCATCGCTACGTTATCACCTCATCATCGCGGTGATGGAATGTTTCGGTATATGTAGCTCGAGGATGAGATAACTTGGCACATAAATCGACCTACCGAACAGATATATAATGTCATCATTATTATATATCGTGTTGTCTAGCAGTTCCGTTTGTATTTTCTCTTTGTCTTCGACAGTGTTTGTTTCGAGACGATGTGTTTGTTCACTTTCGCCGCCCTAAAATCTTGTCGAAAATGACCATCAAATGCATCTTTGGTTTCGCCAGGTGAATTTGCCATCCACTGTCAAGATTTGTTTTCAGGGTGCTGAATCACTTGTTGCGTCACATTTACCTGAAACCAGCAGTTGAATAGAGGTAATCGATCAGGAAAGCTGCTCAAGTTCAATGTATGTGAGTCTGAAACAGTATGAATGTGCAAATCATCAGAAAAGTCGTAAAATACCTATACAAATGCTTTCATCGGTAAAATTCCTTCAACTAATAGCCACATGCTCTCAAAGAATTTTTGGAATTTTGGTCTCCTGAACAAAAAAGGCAAATAAAATTTTTGGCGTTATGTGTGGGCCCTTTTTTTGAGTGATGATTGGCATTTTCTAGCACACATTCCTACCGCGAAAAAAAACAGTAAAAACATTCAACATTCTTCCTTCTTATCAATAGCAGAATGTAAAAACCCGAATCGACCTGTTTTGCACTTTTCCTTTATGGAAAACGGAATTTTTCATAAAAAAACTTATCACTCTTTTATGACCATATAAACTACAAATTTAGGAAAAACGGTTCGTAAATTTTATTCATGTCAAGTTGCCGCCTAGAAAAAACGTGAGTAAATAATTTCCTATTGAATTTTCGAAAAGCTGTCGGTGCAAATATGCAAAAATCGAAGTAACCACCTGATCTGAATACATTCAGTAAACATTTGTTGTTTTTGATGTACTAAAAAAGATTGTTGGATTTTTTTTTCGCGGTAAAAATGTATTCTAGAAAATGCCAGTCATTGCTCAAAAATGGGCAAATTACTTCAGACCGCCAATAATTATGTGCTATTAGTTGCGGAATTTTTCCTCTATCATCAATGGAATGTTGTCCAGCCATCGTCGCATGAAAAAAATGTCATAATATTTTTCTCAAGTTCAAAAAAATTCTTCTTTGGATGTTTGTGGAAATTCTGAAACGTTTTGCCTACGGTCCTCTAGTTTTCATCTAAAAATTAAATCAACTTGATACTAAACTCACACCCACTGCTTAAACTAACAATTTTTTTGAGAAATGCGTTGTTCAAATGATTATTTCTTTCGTCTATTAAATATCAGTCATCAACCAATCATACGTTTGTTTCCTATTTGTCAGGACTAATCAATTCGCTCTATTAGCGATTATTTGCATTGTACACAATAGTCACCGACTATTCAGCATGATACCGATATATCAAGATACCTGTGCATCTGACAGTACTCTAAATAAATACGTCTTAAACGTCAAATAGAATCAATCGTGTATTTGAAAATGAATCGGTCAGAGATGAAAGCCCTCGAGCTTCGCTCTCGGGTTTCCATCAGATTATTAATGCCAAAATAATGTCTCGTTAAATTATTATAAAATACAGTCGAAATTTTGATGCACTAAAAATAGTCGACTATTCATCAAGGTCTTATTATATTACCCTTGAATATTATCAGTAGTAAGTAACACCACGATTGAGGAACTGAATTGATTCGAGAAAACACCACGAGTCCTCAGGACGATTGGTGTTTTCTTGATTTAATTCAGTAAGTAATGTTCAGAAATTAAAAAACAGACTCATCAGAATTAAGTGTCATATTTGGTGTTATCGATAATCTGAACTGAACTTAATTGACTATAGCTCCTGATTGGTTCATTTGACAAGTGCGTTTAATAGTCATTTTAAACTTTCACTAACGTATGGAATTAGTAAATTTCGTTATTGTTAGTTGATAACCCTGGGTTAGTTTATCTAGAATAGATAATCATTACTTTTATCATCTCTTTGAAGAGTCTGGACAAATTAACGTCTCGCATAGGTATCGATAGTGACGAACCCGATACTTTCGCCATCGTTTGAGTTATTTGGTTAACTGCCGAGAATTAAGACTCCGATGCTAAATCGAGGTCCATCCAGAACGCCACCGGTGGTGATGAAATCAGATTGCGGAGCAAAGCAAGCGACAAATTACTCTTTAATTGGTCTGGGTTGTGAATTTTGCGTGGTCTGCGACTGTCAGACAGAGACAGACCCGGCTGCTGCTCGATTAGCTTGTAAATTGAACGGATAATCGTATTGTAATGGGATGATTGAAACTGGAATTCGTCTGCGGCATTCCCGATGGTTCGGTCTCTTCGATGGATTTGTGTTAACATCGCGGGCTACAATTGATAATAATGATAAGTTTTTACCGGTTAAGTGGTCGCTGTATGATCTAGGAAACCCGTTTATATTGAGAAAGTAAATAAAACATTGGAAATTTAGCGATTACCAATACGGGCAGTAAGATATTCGCTCATCGTTCGTTTGAAAAGCTGACAAGTAAATACAGAAATAAGGTTTGTTTATTTGTGACAATAAAGCTGCTCTAAGCAACTATTTGATATCTGTTTCTTAAAATTCATTTGCGTTATGGTTGTTTTTTTCATTCTTCAAATTCATTTGACTTCCTATTTTGGAAATAAGATTAGCGTTATTGTTGCAAATGAACAAACCTATAGAAAAGAGTGTAAATAGTGTCCTTGTTGTCATTTTATCAAATTAAATCCACATAAATACCATTTTGAATATTCAATATCGTGAACGTAATTTGTCATGTCCAGTAGATAAGTACCAACCACTATATTATATTTTCCACATCAGTTTTGCGAAAATGGTCACCTACTAAAAATGACAACCAAGAATTAGATGAGGAAATCGAGATTTCTGGATATAAATAAATATGTTACGTTTTGGTTTATTTGTTAACGGCTTTTACATATCAAAACTCTTCTGTTAATGTTGATTGGCGTGTTTAATAAGTTACTGATAATCCTAGCTGAGGGAATGCGATAGAACGGAGTAGCGTTTGAGGTTAGAGAGATATAAATTACCTGCTGTCACTATACTAAACTAACATGACTCCTCAGCTAAACCGACTGGTACTTTTCTAAGCTACCCGTATTACAGGTATAAAATCGTTAACTGTGGCAAGCTTATACAATTATTGTTGCCACTCGAATGGTGCTCGACATAAGTGCCAACAGAATTGAGATTGGAATTCATCCTATCGCCTCAACTAAAATGTGTGCATGCTACAGGGTTCCCACAGACCTGGAAAACAGGGAAAAGTCAGGGAAATAAAAAATTGTTGAAAAAATCAGGGAATTTTGGAGTTTTCAGCAGAAGTCAGGGAATTCAACGAACGTATATAGAAAACCAAATCGATATACATAATACTGAATCAGTTGATTTCAGATAAAAAAAATTATTAAGCTGTCCCTGTTGTCTCATCATGAATTTTAAATATCGCGGTCTTTCGTCGGCCACTGCTCTTCACTCGCACATGATTGGCAGAAATTTGAGTACGCCTACGATGTTTACTTCTACCTCGTGAGTTTTCGGTTTTCCTTTGTCGGAAAGCAAAACATGCTCCCTATTTTATGTATGATTCGAGGTTCGAGGAAATAGTAACGTCATAGTGTGGTAATGTTTACTTCATTTATTTGCGAATTTCGAATTTTTCATGGAATGGACTATTGGTGGTTGTTGCAGCATTGAAATACCTGTTCGATAGTTTTTAATTTTTGATATATTATTAATTAAATTTTGATGAATACCAGTTTTTCATTTACTTATTTGTATTAATCACTCTACGGAAGTTCTGGTCCTGAAAAAGTTTGTGCATGGTCAGGGAAAACCTGGAAAAGTCAGGGAAAATTTTCTCGCTTCCAATGTGGGAACCCTGCTACAGATAAACTATATTACATACAGTATCCAAAGTGACCATATGGAAAACTTCTTTATTATGTTTTCGACAAAACGTTATTCAAAATATAGCGATACACACGTAATATACTTACGAGGCGCATTGCAAAACTTGATTTTGAGCCAAGAGTAGGTACTCTTATTTTGAAAATATCGTAAAATGTTATTTGGGAAAGTTGTTCCGCGACTAAATTTAGAGTATTCATTGTGTTTTAAAAATAAATTTAACGTAGATAACATGATAGTTGTCGTGTCGTTTATTTGTTGTTCAAATAACTTTTTTTGTATGAAGACCCAATTTTAAGAGGTGGATAAACTACACTCAGATGGCCATGACTTCAAATCTTAATGTTGATGTGATGTTGGTGCATGCATCTTCTGTACTCTCATTCCTTTAGTACACTTCTTTATTATTAATGTTTTTTGTAATTCCTGAAGATCTTTTATGGAATACCGGAAAATTGTACTAGTAAATTCAACTGAAAAGTAAAGTACCTTTACAGCATTAATATTAAATAAGGTACAAAATACATGAGGACGATTCACAAACTTTATTTTAATTATCACAAGTTGCGCTAACACAGGAGCTTTTTCAAGTATTGAGTAATGGCCCTACGAATCTACTGAGTTTGTAAATTGATGAAAACAATGTAAAATTATGTCACCAATCATTCACCAATTCGTAGAGTATCCTTGATATTGGCATTGCAAACATAAATGCCGTTAATAAAAGAAAGAAAAGGATGTAGACGACATTGAAAGGTTGGGATTGTTATATCGATTGATTATGGCAAGTATAATCTCTATTCTGCGCTAAAAAGAATATGTCTGGATTTCCATCTTTCGGTTTGCAAAAAGCCGAGGATTTTTTCAGTTCGAGTTCATCAATTTCGCAAGGATCTTTTTTCAGATACGTCCTCAGAACTTCAGATGAGTATAATTTCCCATTTTTTACTAATATTTACAATTATGTTTTTTTTTGTAAATTCACACGCGTCCTCCGTAATTCTGTAGTTGTTTATGGTATGAATTTTCCGCTTGCATGGGAACAAAATACATTTTGTGTTGCTAGTCACCGTCCGTACAGTGTGAATTATTTATTATGGCAGAGTGTAGTGTGTAACTTCAAACGATCGATACGGATACCTACACATCAGTCGCTGTTTTTTGCATTTTTGGATCCGTGCATTGGCGGCGGTTCTAAATTTAAATATTATTTATGATTCGTGTAAGGTATTGGTTTTCCTTTTTTAGTACAATGTCTTCCTTTATATGGCACTATAGCCACGTCCACAGTCCACATTAGATAGAGCTTGCTATTTTCAAAGTTTTTTTTTTTGATTATCGAATTAGTGGCCTTACGGATATATTTCGGATCTATATCGTTCTGAAATGGATACTGGGCATAATAAAATACAATTTATCTCTGGAATTGGATATTGCTATCAGCATTGCATTACTCACCAAATCATTTTTCGCCTATGCACAAAGCTCGAACCAACATAACAAAGAAGGAGTACTTCAATAAAAGCGCTTATTTCTGTATATGCAACTGTGTGTCTCCTATCATTTTATTTCTAAAACAGTTGATCCCATTTTTGAAAAAATCGTAGAAGTATTCTAGTGGACTTCTAACCTTCATTAAATAGTGAAACTGATTTAAAGAAAACAGATTCTATGACTTGGTGAAAATATAACGTGGGATAGGAAAAAACAATATTCAGACACAATAAAATTGTTCCAGTATTTTCAAAAAAACATTTAGATACTTATATAAGAGACAGTGTTTCTAAATTCGCTGAGAGCAGCAATATTTTTCTATTAAAAACTTCAGGATTTTTTTTTCACTCTCACAAGTTGAAGTTACATTTTGTAATTATTATTAAATTACTTCCAACGAACGTCCAAATTTCGTTATTTATAATATCTGTTATGTTAGTTAGTGTCATTTGTTTTATGTGAAGATCTCTGATTTGATAAATATATACTTAGAGGAAATAAAAGCTTCCAATTTACACTAAGAATATATACTTGTAAAGTCACGCTTACAATTGTTTCGACACACAGTGTCATCATCTGAGCTTCATATGAGTTCATAACTCAGCTCAGAAAGTCTGTGCACAAACAACATGGGTTTCAAACTTTGCTCTAAGGAATACTCCTGAGGCTATAGTGAAAGTAATCGATACCAAGTCCTGTTTTTTTGTATATGTATGTAAATACTACTTCAAGACATTCCAAAATGTCAAAATCAGAAAACGAAACGAACAAAGTTACAGGTACAAAGAGCCTTGACCGTTTTCCAAGGCGATAAAAGGAAATATCGCATTATCAACGCAATATGCGTATTTTAATATACCCTTACAATCTGATTACGGTATTAAACAACTCCACAAAACGATTCGTACGTTTGAATGTCCGCGGTTGGTGGTTATAATCTCGTGACGTCACCTCACGTAACGGTGTCGTCAGAGAAGCTCGGTCTATTGGCTCCGCCCATTTCGTTCGAACATGCCAGACAGAGTAAAGTGATACTCGCGACGTTGCCGAGTGTAAAATTGTTTCCTGGCAGTTTAATTCTCGGCATTCTCGCAAAGTAGTTAGACTGATTAACTGTTAGATTGTGGGTATTCTATTGCACGTGCGTACTACTGTTTTATTTCAATTAAAATAAACGCGATGGATTTTAAATGTTTAGGAAAGAAGTCAGAAGTGTCATTTATGATTTATGTTATAAATCTCTCACACGGTTCTGCAGAATCTTGTAGCGATTCATGTTTGTGGAGTTTTGATTAGACTGATAATAAGTTATGAATATATTTAAACAAGAGACCAAGACAGTGGCGTGTCATGTAAGTAATACCCGGTATAGCAAAATGTATTGTTTGTTGGCCGGCGAGTGCATATTTTCAAATCTAAAGTTTCGTCGAAGCAAGTAATAGTGTCAAAAAGTCTTCCTTGTTTGAATATAAAACGTTTTTTTGTTCCCACCTTGGTGATGAAATCATAAATTCAATGGAGTCAGTTATTAATAATAAAAAAAAATCTGGGGAAATTTACTCGAAAATACATTCTGATCTGATCAATAATGTCAACTCTACACATTTACAATTTGTAGGTTGTCTATTTTACTGACTGGATCGGTAGCTGTCTGCGAAGTGGAAAAGCAATAATAGAATATCCGTCTGAGTCCTGATGGAAATGAAGGCGCAGTGAATTTCGTAGTTCCGAGTGTTTTCTCTACAGAACAGCTGCAAATGAAGATTGCCATTCAGTTTAATTTGACATAGAATGATGAATTTCTGCGTGGCTCAAGATTGCTGAGAAATTGCAAAGAAGCGATTCCTTAAAAGGCTTGTGAAGAATGGTGGAAAACATTAATTTCAAATGTATTTTGAATTAAATAAACTGGATATTCAAATGATAATAGTTTTATTCATGTCAATTTCTGTAATTTGTTTTTCCATTCGTCGCTTATTTTAATGAAAGAAGGAATATTTTGCTGTTTTCATGCCGAAGTGCTAAAGTCTGATTCACAAGCTGATGTCGATCGAGTCCAGCTTTTTTTAAATTTTGAACATGCAACTGGCCACGTTGATTCTTCATTAGGATCATTAGGATCCCAAAAACTGTGACATATTATGCGAAGAATGTTAAATAGGTGAGAAGATAAATGCACGTGTAAGAAAGAATATGCCGTTGACAAAGTTTCAAAAGTCCATGTATATCCGAAAGAAAAGTTTTGTTGTTCTTATTTTGTATTCTTATATCATACCGTTTTAAATACTTACTATAGTTGATAAAAGAGGCACATGGATCAAACAATAAATCATTTTACTATAAAAGACATTGGCGATTGAACATAATAAGGATCCTGCACTTAATTACCACTATGCATATAAAGCTCTTCAACAACAAAGATAGGCATTACATTTTTTTACAAAAAATGTTATAACAATGCAAATACATTTACCACTACTTTGAAAGTGCCAGTAGAAGCTAGAGGCAGATAGTGCTGAAAAATGCGGACAGTTTAGTCAAATTTTAATATGAAATCTATCATCTCGCTAATATTTCACTTCACACATGGCGCAACCAACAAAAACTAACCCGAAGTTTCAAAAAAAATACTATTATATGCCGGCGTAGGCTCAGTAAGCAGTTCGATAAGCGACATTTGAATTGTGGTATTCTCAAGTAACCAGTAGTCCTCAAAGGGCTACATCAGGTTTATACCTTTTCATTTTCAATCATATTTCACAAGTTACCTACCCTTTCGTTTTAAAAAATTCGAGAAAATAAAAAAAAACAGATTTTAACTATAGTGAGCTTGATTTTGTCATTTTAAATTTTGACTCGCCTTTTTCGCCAATACCGATAAAATATCAGAATTGTCATTGATGTGTTACAGATTGAAAGTATAAATTTAAAATGTCAAAGCCCACCTTAAAAGTCTTTCATTGGGTATAATTTGTGATGGTGGTCAAAAGGCGAAATGCCGGATGGAAAACTCCATATGCTAAGGAAAAAATATAGCAACGTAAATGTACCATTTATTATGGAGTGAAGTGGAAAACTATGTGAAATTTGGATCCTTTTATAACTGTATGAAAACGGCAACCTTGAATTTGAGCAAGTGAACCAGAATAGATAGAATCTTCCTTCCTTTATTGAATGTGGGATTGAAGCTGGTGGTTTGTAATGAGTTCAATCATTGATTCTCTTCTATTCTACACTTGGCAATCGTCATATGAATATGAGACAACACTACAGGAATGCATGTAAGCGAAAACATAAGCTGTGTTTATACAATTCCATACTCAATTGGCGTTTCTATGGGCGGTTGCGTACAAAAAAAGAGTTCAAATCATCGCAAATAGCTCCCAAATTTTACATATGCTTTCGCACAAAGCATGCCAGTACCCCATTCAATTTTTGGTAGTTGTTTTCCAGAATCAAACCAAACTATCGATATCCATTCATTACAATGATTGTAAAGGTATCCTTGCAGAAACCTTCTTTGTAGTTATCATTGTAAGTAAGTAAACGTTTATTTCTTAAAGACAGCTATAAAACTGTATAGAAAAAGTCAACACTGATGAAGATTAAAAAAAATATTAGGGAAATTTCAATCTTGATACCCTTTGTTCATTCAATAAATACTGATAATAAAACTTTTTATTTTCCAAGAAAAAAGTAACGAGACATATTTTAGAAAATATCAGGTGAGGAGTGTGTTTGAATGCTCATTCACTGTTTAACAGCCTGTTTGAGGAGCACTGGGAAAAATGTACCTACTCAAAAAAAAATCACAGTATTCCGATGGCATTGTTCCAACCAATATTTATACACAAGAAAGTTATTATTCAAACGTTCTAGACGGATATTCGATTTCTTGACCTAGTAACTATTAGTTTAAGTGGTTATGTTATCTGACATTGATAATATAATAAATGATTCATATGCTCTATTGAACAGAATAAACGAAATGATTTTCTGGCATGAACTCTCCCTACATTTGTCATTAAAACAAAGAATGAATTCGGCCAAAAATTTTCAATTGCCTTTTTCCTGATTGTTGGTGAGAATCAAGTTTTATTTTGCGGAATGTGTGTCCGAGTCCTTCAACCTTGCCTATCAATGTGTCTGGTCTACTCGTTCAAAAATTACCCGGGACAGCCGAATTTGAGAATGATAATGCCGATTGCCGAGCCAAACGAGTTCATGCACCTACCTAGTTTCAAAGTCCTATCGCACGTTATATGCACCGTTGCCAAGTAGAAGAATATGTAGTGAAAATATTTATTCGTTGACGCTAAAATCTTCGTTTTATTTAGATTTTTCCTGATTTTGATTTTCTTCAGTTTGACCCTTCTGTCTTATCTCCCACAGTGAGTTTGATTGCCTTTCAGGAGCCTATTCATATGCTCATCATTGATTTTCGAAACACGTCATAATCACAGTTATATCATTTTCTTCTCATCGTTGCTTGTGTTCTCTTCTAATTCTTCATTGATTTTGAGTCAAAATGTATATTATTTCCTTTTAACTTCTCTGCTTTATTCTATTAAAAATTAGTGACATCTCAGGCCAGCCCAAATTACTTCGCCATCATAAAACGCTTGCACTAAATGGTTTCAAAGTCGATCAATTACAGTAGTTCATTTTGAAATTTATTTTCAATATTTTCAAAAAATTTATTCTGTGTCAGCCCAAACTTTAAAAATCGTAGTGTCAGAAAAAATACGTATTGGGGGGAATTAATGAATCCGCTAAGAACAATCAGTATTTGCTGAATTTGTATGTATTTTTATGTATACTGATTTCTTACATATTATTCGTGGGTCCTCCGTGATCTAACACACAGTACAAAAAAAAACAACAAGTTGTTTTACACAATTTCCAATCAACCTACCCAACTAGCTCGATTAGGAAACTGAATTAACTGAGAGTTAATTTTTCTGTCTTGGTACTGATATGATAGATTCTGTCAAAATCGATCCTCTTTCAGAAATTTGTTGAACGATATACCCCGGAGCTTCGTCGAATTTGATACTGTAGTTATCCATGGAACACTCTTTGGTGACTTTCTTTCCAAGAACTGTCGACATGTCTGTGTCTGGAGCATGAATTCATAAGCCGGCATACTGCATGTGTGACATTATTCGCAATAGATTATTATATTTTTTTAAATTTTATAATCTTTGGATAGCCATTGACTGAGAACCATTTCAACCATCTTCATCTATTTTGAATAATTATTTTAAAATGCAAAATGTTTTCTTTAATATTATACATAAGAGATCAAGCTAAACAGAATTACGTATTTGATAGCTTATCCATAAGTATGCGATTTACTATCCGCTTGTGGATATAAGCCAATTTCCGTGACGATATACTCTACTTTCCTATGATATTTGTGTGTTCTCCATCGATACTACTTCTGCATTCATTCCCAAAAAATGTTTCCGTTATATGGCTCAGTATTAAAATATCTATGAGTCAGAATAAGACTGACAAACTTCGTACATAATAGATTCCTTACCTCATTAAGAGGTAAAAACTTTCTGTCAATGTATTCTCAGATACAGGGTGTCAAGAGTCCGAAAAAAATTAAAAATCAATTTGTTTTTTCAAAACTCCTAAAGGAAAAAAAATAACTTAGTACTTGGTAATCTAGGTTAATCAAAGTGATAATTTATTGTTACTGTGTTTAATTTTTGTAAAACAGTGGTGCAGTTCCTTAATATTTTTTTTGGACAAGTGAATTGAGAAATAATGAGTGTTTGACATCAACTGTAAACTGGATGGGTTGTTTTATCCAATGTTTCAAACCCATAAATAAGCTTCGAGTAATATTTTGAAAGGTCAAATTTTTTGACGCTTCGTATGCGATTAATCGTCGGACGACCAGTTAGTGGGAAAAATTGATTGTAGGCAAATAAAAATATAACGAAACTTTTCGACTCTGTTTGTGTGTAAAGTTATCCAGCCAGATTTGAATCGAGCTTCATGACCAATGAAATATTTCGTGGCACGAAATAGGAAGCCAAGTGTTTCTTATGATGTTTGCGCAATTGACCTGAAATTGTTTGGTTGGATTTGCGTTGCTCAAATGGATGTTTTGACGTTGGATTTCTAATAAGTAAAGTGCCATTAGTATCGAGTCGTCCACACGTGTCCGTTTGTTGGTTATTATTGGTGGATTTCATTGTAAAGTTGGTTAGTCAACAAATACATTAAGTGCACTTAAGAGTATCACACTGTTTGTATAAACGATATTCACTGGTTTGTCTACCGACTAGGGTTGAAGTTCGTCTAGACTTTCACAATATTTACATTATTGAATATAACTGGTTTGTCGACCAACTAGGGTTGAAGTTCGAACTATGTCTACAATGCTTGTGTTACTTATTCGCGATTGGAAGTCTCAAAAGGCTCACAATTCACTTGCTATAAATACTACCAAAGTTGATATATTTTCCGCAAGATTACCAATTTTGTCTAGAAATCTATTAAGATCTGGAGGAATTTTGGTTGGCAACGTCGATAACGTCTAAGCTGGAGAGACCAACAGCACAAATGCATCAGCTGAGGTCAACGTTTCCTTCGATATCGCCGTCGTGGTCGGATCGGCATTCGGACGCGAATAGCCACTGCGTCCAATCGTTTTGTTTTCATTGTTCGGATGTTTGCTTTGTTTCGGTTCTCATTTGCCTAACCGATTGGTTTACACAGGATGTCCCCCTAGGTTGGCTAGTGTTTGATACTAGGGTCGCTGACAGTGTTCTGTTATCGCTTGGAAACACGTGATCTAGATCCTTCGATGATGCGAAAGTTAGTCCTATAAACTTTTTTTTTTTTCGTTTGCTATCGCCTTGTAAGATAAAACGGTATTATTGGCAAAGCAACATCAATATAGAGGACAAAGGAGAAGATGAAATGACAGATAGGCAGTGGTTAGCAAAACTATAAACAAAAGAGAACTGGAAAAATAGCGACGCAAAACATGGTCCGTATAACTGTCGAGCCATATACTTATTGCGTTATGCAGATTTGAAAAAACTAGCCCTATTTGGTTAGACAAGAGCGAAAATCACAAAAAATTAATGACTAATGTGCATGTTGGTATTTTGCAGTTGGCAGTTTTCACGCTTAACTAGAATATATTTTAAAGTGAACTTTCTTTTATGAAATATTGTTTCTTTCTTTCATTTTTGATGGCTATATAGATAAAGCCATTAAAAATTGTCCTTTCAAATGGTACATCACATTACATTTTAACGTGCATATGGCATTACACGTTAAAAGGTAAGAACTACGTCTTCCCTAGCTCGCACAAGTATTTCGAAGGGTTGCGCTCGTAAGGGTGCAACCGGTTGACGGAAATAACAATTTTAACCATTTTTTTTAACACCCATTTCGGTAACATATTCTCTCCCACATGACGAGTGATGATGTCATACATGCACTTTCTAAACAAGCCGAGTTCGATTCTCCTAACACAAGCTATAAGTAAGGTCCGGCTCCAAGATCATTACACTATGAAAATATCTACAACATAAATACAGATGTTGAAGTTTTCATGTAGTACGAGGATGTATTGAAAAATTTCGTAGCCTACTATAAAAGCAAACAAATATTCGTTTTAACATACTCTCCTCTTAATTAAATACATTTATTACTAACCTGCAACGCCTCTAGACCTCTAAAAATAATGTTTATCTTGCTCTGCAACCAGACCTTTATAACCTCTTCGTTGGAAGAAAATTTACGGACCTTTTTTTCTTCCCCTTTTTTTTCAGTTGGGTAAGTAGTCAGACGGAGTTAGATCTGGTGAATAAAAGGGGTATTCGAGTATTCGAACCCAAATTATGAATTGTTTGCATGGCAACCTGCGATTTGTCTGTAGAGGCATTGTCTTGCAAAACAAAACACTCTTAGACAATTTTCCACGTCTTTTCTCCCCAATGTTTCCGCATAGTGTCATCAGTAACGTCGGATAGTAATTCCCTGTTATTGTTCTATTCTTATTCCATAGAAATCCAAAAAAACTGAAACAAAAGGTTTTCCAGCATATCTTTAACACGAAACTTCCTAGGCCTTGGAGGACTAGAGTGTCTTCATTCCATCGATTGATGCTTTGTTTCTGGGTCGTAGAAATAAATGTATCCAAGTTTTATCCACAACTACACGGCTTGAGAAGTCAAGTCAGCATCTTTTTCAAATCGAGCACAGGTCCAACGCGATGCTTCTATCCTTACACGCTTCTCGTCAACATTCAGACTTTTGGGGATCGATCCATTTTGCTGAAATATTTGTCATGTCCAAATCGACGTGATGGACGCGTTCCTATGAAATATTCAGTGCCTCAGAAACTGCCACAATATTTTCAGGAACGGACACAGAAACTGGTCTTCCTGGACGGTCTTCATCTTAAATGGAAAACTTACCTCTTTTTAAGCTTGCATTCCAATTTTTCACGGTAGCATCGGGAGACATTTATCGCCAAGGGTACTGAACATATTATATCTTCGTTAATCTGCTTACCTCCTAATGTCTTCAAATACAGTTACTTGATGATGGCTCAATACTCCAATTTTTATATTTACATAATTCCGCTCAACATCCTTTTTTCAAATTTTATCGCGCAAAACTGATATGACTTTTTGACGTGAATCTCTTTCATTAATCTCTAGCTTTCATCAACTGACAATAGAATTAATTTACTTGATTTTGATTCCTTAATGCTCTTTATGATTTTCTTGATGCAATTATAACCTCAAATTTGTTATGTTTCTCTTTTTTTGACAATGAATCATACTGGGAATCAGACCATTCCTTTGTTGCATCGTGGTTCCAGCAATATTATTTTTATTTATCGACAGCACAGATCTGCGCCTGCGCAAGTCATATTTGTATTTACTCTTTCTTTAAAAGATAAAAGTTGGTTATCTCTTAAATAATAGGTCCATTGTAGTTTTAACATCTTAGTAAAAGAGTTGATGAAAGTTGGGATACACATTAAAGAAAAAGCGGCGGTCATAAATCCGCCTTAATAAATTATTGATCGTTGCTATGGTAACGCAATATTTTTTTATCCATGGATCTGGTCTAGGCTAACTAGATATCAATACTTCCTCGTAATATGGATAACGTTTCAAGTCTGGTAACATCCTATGACCTAATAGTGCCAATCCTCTGTATTTCCAAACTGCGGTCAACATTGAGTCACTCGTAAGTTCATTGTCATGATTCCGAAACAATATTGCCACTTTACCAAAAACCTGACATGTTGCTTATTAGTCTGCTTGATTTCCTGTTACATATCGCTAAGTGGCGAAATAAAGTAAATAATTTTTCATTTCTTTGTGATAGTCGTTTCCCGAGATAATAGGTACAACCTCTGATGGTTTTATTCATAAAAATCCAACAATAACAGAAATTGTATTGGGGCGTTCTTAAACATATATTTTTGTTGTAAAGAAAAATTAAGTTACATTAACGTTTGGTGAATTACTTTAAAAATAATTTTTCATGAAAACGACGTCTGACTAATTCTCTAATAATCTCCAGGAAATAGTCCTTTCCTATTAATGATAAATTGAGGCACCAAGACGCCAGAGGATATAATATTATTTTCACAGATGATGAAACTTCAATTTAATTTTTATACTAAAATACATAAATGATAAAAACGGTTGCTAGAAAGTGGCCGCTAACTTAACACCGGTGAAAATAACCCCCTGCTTCCCCTAAATATATTAATGCCAAAATACCCAATTGATTCCAAACACCAAAAGAATATAAAAAACAATATTCATTCAAATGTGTTTCATTATTACTGTGTTGTATGTTATAATGTATTTTATTGAAAAGTATTTAGGATTATGGGAATTGAAATTAAAATCAATATCTCCGAATAAAAATTCTGAGTGTGCCCTTGAGTAATACTTTCAAATGGTATGAAGTCACCAACTTGAGGAATAAGAGTTCTATTGGTTTTTTCAGTTGTTATTCTAGTATTGTTTGTTTCCGTATATGAAAACTGTAGTATGAAGAGTTGCAATAAATTATCCTTGTTTAAGATAAATCCAAAGCAATTATAATTTTGTCTGAGTTCTTGATTAATTGTAGCCACCAATAATCTTTCTTTTTCGTGATGTGATTAATTAATAATGTGGTTTTTCGGTACTTTTTAAATTAACACATTTTTCTAGAGAGAAAATTTATAGTGTTACCATACTATAAAAAATTGCCTCTTATTATTCTATTTGGAATTTCTTCATTTAGAAATTATTATGCATACTTATTTCCAATTTATTGTTCTAAGTGATGCGACTACAGTACTTATAACTAAACGCCCATTTGTTATTAGTTATCCGTTTGAATTCATAAAATAATAGTGATTCAGAAATGTAACTATACATGATATTAATTAAATTTTGGTTGTTTTTGGTAGTATGATTTCATAATAAAAAGTATTTTGGACGTTATTTAAAGAAATAATCGTAATCGCATATAGCAACTGTCAAGAAAAGTCAGTTGAAATAAAGTAAAACACATTATCTAACATGTGAACCGAGTAATTTTGATAAGATGAATATTATATATATGACCTAAACCTGTTACGTCAGTTGAATTAAAGTTGTCATGCAAAATATTGTTTTGGCTTTCTTAATTTGGCAACTAATTGCGTGAAACAAATGCACACTGTTGTAAGATTTTAAAATAATTATATAATAAAGTTGCTCTACTTACCCTCTCACGGATGGTCCAAAATTAATTAGCTTCTTTTCGGATTGAAGTTATCGTTACAATACAATTAAATCATGTTGACATGTAATAAATAATTTTTTTCCTTCACCTCAACTAAACTGTTTATAGAAAATCCTACTGATGAAGATAACATGGTTATCGAAATGCGCATCTAGGAATTAAATTACTTACTTGTGTGGTGAATAGGAAAATAATTATTTTGTTCTAATTAATTAAAACAAGGACTGATTTAATTGTTGACCTTAACCTTACACAGGAACGTATTCGGGAATGTAGACTCGTTTTGGCCACAGTATTGTTTCATTGCTGATACTGACTTGGTAATCAATAATCCATTTTAGTTTTTTCGTTTTTTTTTATCCGCTAGCTTAATATTATTCAGATCGAGAGTGAAGTCCGAAAATTTGTCAGTGACAAAAAAGGCTTGATAATTTTTTTTTTTTAAATTGCCTCTATCAGCGAGTTATATTTAACAAACACTTACGGAACGCCTTCAGGAGTCTGTCAAACTACTTTTTAGATTTCTAGATTTCTGTGATTTTTGATAATTACTGTTATAGTTAAGTACATTTGTCAAATTTTACCACACTCATTATATCATCCCGGAATCAGTTGACTCTCATCGTATTACTTACGAACTATTCTCCTAAATCGTTTCTGTGAACTCCACAATTCATTATAGTATTAATTCATAAACGTGGTGATAATCTAATAACTCATAATTTATGAATCACTATTGTTCACACTGAATGCTGCATGACATGATCGTCTCTATTCAGCCCAACACGTTCATTATAGGAATCCTGATTGATTTGCTGGTGCTATAAATTGCTGGAGCAAGGTCGAACTTAGGTCAAGGCCGTCACTGCACCACACTACAATTAATACGAATGCGTTGATGTTCAGTTTTTCACAATTTTGTTGAAAATCGGATGAATTGACATCCGCTTTGTCTTTGCCAACTAAAACAATGACATGATTCCGCGAGATCGAAGCAGTGGTAGCCTTTAGGAACGTCTCAATTAATAATTATTATAATTTCGTGGACCTCTTGTCACACCAAGAAATTTGCAGGAGGGGATAAAATGAAGATCAATTTCGACTACGTCGAACTTCAGTAGTCCATACAAAGTGTACTAGGCAGCATATTTTTTACAAACAACAAATAGTTTCCTGATTCATACTGTGATGAGCAATTCTTTGAATCTGACAAATAAGTGTACAATCTGGCCTCATTTCACTTATTTGTCTTACCAGACTCAATTTTTTTTAACAAAACAGAATCTGCAGATCAGCAAGCTGATGCTTTCATGTGCAAGGAGACAATCGAATCTTCGAGAAGAGCTTACAATTCCAAAAAGCGATCGGATGTTGAGTGTCTTGACAGGTCTCGCTCATTTTGGTATTTCACCAAACCTAGTGGAATTGACGAAATTCCGGTGATCGTTCTAAAGAAATGTACTTCCGTATCAATACCAGCTCTTTGCAAATTATTCAACCTCTCTTATAATAATGGGATATTTCTTTTCTACTGGGAAATTGCTAGAGTACAACCAATATCCAAAAAAGAGAAAAAGACCCTACCTAGCAAATACGGACCTATATGACAGTGCTTTTGGCATTTCGAAGATCATGGATCAGCTACGAGGTCAAGAAATATTTTAGAATACTCAGGAAAGCTGTGGAACTCACTGCCTCGGGAGGAGTTCCTTGAGCCACACAACCTGCAGAAATTCAAATACGAGTGAAAAAATAAAATAAAATCACTTGAGGTAAGCGCGCACGTATGAGTAGAACACTTGCAAATGGAATAGAAAACCAAAAAACAGTAAAAACTAGAAATATAACGAAAAACAAAATTTTTTTCTTTCACATTGAAACAAATCAAAGCACCTGGTATAAACCGTATAACTTACAAGACATCTAGTATTAGTATCATTATACATTAAGAAACCTCTAACTGACCTGATGAATGAATGCTTTTCAAAAAGGCATTTTCCTGCCACATTATAGATAGGTATCAGAAAACCACTATTGAAAAAAGGGGATAAAAACTTTGATGTCTAACTATCGGCCAATTACTCTGATATCAAGTATTGCGAATTTGACTTATGAAAGAAAGGATGGTTAATTTGTTTCAAATCAATTCAAACTCTTTTTTGGGCGTCAATTTGGCTTCAAACAAGGAATTTCTACCGAGGATGCTATAATTTTCCTAACAAATAATATTTATTACTGCTTGGATAATAGCTTGCCTACGCTGTGTATTTTCTTGGATCTAGCCAAGGCCTTCGATACCGTCAATCATAACATTATGATAGGTGCATGGGTTCGAACCTCAGCACGGACATCGGTCTCGTACATGGCATCACACGATTAAAAAGGTAAGGACTACGTCTTCCCTAGCTCGAAGACTTCTGAGGGTTGCTCGTAAGGATGCAGCCGATTGAAATCAGAAATAAAAATTTTATATTTTCAACACGTTACGGACTCATTAAAATAAGATGAATAAAATAAGATGCGTCCGTTTGTCAGTCATACTTTTTATACATTAACAATAAGTTACTTGTGGCTTGAGCAATATTGAGTTCCTTGTCATTTGTCATTCTATGACAAATTCTTTCTCTATGACTTCCTTATTCGACTGACAAATTTTCAATGAAATCGACTCTTTAGTTTTGGAGTAAAATGAAATTTCGTTGATGAACACACTTGAAACAAAGTGAAAGTTGGAATCTGGTGACATTCGGACCACATTTAGAATTCGTACACAGTACACAACATGACTTAACCCCGCGATGGATAGATAATAATACTTCCTCATAAACACTCATAGAGTGTACCCAAAGGCATAGTCTGTGCGGGTAGAAGACGGCTATTATTATTTACCGTGGCGTATTACTGATGTTTGGTGGTGTATTCATTTTTCAGCTGTAGAAAAACCCGGAAAACCCACAGCACCACCCCGGGTGGTCGGTGCGCTCTCCAAGCTAGCACCAGACGAGATTGGCATCTAGACAACTCACAATACACTTGCTTTTCAACAAGGCATGCGGTCGCCTATCGATCCGATATAAAGTAGATGAGAAAAATTCTTTTGTACCTACATCGGGCTCGAACCGACTATCATTATGCTGGAGTTTCGAACGGCCTGTGCGTTAGACCGCTGATCCACCGACCACACAATTGAATCAATAATTAGAAAATATGCATATGTGTACGGATTACGTCGATAATCTGGCAATAGTTCAACAAACACAGCAATTGCATCAGGAGTGGGGAGTTCATGGAGTATGCCGGTGGTGTTGGAAGAGTTTCTATACAGGAAAACCTAAGTTGAAAATCTTTAATTATATAATTTGGCTAGTTATAAATTTAATACCAGTTATTAAATCTCTCTTGTGGACCATATTTATTTGCTGTCGTCATCAACGACAGTAAGTACTGTTGATAGCTGAAGTCAAACAACGCTGAATGCGGCCACCTCTTGGATGGGTCACTGACGTACTATGGACGGTGCTTGGGTTCGCATTCAAAAAGGTAATACCCCCGTCTTCCCTAGCTCGCACCAGTGTTTCGAATAATTTGAGGGTTGCTCGTAAGGGTGCAGCAGGTTAAAAAGAATAGAGAACAACATAGTTTGTCATACATCTACGAGAACCAGCTACAAACTATTATTTTTTCAGGTTATGCCACCAAAAAGTATTTTGTATAAAATTTGCAGTTAAACGGGATAGACGCATGCACCGAACTTGCCGAGAAATAGCTGAATGTGTAGGTACGGCAGACTTAAGAAGATGACAACAAGTAGATGATTGAAATGAACCACCGCTAAATCACAGTGGCTAAATTTTAAACGTCTCTACAGCAGTTTAACATCATTCAAATCAAATTCCGAAATTTCCATTCAAACACTAATCGTCCCTTCGTTAATTTAATTTTAGTAAATATAATAATTTGAACACATGATTAATTGTATGATTGAGGATACCGTAAATAAACTGTTTCAACATTTTATTCATTTAGTCTCACTTTATATTATATCGACTGACCTCCAATTATAGTCAGTTGCCGAGTTTTAATGAGGCGAGGAACTCATGAATTTTGCCCATTATTGGTACATGTTCAATTTTATTACAACAGGTTGCAGCTCGTTTGGCATTTGCAACATCCTATTCGGAATAGTATAGATGTTGATGGGATAATACTGGTTTGAGTTGTAGTTTGATAAAAATGAAGACTTAATAAGTATAATTACAGAAACGATTATGATGTATTTATATAGTTACCCTTAGAATTTTAAATGGTTAAATGGGTAAGAAGATTAGGTGGTAGGTACTGTTCCAACCCTTTATCAGTGGCAAAAATAGTCATAAGCTCCAAAATAATTACATCCAAAAGTAATATAACAGTAAAATGTAGATGGAAATGAAGTTGCGTTTACCAAGTGCTGAATTTTTAATTCTTATCGCTGAGATTCCACAAACAGCCTTCATTTTCTGCTACTTCTGCTGTAAAAAGCTTCTGTTTATAAGCAAACAATTGTTCGGCAAATTTTAACGGTGTGGTAGTGTTAATGCAGTTTTCCTAGTTGGTCTGTTTAGTAATAACTTTAATAACTCTATAAAAGTGTGAAAATGGTTTACATTCTTCAAGAAAGATTTGAAATTATTTCAATTTACGGAGAGGTTGGAAAGTGCGCACGAAGGGTGGCATTTCTTTTTAATTAAAGAAATACAAATTGTATTGAAAGTCACGGGTATGTGCTTGATTTGGTGACTGAGTTGGTATTTTTGGAAATGCACTTATTGATTGGTCCTTTATTATTTGAAGAAAACTTGACTGGCAATCTGAATCTTGATATGCTTGAAGAGACTATTGATGCAGAAGGTAATTCACTTCTGCAGAAAGATCTGATACATTTTCTCGTTATTTTCTTTCCGTCCGAGAGTAGTTTAACGGGGGATTCCCGGGTAGATGGATTGGCTGGATTGAACTCCCTTCGATCTCTTTCTCAAATCCGCGGCGTTGTTTATAAACACATTCTGCTAATATAGATGAACTCCATAGACGAATTACAGCAGCATGCCGGTCAATTTCCGATGAAGTTTTCCAAAATGTTGAAGAGGAGTTCAAAAACAGACTTTATTTATTACTGTTTATACTCCACATTCTGAACAGTTTATAAGTAGACTTTGTTTGAAATTTTTTTCTCGCAAATAAAAAGCTTTTTTTTTGTAAAAGGAAAATCAACATATTAGAAATCACACGTTTAGGATAGATTTATTCCTGTTTTCCAAGGGTTGGAACGGTGCCTTTGGGTAGATACACTCTCTGTGTTTATGAAGAAGTAGGTATTATTAGTATTATCTCAATACAGACAAGTTCCAATTACTTCTGTTAGGTTAGAACGCTATTTTTCTGATACTGTTTATCAAAAAATTATCAGGGTACCATTGCAAAGAGAATTAAACAAACGCCTTTTAGAATCATATGCCACTTGACTCCCTTTCCTGTTTACATTTCTATGAGTAACACGAGGGCTGAAAAATTCATTACAAAGGTCCACCTTGGAACAAAAATTGACGTGTTTTTCGATTTTTTATATTATTTATTGAAATGGAGATATTAAGGGTGGAAAGTGTTTAAATCGACAACCCGATATTCTGGGCTTCTTCATTCTACAATATTTGTCCATGAATAGAGTAGAAACTGGCAGTTTATACTGGAGAACGCCTCGTACAATTTGTATAGTTTATAAATTGTTATAAATAGAACCATACCCGTCTTTTTCAGTTGTTATCGATCGGATGAGTATAGTTGAGCTTTGTTGCTTTTCGAATGATCAAAACGAAATCTAACAATAACACAATATTTATTTTATTTCACGCAGGTGCGACTACTTGTGAATGCGAACATATATTTACCCACATTTATGAACAGTTTCATAACAGCTAGCTTACTTGCTGCGCGTAGATGCAGGTTCAATAACACTTTCCACTTGACTGTCACGAATTCCGAATTCTATACGTTGTCTCTCTCTCTCTGCAATTTGCCGGTTAATTCATTGAGGATAATAAAATAGCTCGGTGAAGGTAAAGCTATTTTGGTTTGAAGTGGGTACTTGCGCCAACGTACCTAGAGAAAAATATGTCAGTGGCGTCAAGACGTGGGGAGATTCTATTTTTGAATTGGTTCATGTTATGAAGTTTCAGTTGTAGTTTTTTGTTTGTAATTATAATATTCAAAGTGAATAGAGTATTTTCGATTCAATTCCGAGTTCTCACCATCCGTAAAAATCGAAATCGAAACTACTCTATTCACTTTAGATTCTGTTTGCGTTCCTCTTATCGCACGAAAAACTTGATTGAGTCTTGGGTTGGTCAGAACAACGAATAGTTGTCTACCTGTCAATGTCGTAGAGAATCACCCACCTTCGGTTTCCATGGCTCGTTTCAAATTAAATTTCAAACTATGACTGTAGATGTCACAAGTTACTTTTCATTTATAACATTCAGTTGAAAAAAATGAAGGATGTCGAGGATTTCAGAGCTCATTATCATTTTATCGTTATATCTAAGATAATATATTGGTTGGTTTAGTCCAACTGGTAAACATGCACATTTGAAAGAATAAAAGAAAGGGCATGATCCGTAAAATGTAATGACTTATGAGAAAAAACGTTTAGATGGATATTGATTTTCAATAAGGTGTGCTTATAGCTCAGAACGATAGTTGGAAAAAAGCGCGTTGAATGAATATTGAAGTTGACGTAGTTTTTATATTTGGGTTTTCTGTATTTTTGAGACGTATAATTTCATCAGTTGTAAGAATTTAGTACCTAGGAATATTTGTTTAATTTTTTTACAAGTTTTTTGAATATTCTTCGAATTCTAACGTATTCTTTCAGAATATTGAAAAATATACCTATTTGATGAAAATACTGGTATTAGTTCAGTCTGAAGAATTGAATGATAAATTAACAACATGCTCACTAACATCTTGTTAAAAGCGGTAATCCACCGCGTACTAGGTATTCGTAAATAGAGAATCAAAGGTTGCTCATCTATCTGCTCTAGTCCTCAGAAAAAAAAAGTAAAATATTCTTCAGTAATAGTAATCAATCCGAGAAAATTGTTAGAAATCAGTATTTATTAACTTATTAACTAGTCCATCTATTCCACCAATTTTGTATATTGTAACAAGATTGAGAAAAAAAACCTAGCTACACTGCTGTTCAGTGCTGACCATAAAAACTCATTACCATAACAAATAAACCGGCGCCGATCGCAGTAAACATTTCCTCATCCTTATTAATTTTTTGATGTTTTTCTGTACTGATCAATCTGTAGAATGGAAGAATCCCGAAAAATCCACTCTGCTCGAATTAAGTATATAAGGCGACACATTCCACTCAGGAGATGAAATTTTGAAGAAGTCATTAAGAAGTGTTTGAAATATGTAGCTAGTTGAGGCAGTTTGAAGAGATCCAAGTGTTTTATCAGTCAGTGTTGTAGTTGTATGTTTATAGCGAAGTTAATAAAAACAGTTTAGTGTGCTCGGCGTATTATTTTGAAATATCGTAACCATATTTTCTTCATTCAGTGGCATACGGCACTATAATAGTCCTGTTAATCGTTAGCATAGTTAGCTATTTATATCAGTTGTAAAGCATGTGTCACATTTTGCTGTAGGAAGTGTAAGCAGCGTAGGGCGTAGGGTTTATAACAGGCCTATAGTATATTCACATTTCAAATACGTTCGATATAAACAGTGATCAATGCATGCTTAGTCGATAGAACATCAACCTGACACGACACCAAACGAAACGTTTTTGCAGAGATATATTCAGCTTGGCTGCGTTACAATTATTAAAGCAGCGTTTTGTTTGAAGTTGCCGCGGCGATTTGTTTTTGTGTTTTTAATTACATTTTTGATTATCGATTTCAATATTATTTGTTTTGGTGTAAAGTTCTACGTTGGTTTTGTATGACGTTACATTTTCAAATTCATTTCACAGGGTTGATAAGCTCAATGCGTCTCTGTTCTAGTTTGGCGTTCACGTGCTTTTGTTGACATCGTCCGTATTTGAAATGTGAATGCACTATAGTATAGTTATACTAGCGAAACAACTGCAAATAAAGAAACAATAACTGCTCCCAGATACCGAATGGTATAGTTCACCGTTTGGCGCTTGCCTGTAGGTACCACTGAATATTAACATCACCTTTCATCATTGAATACTTTACCCTTTTTTTCAAATTGATTCAGTAAAACGCAAGCTTTACTTTAGAGATTGACCTCTATTAATTAGCATACTTGATGGTTTATCTATTGTATCTACTAATTCTTGAACTCTTCATTTTATATTCATTGAGGAAATAGTCCTGGAAACACTAAACATATTCAAAAAGGTATGTTCCTAATAGATCAAAGACATGGTAACTATAGTTAAATTAAGTCGACAACATTTTTATCTATTTTTTTTTTTTTTTTTTCGGTAAGAATAGTGTCCATTCATTTGTTATCTTTAATAAGGTAAGCTCGGGTAAGTGTGACCGTGATTTTCATTAGTTCGCATTGCATTTAGTCCATCTGATGAACCTGAACTAATATTAGCAATGAAATTTTGCAGGTATTTACTTCGAAGATCAGTCTTTGTATTACGCAACAGAAAACTGTTGAAAAACGTATTCTATGGATTTTATTTATATATTCAGATATACATCTCCATAGGTCACAATTCCCCGGAAATTTGGGGCAAGTGTGATTCTGGCCAAATTTAAAGATATTAATGCACGTAAATCTCTCTTTGGGGCAGGTGTGAGTGAACAGTAAAGGAACTTTCACCACAATTTATTTGTTTCAAGATATCTTTATTCAAAACATAGTTAGGAACTTTTTAATATTGAATTTGAAATTCCCCATTGGAAAAAACAAAAAATAATCGTGAAAGTGAACATTTGTTGAAAAGAAAAATTTACAGGTAGAAATCTGAAAAATGGAATGAGAATTTCATTGATCCCCATCTTCTGACGAGTGGTGATGGAAGCACAGTTGTTATTTCATCCTCAGAAAGTGTATCAATGTCTTCCACATCTGGCCAGGTATATTGTTTGGCTCTCTGAGATTTCCGTATATAATATCGTACTATAGCTGAGAAAATATTACTGTTTAGATTGGCCAAATGAACCAGGTTCACACTTACCCCGACAGATAGGTCACACTATCCCCAATAACATTTAATTTCGGGGTAAGTGTGACATGCAATGGAAAAATGTAAAAAAAACAACTTCATGAAAAAACGGCAATCTATAGTCAGATTCATTGTTTAGGCAGAAGAAAAGTGTATAAAATGGATTCTTACCTTAGATTTTAACAGTACACTCAAAGCTTGAAATAAACTTGTTATACTCGTTCGGGTTGATAAATTGTAGGTTAGAAAATTGGGAAAAATATTTGGATTTCACGAGATCTCTTTTGTATTTTATATGATGGTTATGGATTCATTATAAGTGTAGGCTATTCGTCAATAGACGGCATTGGGCTGTCGCCCGGTTTAGCGTAGATAGCGAGCAAACTCACACTTGCCCCAAATTCACACTTACCCGAGCTTACAATTCAAAAATATTGTATTTTGTTTTTTATCATATATTTATCATTATTTTATTACGCGAAGTGGTTCTTCGTGTTAGAGCGTTTTCCTCTCTCCTCTCACCCAGACGGTCCGGGTTCGATTTCCCCGTCTGTCACGAAGTTGAATTGGTTCGGAATCCACTTTCACGTATCCTGTAGATCCCGGATCTTTCTTGCTTGCACAAACTCTGATTTTGAGGGGGTTTCTGCAAAAACCTGGGAAGTTCTTGAAACAAATTCTACCAAAAAAATATCCTTCAAAAAATGTTGATGAGGGGAGATGTTAGAGTTTACGAAACTCTCACTCGACCAAGAATTTGTCATCATATATACCTAAGTAAACGCGGGAGTTTACAGTATAATTAGACTGCTCTATAATTTTGATACCTTAACCAATCTATCAGAATAATCGGAGAATTAAATAATAATCGCTTTCGAAAAAAGTAAATCGATTTCGGTTTCTTTTTGGCGCTAATAATTTAATGGGGGATATAAATATATGCCAATGATCATTTATCGTTCTTTCTGAACGCAACTAACATTAAATAAATATATTGCTTACATTTGTTCACGGCTAACTAGGAATTGCTTACTTCAGACTTTACTGTACAGATTGTTCTAAAAGTTTAAAATGCCCTGTACTATTTACAGACATTTTGTAAACATTTTCGTGTGAAACAGAAGTTGAAAAATCATACACCAACTTGATATATGAACGGATAAAATTATAACGATTGCAAATAATTTTTCTCAAGTATTTCAAAATCATTGAACACTAAATGAAGTAAAAAACTCAAATAATGTTTTGAAAACATGTGTATTTTACCTGTAAAATGGTGAAAGGGCCTTTACGGGACTTTACGCTCTGATTGAGTTGATTTAACAAACCATCAATTTTTAAATTAATTTAAGGTACTTTACGACCTGATCAATAGATAGTCATGGTTTAAGATGGAGTCACTGTTGATTCCAACAGCCATATTTAGTACTAAAACAAATTAATTGTTGATCTAGAGGAAATCATTTCAACTTTTAACATTAATTAATTATCATTTCCGTCGATCGTTTATTTACGATGTATTTTAACGCACTCAAAATCGTTGATTAATGACCCCTGTTAATCAATGATTTTCTATTAATCAACGATTTACTTATATGCAACCCAACGTACATTGCTCCAATACATATTATATTTATATAGTGACCTGTGGCGTATGCAACCAAACATATTTATACTTACCCGCTGAAACATTTATTTTAAAATCAAGTAGCTGTGTTAGTACTATCTGTCATTATTTATTTCATTGTTGTAATTTCTTAAAATTCTACGTTTATTTTGAAATCAAAAGATGGATAGTGACAAAGTTCTGTAAAAAAAAATTCAGAAAACATCAAATATATCAGTAAAGTTGTCAGTAGCATTAATAGCTAGATTGTCACGCAGCCGGCTGGTAAAATGCTGGTTGGAGTCCTGAGGTCGAGGGCTCAATCCCCAAGTTGTACCATTTTTTTTTTGAAAATTACGGTCAACGGTAAAGTTTTGTAACGAACTCGCTCTGCTCACGCGTTTAAATATCTCAATTGTTAATCGCCCTTATTAATAAATACACTTGTTCGTTAAATAACCATTTTAGTATAGTCATAAACTACCGGTCTTTAAAGTTCCGCAAACATAGGAAATCGTTTTATTAAATTGGCTAAATTCCTTTTACCTACATGGTATATAATATTTCGTTTCCTGTTGATTACGTTTATCAACTGTTTCGATTGAAGATAGGAATGAGTAAGTGAATTATTATCAAGTAGATTCAAATGAATTGTGATAGCAGTGAGCAGAAAAATGTTGTCGACTAATTGTGAAACAATTTTCCGATTTTTATTCATGATATGTTTAATCAACTAGTCGACTTCTTTCACTTCTGGTATTCATTTATCTGCATAATGAGTAGGATTCCATTGAATGATGTGAAAACTATGGCATAGATTCAATGCGTCACGATTGAATATTGCCACCTGCAATCACTATTGAACTTTAATTGAGTGTCCTTGGTGTATATGACTGATGAATTAACCTCGGTACTACTGTCCAGCTTACACAAAGAATGTTACAAATAAGTAGGTGAACTATCCAAAGTAAAATTGCTTACCTAATAACTATATAAGTGAATCGTTTCTCTAGAACGTACAAAATGTGAAATCTAGGTCAGACATTTCCTTTGCTCTTTGCCGTTACAAACTGTACGACTTGAAACGATTTCGTTATTTATTTTCCTTTGTGGTCTTTGTTTCGAAAAATGTATTAGTTTTGTAGGTTGGTTACAAGTCGTCTAGCGGCTATCTACAGGATGGTCCTGATGGATAACAAACTTAGTTGGCATCACTAGAAGACTAAAAAGGGATACCATCAGACTAAGCTGATAATGGTAGTTTGTTTGTTAGCGAAACGCTTGTCAAGTGAAAATGACTTGATTTCGATGTTTAGGTGGTTTAATGAAAACCCCCATTTTTTAAAATGGTTCTGATAGATAGCAATTTTTATTTCTCTTTGTTCTCATTGAATGAAAAACGGTAAACCAACAGATGTCAACAGGTGTTAGGTACATGCTCTAATGTTTCATTTATCCTATTAAGATAGTGGTAGTCAGTCATGCAACGATAATCGTTTAAAATCAGGATTATTTCGAGGTCGCATCTCAAACCTTCATCTCATTAAATAACTGATAAAATACGAGCGCGAAGCACCTTCTCTTGCAGTAACCATGCATACCGAAGTGGCCAGTAATCCAGACCCGAAACAGACCGTTGAGTCTTCCTATTGAGGAGAGTCTTTTCTGGCAGTTTGACACCATCTTAGACGTTGATCGATACGAGCCAATTGCTTGGTCGTCTGATGATATTTTGATCGATCTTTGTATGAGCTTGGTTTCTTCCAGTCTCTCTATACATACATCGATGGCGTGAATTTCCGCCTGGAATACTGTCGCGTATAATCCTAGAGAGGTTGATATTTCTGTTCTAGGTATACGACTGTATAGGTACACTTGCACCAGATCCTGAGGGTGTTTTTGAACTATCTGTGAACAAATCAGTTATCAGTTTTCAGTAGTTCCTCTTTTTGTATGGTAAAAATTTACTATTGGAGGCATTATACCAGAGGTCATTCCCAGTGTCAATCCGCAGTCTGCTACGCTCTGTATAAGTCTGTTGCATGCAATTGGCAATATGCAATCTATTGGTTGTCCATCTAGCCTTTCTCTCCAGAAAGATGTGAAGATGAGGTAGGTCTAGTAGGATTTCTATAGCTGCTGACAGTGTGGTGCTGATAGCACCAGTGATTACCAGACAAGCCTGTCTCTGTAAACTTGAGAGCTTCAGCTGGGCTGTTCGCTGTGAAGTTTTCAGTCACCAGGCAATGGCACCGTATATGATCATTGGTCTAACAACCATAACATATATCCAGTGGATTCGTTTCGGATCTAGTCCCCAAGATTTTCCACAAATCCTCCTACAAGTCCATAAGGACATTCTAGCTTTGTGTTCCCTAGGACTTCTGCTGCATATGGAATAACCTTGCCATTAAAAGAAAGTGGAGTTAGGTCTTACAGATTTCTTTTCATCGTAAAGAGTATTGTCACAGTTTTGTTGGGGTTGACAGACATCTGTTCACTCTAGCACCAACTGAGAACGTCGTCCACCGTTCTTTGGAGGATATTAGAGGTTATGCTTCCCGACGTGGTCCTTGCCATAATGACAAAGTCGTCTGCATAAGTCTGAAGATCAACGCCTCTCCTCTCGAGGACATTGAGCAGGTTGTCCATCAGGAGTGACCGTGAACCGTTGCATTTTTTTAATGGCAAGATTAACTGGTGTCATTTATTCAACATTTCTCCTCCTGAAGGTATTTTACTAACATTAAAAATACTCTATTTCAATTCATACAGTTTTTTATTACCATAAGGAATTCATCTTTCGTGAAATTCGTAACAGCAAACTTAGAATGCCTTACTAGAAATCCAAAATTTCATTACTGCGGTTGTCTTCTTTCTGCAATAATATGATTCACATTATATTTGATTCGTTGAAATGGTGAAAAGTTGAATAATACAGATGCCCACCGCTACTTACAACTTTCGGAACTTTACGATGCCATTAAGCTACCGTGTAGCCACACTTGCAGTATGAATCCGTATAAACACGAGAACATGCACCAGGAATAAATAATAAAACCGCTAGATTTTTTCATGGGCAAAAAGACCATAACGAACTGACTGATGAGCACTAAAGTGATATTAGAATTTAATATGGTTTTCTGAGCACGTGAACATGGTGGATGGAGAAATAGCTTGAATTTGTGAGGGCCTGAATATCTGGCTGTTCTTCATGTTCTTATTGTCGGTAAATTTTCAAATTGTTCGAGGTGTGTCCTCTCAGTACCTCTCGTCCTGATATACGAAACTGTGATTGATATAAAACCTGTAAATAAGAAAGAAGTGGGGGAAAGGAAAAAGGTAACCGAATATGGTGGCATTTCGCTAGGGATAGTGGATAACTGTGATGGTAATCGTTTTAGTCGCCTCTTTCAACAGGTATAAGATTTACTATTCTTAATACTATCCCATAGCTACTTCTTCATTTTATCAGTTGACATTTTGATGTTTTCTTTATATCAGCTCTCGAATTACTTCTTCAATTAATTTTGCTTCATTGCATTTTAATTTCTACAGAACCCACTGCAAAAACTCGTACAAAAGTTATTTATAGTAACCAAGGTAGGTACATTGTTACGTTGTGATATTTGTCCCAATAACCTCCCATTGACTATTTTAGATTCGTTATATGTCTACCAAGAATGCAGGTACGTTAAATATGAGTCAAATCAAATACATCAACTTTTTACAGCAGAAGTACTTCCTCAAAGGGCATCAACTACGATGACGCCTTTACTTCTGAAGTCTTTGTTTCTGATATTCTGGGATATGTTTTGAATTATGCAATCGATGAATCATCAACATCTTGAGCATTCACTCCAGAGCATCAAAAAATTCTTCATTGTTTTTTGGAATCCTCCATTGCCTGCCAAGAACATCAAAACATTGTCCATCCTTGAGTTGGATTCAAAAAAAAAGAAAACATTCAATTTTTGTCTAAATTTATACTAGACAGGAATTCTACAAAAAAGGTCAGGAATTGAAAATTCCTGGTTCAGAAATCATTTAAATCTGCACTTAAAGTTTTTAAAAGACCTTTAATTTTTTTATTCTCTTAGTAGAGGTAGTGGATTTTCTTAAGAGCTATGACTCATACCGTCGCAGAGAACAAATTTACGTTTTGGCAGTCGTCTACTGAACGTTGTAAAAACATCCGCATTCGAGACCTACGAGCGTGTGTTAAAGATCGACGTGGCACGCGTCCATACCGATTAAAGATATAGTAAAGATATATTCAAGGTCATAGCTATTAAGAAAATCTACTACCTCTGACCTGTGCTTGGAATGTCCTAACATTTTATCAAACGAATTATTTGAAAACGTTCAGAAAACTTTTTGGACTGCATCTAAAATCAGAAATCCAACATCATGTCAGAAATATATGTATGACATCGTTTACGTTCGACTATCTTTAGCTCTGGAATTAATTTTTACGCCCAGGAACAAAATAATGTTATCGAGTTGGTCATGGTCAAGGTTAATTCGAGAAATCAGTTTCATTCTTTCTGTACCTGAAAATATTCATAATTCTTTTGAGTTTTGAGTCATTGTTCAGACGCTACAATAAAAAAAACGAATGCCTCTATTGTTGAATGGACCAGGCTTCCACAGAACTCTTGAACCTATTTATAGAAAAATCGGTAATTAAATACGATACAATATAAACTTCATAAACTAGATGAAAATTTAGAATGTAGCCTGTGCAGATTTTACTCAAATCCAGCATTTGTTGGGCTCAAAACTATACCTATCTGAAAATTTTGTCATTTTCCTTTGACATATTAACAATTAGGATAATAAAATTGTTTGGAAACTAAGGACAATAATGCTTGGTTGATTCTAAGAAAAGTTCTTTTTATGAACATAGCTGCATTGAAATTTGGTGAATGTGCTTTTACTCAAGCCGGGAACAGACATGCGGTATTCGGCAATTCCCGAATACCAATTAATCGCTTTTCGGCAAGTAGCGACTAATGTGTAAGGGTTGCTCGTGGCGAATATTTGCCATTCGGTGTTATTCGCTGTTTTCCCATCGTCTGTCGGTATTTTAGGCCGAGTCAAAGGAAACAATAATATTTGGCAAATATCATGTGTGTCTGCCCTGCTTGCCCAATACAAATTTTTCACCGAGTTGCTCGGCGAATAGCGAATAATCGCGATATGCCGAATACCGCATGTCTGTTCCCACCTTAAGAGGTACATACACATGATTAAATCGCAATCAACATTTTCATTAATTAAGGAATTTTTATAAATGCATATAATTTTTGATTGCCATCTCATTGTCTATGAAATCTTTTCCTTGACAATCACTGAAGAAAACAGCAAATACGTCGCTGCATGACTATTCAGGTACTGAACATGACATATAAATTTAGATTTGACTTTTCTGGTAGAGTTCAGCATATGTATAATAATTGTGCAAACTGCAACATAATCATCAAATTCGTTGTAATAAGCGTTCCATATGTGTAATAATATATTCAATAAATTTTCTTAATGCGAGTTGGTTGTTTCGTGTATTTATTTACTTTCATTTAAAATGTATGCAAAAAACCTGTAGGGGGCGATTTTTACGGCCTAGGTTGGCAAACTTTTCTCGGACCGTTTTTGATGCAGGAAAGTTCGTTGCTTAGCAACGGACTAAAATACTAGATTATCGTATTTTGGGGTAAGCAGCTGCTCCGAGAAAGTAAGCATTCATGAGCGATTTCAGAAAAAGTGTTCACAAATCGGGCAAATTGGTACCTCTAAATTCTTCTATAGTTCTTTGGATTTTAGTGTACTGGAAACACGATTGCAATTTTTTGATGTCTCATTTTTATTTTTTCAACATCAAGTAACCGCTATTATCAACATAACCATATGTGTAAAAGCGCTCTTTTCAGTCCAGTTGATTGATGTATTTATCAAAATTAATAAAGAAAGCTAGTGCTTGAAGCCACTTGACTTTTATCCTACCCACCCAATTGATCAAAATGATTGCCATACTGCTGAAGGAATTTAATTATGGTCATAATATTCTACTGATTATCTGATCTGAATACCCAAATATTGGAATGTCACGCACCTATTCCATACAATAGATATCAAATATCTATCTGTCAGTACATCATTTAGTCAAACAAGAGAAAGTGTATTTCATTATTAAATAGACCAAATAAAAATGCGTGTTTACCATCCCATTGCCGTGTCGCGTACGCTAAGAAAACAGAAAACACTCTGTTCTCTGTTCAAACGCCGAGTCCGGCGATTCTCCCGAGATGTCTCGAGGACTCTCGAAACGAGAAGCGAGAAGTATCAAACGTGTGTTATCGGGAAGGGTACACTCCTCGTGCCAAGCTTCTGCTTGTTAACGATATTAACGCATACCGCAACTGACGACACGCGTCACTGTTTACCAAACAACCTACATTCGAAAGGACAACTAACCACAGTATGTGTTATTATTGGTTAACGGCGATTTTTTCTGTCCACTATTGACGTAACTTGTAAACAACCAGTTTTACTTGTATATTGATATTTTTGAACAAAGGTTACCCCTCGCAATGTGCTTATTTCGGGAAAATAAACGTTCAAAAGTTGATCAAAGTGAGTAGAGGCACTTGTTTATTTTCTCGTTATGATGACCCTCAAGACTTCCAATGGCACTAATAGAAGGATTCGCTCAAATGGTTACCTACCTACCTATAATGTTGTTATACCTATTATCACTGTTTGAATTCAAAATATCTGCCGCTAAATTTAAAAAGATCGCGCTGTTGATATAGTAATAAGTAAAGTTTTAAATAATTCTGTCAGCCAAGCTAACATAAATATTTGTATTGGGTTGAGTCTTAATCTGAGTCACCGCTGCTACTTAGATTGGGTTACTTTAAAAATAACGCTTTCTTTGTTCGATTTAATGCTTCCTTAGGACTGCCAAATAATACTGGAGTTCCGCAGGGGTCCGTTTTGAGTTCTTTTATGAATTTCTAATTCGTATTAGGTTATATTGATCTTTAGCAAATGAAATAGAATCTATAGTGCTAATTACTTATTGAAATTGAGAGAGCTGATAATTTTTTCAGATATACCCTAGATCAGTGGATATAATTACTGTTAGTACCTAGGTCTTATTTTATGTTGATCAAGACGGGCTCATATCTCATGTTAAAATTTGTTTTTGATTAATAATACTAATAATAGTAATAGACTTACCGATTATTTGTTGTGGTAACAAAAGATTCATCGATATTGTGAAATTATTCTTTTTTTTTTAAAGAAAAACATTTTCTACTGGAATGACCATATTTTAGTTATTTTATTTTTTTTTAATGGCGTGTTGAGCCTTTTGTAAATAATTTTAGGTATTAATATTTTTTCCACTTCTTTCAGGCACTATTTACAGTTCTATAATGCATTCATATTTCAAATACGGACGATGTCAACAAAAGCACGTGAACACCAAACTAGAACAGAGACGCATTAAGCTTGTTTACCCAATGAAATTAATTTGAAAATGTAACATCATCCAAAACCAACGCAGAACTTTACACCAAAACAAATATTCGAAATAAATAACAATAATGTAATTAAAAACACAAAAATAAATCACCGCTGTAACTTCGAACAAATAGCAGCTTCAATTATTGTAACGCAGCCAAGCTGAATACATCTCTGCAAAAACATTTCGTTTGGTGTTGTGTCAGGTTGATGTTCTATCGACCAATAGCGTTGCGACAGGGTTGCCAGTGAGTCACTATTGTCACTATTGGTCACTATTTTAAAATCGTGTCACTTTTCTCACTATGTTCGAAATTTGGTCACTATTGTCACTATTTCAGAGCTTAGAATTGGTTAGAATAAGGTTCTCGTTAGAATACCTTGCATCATTAAAAATCTAAAACCAAAAGCACTTGCAATTACCAATCCAGAATACCACCAAAAAATTTAGAAATGATAAAAAAATTCCTTGTACGAAATAATTACCAAACATCAGTAGTCAAAAATAATACTAAGCGAAAAACAAAACACTGAAAAAACCAGTAGAACAACAAAATCGACATATAACAAAATACCATATGTAAAAAATCTTTCAGAAAAACTTGCAGCGGTTATTAAAGATGAACATTCAAAAATAGCGTTTGAAAATAAAACACCATTGGAAGACATTTCTCTTCACACCAAAAAACAAAAACATCAAATATGGTTAACCAAATTGAGTGTGAGAATTGCCCTCAGGGCTATATAGGACATACTAAATGTAACGCATCACAAAAAAAGATCACAGTTTTAACTTTATGACACCCATCGTTTTTGATACGCAACCCTTTTTATCTAAAAGACTAACTACTATGTGAAATTATTCACATATTCAAACATAACAGTGTCAATACCAGAAGAGATTGAATGGTCAAACACAATATTTTTTAGTTAATCATATATTCATGTCTTTGATGTTTTTATTTCCCCTTCTTTTTTAGTTTGTTTTATAAAATTTTCAGAAAATAAAAAACATTTGTACCTAGCTCTCAGTATTCGTGTATATGTTGATGTTTTAATTGTTCAAATAATCTTGAAATGTCCGTTTTTGAAATTATTTCAAGCATTTTAAGTAGAGGAAAACAAAATTTTCGTCAGTCCTCCCTAATATCCAAACTTTTATTCTCGTCTTTTAGGACATCGTGGCAAGTAAAACAAATTTTCAAAAAAAACCGTTGTTACAGAACCCTGATGATGATTTAAATATAGTTCGAAACGTTGGCCCAAAAAAAAGTTTTTCTTTCCAAAGCTTAACTTTGAATGATAGGTAAAAGTTTTAGTGAGTTTTTAAGTACAATTTTCAAAGTACAGATTACTTCAATTACTTTAATCTTGATAAATATTCTTATACTTCTTTTATAGTATTTGTCTTGGCCTTCATTTACTTCCCATATCCTAAAAATTTCTCATTAAAATACTGCAAATGAGCTCTGGAATGATGAAGGAAAATATGACCAGCTTTCATAGAAGTTCCTCAATTGGTTGGGAAAATGTCACTATTTAGACAAAAAAGCCAATAAGTAGTCACTATTTCTGTGAAAATTAAGTCACTATTCTACTATTTTTCAACCTCTGAAGCGCTGGCAACCCTGCGTTGCGAGAATTGACGATCACCAGGTGGACACGCTGCAAGCATGCATTGATCGCTGTTTACATCGAGCGTATTTAAAATATGAATTCACTATAATAACGAAAGATTATAGTTATATTTCTATGGGAGTCAGTCAGCGTTTGACAGTCTGACAATACTAGAATTGACTTTGGGTTGTCAATATGAAACCTGACAATATAATGATGAAATTAGTTGTGTTCCTCCAGATATGATTGATACAACAAATGCATCTACAGCGGATCTACAAAGTTTGTTACAGACAGATGCTTCAACGACAATTGCTGGAAATTAAGGTGTTCCTTAGTCACCATAGCAATTTATTGCAATTGCCATATTAAAGTTGAAAATAATAAAGAAGTAAATAACTGTTGAAGTTTATCATGTGTTTTAAAAATGTTCTAAGAATTACCTAGTAATTTTTTTGTTGAATAACCTGTGTGTTGATTGAGAATTGGAAATAATTTATTTAATTGGATCGTAAAAAAATGTGTGCAATATTTGCACTAGTTTTGGTTTCATTATTTTTATCCCGTAATTACTGATATTCTTCGTTTAGTATTGAAATTATCATGTACTCTTGACGTTGAAGCATCAGAACAAAAAACTTCAATATTTTTTCTGAGACGGTGTAGTAATTTTAGTTGATTGATTTTCGCAATACCTCATAATGATAACACTTTTTTTGTTTAATTGTATGGGCAATTAGCGTATTAATTTATTTGAGAACAGCAATCTCTGTACGACAGAGTATTCTGCGTACTCAGTACGTACGGCAAATGTCGAAAGTAAAATCCGTTATTTTGAAGTCGCAGTCAGTTGTGGTATTTATAAGATAGTACGAAACTGTTTTCATTTCCCTTCCACGATCTGCACACACAAAAATATTCATCGCATTATTTAATGTCACATAGTCTTTCTTATGCGATGCCCAATAATTTTCCAGTATCCCAGAATTTCGATAAAAACTCGCGACTTCAAAAGTTCAGCGATATACTTTATTGAAATTAAATGTATTACATGGCATAGCTTTACAAATAGTGCGAAACAAATAAAGGAAAACGTATGTTTAACAAGAATTTTTGTCGTCATGTTCGGATGAAAGAGCAAGCTCGAACCTAGGCTATGACTAGGCAACACACCGAATTATAGTATGCAAATGTCCTGATTAATATATTTTTATATTCATTCTATGTATGTTTCACAGTTATTAAATTGAAATCAATCATTATTATTATTAAATTTAACGTAGTACTAGCCGCAGAAGTAGTTATACCTACATCTTTCCGAACGTAACTACCTAATTTTTGCTAATAAAATGTTGTAGTGGAAGATACGAGTTAACTACCGCGATCCACCCCTTCTATCTATATACACCCAAACAAGTTTGTTGTGTTTCATTGTAGGGGGAGAATGGACTACACAAGGGGCGAATGCACGGCCACCCTATTTCTTAGTATAGATTTGAAACGGTCTTAATTTGTTCAGATGACTGCGACTATATGTGGATTCATTGAAACATTTTTTTCTCAAAGGCGTCTCTAACAAGATAAGTCAACGATTGATGCGATATCCACACACAAGTCCACACATGCCAGGGAGAAATAAATTGTGTTTGGACCTACAGTGCATGACATAGATTATAAGTTGTATTTAGAGTATATTTTATCACCCTGTTTAATGATCATTATTTAAACTCTTTGGAATGTGTGAGTAAAGGTCGGTTACGAAAGAGGTGTTTGTAGATGAGCAACATCGAGACTGATGGAACAGAAAGCAATTAAATGATAAGTCAGTTAGTAGGAATATTTCAAACGAGTAACATTGTTGGAAGTGGTACTTGAAATAAGTCAGTTTGTGTGACATGACATTAATTGAACTTCCAATTGAAAGTGCCTATTTAATCCAACGTACCTAACAGTTGGTAGGTAGGTACTGAAACTTTTACGAATAAAGTATTCAGATTGAGGTGTCCAGTTGATTTCAGCTTTGCTTTTGATGGTAAATTTGAAAAAAAAATATGCCTACCAGACTGTAGGTAACAATTATTCATTCATTTATTAACGGCAGTGGCTATTTTTCACAACTTAATTGATATATTCACACATATGTTCTGTAAAAATAATCTATAACTATCAGCTATATGTAAAGAAAAAATATATAAATAAATATTAAAGTTAAATGTAAAAGTAAGATAATTGATTACAATCTTTCCACAGTCTTTTCAAATGATTCTAAAGAAGAATTGGACAAAGTTCTAAATCCACATTGTATGTATTCGCAAGTCTCAAAATTCTACCTATATGCTCATTCAACAATTTCTGGGGAATTAATGCTACCCTTGATTACTTTGTGGATTAGTGTGTGATCTGACTCTAATCTCCTAAGAGCCCAGAGTATTCAAGTTGATAATGTCCAATATAATTTTATAGTTTTAGTCTCCAATATCTCCTAGTTCATATGCAGAGTACTTACCTTAAAAACTTGTTTTGAACACTCTAAATCATATCAACATCCACATTATATGAAGGGCTTCAAATTGTGGAGTGGTATTCGATTATTGATCTAACTATCTAACAATTGAACAATATATGATCTTTAAGGAAAAGAGAGATAATTCATTTGCAGATCTAAGAGAGAAACCTAACATTTTTAGTGCTCTAGAAGTAACATTTGCCAAATGGGGTTTGAACATCATCTTTAGATCGATAATGATTTCGAAATCTTTGATTGTATTTGTTGTTTCCAGTTCTAATTACTTATATATATTTATGGGATTTTTATTTCGGTAAAAAGTAAACTTATGACATTTGTCAATATTCAATTGCAATAAGTCACACCAGCGTACAAAGTTAGATAAATCGTATTGTAATAATTCATTATCAGGTGAGTCATGAATAAATTTAAACATAGTCAGATCATCAGTAAACAGAAGCACTATAGAGAGTAACATCATACCAGTCATTAACAAATAGGTTGAAAAGTAATGGTCTTAAATCAGATCCCTGCGGTACGGCAGATGGAACTGCGATGGAGGAAGATACTGAGTTGCCATACTTTTCATATTGAACTCTGCAGGCAAGATCATTTTCAATCCCATTTCAGAATGTTATATTTTCTTGAATACTCCAAGCTTCTAGTTTATTCAACAACAAATTATGATTTACTCGGTCGAATGCTTTTAAAAAATCTGTGTAAATAGAATCAAGCTGGTATCTATTTTTAAAAGCATTTATTATAAAACGTTGATACTTAATCAGATTTGCTTCCATGATACCTTTTTTGTTATTAGATATCTTACGACTTGGGTAATTCAGATTGATTGCAAACTGCTGAATATTTTTTAATATCATTCAATTTTATAAATAGTTTTCAAAGAACTATTTTTCCAATAATCTGGAAAGATGGAAGATTTCAAAGAGATGTTGAATATCTCATGAATGGGTTTGCCAGGGTAAAAATGCATTTTTTAATCATGAATAACTGGATTCTATCTGGACCTGTAAACAACTTCCATGTTAATATAGAGATATTGCAATTCATAATAACGTCAGTCACTAATAAAGTTGTCGTTATTTTGACATATACGCAAGCGCAATGTGAATCTGGAATAAGGAAAACTTTATTGAAATACTGCTTGCCTTAATCTTAGAGGACGGTTAAGGCCAGGATTTAAAGTTCCTTTATTTTCACATCGGGTGAGATCGTGGACACGACATAACTCATGCTTAATGAATAAATGATTTTTTTCAAAAATCGATATTGAAGCCTCCTTTGGCCATTCAATCATCATAAAAATAGTATCTTAATATAAAATAAATTATGTAGAGTGAAAAATCTGAGAAACTAGATTTCATTTATAGGTTATGAATAACGAACACTTTGTAAATAAGGGACGCACAGACAAAACTGCAATATCTCTGTTTTTATTCACAGAATAGTGCCAGTCACTATAAAAATAAAGTTGCCTTTAATACTGGCTGGCGTTATTGCAATATCTCTCTAATGACATTGATAATGACAATGATGTAACTACATATATCAACTGTCTTACTGAATTTATTTATGGAATTTGGTTAACTATTTCATCACTGTAGACAGATGAGAAATAGTGTGCAAAAAGATTTTTCTACTCATGAATATGAAAGTGATAGTTTTTCACTCTAGAGATGAAAATTAAGCACATGAACATTATTATGTTCACGAGGGGTAGATACTAAAAACAATTTGATGGATTTTTGACACTAATTACAGTTAATCTCACTACTTGGCACTTGAATCAGCAAACGAACGTCACTTCGTTTGACAGTTTATAATCATTGCCTACTATGTCAACAATTTAGGAAAATCTAACAAAGTATCATTAAGTTTTTGTCCATTTACCATTCTCTTCTACTCCCTGTACTATCGAAATTGCAGGACCGCTTCATTGTTCCCATCATTGTCAAACATACCTCCTAGGTATAACAATAGTCAGGTATGCAAACCGACAACGAACAACTTAAAAGCGCAACATTCTTGGATTCTTGCAATCATCGAGCCGCGTCGTTGGTTCGACCGATACCGACCGGGGGCGAGGCAGCGGCGGCGGGCGGCAGCAGCAAACCAGAGGAAGGACAATCTAGTTGTCTCAACTCTCGAAATAAACGAGCGACGTTGTCAGATCCATCCGGGCTGGCTCGATCGACTGATTTTCGAGGTCGGCCTTTGGGAAAACGCGTGCCGCTCCGTGCGAACGCTGGACCGCACTAATTTTGCCATCGATTCGCGGGCATCTTTTTCTAACCATGTGCTGCATGCAGCTACGATCTTCTCTGCACGTGTGCCGTAACAACCTAATGGGGGCTTGATGTGGGAGATAAGTAAGTTTGTTTACCTATCCGCCCCGTAGGTCCTACTTGCTCTTTTTTCTGTTGTTCGCGGCACACAATTCTTTAAATCATTTTGCCATTTGAAATACTCTGTACGTATCTTAGGAGGTAGGATAATGTTTTCTCGAACACTGTTACCCTGTTGAGGAAAATGAATATGACTTGAATTATTCGTTGTAAAATTCTACATCCCATATATTTTTTCGTGTATTTAGCTCTAATCCCAGTAATGCCGGTTGAAGTTGGTTAATGCTGATAAAGAGGAGGGACAAATTCAACAAGGGACATTTGCAGACACGCAGCTTACTTACATTACATTACCTCAGAAAGCGGTACGGTCAACGAGTAATCGCATTCTTTGATGTTTTTCTGAAAATATGGAGAGTGCAAGATGCACTGGACGGCAACAAATATTAGAAGGGAATATCATATGCCGAGATAATTTTTAACGACAGTACACCTGTTCCTGATTCATAGCAATCTGGTGAATAAATAACGTTTAATATGCCGGTATCCATCCAAGCTCTTTCTGCTGTGTTGCTGCTAATTGTCAAAACTGCTATCAGGGAAGCTTATTATATTCCTACGATAGTTCTCATTCTTATCATTTCTCTTCTAAGAGATGTTCGAGGAAGCATCAAGGAAAGGGCGTACAGTTCCTTCAATAGTCAGAAGTTCTTCATAACTGTAAAAATTCTGTATTACGTGTTCACGAACTCGTGGATGTGATACTTACTACCTATATCGACATTCTTTGGCAAAGGAAAAGCACAAATTGTAAACTTGAATAATACCAGAAGGAACTTGGACGATGCTTTCAAAATATTTAACAATCAATCATCGATAAAATCAGACATTGTACGAGTTGGAGAAAAAATTACACCATCTTATACAAGGCACCTCTTTCTTTTACATCGTTGAACCAATTAGATTCATTTCATTTAATAAACTTGGTGAGTCCAATCAAGCAGTAAGACTACCACCTACATCTGTTGCTTTTTAAATATTGAAATTTATTAGTTATTTTGATCCGTTAGTGGCTATAAACTTTCGGTATTTTATTTCAACTACCTATTCAATTATTTGAATTCCTTGGCTGTGGTATGGAATGTAAGTATGGTGTGATATGGTTTAATGTTGTATCTGATACATGTATGAAATGTTTAATGATGAATAAATGTCTTTCATACGACAAAGCCAGCAAACATCTGGAATTTCCAGGAAAAGTGTCGGTCGTTTTCACGATGACACAACCGACGTGCTCATAGATAACAAGACTGAAAAAACAATCCAAAAGGTTTGATTGGTATACAGATGGCCAAACACTTTTTATTAATTTTTCGGAAAAATTAACAGATCTCAGGATCATATTTTAGATCATGCGAGACGGTGTAATAAAAAGGTACATAATCACTATTCGGAATTTGTTTTCGAAAGAGATTCGTACACAAATCAGTAGTGAATGGGATGCGATTGCACTCCGCTCGACCAGCTCGACAGTTTCTTGATGACACTGATATTAAGCGATCATATTTCACCTGTGTTACTCGCTCTCTGTCTGTTCCTGGTCGCCAACGAAAGGATCCTGTCACCTCATTGGTTATACAAACCATATTCACTAATAATCAGCCAGATTTCGATGAAAGCAACAGCTTGGTGATAATTTCCGGTACAGTGTGCATTTCACTAACGTTATCAAATTCCGAAACACGAATTGTGTCCAATTAATGCAGAGACAATAATAAGTACAATAGATTTCTACACCATTCTAGAAACGCCGAGAAACATTCGGTGTTTCGTTTTGATGGCTCTCCTTTAGCGTGATGATGTCATATGATCAGGCCCGGCTCCAGGATTGTAACAATATTCAGTAATACAACACAACTGTTAGTCACTGATATTATCAACCTGCGAGAAACGAAATGAAGGACAAGGAGATTCAAAATTTTTAAAACAACGATATTCAATTATTTAAGTGAAAAAACATTTTATTCGATAAAACGGACTCGTGATTTCATCAATTATTGGCTTGTTTTTATGTTTTTGCCAAATAAACGAGTTTAAAAATGATAGATAAAATTTGAGGCACTGTTTATTATTTTCAAGGTACTACGGAAAATGTACAATGCCTTGTATCGATATTTTATTTGTTTAAATATTTGTTATCGATAGCTATGATCCCTAATAATAATTCTTCTTCGAACATGGAGAGTAATGTATTTTTTTTTTCGATTTCAGATAGCGAGCAAGGTTCTTGGGAATCCGGTTTGTCGTACGAGTGTCGATCTCTGCTCTTCAAGGCGCTGCACAATCTCATCGAGCGCTGCTTGCTCTCGCGAGACTTCATCCGACTAGGCAAATGGTTCGTGCAGCCGTGCGACGGTCCACCGAAGAAGAACACCATCGAAATGGGCAATTCGCACCTGAGTTTTTCTTTCGCTTTTTTTGTACACGGCGAGAGCTCGGTGTGCGCCTCGGTGGACGTGCGCCAACATCCGCCCGTCAGGAGGCTGTCCAGATGGCACATGCAGCAGGCGCAGGCGACGACGGCGGGGCTAAAAGGTATGTATGCATTTATGTATTTCCATTATTAATATTATCTGAAGCACCGTACGTCATGTTTCGAGGTTCCCGAACAGTAAATTTGGTTGTTCCGATTGAAATGAAAATTCAGTGGTAGAATTTTTGCCTTATTTTTCATGAAACCCTGTTAGAAGCTGAAAATTTACTGGTGGGTAATACTGGTCGTGTAGTCCCAGTATTCCCTTTTCAACTGAAATAAAAATTAAAGTATTAAAATCATCATTAGAATTGAACAGAAGATGATGGATTTATTTCTCCTGTTGAATAGTACAGAATAATTAAAAAAAATATGTACAATAACAGGGAAGACGCCAATGTTTCAATAAGAAACAGAACCACCCGAAGAAAAAAAATAACACAAATTAATGAAATCGCAAATATATAAGAAATTATTCAAAATCCATCAACGTTGTAGTAATAATTTCGCTCTAAAATGTTTTTTTAGTTTTGCTTTAAATATCGAAATATTTGGTGATTGACGACAGTTGCCAGGCCGAGGAATCAAGTATTGAAATATTGTAGAATATCAGTTGATGCCGAATTCGATTTTGTTCTTGTTCATATACATAGGTTGCTTTGCAATATCCTTCAGGAAATCAGGAGCCAACTCGAAAACAACATAAGATTCAACATATGATCAAGAGAATAATGATTTATTATATTTAACAAATAAATAATATCTCCAAATCTTCGCATTTCTTACATTGTACCTACTGTCTTAAAATTCCGATTCTTTCCAATCTTTCCGAAATTAGTCGGCAGTTTCAGGTTAATGCCACTGTGATACGTTCTGAAATTACTTACTGTGGCCAGTACCGGCAAAATTGGAACTGACGTACGTGTGGAATCTTTTGGATGATATGAAACTTTGTCACTTGTTTCTTTATGTTGGCCAACCAAAATACTTGCTAACCTTGGTGCGACAGTCCACAGTACAAGGCCCTTTTTAATTATTTTTTTCTGCAGCTTGATAATAGTTCTACAAATTGAATGGAAGGTTTTTCCAGTCCTACACTCGAAAAATATATTTTTTCTCTTGGGAATGAAGTACAATGACGAAATATAAAATTTAAAGTATAATATATGGACTGGAGTTTCATCCCAACACCAAACCACTATTTTTAATACCTCGATACGTGTTTCGATCACCAAGTGATCATCTTCAAGAGGAAGAATGGAAGAAATATATGGAGTTGAAGAACACCCTTTAATGTAAATAATCTATCATGTTATCATGTTACTGGGAATACATTTCATAATTAATGCCTCGAATGTACTTCAGTTCTACATTTGTCGAATTTCTAATTTTTTATGGAATAATCAATTTTCTATAAATTATTTAAATAATTCAGAGTGTTTCATAATTGAATGCTGGGCAATATCCTTGGATGATTTCAAGAACATACAGAGGTGTTGAAATGTGACTGTTGTTTTTTTAATAAATATGATTTTTATATTTCTGTGGTAGGAAGGCATAACTTGATGTTTCAACATATCACTGAAATTGAGATATCAACAGAAATGTGTTCGTATTCATAAGAGGTTACAAGATGGCATAAATTGAAAAATTTTGTCTACTAATAAAAATGTACAATTTGCAAAAAGTTTTTTATTTTTGCAGTCAACTTTCTTGTTTTGCACTATTACCAATTAGAAAACCATGTAAGAGTGGAAAATGGCAAAACCGGTTATGTGTAACAATCATAAATAACTCTGGCTATTTCGAAATTTTTGCTTTTATACTCATAACCTTCCCAATATTTCGAGTTTCAGCTCTGAGACAAGTATTGAATATAAACATGTCGGTGAATTTTTTCGATTTACCATAGATTTTTCATTTTAAAATCGTTCTCCTGTAAAATTAGCCAAATTCGACATATCAAGTTGTGGCTTCTGACCACAGATTTGTTCTCTATCTTCTCTTAAAAATGGCTTAAGCATATTCGTCCGGCAAACAAATTTCGATTTGTTAAATTAAATTCATTTTCATCGATACTCAGAAAAAAATCGTGGGTACAACACGCAAACGAATGTATTTAATTTTTTAAATTAGAAACCGTCCGTTGGGCGAAAATATCAAGAGACAATGTTTATGACTGATGAAAATGATATTTATTGATTTGACAAAATAACAGTAGCGTATCAATGTTTTTATTGCGGAGCATGTTAACAGGGACGCCACTGGAGAAAATTAAAATAACCTTCAAAGTGGAAAAAATCAATTTTCTTTGCTTTTGTAGTGATGTTAGTTCAGAATAAGTGAATCGTATTATCAAAAAATAAGTAGAATACGAAATGATGTAATATTATCCACTATTAAGAACAAGAATCAACACACCCACTTTAAAACCGGTATTTCAATGCAAGCGTCAGTGAAATATACTATATATGGTACTCGTCAAAAATTAAATGGGTACTGGTTGGACATGTCCTCAGTAAGATCTGGTTATATTTATTAAGGATATTCTTGTAAAGTACCTCAATCACTTTAAGTAATCTTTTGATGATGTCCAGAAAATATGAAACATTATTGTCACTAATTAATAAGAATGGTATAAAAATAAAAAACTTTTATATCTCCACACTCCCCACATAGTAACGGCAATTTTCTAATTAACGATTCTTTATATATTTTTTCTTAATTCCAGTCATCCTAGCCCCTTATGGTTTAGCCGGCACTCTGACTGGTCAGAGTTTCAAATCGCCCGAGGCCACCTCCCGCTTCCTGGATGACTGGAGTCAATTTTACCCTTTGGACAAGTCAAATGGTCTCACCGACAGCAGCGTTGTCGAGGTTATTGTTGGAGGCGTCAAGATGCGTTACCCTTCCAGTTACGTTTTGGTTACTGATATGGACGAGGGTAGCAATTCCGAAGTTCTAACTGGCCTACCAGCAAGCCCACCGAATGAGAGGATAGAAAAAAGGGGCGCCAGTCCTATCCTAATGCAGACACCACCTCCTAGTCCAATTCAAATTAACAGTAGGGTGCCCCAACCAGGCCCGTACACGGTAAGGCAACTGTTTTAAATATTGGTAGGTAATTAATTTATTCATCAAGTTGATACACTCGGTACTTATGTGTTAAACCAAAAAATAATTCATAGACAGATATGTCACGATAAACACGATAATCGGAAAAATCCTCATGGAAGCAAACGTCCACGTGAGAATTGTCAAAGCTTATACCACGAGTGCTCAAAATTTTATCGCAAATTTTATACCAGGTAATTTAAGCCAATCAGATGCCTGACATGTTGCTATGACAATAACCTAATTTCCCTGCATAGAGGGAAATTAATAAGTGGAAATTTCCCTCAGGCTTGACAGGTGTCATAAACACAGTGGCGTAAAATATTTTTGATACATATTTATTTATAACTTAATTATAGGTACATGTTATTATCTGTTATTTAATTATTTAAACCACTAATAGAGCATAGGGAAATTACAATATTTGACAACAAATCCGTGATCAATAAATGAAGCGTCCGATAGAAGTAGATCTTAACTTTTTTTCCCTCTTCTGTAGTACTATAAAATTATGTGACTTTGGTAGAATATTTGCTTCTCTATTTAATTATTTAAACCACATTTCACTAGAGCATAGGGAAATTAAAATATTTGATATCAAATCCGCAAAAAAAATAATTCGCAATTCGCTGTTGTGAGACAAAGCCTTAACAACGGCCTACTACGATGTCCGTTACATGTATAATAATATGTCACCTAAGTATGTCACCAATTTAATTTCTATTTATAAAAAGTTTTGGTATAAAATTTTCTTACCGAATCTCCCGCGAGCATGAATTATTATTCCGGAAATTTTCCTCAGTTACGAATTTTTTAAGAAAATTCGCACTTCGAGAAAATTTCCGGAAATAATTTATGTTCTGGGAAGATTATTAGTGATAGTTTTTTATTTTCCAAGAAAACTCTTCGTTTTAATGTTTTTGCCAAATAAACGTGTTTGAGTAATGAAAATAAAAAATTATCGATAAAATTTGAAGAACGAGTTGTAGTTGGAAAGATTTTTTTTTCGCCAATCTGAAAAGTGAATAACCATTGATAATGAGGTAACTTTTCATTCATTTTGATAATATAATAATTTATTATAACGTTTCATATGACCCGGTCAATAAAATCGACGCAGATAAGATTTAGTTTTGACAGTTCAAAGGTAAACAACGTTTTATCGAGGACCAGGCAGTTTTATTAGTATAAAACCGAATGATTGGCCAGAATAATCAGCTGCTATTGGTTGAAATACCAGAAACGTCAAAATTTGACATTTGAAAAAAATGATCATTTAAAAATACCTCAGGTCTGCAGAAACATGGTGAGTTATATACTTGGTAATAAAATAAAAATATAAGTACTTTTAATTTTGTATCTGTATGATTGTTGCTCTTTGTTAATATTTCAATTATTTCTCTTACGTTTTTACCTACTTTTGTCTGTTTATTGTGTCTTCCTTTTCCATGATATTTCTTATCTTATAAAATGAAATACTTTTGATCGGATTTAAAGAAAAAAGTTAATATAGTATAGTATATTAATTGCTTTTCAGTGGATGTATTAAGTGTATCAAGCATAGAGTTGAATGAGATTCTGACCATTTTTGCTGTATATGAACTCATTTCATTTGTTAAAATTGGAGGGGCATAGAATCCCAGTTTATTTTTTTTTGTTAGGTCTGAAACCTGTTGTTTTTTCAAGTTCATGCAGTCAAAACTGGAACCAATTATGTTTGTTTTCATGTGATTTACCAAAGCCTCTAGCGATATTATTTTTCAAGTCATCATAATCATCATTGCTGATATACGTTTTAACCTTGAAGAAAGTGTAGCATAAATGTATATGTTTCTTAGTATACAAGTCATTAGTGTCTTGTAGTAAGTCAGTGATAATCGAAACTGCACACATCAATCAGTTATGGAATAGCAGCAGATTTATTATATCTGTATAGACCCCTACCTCCTTGTTCAGATGTCCAAAATATTGGATCACTTGTCTCTTCCAGAGCAACATGGAAAATGGAACTATTTGCAGTTGGATTCCATTGCTGTATTTATGGAAGACAATCGCCATTAGATACTATGATTGTATGGTCGAAATGGACTTCTTCAGAATGGATGCAGTCAATTTCCGAACAGTTCGCTCTATATTCTTCTAGATGATTTTTATCATTATTTCAGTGTTTTTGAGACATTACTCTTTTGCGTAGTTAACAAGTTACCCACCTAGTTATGATTTTTTTTATATATTACTTAATTCATTTCATATATCGTGTATTGTAGAGTACACCTTGAAGATAATGTGAATTGTTTCAGGTATCTATCGAACATTTCAACTCCATGTCGCGAGACGAAACGGCTGCTACAGTTTTACCTGAAAGAACATGGCAAGAATGTGTTTTGGGAGGTGCCTCAGGCATGCAACAAGACAAAGATTTTAGTGGTAACTGGGAGTTTGTTGATCCAACTCGGAGGACTAACTGTTTGTGTTCAAAGTAAGTAATGAGTTATTCTTTTTTCTTATGGGAATGATATTATTGTTTTATTAAGTAGTGCTAATTGAATCTGAACATGAATTTTATTATTAGGAATCATAAATGTCAGGTCAAAGTGCTTCATTTCAAGAAAACTAGGTATTTTTTTTTTCAAAAAGATAAAGTGTCTTTAAATTAACTTTATTATTGTATGATGAGTTGGTCGATATGAATTAACTGACACTGAGGTAGATAGATGTATGTGTCAATAGAAAATCCAAATATGAAAATTCACGATACATATACAAAAAATATATTTGGCGAGTTAATTTTTAAGCACCTTGAAAAAAAGGCAGTAAAAACTTGAATTGTTAACGACTATTTTCTTGGTAATGCTGCCCAACAATCATCAAATTTTATCCAACTTACAGATAAAAGTGTGAAAAAATCTCAAAGTTGTGATTTGGTGTTAACTTACTTGCTCAGAGAAGAGAATGTGCGTTTTTGATTTAGAAAATATCGGTGACACACCCGAATCATTATACTCATGCTAGGAGCCTTCAATCCACATTAAGCAGAATTCAATGCATATTTATTCACTATTATTGCTGTGCTATTTATTCTTGGTGTGGGGAGAATTTTGATAATTGAGAGTATAAGAAGGGTTGGTTTTATTCCAACAAATATTTTGTAATAAAAGCCTCACAATTGAAAACAACTCATACATTTTTGTTATTTCTGATTTGACCTCTTCTATATTCCATTCAACAATTTCCAAAAGTACCTAAATTTGATCTTGAAACAACCATTATCTGCAGGTGTAGAAAGTTCATAGGGGTTCCAATGGGTTCGAATAAGTGGTCAACAAGCAGTGGGGCATCTCCCCGGTCTGGGAAGGCGACCAAGGGCCGGGTACCCTTTCATAGGCGCTCCTCTTTACAGATTACACCTGAAAGGTTGGTCACTCGCTTTGTCATTTGTAATTTGAACAAATTTTAAGTTTGATTGGAAAAATGTGTGTTTTTTATCAAAGATGATTTTCCTGAATAAAGATTTGAATTTTTTGAAGTCTTCAGCAAACAAAATAGTGCAATCTAGTATTTGCTTGATTTGCTTTTAAAATTCAAGAGTATGTAATACTCTGAAGTAGCCAAAATTATTTTAAAAATTGTTCAAATTATGAAAAAGAGGGGTGACGGGCTGACGAGTTTTCATCGCATTCTGATAACCAAACACATAATCTACTAATGAACGTGAACGATTTTACTGAAATTTTATGAACACAGTGTTCTTCAAAGAGTATGTTGAATTTATTTCTTGTGGTTATTCAAAAAAATGTATTCTATGATCTGATGAGATTAATTTCAAAATGAATAGTAAAAATTTATTTTTAATATGCAATGTAAAAAATTATACAACTAACCACTAGAAAGTCAAGATGATAAAACGGACTGGTGAACATAATATAGTGTGGTTAGACCTTTTAATATCTTATTAAACATTGCATTTTTACTTTGTTCAAACCTATTCTTGGCATTTTCAATATGTCCTTGAAAACTTCTTGAATAGAGATTTCTAATGGCTTTGGACACCCTAATAAAAAGAGACGAAAGTGCTGAATTTTTCCGTCCTTGTTGCCAGAGAATGTACTCTGTGATTGGTTACTATAAGGTCAGGGAGTATAAATGTCATTTTCAACTGTAGCTGTCATGTCATCCAAACTAACCGCCATTATGGTAACCAATCACAGAGCGCGCCCCTGGCAACAAGGATGGAAAAATTAAGAACTTTCGTCTCTTTTTATTTGGGTGTCCAAAGCCATTAGAAATCTCTATTGTAGATTACCAGAAAAAAAAACTTTTTAAAACCAGTTCCTAACGATAAAAATTCGTATATGAAATATATTGACTTGGTTGGTATCTTACTCAATCATATTTTCAGTTGGTGTATCACAAGGATCTAATTCAGGACTGCTACTTTTCAAACTGTTTATCAAAACACTGAATAATTTTATTCTCCGTGGTGAACTTTGAATGTGAATATTAGAGAATTTAGGAGTAGAATGTTCAAAATCTGTCAACATGTACAACATGTTGATTCTTCAAGAATACCTACTTAATAAATTGCATGTGTGGCCTTATACATATTTATAATAAATTAGCTATGCCATTAATAAACAAATAAATTAGTAATGGAAAGGAAACAAGTATTTCATACTCTTTGCAGCACACAAATTTCACGACTTAAGTATTTCCCTAAGACATTTTCTCAGAAATGAGCATGTATAATATTCAAATTCTTCATTTAGCCTCATTTTCTAATGCTTTGGTTTGGGAAAGTATTGGTTATGGTACAGCTGAAATAAAAATTTTATGTACAGTCAATTGATTACAAAATACTATTCATTGTGGTAATGTGATTGTTGAAATGCTTTGTGATCTAAAAGTGACATGTAGAAAGAAATTTAATCTTGGAACTACGTTAATTCTAGAAGGTTCAGACAGGTTTTATAATAAAATTGGCATTGCATATGTAATTTTAATTTCTCGTTTGATAAACCATATATTATACAATATAATACGTTCACAAATTACATTATTAAATCTAACACTTTATATTACTTTCGTTTATGGTTTTGACACCTACATTTACACGTTTCATTTATCAACAATCAGCCATATGCTATATCACTTCCGTTAAAAATAACGTCAACGTTATTCGCCATTTCCGTTATTTTGCTATTATCAATCATAGCAAAATAACGGAAATGGCGAATAATGGTGACGTTATTTTTAACGGAAGTGATATAGCATAGGACTGATTGTTCAAGAGAAATAATGAAATGAATAAAGTTAAAAAATCATTTATTTTGGAAATGGTCGGATGTCGAAAAAACCAGCAATCTTCAAATGATCATTTTGTCCTTATTTTAAAACTTTGTTTTCGCTACAAGTAAATTGATTTTATGAACATTTTTGGCTTTTACTGTTCTATGAAAACATGAAGGTCGTTCTCTTTGAGAGATTAATTAATATATTTCATATGAAAGTATAATTGAAATCTAAAAAAGTTCATTGAAGTTCTTTGTTTATTATCTAAGGGTCAAGATGGGATAAATTCAGAAAAATCTGCATGCTGAATTTGAATAATATAATAATTTCACTTGAAATAGTTTTGCTTATGGTATAACATCAGCTATTTCCAATTTTCCTAGTTGCAAATAGTTTAGTGTTAATTATTATTTTCAGGTGCACTGGTTCATATACTCCCCAAGGCGGCCCTCCATCCTACCCAAGAACTCAAGAATCCATGGCAATACCATCCGTGGGGTCCCCACCTTCTGTTGCACCTTCTCCTTTACCGAATCCCCATTCTCAACCTGCCTCCGTCCCTCCAGGAGACCAAACGATGCCTACATTGTCACCGCATCCGCCTACCACTAATCCTTCATCAGTTGACAAGACACACACGCCAGACAACAACCCACCAAAAAGTGTGGACAGCTCCGCTAACAGTCCCATCGGTCAGGTAGACGTTAAAGGCGAACTTCAGACGAACAATCCCTCCAATCTTGTATTGAAAAAACCAGTGCTGAGCAGCAAGGAGTATGAGGTAAGCTAAAAGTTTGTGATTTTTATTCTCAAATCACCAGTTTCATTACAAAACTATGCACAAAAATCATCTAAGAATACATCAATGTAATTTATTTACAGTACTTGAAAATATTTGAAAATACCAAAATTATAACAAAACAAGAGTCAGTATCTTAGTTTTGTAAAAATATAGTGGTATTGAAATCAAAACTAAAATTACACATAACCAATCAAAATTTTCCTGAAACTGAACTAGAATGGTCAACTTCGCATCCTTAACATTATTCGAATTTAAAAACAGTCACTAAATTTACAATGAAACATCATAAAAATAGACCTACATCACAGAAATATTAAAAAAACAAATAAAACTCTCCAGATATAAAGTAGATTGGAATCGTGTTCCAAGAAATATTCCTCAACTATATGTTCGAATTTTCAATCAATTAATGGATAAAACATCGCTAGGTAGAGAATTTAATTTTTTTTTTATTATTTTATATTCTGTCCCCCATTCAAATAAAGCTAATATATGTACTGGTACAAACAAAAATTAGTAGTCCCTATTAAATTAAAGAAGGAAGACGAAAAGAGGTCTGCTAGGATGCTTTGGTCCAAAAAAAACTGTCAGCAAGATGGGATCTAACCCACAAAATGAAGTCCTAAGTTAGAATTGACTAAGCATAAGCAAGTAGAATCGAATTTAGGCGGATGACCAAAATGTTTCGGTATTTACCAATTTAAATTGTTATTTACCAAAACGTTTAGGCGTTTTTGGTTATTAGATTGGTTTTCATCTAATGACGTCACGAATCAGCTGTTTAATGTCATAGTTGTCACCAAAATTTTGTGGTAATTACCCAACTCCAAAGTTGTTTTTTATTTTTGGTTATGATTATTATCGAAAAGAAAACTAACCTCATTCTGACCGTGTCTTTTAAGTAAATATTTCATATTTCACGATATGGTGACAACATATTTACTGAGTTTGAATTATGAAGGGACAGATTACCAGGTGGAAGTACAACATTTGCTGTTAAAGGGATTTTATTAGGAGGGATATACTTCTGGTTAAAAGCAAAAATCCTCCCTGACGAGAATTGATGCCTTATAAAATGATATAAAAGCAATACTATACAATACATTTTCATCGAATAAAAACTCGGAGGCTAATAAGCACACAAATCTCAGTTTTGTTTCCATACTATTAAAGTTCTCCATTTATAATATAATACTTTAACAGTTATTTTATACAAAAATACGAAAAACCAGAATAATTAAGATTAAAACAAAGGAATAACATGAAGAAGGCAGAAATAAAACAAATGTTTTTGTTTACACTTTTTGAATTTTAATAACCAGGAACCAGAGTCTTAACCAAAAGGTTTAGGCGAAAGCAAACATAGATGTCACGTCTGTCATTTATCATGAAAGACCAAGGTATATCTGCGGTAAATACCAATGAATTGTGGTTATCCGCCTAAATTCGATTTAGGTTTTCAATACAGCAATGACCACGAAATTGTTCAGTCAGCATGTGGCATGAAATATTTTGATAAAAGTTCCTGACAAAATTGAAGATATGATTTCTAGAAGATAACTATCAATATCCAACTGCACTGCCATTTTTTTTTATTTCAAGCATATGTCGATTTATTATTACACCAGAATAACATTTATTTGATACCAGTGTTGCCTTTTTTGAGATATTTTCAAAGTTTTTGTCCATTACTAAACATGAAGTGTCATCAGCATATTGGAAAACAGTGGTGTTGATAGGCAGGCCTGGTAGGTCATTCACGTACATTGTACACAATAAGGATCCGAGAATGGATCCTTGAAGGACATCTATTCTTTTACTTCTATAAGAAATGTTGAGTACCTGGACTTTTTCGTCAATTTCAAATCTTACACTAACTTGATGAGTTTTTCCTGTCAAAGATTTGAACGGCTGCAAAGGTATACATACGTCTAATGACAGAGTATTCAAGTTTCTTCGGAATATCATGGTACAGGTGCAACTGTGATGTTGTCATCAATAGGGTTTTGATGAATTTTAATTATAATTTCCTTGAAAATAGCCCGTTTCTGAATTAACTAAGAACAATACTACACTGACTAATTGAATGTTTAATTTTATTTATATTCATCAGTATTATTGTTCTTCCGGTGTTGTGAGTAGAAGATTGAACCAGGATGATCCAAATTAGACATATATTCAATGAATTTGTTTTGATAATATCTCGAAGGATTCAAAATGGAAGAAGTAGAAGTACCCCAAATTGATCTTAGATATTGAAGATTTTCGTAAACCACGCAGAGAAAATAGCAACTGCAAAGAATAGATTGATATATTGCCCACTAACTAGGTAACATTTTCACTTTCATGTTTACGTCAAACAAATGCCGGAATTATCTCTATTATCGATAAATACAAATGTTCATTCAATCAGCCTCAGTTGAAAATAATAAAATTGTAACTCTGGTCAGTAGACCCTTTGTACCAAATATAAATTATTTTAACAAAACTGGATTCAGGCAATTTGTAATCTCTAATAATCCATTTACTTTCTATTTTTAGTTGAATCTTATAAAGTGAATTAATCATATACATAGCATAAATTATTCATTTAGTTTCAAAAAATCAAAACTATTCTTTTAGGTGGCTCTTGGTGAGGAGGAAAGAACTTTGGAGATGTTGTATGACTATTCAACGTTAGATGCTTGGCTAAATCATCCTGTGAAGAAGTTCAAGCCAGATGTCAAAGAAAACCACATGTCAAACAGGATAGGAAAGATCGATATCTATTCCATGTATGACAAGAATTACAATGTGAATCATAGCAACGAGGCTGTGAACAACAAGATCCAGCAAGTGAATATCAAACAGGAGATCAAACAAGAACCTGGAACAAATGTACGTAAAATAATTTTTTTCAATGATTTCAACAGGCAAGGATACTAGTTTCTTAGAAAGATGCCATGATCTTTATTGAAATGAAACAAGCTCCTAGAATAAAGTTTAAAAAAAATCCAACTAGAATCATTAAATCTGCATCCCAACATAAATACCTTCCAAGCAGTCATCTTGAACTAGCAGAATTTCTCTTATTCTCGCCTATTATTTTGGTTACTGTAGTTTCTTTGATACACTTTCAGTATCTAGATGAGAATTATAAAATTGTGAAATCATCGAAGTGCCCTGGTGTCTTAGAAGATTTCAACTTGCATACCAAATCCTTTTCAATAAATGACTTGTTTTTATCTTCAGAATGATTCTGACTTGCCTATGACTGGTTCTCACCCACATGGTGTTAAAAGGCCTGGAGACCCCTATGAATTCGAGGAAGAAGGTGGTGGATCCAACTGCAATATGGACGGTTTCAAACGAGGACAAGTCGTTATCAAAGAAGAAAATAAAGAAGTAAAAAAAGGACCTACCGACAATTTGTTCACTAGCGAAGGATTGCAGCCTTCATATAGGGACCTGGACCAAATTTTTGATAATTCCGATTACACAAGTAGTGATGAGGCGGTTAGTATTGTAATAAAAATACTCTCAACTATGGTCCACTAATTTATTTACACTTGTAAAATATATCTGCTAATTTATTTTCAGTAGACAAAATAATTTATATCACTCATGTGTATACCGCTAAGTCAACTTATTGTTAATATTTATTTAATTTCCAAATTCGCATTTTAAGGAAATGAATACATAAAAGTTGAAAAAAATTGTTGGTTTTCCAGACTGATTCTACAACAAATGATCAAGTACACACACATTATTAGTACAAAAATATACTAAAGGTTGATCATAGTCTGAAAAAAAATAAATTTTTATTTTATATTCACAACTGTTTTGTCAACCTCCTTGTAGAATTTACTTATACATCATATAGTCGAAGATTTAGCATTAAAACTTTGAATTTATTATTTATTTGTATGAATCATACAATGTAACAATTTTAATTAGTAATAATCTCAATAATCAGTTGATTTCAGCTATACAAAGTTATGAGGCATAACAAAGGTATATACATACAAATACATGTAGTGTTGTCGCAAAATAAATCCAATAGGAGTATGTTTACTTTGAACTATAATATCTCGAAATCATACAGATGATCTGATCATTCTAGTGCTCAGATTCTGTATGGTTGAGTGAGTTGGAAAAGGTCATAAAATTTTCTTTTTTATTTGAATAAATTTCAACCCAGTCGTTTATCTCAAGAAATTTTTCAGATGCAAGTTCAAACACCACCAGGTTCTACGACTATCAATCACCACGAAGACGGTAAACGGCTTTCTAGTCACGGTTGTCCCAATATGGGCACAATCAGACAAGAAGAGCTGAGCAAGATGTTCCCAACACCTCCAAGCTTGGAACACTATCCTATAGCTTCTCCTTGTGGTCAGCTTGATTTGCCTCTACCGGAGTATACAGACCTGGGTATTGTTAGAATGAAACAAGAGATCTATCCGAACATGGGGAGTCCTCAAGAAGAAAATATTGGTGAGTTGGAAAGTCTATTGTATGAATTTACATTTTCATAATATAACCCTGAAAATTCTCTTGTTTTTACCATTTGAAGCAGGACCAACATCAAATGCATTTTTTGTTATCTTTTATTTGCAGAGGACTGGAGCTATGTATTCAAACCACCAGCACTCTGCAAACTAGTGGGCAGCAGTAAATACGCACCACTAACCAACCTACCGAGCCAAAATTACCCTCCAATTATTTTGCCCCCGAACTTCACCTACAAACCTTCATGGATGCAGCACGCGGAAAAACCCATCCAAATAATTAGCAACGTTACCACGGCCAGTCAGAACGCCCTGCCCAACTCTGTACCTAACAGTGTTCACCAGAACACCAATCTATTCCCTCCTAGTCCACTTCACAGCGGGTTCAGACCTCCGCCGCCGCCGTACGAGTTGGCCAGTCCCGCAACTTCTACAGCTAGTTCGTACCTTAATAAAAATCTCAACTCTGTCGAGCCCTTACCGACGCCAAGTGTACAAAGAACTTCTGAAGCTTCCAGCTTGGTGCTTAACATCCTCCTTACCGACACAGCCTTTAACATCTTCCGCGATCACAACTTCGATAGTTGTACGTTGTGCGTTTGTAATGCTGACGGGAAAGTCGTGGGGAACATCAGGGGGGCAGATGCGGGCATTTACCTTTTGAATTCGACCAGCGACAAGCATCACGTGCAACCTACTAGTCCGTATCCGGGCACTAATATGGGACAGCCTCCACCTTACGGAGGAATGATGAGCGAGGAACACCAAGGGGGCGATGATGACTCCATTAGGTGTAGTTGCGGCTTTTCGACGGTGGTTAATAGGAGGCTGGCCTATGGTAGCGGTCTATTTTATGAAGACGAGATGGAAATAACAGGTGAGTAGTGTCTCAGCTGAGAAGTATGGATTATTAGGTTGATATCAAATCAGTATCAGTACTGAAGAAAATCAATTAAAATTAATTTCTGTTTAAAATTCTTTACAATATTAATAATAAAGTTTATTCAAAATTCAATAAAAAAGCAGGTACATCAACTTTTAAAAAACAGTTTAATTGTACCCGCGAAATTTACTTGCTGCGAGAAAATCACAGTCAAGAATTACATTATACAGTGTCCGCCAAAAACTTGGAACCATATGGGAAACTTTTTTACTAATGTTTTCTCAAAAAATTTCATTTACATAAAAGTTGGTACATTCAATTAGACTAAATATGCGCATAGCCGTTTTTATCAGTGGCGTGCGGTTAAGCGGGAATCGGCCGATATTTTAATTTCACTATGGCATTACTATACAAAATATCGAAAAATGTTATTGAAAAAAGTTGTTTGCAATTGAAAGATATAAGAAAACTGAATGAGTTAACTAGTGAAAGATATCCTGAAATAAATTTCGATAAGAGTCTTCAATCCATTTTTTTATTTGTTTTTTGAAAGAAAATAATGACTTGATTGTTTTGTATGACTCTGAATCAAATCATATTAAAGTGGCATTAAATATTTGAAATTTTTCATGAGACCTTGTTTCAACTTAATTTTCCACTGCAACATTACTTTTATTCTTTGTATTATAAATATGATCTTTTATACAGTGTGAGTCTTCATGAAGTGCACATATTGAAATGAGGGAAACTATGCTCAATTTTATCGACGGAAAACGTATTGAAAAAATCGAAAAAAAATTTTTGTATTTTATATGGAATTTAAAAAAAATTTGTTCACTACTGTGACCCCTGAGTGAACAAAACGCTATATCTTTTGAACTAATTGACCTATCACAATGAAACAAACTCCATAATGATTGGAAGTAATTAGGCGCAAAATGAAAATTGTGGAAAAAAAATACCCCTAATTGAAAATAAACATATTTCTTTAGCAAAAATCTGTTGGTTTTTCATCAATTTTTACAAAAATTAGGTGATGCGGGAGTTTTATTGAAAAAATTTACGATTATTGAAAGAAGAAAGAAATATGTTTATTTTCAGTTGGGGATAGTTTTTTCCCACAATTTTTATTTTGCTAGGACGCCCAATTACTTCTTATCATTATGGAGTTTGTTTCATCGTGATAGGTCAGTTAGTTCAAAAGATATAGCATTTTTGTTCACACAGGGGTCAGGATAGCAAAACAACATTTTTTAAATTCCTTTAAAAATTCAAACATTTTTTTTTTTTTTTCAATACGTTTTCCGTCGATAAAATTAGGCATAGTTTCCCTCATTTCAATATGTGCACTTTATAAAGACTCACACTGTATTTCTAGATATAAATCATTAGGTTGCATCAAGTAATTGTCTCATGTCCATTTTCATTGATTCTTTGTACAGATTTTCAATTGGATTTAAATAACTCTTCCTATACAGGGTGTTACGTAAACATGCTGCAAAAATTCAAGGGTTTATTCCTTGACCTATTCTAAGAATATTTTGTCCCATGATGATTTTTGAAAAACCTTTGTTTCGAATATACAGAGCGAATAAAATTAGCGACTACCATATTCGATTTTTCTTAAAATCATTAATGAAAATAAACGTAGGGTGTACGCCATGAGTTTATCAAGTACAAAAAATTTAATTTTTTAACATACGGAGATCGCTGGATTGGTCGAGGTGGGCCACACGCATGGCCTGCTCGATCCTCGGACTTAAACCCCCTGGATTATTTCTTCTGGGGATATCTGAAGTCATTAGTTCACGCTACTGGTTGGCGAATTTGGATGATTTGCGAGGATAATTGCTGGGTATAACTCAATGGCAGGCATGGACGATATCGCTCCCGCCAGAGAGCGCTAGTGTGAGTGGAGGTCATGAGTGACAGTAATATCAAGTAATAATATACAATAACACTTTAATTAGTTGCTGTTATGGAGTAATATGGCCCTATAAGTGTAAAAAGCTTCATTTATGAATTGAAAAAAGGAAAAGCAAAAACTTCCAGCCGTAAAGAACAGTTGATACGAAAATGAGAGGATGGAATCGGTGCATAAACGTCAGTTTGTAGGTTAACTTGTCTATATTTGGTGAAATTTATTTACTGGCTATAAATCTTATTCTTTCGATTACTCGATTATGATAGGAATAAACTTTTCATGTCCGTTATGGACTTATCAACTACTCCAATCTGACCTCCACTAACAATTGCGCCATCTACGTTAAGCTTGCCAGAATACATGCCATTAGAAACGTCCCTGGTGGGTTTGAAAAAGTTCGGCAGTCCATGACGTGAAGATTGAATGCTGGAGGAAGTCATTACGAACATTTATTGTAGATTAAGCAACTTTACATGTACTTTTTGATGATAAAATGTTGTTGATGTCATAAATTTTGTTCGCTCTGCATCTTCGAAACAACGGGGTTTTTAAAAATTCATCATAGGACCAAATATTCTTTGGATAGGTCAAGGAATAACCGCATGGTTACCTAACACCTTGTATATGATTTCCAAAAACCTCAAGATTTCTGAGGTGGGATGTCATGACTCCTCCCTAAGCCAGAATCCCATAACTCAACTGAGACTGAATTAATGAAAAATAGAGAATGTCCATGAATGTTTTGAGATACTCGAATTTTGATAATAAACTTCGTAATTTCTTCAACATGAATAGGTACTATTTGTTTGTCCCATTTTAGATGTCTGTCAAGCATAACTCCTAGGTACTTCAATTCTAGTATTATCATTTAGTATGAGTGGTCCTAATTCTGATTTTTTCGAAGATTATTGAGATTTGTGAGTAGGTTATAATCAAACCAAGTTTGAATCTTTTTGAAATCTGATGTGGTCTCAGTTTTTATCTCCATATAATATTGCATCATCTGCAAAACTATGAATTTCACCTATAGTATTGATATAAAAAATATCGTTAAAATAGAGAGTAAGTAGAAGTGACCTCAGAACTGTCCCCTGTAGCACACCAAAATGAAGGAATTTTTGTTCACTTCTAGTTTCATGAATTTCAACATATTGAGTTTAATTTTCCAATAACTTATTTGAAACAAAATCCAATATTCCATAGTTTCATTCATAGTCGTTTATGGTCAACGGTATCAACAGCTTTACCTAAGTCCAAAAAAAATTTTGATTATCTATATCTTGATATAATATATTTTTTCTACATTCATGCAAAAAGCAAAACTTTATTGAACTGTATTCAGTGGAAAAAGAAGCTCTTTATTGCACTAGTGTAATAAAGTTTTTATTGCACTCATCTGTCATTCTACTTCAACGTGCTGTCATCATGATTAACATAAACGTTCAAACCCACTACATATTTAGAAGATATTCTGTGAGATTGGCCATACGTTTTAAACAGCTATATATTTTATATTATTTTGTATTAATGATAGCAGTCAGAGTTGAACGAACAATGCCTTCCCGAGAATAACTCCATAATCAAAACCGATCCGCTATGTTCTTAACCGTGTCTACCTGCATAGAGCAAACTGTCTGTACTATAACCACACCTCGTGGTAACATATGCACTCATGGCTACTGTGATTTTGATTTTTATAATGCAACTGTGGTTATATAAACGTCAGTCAAAATTCAATTCTGACAATTACAGAACTGAAAGTTTTTAAAATGAGTAATATTAATAGAAAACTAGATGATGGTAATGAAATCGATAGTAATAATTATTTATTTAAATTGCGTATTTCATTTTCCTTCACCTAGTGCCGCACCTAAATAAATAATTTTTTGCTTTTTGCATGAACGTAGAAAAAATGTTGTATGCAACTCTTGCAAAAAATGTTTATTGCACTCGACGTGTTGTCCAACTCGGCCTAGCGGCCTCGTCGGACAATTTCATGTCGAGTGCAATAAACACTCACTTTTTTCACTTGTTGCATAAATAACTATTATTAGTCAGATGACAGATCTGGGTCGAAAAGTTTTTTCTAAATCCAAATTGTTTTTTGAAATTAGATGATTTCTTTTCCAATAAATTAGCATTCTATATTTCAATATTTTCTTAAAAATTTTAGCTAAACTTGATATTAGTGAAATGGGCCTGTAACTTTTTGCTTCCAATTGATCACCACATTTATATATGGGTTTGATATACACAGGAAAGCTTTTGGTAATGAACTTTATCAGATGGGTCAATACCTGGAGATTTTTCAATTTCAACGATTTTATTATTTGTTCTATTTCAGTCGGGTTTGTATCTTCAAGTATTATAATCTAGTTTTACTTGTGCATCATCAGGATTCTCTTTAAGTTGTTTATACAATGCATTTTTCTTCCTACAAAAAAAAGTTTAATTAACATCCATCTACCTTCTCTTTAGGTATAGCTGACGATCCTGGAGAAAAGAAAAAATCATCCCTTCTCTCGTTTCTTATGGCTACCAATTCTGTTAAAATGGATACTAGCATAGACAGGGAACAGATTGACGTTTTGCCACACAATTTACTAGAACTCGTTAGAGAACAGCTTGTCTTCATTCCAAATACAACAAATTCTCTGTGTAGGGCTGCTAGATATGTCCGAATGAAAATGGGAGTTCACACCAATAGCATCCACGTACTTGATTATACTGATGGCAATGAAGTTACCAGTATAGCACTGGAACAGAGCAAAAGTATGCTGGACAATTTAAGTTTGTGCAAGGTACGTCATAATTTTTTAATGTTGGGGTAAAATAGTTGAGGATACTTGAATTTTGGTTATTGGAAAAATTTCAAGAAACTCGAGTTTAACTTTTGATTTATTTCGATCCTAATTAGGTTGAAGATGTGAAACATTCGAAGACTTCACACTCAGTCGCGGTGCACAGGTGGCCTTTCTTGAGGGCTACTGGACCACAATGTAATCAAGATATTGTAAGGGTGATGAAAAATCTGCAACCACTCCTACAAGAGGCTATACAGAAAAAATGTCAGACCCGGCTGTGGGAGGCTCCTTCTGCTGTTAAGGGACCACTTACTTGGAGGCAGTTCCACCGGTTGGCTGGAAGAGGTAAATAATTGAACAAAAATATGACTCTGAAGTCCCAGTTTATTTGTAACTACTCCAAGTTGTTTGCCTAAATTTTATGAAATCATTTCATTAAAGATTTTTGAAAAAGGTGAAACGTTCACATTTTCTATTTTTAAACCAGTCTTCTGTTGATTTTAAGTACATTATCTTTGTGCGTTTTGAGATTTCATAGTTTTGTTTACTTTAGGTACTGATGATAGATGTGAACCACAACCAATTCCATCAGTTATAGTTGGGCATGACAAAGATTGGCTGTCCCTATCACCTCACGCACTGCAACATTGGGAAACTCTTTTATTGGAACCCTATTCCTATGCCAGAGATGTGGCTTACATTGTAGTCGCACCTGATAATGAAGCTATCCTTCCCAGAGTCAGGACATATTTCAGAGAACTTTCTACAGCCTATGAGATGTGCAAGTTGGGCAGGCACAGTCCCATCACAAAAGTACTAAGGGATGGAATTCTGAGGGTGGGAAAGACTGCAAAAATGAAGATAGGCAACGAACCAGTTGAGGAATGGTTCACCATGCTTGGGGAAGGAGAGACCACGGATATGTTGAAATTATATGCGCAGGTATGATGAAGGAAAATTGTAATTGGAACATATTGTGACTCTGCTTGTTGATGGAAACCGTTCTCATTTAAAAACTTAACATTTATTTTGACAATCATGAAATATTTGAAATTTTGAAAAAAAAATACTTCACTTTAAATAATTATTGAGTTTATTTCGAAAACTTAATCTCTAGTTAGTGCTTGAATGGAGATTCTCTGTGAAGGAATATATGAAAAAACCCAGAATTAGTTAATCAAGCTGTTGTTAATATTTTCAGGTATGTAAACATCACTTGGCACCACATCTACAACAAGTTCCTATGGACAAGACACTTCTGGACCCTCCTCAAGAGAGCAATGACCAACCAGCTCCAAGTCCTATGCCTCCCCCAAGTACGCCTGATAATACAGGTAGTCAACAGTCTAGTTCCAGTTCTGATAAAGGGCCTGTTACACCAAAAAGTGACCAAGGTAACTTAAGTGAAATTAGCACTCAACTGAAATGTAATTTTTTTTATGACTATATAGAAAAGTGTATGAACTGTCCTTCTGTCCTTGATTAAGAAACCTACAACATAGTTATACATATTTATTTCCTAAGAAGCTGTATCAAAATGTTAATTTCATGAGTTACTAGACTGTCATCATTTTAACGAAATGATGTGAGTCTGTTGATAATTTTTTGAAATTACATGGGTTTTCATAATATAAAAGTATCAAGGCATTATAAAAATAAGTAGAGATAGTAATAGTGTTATTCTAAATTTGACACCAGGACACCACCTAATATAGTGTAGCAGTTACATTCAGAATTGACTGCTCTTTAAACTAAGTACCTCTAAATGATGTCTGAGCAAATTCTTGGTTTGATTCATATCTGTGAAATGTCGGTATTTTCAATATTTGTTGAACAACAAAGGTTTTATTGTGATACCTAGAAAATTATTGTTCTTGGGGCGACTGCTTATTTCTGCTTATAGCAGGACATTCAATAATAATTATGGAACACCCAATAGAACATTGGCAGAGGTTATTCAGCCTAATATTCGGTAATTATAAATAATTTAATTGTAATTTAATCATCTAATGTATTAATGAGGGCGATTAATTTTAATATATGAGTTGATTACAATATTTTTCCATCGACCTCACTCTTGTCAAAATAAAGGAATTCTTGATTAGAAGATATTTAATCAACGAAATGAACGTAGGTACAAATTCTCTTGAATAATAATCATCAACACTCGCATTTCATGGCTATGCTAAGAAATCATTAATGGTCGATTTCGAAAAATCATTCATTAATGACAAATCGACTATCAAAAGAGGTCATTAATAGTCGATTTCAAGAACATTAATGAGACATGTTAATTCCAGGTCGACGGAAAATGATCAATAATCCATTGAAAAAATATATTTCTAACAGAAACATAAAACAGTTAGAAAGTTATGTAAAACTGGTATAAAAAATGGTGTGAAGATGAACATTTTACCAATATTAATTCTTTTGTCTGATTATTCAATTTTGTTATAGATGATGGGATGAAAGAATCTTCCCCTATCAGTAATGTGAGTGAATCTCTTCATGATGACGATGAGAGGGAAATACCATCAGTTGTTGTTTACCTTGTGGAACCTTTTACGTTAGGTTCTGACCAACCCGAATTGCAGAGATTGGCTTGTCTTGCTCTTCTGAGATGTTACCAATCTGTTTTAGCTGCCGTTCCTGAAAATATTCGAAACAACATCAGTGTACAGGTAAATATGTGAAGATGTTGGTGTTTAAGATATTTAAACAGCTATTTGATGGTGAAAAAATTACCTTCTGGATTATATATGAAGTTATTTTGTTTAATTTGTTTTAGATCATATCATTGGAGAGTATAGTTGAGCTTAACAAGGCACGTGATAGGATGAGACATAGTGATCATATGAGGGCGTTAGCACTGAATATTTTCTCTCAATCCAGAAGACTACTTGTACATACCAACAACGTCAAATCTCTAACTGGTTTTGGTACTGCTGCTATGACCGACCATTTCCTCAAAAGTAAAGATGTAAGTAATAGATTTATAATTTTATAAAACGATGGCATCTCTTTGAATAGATCTACTGAATGATAACGTCATAATAATATTAATAAACCTTTATTTTAAATTGCATTAGTTACATGTATCAAATCTCCAAAAGTCATGTTGCCACATGACCTAAGTAAACTAATATTTTGCTTAAACATATACAGTAGCTAGGTATTTTTGTTGGCAAGTATCCAACAGTAAGCATCTACCCTTGTTGATTCTTGGCAAAGGAATTAACCCTGTTGAAATGATTGTATGAAATATGAAGCTGTTTTAAGCACCAGGGTACCTTTGGATTACATCTTTACAATATTACTTCATACGTTGTTTTTGGGTGGCTTTTTTTCATTTTCTAGATACCCAAATTTTTGGAAAATTTGCACGACTTTTCCCTTTTGGACAAAAGTCACTGACCAACGGGAGGCAGCAAGTATCAACTGAAATTCCACAACTAAAGTAAACTTATTTTACAGTCCATGTGATAATTCACATTATCATAGTGGCTCCCAAACTAGAAAATCAGCCCATATTATTAATTTGGTTCAATTCAATTTTAACATTATTTCAAAACCAATTTAGCTTTGTCTATAAGTTTTTTGAAACTTTCGACATAAAAGTATATTTTGACCTATGAACAAATATAGGTTGATTGGTACATACTCATTGAACATTTGTTTTATAAAAACTCGCTATTTTGAGTTATCATATGAATACACTGGAGTATTTCCCACGTCAAACCACTTTTTTTACCGAGTTTACTCTACACATTCTATATCTTCACCACGAGAAAACAGGTTAGATTACCAATTCTCTGTGCAAGTGTTGTCATTGATACTTTGATGTTGTGATTTGATCATTGGCGTATACAGGGGAGGGGGCAAGGGGCAGATTTTATAACTTGTATACGTATATCGGAATGATTTCTATTCAACAATAAAGCTTCTTGTATAATGCTTCAGGCCCCCTCCCCAAAAAAATTTAGCATGGGTGCGCCCTTGGATTTGATAATATCAGCATAGCGGCTATATTATGTATATGACAGGAGGCCGACTTGGCATTTTTCTGACTCCCCAGTTCGATGCTGCACAGTACCATTGTTCTATCATTTTCTATTTCCAATATCTATTGTACATCCAGAATTAGCATTACTTTTGGATTGGCAGCAGTTGTGCTACTGAACTGCAGAAAGTCATTCCTGTTATGGAGTACTGCATAGTTGACTGTGTACTTCTAGGAGTTATTCCTTGAAATCTACCAGTTTTGAAGGTATAGGCCTTCTCTATAAATCAGTTCATTGTTCTTGTAAACATGTGCATTTACTTCAAAATAACGACATTAATTAACTGAGAGAAGACCTGGCCAAGACCAGTCTTGAAATAGCAAAAATCCCCATCTAGATATCCCTGTATAACACAATGATAATAGATGCCTATATATTATTATTATGCGGCAGGGCTGGCCATCGGTCGAAATGCAGGTTGTTCTGCGTAGAACCTCTCTGCTCCGCGCTGTCAGGTTTATCTCGTGAGTTCTTTTGATGAACTCCTGGAAATTTCTAACTAGTTTTCCTGTGGGATGATATCTTATGCACTACAGTGTCCGAAGATATCAATCCTTATGTGAGCTAGGGCTTCTCATTCAAACAATATGTGTGAGGCTGTTTCGTCGTCATCACAGAAACTGCATAGGGGTCTTGATGTAACCCCAACATGTGCAAGTTTTTTCTCAGATAACAGTGTCCTGTTATTAGTCCTATTACCTTCCTGAGGAAGTTCCTGCAGAGTTCAAGAAGTTGCCTTGATTGCTAGCTGGCCAGTTGGCCCCATCACCATCATTTTCCCGTGAGTATTGACCGTGGCGTCTTCCCAGCAAGATTTATGATGTTCATGACCTATTTTTTTGTGTTCTGCTTAGTGTCCCCAAATGGGTTTCCATAGGGACTGGTTCTGGTCCAATGAGAGTTGTTTGCTCTTGCTATGGCATCTGCGTTCTCATTCCCCTGGATGTCCTTGTGACCTGGTACATAGACGGTTTTATCCTCTTCTATGCTCCTAGGTCGTTGAGGTTTTTGTGAATCTCCCAAACTAATTTGTAAGGAAATCTGTATGGTTTCAGAGCCCTTTTTTGTCGCCTGGCTGTCGGAGAGAATGACTATGGATTGGTTTCTAGGACTTGTCCGTAGAATCTCTCTCGTGTAGACGGTAATAGCTGTTACCTCGGCTTGGAATATAGAGGCTTGAGTACCGAGACTTATACTGACGTGTTGCCTCGGTCTCTGCCCGTATATGCAAGCCCCTACCCCATTGCTTGTCTACAGATTCGCGTTATCGAGGGCCTCACTATCGCTGTGTATAGCCTAAGCGATGTTTTGGTCGTAGACCCCATGTTTTTTCCTTAATCTCCTTGCCCTGTCACCACTTTTTCCAGATGTTTATTCCAGGTGAGCTTCGAATCTAAGTTTAGCCCAAAGTATTTCGACTCTCCTTTCACCAAAGATTCAAAGAGCTCTGCTGGGCTGAACATTTATTTCAGTAGTAAAAGGGACAATCGCAGTTTTTTGGGAGTTGACCTTGAGGTTCTCCCTCATGCACCACCTTTGTACGTCTGTGAGAGCTGATACTGATGATTGCATCAGATCCACACAAACCCCCATTTTGACGACATCGTCAGAATAGTCCTGATTAAGGTATATAAGGGGACTATCTACCACAAGGTTCCACAACCTGAGGGCAGCCTTTCGTGGCTTCCACCTACATCGTGTCCCTGAATAGGAAGGCTTGTATTACCCTACAGCTCAGCATGGCAGATATCCACTAGTTCAGGACTGCAACGTTTCATTCCCTAAGGGCTGTAGTGATAAACGCCTCTTCTACGTCAAGAATCGCTGTGAGTGCATTCTCTTTATTCGAGAGTGATTTTTCATCCTGCAGACTAGACGGTGAAACGGAGTCTGACAAGATTTTCCAGGTTGATAGGCATGTTAGTACTCCGAGAAGATTGGATACTCTATATCATTAGATGCCTATAGAGTATTGGAAAAAATATATCTTGGGCATAGACAAATCTAGAAGAGTAACAAGGATCGTCATTATATTATAAAACCACATAATCAAGAGAGGCGAGTGCTGTTCTCCCCTCCTGTTACCCTACTCGATTCTTCAACTGACTACGTCACTATACCAGTTCGGACGACAATTGGATATCGTTTCGAGCTGTTCGAGAAGAAATTGTACTGCTCTCTCAACATTTACTAAGCTATTCTTTAGGCTCTCATCATAATACTTACGATAAATTCTTTCCGATACTGTATAAGGAATACCTTGGATGATGGAGGAAGGAGGTCAGGTGTAAAAATGTATACATTTTCATTAACTATAATAATTTCTCGAATTCCACATTGTGTTATGCTGAACTACTCCCTGAAAAATACAACTGAATTAACCTATATTTTATTTCTAGGAAAAAAATCGTGCTCCTTATAAACTATATACCCCACCTTACATTTTGGCGCCATTGAGGGGAAAAGTTGAAGGTGTTGAAGCTTTCGGCAAAGGTACCCAAGACCAAGCTTCCGTTTTGTACCTAAGTTATTGTCTTTCTGAAGATCAGAGCTGGCTTTTGGCTGTTGCCACAGATGAACAGGGTGAAATATTCGAAACTATAACTATAAACATAGACATACCCAACAGAAGCAGGAGAAAAAAGGCGTCTGCAAGAAGGATCGGTTTGGAGAAACTGATGAACTTTATCCTGGGAGTTATGTCACAAAGCGTTAGACCTTGGCGATTGGTAGTGGGAAGGTTAGGTAGGATAGGTCATGGTGAATTGAAAGGTTGGAGTTGGTTGCTGAGTCGTAAAAATCTTTTGAAAGTTTCCAAACAACTGAAAGATATTTGTAACCAGTGTTCAATGATGTACCCCAGTGCAGTACCATGTATTCTTAGCGCTTGCTTAGTCAGTTTGGAACCTGACTCTGTTCTACGACTGATGCCTGATCAGTTCACCCCTGATGAGCGTTTCAGTCAAGTTTCTGTCAATTCTCAGCTCTCTACACCGCAGGACGTTAGCTGCACCCACATCCTCGTCTTTCCAACAAGCGCTACAACTAGATCTTCACAAGCTAACTTCCAGGAACAACACATGACTGATGACGGGCCATTCTTTCCCGATGAAATGCCAGACGTAGATGTTGAAATTGATGAAATTTTCAATTGGACAGATATTGGCGGTGGTCAGAGTCCAACCGGTAGTCCCAGGCGGGAAGAGTCCGGCAATGGTAGTCCAAATGGTGAAGTTAATATTGAAAGGGAAGGAACACCTATGATTGGCAGAATGGGTTCGAAGGGAAATGAACCGACAGAGGAGGTTGGAGTGGTACTGCAACAACCTTTGGCATTGGGGTACTTGGTGTCAACAGCTCCCACAGGAAGGATGCCAAGTTGGTTTTGGTCTTCTTGTCCCCATTTGGAAGGGGTGTGTCCAGCGTTTTTGAAGAATGCTCTGCACCTGCACAACCCTAATATTCAGCAAAGTACCGACGACCTTCTTCAACAGTTTGCCGACACGTCTCATCCTCTCGATTCTCAATATACCACAGATGTCTTGAGGTAAATATTTGATGTTTGGATATTGTTGATAAGCTGGTAAGGTTTTGGTAAGTAGCCTAAATATTAGTATCATACTGCATATTAATATTTTCAAAGGTAATTTTTTAATAATTAGTTCAGTGATTGAAACTTAGATAATAAAAATCATTAATCAAAACCCTACTTCAGGCTGAAACTCCAATTATGATATAATGAACCTTTGATGTAATTTAAATTAATGTAGGTCTGCATTGTCTTGAAGTAATTTTCAGAGCATATACTGTACTAGCCAATGTAGTACAAAATATTAATTTCATGCTAGACCACTTGAGGTAGCAAATCAAGTTTTATCTTCATTCAAAGTTTGTTTTCTTTACCCAGAACTCCACTTCAGCATATATTTGTCGAGTTTGGAGAATTGCTTCTCATCTCCAATCAAATAACACAACTTAGATTAGTAATACTCTAATAGTACTGAAGGTAACATCTTTTCATAATGTTATCCCTCAAATCATGACATTGTTTCCATGTCGCAAGTTTTTGAGCATACAATAGCACACTAGCTAGATTTTGATTTCTGTCGGATATATTCATGGCAACGAAAACCAAAAATACTGTGATGTAACAATAAAAAGGCTGTTCATTGCAGCTTGTTGGGAGCAAGTAAAAACAATAGTATTTCCATCGCCGAACGGAGATTCTTCGTTGTCGGTATAGTCTGATCAGTACGGCAACACTGCATCTTATATTTTCATATCTGTTTGTTTTCGTCCTTGGCTTATTGGAGTGTTTTTTCGTGAAATATTTCTGAAAACAACGCACAGCACTGCCGGTGAGGGAATATGTCCCTTACAAAGTTTAAGGCGGAGCTTCTCATGAAGAGACGTAGGTCATTTATAAAAACAATAAACAATGTAGGACCTAATATGGACCCTTGAGGTACTCGACTAGTAACTGCTCCCAGATCTGAGACATCTTCCTATGCTGACTTTTTGAAAATGATTAGCGAGATATGAACCGAACCAGTTATATTCAACACCTCTAATTCTGTATTTTGATCATTTCGGCAGTAGAAATTGGTGATCGACACAGTCAAAACCTTTGGAGAACTCGACAAGTCCAAGAGCAACCCTTGACTTATCCCAAGTCTCAATTATGACACTTACAAACTTGTTCGGAGCATCAGAGCACATCTGTGTTGGAATCGTGTTCTTTTAAAATTATGCCAACCTATTTGTTTCAAGGAAATAGAGACATGGTCATGTCTACGCAAAACAAAATCAGGGGAACACATGAATTCTGAATCAGTTGTAAGGGTTTACAGTCAATTTCAAGTGAAGCAGGACCAAACACACAATTAGCATGGTTAAACCGTATAACAAATAAGCTGAGAATTAATTTATTGGAAAGAAAAACCATGTTTCCTGAAAAAGGAAAATATTGATTTACAAAACTGAAACTTACCACTTGTCTATGTTATTTTCATTTAAGGAATTTGAAAAAATTAATTCTAGTAAAGTCATAGGGACTGTAGTGGTCTGTAAATCAGAATTTAACATTCATGCAATTTGTAAAATCTTGGGAAAACTGTATTATGCGAAACAAATAAAAATATTTATCTGTATAAAAAATTACGCTCTCATTTCACGTAAATTCAACAAAAAAATATCCTTCGGAAAACATCTTGTTGGCTAGATGAATGTATTCAATCACTGCTCTGATTCAATTTTTACATTATTTATGCATTTTTATTTTTACTTTAACAGCTCTATTGATTGTTATTTTGTGTAGTCTCATAAGTATTATTTTGATCGACCAATAGATCATGTCCATAATATATTAGGATCAATAAACATATATCTATCATCACAAAGGTCTTGAAAAAAAAAGTTCTTTGTCCTGATAATAATTATCACTACTAATTAGACCAAATTTCCCATTGTAATTTAGATATTACATCAATAGTTTTCAACATTATGGCCTCAAACTGTTGTATGATGGAGGTTACATTCATGTTATCCATATTGTTTGTATTTAATACAGATAGTGGATATGTTTATTACTATTTAGCTTACAGTGATTCCGTATTTATTTATATAAATTAAAGTGATATTGTTTTTTTTGCAGATACGTCCTAGAAGGCTACAATGCTTTATCGTGGTTGGCCCTCGATTCCAACACAAAAGATCGTTTATCATGCTTACCAGTTCATATGCAGGTGTTAGTTCAGTTATATAACACTGCTGCCGCCCTTCTATAAATTACTGAATCAGTTGGTACTTATTTGCAAGTTTCAGTCCCTTCACATGAATCTCTTGATTTCTTTTTAGGGACCTAAAATCAGAAACATTTAAATCAATTTATTCACTCTTGTTTCAGACATACATTGTCTTAATTACATTTCAAATCTCGTACTTGAAGACGTCTTCAAGTGAATACCAATCAAGGCACTGGATGTCTGAAACTAGAGTTATCAAATTATCACATCTTCCATAATATTGAAACAAATATTAAGATTAACCTCCTGTGAAGTGTTGATTTAATTATTACTTGATGGTGGCATGATATTAGTTTCATAGTTTCCAGATTGATGTTATTTATCATGAATTAGATTAATGAAATTGATGAATGATGAGATAATATAGATAGTCTATGGCTCTCCAGAAAGAATGGCGGTTATTGAAGATGTGTTGAATAATTTGAGAAACTTAATTTTATCCAATCAAGTTCCAATAATTTTTTTGTCTCAATGATAAAATATATACAAATATTATATATTTATTATTTTGATAGAATTGTGATACTGAATTCATAGAAATGTTATTATGGACTCATATGAAATAATTGGGCTTTTCCATTTTCCAAATATGTTTTAATCAAAGGTTCTTTTGTTAGTTGTTTCTGATCCTAGGTTAGATCTGTAGGAAATGTGAATAGTTTTGAAAATGATACTTGCCAGGTTTTACAATCAATTTTTTTCATACCTTTTTATCCGAAATAATTTTTTCTATCAAGTTTTTAACTCAATTGTGTTTATTCTAATTTTATACATAAATAAACGAAAATATTTTATCAGACAGCCCCTCAAGGATGACTGCAAATCGCAGACACATGTTTTGACAACGTGTCTTCAAGAACGAATTATTAATAATACTCGAACATGACGTGAAGTTGATAAGTTAATAATGATATTTTCTCAATTGATAGCTGTAAATATATCTTAATATGTATTTGAAATTAATTTGTATGTGTACAAAAAAGAAGAATTGTGATACTTAGAGGTTAATTTTTAGAAGTGAATTTATAGAACTAAACAAAAAATTATTGTTGCGCCGAAGTATTAGAAAAATAAAAATGGACAGTAACAGTAGACATTTTTAAAATGATTCAAACAAGAAACTGCCAAATACTGTTCAGTGATTTACAAAGGTGAGTCTTGCAGGTGTTATATGTGTTGTTATATTCTTTTGTTTGTTGTTAGGTTTTGTTTACAATTTTAAACTTGTAAAAATGTAAATTTTGTACAAGAAATAATTTATTTTTGTGTTACATGTGTAAATAAGCAAAAATGTACAAAAAGAAAACGAGATGATTATAGACTGAGTAAGCAGAATTATGCAAAGGAAACTTTTTTCAAAGTCAATCTGTCTCTTGCAGAAGATGAACTAATTTGGTTATTTGACTTCAACTCATATAATATTTACAAATAAGAATGTTGCGGGACGACGTCTATTAAAGTCCGGCAAACTGTCTCAAAAAAATACTGATCGAGAGCCGAATTCATTATGTTAAATTTGACAGTTGGCGTCACTATTACAATAGCAGTTTTTTTAATTAATAGATATTCTGACTTCTGTGCTTTATCAGGTGAATGTATGCAGTTTGTTTGACAGTTTCTCTCTATACTGCTCTTTGACTAGCCACTGAAGTTCTAATACATCATGGCTTCATGGCTACCCTACAATCTTATTATTTTTACATTCAAATATAATAATATAATAATCCCTCATAAACACTCATAGAGAGTACCTAAAGGCATAGCCTGTGCGTCTAGAGGACGGCTTTTATTATTATTTGCCGTGGCGCTCCGGGGCGACTTACTGATGTTTTTAGTGGTGTATTCACTTTTCAGCTGTAGGAACACTTGATAAACCTACATACCGATTATTTCAGTAATAAAAACAATTGGATATAGTTCAGCAGAAAACGTCCAACTCCAAAATAGCAATTATTCAAAATGTCAATTCGAAATTGTTATATATGTCATATCAATACAAACAAGATTTGTCACTGAAACAATGATTTCACATTTGATTCAACACAATGATTGTGTGGACGATTTCTGCAAATTTTGCAAACAGGAATTATATAGTCGCCCTACATATGACAACATGAATTTTTACGTCCAACTATTCATTCAAATTATATCGTCACTATTTATGGCCGCATTGAACAAGTTTCAATTTTAAACAAACATAATTTATTGAACTTTTCCGAAATGCTGTTTTCTAATTTTTTCAACAATAGAGCTTTTTTATTTATAGCTTGATTCAAACTATAAAGAAAACTATATGAAGTTCTACATGTAAAGTGCCACAATAGTGAATGAGAAATTGAATCTATGGAGCCCATATTTTTTTATGTAATTACTTGCGAGAAAATCACTGTCGGGTTGTCCAGTTTTTTGTTCTCAACAAATAAATTGTTGAAAGAATTTGTTTTTGAAAATGCGAGAACACATTAGGTTCGTGGAGCCAGAAAATAATAACATCCCACAAGTCTGGCAATTCGAGACCACGGTGTTACAGCTTCTACATAAGTATATTTTCTAAGACTCAAGGCCACCTTCAGGAGACCAGTTGAGTCTTGCTTGGCACTTAACATGTTAAAGAACAGTATGAAAACTATGGGGGGAAAAGAATGAAGGGTAGGAACTGGTGTAAGTTTTGAATTATTGAAGGTTGTTGAAGAACCTCTGTAGACAGTTAATGTTGAAGCTTTTACCGTTTATTCGAAGAAAGACTTATTGGGGTCTGCAGGTTTCATACTGAAGGGTGGGGAAATGCATTTTCAAGAGAAGTAAGCGAATTTGTGAGAATAATCTTTGGTATTCATAATATTAGAGTCAATAACCAGAGAAGTGTTCCCTTCTGTACGAAAGGTTTTTGTTGAGAGCACAGCAATATAATCGAATCTTGCATAATATTCTAACTCTTTGCCAAAGACAGGATATATAGGATGGTTGCGAGGACATTGTGGGTACTAAAAAATATATCGCCAAGAAACTTAGGACAATTTGTACATAAGACTATTGAATAATCAAAACACCTTTTTTGTGAAATTGTCAAATTTGATGGTTTTATGCAATATATTCTAGTTACAGAAATTCAACATCCATCAAGTGTAAGATGTCTCATATTTTTTTTAATTATTGCATAGAATCAATAAGATTATTAAGTAGATCTAGTAGAACTGTTGACTAACCAAATTGTACGTATATAAATGTTAAACTAACCTGTAATGTATTTGAAAATGTTACTGGGGCCAAAAGATTAAAACGTTTCTTATAAAGTTGCCTCAGACTCGAAAATGTTTCAAGGTCTTTACAGCTCAGTAAGAACGAATTTTTTGAAAGGTCTAAATAAATTTAATTTACTTTCAAATAAGAGTTGTTTATATCACAATTCGATAGGTTCTAAATATTGATCAATTATAAATTTTTTTGTGAAAAAACTTCAGTAAGAAAATTGTCTGGCATTAATTCACTGGAAGAAGCTTCTGAAAACTTTGTTTGGTATCATGAAAATTTTAATTGTTGAAGAAATGTGTTTCTGAAACAAGTTGCTTCGGAAAATTCTTAGGTGACGTTTAAACTGTTTGTTTTATAAACAGCCCTTGTTGAAAGTAGCTAACAGTAAACCCTTGGACAAATCTGAAAATATGTGGGTTACTATTTTTGTACAATATTTTTTTGTTTGAAATTCTCATTTTAAAATTTTCGAACAAAGGATATCTGGTTTAATTTCAATGTCTTCAAAATCCTTATTTTGGGAAAATATGGAAGTAAACAGAATTGACTATACTTAGATGTGAACTTCTCTTGCGCCAGAAATGCTCAAGAACTTTAATTTCTTGTTTATTTTGATGCTTGATTATGATTGGCAGTTCAGTCATAAATGTGATTTTTTTTTTGTGTCTGACTGTTTTTTTGTCACAAATTTTTTGTAATGGTCTTTAATTGACAGTATTTTTTTTCAATATTGTTTTTCTCAATTTTTCAAGTAAATTCATTACTTATATTTATATACTTATTTAAAGAACCTTTATCTATATATATTGAACCACAGATTAAGGACAGTTATATTGTTCAAAACTAGCATTCATGTTCGAAATAAGAGAACGTTTTGTAAATAATAGTTACTGTTGTAAGAATATGTCAATTTTAGGGAATTGGGAATATAGTTAATCAAATTTGTACATATTTTATTGAAATTAGTTGAATTAGTGAATACACATAAAATGTTAATAACTTTATAAATAATTATATACATATTACTTAGGTATTATTAATAAACGGCTCTATGAGTATAAATATATTGTTTTTATTTGTCCCATTTAATATTTTCGAAATATTAGTAATGGTATTTCCATATTGTATAAAGTCTTTATTGAAATGTGCATATTGAAAAATAAAAAGCATAATTGGACAGTAAATATGCTTACAACAAATATATTCGACAATCGAGCTGAATACATAGGTGGACATCTACTTTCAAGAAAAATAAATAAAACATTACTATAATTGGTTTTTCCAGATATTTAAAACCTGTTTTGATCATGTATTCTTTGAAATGATACAAACCAACTATATGCAATTTACGATGCAAAAGAAGGATGGGTATATGAATCCATATGTAGAAGTGAGAGAAAATCAACTGAAATCACAAGAATATTTCAAGATTTTTCTAGTCTTCTCCAAACTCGAAAAATAATTGAAACATAGAAACTCAATAGTTCCAACTTGTGTAATATGAAAATGTAAGGTGTAAGGAAATTTCTTGAATTTTTGTCTTTTATAGAATTATATTTAGAACATTATTAATATAACAGAAAAACTAGTTTTTAGCTTTGGGAATGTGTATTGACAAGTCGAAAGCCTAGGACTGACTGGATTGTATTTTGTTAATTAAATCGGAAAAATATGGAATACGAGGGAATGTTCTGAAATGTTTTCAGTCATATTTAGCAAACAGACAAACTTCTTCAGGTTTACCGCAAGGAAATGTAACAGGCCCAGTGTTGTTTATTATATTTAGGAAAGATTATGCAAATCTGAACTAGCAAAGAATATATTTATCACTATATGCTGATGATACAAACCTTCTGGTAAACTGTCGAAACTTTTTCAGAAAGCTTAAAATTGATTGAAAACAAACAAGTTAATATTGAACGAGTCTAAAACTGAAGTGATGATATTTGCAACTAACGGAAATTATTTTTTTCTATGTCTAATAAGAATACAGATGAAATATTTATAATTCAAAAAAGAGTTACAAGAATAATTAATTGCAAACGTTATGTTATACGATTGTCTGAACAGTTTTGAAGAGTATTAAATGACTGCATGCTCTAAATCTTTTCGAACGTTTGATGTATTTGTTTATAAAATTGTGAACATTTTGATTTAAACGCCACAAAAACGTCAAAAAGATTCTTGTAGATCTAGTACCTTGTATTAAGGATCTTTAAAATTCAAAATATCATTTTTGAAACAGCATTTTAATTATTTTCTTCAAATAATTGTAGCATTGTTTGAAATAAATACTGAATTGTTTTCAAATTCAATGAGAATTCTGTCCCAGTATAGCTAATACTGGAGTACTGCAGTCTTTCAACTCGGCAGCCGACTGATTTTATTCATGAAAACCTGTGCAAATGAATGAATTTGTGTATATTGTGATGATTTTATGAAAACTATGGTGTTCAATCAGTAGACATCACTAACCTCCATACACACACACATAATACCGACATATATTTCAAGAATGAGAGCTTTTGTTTTACTGACAACTGACATTTAATATAATCGTTTCAGATACTGAATTGCTTATTATTGCGTCCAATCAATTTGTAATATAATTTTAATAATACTCCCTCATAAACACTGGTTAAGTGTACCCATTGGCAATAATACAGACTATCCATGTATCAATAAGAAAAAAATTCGGCATTCGAGAATTCCTGGAGAAAATAAAACAGGCCTTACTGGAATGCAATTCTTTTGATTTATTCCTCAGTAGGTTAATAGATTTTTATTCAATCTTTTCAAATGAAAATTCAATTTTTTTTGTACATATCGCTCCGTCGATAAAAAAGAGAATTCAAAATTTGACAAAATTCAGTTAACCCCTCAAACGTACGGCCTTCTACACCCAGTATTTCTATCTAGAAAAGTGACACTGTATGGTGTAAAGTGGCAGATACATGTGTCACTTCTCTACAGAGAAATACTGGGTTTAGAATGCTGTTTTGAGGAGTTAACTGAGTTTTGGGTGGTGTCACTTCTATCAAAGGAGCGATATGTACATATATAAAAATTTGTTTATGATGTTTGGTTGTTAAGTTGTCTCTATGTCCTGTGGTGTATTGATGTTGAATTAAATCCTGATTTTTCTTGACAAACATTACCGATTTCAAAACAGATAGGCTTACAAATATACGTCACAAGGCCAGATACCAAAAATACCCCTTGAACATTTTTTTTCTGGAGAACGAAAGACTTAAAAATCCACAGAATTACACCAGCAAAAATTCCATTAACAACTCAGGTTTATATATATTCGTCCTTTGCAAAAAGTTTAAACAAAATCTACTGTTGCATTAGGCCGTGAATGGAAATACTATTCCATAATAATATTAATAATATATAATAAAACTTTCTCATAGAGTGTACTCAAAGGCATAGCCTGTGCTGGTAGAGGACAGCTATTATTATTATTATTTGCCGTGGCGCCTGTTGTTTCTTTAAATCTGACGGATCATGTTCAAGTCTTTTTGTCTTAGTTGATATGTGATTCTCCACTATATATTAATTAGTTACTCGCAGACAATTTTGAGGAAATTTAGTTGCATAAGGAAAGGAATAAAGAAAATTATGTTAGAATGTTCTAAAATATCTGGATGTTAGTCCGGTCCTGAAGTCGCGATTCCCAACTCCGGCTGAGGAAAATGCAGTGTTCAGGTAGTATGAAAAGATACAATTGGAAAGTGACCTTCAACAAACACATACTATTTTTAATTACAAAATTCACTCATACACTTCTGGCCAATAAAGGAGTAGACGGTTTGGGATCGAAAAGTGGGTGAAAGTCTTTAGCTGTAGCTGAAAGTAATGTTGAGAACTGAAATCGCGGTTCTGCGCCATTTACTAGATTTTCAATCAGTATGACTTTCCCAGCCTCTTTAAATTATTCTATATTTTTTTAAATGTTAATAAACAGGAAGTAAACATACTCTATACTGTATTGTTTATAATGGACAGATTCTTTTTTCTCATTTTTCATGAAAAAAATTATTCCGAAATTGAATATATGTACGAATTTTCTTATAGTGAGAGAATTACTTACTATTGAGATTGACTCAACATCCAGTAAACACAACATACTGTCAGAGACTTATCAATTTGAGATAAAATATAAAAAAACTTCAGAAGTATTTCAAATATACTTTATTTCCACTATTCAATGTAATTGGCTTATCAGCCTTTTGGAGAACCAATAACCAACATCTAGTAACAAAAAAAAAGTTGCCATGATTTTTGGACACAAATCATCAGCAAATAGGAACCCTAATTCTCTGAATAAGTATTATTTACAGAGTGACCCATTTAACGGTAAGGCTGCAATGGTAGATTTTACATATGCAGTAAACTGTCAAAAATTTCATCAAATCAAAAAATATGAAAGCAAGTTTTGAAAATGAAATTTGTGATACTTCCAGCTTTTAAATGGGCCACTCTATATATTTCAATTCACATTATAGACAAATGTGAAGTCAATATTTTACTAGCTTAATTTCAAAAATCCCATTAAATAAATAAGTTTAATTCCCCTTCAACCAAGTAGCTTATGTTTCAATTCAAACTTTTTCAAAATATTGATAGTTTCCTTCAACGCAGCTCCCTCCCTTACAATTTGAAATATCCCAGACTCAGACAAATCAATGATAGTAGATGCTTCATTACTGAATTTCAACTTTCCACCATCAAATATGGCAGGTATTTTGTCCCAGATTGATCTGAATTCTGTAATGTCCACAGCACTAGGTTGATTACTAAAATTAGCACTAGTTAGTGCCAAAGGTTTGCCTAATCCACGAGACAAATTCCTAATGAAATCATAATCTGGTATTCTTATACCTACTTTTCCATTCAAACTCAACGACTTATCAAGCGAACTATTTGCAGATTGAAGAATCACAGTAACTGGTCCTGGTAGTAAAGCTCTTAAGAGAGTTGATGGGAGATGATGAACACTCGCCCATATTTTGATATCTTTAACCTCATCTAGGCAAATGGCTAAAGGCTTATTTTCATTTCTGCATTTAATGCTGTATAGTTGGTTGATGGCAGATAAATTTGTTGCATCACAGGCTAAACCATAAACTGTATCTGTTGGTACAGCAATAACAGATCCAGACTTGAGATAACCTATAGCTGTAGCTTCAGCTGACAAGTTCGATACAGACATGTGAGCAGTTATGGAAGGGAAGTCAAACTTTGACATTCTTGAAAATCTAGCTAAAGACATTGATTTCACTTTTAATATCAAAACCATATGATAATTAATTCAGTCTCGCCAATTGTGGTTACAGTTTGGATTACAGCAACGATAGAATGTTGTCATGGGTTCATCAGCAGATCTTGTTTGGATCTGCTTGAAATATGCTCGTTCGTGGCTACACTCTGGACAACGTTCCTCAGTAGACTGGACGTTCTTCCAGGCGTCCTCACCTCCTAAGACATCATCAATTTCCTGAAAACAAGAACTCATTATATTTAGAAAACATCATCAACCTTATTCCATACCTTAAGCTTAGAATAATTTTTATAGGTGATTAGCTTCTTCACACGAAAGTAAACGGGGCATACACTGCAAGTGAACTGGAGTCTCCCTTGCAAATTTTCTTCCACAAATAATAGATTTGAACAAAACGAACAGAATGAGACCATATTTCTATTTGTCCGAATAAAATAGAAATGTATTAAACAACCACTGCTCAATTCATCACATCATCACATGTCCCAGGCACAGCACATGTGTTCAGAGATTACAGAGATTCAGAATGACAGAATGACTAATCACAGATTCACAGAAAACAAAACATCTTCTTCTTCATTATCCACAACATACGGAGAATTTAGCCAGTGCATTTCCTTTTTCATGGGGTCTAATAATCGCATTCTGCACTAAGGCTAATTCATACCTACGCGAATATTCGCAGGTTTTGTGCGATACGCAAATCGCAAGAAAATCGCCACATGAACGTTCATAGGCATGTGGCAAAAAAATTGCGGTAAATGATGAATCATAATGTAGTAAAACTGCACTAACTAATTTTCCTTATTTATTTAAAACACTATTTACAACAATTATTCACTAAACGTTCAATTTATTTCTACTGTGGCTATCTATCAGCGAACTCTGGAACTGTAACTAACTCTCCATTCTGACTGTCCCGCTTATATACTCCCAAGCAGTTTCCATTAACGACTCTCGAATATTCAGGAGTATAGAACATTTCATCTAGATGGCTCTTCGAATAGTATCGAACAATCGATTTATTCCAGTTTGTTCTCGGCGATCCGTACGCCAGCAGATATGCAGTTGTAGTTGAACGAGGGTGCATAATTAATTAGATCAGGGCCGGTCTCGGGGCCGGTCTCGAAATCGTTACAATAACATGTAATTTTTCGTATTTGGGGTTAGGAATTATTTGTTTTTTCCTTTTTCTAAAATAACTTATAGCGCATTCGACTGAAATGCTCGCATTCGGTGTAGGAGCATATTGACCGTTGTTCTGATTTGGCACAGAATTCTTGATTATATACATGCAAAAAATGCGAATTTATTCAGCACAACTGTCACTGGCACGAGGCACTTGTAAAGTGACAAGCGCATTCGACTGGACCGATCAAATTATCAAAAAGCAGCCGTGTTTACACCGTCCACAAAGTACAGTGCAGAAATATTCGAATTCGTAGCGAGCGCTATTGCCAGTCGAACATAGATTTTGTTCTAACCTCGAGTAATACATACCAAGTCGAACAAGAATATTATTGGTACTGTACCAGTGTATATATCCAGCCGAACACACAAGCTCTGTAAAGATTGGAATAAATGCACATTAGTGCAGCCAGTCGAATACACTATTAAATAACAGTTGAACATGGAAGAAGTTCAATGTATCCCAAATAACATTATATACCTACATGTTTGGAATATTTGTAATACGAAGTAAGTTTCAATTCGGCATGCAAATGATATCGATATCATATTATTGTTATCTCCAGAAGCCAAGTATCTTCAACAAAAATGCGGTTATAGTATAATTAAAATCAAGGATTTGTGGTCGGAATATTCAGCAGATTGAGTGTTTAATCAAAAGTCTGATCCAAAGTTTTAAACATCCTGCTTCAACATTAGGTAACGCCCAACAAGATGTTCAGGAGTTCTTAAGATACATATACTAGGTAGTCGGCATTAATATGTTATTAGATCATTGCAGAAGCGAGATTTGAATTCAACAAAAATATTTGAAAATGCTACAGAATAGTGGTCCAGATACTTTTGGTGGAGTAGCACCTAATAGAGCTTGCTATCTACCCCTGAAGCCCTGAACTGAACCTAAAGTGAACGGCACCTGACTTTATGAATGCATTTTGTTTAGTTGGTTCGGTAGACTTGTTTCAGATATTGCTGCCCATATCTTCCCATATCCAAAGCTTCAACGATTCTGAAATATTATCCTTGCTTAGTACTAGTATTTATGGGAAGGCTGTTGTCACAGCTGAGCAAGTAGACCCCTATGTGCCCTTTTGCCATACCCTGCTCTCTTCATGCTTGGTGTTCTGCCTATCTTTGGATTCCACATGCTCTCCCCAAACCGGCTACTAGATCCGCAATATCCGATCCGAGGCCCCTCCTCGGCTTTCATTGGAGACTAGTTCTTCAGTTCTCACTGCGAGTTTCTTCCATCCATCTCCTCGTAAAAGTCCTGGTAGGGCTGGTTCTCGATCGGGCGATTCATTCACCGGATTCTGCAGATACCAGTCCTGCAGCACCCGATTCGAGGCTCCTCATCGGCTCCCACCGAATACCACGGTTACCAATTCCCACAGCGAGTTCCTTCGATCGTCCTCCTTGTGAAAGCCCTAGTAGGGCTGGTTCTCAACCGGGCGGAGCGGCGACCGCGGGTGATTCATCACCGTCTACCAGTCCCGCAGCACTCAATCCGAGGACCCTCCTTGGCTCCTACTGAAGGCAATTTTTTTATTTCTCTCTGTAATGTGTGAGTACTGTGAGTGGTTATGTGTTAAGTGCCGGGGGAATATGCGTGTTTTTGACGTCGGTGTATGGTATGCTAGGTCCCATGGGTCGCCACTTCCGTTGGCTGCGGCGCCTCAGCCATACACTTGGGGTTTATCATTGCTCTGGGGAAAGTTCTACAGGATTTCTCATACTTGGCTTTTCGTATACACGGGACAAGTGAAGTAACCATATTCTCCTGAGACCAGCTGTTTGAGTTTGATACCGCTTTTAATTGACGTTGCCCACGAAGATTGCCGTCAAATGTTGGAATCCTCAAAGTTTTCAATTGTGCTGGCTTTGGTGATGCCAGTAAAAATAGATATTCACTGATAGAGGAGATTATGTTCTCGATTACTGGTGCCGCAGTTGAATACATGACATTTCCTGAGTACAACGGTAAATGACCCCCTAAAATACGCTTATTCTGAAAATATATCTGAGCAAATGTACAATGACCTCATGTAATGTATCAAACATTGGATCATATTTCAGTTTCGGGTTATTCGCATTCAAGCATGTCATCGGTCTGTAATTTTTTGGATCTGACAAATCTCCGTTTTTGGGAATGAGCGCGGTTCGCCAGGTTCGACAAACTTATCCGGAATCTACTGTTCCACATCTAGCCAAGAGTTCAAAGATATTGCTAGATGGCGGTGGGAGCTTGGACATTTATTTCACCAATTGTTATTCTGCCTAGCAGGGCCTGGTGCGGGAGCCTTTGTACGGAAGTCAAACTTCTTCCGGAGTTATTGGGTTGTGCAGAACATTGTGCTTAAGCTGACGAAACCTCTTGCAGAAATCTCCGAACTGTGATAGAGCTGAAGTATCAAAATTGAGTGGTGAATACTCATAGATGTCCTCCCAAAAGTTTTCTACCCGATCAGCGGCTGGCTGGCTATCCACAATACGTGCAGGGTTTTGGAATAAGCGAGAAGTTTTGTAGCAAAACTTCAGGTTTACCGCAATACTTCTCGCCTGCCTTACTAGTGACTTCTTTGCTGCCACCAATATTTATATCCTATCAAGAAAGTGCTGTTTGGCGGTATCTCCTCTCCGTTTGGGACAGTATCTGGACTGCGTTAAACACAGCATGATTTGCCAGATGTCTCAGTCTATGAATCGGCTGGATGTTTGTCTCTAAATCTACTTCGTGCCTACTAATGAAGCCAATAATACGCTTATTATTGACTCCGTTTAGCACTGAACATGTTCACCAACAACAGATAAAGAGTTGTACGGCTGTTCGACCCTCAGGATTTCCAGGGCAGCCATACTCTTTTGCAATGGGGACTTGGCCTGCTTCAGCCTCACTTTGAGCTCATTCATTGCTCTCTATAGAGTTGCGACATCAATGAGTTGACTTGATTTCTATCATAGCATATTTAACAATTGTTAGATTATGTCAGGTGAGCTGTGACTCCGTTATGCCTTGGTTTCCAGCGCCCCCTTCCACACGGAGTTGCTGTAACACTAGTGATTGTGGTGAGGCAGTATGCGGTATAGAAGGTAAATCGGGATCACTTGTAGTTCAGTTCTGTTCTGGCTTCCTGATAGAGGGCTGGTTCTGCTCTCTGATGCCAAGCATTTGTTTTTGGTGGCGGCGCCGGAACAAACGTTTCCTTCTTAGTTTTCCGAGTCTTCTTATCTCCTAAGAATTGGAATCATTATAGAATGGCCGATTTCACAGTGCCGGTGTGATTAAGTCAGGTGTATCTGTTCCAGTCTTCCATTTTTATAATCAGTGTAACCATATTAATTTAGTTACTGCTTTTTGTAGGAAAACAAGAAAGAAAGTGAACAGTCTTACAATGAAATGCATTTGTGAGAATGAGAAAGCTTTCAACGAAGTCTTTGTATTACGATCATTACTTCCAAAGTTGTATCCAAAGTTTGGCACAGTTCTGCGTAAAAATATTTCTTAGAATTGGAGCCATGGCTGTTGATATATTTTTGAATATTCACTTGATTTGTTATTTTGAATATTGAAAATTCAATATTATAATAGTATCTGCAACTTCGTATTCTACTTGGACGACGAGCTTAAAAAGGAATCAATAGGATTTCGCACTATGATTTTACGATTCCAACGCAATTTATGGCGCTGGAGGTTTTGCAACAATGGCACAAAGCTAAATTGGGAGAATGCGAACAACACTTGGGAATAGGTCTCTCTGAGGCTTGCCTGAACTCATTTGATCTCATTCCCATTCACCATTTATAAACCTTTGCCGATGAGATTCTTGCAGTCAACACCAAGATCATTAATATCCATTTTCACAAAACAGAATCTTCGTTCGTTAGATACAAAATGTTTTAATTTTCTGTGTGCCGCGATAAAAATGCGTGTTCCTCCAAATTTACTGAGCTATGCTTGTTGAGTATTACTGACACATTATGAGTCGTTCTGGGAAAGTTTCGTCTGAACAGTTTACAAAAAACGTTATAACAAGTCTGTTTTCAATAACATAATGTTTCGAAGGTTTCGTTGTGTGGGTCTTGTTTTTCAGTTACCCTAGAGGAATAAATCGAATGGGGTTGAATCTAGAGATATGGCTGGCCACTCTATATGACCTCTTCTTATAATCCAGTTTCCCGCAAATATACTATCCAAAAACACTGTAACAGGCTGTGCATATAATGTGAGTGGTGCCCTATCTGTCCGATTACCTTCTAGAAAAATTGGTCCAGTCAGTCTGCATAAATACCGGTCCAGAAGTTCAGTTTCTAGGCAGTTTGAGCGTGGACTTCGTAAAGACATGTGGATAGGTTTCTGACTAATACGCACAATTAAGACGATTCGCGGTTGAAAGAAAATAAATTTACATTTGCATCAGAAAAGCAGACGTTGAAAAAAAAATCCCATCAGCATCTATTCTTGCAGTCATAATTTCAAAAAAGCATTGTTGCCGATCAAAATCATCTTCAATCAATTGGTCTAGATAGCAAATTTATTTTGTAAGGATGGAATTTATGTTTCAGAATTCGGTAAGATTAGCTGAACTCTTCGTGCTTAAAGTTGAGTCGGCATGAACTCGTCCTGAAACTGTAACTTCAACAGGTTAGGTTCATTTCTCACCGGGAGTTCACGTTCTGGTTTTTGTTGGCTACTGATTCAGTTTGTCCAAATTTTTGCAACAATTTTAGAAAGTATTTTCTCCACGATCATCACAGAATTTGCTAATTCTGAAATGAAATTTGATTACCGAATGCTGGAATTCTCTCTCTTCAGTTTGAAGAAATTTTTCTGCAACACCTCTGCCCCCATGCAATTCAAATGTATTCACATTCTCTCTCTTGTAATAGAATAATATTCTCACACTGGTTGGCAATAATAATAATACGAGATTGATAAAAGCCCCCTAGCTGCGCCGCTGAGTCCATTCCGCGGACGCCTCATCCATAATTAGTTCCAAAAAGTGGTTATTTGGATGGATCGTTTTCTGTACTACATGAATAGTCTAGATAACGGAGCTGCCGCGTCATCGCTCAATTCCTGGAAATGTGTAGAAGTTCTCCGTTTTGAGTATTCTCGAATCATCGCGTTTAATCCAGTCTACGCGATGAGCACCTATATATACGGAGACGTTTGACTGGGAAGGAAGTTTTTATGAAGAGAATTATTTAAGAAGATTAGAAAGTGATAATAAGCAGAAGTGTTTGGAATATTTAGCTAGTTGTATTGTTGTATAGATAGATCTAAGTGTTTTATTAGTCAGTGAAGTGTTGTATGTTTATTTATAGTGAAGTTAGAAAATAAACAGTTTAGTAGTGTGCTCGGCCTATTATTTAGCAAAACGTAACAATAACATTAGCCTTGACGCAGTTAATTGTCACCGTAGTGGTAAATTTCAGTACTGTCAAAATTATTGCTGTCACGTTTTCATTCGAAAATATAAAAAGTATCATGAATTTATCCAGCGATTCGGAATCAGAGTGTGAAAATACACCACCTGAAATTACCAAGAGTACAAATAATATACTGGAAAGTTCACTACCAAAACACCCGAATAATTGAGACTCGTAGTTTTCGTTAATATAATATTTATCAAACATATTTTATTGAGAGGCCGGATGGCTCAGATGGTATAGCATTGGCATAGTCGACGAGAGGTTGCGAGTTTAAGCCACCGACAATGAAATTTTTTTTTATTTTATAGTTTATTCATAATGCATCTTTGCGATAAAAATATTTCGTGTGGAAATTATCTTTTGTTCGTTTCCATTTTAAAATATTTTCAAAGGACTAGGCACACATATAAGGGGGATTCTAGGTATCGATAGAATTTGCTGAAATTTTAGTATTATACACCAAATGTATATTAGATTGATAATTGCATGCTACGCGACCGTGATAACAATTGCATTAGTAATATACAAAGTGTAATAGAAAATATAAGGGGGACTCTAGGTATCGATAAAATTTGCTGAATTTTTAGTAAGTTGCACCAAATGTATTATAGATTAATAATTGCATGCTTCACGACCGCGATAACAATTGCATTAGCAGATATACAGAGTGTAATAGGAAATAGAAGGGAGTTTCTGGGTATAGAATCTGCTGAAATCTTAGTATGTTATACTTGAGGTGAATTTTTTTGTTGTTGCTGTAAACCCTTAAGAGTACAACCCTCAAAAGTCTTCGAAAGACTTGTCCGAGCTAGGGAAGACGCAGCCCTTACCTTTTAACGTGTGATGCCATGCACGAGACCAATGACCATGCTGGGAATCGAACCCATGACCCTTAGGTTAAGAGACAAGCGCTCTACCATCATGAGCATCACGGCCCATGAGAGTAATAAATGCATTCTACGCGGACACGATAGTAAATAGTTGATTTACAGAGTGTAATAGAAAATATAAGGAGATTTCTAGGTATCGATAGAATTTGCTGATTTCAGTATGTTACACCTGACGTATATTAGACTTGAAATTGCATTCTACGCAAGCACGATGGTAACTGCATTTGTCAATAAACAGGGTTTAATGAACCCTTTAGTCAAACTTTGGAAATCTGTCTCGTCAAAATATTCCTCATCGTCATATTTTATATTGGCTGCATTTTGTATAAATTATCGGAGAGCTTTATACCATGAAGCAATTTCAGTTCCACTCATAATCACCCCTCTGGGAATAGAAACATGGTTTTCTATATGGTGGAGGTTGACAGAGCCTTTGTGATGGAAATGCCCAATACAACAGTTGGTGTCTCGAGGAATAGAAGTGTTTGTCTTTACATAAAAATCTATCCGAGCATTCAGTTCTAATCTAATTCTGCAAATACGGGCACATATAAAACATTTCCCAAATCTTTGTACTAGTACCTCCATAGGAATTGCAGCTATATTACCTTCTATTTCCATTACTTGCACTAATCTGTTGTTACAGGCCAAACATATTCTGGAGTCTGGAGTAAATACTGCATCTTTCAATCCAAATCGTTGTCTGTATAATAAGGCTAGCTCATTTCTTCTAAGGTTTGTATTCTCTTCCAGATTAGTAGCATCTATTTTATGAAAAACACGACTCCTCGTGTTACATATGTAACAGTTCACCATTATTCTATTCAAGTAGTACTTTTTCAAAATACTGTATGAACTAATTGCTATCGTGTTCGCGTAGAATCCATTTATTACTCTCATTTACCTCAGGTATAACATACTAAGATTTCAGCAAATTCTTTCGATACCCAGAAACTCCCTTCTATTTCCCATTACACTCTGCATATCAACTAATACAAATGTTATCGCGATCGCGTAGCATGCAATTATTAATCGAATATACATTTGGTGTAAAGTACTAAAATTTCAGCAAATTCTATCGATACCTAGAATCCCCCTTATATGTGTGCCTAGTCCTTTTTGATCGTGGAGAAAGTATAGTCTGCTACTCGGTTAGAATGAAAATTCGTGATGCTCGTGGTTCCTCCCGCTCGCCTTCGGCTCGCGCTCGGAACTTTCCACTCGCATCGAATTGTCATTCTAACCTTGTTACAGAAAATACTATGCTAGCAACAAGTTTATATAGATGCTATTCATTGAACAAATTCGTTGTACGGTAACTGCAGTGGTCATTCTTTAAAAAAATCGTTATTTTCACCCATTTCCGCGATCGTATATTCTATTATTGAGGAAACATATTCTGCAGCTCTATTCAAGTAATTCACTCTGATGTCATTCAACCGAGGATAAATTTGACACTGATAGACGTCAACAAAACAAAAAAAATCATTCTCATACATTTTTTTGTTGTATATGGCTTCAATCCGACAAAAAGGTTTTTCCATTGGTTTCAATAAGAACCCTAAATTTTTTTCAATCAAGTGAATGTGAATAGATTTAAAAGGTGAGGTGAACTTGTAAGTTATTCCGTTCAATTCCTTGCAATGATAATTATACTAAGTTGCATTATCCGATCTACATAGTTTCCATTGATTGAATAAACAAAGAGTGATTCTGTAACTCCAGCATTGAATATTTCGAAAATATTCCATATAATCTAATTTTCTGTCGCTTGATATTCAGGAAAAAAATACCTTCCAAATGAGGTATCACTTGCCATATTCTACCATGGGTGGCGGATACAGCACTAAGGGATGAAATATATTTCGGGTGAGTTTCATTACAAACGGTGTCCTCCTCGAAAATATAGTTGACGTTGACGAGTCCGGGAGTTTTTTTAATAATCCGGTTCTGTCGATCAGAACATTTCTCAATTGAGGAATAAAAGCAAAGCTCTTGGGAACACTTCTCCTATATCACATAGTTCGTTTTGATTTCAAGTTTTCTCTCCTTGCTTTAGATTCCACCGATTCGAATTTGACATTTGGCATACGAAAGTTTGACCACATTTCTCATACCTTTCCGAAGTTGAGATGGCTCAATATGTTCATGCTTCAATCTCTCACCCTTCATCACACAAGTATAACTAAAAAACAACCATAAAGTCTCTTCAACAAGATATCATTCAGCATATCGGCAATCATTCACAATTCCTGAGCGATATTGATGGCTTTTTCCATGACCTTCGAGATAACAGGTACTACGATAGGCCTGTAGTTGCTAGGTAGGGTCTTTTTTTCTTGTTGTATGTACTCTAGCAATTTTCCAGTTTGGCGAGAATACCTCTACATCATAGAAGAGAGATTGAATAACTTACATAGTACCGCTGTTATTTCAAGACCACATTTCTTGAAATCGATCGGCGTTGGTGTTCAGATCCAACAAAATGCGTCTGAGAGTTCGTTGGTTAGAAAAACAATGTTTTTTCCTAGGCGTTCATCGTTAGCGTTCGGTCATTCTTTAAAAAAATCGTTATTTTCACCCATTTCCGCGATCGTATATTCTATTATTGAGGAAACATATTCTGCAGCTCTATTCAAGTAATTCACTCTGATGTCATTCAACCGAGGATAAATTTGACACTGATAGACGTCAACAAAACAAAAAAAATCATTCTCATACATTTTTTTGTTGTATATGGCTTCAATCCGACAAAAAGGTTTTTCCATTGGTTTCAATAAGAACCCTAAATTTTTTTCAATCAAGTGAATGTGAATAGATTTAAAAGGTGAGGTGAACTTGTAAGTTATTCCGTTCAATTCCTTGCAATGATAATTATACTAAGTTGCATTATCCGATCTACATAGTTTCCATTGATTGAATAAACAAAGAGTGATTCTGTAACTCCAGCATTGAATATTTCGAAAATATTCCATATAATCTAATTTTCTGTCGCTTGATATTCAGGAAAAAAATACCTTCCAAATGAGGTATCACTTGCCATATTCTACCATGGGTGGCGGATACAGCACTAAGGGATGAAATATATTTCGGGTGAGTTTCATTACAAACGGTGTCCTCCTCGAAAATATAGTTGACGTTGACGAGTCCGGGAGATTGAATAACTTACATAGTACCGCTGTTATTTCAAGACCACATTTCTTGAAATCGATCGGCGTTGGTGTTCAGATCCAACAAAATGCGTCTGAGAGTTCGTTGGTTAGAAAAACAATGTTTTTTCCTAGGCGTTCATCGTTAGCGTTCGGTCTCTCTTGGTAAGGGGAGAAAATAAGTGAATTGTCTTTCCACAGCATTGGCGAAAGTCCAAAACTGCTGATTCCCGTTAGGACACAATAGTTTTGATCGTATCTTAGCTTTGTATATCTCCTTTGATGATTCGATTATCTTCTTCACTTATTTCTAGCTTTTACCTCTGCCTACACATAATTTTTTAAACTCTTTTGATGTAAATGCACTTTCAGTATCAGCAACTATTCTTCTGTCACATTCAATGTTGCTGTGTCAGGACTGTCAGGTGTACTTGATACAAATGGTCCTAGATGGTCGACATTAAGAGTGTGATACCACTTAGCGTATTTTGGGATAGAATATAGTGTAATAAAAATGCACTTAACTAAAATAATCTACAAATTTATTTCAACTAACTATAATAATGTATGTCACTACCGCTAAGCCAACTCTGTATTGTCTAGCTGTAAAACTACTGTAACTAATCTGCCATCTCTGGTAGTGATTCTTGTATTTATACCAGCTGTAGGTTTTCCGGGTTTTCCTACAGCTGAAAAAGTGAATTCACCACCCAAAACATCAGTAAGTCGCCCTGGAGCGCCACGGCAAATAATAATATCCGTCCTCTACCCGCACAGGCTATGAGAGAGTATTAATATCATTATTATTAATAGGCTTGTGTTGGATCATTCCAGGAACGCCAAGAGATATCACCGTTAATGCATCAACATGCTGCATTGTGTTACCTGGCTTTTGCTGTTTGCAATAAGAATTATATTCTTTTAACGATTTCTTTTAGCAATTCTGAAGATGATGGAATCAGTGAACACGACGATTTCGAAAAGTTTGGAGCTTTCTTTATGTAACTTTGCTCAAATTTCAAAATATTAAAATCCATTTGAAAAGTATACTTATAGGAATAACATTCAGTATCTAGTTTGAAAGTGATAGTATTCCTATAATTGATCTTAAGGCTCGTTAGCCAGGAATTCTCAGATACTGCCCAGATTGTCATCGTCTGGTTTGTAAAATCTTGCTCAAAGAAATCTAGAAATAGGAAGGTACTAGAATTATTACAATTTTTTTCATGGGTATTTTGTTCGATACCATGGATGCTTTTGTTGTACCTAAGGTTTTTCCACATCATTTTTGTGAGTCTGTGTAGAAAACCATGTACAGGGCAAACCATCTGTTGGCTGTTGGCAGAATTTGGAATTTTGATAGCATCTATATCCCCATGCTGTTAACTATATACATTCGAAATTTGCCGATTGTGCTCTTTGGTAGACTCGGATTTATACCGAAAGTTATTCTCTCAACTTGCCTGACTTTAAATCTACAAACAAATATGTCTTTTATTATGGACTCCCTCATAGGTTTTTAAGTTCCAATGATAAAGATAGATTCTTCAATTCAATGATAAATTGCTTAATAGTTTGCCTTTTTTTTGCCGACAAGTTAACAATTTATATATTTCGAATGTTGAATTCCTTTTTGGACTGAAAGTGATCATCGAACGTTTTCAATAGGATATTCGAAAATTCTTCTTTATCTGGTTGAAATAAAGGGGTGTTATACATTATGATCCCTTCTTCACCAATTAGTGTCAATAGGTGTGCACATTTGGTTGCTCTTTCTTTCTTGATTGATTCCGTCGCTTAAGGTGTTGAACTTTTGAATATTGCCGATATGCCGCGGTCTATGCTTCTTATGGAATCTTTTTTCATCCAATAAATAGTAAAATCTTTTTCATCAATAATTGCTCTGGTATTACTTGAAGACATCTACGTCCTTTTTGGGGCAATATTTTTTGTTCTTTTTCTATCTGGACTGCGCCATGCTAATTATATTATTTCTGAGAATAATGGAACAAAGCAACCATCTTATTCTCAAGCGAGATGATAACTGCCTTTAGTGCCCTTTAGTCTGTAGCCGTTTATTCACCATATATTACACTTGGAAAGTCTTGTGACCTTCACAATGACATATGACATGCGACTTATGAAATCACAATGTCTATACATTGTACTGTTTGTGCTCGAGGCCGAAAAAATCAGTCTATTTACGATACGTGTAACAACTTGCTCTCATAACCTCGTATATCGTAAATACAGTATCTATAGCTTCCAATAATTGCATAAGGTTTTCAGAGAAATACTGAGTATATGCACCTACGCATGCCGCTATTTATAAACAAGTATGTTTATGTTTACGAACAAAAGTGATAAGGATGGAAATTGTCAACCGAACCATAATTCAATATTCATCCGGCCCAGTATCATTCGCGAGGAGAGCTGCGGTGCGCGATTGACCGCACCTCGAAACATTCGTTTGCTGTCTCGGAGGTCGCACACCCCAAACAAGAAACAAGTGCCAGTACGCGGCCCGAACACGGAAATTGTATCACCTAGCACCCTGTTTACAGGAATCCCACACCAGACTTTGACAATCATAGGATCATTCAGCCACTTCGTTGCACGTGCTCGCCGAGATAAACCCCTCCACCCTTCATCGCGAACGCCCGACGCCTATTTTGACGGGAAGGTCGATCACGTGATAGCTACAGTGTCTGATGGTAAGCGGGGAACTGCGGGGGTCTGGCTAGACTTTCCACCGCACACTATACTGCAAGTCGTCTGCGTCATGGCTCTCCGTGTCTCTTGAAATCGCGGATTTCGTGTTTATCTCTTCGTAATTCGACGGTGTTTCGTACGGGTAAAGTTTGCGCTCAAATTTACGAAAGGGTTGGGAGCACGGGAGCAGTTCAAGAGGTTGTTGTGCGAAATAAGTGGTGAAATAGTGCCAGTCGGATCGCGCTTGCGCCTTGCAACAGTCTGCGAATCGTCGAGTGTCGAGACGATTATACCGGCCAGTCAGACAAGAGTCGTGATGCTTGAGTGACTGATTGTGTGAGTTGCGCCTAGACAGAGAAAGAGAGCGGTAAACAATTTCTGGACGAGGCTTTGTGCTGAACGTTTGAAATCAGTGCTAAATCACCTTGATTATATAATGTTACGTGCCGTCTAATGATTTCAGCTCGACCTCGGCGAAGTGAAGAGTAAACTCGTTACGGTAAAATTTGGATCAACAATTGATAAAACCGTCCTTTAAAATGGGCACATCAGTGATATACAACAATGTTTTCAGTGGCTGATTTGTCGCAAACTATTCAGTGATCATGGAAGTGACTCCGCACCTCAAAAGCGTTTTAAAAAATTACCAACACAGTGCGACAAAGAGTTTACAGGGTCCCGGACTATCTCTGGTGGTGCCGAAGAGTGAAATACACTCACCCGAAATTAACGAGGAAAAGTTCGTTCCTGTGCATTTTCCGGTCCAACAGGTTCCGATTCTAACAATCCCGGACACTTCTTGCAGCGAACTCACCGAAACCATCCTCGAAGGAGAGTCCATTTCCTGCTTCGTTGTGGGTGGCGAACAACGTCTTTGCTTGCCTCAAATTCTCAACTCGGTTCTGAGAGACTTCAGCCTGCAGCAAATCAATCAGGAATGCGACCAGCTGCAGATCTTTTGCTCCCGGTGCACTCCGGAGCAAATGAATGTGCTCAAAAATCAGGGGATTTTGCCCAGTGGTGCTCCGAGTTGTGGCTTGATCACCAATACGGACGCGGAAAGGTTGTGCAGTGCCTTGTTGTACGGACAAGTGACTTCCGGACTGAAGCCGCGCAAAGGAGCGTTGTCGATTCCTGTGTACCACGAGTGTTTTGGGAGGTCCCGAGGATCTTGTTTTCCCGAGTTGTACACTAGCAAAAACGCGAAATGTATCGAATGCGGAGATTGTCAGGGGGGGTTTTCACCACAACAGTTCGTTTGTCATGTTCACAGGCACCTGGAGAACAGAACGGTGCACTGGGGGTTCCACTCGTGTAGCTGGAGAAATTACTTGCACGTACCCATCGATCATGCGGAGTACGAACAGTTCGTGAAGATATTGAATGACATGAGGGAGCAGTACGATGGAAATCTGGCCTTTCCGCTACCCGTCGTCGACCCGATCATTAAAAGAAAACAGGTGAGTTTTATCTAGGCATCTAAATGAATATTTTGAAGAAGATTCTCAAAGCACAATATGCAGTGTAAAACTTTGTGTCGTCAGCTATGTTTTCGATGAAAGAGCAGGGTCGAGCTGAATAATATACGCTGCTCGCTAGAAACTGTGGAACAAACGATACTTGAAAAACATTAGGCCATAGCTTGGGTGGACACAAATTAAAATTCACTTATTGTAAAAAAATCAATAATACTTTATTTGTAAAAAAACAGATTACTTAGAACGTGGCTCATTTTTTCTCTATATGTCTATCTCAGCTTCGAAGAGGTAAAAACGTTCCTCCGACGCCTCCCTAGTAAAAGTTTTTCATGCCTATTACTCATACAGTGCGTTGAAACCATTGTACCAAATTTCAATTGGACTTTTCAATACCAATAGTTTTTTTCAAAATTGAGTGATCCCCTATGAAAATATAGGATTTTTTTCTGTTTCGCAATCAAGAGTCAGCACAGGAACCACGACCTATACGGTCTTTTGTGCCTGACCCTTTATCTATTCAAGCCCTGGGATTCTGAGACTTCGTACGAATTTTATGAGTTTCCTAGGATCTTAGTTCCTGATGTCGGAGGGCGTGAAGAATGGCCCTTCCAGGTATTTGAGCCTCTTGTAGAAGAGCACTGGGCATTCGCAAAGCAGATGTTCTGCAGTTTCCGCGAAGATTTTGCAGTAACGGCAACTATCACTCTCTGACTTGCCCACCTTTTTGAGGTGATACCCCAGAGGGCTGTGCCCAGTGAGTAGTCCCGTTATCAAATTCAGGTTTTTTTGATCCAACTGGATAAGCTGTTTAGATTTTGTTGGCGATAGGCTCACTAGTCTTTTCGCTGGTCTTTGTCCTGGCATTTCATCGAATTCCCAGCGTCGAAACTTTTTTTTTATTAAGTTAGCTTTGGAGAGTCCATAGAAGGGTTCTGGGGCGGGAAGTGGTGTGTTTGCACCTTCTTTGGCAAGGCAGTCTACTTCCTCATTGTATTTGATGACCCTGTGATCTGGCACCCACATCAGGGTTACCTGATTGTTGGCTGCCAGTTGTCTCAGGGTTTTTTACAGTCAGACTCACAGATGTGTGACTTCAGAATTTTTAGTGCTGCTTGGCTATCTGATATATATATAGATTCTGCCCTTCGGGTGCCCCTTTCAAGGCATTCCTGGATACAAATCCCTATAGCATGTAGTTCTGCTTGCAAGATGGTTGGGGTCCTATCAAAGGGTTTTGAGAACCTGAAATTTTACCCTGTAATGCCCACTGCAATCCCTTCGTTCATCTTGGATAACTCCTGATTACTGAGGGTCAATCTTCAGACCAAAAAAATCTTCTCACTAAAAAGATACAGCATATAGATATATAATATGACGGTCCTCTTCTAGGTCCTACAAGGCTCGTCTCATATTCAATTGGGGTGAGAGTTGAAATTTATCAAGGCGATGACCGAGTTCGAATCCTAGGTCGGCGGTCTTTTACAGTAATTTTAATTTTTTTTGTTATAGATGATATTTATAATGAATTATTGGATATTTGGGATAATGAGTGTTGATTGTCTCATAGGAAATATTATGTGCATATGATGAATGAAGTATCTAGCGGTTCTTTTTCAAGAGCTGCGTTTTTAGAAAAAATTTGTGTGTAATTCGAGCTGCCGCTTTCCAAAGATATCTCTTTGTCGAGTGGCAAAATAAACAAATACCCATTATAAGTTCCTGGACGAATCTCCAGACCAAAATTGCGAACTAGAACATTGCCAAGCAAGCAACTCAACGCACTACAGTCAATAATTGTTGATTATTTTAAACATTTCCATCAAATAACCAAATCAGTTCCAATACTTACTAAATTCTCTTATAAATCGAAAAAACGAATATTCATCTACCGAATCAATACTTACCAGACAAGTTGCAACTGTAGAGTAGACCTATGACATTGGAAGGTCATAGAAGAAGCCATAAATCCATGAGCTCATGGAGTATCTGAATCAATGAATGGTTGTGAACGACCAACACTATGGTTTTCGTCACCAGAGGTCAACTGTTTGTCAACGTATTGCGTATGTGGCAGCTGACTATCGGAAAATATGGCAGGATTCTGGACATGATAATTTCAAATACGTTCAATCGAGTTGAACACCAAGGACTCCCCGCTATAGTAGCATTTTACGTCTTATCTCTCCGTTAGATAAAAATATATTTATTCAAATGATAAAGTGACGTACCCGGTAGTAATAATTATGTCATGAATTTTCGCCAATATGATTGAGTTTAGGAAATAATTATTTATAGGTTACATTTGATAGGCAGCTTATTAAATCGGTCAAAACCTTTGCTGGATAATGCGATAGAAATATTGTTGTTGACTTCGGATAAAGCAAATGATTTCGTGGTTGAATAAATACATTTTTCTAAGTATGGTGGTAGCAGCTGGTGAATTTTTTTAAAGACCAATATTACTTGCCATCAAATATTCTCTATGAATACTCTTCCATTTGGTGAATGATGGAGATTCATCTGACACTTTACTTATAAACGCCGGTACGCGACAGGAATCCATTTCCATATTTCATTCACATCAACGTTTTGTAGGGAACAACTCGCCCAATTACACGCTTAGGGCTCCGATATTAGATGAAAACGCTTTAAAGATGAACGTGGCAAAAATTTCAGAAGGGAGATTGGACCCCCAGCGTCATTAGAAATCATCGTCCCAACAAGTTTTTCTTTAGGGCTATTAGCATACTCTCTCTTGGGTGAATCACGTGTGGTCTAGTGCCTTCCAAAAACTTGATTTCCATGCGAAGATCTATTTTTGCCTCGACTTTACTTCGACACAACGATAGCCCAATGTTGCGATTCTGCCTTGAAATAAGTAATATTTGTACTAAAAAACTACTTGACAGGCTTCACTTGTTTAAATTTCTTTAGACTGTTGTTGGTTAAACTACCCAAAAATCATGCTAAGATATTGAAGAGTGTTTATTTACTCTTAAACATGTTTATATTACCCTTCAGTACATACCTAAGTACTTCTTGGGTCAATACGATAAACAATTTCGAAATTATAGCTTCTGGAACATCCAATACGACGCAAATGTTATCGGTCAGAATTTAACAGACAAACCACTTCTCCTTACGGCCATTGAATCACATCTGTACCTCGTGCAGAGGCATTATAGGAGTACATTTTTTTCTACAACCATGTGTTTTCACCCATTTTACCGCACGCATTTGAGTTTTGAAAGGGTCACTTAATCAATTTAACGTTATTAGATCTACATTTCATTGATTTTACCTGAATATGGGAAGGTATGGTCCTCTAAGGATTGAGCTAAAGAAAAATCACCATAAAAATCTTTGTAGATTCGAGTTTAACAATATCCAATCTAAATATTACTATTCAAACTGATGTTATCCTTTGTTATATCTGAAGACACGAATAATGGAATGTACATTGCACGACCAGAGAGTTGCAAATTCTACCTTCGTAAGTACAAATATTAAAATACACGCTCCAAAAAACGTCCAGCGCCCGAGTATATTCAGGACGGGCGTTCTCTTGCCAATTGACTGTCAAATTTAAGTTATATGCGCCCGTGCTGTTATATTTAGATATTGTATTCACATGCGGAATTGTGGAAGATGTTTGGAAGAAGTACGAATTAAATAAATTATGTAAGAAGCACCTGACGAATATCTTGAAGTATCACTGAAAATATATAAAAGGAAAAGTAAAAATATGTTTTTTGGGAAATTACGTTGAAATCAAACCCAAACTTGAGTAGAAAAGATCTTCAAGTCTGAGTACCCTATTTCTCATAGGGATATATTTTGATGGAAGAAAGAAATACCTAGGACTGGATTTTTATGAAAATTCTAAAAGATTTAGTCTCTGTTCCGTTGTACTATAAGTAATCCAGCGCCTGAAAGTAAAAATGCCCAAAAACTACTGAAAAGCCTTGCTCTCGAGCTTGCTTATCCTTCTTGAGGAAGGCTGAATAGAACTGTCTCTATTTTCATAAGTGCGTTGCTATAAAAAATTGTTGATATAGGTAATGAAAAAGATTTGGACTTGGTATTATCTTTTCAAATAGAAATTTCTAAAAGCCATCCAGATGCAGAATTTATTTCACTTATTGTACAGTCCACATATTCCACACACTTTGGTCCTTCGAGCCGGATAGATCTGCTGTAAACTAGAAAGCAGAATTAGAAACAACAGCTGTTTTGAAATGAAAACAAGAGAATATTCTTCAGGGCGTTTCCTTTCAGTGGAACAAACAGACATATTTGGGACTACTTGACCAAACCGCAAAAAACTTGAAACCCAAACGAAGACTAAGAAACGGAAGGTTTTTCCTCTAATTCTCCAAATTCGGCGGGACTAAAATGGTTTCAATCTGCCTCAAGTACCCGGTCGGGCGAATTCTCGTCGCTATGTCGACATACATCGTGTGTAAATAAGAAAGGCGCCATGTTTGCTACAGCCTACAGCTTCAGACAAGTGAACATCGCGAACAGTTTTGTTGTGTGTTCGACTCCCAAGGTTTTTAATAATTATAGACCGGCCGACTGCAAATGCCATTAAAAATTTCTCAATACATTACTTAATTCCCAGACGTTTTTTATATTTTGATGGTACGTGTGTGTGTGTGCTGCAAGAGGAAATGTAATTTTATCATTTGATGAGATTGATTCGGTCTCTCGCCAGTCAGTTTTGATTAAAGCACGAGCTGGGTTATTTTCAAGAGCTTTTCGATGAGCTTTCCCTATCAAATCAGGAACAGATACGGACAGAAAAAACAGTACTCGACTAGGACATAGGTACTCTAATCTGGCCCGAAACAGGGTGAAACATTGTTGGCTATAACTAAGTATTTGTAGATATTTTCGTTGACACTAAAAATAGTTACTTATTGTTCAAAACGTTTTTCCCATGAATTAAATAGAAACAACAGATGTTTATTTCAAATTCTCTCATTTTTTACGAATGTCTTTAAACTGTAAATATGTACGTTTGTACAATTATGTTGAATGCTCTAATCATAAATGGAATAGATGTGTCACTCAACCATGTTAGTCATTGGATAAATGAGATATTACTTTGAACTTCATATCTACCATGCATGTATACAGAGTTACGGACACTCATAATTTTTTTTGTTCTGGACAAAAAATCCAAATAGAATTTTTGGCGGTCTCGAGTAATTTCGGAGAAAAAAAAACGCTCTTAATGTCTTCTTTTCTTGACCAGCACAATGTATACACTCGAATCTACCTGTTTTACCCTATTTTTTAATAAAAAACGGCACTTTTTATTAAAAAATCCATACTTTTAACGACCACAAAAAGAATACATTCATTTACCAACGCAAATATTTTGCATGCTGTCATGTGCCGGGATTAGCCTGAATTTGTTGTTTAAAAGAAAAACACATGTTTTGGTGAAAAGTGCCGTTTCAACAAAAAAAAAGTGAAAAACACGAATTCGGGAAGCATTTTGAGTGATTTTGTAGCTTTTCGCGGTAGGAACGTGTGTTAGAAAATGCCAGTCATCATTCAAAAACTGGCCCGTATTACTTCGCCAAATCAAAAAAAAATATTACTTGGATGAAATACATAAGTTCCAAAAAAAAATTTCGATAGCCTGTAGCTAACGATTACTAAATTTTACAAAGTTATCACTCATCGGTACAGGTTATAACACTAACAAGTACTACTTATTTCTCCGAATACATTATGGGTACGCTCCAGACATCTACCTTTAGGATTCCTACATCTACCATCTACCTATATGTAAAGATTCCCTCCAATATATAGCTGAATAATGGTGGTGTGAGAACAGCGCCATCTTCAATTTCAAGTAATCTTCAAGAGACAACTTTCGTATGAAATTGCAAAAAATATATGCGGTCGTTGATCCAGTTCATTATTCATTTATGAAAATGATTATCTACTATCATTTACCTATGTTATAAGATATATTATGATTATCAGGTACCTTTTTCATTGTTGTTGGGGCTTGAGAAACTAGATGTTGTGCAGCAAGACAGATCCATCTGATCTTCAGTTTTGTCTAATAATGTACGCCTGGAAAATAAAGTACCTTTTATTATTATCAGTTTGGAGAATGATATTTACATTTGCTATCAGTCTTGACGTATTCGAGGATTTTCATAAAACGAGAAAAACAAAATAATGGTTCCATATTTCAAGTTCAACTCTTGTTTTTCTTCAGTTTTAGATCTAGAACATTACAAAACTGAAATATGCATTTTCGGTTCAACTGAAAATAATCCCGATGTCGATATTGTTAATAGCTTTATGTATATTTTATCACGAAGTGTATTTCATAATGGCCGAGCTTTTGCTTTTTTGTTTTCAGAACCAAGATGGCCATGAATGCCACATGTGACACAAAATTATTAGAATACGCACCCAACGCATGCCACGATAAGAAACAAACTGCATTTATTTTCACTTATCCTCATTTTTAGAAAATGCCAATTTTTGCTATTTATCTATGATTAACTTCTTGTGCGCTCATATACCGGGTGGCTACGGAAGTATTGCCTACGGAATATCTCAGTTATTGTATGAAGTAGGTTTGTGAAATTTGGAGCGTCGATATAATGACATAAGAGCTAGAATTTGAGCATATTGACATGTCGAAGTTAACTTCCGGTCTGACCGGAAGTAACATCAACTTTCTTATTTTAAATAGAAACCCTATTTTTTCTTTTCGCTTCATTCAGCATTCAATTCCCTTTCTAATGACATATCACAAGTTGGTATCTAACCAGAAACTAGATCAGAAAAAAATTATTTTTGAAATTCACCGAGTAGGCCAAAAATTGAAAAGTTGGCTATGGAAACCATACGTCACTTGATAACAGTTGCTACTACTGTGATATTTTATTTTCATTCGTCGGCGTTATAAAAAGCCGCCAAAAAAAATATTGGAAATATTGGGAAAAAAACAATACTCTGTAGGTCCATAACTTAAATAGGAACATACAACTTTTTCTTGCCTGTACTATTCAGCATAACCATTCCTTTCTAATGATATAATAGAAATAAATTTTTTGAAATGAAATACCAAAAAATCCAATTGTTATTAATCAAATAACAAAAAAACAGATTCATCGAAAAAAAAAATAAAATCAAATTGATAGGATTAAAGATAAAATAAATTCAAAACAAATGTTCGAAATGCATTCCCTCAGCGTCAATACATTTATTGACTCTGGTGATATTTTCATGTAAAACGTTTCTCAACATTTGGGGCGTGATATCTTGGAAAGCTCTATGAATTTTCACTTCTAGCTCATGTAGAGTTGTAGGAATACACCCTATTTTTAAGATGCCCCCATAGAAAAAAGTCGCACGGAGTAAAATCAGGTGACCTTGGTGGTGGACCATGGGTTGTTATAAGTCTCTCTTGAAAGCGATTTTGAAGATAATTTCTCGATATTCTTGAATTATGCGGAGGGGCGCCATCTTGCTGGAAGTACATTCTCTCAGTTATTTCCGCTGGTAGGTTGTTAATGAATTCCGAAATTTCATTCGTTAAAAAATTAAAGTATCTCTCTCGGGTTAGTTGGCCTTGAAAAATAATGGGCCAACAATATGCCCAAACATTGACACCAAATCTCTCCTGGAAGCCACCTTGTCGAAACCGGTGCTCGTTTTCTATCGCCCAGTACCTGAAACAAAAGACCGTTCACACTTTTAGCACTTTACACTTCGACTATCGACAATAATCCAAATAAAGTACAGTACCTACCTTGTATTATTCCTGTTAAATAATCCATTGTTGGTAAATCTTGACTCGTCCGTAAACAAGATATAATAGTTAAATAGGTGATTCTCAGCATTTTGTCGAAGAAACCAATTACAATATTCCAGGCGCCTTTCACCGTCATTTTCATACGAATGTTGATGCAACTGATACTTGAAGGATTTAAATCGATGTTTTTTCAAAATTTTCCTAGCAGAGTCCTTACTTATAGCTAATTCGGCGCCAATCTGCCTTGAGGAAATTGTGCTATCATATTGTTCTAAAGCTAATACATTAATTTCAGTTTCCTCATTAATAACAAATGCTTCTTGGTCTTCGTGAACATCAGGCTCAGTTCTTAATTTTTCTTCAAGCCACTGGAAATACCTTCTTGACGGTTGCTGCCTCCCTGATGGATATCGCTCTAAATACAATCGTTCAGCGGCATAAGAATTTTTTAAACATTCACCATAAATGAGAAGCATGTCAATTTGTTCAGTTCGTGAATAACGGGGCATTTTTCGAGTATTCCACTTACTGAATTCTATTTCCAAACCCTTTTAAAATGGCAGAATCAAAACACTACTTCGAACGTCAAAATAATATGGATAGCAGCGTTCGTGAGAGCTCTCGTTTCTTTTTTGTTTCATTCCAAAATACATCTTAATCAGCCTACTTGTTAATATTTTGGTTCGAATGATTATTGCAATGGAATGATTATTCTGAATAGCACAAACATCGTCCATAGGTAGATATTAGAATATCTATGGACGATGGCACAGACCAAGTACGTTTATGTTCCTATTTAACCTAGAACCTACAGGATATAATTTATCATTCCACATTATTTTTAATGTTATTTTTGCGTATGGCGATAATCTGTTTTGTTATTTGAAGAATAATAATTGGATTTTTTGGTATTTCATTTCAAAAAATTACTCTCTATTATATCATTAGAAAGGAATGGTTATGCTGAATAGTACAGGCAAGAAAAAGTTGTATGTTCCTATTTAAGTTATGGACCTACAGAGTATTGTTTTTTTCCCAATTTTTCCAATATTTTTTTTGGCGGCTTTTTATAACGCCGACGAATGAAAATAAAATATCACAGTAGTAGCAACTGTTATCAAGTGACGTATGGTTTCCATAGCCAACTTTTCAATTTTTGGCTTTCATTTTGCTTCCACGGCCTACTCGGTGAATTTCGATAATAATTTTTTTCTGATCTAGTTTCTGGTTAGATACCAACTTGTGATATGTCATTAGAAAGGGAATTGAATGCTGAATAAAGCGAAAAGAAAAAAAAATTGGGTTTCTATTTAAAATAAAAAAGTTGATGTTACTTCCGGTCAGACCGGAAGTTAACTTCGACATGTCAATATGCTCAAATTCTAGCTCTTATGTCATTATATCGACGCTCCAAGTTTCACAAACCTACTTCATACAATAACTGAGATATTCCGTAGGCAATACTTCCGTAGCCACCCGGTATGACTGGGGGTTTCTTCTGTACGGATATTTCCAGTGCGCCTTTTCACGCTTACCATAAATAAGATGGGATTAACCCAATCATCCAATAATCTTCAGCGATCCAACTATTGCGTTAGCTTTGAAACATTGAATGAAGAATGTCACTGGGTCTGATGACTTGAAAGTTTTGAAGATTTTGTTTCATTCAAATTAAGCGAGTAGTAGTGAAGTTATGACAATTTAGTTTCTGTCCTTTTCAAATATTTCGGCGAGCGCGCCATGCTCACGTGACGTCATTTTACAACGTATCATTCTCACTCTACACTCTCATTTATTGCTTTGCTAGCGGATGTTCCCTATGTTCGACCGCATTAATGTTATTACCATTAGATAAGTATAATTAGATTTGGATGAGTGACTTCACTGAAGAAGCTATGGCTAGAATAATAGTAAGCCTTATCATTGTAGCTGCTAAATCAAAATTTAGTTTTTTTTCCCATTACATCTCTTTCGGATAAATATTCTTCCTTCTAAAAACTGTGATCATTGTGATGAAGAAGGAGACCTAGATCATATATTTTTCACATGCTTCAAGTATTCTGATAAGTCAAATGAACTACATGACAATTTTTGTGCTTTGAATATGCCGATTCCCTTCAATGTCATGTCGATCTTAGCCTTGAACAGCATGAAATTGAATTCCTAATCAAGACTAATGTCAAGTTGTAGTAGTTGTTAGAATTGCTTCTGTGTGTAGACCTATCCTTGTGTTATATACCCATCAATCCGTGGTCTAATTGTTGTGTGTCGTAGAAAAAGTCGTCCCGACGGACCCCCGGACGTGAAGCGTGTGTACCTGTCTGTTCCTGTTGTACGGTCTTCTATTTCAATTTTCCATTTCTTTTTTAATCGTTTAGGTATTAACTTGATATAATACACTACTTCATACTCCACTTGTGGCTGGCTGAAAGACGAAATGTCAAAGCCAATAAAAAAAAAAGTTTATCTTTCCATTCAATAAATTCGGAAAATTATTTTTTTATTTAATTAAACGATCTAGTTTCCGTCTCGAGTTTTGACATTCTTGCGCGAATAAAGCTATCTAAACCACTTTTACAATAAATAACTATTAATTACCGAAATTTACATAAGAACACATCAAAATCGGAGTGGTTTTGACGGGTTCGAGATAACGCACTCTTTTTGTCTAACGTTACTCAACTATTTTTAAAACGTCTAATATCTTCCCATGTGTTGTTGTATCATGAATGTTTGTCATATTTAACCTTTGTGACCGATTCTAATCTTGTTAGCATGCGCTCTGAAGGAATTCTTATTAGTAAGGATTTAATTTGATTTGTTTCTTTACGACATTATCTAGAACAATGAGGAAGTTCTAATTTGTAAGTGACAGAAGTATCAGCCCACCTCTATATTTACTCCCTCAGTATAGGTAATTATGAGCGTCACGACCAAAAATCATGTAGGCTCAATATTTCAGAGGGTATTTAACGAATTTTTCCAAATGTACTGATCCCTAGACGGCCACAAAATCATTCATCTCTTAGTATATCATTCTTTAGTCATCTGGAAGTAATTGTACAACGAATCAAGTTAGCTTAATATTTTAAATGATAAATACTGAATTTTCAGAACTGTTGACTTTTGTAAACCAACCCATAAATGCAATTTATCACTATCACTCATCGTCACAAATCAGCAAGTGTATTAATTACTAGTGTCTTCTCCATCATCGAAACATTCAATTTAGTTGATTTTCTGAAAATTGTTGAAATTTTTATTTCACCCGACGCCACTGGTTGTGAAAATGCCGGTGGAAAGTGGCCGCCAACTTCACACCGGTGATTATTACTTATATGCTATTTGAAAAGTCTGGACACCTTGGTGTATCGACTTATAACCTGAAAAATTGTGGGATAAAACGTGGAATATTCACTGATTTGATTCCGAGAAAACTAATAATGAAATATCGGTGAACTTTTCAAATATACCGCGGTAATTAATGCGTGTTTGCCACCGCCGTATTTCTTTTCAGGGTGAACTTTCTCGAGTAAAAGTTTTCACATATTTGCTACGAATATGATTAGAATTATTGGGTCCAGGTAGTTTCATTTATTACTTATATCCACTTTCGACATGTTACAATTACCTATAACAATTTGTCTACGATTAAAATCCTACCTATATGGGAACGCCCTCTCGAACCGACTACAGAAGCACACCGCAATTTCGTTTTTTTTGTCATCATAAAATCTGAAAAATATCGAAAGTAAGGGTTTTAGATATCTTAATGCTGTCCAATTATCTATACACTTTTCATGAAAATGGTCAGTATAAGAGTATGCAAAGGTAAAAATTCAATAAAATATCAATTACTTATATCAGTAGTTAATAGATTAGAAGTGTGGTAATGATATATCGTTGGAAATATTATTTAGAGAAATTAACTTTTTCAAAAAAGTTGAACTTTCTTTTTGAAACAATCCAGTTGACATCAAACTGATGAACCTGAAATGCTTATCTAGCGGGGTAAATTCAGATCATCCGGTTACTCTGCAACAAATAGTGCCAATTATGGAATAGTATTGCACTAGTTCTATTATGGTTTCATTCTTGAATTATGTCTATAATTCTAACGGAAATGAACTTTTTGTATTCCCTTGAATTTGCGCTGAACATTTAGAAAGAGAGAGAGAGAGGAGATTGATGGATGTTATAAGTAAATGTTGGTATTGATAAGTAAACTGAAGTAGGGTCACTCGCCGCCATATTCGTGTCTACATCTCCACCCCGAATTTTGCGTTTAGCCGATTTATTCTGTGCTATCGCGCAACCAAAATGAATCCGAGATAGAATGCCGTACGTGAGACCAAGTGAGACAGGACAACTTTCAGCTGACCCCTCTTACCCCACCGCATGCCAGAAAAAAATTAAATCTGAACCCGATACATCCAAGGCGCCGACTGCGAGTGAATCTACTTTTGTTTACTTATCTACGGTGGTATTGGTAATGAACTTCTGAGATATACTTTTGGAAAAGTGAGATTAGATAGGTTTCGAACGGAGGATTTTTTTACTGGGTCCGTCTTAGCCTAGCCTGACTAACAAAGATTTTATGATTTGTGTGCATTGATAAAATTCGTTTGAGAATTACCCATATTAACTTACCTACCTACAATGTTCTTCAATCATACGAGTATACAGCAGATGAATTGATGATTTCAGAATAAACACAATTAATTTTCCATTTGTGAGAACCAAAACATAAAAAAAAACTCTATACTGTTTCGTAATTATTATTGTTAACACTAGTAACGCTTTTTAAGTAGACATTTTCCCAATTTATTGAAAAAGTTGATAATAATGAAAATAATAAATGTATAGAATTAACAAAATATCCAGATGAAAACGACTATTATTATCGTTCGGTTTGTCAACAGCCCACCATTGCTCAAAAAACAGATTAAAATTATCTCAAATGGATAATTGATTAATTTCCACACGTGTGTTGCTTTGTTGCAGTTTGTCTCGCCATTTGGTAATGATAAAATACTAACTATGACTATAAAACATAATTGAAACTTTGAGTTACTTTAATTCACAAGATTATCTCACAAATAATATACAATCATATAGTGGATTATAGTTGTACGCGGTGGAAGTGCTCTGATAAATTCATAATGGTAGGACGACATCTGGGAGTGACGAAGACCCTCCAAAAACTAAACGGTTTTATTGGGCCAATTTCCAAGACTGGTGGAGAAAGTGTGCTGCCAGAAATGGGCGCCAACACGACCTGAAGCCCCGATGCGTCAGTACAACGAACAATCAATCGCTATTAACATCGTCGGCCCGATCCCAGATCCGACCACAGGAATAAATACATCCTTGTGACAACTACTTCAGCAAGTGGGCCGAAGCCTATGCCCTGACCAACCAAGAAGCCATCCATCATCGTCGTCGACGTCATCACCGTCGTCAGCGTCTTAGTAAACGAGTGTATATGTCCATTCGGTGTTGCACTGGAACTACATTTAGACTAAGTCAGAAATTTTGTTAAACCTGTTTGTTCTAGGAAATGTGTAAATTGCTGAAAATCTGGAAGACGAGAACCACGGCTCTACACCCACAGTCTTGACTTGTGACCTGAAGTGTGTGACATCACCAGGACAAGACAATACAGTTGAGGACTATGTCAGTAAACTTGCAGAACTCGTGGGAAGGTACGTACAAGGTCATGAAGAGGATAAAAAACTACGGGAACAGAACCCAGAAGTTGTAGGGGTGTTGCTACAGGTGAAGAAGGGCCAGACATTCTCATGATAAAGCAATCTCGAGATATAGGAAGATGTCTGGAAGAGCCTTACCAAATTAAAGTGCTGGACCAGAATCTTGTGTACCTGGCAATCCTGTAGGATTCATGGAAGAGTTATGAGAAGTATTTCAGAGACAATATTCAGATTCAGCGGTGTCAAGATTTTGGTGTGCTGTAACCATCTTCCACGACAGAACATGAAGACTGTTGAGTGTTACTTTTATCGAAATTCATGATGCAGATATGGAGAATGTTGCTGATATCGACACACTTCAAGGATGATAACGTGTTCAGTTCTCAACTTTTGGCTAGATGGGGAGCTACAGATTCCGATGTCATGATTACGCGAACGCGTGTTATACGGTGTTTACGCACATCTTGTACATGCGAATATTCTCCGAAGATGACCGGTTATATGAAGAGATATATGAGCAGAGGGTAAAAGAAAGGGGCTGCAGGACTCCGCGTAGTGTAAGCGTATCTTTTCGATAGCCTAGATCGATTACTGCAAGGTAACTATTTGATACATCATGCATTTTCTCAGATGCCTTGTGATAGATACCCGGTGATATAGTGAGATGTATTAGGCAGCTGATGCCGCTCTGCAGAACACGCTTCATCATAAAATATATGGTCAAGTGGCAAGCAGATAATTTTTATAGGGGTGTCTTTCAGGGAGACTCCCTGGGCCCTCTCCCAATACGGTTATTTCTGTTGCCATTGTCTTTTGCTCTCTTTCTCTCATGATACAAATGCAGAAATCAGAGACATGGAATTCAGGATCGACAAATGGTTCATCTCAAAAGAGGACCATGCGAGAAATACAGAAAGGATGTCAAGCTCGTTAACCAAAATACGAAGTACCAATTATTTTCAATTATTTCAAAATGTGAATCACGTGTTCTTGTTTTTATGAAAAGATATGGAGAAATGGACAATCTCCATATAGTTCTTGGGGGTCTGGGAATATAAAGGGAATAAAATATTTAGGAAATGGAACATACAAGACATATTGAGAAAGTGGATGTAATTGGTAATGTTCACTAAACTTAATAGAAACAGACAATAGGGTAGCGAATCGGGTTACGAAGTAATTTGGCTCGTTGACGGTAAATTATTTTGCATCCGCCCTGTGGGCGTTGCACTCACTCACAGGAGATGGGATACCACTGCAATGCTGTCAGAATTACCGTGACACCCTAGACATCACGGAATATTTTTACCAATTTTTCAGTAGGTAGGTTACTACGTTACGCTCGGTTCGGTGGCGAAACTTCAGCGCAAACAATCGGCAACACTGCAGAGAGCGGAATACTACACGCACCGCTACGCATTCAACGCAATCCTTTACCTTGCACTCGAAATTAACAATCGCCACATTCGCAGTTCTTACTCCTTGTTCATCCGTGAAGTCACAAACAAACCGCATCGGCACCAGCCGGCAATGTTGCCAAGTCGTTCTCTGTTCGGCCGAGAGAAAGGCGATGAGACATATCGCGTCGGATTCTTGTTATTCAAATAGTTGTTTTTTTATTGATTCGTTATGAAATGTAGCAGCTACTCAAAAGTCCGTGGATAAATTAAAGACTGAAGACAGTGCGAAATTAATTCGGAATTTCTTATGAATAATTATCAAATAACTACTGAATATTGCAAATTTTTCAATTTTAGGATTTTCGATTGGTGCGAATCATTGGAAAGATTTATTTTTTTTATCAATTCAATATTCATTTCAGTTTTCTATGCTGTTTTCTTTATTATAATAAACCCTTTATTTTCTGTAATTAACGTTGAATTAGCATGAACGCGGCACTATAAAATCAAAAAACGATCAATCTACTAGGACTGATGGAGATTTTGTAAGTTTAAATGTTTGCCTTCATGTCATCATAATCATCATCATTGTCTTCACAAGAACAGTGACTACCTATATAGCAATACAACTTTGCTGCTGATTTGTATGAAATATTCACCATAGATTAAGATATGGTCTTCTGAATTTACAGAGTATATCTAAAAATATTGAAGAGTTCTGAATTCGAACGAGTATGACTGTTTTTTTTAATAAAAAATATCGATATTTGGTATGGATTATCAAATAATGAGTCTCAGTTGATTTCTTTGACTTTTCCAGAAATTTCTATACAAACTGCCCCTAAGCAACTCCAGGCAAAGAAATGACTCCTTTAGCAGTAATCTGTGTGTTTTCTTAAATTTCTGCGTTTACATAAGAATAGTTCTTGTAGCAGTAAAGCTCTACTGTTTCATTGGGCTGTGATTGCATCACATTACATTGAAGCAACTA